>OX336390.1:879656131-880906131 GCA_946902985.2 Meconema thalassinum
TGTGTGTGTGTGTATGAGTGTGTGTACTCTGAATGTCTGTCCCCCACCCCCTATCAATTCAAACACGGTGAAACCGAATTGAACGAAATTTGGTACATAGGTAGAACTAGCAAAGGGCACCTCAGTGTCACGTTTTATATCGCCGCCATCTTTACCAAAAACTGAATGGCGGCCACTCAAACGTTCAAAACGTAAAATCAAATAACGACTAAACTATCATCCAATCTCTACCAAATTGGGTAACAACATACCTTCATATAGGACGCGTCTTGTGACCAGTCTACAAGGTCATCCGCCGTACCATTTCAGGATGGCAGCCGTGCGAATTATGCAAACATTATAATCCAGAACATGGGACCCACCAGATCCGATTATCGAGCCGAGAATCGTTTTAACTGTTCTAAAGGAAGAGGCACGTTCGAAATTAATAGTTTATTTTGTAATACTATAATACAGAAGTGATTAAAAAAACTGAGCCGTCTCAGCACAAGGCAAGATATCTTGTGCCTGACTTATATTTCACTAATTTGAGTATAGCATGCAATATAGCGTACTGATACAAAATCAATAAACGTTGTATGAAATGCTTCAAGTAGTGGAGTAGTGATGGTTTAAACGCACTCGGTGTTGCTCGGGCGGCGTCCATGTTAAATAATTAATAACTCCCGAACCTGTGGTTGGAGATTCACGAATGAGGTGTCGTTGGACTCGGGCTAACGGAGGCTTTGCTATGGACCACTCGTTATATTTCTGAAAAAAAAAATTGTTTTCGAAAATAGGCGATAGTTTGAAAACCAAACATGGTAGAACGTTGTGCCATGACTCAAACGAACAGTCTCTATGTCCTTTATTTGTTATAATACAACTTTTTTATTTGTTTACATTTTTGGGAAACACTCGGATTTTGAAATTCCTATATTTTGGAAACTTGAAAGTTTACAGAAAAAGTTTGTTTGACATAAATGAAAGGTCCCTACTCCCTTTACTCCCAAAATATATTTCAAGTCTCTAGGATAAAAACCTGACAGTAGTGTGATGGGGAGAGAGCTGCGCCACTTAGGAAGTTGTGAGTCCCTGCGACCTTGGAATGGAAGATGTCATGCTAGGAGGGCGTGCTTGGATTCGTTTTTTTTTTCGTCTCGTTGCGCTATTGACGGGAATGTAGGTGTCGAAAAGGTGAAATGCTGGCAACTTTGCTTTTTTTTTTTTTTTTTTGTAAAAACGTGTTTTTAGACTTTTTGTTATATCTCGCGAACCATTCATACTAGAGGCGTGTACGAGGGGTCTAAGGACTCGGGGTGACGTCCTCCTTGCTATGGACCACTTGTTATATTTTTTTTTAAAATGTGGAAACTGGATTTTAGGGTAAACCAGTGTTTTTTGTGATTTTTGCTGATATCTCACGAACCAATAAGCCTAGAGACTTGTACGAGGTGTAATTTTTTTCGTCGCGTTGTCCTCTTGCCGAGGATGTTCGTGTTGAGCAGGAATGGAAAACCATGTTGAGGTAAAACCATGATTTAAGACTTTTTGCTCTATCTCGCAAACCAATAACGCTAGAGACGTGTACGAGGTGTCCTAGGACTCGGGCTAACGTCCCCTTTCGAATGTGGTAGATATTTTTTTCAAAAAATATTTCACAAAGGGCCTAACGCCATACATGTTGAAAAAACTTTTTTTCTTTACCTGTTTATAATGTTCATGAAGCGTGGTGGTTGAGAGAGACGATACTGCTGGGTGTGTGTGTGTTTCAACGAACCTGTCGCTGACCACGGTGGCTGTGCTCAATAGATCACTCGCTATTTCGACGGGTCGGTTTATGACAGAGCGAGGGTTCGTTTTCTGATATTTTACCCCCGAAGATGATCTTTAAGGTGTAAACGGTGATGAGAACTTGGTTCTATGTTGGTCGAAGCGAGTACAGAAAACAAACTTGCTGAGGAGCAGACGAGCAGGAGGTGAATGTCATTTGAGCTTATTGGAATGCGCTGATCTGACTTGGCAACAGGTGCAATTGAAAATGACAAAGACGCTTCAAGGTTAAATAATCTGATAATCGTGGTGGCAGGGAAGAGCGAAATGCATGTGAACACGTGTGAAACCACATGTAGGCTAAACAAGTTACATCCTGTTTGCTTCGTACGTGTCAAAATGCAAGTTCATGTGAAATTTGACCTGGCACAGGTGTTCACCTAGGGTTTTAGCTGTCCACGAGCATGATAACTGTTAACAAGTTACATCCTGTTTTGCTTCGTACGTGACAAAATGTAAGTTGATGTGTAATACGATCCAATACACGTGTTCACCTTGGACGTTAGCTGTCCACGTGTCCGATAACAGAATGTTCAAAGCGTGGTAATCGCAGAATCAGTAAAAAGTATGATGCAACTTGTGGGAATGATGTCACTACCAATAGATAGGCATGAGCTGCGAACAGCAGTGGTAAGAGGTGAAGTGGGGGGGGGGGGAGGTGGAGGGGTTATGTATGAGAGAACACAGGCGGAAAGAGAAAGAAATATGTGGAGCTGAGGACTCTATACACAGAGCTATAGGTGGTGTACAACATGTGTGAATAAATAAATAAATAAAAAGTACAAAGGTTTACACAACATGTAATTTATTGATCCAAGAATTAAACGTAGAGTTAAATCCCAACCATTTGACATATAGTTTATTTCCTTTTTGTTTCAACACTTTTTCCACTAGATAATGCTTAGGAAATGCTGTTTTCTGAAGTTCATGGAGATAAAATCTACCTTTTATGGGTTGATGGTTGAGGTCCTCGAGTAAATAGGTGACTGGACTGTCCAAGTTGACTTGACGAATTCGAAATAGTTCAGTCCCCCAAAGAGGTGTGTAGCCCTTATTGAAGGCAGACTTAAATTTGCTCACACGAACAAAATCCCCAATTTTCAGTCAGTGACGTTTAGGATCGGCTGTTCTTATGGGGTTAAACAGTTTATCCAATCGCTGAATATTTTTGGTCACGAGGCGTGGCTTGGTCCCAATCGTTCTATGTTTCGTGTCATTGTAACGTGATACTAGCTCTGGTAACATGTCCAACCAGCGATACGTGCCCTGAGCGGTAAACGCTTTCCACATATGGGTTTTCAATGTTCGGTTGAACCGCTCAACCACACTGGCTTTGAGATTGCTGTACGTGGTGTAATGGTGAATATCCTTAGATTTGAGAAATCTGGAGAAATCCTTGTTGAAAAATTCTTTCCCCTGGTCAGTTTGTAGTAACTGAGGTTGGCGTTTGGAGTGTTGAATAATATGTTGAAAGGCCTTGGTAACTAGTGAACCAGACTTGCGACGCACAGGTTCAACAAAGGCCATTTTGGAATAGACATCAATGACGGTCAACATATAGCGTACACCGTCGTTAACGTCAGCATAGGGTATCATTTCAACCAAGTCAGCCTGCCAAAGTTCATCCACACAGCGTGAAATCACCTTGAGTCGTGGATAGTGACGCCTAGCTGGGCGATGCAACTCGTGAGCAATACCCATTTTAATGGGTGAGGGCTTAAACAATAATTTTGGCATTTCGAAGTTCTTGTTCAATTTCTTGAATTTCCCAATCGTGACCGGTATGGCCAGCTTGACGCGAGGCTTGCAACAACTGTAGCCCCTGGATGAGCTTATTGGGATTGTGCCAGTAGGTAACATCCACAAGGGGTTTTAATGTTTTAAATGTCACTCCCGAAGCGGATGGTTTACGATGACCACTTTGACTGGTGGGAAACATTTTTGCAATGATGGTTTTATATTTTTGAGATATATTGGCATTCACTAGTTGAGTGGGATCATACTGTCTTTTGTGGGCATGGGTATACAATAAAATGGATTTATATTTGCCAAGATCCTCTGACGTATAATCATGGGAAGATGGAGTCCAAGAGAAGAGCAGCATTAACAGTCCTGGCGTTAATTTATAGTTAATGTTCTTAGTGACAGCTTTAGTACGAGCAAATTTAATGGATGAATCCCCAATTTTAAAA
The DNA here is from genome assembly GCA_946902985.2 of Meconema thalassinum. Lineage (NCBI taxonomy): Eukaryota > Metazoa > Arthropoda > Insecta > Orthoptera > Tettigoniidae > Meconema > Meconema thalassinum. Next base: position 879,660,136 of record OX336390.1, read on the forward strand.
CTATCATTCTCATAGCGAACACCATACGTGGTATCTGTGTTTCCAATAAATAGATCAATGAGATAGGGTTGTAGTGTTGCTCCATAATATTTTATTAAAATGGTTTTCAGTTGAGCTTTATGTTGAGTGGTGGCCAAGAGTTGTGAAAACGGAGACGCTCTGGAAGGGCAAGGTGTTTCGACCATGGCCAAGGATTTCTTTTTTCTCAAAAAATCTGCAAGGGGTGAGGACTTTTTTGAGGAGTAAACACTTGTTCTCCTCATCCTCAACTTCGCTAACACTAGTCAAATCTTCCTGTTCCTCTTCCTCTTCCTCAGGGTCCTCGTGCAGCGTCTGCGTGGCTTGTGAAACGGTGGGTAGCGTTTCAGATGGCTTGAAAGTGGATTTCAACATGGCTTTTAGCGGAGGTACTAAATGTTGTTGAATAAACAAAGCATGATCTGCACGCCATCGTTTCAATTGACGAAACTTTTGGCGAATTGTATTTTTTGCTCTAATAATATGCTTTTTCAATTGACTCTCTGCTAACGCCATGGTGTCTTGACAAATGACTTGAGAGGGAATGAGACAGGGCCTTAAATAGCAATAAAATGATCAAACCCTAAACGATACCGTCCTTGGTTGAGTTCACTTTGTTTGTCATTCACTAAACCGGCATGACGTTGAGTGTTCCAGCACTTGCCACACAATTCTGTAAACATTTGAAAGGTCATATCCGGATTCACATGTTCATTATAAATGTGACGACTGTTCCTCTCGTCCTGGCGAAATAAAACAATGACATTGGCATTGTCACGAATCAACTGTTTGGACATTTTTGAATACGTTTGTCCAAGATAGAAGCAATCGATATGTTTGTGACGACCCATGCTGAAATAGCTTTGAATGATGACTTGTCGTTCAGTGGATACATCATCGAAAATCATGAGTGAATCAGGCTTTAGCTCATCCGGTGAAATCACATTTTCTTGCATGGAAAATGTAAAATAACCCATATTCTCTTTTTGTAATCCAGACATGACTTGATCCAGAAACACGTAGAGGGGTTGGTAGAGAGATTTTGCATAAATTATAAATATTTTGAAAACGCAGACCATTGGGCGCCGTAATGAGAGTTAGCAAAAGATTGGTCTTCCCACAGCCGGAAGGTCCCACAATGATGCAGCGAATGGAAGATGGAAACAATGAACCATGGCGTTGTTCACGTGATGTGGGACAGAGAGGGGAAACCATGTCCCCAGGGGTAATGACTCTTGCTGCTTAATAATCTTCATATCAACTAAGGCTTAGCCAGGTTAGCAGGCTGTCCATATACAGGACACCGAGCCTTGTGATAGAAACAGTAGACTCGTACTAGCGGTTGACGATGGATGTCTTTGGACGTGCGTTGATGTCCAAAGCTAGGTCTGTCCCCATACATGATCCTAAACAAGAAACAGATCCTGCTAATAAACACTATGTGGATAGGTCTGTAGTGCCACGCACAAAAAAGGGAGATTATGACTTTAAGGGAAAGCGGTTAACCCATGTAAAACATCCTCAAGTGTCTACATACGTTACTACGAAAAGGTATGTGGATAACAAAGTGTATGAGTTTTATGATAAAGTGCCCCAGCTTACAGTGAATGGCTATAGCGCTAATCACCATCGTATTATTCACGTGGAAGACCCGCAAGACGAAGATGATGTCTATACCACGCGTTACGTGACCTATGAAATGAAGAGGCTTTATAAATTTATCCCATCTGTATTTTTAGTGTATCTGACAAATGAAAAACCTGTGAATGACAGAAACCATTTACCACTAGTCCATGATCAGCACTTGACCTATGTGCTTGCTTCGGGTTTAAGCCACTATCGATTACACTATGATGGAACCATTCACATCAAATATGCCATACCTGATAAGAACCATTTACAAATAGAGATAAATGGTCATAGGATGTTGCCCCATAACCATGAAATGGTCAATGCAGGTGACGAATTATCCTTTCATCTCATGTTGACATGGGATGAAAAGCAAGCGGGAAAAACCATAAACGATTTCCCACTTTATGTGGAATTGGAATATACAGCCATGAAATAACAATCTGACGTTAGTTGTGACTTAAACTTTCTTGTGAAAGGTTGTTGTTGGTCATTATCATTATGGTGAAACAAAGGTATGCGGTGAGAAAGACTAAAAATAAGACCCTGTCCTTGGCTAAGCCTGGGCTTACGACATTGGTGGACAAGCCGTTGCGAAAGAAAAAAATAAACAAGATGTTCAGTAAAGAACATATAGCCTACTTTCTCCTAAATGTATGAGTATAGTTATAACTCGTTGTTATTATCAAAGAGTATAATAGAACTATTCTTTGTTGAAGACCTTAGAAACGATTTACCTCTACCAAACGCCACAACCTAGATAAAAACTGCTACCATAATTGAAGAAAGAAAGATAAGAAGTATATCAAGAATGTTATGGATCTGGAGACATAATCGACCGGACTGGCTGCGTGGCTCAGCGGTAACGTTCTCGCTTGCTGGGCCCTAGGTTGCAGTTTCGTATCCTGGCGCAGTCAGCTGGCATTTGAGGGTGCACAAATGCGAGTGAGCCGTGTCAGTACATTTACTGGCACGTTAAAGATCCCCTTCGGGCCAAAATTCCGGCACCCCGGTGTCTCTAAAAGCAGCAGTAGTTAAAAGGGATGTAAAACCAATAACATTATTATTATTATTATTATTATTATTATTATTATTACCTGCCGTGGGCAACATCCAACTTTGAGTTGAGGCATGTCTTTACACGTCAGGTTGTGCATGGCTTTCACAACCCTAATTGAATTAACAAATCTTTCCATGACCCTACAGAGACGTGTGTATACAAACTATGTGGATATTTTCGATTGCTATTTGCCTGAAATAAAAGTAGTAATTAATAACCTGAACTAACATCAACGGCTTCAATTCAGTTACTATGCGAAATCGTTTTGTTCTTTACTTCAAATAACATTTTCAAGTAACGCAAAATAGACTGTTACAAAGCCTTTAAAATAAAAAGTAAAAATGTATCGTAGTATCATCTTGTCATTCTTCAAATTCGATGCGCATAGAATGCCAATGGTATATTAATCAATGGAGCCCCACGTAGACTAGTTGTGACATCTAGTGCTGAAATATCGAACAATATAATCCTAACAGAGCGAGTGCATTCTAGCGGCCAGAAGAAGAAACTTTTCAATAAAATCTGGAAGTTAATAAGTACCTTTTTGGCAGCTAGATGTCTCGAGTAAATCTGCTGGCGAATTATGTTTTAATTAAATATATATTTTACACCATAATATGCACAATATAACGCTTAATTTTAAAACATATGAGTCATTACAAAACAATACACATATAACATTTCAAGCAAAAAACCTAGCCCCGATCGGGTGTGAACCATAGGCATTAGAGCGATAGGCTAACGCTCTACCACTGAGCTAATTGTGTCAACGAATATCGTTCTTTATAAAATGACTTACATAGAACTTGTTAGCAAATAATGATTTATACTAAACGATTTCATCACTGGAGTATATTATTTATATATAAAGCATTTCATACAAAGTTTATTTATTTTGTATCAGTACGCTTTATTGAATGCAATACTCAAATTAGTGAAATATAAGTCAGGCACAAGATATCCGCTGCCATCTTGTCTTATTACTGAATCAGCTCAGCTTTTTAAAATCACGTCTGCACTATAGTATTACAAAATAAACTTTTAATTTCGAACGTGCCTCTTCCTTTAGAACAGTTAAAACGATTCTCGGCTCGATAATCGGAACTGGTGGGTCCCATGATATGGATTATAAAGTTTGCATAATTCGCACGGCCGCCATCCTGAAATGGTATGGCGGACGACCTTGTAGTTTGGTCACAAGACGCACCCTATACGAAGGTATGTTGTTACCAAATTTGGTAGAGATCGGATGATTTGGTTAGTCGTTATTTGATTTTACGTTTTGAACGTTTGAGTGGCCGCCATTCAGTTTTAGTAAAGATGGCGGCGATATAAAACATGACACTGAGGTGTCCTTTGCTTGTGCTACCTTTGTACCAAATTTCGTTCAATTCGCATTCACCGTGTTCGAATTGATACGGGGGGACAGACATTCAGAGTACACAGACACACACACACACACAGACTCACACACACACATACACACACACACACAGACTCACACACACACATACACACACACAGACAGACACACTTTTTTTCGCCCTGTGTTGATCTCATAAGTCTACTTTCATTTTTTGCAAAAATCGAAAGTAGGCTAAAAATAATGTATTGACCATAAGGAAAGCTCTTCGAGCAGCACAGAGACGTGTTATTCCAAAACGTCAGCGACAGGGTTCGAAACAAGGGCGAGTGATTCCCGTCCCCAAACGAGCGGGATTTTTACCTGCATTATTTGCCGGATTGGCTGCTCTGGGTTCACTTTTGGGCGGCGACAGTGCAGAGGCGAAAACCATTAAAGCCACGCAGCAGGGCAAGCAACAACTCAAAGAAAGTCAGCGACACAATGAAAGGATGGAAGCGATTGCAATGGGGGCTAGAAATGTCAATTTAAAGCCAGCCTTTTATCAACAAGGATTTGGGATTTCACCACTTAGATATATTAGAAAAAAAACTCACCCATAGCAAGACATGCCCTGACACACGTGGAAAGCTATGCTAAACAACTAAAGCTTTCTCATTTTCGAGGTGTGTTTATGCGAAACCAATTACCCCCACGACCCTGGAAAGAGGAATGTGCTGTTGTCAAGTTGGATGATCACCGAGGACCAGGAACGCATTATGTAGCTTATGTCAAAGAGGGATCCATCGTATGGTACTTTGACAGTTTTGGGAATTTGCCCCCACCCATGGAACTAGTGACCTATTTTGGATACAGGATCAATATATATTATAATGTGAAGCGTGAGCGAACGTTTAACAGCCAACAGTGTGGACGTTTGTGTTTATTTTTTTATATAAGACGCAGCATGAACAAAAACGCCAACAGTATGTCGGCAGAAAGTAAAACGTTTACACTGCATGGACGTGGACCTGAAGTCAGCCTAGACTTTTACCCGCCTATCGAATTGAGTGAAAACCCCTATGGTTTAGGACTTGTTTCTCTTGAAACGTTCAATCGAATATACAACATACGTGAAAATGTGAACAACAAGTTTTACTATAATGATTCTGTGCTCACCCTTAACTCTGGTGGATATACGATCGATGACATTTATGAACACATTTATGTGGTGTTGATCAATGAATATGGTTTAAAGTCATTTCTCGATGGAACGCGCAAGTTTGAACTTGTAGGCAATACCAACACTCATCGCTGCAGTATTTTCTCTACGTTCAACATTGACTTTAAAACACGCCCCGATTCCATTGGTCCATTACTAGGATTTAAACCACGTGTGTTGGAGCCCAACAAAAACTTGAATCAGACCATGAAGTGAAATTCATTGAGGACCATCATGTGTCGGTGACGTGTTATATTATTAGCCAAGTGTACACCAATCAAGAACCATCGCATTCGCTTTATGACTTTATTGTGACATCGCCCAATGGGTATATTATTCGTGAAAACCCTCCAGTGGTGCTTTTTCATTCTGTGACTGTCGATAGTATTAGTAATATAATATTAAGACTGATCAATAGAGATCAACAACTCATTGACCTAGATTCTACCACACCAGTGACTTACAAGTTGGTGCTAAAGCCACTATGAAGTTTGTGTATAAAGCAACAACACCGTCTAGGAATGGTGTTAGTTGTTTGCCACGTGAATACACGTTAACATCTCAAGACAAGCAAATTCTACAGCATTTGGGTTACCACGTCAACCCACCTGATGAATTCTATCCTAGAGGTAGCGAACCGCATCGAGGAGCAACCAGGGGTGGTAAGAATTGTTCTCCATTCCTATCAAGCTCAAACACCTGGACTCAATAACAATGATGAAATTCAATTTGTTATCAACAACCAAGATATCTACACCCGACCGCATGAAAGTGTCATTCAGATTGAAGGTCGACTCACCAAAGCCGATGGCTCTACACCCACCACATCCAAGTTGGCCAACCATGCTTTGGCCTTTCTGTTTTCTGAAGTACGTTACGTGATTAACGATATCGTGGTGGATAGCACACGAAATGTGGGTATTTCCAGTGTCATGAAACTATATCCCTCTTACAGTGAGGAAGAAGGTAAAACACTTTGCATGGCAGGTTGGTGCCCTGACTCGACCAATGACTGGATGGTACACACCGATGGGACCTTTACTGGATATTTACCTCTTAGACTGATTTTAGGCTTTGCCGAAGACCACGAGCCCATTGTGGTCAACGCAAGGCAAGTGCTTTATCTGGATAGAGACAGGAGTGATAATAATGCACTCAAGGGAGCCGACAATGCCCCCATAGATTCTAAAATTCAACTACAACGCTTGCTACGGAAAGTGCCCCATGTGACCCTTGACGATAGCAAAAAAATTGGACATACTCAAGATGGTAAAGAGAGATATGCCTCTACCCATGGAATTTAGAAGCTGGGCACTCCATGAGTATCCGCTATTGCCCAGCACCAACACACACAGTTGGTCTGTAAAAACAGCTCGCTATACAGAGAGACCACTCTACCTGATCGTGGATTTTCAAACGAATCGCAAGTATCAACAAACCAAAGATGCCACGCAATTTGATCCCCTGCAATTGAGAAATGCACGTCTTTTCCTCAACGGAGCTGTGTTTCACTACGAGGGACTGGATTTGGATTTTTTTTAAATAAGTTTGGCCCCCTGTACGACTTGTTTCTAAATTTCGATGGTCGTATTATCAAAACGGGAACGGCCCCATGCTGCTACCCCAAGCGTTTAAGGCAAGGGGACCACTGATTGTCTTTGACTGTTCTTACCTGGAAGAGTCTGTCATGCCATCCAATATTGACATTCGACGAGATTTTGAAACGCATGACAATGTACCAGCCAATACGACGGCTACTGTTTGATTATTTATCACAAACAAGTCAACTATTATCCACTGTCCAACCAAGTGACGAGTGTATAAATAACAGGTCAACCCACGTCAAGCCGCTCAGTCATGTCTTGATTTAAAGCCTCAAGAGACGTCACATCCATGAATTTAAACTCTGAGGAACAACGTTTCAAGACTTTTGCAACATGGCCAGTGCCTTTCATAAACCCTCAAGCCTTGGCGGCCGCTGGATTATACTAATTAAAAACAAGAGATGAAAATGAAATGTGCCTTTTGTCCCATCACCATAGGCCAATGGCAGGAGGGCGATGAACCAATGCAGGAACATCAGCGCTGGTCACCCGCCTGCCCCTACCTGTGTAGAATGAAAGTGGGAAATATACCCTGTCATTCAAGCTATCCCTCACTTGTGTCTCTGAGTGATGAAGAAAAAACAAGTTACGATACGTGTGGACCGTATGGTGTCCACGGTTCTTCAGTGAGCAGCTCACCATCAAAAACGCCTAGTTTAGAGACATTGGGGCATCATCGGTGTTATGGACGTTACAGACACAAAAGACTATATTGTTGTATGAGTTGGTATCGTCCCTATCCCAAAATGACAAAAGCCTGTAAGACGTGTTATGATAATAAAATAATGTAATTCTTAAATTCTTATTTTTTCATGTCCTCATGTCCTACCTTAACCTCAATTTTTTCAAACTAGCATGGCAGGTAAGTCCATGTCATGATCACACCTTAGCCATTGATCGTCAGTCAGTCGTCAGTTGAACTTGGTCCAGGCAAGCGTCATCATGTTGCGCACACTCATTGTGGACTGCCAAGGGTTTAAAATTGGTGACAACAAATTTATATATAAACAAGTGGCCATTATCGATTGTACCACGTTTTGGATATCGCAAGCTACGCATTTGCTATTTAAACCGCCCCATGCTTTTGATTTTTGTGTGAAAAAGACCGCAAACAAACCCAGTGGATTGAAAATCATACGCAACTAGACTGGAATCAAGGAACCATTTCCTACAAATATTTGGACGTGGTCATGAAAGCACACTTGTCCTCGGCCAATGTGTTATTTGTGAAAGGTAATGAAAAACGTCAATGGTTGCAACCATTTTTGGCGTCTTACTGTCAATGTATCGACCTCATGGAGTTGGGCTGCCCCTCCCTGCAAACGCTCATGGATACTTGTGACTGTGGCAACATTACCCATACAGCCCTAGTCCATGTGTGGCATCTCTTTCATTGGTTAACCACTCATGCCTGTTGGAAGTTGTTGAACAAAATTATAACTCAAGATTTACCTGTGAATGACGCCAGTTAGATTTCTACAAGCGAGGTGTAAACATCTACAGCACGGGATACCATGGAGAAAGGCACTTCTACGGACAAAGCCATTGGCAAGTTTTTTTTTATTTTATTTATTTTATGTCTTCGGTAGTGGCGAAGTTAGGGCTCATGGCCCTCTCTTACACTTAACCACGAAATATGGTACCAGTACATAGCTTATGACAATTACGAAAATACAAAAAACATTATGATGATAATAAATTAATTATGCTAATACTAATATTAGTAAAAAAGACACATGAATAATGATAGTAATAATTATAACAATACAAATAATAATAATAATAATAATCACAATGTCACAGACTTTACTATAATATCCTAGATATAATCCTAGATCAGTCATACGTCCTAACATCCATCACCATTCACACGGGGCAATCAGCAGTATTCAACAGGTAATCTCGGCATGCGGCCTTAAATTTATTTATTGTTGTGGAATTTCTGATATCGGGAGGAGTTGAATTCCATAGTCGAGACCCAGCTACAACAAAAGAGCGGTTAAACATGGATGAGTGGTTGATGGGGATGGCGAGGGAAGAGCCAGATCGAGTGCTTCGATTATGATATGAGGACAAGTAACTAAATTTTGATGACATGTACGTGGGGGTGTTTTCATGAAGAAATCGATAGATGGATGTCAACAAGTGAAATTTACGGCGTTCATCAGGTTTAAGCCATGAAAGAGCACGGTAGCTTGGGGTTATGTGGGCATCGTATCTTAGATTGAAAGCGAACCGAAGACAAGAGTTCAATGCTTGTTGGAGTTTCATTGTTTGTCCATGAGTCGCGTCAACGAGAACGATGTCACAGTAGTCGAGAATTGGTAGTATTAGTGTCTGGATGAGTTTAATCTTAATGTCTAGTGGTAAAATATTCTTATGGCGCACGAGTGGGTGAAGGGATGCGTATATCTTTTTACGTGTATTTCTTATATGTGGTGACCAGTCAAGCGTTTCAGTTAAGGTTAACCCAAGGTTCCTTACTTCTTTACTAAAGGGGATGGTGATTGAATTCAGTGTTACTGGAGGCACAATGTAGTTGTTTTTTAATGAGTTTAGTAACTTATGAGAGCCGATGATGATAGTTTGGGTTTTCTTAGGATTGAGCAGGAGAGAGTTGTCATCGGCGTATACACTAAGTTGATGGATATCAGTGTTTATATCCCTTATTGCATTTGATATATTGTTGATACTAGTGTGGCAATATATTTGGAGATCATCTGCATAAAGATGATATTTATTATAGTTAATTGTGGAGGAGATATCGTTGATATAGAGCACGAAAAGTAGGGGCCCAAGGACCGAACCTTGGGGGGTTCCTGCCTTTTTCTGACGCCACTGAGAGGTGGTGTCCTGTACAATCACACGCTGATTTCGACCCGTTAGGTAAGCAGAGAAAAAATTTATGGCTTCGGAGCCAAGAAGGGATTTTAGCTTCTTCAATAGGGTCGGTATATCTATGGTGTCAAATGCTCTGCTGAAATCGAGGAGTGTGAGTATTGTTACTTGTCTTTGGTCCATTGCTTGTCTGATGTCATCAGTCACCTTAAGTAAGGCAGTAGCTGTGCTGTGGCCCTTCTTGAAACCAGACTGGAGTGGATCAAGTAGAGAGTGAGTGTTCAAATATTCCAGTAATTGAGTTTGTACTAACCGTTCCAGTACTTTGGAGAGAGCAGGGAGAATAGATACAGGGCGGTAGTCGGACGGTAACAGTGGGCAAGGTATCTTAGGAAGAGGGATCACGTTGGCGTATTTCCAGATAGAAGGCAGTGTGCCATTGTTTAAACAGTAATTAAAAATGTGTGTGAGAATGGGGAGAACAGCACCAATAATGTAATGTATAAATTTTATAGGTATATCATCAATCCCGCTCGCCTGGGATCTAATGGAATACAACACTCTCTTAACTTCATTAGTGCTTAAGTTACGAAATGAAAAGCTGGGTCGATCTGTTGGTGGAAATGATGGGCCGTGACTGGCAGCGTTATTTGGGATGGATTGCATATCTGCATCCGTGAAATATGCATTTAGCTCGTCTAGTGGAATGTCAGGTATAGGGAGTTGCTCCTGGTTTTTTCCTATGCCCAAAGCACCGAGTTGTTTCCACGCTCTAGCCGTGTTTAGTCGGCAGGTTGTATCACGAACATACTTAAATTTAAGATTACGTAAAGTTTGCTTAATATGGTTTCGAAGTACTCGGTACTTTTCAAAATCATTTGGTAGACCAGAACGTTTGTATTGTCTGAAAAGATTATCTCTACGGGACATCATTTTCTTGACTTCAGGAGTTAACCACGGCTTAGGTTTACGAGAAATCCTTATCTTTCTCCTGGGCGCATGTTTGTTGTATAGTGCATGTATTAATAGATTAAACTTGTTTACTTTTTCGTCAATTTCGTCCAGTCTCAATATGTCGTTCCATGGAAGACTGTAGGCATCATATTTCAGTTGTACCGGGTCTATGTCCTTTATATTTCTGCATGTAACATATTTAGTCCTGTACTTTGGAACGCGGAGCGAATACGCTAAGTATATTAAGTCATGGGTGGATATAGCCGGCACTGGTATTTGACCATGAGTCACTACTTTCTGTGGGTTATTTGTTATGATGAGATCAATTAGTGTATGTGAAGTGTAGCTTACTGTGCTTACGAAGTTAGTTGGCTCGAGAGGAAGTATCGTCATGTCACAGGAGGAAAATAGATCTTCAAGTTTCTTTGCTTTGTATGTTTTGGTTAGTAAGTTAGTGTTAAAATCTCCTAAAATAATGACATGTTCGTAAGATGGCAGCAAATTAAGCAGACTAGTTTCAAACTCGGAAATGTATGATACAGTAGGTGGGCGATAGACAATACCTATCAATACTTTCAGCTCATTCAGTGTTACCTCAACAAACATGAACTTCGTCCTCAGTATCTCAACGGACGATGATGAACAAATAACCCTGCTTTTCAGATCATCTCTGCAATAAAGGGCAACACCGCCTCCCATCCTATCGGCTCGATCATGGCGAAGGAGATTATATCCTTCAAGCTGAACCACACAATTCGGAAGTGATTCAGACAACCAACTCTCAGATATTCCTATTACATGAACATTGTTTTCACAGAAAATTGCTGTAATCTCATCTATGTGTGCTGGTAAGCTTTGGCTATTCAGGTGGCAGCAATGTAAGGTTCTAGGACAGTTTGAAAATGCTTGCTTTAACTTAGTGCCAGCGTGCGCTGGTGAAGGTGGAGGGAAGGGAGAATTTCTATTGTACGAGCCTCGGTCATTGCCCGAGGGTGAATTGGCTCCTACAAGGACAGCAGAACTATTTCTAAATGGCATGCTCACAGGCTCAAGAACTTACCGTAACGGTACCTCGACTTCCTGATGAAACTAACAGCTGACTGCCTAAATACTAAACACACACACACATTCACACACACAAACCTAGTGTAACTTCTAGTACACATGTCTATGAACTTATTCCATTTCCTTCACCTAGCCTATTAATGTGCAACTTTAGTTCCGCAGGTGAGTTAATATTTAGTTTTCTGCCATTGTTGAGGTGGACAACAATTCGGCCGTCTTGTGTGGATACATTACGTAATCCCCAAAAGTCCCGTGCTTTTCTTAAGATGTCCTTCCTAGTTGCAGTAAGGGATTCTGTTATTAACAGTGATGTGCCTTTGAGCAGTCGCTTTGCGCGCCAAACACGATCTCGTTGGTGGTATCGTACGAACTTTATTATTATAGGCCTACTCCCTGAGGCCACGATTCCTGCAGCAGTACTTGGCTGGCGACCCAGTCTGTGACATCGGTCTATACTGTCCATTTGCAGAGTCACATTTAGTTTCCCTGAGAGTGTTTCGATAGCTTTCGCGTAGACGTCCTCGTTGGGAGTTTCACGTACTCCGTGGAGGAGAAGGCAGTTTCTCCGACTGTACTGCTCTGCCTCATCTTGCCGGATGTCCTGCTTCTCGAGATGCTCCTGGACGAGGATTACCTCTTTCTTCATCACGTCCAGTTCCGCAGTAATTACTTCTCGGAAGTCCTTAAAGTCTGACGCGAGAACATTCAGGGTGTCGCTGGGGTTGGTAGCACTGATCGTGGAGGCCTCCATAGCTTGCTCCAAGCGAGCTTGGAATTCAGCCATCCGCTTTTCAAACTTACTCACACGCTCGTTTACTGCCATTAGGGTCATACTTTTATATTAATCACTCAACAAAAGCTTGTTCAAATAAATAAGCACACTGAGGACACTGATAAATGATACTTAACTGGCTGTTTTGGCTGGTGACTTGCGGAGCACTTTTACACTCGGTATGTAGTAGGCGCCATCTTTGTGTGGGACTTTGTGTGCAGAAAGAAACTAGACAGTTTTACCAAAGAGGAACTCTTGGCGCTCCCCAAGTCGTTCATTTATTATGTGGCCGCCAACGCAGTGAAAGAAATCTGGCAATATGTACCAAAATCATGGACTCAAGACCCTGTGTTGAGTGAATTGCAACCCTGTATGGATTTCGATCACCATAAGCAAGTGGCCATGGCAAAAATACCCTCTATGCGTCAGTGCGCGACTTGTCAGCTGGTGAAACTGTATCACGGTCATAAAAGTCCGTATAAAGACTTTGTTGAATCATTCCACGGGTGTTATGGCGAGAAAAAGCAACAACAACAACAAACACAAACAAACATCGTCCACAGAAGAAGAGGAAGACCAAACCTTTTCACCATCAATGGAAAAGAATATGCCAGACCTGTACTGGCAATGGCGTCATTGACAAAGTGATTCAATACTTACCTTTCGAAATCCATCTTCCAGGTTATCGTTTTTGTGGCCCTGGAACTCATCTTGAAAAACGTTTGCAGCGTGGTGATGTACCCATTAATCTTTTGGATCAAGCATGCAAAGAACATGACCTATCTTATAGCCATAGTCATCCTGGTTTAAGACATGTGGCAGATAAATTGTTATTGAAAAAAAATAAACAACGTTTCACATCCTGTGATGCCTCAGTGGGTGAAAGGATGGCAGCCCTGATTGTGATGAGTGCTTTGAAAGGAAAGTTGATGATGCATGGACATAAACAATGAGGAATTGAGGAGTGGGGAATTGGGATGTGTTTACCAAGTTTACCAGAGCACGATGTTTTTATTTTTTTATTTTTAAAAATCATGATGTTGATGGCTGATTGTTCATTTTCACATTTTCATATATTACCATTTGCCAATTTGCAATTTACAGTTTTTAAAAATGTTCATTTGAAGTTTTGTCTTTTTGATGATATGGATTTTCCATTTTGTTGATGACACTTTTTTTTAAAATGTTCGTTTGAAGTTTTTGAATTTTCATATTTCGCACATGGCCATTACCAGTTTTTAAAAATGTCCGTTTTAAGTTTTGCGTTTTTGGTGATATGGAAACATGGATTTCCCATTTTGCTGTTTTCCCATTTGGTGTATGTCGAAAGTTGAGATTTGACAATGATGTTGACGCAAGTGCTTGACCATGGCGATGCTGCAGTGAGTTTATGGGATTGCGGAAACGTCGAGGTCTACGAGTACTGCAGGTAAGACTGCTGTTACAAAAATAATGTCTATTGTCTGCCACTTTTCGAAGAAAACAAAACTATTGAAAACAAAATGAGTATATAAGTGACAATTTACCGCTCCCCACCCACCCTCCCTACCTCATCGTGTTTGCTCTTGTCATACATACACACCAGCTTTTACTCTACTCATACATACACACCTATCTTTGGAAACAAACACAACCACTTTATTTATTCCCAAAAGCACCTTCTTGACATGCAAACTCATCCCAAAAGAACTTTTTTAGTTTACCATTTATAATTTACATTACCAGAAATAATTAAATACTAGTCATTAAAGTTACTAAAAATACTATTACTCATTAAAAATTTACAAAAAATAACACGTTTGTACAGCATAAAAAAATCAAACTATTTACCAATCAAAAATTTTAAAAAAAGGTCGCATAGATCTTTTTTAACAGCAAAAGGTCGAAGTGGGTTGCCACTATTTACAAAATCTACTATTTACAATGACAAAAACCAATATTTACAAAATACTAAATCTGCAAGTTACATAAAGCCATGTCCATTAACGATTAAACAGAAAAATCACACCTCCTCCTCCTCCTTGCGATCATAACCCCAGGGCAGGCTGGTGAGCAGGTCATCAGCCCACACACGTTTGTTATCCATGGAGGCGAGGGTGGGTTTTCTCTGTTCTACAAGATACAAATGATGGTTGCTGGATTGTATCCTGCACTGTGTATGAGACATAGCTACGACAGTGCGTAAAACCGCTAGATAGTCATCTACACGTAGCGATTTTACCACTGCCCTACCTACACCTTTTGATCTTTTGGCTTCCTTACCGTCGAGTGTGCGATAAGCTTACATTTTTGAGGCCAAACCTACGAAATCCGTCAAAATGGAATCACCGCATTCATCTTTTAAAACGCCCATTACCTTCTTGTTTTTTATGGGCAGCTGAAGCACGTTGTCAGCGCTATACGAAGAGGTGTCGAACCAGTCACTATGCTGCCTCATAATGGCATAGGGGTTGCAGTGGCGAATGTGGTAAATGAATGAGTCTGTATCCATATACAAAAGAGAGACGTCCTCAAAATGGCGTTTGGCAAACTCATAGTGGAATCGATACATGGCCGATTTGGAAAAGTCTAAAATGACTTGACCCAAGTAAATAGGCTTATCCATGGTCACGCTGGTCTTACTCAATTCAATAGTAGCCAAATCCTCGTCGATAATGTTGATCGATTTAAAATTTGGTTTGGCAATGTACCGCCGGGCACCCCACCGCCCCTCCCAGACATTGATCAATTTAATGTCACGGTATTTGCGGACATTCTCCATTGACTTGCCATAGATGCAGTTGTTCATTAATTTAAAAAAAATCAAACTGCTGTGTTGCCATTTGTCGGTGCACTGTGTTGAGTCGCATGTATGGCTCAAGCCATGCTATTTGAGCAAAAGAAATACCTCTGTGGATTATCTTCAACACCAAGCCTTGGGCGAGGCATTGCACCAACATTTTGATATGTAGCACATACCGATTTTTGTTGTAAAGTGTGTCCATGAGTTTTTCAATTTTCACTTTACTGTCTGGGGGAACCATTTGCTCAAGGCAGAATTGGAAATCGGCATGTTCATCATACAAGGATGAGGGATATTCAGTATCCACTTCTAGCACTTATCCACGGCCTGTTTCTTGGCTAGCCATGTTCACATCAAATTCTGACACTTGTTTCTCTGTCAGCCAAGCAAACTTCCCATAGGACAAAGACTCACTCATGGCGGAACCGTACAAATTATTCACGTCATAGTACATTAAGTGCGATTCTGGTTAGTCTGGTGAATAATCTGGCATGTAGACATTGTTCGCTTCGGCATGGCGTTGGTTAAGCGACACAAAGCCGCCACGAATGCCCTTTTCAAAAAATAGAACCATGTCTACGTCAGTGAGTAAATCCAATTCCACTTGAGTGTAATTCAAAGCGGCATCGAACGAGAGCCCAGGACTCGTATAATAGTGAGACGGGTCAAGACCGTAAATGTGTTGACACAAGTCACGGAATTTTTCAAACACATCGGTGAGCAGCAATACATCCAGTTTTAGGTAATGCATAGCATATTCACTCAGCGTGTTCATGCCAAACACTCGCCAAACTTGACATGCATGTGCATAGTCTTCATCGGAAACGGTACTGCGTATTAGTTTCGAGTAAAATTTATCTTGTGGTGGGAGTTTTCTTTGCTTTAACACGTCCCAGCTGTTGCAGAAATCATACGGGAATATACCTTTCCGAATGCACAATTGAAATTGTTCAGGATCATTAAAATGCATTCTAGTATTTTTAATTCCTCCTCATTCAAGCCATTCACAAGACTGTCTAGCGAGGATGCCATAAACTTAAAGGAATCCAAAAATCGAATGCTTAAGTCGCTCAACCTCCATGTCAGGGCTGTAAAACGCTCATGGTTTTGGTAAATAATGGTAAACGAGCCCTTGTTGTCATGACCCAATTCACGAATCAAAAACTGAATGTCATAATTCGCCAGATTGAGGAAAAAGACTCTGATGAAACGAGGAGCGGGAAAGTTCAAATTGCATTTACTATGCGCAGCTCCACGAAACTCCCCCGTAAAGTGTGAGTGATCTCTGAATTTTTCCTCTCCGCCTAAAATAGGCTTTTCTCAAATATGACATGTCGTGGCATGCTCATACTGCTGCTGCTTTTCTGGAGATAGGCTCATGGGTACTAGGTGGTCCAGTAATCCCTGAACATGATGATCCGACTCGACAAGTTCATCCAAAAACCATCTGGCACAATCTGGCCCCTCGCGGTATTTGTAAACGGATTGTGTTGGGTCATAGGCACACACCACATTAAATCCTATGGCAAAGGGTTCATGTTTTTGAATGGGTGTGGTTGAGCTAATGGTGGGATCTGGTTCACATCCCGCCATGGGTGTAGTGAGAGCTTCAAAATCTACATACACCACATAGGGGATGGCGTCACGCTTGTGAATGTTGTTAAATTTCAACACAGCCTTGTCCCCTTGTGGCAATATCAGTCTCACTGCTTCCTGAGAAACACAATCTACCCTATGACGTTCCAAAATCGTAAGGGTTGTAAAATATTGCAGACAACGAGCACAAATATGTTTTGCACGCACATGTTTGGATATTTGACTGCTTAGCAATCTACTCAGACTTATAATGAGGCAATAGTGATTCACCTCTCCATAAGACAGATATAAAAGGTGAATGTGGTATCGTTTTGGTTCTTTTGTAGCATAAAGTGAGCCCACAATCTCATCACAATCAAAGCCATACACCATGAAAGAAAAGTCATAGTTGTCTTGTTCAAACCTATGGATCTCGGTTAAGTGCATAGGGAACTTTACTCGAGTTAAATTTAATGTTTGTTTCAATTCATCAATCTTGGCCTTGTACATTCCTGGTCGAAAACTGTCACGTTGTGCTGGCTGCAAATACGCAGCCACAAACCACAGAAAGCAATCATTGTCATGATTCTTTATGTTCGCCACAGCTCTCCGACAGGCAACCGCTGGTGGTGTTTTAATATAGCTAGACCCAGCATTCAACGGGTTGAATTGACAAATGTTGATTTGTAGATGATGAATTTTGTCTAATGCTAAACCACTGGGTCCTTGTTGCAGTTTATCAAATTTTGATAGCAAGGCATTCACCACATGACTTTGATACCACTCGTTCAGATTATCGGCTATCAAAAGCTCTTGCATTTTACTGCAAATATGAAATGTCTCTTTATGCTCTACGTCCTTCTTTTTATATATGAAATCGCACACCAGTTCGGTATTCACCTTTAAAGCCGTATGCAACCTTTGCGCTCTAAAAATTTCATTTTAAAAAATTTCAAAACAAGATTCTAAAAAATCTTTAGGAATCAAACTTTCTCTAACATTCACCGCACGACCAGAGCAAACACGCGATTAAAACAACTGTTTAGGGGTTCCCAAGTTAACGTATCCGCAGCAGTAAAATACATTATTTTGAAAGAACACTCTCACCTGAGTTGTCAGCTGTAGACTGCTTGACAATGGTTCCACTCTAAAGCCACTTGGTTTTCAACTGTATTTGCTATAGCGGTAAAGCTTTTTTTTCTCCAAATATCTAAAAACAAATAAAATAAACCACCGTAAGTATATATATTCCATATAGTTTATGCACAAGAGTTTAGTGCTTTTCAGTCGGTCAACACGAATGTACCCAAAAGAGATGGGTTATGCCCTAATCCTGAAATAAATTACATGAGATTAATAAAACACTAGGATGACCAGTTTCGATCGTCAAGCGATCATCATCAGATCCATTACACTTCGGCTACAAAATCTATGTTTGAAATACAGGTGAAAATATTTACCATATGTACAATTATTTAGTTGCAGTATTGGTACTGCAACTGTCAGTGTATGCAAAATGCAGTATATATGTTAGGTGAAATGCTAAATGGTGATAGCTATCCGGAGATTGTACTTTAGAGAGATTATATGGTTGTAAACTATGGTTAAACTATAAAATTTTTGGCTAACTACTTATCTGATTGTCTTCCGTATTACAGCTACTCGCAGTTTTCGTGCTCACTGGAACTCGCTGTGCGGTCGACTGCGGTGGTTATCTTAACGACTGGTTTTTCCCCTGCCTCCTCCCCCCCTGTCCCTACGTGCTGTGGGGAGTGATAGCGATGTGTTTATGTGAGGTGTTGCCAACCTAGATAAGATGTATGTTATTGAATGAGGTGGGTCCACAACTATTAAAGACCGTGGATTGGCCCTCGCCACGCGTGGAGCATAACCCATTCGAACTAAGCGTTGACGGTCTTATGAGGACGTCCCGGCACCTTTAATACTGCCGCGAATATGGGCCTTGGTTTATTGCAGAAGCAAAGTACATCGTACACCACTCCCCACAGCACGTAGGGACAGGGTGGAGGAGGCAGGGGAAAAACCAGTCATTAAGATAACCACCGCAGTCGACCGCACAGCGAGTTCCAGTGAGCACGAAAACTGCGAGTAGCTGTAATACGAAAGAGAATCAGATAAGTAGTTAGCCAAAAATTTTATAGTTTAACCATAGTTTACAACCATATAATCTCTCTAAAGTACAATCTCCGGATAGCTATCACCATTTAGCATTTCACCTAACATATATACTGCATTTAGCATACACTGACAGTTGCAGTACCAATACTGCAACTTAATAATTGTACATATTGTAAATATTTTCACCTGTATTTCAAACATAGATTTTGTAGCCTAAGTGTAATGGATCTGATGATGATCGCTTGACGATCGAAACTGGTCATCCTAGTGTTTTATTAATCTCATGTAATTTATTTCAGGATTAGGGCATAACCCATCTCTTTTGGGTACCTTCGTGTTGACCGACTGAAAAGCACTAAACTCTTGTTTACTAAGGCAACACTGAAAATATGGCTTCAAACACAACAATAGTTTATGCACGTCATAAACAAAACAAAATCAAACAGGTTATATATATATAAAAACAAATCTCACCTTGACTTGTAGTGCTTTGTTTATTCCCGTCTCGTGGGGTAGTATGGTAATGGATTCCGTCTCTAGTTGTCCGTTTTTCTCTCTTTTCCAATCTCGTTCCCAGAGACACACAACAGGTAGGCTATACACGTTATCTACAAACAAATAAATAAACATTTAATTATAACTTTAATAATCAATAAATAATTGCATTCAATATATATAAATCAATAAATATATAAATGAATAAATAACTACCCACCCCACAACAAGGTTAAGTATTTTCGACCAACACCAAAACTGTTAAACAAGACCAAGTGTTTCACGCAACGCAGTGTGTTCAAAGGTATACACCTAAGTGAGAGTGGAAATGATAACGACATGTCTTTATATATGTTACGTTGCATGTATACTCATTTTTCCCACGCTTTGAACATTCTGTTATCGTGCACGTGGACAGCTAACGCCCAAGGTGAACACCTGTGCCAGGTCAAATTTTACATGAACTTGCATTTTGTCACGTACGAAGCAAGACAGGATGTAACTTGTTTAGCACACATGTGGTTTCAAACGTGTTCACATGCATTTCGCTCTTCCCTGCCACCACGATTATCAGATTATTTAACCTTGAAGCGTCTTTGTAATTTTCCATTGCACCTGTTGTGAAGTCAGATCAGCGCATTCCAATAAGCTCAAATGACATTCGCCTCCTGCTCGTCTGCTCCTCTGCAGGTTTGTTTTCTGTACTCGCTTCGACCAACATAGAACCAAGTTCTCATCACCGTTTACTCGTTAAAGATCATCTTCGGGGGTAAAATATCAGAAAACGAACCCTCGCTCTGTCATAAACCGACCCGTCGAAATAGCGATTGATCTATTGAGCACAGCCACCGTGGTCAGCGACAGGTTCGTTGAAACACACACACACCCAGCAGCATCGTCTCTCTCAACCACCACGCTTCATGAACATTATAAACAGGTAAAGAAAGAAAAAAGTTTTTTCAACATGTATGGCGTTAGGCCCTTTATGAATTATTTTCTGGAAATAATATCTACCACATACAAAAGGGGACGTTAGCCCGTGTCCTAGGACACCTCGTACACGTCTCTAGCGTTATTGGTTTGCGAGATAGAGCAAAAAGTCTAAAATCACGGTTTTACCTCAACATGGTTTTCCATTCCTGCTCAACACGAACATCCTCGGCAAGAGGGCAATGCAACGAAAACAAGTAGTTCCGTGAAGAACTATACAGCCTATTTTCATATAGCCCACTTATTGCAACTATCAACATACACAATTTCAGTTTGATTGCTGTAATAGATTCGTAGATATTGAGAACCGACTAAATAATTCGGATGGTCGCCATGTTGGATTTTATATATGTAGGTCCTAGAGTTATGTACTGTTACATGCAGATTATTGTGTACGTGTAGTATTCAAACTTCAATCGCATAATTAGGACACTAGAAGTTACAAGGAGGTTTTTAAAATTTCGCACAGCTGCCATCTGGTGGTTATGGAAACAATTGAAATAAATTAGATGCTAGTGGATTACCATTCGTATAAGGATTTACTGTACCAAGTTTCACTGCTCTCGGATGGTTAAATTGCGATAAACGTCCATGAGAATATTTATAATTCGCGTCGCCGCCATGTTGGATTTGTGATCACCAGGTTATTTAAAGTCCTATAAGTGAACTTGAGTTCATAGCCCCTATGAACAATAAAAAATTCAGTTTGATTGCTACAATAGATTCGTAGATATTGAGAGCCGTCTAAATATTTCGGATGGTCGCCATGTTGGATTGTTAAATGTATAGGCCATAGAGTCATGTACCATTATAGGAAAATTATTGGGTAGGTTCATTATTCAAACTTCCACTTCGATCGCATGACTACATCACAAGAAATAAAAACTTAATTTTAAAATTCGTACAGCCGCCATCTTGAGGTTATGAAAACAATTGAACTAAATTAGATACCAGTGCATTACAATGTGTATAAATATTTCCTGTACCAGATTTCAGTGCGTTTGGAGCATCAAATCGCGAGAAAGGTCTATTTCAAATTTTCTAATTCGCTTGGCCGCCATGTTTGTTTTGTATATAACCGGTTTTTTAAAGTCATAGAAATGGACTTCCAGTAGTGCCCTTTATCTCCGTACAAAACTTCAGGGTGATACCGCTAATAGTTTCAGAGATACAGAATGCCGGTGAAATATTTCGCACATCCGCCATCTTGTGGTTATGTAAAAAAATGAACGAAGTTAGTTGTCGGTGCATTACAATGTATATAATCATATACTGTACCAAGTTTCATTGCGTTTGGTTGAATAAATCGCGAGAAACGTCTATTTAAAAGTCGCAACTTCGCTTGGCCACCATGTTGGTTTTGTAGTTACCAGGTTTTCAAAGATCACATAAGTGAACTTATAGTAGTTCCCTTTATCACCATACATGATGTCAGGGAAATATCGGTAATCGTTTCGGAGATATTGAATGCTGGTGAAATATTTCGCACAGCCGCCATGTTGGATTGGCGAGTCGTAACAAAATTTGAAGGGCACGGTCGAGGTCGCTCGGAATAGTGCTATGAACTTACCGAGTTTCATTGAAATCCCTCCAGCCGTTTAGATTTTATTAGGGGGGGACACACACACGAATCACACACACACACACACATACACACACACACACACACACACACACACACGCACACACACACGGACAAAAGGTGATCTCATAAGCCTATTTTTTCAAAATTGAAAATAGGCTAAAAATGACACCTCGTACAAGTCTCTAGGCTTATTGGTTCGTGAGATATCAGCAAAAATCACAAAAAACACTTGTTTACCCTAAAATCGAGTTTCAAAATTTCTTTAAAAATATAACGACTCGTCCATTGCAAAGAGGACGTCACTCCGAGTCCTTGGACTCCTCGTACACGCCTCTAGCATGATTGGTTCGCGAGATATAACAAAAGGTTTAAAATCACGTTTTTTACCCAAAAAAAAAAACATGTTTCCAGCATTTCACCTTTTCGACACCTACATTCCCGTAAAGAGCGCAACGACACGAAAAAACGGATCCAAGCTCTCCCTCCTAGCATGACTCCTTCCATTCCAAGGTCGCAGGGGCTCACAACTTCCTAAGTGGCGCAGCTCTCTCCCCATCACACTACTGTCAGGTTTTCATCCTAGAACTTGAAATTTATTTTGGGGGTAAAGGGGTAGGGACCTTTCATTTATGTCAAACAAACGTTTTTAGTAAACTTCCTAGTTTCCAAAATATAGGAATTTCAAAATCCGAGTGTTTTCAAAAAATGTAAACAAATAAAAAAAAATATTATAAAAATGAAGGACATAGAGAATGTTCGTTTGAGCCATGAAGATGTACTGCAGTGAAGAAATCGTTTATTTCAAGTTATTATTTACCAACAGGTTTTATCTAATAAGTCAGTTAAGAACACCATGATGTTAAAATATGGTTAGCTCTGGGCTAGCGTGTTAGTCTGTCACGCAGTTGACTGGGGGTCGAATACTGCTACAGTTCACTTTTTTTTCTTGAATTCTTTTACAAATGATGTGCACGAGCTATTTCCACAGATACTGAATAAAATGTATTTTAGCTCAAATGAGAGGCTAATGTATACACTCGTTTATTAATAAAATCACAGCCCCAGCATCGCACTTAAACAGAAGACATTAGGTAAAGGGGAATAGATGAACAAGATCAGTTACACGTTGTCATCAACCACAGCCTTCCTAATGCCTTTGTACGGTGCTGTCCTCTTGTGGGTTATGTGGGTAATATTGTTCCAAACATTCCGCTGTGTAAATACCTGGCCTCCTGAAGTATGGCAATTTTGTAATACTGGTAGTTCAACTATTAGCCACGATCGCACTCCGATTACCTTTAAACACTGCCTGCTGAATCGCCTCCCTCTTGGCTACTTTAAACTGCCTGCTCATTCAACACCCATAGGCGTACAAGATAATTATTAATTCACTGCTAGGTCGCAGCACCAACCTATTGTGATCGGCGCGGATTTTTAAAGGGGAAGATGCCAAAAACAAAAGATTCTTAAGTTTGCAGGCTGGCTTAATATAAAGATTATCGGACGTGAATGCATTACAATAAGTTAGTAGTTTTGTTATTCAATCATCATAAAGTACATAATATTAGCCCAAAAACATGAATTATTTATATAATCCGGGCCGTGAAAGCCTTAATATACATATATAATATTGATTTTGACACTTACTGGCTAATTATCAATATAAAAGGAAACAAACAATACATAGTAGTAGAGGTGATTGTTTTAGGGATGATGACAAAGAATTATAAAAATACCCATACACTTAGGAGAAAGTAGGCTATATGTTCTTTGCCGAACATCTTGTTATACTTGTGGTCACATTGTCCTGATGCAAGGTTTCGACACTGATGTGTAACTATCTAACGGTCTGTTACTTCTTCACGCAAAATTTTATCTCCCACAGAGATTTTGGTTGGTTCCTCAGTTTCGGGGCTGCAACAACGCGGTCATGAAACCCCGTGTACTTTGGGTGAGTATAGGATCTGTCTGATAAACGGTGTGAATTGTGATGGCTATATTAGTCTGTAATTCAGGTAAGGACTGCAGACGGTCAATTTCAAGCAGTAGTTCCTAATGTTGGTACCAGATACTACCGTCAACGACACCTAGCAGTGAACTTGGCTATTAGATGCCACTGCAACCAACAACTCCCAACGAACGTTGGAACATCCCCTCCAAAGGAAAGCATGCTGAGGGATTTTTAGCGCTCTTAGAAAATCCGACGATTTCGGTCGGCTTGAACCCGCGACCTTGGGCATAGAAGATCAGCATGCTACCAGTTACGTCACCGAAGTCGCTTCACACTTAGTCGGGTGGAAAACTGAAAGCGATCTCGTGCAAGTGCGTTGTCATGGCAACGTCTGATGGCTCATCCCTCATCAATTTAGTAGTGTTGTCATGGCAACCTCTGATAGCTCTTGGCATTTTCTTGTAATTCCGAAATGATTTTTCTCATCCCTTGGCATAATGGTGGGTCATATCAAAAATTCTTTCAGATAAAAGTTTTAGGTAATTATTAGGGGAATATTGTCCATTTTGTACGGTTTTGATAGTGTGCCTATTAAGAGAGATATGATTAATGTTTCCCGAAAAACCCACTTTTTCTCACCCCTTTGGCCAATGGTTGGTGCTACCAAGAAACTTTTCAAACATAACATTTTGGGCCTTATCCGACACATAGTGTGAACTTTGAATGGATTCGGTATTTCAAATATTAAGAGAGTTATAGTGATATTTCACTTTCGAAAAAAGCCCCCCATTTTCACCCCCGTCGACCGATTGTGACCATTGACGAACTCGACCGAGAATTTATAGGGATACATATTATGTAAAAATTTCAAAGTGATTGGTTCAATATTGCGGTAGTTATCGTGTCCACAAGAAACTGATATATATATATATATATATATATATATATATATATATATATATATATATACATAAATTATATATAAACTTTTGAACTGACGGTGGTTTGGGGGTCTAGGGGATGTGAAACGCGATGATATGTAGAAATTTTCCGGAAGTCGAAACATGGGACCCATTGCAATAGTTAGCTTTCCAATGAAATCTACCTAAAAAGTGAATTATCATGGCGAACTGCACGCCGGCCAACAGATTAACTTACAGATTTTATTGAAAAGTTTATGTTTACGGCCGCTAGAATCACTCCCCCTGTTAGGATTATCTTGTTCGATACTTCTCCATTAGATGTCACGACTGGTCTACATGGGACTCCATTTATTAGTATACCATCGGCATTCTATGCGCATCGAATTTGAAGAATGATAAGATGATACTACGATACATTTTCACTTTTTATTTTAATGGGTTTGTAACAGCCTATTGTGCGTTATTTGAAAATGTTAATTGAACTAAAGAACAAAACGATTTCACATAGTATCTGAACTCTAGCCGTTGGTGCTAGTTCAGGATATTAATTAATATTTTATTTCAGGCAAATAGCAATCGAAAATATCCACATAGTTGGTATACACACGTCTATGTAGGACCATGGAAAGATTTGTTAATTCAATTAGGATTGTGAAAGCCATGCACAGCCAGACGTGTAAAGACCTCCCTCAACTCAAAGTTGGATGTTGCCCGCGTCAGGCCGATTATGTAATAATAATAATAATAATAATGTTATTTGTTTTACGTCCCTTTTAACTACTGTTGCATTTAGAGACGCAGGGGTGCCGGAATGTTGCCCCGGAGGGGATCTTTAACGTGCCAGTAAATCTACTAACACGGCTCCCTCGCATTTGTGCACCCTCAAATGCCAGCTGACTACGCCAGGATACGAACCTGCAACATAGGGCCCAGCAAGCGAGAACGTTACCGCTGAGCCACGCAGCCAGTCCGGTCGATTATGTCTCCAGATCCATAACATTCTTTAGATACTTCTTATCTTTCTTTCTTCAATGATGGTAGCAGTTTTTATCTAGGTTGTGACGTTTGGTAGAGGTAAATCGTTTTTAAGGTCTTCAACCAAGAAATGATTCTATTTGATAAAAACAACGAGTTATAACTATACTCATACATTTAGGAGAAAGTAGGCTATATGTTCTTTACTGAACATCTTGTTGTTGTGACGTGACGGGGAGACTATGTGAACTATTTATCTATCGTATGCCTTTTAGTGCCGGGAGTGTCCGAGGACATGCTCGGCTCGTCTGAGTCTGTAGCTGCTTTCAGCGGACACCCTTAGGGTGAGCTACAAGTTCCGTTCCATTTCAAGTAGTTCCAACTTTCGCTACCAGATATCAATGATACCTAGTGGTGAACGTTGGAACAATAACAGAAGGATCCGACGAAATCTAACCTAACAATTTAGCTTCACACAAGTTTAGTCTGTGGAAGGATCTTTTACATGCCATAAATCTATGACATGGGATCGCCGGCTATAAACTAATAAGGGGAATACCCGTTCTTCGTACAGATAATCACATATTCTTAACGTTGATAAATTATTGGTATATTGGCTTTCACGGCCAAGAAATTAAAATTCAGCAATTTCTCTAGGTGTTATGCCATGTAAATGTATGCAAATGTAAGGGCATATGTAACACATATATTTCACCGGCATAAGTCTTAAGTTTCGTTGCGAGTTGAAAGATAAGTGAAGTAGATATATTATCTCCTGAGAATTGGAGATGAAGCTCATTTACTTGAAAGGGTTAGCCAGTCCTTTGCATGTCCATTTATATGAACCCGAGGCTATCATGATTTACGGTGGCGACATTCCAACGCTTGCGGCCAGGAGAGAGCGTTCTTAGTAGATATCATTTCCGCTACTCTTGTCTGCCAGGGGTGGAATGATTAAGAACGAGCAATTTCATAAATATATAGATAATACTAGTAGCTTACTCTATGTGTATTACCCGGCCGATTTAAAATCCTTCACTATGGCTTCCTTCGGAGAGGAAGTAAAGTCGGCGGGCCCATGTCATAGATTTATGGCATGAAAAAGAACCTACCACTACAATTGGTAGTGTATAGCTGAATTTGTAAGTTATTTGGCTAGGACCGCTCTATCATGTTCCAACGTTCGCCGCTGGGTGTGAGTGACGTCTGATAGCCAAAGTTGGAACTACTTGGAATGGAACGGAACTTGTAGCTCACCCTAAGGGTGTCCGCATGAAAGCAGCTACAAACTCTGTCGAGCCGAACGTGTCCTCGGACACTTCCGGCCATACGCTAAATTTAAAAAAATCGACCGAGATGAGTTGAATCCCCCACAATGTAGCGCCACTCACATGACGTTACCGAGTATTGGCAACTCCAGCTATCTGAAGTGCCATCTAGCGAGCAAAATAAGAACCTTACTAAGTAGGATAAATTTACCACGTGGTGACAGTTTGTATTGTTTATTGCAGGGTGAACTAAACGTGTAAATGTGTTCGTGTTTTTACTAGATACACATAAACCATCAAGATAGTGATAATAACCTTGTGTTAAAGCAGCTATACAGTACACAATGTTTTAAGAACCTTCCCAAAACATTGAACATGATAGAAGGGATCCAATGTGATAATATGACAATTATTGTCAGAAGCTAGACTAATTCCACCCACGATACAGAGGGCATACAAATTATGACTGGTTACTCTTTAACCTTTGGTTGATGTTGCATTCACCTACCTACTAACTGGTGCTGGCGGTACGTTTATTTATATAAATGTATATAAATTGATTGCAAACTTTCTACAATCTTTCCAAGCATGTTTAGAAGACAGAATCAGATTCTTGTCTTGTGCCATAAATTATGCATTAGACTGGCAGTGGTCGCGGGTTGTTAGCACAATAATGGTCGCGTCAGAGAGTTCCATAACCCAGTAATTTTTAGCCAATTTTATATTTAAAAAAAGGCTGATGTGATCACCTTTTGTCCGTCCGTGTGTATGTGTGTGCGTCCGTGTATGTGCCCCACCCACCACCGTATAACATCTAAATGGCTGGAACGATTTCAATAAAACTCAGTAAGGTCATAGTACTATATCGGCCGACCCCCACCGTACCCTTCAAATTTTATAACGTCTCACAAATCCTACATGGCGGCTGTGCGAAATATTTCACCGGCATTCCATATCTTCGAAACTATTACTGATATCACCCTGAATTTTTAGCCTACTTTTCACATTTTGCAAAAATGAGGAAAGAGTAGACTTATGAGATCGGGCAAATGTGTGTCTGTCTGTCTGTCCTTCTGTCTGTCTGTCTGGCTGTGTGTGTGTCCCCCCCCCCCTATCAACTCCTAAACGGCTGGAGCAATCGAAACAAAATTTGGTAGGAGTAAAGATCTATACCTGAATATCTCGAGGCCATATTTGAAAATGATGTCAGTGCTACCAACTGCTGAAAAATCGCAATTGAAATTTGAGCTCCATGTTGGATATCTTGGATGGTATGAATGGGAGCTATTTCAAAATTGGCACACGTATGGATAATAATATTGCAGTTTAATTTCCAGGAGGCCATACATGGCAGTGTTGCCAAAATGATTATAATCCTGCTGATAGGTCCAATTTTAAATGCATATAAAATCTACACTCTCAATTGGATTTGAACCAAATTTCGTATGTACTATGTGTACTGTGCCCATTTAGCAAGAAATATGCCAATCACAGTATACCAGCGTAGCTCAATTCGGGATTTCGGGGCAGCGGTAAGTTCCCCCACTCTGTGACTCACATATTTTGGATTAATTAGAGGATACACTTGCAAAAATAACAACAAAATCAACTCCTATTTAAACACATTTAATTAATAAAATTAATGGCGCTACAAACATTTAAACAATTTAATTACTGACCCAAATATCAACTGCTTGTTCCAAATGAACAAGGGATCACAAAATAAAATAAACAAATATTGTATTCAAAACCTGTGGTTTCCACATAAACCCACAATTCTTATTTAATCTCACTCCCATAAAGCACTAACATTTAGTTTACATAACTCCGAGCTCTTTGGCTCCATGCATTTACATTATTATGGTGTCATTCTTGTACACCTCAAACACTAGCTTTTATATTTTCTTATTTCTCAAAAACAAATATATTCATATTTAGAAATCTATGTTAATTATCTAATTCAATATTTTGGGCATGTCCACACATTCAGTTGTTATCATATCTCTTTATTTCACAAATATATTAAGGTAATCAGAAAATCAATTGTGTACTCCAGAGCGTGAAGGTACTTGACACTGTCAAAAAACTATAGTTACTCCCGAACTCAGTTGCCTTCAATCAACTCGTGGAATCCCACGTCCATACATTATTACAATAGGGATTGTTATTTATCTCTTATGTCTTAATAGACCATTATCATATAAGAAACTACGATCTGAACCGGCAAACGAAATATCCATCTTTAAGGACCTCGGTTCAACGCCCGGGTCGTTAACAACTTTAAACACTCCTGGTGTATTCATTTCTCTTTTTAACAGCTTACGAGACGGTCTCTGTTCCCCCTCGCTTTAAAAGAGCTAGTCTCTACTACATGGGGTGCGATTTATGACCCGTTAGGGTGGCGGCGACATCCTGTCTGCCCCAACATTATTAGCTTATTCTCAAGGCTTTCAAAACAAACCTTCCCATTCTATCCAGTTCTGGGGAGACCGGGCTTTACTGTACCGTAACATTCAAACAACTATTCTTTGGTTCAAAGACCATTTCCGTATCCTTGGCATTTATTAATTATGAGAGGGTCCTCATTGATTGGGAAGATTAAATACACATACGACGACGGAGAATTACAGGGGCTTTTATCATAAGAAGATCCTGCATTCGAATCTCTTCAGGTGCCTCGGGAACAAATCCCGTACAGAGGGCTTATACAAAATGCGATTTAGAGTCGGCCGTGGCCCAATGACATACGCTCAATAATACCATATATTAGCTCCCTTTTTAAATACATACACAATGCCTCGTGATACTAATGTCACAAATAGAGGACTTACACAATTATCAATTCACTGCAATCAACTACCCTCCTTAAGTAATGTACCAAGTATTTAACCACTACGCCTTCCTAGCGTGACACTTTAATATTATATTTGCGCTCATTATGCGCTATGCATTATTTTAAGCCGAAAATGTCTTCCCAAGAACTGATAAAATCTTTTTAGTACAATTCATATTATTTGAATTCACATATTAATCTTTCCGTGGTCGATAAATCGCTCCCTGTTTAAAAATATTCCATTGAACCTCATTTTTTACACATACGTTAAGGCTTAACGTTCTTATGTTCATATCAATTTATTTGATTTTTATTTAACATTTCCATATTTAATTATTATTATTATCTTTATTCTTTAATACAAGCTCAGAAGCTATTTCTTTCATATCTCAACTTTACTTTATTTCAATGTCTTTCATGATAATTAAATGATATTTCGCTTGCTCTTATGACATTTGTTAAATACATTAACCCTTTATTCACATATTACCTCTACGGGATTTATTCTTTACATAATTATTCATAATTTCTCTATTTATTTTATTATTGTTCAGACCGTGTTCTTGGTTATTTAGCATTTATTCATTAAAACACATCCCTTTCACTCAACAACTCCGGTGAGTTTTGTACACAATCAATTTCTGACACCAAAATAAAAATGAATTTTGTACTCACATATTTTTCAGATCATCCCCTGATCTTAAATCTGGTGCGGTGTTTCATTTTTGGGCCCACTTTGAACTTTTTACACCATATTAAAGGTATTCATCTTACGTAAAAACACAAATAAACATATATCTAAAACACTTAATATTGACGACATTTTTATATTCTGATGTGTCCCTTTTGAACACATAATAAACACTAAAAATATTATTTAACACACAATCTGGATTATTTTACACTTCACAACGATCACTAGGCCGTGTTTCTGAGCCTCTCACACGTGATCTTCTTAAATTCCCGTTTCCAAGGGTGGAATTTATCCGATGTCGGCTTCCTATTCTGAAGAATGCGAAAGTCCCGAAACATCTACTGTTCCCTGG
Organism: Meconema thalassinum; assembly: GCA_946902985.2. Taxonomy (NCBI): domain Eukaryota; kingdom Metazoa; phylum Arthropoda; class Insecta; order Orthoptera; family Tettigoniidae; genus Meconema; species Meconema thalassinum. The sequence goes on from OX336390.1 coordinate 879,691,202, forward strand.
AGTTCAATTCTGCTATTCCTATCCTGGATAACCGGCTATTTATCTAGCTTGAACGGCTTGTCTGTAGATCTGTCTATCGATCCTAACGAAAGTCTATATGGATCGAGGTCTCCTCTAAGACCTATAGATTCAGTTTATAGCAGATAGCACTTCTCGATTCTAGTACTATTAGAATTGTTCGCCTTTTTCAGGAGCTAATGTTTATAGTCTCCTATCCTATTTATTTGAACTGTTTTAACACTCCTACGTTTGAACCTTATTCTGTTCTTCCTTTTTAGATTTCTTCAATTTAAATAACAGTTTATCTGTCTGGTACGATACTTCCGTACGTTATGAACTATTCGTTCGTACATTTAACGACCTATCGCCTTTAAGTCCGACGTTCGCAGCCTGCTCTGACTATATCTTATGAATTTTCACTTTAACTTGTATACAGTCGGGCCTAAATCCTATAATTAGGATTTTCCTAATACTTCACTGCGGCGATACTTTAAAATTTCGTATTGGCTGCTCCTTATGGAGGCAAGCAAGTCGTTACTACTGTGACGCCTGTGGCTATCGGATCTTACTTCCGCGGTGTAAAACAGCGTTTCTCCCTCAAGGAGTACTGGTAGCTGTTATCGATGTAACGCAGAGTTACTTCCCCTCACGGACTGTCGGAATGACTACTTCTACGTCGTGGTGCAGCACTTCCCCTCACGGAATGCTCGTAGGACTGCATGTGCTGATATAACTTCACGTCCTCCTGGACGGATCCGTGATGCGTGATGCGTGGCGATACCCCTCGGGCTGTCTGAATACTGCATGATTGGCTTGGAAACGCCCGAAGCTTTATACTGTTTTACTACAAAAAAATAAGACTCTAGCCTTTCCTGTGGTCAACTTCTAAAATAATGGTGCCACAAATATAAAAATTATACCTTCCGAAAGCTCGTCTTCCCAATGTCAAATGATCTTATTGCACCTAAGAATCGATCGTGCAATTCGGAGATATTAATTAATTTCTCGTCCTCAATTGTGTGGGTGTTGCATTCTTTTTGCTCTCTCCCCTCCACAGAGGCTTAGGTAATTCCCCTATGACGTCGTCTTACGTCGGCAGTTTATTTCTGCACAATTATTACATGGTTTCTCTATACTGAAAAATCTCTCATTCAAAATGATTCACTGTGCTGTGCTTGTTTACTCATTATTATGCTCGTAAACGTGTTAATTTTAATTATTCCTCTTCTGGTGCATATGCGGCGTTGTCAAAATCCAGCAACGTCAGCTTGAATTCCGATTCAGGCTTCTCTTTCTATCACGGTGGAAATTTCCACTCAGTTATTAATACTCGTGACCAGCCCTCTCTGAAATGTCGAGTGGGGTGATCTCATCTAAGGAACATCTGTCCCTAGTCGCTTGCACAATGTTAAGCTATATTCCTGGCTTAAAATCTCTCTCCGTTCCTTTAAGAAACTATACGTTTCTTTCATTTCTTCCTTAAGGACATGGATTCGACCGTCATGGACCCTATGGCCCATGGGTTCAGTACATAAACAGATATGACTGAGCGTATTCTTAAGAGCCACCAGGGCTGCCAACTGTTAATAAATGCTCTCAATTTTTTAAATCCAAATATCCATATATCAGAAAGTATGCAAGCCGACAGCTTTAAACTTTGCATACGTGTAGTACCTGACATTCTGTATTAATTTGGAGTAATTTATATACATCAGTGCTACCAACATGATTCTAAGCCCGCTGAGAGGTCCAAATTAAATACATGTAACTTCTATACTATCATTTGGATTTCAACCAAACTTCGTGTGTGCTATGTGTACCATATCAGATATGACTATACCGATTCTTAAGAGTAACCAGGGCTGCCAACTGTTAATAAATACTGTCTCTATTTTTGTTACCCTAATATCAATATATCAGAATGTATGCAAGCCAATAAATCTAAACTTTGCACACGTATATTACCTAGCATTCTAGATTAATTTTGAGTTACAAATATACGTCAGTGCTGCCAACATGATTCTAAGCCTGCTGATAGGTCCGATTTTAAAATGCATGTAACTTCTATACTAACAAATGGATTTAATTCAAAATTGACACAACAATAGATCATATTATTTCAGAATATTTCTGACCAATACATGTATGTCATTGTTGCCAACATGATTTTACGCGCGCTGTTAGATCCAATGTTTAACTGCATGCAACGTCCATGATATCCATTGGACTTCAACCAAATTTTGTATTCTGTACCTTAAGAGAATGAACTAAGAATATATTCAGTGCCCAGGGCTGCCAACTGTAGTTCTCTATTAGGATACATTTGGCCAGGAATACAGTATTTCGAACTAATTAGAAATTTCGATATTATCAACTTAATTTCGTCATAATTCTAGATAGATCCATATAGATTAATCATTGGCATGGATCTTAAATTTTAAGAAAAGTAGGCTCTTTAGTTCGTCACGGAACTTCTTGTTGTACGGAGATAAAGGGCACGACTAGAAAATCATCTATGAGACTTTCAAAAAACTGTTAACTACAAAACGAACATGGCGGCCATGCGAATTTGAAACGTTTAAATTGACTTTTCTCGCGATTTCACCATCCAAACGCAAGGAAACTTGGTACAGCAAATGTTTAAACACATTGTACTGTAATGCACTGTTATCTAATTTAGTTAAATTTTCTACATAACCTCAAGATGGTGGCTGCGCGAAATATTTCACCAGCATTCTATATCTCCGAAACTACTGTATTACTGATATCAGCCTGAAATAGTGTACGATGATAAAGTGCACTGCTAGAAGTTCAGCTATGAGACTTCCAAAAACCTGAAAGGTACAAAACGAACATGGCGCCCATGCGAAGGTGTAACATTTTAATAGACTTTTACTGTCATCTAATCTAGTTTAATTTTTCACATATCCTCAAGATGGCAGCTAAGCGAAATTTTAAAAAGATGTTTTCATTTCTTGTGTATTAATCATGCGATCAAAGTGAACGTTTAAATAATGAACCTACGCAAAAAACATAACATATAAAAAAATCCAACATGGTGATCATCCGAAATATTTAGACGGTACCGGTACTCAATACCTATTAATCTATGATAGCAATCAAAGAGAAATTCTGTATGTTGATAAAGGCTATGAACATAAGTTCACCTATGGGATTTTCAATAACCTGGTGAGCACAAATCCAACATGGTGGCAACGTGAAATATATATATATATATTTAAATGGACGTCTCTTGCGATTTAATCATCCAAACGCAGTAAAACTTGGTACGATAAGTGTTTATACAAATTTTAATCCACTGGCATCTAATTTATTTCAATTGTTTTCATAACCACAATATGCCACCTGTGCGAAATTTTATAATCTGTTTTTCATTTCTTGTGTCCTAATCATGCGATTGAAGTTTGAATACTACTCCTACACAATAATCTTTATGTTCGACCCTGACTATTATGTGTCAGAAAACAGTATCATAATGAGGCTCATTATAACACTATTTTTCATTATGAAACAGATTCTCCCACCAATCAGAGATCAAGAAACAGTTGTGTGACCAATTAGATAAGGATACCTTGGCGCATGCGCTCAAAATCAAACATGTCTATATAAATTACCGAAAGTGCACCGTCCATATGTTTGCGTAAATAAACTAGTAAATATGAGACACGAAATAGCACTGTACCTTAATATCCCCAAATCCAATTTCTACACAGCGCGTTGTTTTGAAACGATTTCGGTGACAGTTTTTCTGAATACTGGTGCACAATCTGAACATATGGCATTGAAGCACACAGAGCGCATGCGTCGGTTGGCCAGAGAGCTTGGAAAACAGAGATATACTACCCACCGCAGCACCCGATCACAAAACTCTAGTGACTGAACAGATATTTATGAATATTTATGTTAAAACATATAATAAAGTTATAATTATCGTCGAACATAAACAGTCGTATGCATCTCGCCTATAATGGTAATTAAGACACTCGTATGGATATTATAAAACTCGCATACGCTCGTTTAATAAACATACTCGTGTCTTAATTATAGCCATTATAGGCTCGTTGCATAATGTACTATTATGCAATTGTACATAACTCTATATAAAATCCAACGTGGCGATCATCCAAAATATTTAGACGGTTCTCAATATCTATGAATCTATTACAGCAATCAAACTGAAATTGTGTATGTTGATAGTGGCAATTAACATAAGTAGAACTTATGAATATAGTTCTTCACTCAACTACTTGTTATATTTTTGTGATAAGTAGTTTGCTTAAATGCATATTTTAAAGATATGGAAGTGTTCATGGATGCGTGTCTTATCACGTAATATGAACGCAAATAATTCACCAATTATTTCAGTGGTAGTTTCCAGCATATGATTCTAGTCTGAAAATTGTGATGTCATTCCGATACAAAAGTGGTCGCGTCATGAGCATTTCGCTCTCTTCAAAACAAATAGGAAAATCGGTTCTGTTTATTGTTAATTATGCTGATTATCCTTTCTTTTGTCATAAGGAACACCAAATTGTGCCAATTCATTTTCACGAACCGTATTTCTTTCTTGCTTTAGTTCCTGTTCCACTTCATCTATCGATTGAAGGATTCGCTGATCTTGTGGATTAGCCATTGAATAACTACAAAATGTTCACAACGCAATAATAAAAGAACTCCCTAGCAATCAAAACATTACACTGGAGATGCATTGTCGTGTTATAATGAAATACTGTAGTAACACTAGTGATCGCGCGCTGAACAAATCCCTCGCCGAGCGTTCTGCAGACTAAGGGAAAAAATAACTCCTGTGCAGTGAACGGCTGACTGAAACTGGAAAATAAGTGATTGGCCGATAAATACATAGAGGGGAGGGGATCTGCACACAAGAGTTGAGCAATGACAAAACTTCATTTCGAGAAGTGAGGGATTCACTCACCACGCGACCACTGTCGGGTTAGAGATTACGTTTGAAACCAAAAATGGACTTGTAATGAAACTACATTTTGAAAACGTATAATCAGGAATAAGACAATATAAATTAAACTCTTCGAAGCCATACTAAAAGGTCAAAATCCATGTATTTTATCATTGTTGTAGTTGCTTATTTTAGGGGCTGCGACATCGTGGTCAACGTCATGTGTATATGGATGTGTTTGGAATTTGTGTGAAAATCTGTGTTATTGTGATGGTTATACTACTGTTATTTGTAAATTGGGGATATGTTTGAGAAGAAGATGGCCGTGGTCTTAAGTTAGGTACAATCCCAGCATTTGCCTCGAGTAAAAGTGGGGAAACCATTTTGTAGGTGGAACGCGCCTGCCTTTCACCAGGAGATGTCGGGTTTGATTCCCGGCTCCGTCAGGAATTTTATAAATGGACGTGAGGACTGGAATGGGTGCACACAGCCTCGTGAGGACAATTGATTAGCTGTCTGACAGTAAAACAGCACCCGCGTCACGAAATACAATATTAACGGCCAAGGGGACCCTACGCGCTAATCACACTCTGTAGGCCGTAATGCTGGGAAGCGGTTGTTTGATAGGCAAATGCCCTTCATAGGCTATGGTGCCATGGGTTTTGGGTTTGTGGGTAACCTCGGGAAACCACCCACAGGAAGTCTGAGGTGGGAATCGACCCCTCCTCTTGTCAGTTTTGCCTCTCGACGCACCCCCGTTCCAGCCTCGAACCAGAATTAAGTTTCTTGGAAGAGCCGGAAAATGAACCCGGGCCTCCGCGGTGACAGCCAAGAATGCTAGCCAGTGCGCAACGAGGCGGACTCGGCAGAAGAGAATCCCATTGTATTAGTTCGCTACTCCTGTGGGTGTCCGGGCACGGACACCAAGAGCCCGCTGATGAGCCTTCTTGGTGTTCCTAGGCGAAACCCCACACAAGACACGGCATAAACCTAGAAAAGTAGCTGAGTTTTAATTCATTGGCCGTGAAAAACGATATACCATATTTCTAGCTTCACTTATTTTACCTTAGGCCAAAGAGTGTCTCACCACGGTGCAAAGGCAAACCACACACTTACTGGGCAAGTTAGAGACTTGTCCATTTGCAAACCGAGCGTAGACTGAGTTCTGAGTTGATTGGATATTTATAACCAACCTTGATATTTTTTTAGAGAATTGATTCAGTGTTCCACCAGCATTGCATCTGTGAGGAATGACATTTCGAAGAAAGCGAGGTACTTCTTTCTCTCTAGACAGGAAATGAATTTTGATTCCATTCCCTTAGGGAGTCTGTCGTGCTCACAATCAGACGAGATCTTGACAGCACTGAACGTTGTGTGACAGTACATTAGAAGCATATCTGTCTTCTTGCACTCCAGTAAAGCAAGACCTACAATATCCACGCTTACAAATATATCTGACCAACTCAAGCTCCTACTATAGGATGCTGGAACTTTCCAAGGCATCTACCTAGATTATCATGGTTGTGCAATATTTTAATGAGAATAGTAATAATATTTTAATTAATAATAATAAGAAGAAGAAGAAGACCGAACTAGTTTGACTGATCAATCGGTATCACACAACAGGCTGGATCTGGTGGTTGTAAACAAGAAAACCAAGCAAACTACATTGATTGATGTTGCGATTCCTAACAACAAGAATCTTCAGTCAAAACACATTGAAAAGATCAGCAAATATAGCGAGTTGGTCGACCCTATCAAAAGACAATGGCATGTAGAGCGAGTAAAGACCATACCTATCATTGTCACGAGTACGGGCGTGATCCCAAGTACCTTGCTCCAAGGCCTTAAAGAACTGGATCTGGATACTCGGCTGTACAATCTAATGCAGAAGGCAGTAGTTCTATCAACAACCAGAATCGTTCGGAAGAACATGGGTAGCGAAATTCCAGCTTAGAAGTTGCTGTTTCCGTAGCTATACATTAACGGGGTGCACTCAGCCTCGTGAGGACAATTGAGTAGCTGTCTGACAGTGAGACAGCGCCCCGATCACGAATACCAAGATTAACGGCCGAGGGGACCCGACGCGCTGATCACGTGTCACCCCAATATCTGCAGGCCAAATGGCTGGGCAGCAGTCGTTTGGTCGGCCTTAGCCCGTCATGGGCTGGATAGTGCCAGGGGTTGACTTGTAGCTATGCATTGGTTCAATGAAGCTCGTATAGTTACGTTGTAATATATAGATTTTTTTAGCGTATGGCTTTTAATGCCGGGAGTGTCCAAAGACATGTTCGGCTCGCCAGTTTTGTAGCCGCTTCGAGACGGACACCCAATGGGTGAGCTACAAGTACCGTTGGGGAGGAGAGTGAGAAGGTAAGGACGAGGAGTTGGAAGGTAGCGGCTGTGGAATATAGTTAGGGACCAACCCTGGCATTTGCCTGGAAGGAAGATGGGAAACCACAGAAGACCATCTTCAAGGTTGCCGGCGGGGGGATTCGAACCTCCTCGCCTCCCGGATGTGAGCGACTGCCATCAGTCATGCCGTAACGACCACGGCTAACTCACCCGGTATATATAGAAATGTGTTATATGTACTGTATAAACCGAAAATAACAATAATAATAATGACAACAAAAACAGTAGGAATTCAAATCGGACAGTGAATGGCGACAGAAACTAATCGAGAACGAACACCACATCGCCCAAATAACCAGGTAAGTCCTTTAATCCATGTTAAAGTTAGAATACTAACTAGACTAAATTATTTATTAACCATTTCATAATAATATCGTATGGCCTCGGTTGCCGGGTGCAAGCTTTGCTATTTGACACCCAAAGCGTAGCTTGCATGTCGAATTTCGTTGTTCCTTGAAGCACTATGAAATTCAAGGAGGTTAGATATCTAAAGTTCCTCGAACACTATAGCGCTTTCTAGTAGAGAAATGAGGAACTTTGTGTTGGTGGAAACTCCCGAGATTAATTTTGCCATTATGAACACGGCCTACTGATTTCAAATGGGTTCTTTGACATGCCAACACCGTATAACATGGTGTCGCAATTTTTGCCGCCTTTCAAAAATCACTTACCACGGCCAGGAGCGAACCTGCAAGCTTGGGGTTAGTAGACCGACACGTTTACCACTCATCCGCCGTGGCAAGCACCATTACAGATAATCTCACTCAAGCCATGCTTATTTACTGAGTCCTCTGGGGTACTAAATTCCTAGTAACATTCTCCAAACATTTGAGCCATAGACTCATTATTGTAGAATCTATTCATTAAAAAAAATACAGTCAGTCTGAAAGACTAGACGTTATATCATTTCAAATGACGCATGCTACCAATGCTACACATGTTAGAAGGGCACAGCAAACCTAGTTAAGGGTCACCCTGTATATGAATTGAATCTATCATACTGTACACCTCGTTAAGTGTGACCCTGTAATTTGCTCTGACATCCTGCACACCTCTTTAGAAGGCACCCTGTATGCTTATCTGGCATCTTGTATATCTCTTTAGAAGTCACCCTGTATTCTTGTGTGACATCTTGTACACCTCTTTAGGAGTCACCCTGTATTCTTGTCTGACATCTTGTGCACCTATTTAGGAGTCACCCTGTATTATTCTGTGCCATCTTGTACACCTGTTTAAGAGTTTATCTGGCATCTTGTACTGTATTTTGCTCTGATATTCTGCACACCTCTCCAGGAGGCACCCTGTACTCTCGTCTGACATCTTATCTGGCAACTTGTATATCTATTTAGGAGTCACCCTGTATTCTTGTGTGACATCTTGTACACCTCTTTAGGAGTCACCCTGTAATCTTGTCTGACATCTTGTGCACCTCTTGTTTATCTCTTTATGAGTCACCCTGTATTCTTATCTGGCATCTTGTACTGTATTTTGCTCTGATATCCTGCACACCTCTTTAGGAGGCACCCTGTACTCTCGTCTGACATCTTGTGCACCTCTTTAGGAGTCACCCTGTATTCTTCTCTGCCATTTTGTACACCTTTTTAAGAGTCACCTTGTATTCTTATCTGGCATCTTGTATATCTCTTTAGGAGTCACCCTGTATTGTTATCTGGCATATTGTACTGTATTTTGCTCTGACATCCTGCATACCTCTTTAGGAGTCACCCTGTATTCTTATCTGGCATCTTGTACTGTATTTTGCTCTGATATCCTGCACACCTCTTCAGGAGGCACCCTGTACTCTCGTCTGACATCTTGTGCACCTCTTTAGGAGTCACCCTGTATTCTTCTCTGCCATTTTGTACACCTTTTTAAGAGTCACCTTGTATTCTTATCTGGCTTCTTGTATATCTCTTTAGGAGTCACCCTGTATTGTTATCTGGCATCTTGTACTGTATTTTGCTCCGACATCCTGCATACCTCTTTATGAGGCACCCTGTATTCTTATCTGGCATCTTGTATATCTCTTTAGGAGTCACCCTGTATTCTTATCTGGCATCTTGTGCACCTCTTTAGGAGTCACCCTGTATTCTTATCTGGCATCTTGTATATCTCTTTAGGAGTCACCCTGTATTCTTATCTGGCATCTTGTGCACCTCTTTAGGAGTCACCCTGTATTGTTATCTGGCATCTTGTACTGTATTTTGCTCTGACATCCTGCCTACCTCTTTAGGAGGCACCCTGTATTCTTATCTGGCATTTTGTATATCTCTTTAGGAGTCACCCTGTATTCTTATCTGGCATCTTGTATATCTCTTTAGAAGTCACCCTGTATTCTTGTGTTCGCTTCGCTCAAAGCCCCAGGTTGCTTGACGCCCCAGGACTCTTTCATCAGACTTCAGTAACCATTACCTTCTGCCTCCCGCGTGGCTGCATGACGTCACGCACTCGCTACCCGCGCGGCTGCATGACGTCACTTCCGTCTCCGTCTCCGTAACGCATAACGTTGGACCTAAGCATAACGACGAAGTTCTTGTTGTTTTTGTTTCATTTGGGGGCCTTTGATATCGTGGTCATTTAGCCCCATGTAGCCTACTTTCTTATGTGTGTGGGAAATAAATCTGAGAACCTGTATTATTGTGCTGTGAATCTGGTGAGGAATGAGAAGGAGGTGACCGTGACTTTAATTTAAGAACCATCCCGGTATTTGGAGTAGAAGTGGGAAACCACGAAACATCAAGTCCAGGATGGCTGACTGACCTCTCCTTACTTTTGCCTCACGAGGCAGAGTGTACCCCGTTCCAGCCCTCAGATCCGGAAATCAAACCCGGGGCTGAGGAGTGACTGTCAAGAATGCTGACCATTGCGCCATGAGATGAACTCATATAAACGATTTGAAGCTCTGCGCTGTACTATGTCTTAAAATTTCCCTAACACTTTGAACAGCACGTATATATACATCTGTTTTACCAACATAAGTCTTCGCACGTTTATAGATTCTATGATTAATTGCATGTTACTTTCATAACATTCCATGGATTTATACCAAATGTTTTATAAGGATATAATTATGCAGATTTCAGAGGCAGCAGTCTTATCAGCTACCTAATAACTCGCCCTGGCATTTAAGCCGTAGACCTTTAATATCTCAGAATGGACGGTTCCTTAGTTTAGTGGTTCCGACAACGCAGTCATGTAGCCCCGTGTACTTTGGGTGTGTGTAGCATTTGTCTGATAACCGGTGTTAATTGTGATGGCTGTATTAGTGTGTGTGCATCTGTGATTTAGGTAGACGGACTGCAGACGTTCTATTTTGCAAGTAGTTCCTACTTTTGCTACCAAATGCTACCGTCCACGACACCTAATTGCAGACTTGGCTACTAGATGCTATCGCAGCCAGCACCTGGTGGCGAACGTTGGAACTAATAAAGCGTTATCAAACTAACTTAAAAATTTTAGCTTTCACAAATACAGTTAGTGGATGGTTCCTTTTCATGCCATATATCTATGACATGGGGCCGCTGGCTTTACTTCCCCACCAAAGGAAGGCATACTGAAAGATTGTTACGCTCTTAAAAAAATCCGACGACTTCGGCCTGGATTGAACCAGAGAATATCTCAGAATACATGCTCAACATTTCAGTTATATTTTGAGCAAAGCGTATAATACCACTGCTGCCAAATTATATCCATACATAAAGTTATTACTCTAAATAGATAATTCATTGGATTGAATATTAAATTGTAAGAAAGTTACACTCTTTATTTTGTCACAGAACTATTTGTTCGTCACTAAATGTGAGAGAAAGGCCAAGAAGAACAGAAATACATTACTTTTCAGAGGTTAAAAGTTGAAATTTGTAAAGTTGGACAGTTCAATTGTGGGATAGGCCTTTGAAGAGAAGTATATTTGATGCCACATAGACCAGTTTGTATATAATATAAGACAAGTAGTTCCGTGAAGAACTAAAGAGCCTATTTTCATATATCCTACTTAAGTTAATTGCCTCTATCAACATATAAAGTGTCAGTTTGATTGCAATCATAGATTAGTAGATATTGAGAACCGTCTTAATATTTCGGTTGTTCGCCATGTTGGATTTTTATATATTGTGTGTAGGCCATAGAGTTAGGGTAGAGCGGGGCTATTCCGCTCATTTAAAATTGTAAACATTATAAATCAAAAACTATTATTTTTTCTAAGATGGAACCAACAGCAAAGCACACCTTATTTATTGCTTATTACATACGAATGTTGTCAAAATACAGTTATAACAATATACCGGCGTGATGAAATAAAATATAAATCAAAGCAAAAATGACGAATCACAAATTTAATGGGGCTATTACGCCCATGCTTGGGGCTATTTCGCTCACTGTAATAATGCCCTTTCCTCAACGGCATTTACCACAAACGAAGTTTATCCTTCCTGTAGCCCCAACATACATGTCATGATACCAAGTTTCACAGTCTTTGCATTGAATCCAACCACCCTTTAATGATGACTGAGCGGTATAAAAAGTTACGCCACAAAATCCACATGGTGTTTCTTCCTTGTCAAAGTCTTTTGGTCGTACGGATTGAAGGTACCGGTCATTTGTCTTGCAAATGTCTCGAAAATGTTTTTGGCAACCTTTCCTTTACGGGCCTTATCAAATTTTAAGCTCCGTTTTGCCCTTCGAATCTGTTCTGGTGTGTATCCAAAACCTCTTGCTGCCAAGCATGTTAGCCGGGAAGTTAACTCCGTCTCCTCTTGCATACTAAATGCTGTGGGATGACCCGGTGGTTTGTCCACTATGATTTTCCCTAAGGGTCCTTGTCGTTTACGCAAATGAACACGATTTTTAAGTGTTGAACAAGGCACATTGAATAGTCCAGCTGCACCTCTCATGCTCACTTCGCCTCGTAATACAGTTGAAATAGCTCGGTCAATATCTTCTTCCGTCCATGTTCGAACTGACCCTTTCCTTTTATACGTCCGTAACATCTCTAACGTAACAAGGAAGAGATACTAATCTGCTATCTGAAATAATTTGGTTGCAATATTATAACAAGAGAGAAGTCTTGGCCAAGCGGAATAGCCCCCATATTTCTGGGCGGAGTAGCCCCAATTACTGGAATTTACAATAGCGCGTTCTGTGATAGCTGTGACCAAGGAAACGCGCTACCTGCTATGTCCAGATGTAACTTAACCTTCAGACTGCCAGGCGCCACACTTCCGGGAAAAGAAAAGCCGCTACTGTGGACACTAATCCTTAAGTTGCAAGCACAAATTCTTAATGACGACAAATTTCACAACATAAACAATGTACCTTGCAGTATTCTTCCTTTGTTTTACTCAACACTCAAGCTGTCACTCTCAAACAAACGATAGATGTAGTAGCACAGAGACCGAGGGTCACACTGAACACAAAGGGCGATATCAGCTGAGCAGGGTGGCTGCTCAGTGCAACGTCAAGCTTATTTTGAGCGGGATAGCCCCGTGGGCGAATTAGCCCCGCCATACCCTATGTATTATTAGATGGCGATTATTGTGCGATTGTGGCGATTCAGTGCAGACGATCCATCATATTGTGTCGGAATGCCCTTCACGGTCCTTCAAGGGAGTATATGACGACCTGCAGAACGCAACTGATGATGCAGCTCTGGACATCCAACTGTGACTTTTGGTTTCGTTTTCGATGTTACTCGAAATTTATTACCGGTACTTGTATATATTGTATATACAGTAGCATTACTGTGTCCTTTGTATGTCATACGATATATATATATTGAAACTTTCACTTCGAAAGCATGATTAGTAGGCCTACACAAGAAAAACAAACTTAATTTGAAATTTCGCACAGCCACCATTTTGAGATTATGTAAACAATGGAACAAAATTAGATGTCAGTGCATTACAATGTGTATAAACATTAATTGCTGTACCATGTTTCACTGTGCTCGGATGGTTAAATCGGGAGAAAATTCTATTTACATTTTTCAAATTCGCTTGGCCACCATTTTCGTTTTGTACTTAACAGGTATTTGAAAGTAACACTGATACATTTCTAGTAGTGCCCTTTATCACCGTACAAAATTTCAGGAGCGTGGCGCTATATGGAATTGAAACTTGGACTATTGGATCAGCAGAAAAGAGGAGAATTGAAGCTTTTGAAATGTGGTGTTACAGGAGAATGATGAAGATCAGATGGGTAGATAGGGTTACAAACGAAGAGGTTTTAAGACGAGTGGGAAAGGAGAGATGTTTCTGGCGACTGCTAATGAAGAGAAGAGATAGGTTAGTAGGACACATACTAAGACACCCAGGAATAGCATGCTTAGTTATGGAAGGAAGGGTCGAGGACAAGAACTGTAAGGGTAGACCAAGGTTAGAATATGTTAAACAGATTGCCTCGGATGTAGGGTGTGGTAGCTATGTAGAGATGAAGCGATTAGCTCAGGACAGGGAGGCATGGAGTGCTGCATCAAACCAGTCAAAAGACTGAAGACTCAATCATCATCGGTAATAGTTTGGGAGATATTGAATGCTGGTGAAATATTTCTCACAGCCGCCATGTTGAATTTGTGAGAAGTAATAAAATTTGAAGGGCACGGTCGGGCTGGGATAAAATAGTACTATGTCCTTAACGAGTTTTATTGAATTCGCTCTAGCCGTTTAGAGTTTATGAGGGTCAAACACACACAGGGAGAAAAGGTGATCCCATAAGCCTATTTTTTTCATAAATGAAAATAGGCTAAAATTGACCTATCTGTTGCAATGGAATAGAATTTGTATACGCTGTAGATTAGTTGCTTTGTGTTTCACGATTTGCCTGACTTGCTATGAGATTCAAATAACTGGTCTATTCCCGCCCAATCCTATTGGGCACAATTCGTGATGACCAACTGTAAATCATTTATGTTAATAGATTACTTGACAATACTTAAGATGGCTTCTTGCTCTTTAATGTATGCAAACTTGTCAACAGAATACCACTAAATCTATTAGGCCTAACTGCAAAATACAGATCACTATTTTCCTATATTCTCATAATTTTTACTACAAACGCTCAGAATGAAAATGAAAATAAACTAAAATATAATCCTTAAAAATGAGAGTGACACGGAATAAGATACCTTTTTAAAATAAATTGCAACAATCACTTCGTCGTAAAAAGGAAGCATCGAGTGAAATCTGGTGGAAACTCTCATGGTAATGATGAGTGACCAGAGAAAAAGATCGGAGTACAACACAATTACATTGTACAATGAAAGTAATTAGCGAAATACTGAAACGTCAATAGACACAGTACTTCGTCTTTAATTAGAGACAGTTGTTAGAGGCACAATTGAAAAGACAAGGGTGATTCAATGAGATGTAGGCTAATTGCAATTAGCGGAACAATTGCTTATTATTGTTACGGCTGTGAGTTTGTGTCATCGCTCGCCGCTTGAGTCACAACTGCCCCAGGGGCTGGGCTGTGGCTTGCCTCCTGTATTGCGCGCGCCTTATGCAACAGGGCTACTACAGACAAAGGGATAGTCCAGAAGATTCGTGACTGGACCAGCGGTGGAAACCTCGAGAAGCCGTGGACTCTGGATGGATCTAGAACCATTTATTGAGTCACCGGCCTGCTATATAAGAGTGACCCGTGAAGCAGTTGTGGTTGTGTTTTACGAGCTAGTGCGAGCGATTATCTTGTGCGACAGAAGTGTGGTGACGAAGTGCTGTGCGAGTTACGAAATCCTGTGACATTGTTTCTCCCAGCTTGTGGACAGCGAAATAGCCTGCAGCAAGTGATCGTAAGTAATTGTGGTCGGAGAACATAAATGAGAGGAACAGGTAGTTTCTGTCAAGGCCACCGTACTCATTAGGACAGATTAACTTCTGTGGTCTGTTGCAAGTGAAAGGGGCCAAGAGCGCATAAGGAAGAGATTTGAGGAAACTGGAATAAGGCTCCTAATTGCTTGTATTTGCTGACTAGTGTAATTTTCTGGCCGCAATAAAGTTAATTATTTCTTTAAGCTGTAATTGGTGTTGTGCTTTGTACCCCCACCGTAATCCAGTTAACAAAAGTGCCACTACATTATATTCAGGATGTGACTTCTCTTTGTGTTAAGGTGTATATTTTCCTTTATTTATTTCAGATAAATAAAGTAATATCAAAAATTACAAAAATATTCTCTATTCTATTTGCAAGCTGCGTAACGCAGCTGTAAGATTCTCGCCTGATGTGTCAAAGACTGACTTCGTGAAATCCCTGACCGCTACGGTAGCTGTGAAGGCCCTATAGGAAGCCTTACGTGGCTCAGAAGAAGTCCTCAACAGATTATACTGTACACAGATAAATTCATAACTCTATTACGCTCTATGTAGATTACTGGCACTCTTGCCTATTACAAGTTCAATGCCTTCCTATTTGACTGGCTCCAGGCAAATCTAGCTTCGGATGGCTTAGATTTTCTTTGTACGGCATGAATTTTCTGCCTGCGTACTGTCTTTTGACTCATTCAAAACTTTCACTTCGTCTTACTTCACTAAAACCGTAAACCTTTTGCAGTCTACTGTGTCTCTGTATATCGGTGTTCGAAGTAAATTAATCTCCCCTGTCAAACGACCGTACTTTATAATAGTACATTATGCAACGAGCCTATAATGGCAATAATTAAGACACGGGTATGTTTATAAAACGAGCGTATGCGAGTTTTATAATTTCCATACGAGTGTCTTAATTACCATTATAAGCGAGTTGCCTAGGACTGTAGTTTATGTTCGACGATAAACTATTTTATGTTCGAACATAAATATTCATAAATATCTGCCGAGATTTCGCCAGATTTCGACGTTACCACTTAATGTTTGTGTTAAGTAATTTAGTAATGTTCAGTTTGTCCGATAATTATTAGTGAATATTTCCCCTTTCAGTTGTGTATCTTATCAAAATTTGTAATGAGGGATTACTTAGATAATCACCTCGGTGGGCGTGTCCATTGCTTTCATCTCACTTCTACGCGCCTTTCCAATGTCTTTACAAAACAACACCGTTACTGTCAAAGGCTTAGGGGATGTTAATCGCGTGGCCACATTCCTATGGGCCCCGCTCCGTCAAGCGAGGTTCGTCTCATTTAAAGTTCTAGACACTTGAAACTCGTTGTTCGTGATTCTACGCACCTAGTAATTGTGAATTTCTTTCTCAGATGACACTTGGATTGAATCCATAATGGTCACATTTGGTGACCATACAGTTGGTTGAAATACAGTTATTAGTTTGATTGTTAGATGCATTCATTATTTGGACACTTTAGTACGTGTAGCATTATGATGCAACAGTGTAATGTATGGGTTGCTGAAACTTATTCTGAAATATTATCAAACAGCTTATAAAGACTGAAAGAATAAATACAGTGTTCATAAGACTGGCAGTGCTACAAATGATAAAAGAAGAGAAAGATATCCTTTACCAAATTTACAAAAAGATATGAATAAAGTAGCCAAACAATTTGCATCCACATAAAAGAAAAAAGCTCAGTAACTGCAATTGGCTGAAGGAATAAAACGTAGCCTATAGTAAGCAAAAACATTAATTATCATGATTAAATATAGTCTGTATTGCACAATGATTCATACAAAATTATAGGAACGCCTAATATGTACCTAAATTGGTGTGATTATATACATATTGACAAGCGTTACTATCATTTGTATGATTCAAATAATACATAGGCATGTACCCGAGACAAATTCTCTGCGTATTGGACCACATCAAGGGTCCGGCTTTTTAAAGTACATATTCTGTTATTTCACATGTAAACCTGAAATATTCTTGACATTCAAATAGACTCAACTTTTGTTTTGTACGCCATTTTGAAATCTCCTACTTAGTAGGTGATTGCATTATGGAAGGAATAAATATAAGAGATTTCACGCTTTTGTGTCGCAGGTTTTCGGCTGGGCGAATATTTTATACGTATATCTTGTAGATTAAATGAAATGATGGACTCTTGTATTTGTTTGTACAAGTGATTCTCGTTGCCTAGTCTATTGAAATATCTTCATCTCCTAGGAATTCATGCAAGTGTACATAATTTATTTCCATCGTGCTCTCAAACTGTTCGGTAGTGATCAATAACTTTCGTCGCTTCAAGACTTCTCTAACGTGTGAGCACCATTTTCCCCATCCTTTATGTCAACATCTTCATGTATTGATACAAGTGATTCTGACTTTGGGTTCCTACTACAATGTTTGCCTCTCTTTAGCAGTCAATACCATTTCGACAAGTTTCAGAATATCTAGGAATATAATCATATCAGTACAAAACGTTGGTTTATACAACGAATCAATGACTATCTATAGGTTTTAAAATATCATAAGCATTCTACAAATCTGATGAGGGTAATACAGGGTCGTTGCGATAATACGAAACAGCAGGAAACATACTGTAAGTTACTGTTCTCCAGGTCGGAAAGCACCAACAGACGTGAAAGTATCAACGATTGACAGAATTAACTTCCTTTTCCTATTGATGACTTAAAATGAAGCAATTTCCTTCTTCCTCCTCCACTTTACTACTAGTACTACTAGCAATAATAATAATAATAATAATAATAATAATAATAATAATAATAATAATAATAATAATAATATCAACGTTGTTATTTCAGAATCCCTCAGCGTTACTGATTATTCAGGCCTGCGTGATTTTGCGGTAAATTAGAAAAAAGGCAATGTTGATAGAGATTAATATTTTGAATCCGAAAATGGTGTCAGTTTTGTAATGTCTCATCTTGTTTAGTCTCAATTCCATTTTAATCGATAACATCCAAATTACATTTAACACTATTTCCAATTAGCAAATTGTGATAGGGAAAAACAAAATGCATTTTCGAATTCAGCACATCGAAGTTAATCAAACACAACTATTTTGTTTTTAACCACAGATATTTTCTTTTTTGTTTTGCAGACCTGTGTTATCTTTTCTATTTTTGTGCTTACCACGTGCTGAGTTAAGAATTTGGGAAGAAGGGAACCTCGTTTTCCCAAATGTTGACGATAGAAACTATGAAATAACTCTTTCTAGTTCACCAGAATTTCTTCCGATTTAGCTTCATAACAGTGAGTGAGCGTCGTCTCTTGTAAGCTGACAAGTCATGACACTGGCTGGAATCGATTTCCGGATGTCTTGGTAATAAGCAAGTAAACTATCCCAAGAAAACAGAAACAAAACGTAACAGCAATAATTCGTATACAAGTAGCAGGTTATCCTGAAAGGTGTCAGGGTAAGGCTATCTCCGAACTCAGAATAGTTGTGGGTTCGAATCCTACCATTATCTTCCTTTGAAATGATTTTTAGTCGTATGCAATTTCTATTTCGAGGCAAATTACAGTGCGCTACCTTCCAATAGACAAAGGGCGATTCCTTCCAACTCCAGTTATAATTTTTTTCAACATTATTAATTTTATCTCTGATGAGCTAGTTGCCAAGAAGGGCAGTGAAGTCAATTATTCACATAGAGATCCATTCTGACCCAAAAGAATTGGCAATAATAAGGTGCAAGTACATACATACTGTACATCATTAGCATGACCAATTCAGGTCACTGTGTTCCCAGAAATAAGCATTGAGTTGGCTTATAGCCGTGGTTGTAGTGACACAGTGAACCTTCATGTCACCCCGTGTTCTTACCGTCATTTGAGGGGAGCACAGCACGCTATTAGACTGAGTTCATGCCAACAGGTCTTGTCACGCCAACTCCACGAACTTAAACATTGTTTTTAACACGCACGTGTCTGCCACTCAACTTCCTGACACCACCGTAAACATGGCACAAAGTAGTGCCACTAAAACATAATACCAAAGTTACGGTCACTGTAACCGAACATTTAGTTCACCATTAATTTGGCGCACAAATTTATTACTTCTGGGGCCTCACGCGCGCTGCACAATGAATGTAAATGCAAATATGATATACGGTACTGTGAACAATATTGATGGCGTAAGATTCCGGAAAAAACTAGTGATTTTATACTGCCAAATATTTAAAAACATAAACGAAAAACATTCAAACATTAAATAATTAAAATATTAAGGATTTTTTATCATTCCAAATGATCTTGTCGACTTCGTCGTTATGCTTTGGGTCTAACGTTATGCGTTACGGAGACGGTTGCGTTAAGGAGACGGAGACTGAGACATCATGCAGTTAATGGGTAAAGGGCGGCGAGTGCGAAACCTCATGCAGCCACGCAAGAAGCCTAAATTAATGGGTAAAGGACGGCGAGTGCGTGATGTCATGCAGCCATGCGGGAAGCCTAAGTTAATGGTTAATGGAGTCTGTTGAAAGAGTCCTGGGGCGTCGAGCGACCTGGGGCTTCGAGCGAAGCGAAAAGAATACATGGTGAGTCCTAAAGAGGTGTACAAGATGCCAGATACGAATACAGGGTGACTCCTAAAGATATATACAATATACCAGATACGAATACAAGGTGACTCTTAAAGAGGTGCACAAGATGGCAGACAAGAATACAGGGTGACTCCTAAAGAGGTGTACAAGATGTCACACAAGAATACAGGGTGACATCTAAAGAGATATACAAGATGCCAGATAAGAATACAGGGTGCGTCCCAAAGAGGTGTGCAGGATGTCAGAGCAAAATACAGGGTGACACTTAACGAGGTGTACAGTATGTTAGATTCAATCAAATACAGGGTGACCCTTAAAGAGGTTTGCAAGATATCAGATTCAAATAATGGGTGACCCTTAAAGAGTTGTAAAAGATGTCAGACTCAAATACAGGGTGACCCTTAAATAGGTGCCCGCGCAGGAAGCCTAAGTTAACGGGTAATGGAGTATGTTGAGAAGCCCTCCTGATCCTTTCTAACATGTGTAGCATTTGTAGCATGCGTCATTTGAAATGATATAACGTCTAGTCTTTCAGACTGGCTGTAATTTTTTAACTCTTTGTATTGACAGGGCTGGCAACACAAATTTTATTAAAAAGGCAAGATGTTCAGCAAAATGTATGGATATAGTTCTTATCACCTCATATTTTCTCCCTATTCGAAGTGCAAATTGGCACACTGGATTTGAGCAGTAGCGTTCAAACCATAGTTTATAATTTACCCCAGCGTTTAACAATTTCATCAGCAAACATCCCTAACAACTAGGAATTCAGTATATTAACACCGACTATTGAAACTGAAACAAAACTCCGTTGGTCTACTAAACGTATCACTGGGAGAAAGCTAATTTTTAATCGTGCCTATCCCTGACGAGTGTGCTTTATCGGCAACAAGAGGAAATTTTTCAATTACACCGTATGCTTGGGTTCACTAACTGGGAATGTCAAAGCCGGTATAGAGCGCAGCTCGCATCTAGTAGGCCGTGGTTAGCAAACGCATAGTTCAACTGGTTGCTAGTAGCTGTCACTCGTGCAGATCCGGTGGAAAATGCACAACATAACGCTCAATTTTATAACGTCTCAGTACTTAATAAACAATAAATATAAAAGAAATCAAGCCACAAATTACAACTCTGATAGGTTTTGAACCTCGGCTGGGAGAAAGACCAAATTTCTAATCCATTTCATACACGGATTATATTATTTCTATCAGTAGGCTATATTGAATGCAACGTACTCAAATTAGTGAAATATAGGTCAGAACGAGAGATTAGCTGCCATCTCGTCTTGTAACCAAGACGGCTCAGCTTTTTAAATACACTTCTGCGGTATAATATTATATTATATAATTTTTATTTCGAACGGGCCACGCCCTTTAGAACAGTTTAGACCATTCTCGGTTCGATAATCGGAACTGGTGGGTCCCATGTTATGGATTATATAGTGAACCCTTATTGATTTGCCGATCAATAAGTCTTCATGATTTTTATTATTATTATTACTGATGCCCAGGGAGAACATGTTGGAGGTTGACAAAGGGGAGACAGATAGTGTGTCGCAATTATTGCAACAGGAGTAGAGTGGTAGTTATTCCTGACGATGACCAGTTAAGCCGAGTTCAAGGACAAATTCAGGCTGAATGCGCATCCGAGTCGGCGTCATTATGGGCGTGCCAGAAGTGAAGTTCCAACCGATACACGATTGAATCAGCTAATCAGGAGAGAGGACGCCTAAGCCACGCGGAGAGTGGCGTACCTAAAAAAAGCGCGCTAAAACACGTGTCTGAAGAACCACCGATGCGATATAATTCCGCATAAGTCCAATGAGACGTTTGGATGAAAAGAAGAAGATTGATACTAGTCCCAAGTCTGTGAGGTGAAAACTACGGATTATTTTCACAGATTGCCCCCACTCCACCCCGTTCTGTCAGTTTCTAATAAATTGATCGGTGATGAGCTGTTTGGGACACAACTTTATCGAGCTCTGGTGAGCAACGTTCACGCCAGTTTGAGTCACGATTTATCAAGCTCTAGTGAGCATACTTCACGTCTGTTTGGACAAACATTTTATTTTGTGCTCAAGGGAGCAGAGTTCACGCTTAGCGGAGGGGAGATCTCTAGTCGAGATAAGCGCTACGCGGTAGACATATTTGAGAGACTCGTTAAAAGCCAGTTGCGTGGCGAATGAAGAGAGTAATTTTCTGTAAATTTTTGTGTTATATTTTATGTGATGTATTGTGCGTGTGATTAAGGAAATGCTGAGATAGGGCCAGTTCTACGTTGAGTAATCGCCTAGGACTTTATTGTGAGGGAAAGTCAGTAGCTCATAGCGATTCTAGCTAGGCAAATTTGAACATTTCTTTCCAAGATGCAACGCCAAGATGTCTGCTGGAAGGTCGATTGGTGGAATGAAGTGCTACGCCTCTACCAATACGTCGACGATGGACGAGTAGATTTCCCGTAGGGAAATGCCTTGGGATGGAGGTTGAGTTCTACAAGCTGCACGGTGACGTACAAATCATTGATTTATTCAATATGTAGTTAGATTAGACGCGGGAACGTTGTAAATATTTTATTCATTGTTTTTCTTGTATTTTAGATTTTTTTTTTTGTGCGCCGACACTGTTATATTTAAATGTACGTTGGCACGTGGCCAAAGTGTTTGCTTGATCGTATATTTTTCTTATGAGTCATTATTAGTATGCACGGCGTGTGTATTTGATTTTATCCATGCGAATGCGAAACTCGTCACGGTCGACAAGTGGTGCTTTATTCAAGTTCATTTTTAGTAGGAAAAGGGGGGTAAAAGTTGTTAGATGTTTTACGAACAGGTTTTTATTCATACCAGGGTTGCCGAGAGCAACAAATTAAGATGTCACTGTAGAACACCTTAGTTCTATATTTTTGAGTTTTTTTTGAGTCCTTCTCAGGTTCTTTAGTCACGGACTAGATTGGGAGCGCAAGTCGGTGGAAAATATTTTATGTCCTTTATTTCAGGTCTTTGTCAAACCCATACGTGTGATTCTGGTGTGTGTATAGTGTCAAAGTGTGTGTATTGATTCTTCGTGATGAGGGGTAGGATGTGCCTACCGCCCTCAAATATTGTGGTTGTATTTTGTTGGAAAGGCAGAGCGCTCTCAGAGACTACTGTACCTTGTCCAGTGCTGATTATTGGATTTCCGTGGGAAATGCTAAGATATTTTATTTTGACACACACACGTATATTATATGCTTTTGGGAGCACGCTTCTTCGAGACTCGAACCAGTGCCACGGCAGGTCGAGGTTATTGACACGTGGGTTGACAGATGTGCAGATTCCACTTTGCGCCCGTCTATGTCTGGTGATTCATCTTTTAGGCAGTCCAGCTGACCGACTGACCCTTGTAAGCTATCTGTAGCAAACCTGTTCTTTTAATGGTCATTGGATCATAATTAAATTGGGAGTTCGCCATGTCCGTTACGAATTACCGCATATCGTATGAAATGAAATATTTGATTATGATGTAAATGTTGGCTTTGAGCCTAGTGATTTCTGTGACTCATTTCATTTGTTTGTAATGTTAGATTTGTCTGTTGTGACACCGTTGGGTGTATTTTGGTATTTTTCTTGTAAAAATGGCAAGCGGCCATATGTGTATTTTGCTTGATTGGCCACGTGTTAATTTACTTGTGTTGATTTGAAAAGTCCTAATTTTAGGCGTTAATGTTGTCTGCTACGGCAGTTCTTTGATTCCAATTTCATGCGGAAATTATTTTGTTTTATTTAGTGTAGGAAGTGTCGGATTAGTTTAATTAGTGTTAAGTTGGTTCCTCGTGTCTGTCTAGCTCTAAGACAATGCAGATTCGTCCCCTGAAGGTTTACTGGATGGTAACGGATCTCGCATTAATTTGTACACACCGTAACGCATGGAGAAACGCCACACACGCACATGTCATTGTAGTAATTTGGGACATTTGGTCCAGATGTTTAGGATCTCTCCTGAGGTCAGGCCTAGTTTGGCATTTTATTAATTCAAGTGGGAGTCATTTGGGAGACCTTGTTTTGTTTTATTGTAAATAGTGTAAATTTGTTGATCTGTTATTAAATTCATATGTTTTAATTCTGGTATTCACTTTTTCCTGCATGTTATTTTGTTATATGTTACCCTGCATGTTATAAGAAGCGCTTAACAACAACTTTACGAAATGGACTGTTACACCCCCCGAAACTGAGTCTCATATGCTTCTTTGCAAGGGTTCAATAGTTTGCATAATTCACACGGCCGCCATGCTGAAATGGTACGGCTGATGACCTTGTAGTTTGGGCACAGGACGCGTCTTATATGAAGTTATGTTTTTACAAAATTTTGTAAAGATCCGATGATGGGTTTGGTCGTAATTTAATGTTTGGTTTTGAACATTTGAGTGGCTGCCATTAAGTTTTAGTAAAAATGGTGGCAATATAAAACATGACACTGAGGTGCCCTTTGCTAGTGCTACGTCTGTAACAAATTTCGTTCAATTCGGTTTCAACGCGTTTCAATTGATAGGGGGTACAGACAGACATACACACACTCAGACAGACACACAATTGTTTGGCCCTGTGTAAACCTCATAAGCTCAAGCATCCTTAACCTTCCTATGAAGGCTTCCGAAATGATGGTATATTGACTTCACGGCCAGTGAATTAAAACTCAGCAATTTTTCTAGGTTTTAGCTTTTAGCTCTCGCAGTAAAGAGGCACAGATGCGCTTCGTGAAAAGGGAGGTAGCGCGCAGTTCCTGTGAGGTCAAGGCACGGGCACCAAGAGCCCGCTGATGAGCCAGCTTGGTGTTCCTAGGCGAAACCCTACTCATGACACGGCACAAACCAAAACAAATTGCTGAATTTTAATTCACTGGCCGTGAAAGCCAATATACCCTATTACATGTTATCTGACGGAAGCCTCCGTGGCTTAGGCGGCAGCGCGCCGGCCTCTCACCGCTGGGTCCGTGGTTCAAATCCCCGTCACTCCATGTGAGACCTGTGCTGGACAAAACGGAGGCAGACAGGTTTTTCTACGGGTACTCCGGTTTTCCCTGTCAACATTTCATTCCAGCAACACTCTCCACTATCATTTCATTTCATCTGTCATTCATTTAATCATTGCTCCAGAGGAGTGCGTCAGGCCTCGGCAGCCGGCACAGTTCATATCCTCGCCGCTAGATGGGGGCTTCATTCATTCCATTCCTGACCCGGTCGGAGACTGGAAGCAGGCTGTGAATTTTCATTTTCACATGTTATCTGACATAAGCTGCTGCTCTAACTCTTTACTAGAACCGTGCCTCTAGCAATTGCGTGGCTGCGGCTATCTTCCATTACTTCAATGCTTAATGCTCTCTGCACGAAATCGAACAATTACCCTCTACCTGCGACCTCAAGGCGTGTGGTAGCTTGCCGGGGATTAGGAGTAACGCTCAATAGTACGCGAGAAATGGTACTGCATGTAGTTGCTAGTTACGAACTTCTTGTCTTGCTAACAACTTTTGCTACTTTCTCGTGTGTGCAGATGTATCTTAACTACTTTCAACGAATGACCTAATATAATGTAGGGTTAATTTATGTAAGAGATCATGTGAGAGATATCATGTTTTAACTTGCAGTGAACGTCAGATGTCTCTTACAAAATTTTGTACCGAATGAGCATGTATGGTATTCCTATTATTATGGCCATTGGCTGAAATAAAATTTATTATTAATTAATTGAGGTTTTATGGGACTGTAGACAATTAAAGTAATTGGGAAGTGGATACAGTTGTGAAATCTAGAGCATTTCTTTAATTTTTGAATAAATTTAACTCTCTAATTTAACTCCAAGTAGACTACTTTAAAGGTGCTTGTCGTTTAACGTGACTATTAATCTCACGACCATGAGCCACGGGACCTTCTTTTTACGAGGAATCCGATTCACAGGACATGGCATTTCAGGTCGAAAATCTCACATGCATTGGCCGGGAATCGAACCCAGTCCGCCTTGGTGAGAGGCGAACAGCTTGACCACTGCGCCACCATGCCCATGTAAGTACTTTGAGATCGTACACTATTGTAGTGTACAATATAATCCTGAGAGTCAGTACTACCTTCAGAACGTAAAGTTGCAAAGCGACAGGCAAAATGGCTTTGAGCAACACTGGAAAGCGGTTTCTAGCGCGAGAACGAACTGGTAGATAAACTTTTTCTAAAAGAACTCGGCATTTACGGATAGTTATTATCCTTGATTGTTCTACAAAATTATTTACAATATTGTTCAACAAATAAATAAAATATTTATAAAATACTTGTTGCGGCCAATGGCCATAGATAGGAACAACATTATAACAATGTGAAAAATTGAATCAATCGTGTACCTAGGTAACACCAGAGACTTGTGTTCATCGAGACCGTTCACCCATTCCACTACACTACACTTTGATCAAGACAACTTAATCAGTCCTCGTCTAAACAAAACTGAGTGAGTGATACTAGTCTTCTATTGAATTCCATGGCGTGATATAATATCGCACTGATTGTTGCATAATCGGCAAACAAACTCCTCGCTGAGCTGATGGAAGGACTTCCTAGTGCAGATGCGATGGTGGATATACAAGTTTGATAACTACAAAGTAGCATCTCCAGATGAACTTCTCGAGTCCTTAAAACCTGTGTAAGGGGTATTATTAGCCTACTTTGGATTTTTGCAAAAAAATGTAAGTAGACTTATGAGATCTACACAGGGCGAAAAATTGTGTGTGTGTGTGTGTGTGTGTGTGTGTGTGAGTGTGTGAGTGTATGAGTGTGTGTACTCTGAATGTCTGTCCCCCCCCCCCCCTATCAATTCAATCACGGTGAAACCGAATTGAACGAAATTTGGTACAGCGGTAGAACTAGCAGAGGGCACCTCAGTGTCATGTTTTAGATCGCTGCCATCTTGACGGAAACGTAATGGCTACCACCCAAATGTTCAAACCTTAAATCAAATTACGACTAAACTAATCACCCGATATCTACCAAATTTTGCAACAACATATATTCATATGGCAAGCGTCTTTTGACTAAATTACTAGGTCATAAGCCCAATAGTTTGCAGATGGTGGACATGTATGTGTGCAAATCGATTCCCCCTATCTATTCATATACGGTGAAACCGAATTGAACGAAATTTGGTACAGAGGTAGCACTAGCAAATTGCACTCCAGTGTCATGAATTATATTGCCACCATCTTGACGAAAGCGTAATGGCGGCCACCCAAATGTTAAAAGCTTGAATCAAATTACGACCAACCTATTCATTTGATCTCTACCAAATTTTGCAACGACGTACCTTTTTGTGGGAAGCATCTTTTGACTGAACTACAAGGTCATCAGCCCAATAGTTTGCAGATATCAGCCATGTATGTGTGCAAATCGATTCACCATATCAATTCAAACACGGTGAAACCGAACTGAATGAATTCTTTTACAGATGTAGCACTAGCAAAGGGCACCTCATATTCATATTTAATATCCGTATAGCACGTTGTATTTCAACAAGCTACTACAATCTAAATTGAATTATACTCATTGAAAAGTACAAAGAGTTATAACAATAGCCATGCATTTAGGAGAAAGTAGGCTATATGTTCTTTACTGAACATCTTGTTTGACTTAATAAGACTAAACAGTGAACTGGTATTGAAGAATTCCGAAGTTTACCTATATAAACAGTAAGTTGCTGAAGTTGATTGAGAACAGTGAATGCATATCGAGAGTAAAATAAGTGTACACAATGACTGAGCTGAGATTACCCATACCGAGAATAACTAGTTTTTCAGCTCTGAAACTAACACATATAATTTATATAATCGAAGGAGCAATTATTATCAGGCTGTATTTAGTAATTTAAGTGTCATAGCAATATTGATAAAATTCTTTACGAAGTAAGACTCAATGATTCATTCTATGTCATTGGTTCCCAAACAGTGGTCCCAACCTGAGCCTCGGGAGTGGTCCGCGGAACAATGCTATTAAATAGGGATTTTGAATGTGATGTGCGTGGAGCGGAACTGTTCCAAATGTATCCGTGCCGACGACTATCGGCTGTTGAATCAAAATATATCAAAGATAATTATTATAATAATTAGAATTATTATTATTATTAGAATTATAAACCGACAGATAGCAGCGTTAAGTCATGGGGCTAAGCTCTCTGCTGACTCGGTTGACACGTGGGTTCGAGCATCACCGTCGGCCGTCCTTGAAATGGTCTTCCGTGGTTTCCCATTTTCAACTCCAGGCGAATGCTGGGATGGTACCTTCTGACAGCCCACGGCCACTCCCTTCTACATCTTTGTCCAGTTTCATGCACCATCAGCCATTTCATCTCTCATTAACTCCTCTCATGAGGTTGGCGTCAGTAAGGGCATCCGGCCGTAAAAACATCCGCCACAGAGACTTCCATAGCATCTCATCCCCGACCCCGTTGGAAAACGGGAATAATAAGGGGTATACATACATTAATATTATAATTATTAGAATATGATGCAAAATAATGTTAATAACTAATGTTTAAATGCGGCAAATTAACTTTCAGGGCAGCGAGCAGGAATTATTGACTTTATTGTTGATATGATTAGAAACAAAAAAAGGAAATCTGCAAGGTGCAAGCATTGATTTGAGGCTAGCTCTACTAGTAGTCGTTGACGATGGCGTTTGGTGACGAAAGTTGGGACTACTAGAAAAAATGCAATATCTGCAGTCCTTACTTGAACTGAAAACAGATAACACACACTAATACAGTCATCACAATTAACACAGGTTATCAGACAGATTCTACACACACCCAAAGTAGACGGGGCTACGAGACCACGTTGTCACAGCCCCTAAACTGAGGAACCGACCAACCAACCAGGCTAGCTCTGAGAAAGAACGTAACTCCTCGAATTCCTCAGGTTGTCAAAGAAATTCGCGAACAAAAGTCAAACTGGGAAATACATTGAGTTAAAGAATTACCAATTCTCTTTTTAAACAAAATTGTTGTTTCAACATAAATTTGTAATTGAGTTTTTTAATTGTAACTTTAAGATTGGTACTTGGTACTACATATTACTCACGATTGGCAGTACTGGAACGGCCTGAAACTTAATAAATTCTATACAAAGGGTGCGGTCTACATTTGTATACATTTTGGTCAAAACTGGGTAAATTGATTGCGAGTTCCTGTAGAGTAACTTTATAGCAGTGGCATCCATCCATTGAACGCTTGGCGTGCTAGCTATGCTACGCCGCACGCCGGCAGGCTGTCTTTTGCCTCTCTTGTGTAGGTAGTCTGACCTGACTGCCGGCGCTGCGACTGCTCTTCGCCGCGTCTGACCGAGACAAGTTGAGATCACTAGTGCACTGAATGTAATGTAAACAAACAAACAGTTCGACCAATACGTTGGTTGTCCGACACATATAGGCCTACATTGTGTTTCACGCGTATTCTCCACGTACCGGTACTGGCAAATTACGTATTTAGCATTACAACAGTCAGAGATACTCATAAGGTATCATAGAACTCATTTAAAGTATTGTAATTTCGGTCGCATTATTGTTTTTTCTTATTTCGTTTTGTTTTAATATGTTTTCATATTTACAATATACTGAATGCCGTTTGAGGTTCGACCGTTAAACCACAAAACAGTAAAGGTAGTACGAGAGGGAGTGAGACGGGAAAGCGGGAGAGAGACAGACATGCATTAGTCTTACCCCACCATCGCTGCAAGGCCTTTTCATTGTTTAAATCACTACCAGTAGAGAGATAAAAGATCTATTATCAATTCAGTGAAAGAACCATTGTAAATCGTCACCAAATTCATGTGATATGACTGTTGGAGTATTAACTTCAGTCTAAGTGCACAGGCGGGACACCAACTTCCTCGTTACCGTGTGCTGCGTGCTAGAATCAAAATTCTCTCTCAGCTTGCCTTTACAAACTGCCAGAGATGTTACTGAATTTTGAAACGAATGTCGCGGAGGGGTACAGACCTCAGCAAACGGGGCACAGATTAAATAACAATTATACAAGGACGTCCTGTGGTAATGATAAAAAAAATACTATTGTCCTACATCGGTGATTACTATCCTACATCCTGTTATTTAATTCCCTCAGATCTATAACAAAGATATACTCAATCAAATTTACAGCTTAATAAATATTAATTCCTTCTGTGAGACCTTTTCATTTCTCATCAATCGCCTTTACTTACTGTTCTATCTGTAGGGGTGGAGGCGATAGCTGTCTTTACAGAGATGTGCAAATTATTAGATTCGATGTCAGTTTTCCAAAATTGCATTTTTACTTTTCACGGTTGAATTCACTAAGTAAGTTTACAAGGCGATGAAATTACTTCAAATGTTTAACCAAGACTCCTAATTATATTTTCATTCAAGAAACTCAAATTAAAATGAGTTTTTCGAATTTCCACTAACAGAGGGGCCTTGCAAATGCAAAATGCCACACGTTTCGTTTTTATTTCTTCACTCTACTTTACGTGTGAATTTAGAGCGGAGGGATTTGGGGTCTTTTAACTGATGAACGCTATTGAACTATTCAAATATTCATGAACTATGCATTGAAATCACCTGACTTGAATTCTAAAGTCAATGAAAAATTGAAAATGGACCCAGCTCAGATATCCCTCGGAATCCAATAATCTGAAAGTTTCCAGACGCAATTCCTTTTGGGGAAAGATGAAATTCCACGGGAGAGGAAACACTACCAAGTAGGACAACAAAAAAAGTTGGTCAATAAAATGATTTTGAATAAAAGTAATTACGACTAATTAAAATTATTTATTTAATTCTATTAACTTCCACACCTCTATATGTTAACCATGAGTTACATCTCTAAATTCAAATATAAGAGACCCATCTTTTATTTTAAATTTATACCATTGTTCATAAGTAGACAAAACACCAAATTGTACCGCTGTAGCCTTAAATTGTGTGGATATCTCTATCTACTTAGTATAAAACAAAGTTCCCAATTCTTGGATGTAACGGGTAATCTCGAGAGCAACTTGATGGATTTTGATGCGGTTTTCACCATTCTGTAAATGATTTCTCGATGAAGGATTAGGTAGGAAGACATTTATTTATGACCAAAAGAAGCCGAGCATTTACGATTTCAGCGAATTGATTTGAAGAAAAACCTAAAGTCCATGTGTCTTTTAAAAAAATCGATATTCTCTGAGAATTGTTCAGCATGAAAAGTTCTGCAAGGAAGTCCGCGACAGCTCCCACATAGACCACTGTAAGTGTTTTTACGTTTTTATTTCTTCCAGCAATCTCCATTCAGTGGAAATTTAAAATTGCTAGCTTCAGAGTGAGTTTACGAGCTTGCGAGGGACCTATCACCCTAGCTTCAGCCAGCATCAAACTTCCGAGTCGTGACGAGTTAATTCTTCAGAGAAGAGTATAGCTTATGTGTTTGGAGTTAGCTGTTCACCTCGGCCTGACGTCCGTGCGCCTTTTAAGCTTACGCAGGGTAAATAGTGGGACACACACACAGAGGACAGGCATACACCCACACCTTTGATCTCATAAGTCTACTTCATCATTTACCCAAAAGCGACGGTACCGTAAATGTCTGTTCAGGTCACTAGCATGAAGACACGCAAATGTCATATGGACAGAAGTGCTGTAGGATTGTTGAAGTGAATGCTGCGGAGCAGCACGGGTCTTCTAGTATTATATTATTATTATTATTATTATTAGTAGTAGTAGTAGTAGTAGTAGTAGTAGTAGTAGTAGTATATTATGGCGTAAAACGACGAGGCAAAGCCCCTCGGAGCCAGAAACAAAACTTTGGGGCCCTAAAGGGTCCTCGAAAACTACATTATATGGCTCTAAAACCAACGGTTTCTGAGATATTCTCAGAAAACTAATTTAATTTAATTGAACAAACTAATGAAGGAATGCATGTCCGTAACCATGACAACATTATCTCAAAGGGTGACATCCAACCTTCCATCTATTTCTGTAAGAAGCAATGTCACTCCATTTATTACATTTCTGTAAAAGTTTGCAAATGGCTATAAGGTTATCACGAAACCAACTTAGACTGTATAATTCATGAACCTAGAATTTTTTCACGCAATTTTCACGTGCGACATATAGTACAGAAGGTCTATTATATATCCGAACAGCAACATTATTTTCAAAAAAATCCTGAATTGAATCAGCATTTTTTGCGGTTTTTAGATATTTGGGCCATTTGAAGCTAAAGAATCAGAATTTTCATGCACCACAAGCCTTTAGAATTTATGAAAGAGGTCTTCCTGTGTATGGGAACCTAACACGACGTAGAGGGTCAGTTTTTATGTGACGTGTATTGCGTTTCGTCTACACGGCTTTCAATTCTATTTCACGTCATGAAGTACACGTTAGGTGAATTTAGTTTGAGAGCTGTGATACGGTGTGGTAGATATACCCATATTTGGATATCTGGGTAATATGTTGTAGACAATAGAATTGTCTGTCTGTCTTTCTGTGTATCTTTATGTACGCCTTTATAAATCGTGTTCGGATGCTTGGTGCATCGTAAAATTAGGTATGGTATCCATGAAAGTCAATGCACCAATCATTTATAAAACTCTTCACCGTACTTTTCATACAGTAGAAAGGTGGATATAGGGGAAAACTTCTCAAAATACATGCTAAAATAGGCGAAATATAATAATTATACTAGAAGGACGACCAAAGCATATGTGTTGCGCTTCTCAATGTGAGACACAAAATTCGGGAGTCTAATAAGGGTCTCCGAAAACCACATTTTAAGGCCCTTAAATTAACAGAGTGTGTGATATTCCCAGAAAACTAACTTCGTTCTGATAAACATATGAAGGAATGATAAACCGCTAACCATTGCAACAGAAGCTCAATTGATAATGTCTGGTGTTAACACGCTAACACTATTCGAAGAACGGGTACTTTTTCTATACTCTGTATTTCAAAAGAATGAACGTAAAGGAAATGGCGGGAGCTTGGAACAGCTGAGCTGTGTTGCCAAGTTTTTATTGTTGATGTAGAACAGCTGATTCGAATAATACACAGGGCTACACTTCGGATATTATTTCGGTACTATTATGCGCAATATAATGCAAATGCCGATCCTGAGTCAACGCCGAGGACATTCAAATAGAGAAATACGGTATAAAATGAATAAATAACACACCGATGCT
Source organism: Meconema thalassinum (assembly GCA_946902985.2). Taxonomy (NCBI): domain Eukaryota; kingdom Metazoa; phylum Arthropoda; class Insecta; order Orthoptera; family Tettigoniidae; genus Meconema; species Meconema thalassinum. The sequence goes on from OX336390.1 coordinate 879,724,135, forward strand.
ATGCTAACTTTGTCACCGTTGTTCAATAAATACGAGAAAGAGGCCAAACACTCGACAGCTATACAAATATAATACAAAATACAAACACAAAGTAATATGATGATTAATATATTAACACTCACCATGCAATGGTTATATTCTTCAAAATGAAACATGAGTTTGGGTGAAGGTCAGGGCCGGATTTACCGTAAGGCAAAATAGGCACGTGCCTAGGGGCGCCGCAGTCCAAGGGGCGCCGCAAGGCGGCCCTTCGGTTATGCAACCGGCAATGATCTTTACTGGAGGCGCCCCGAAGGGCACCGCCGTCAGGCGCCCTCTTTGCTAGGGCTTTAAATGTGCTAAGTTAGGATTATAGCAGTATATATGCTGAAATAAATATTGAGAAATGAGCAGAGACATTTAGAAATAATATCGTGTCTTTGTCGCATGCCCATCCACTTCGCTCTTCGTTATGCCGCTCGACGCCCTTTCGTCCCGACAAGTGTGAGAGGGGCGGGGAGGCGGGCGAGCGGAGCTGTGCTGCGCGCGCTGTTGTTGCGGTAGCTGGGTTTGCTTGCATTGTAGTAGCATCGAAGTACCCCGCGCCTGTCCTGTGTGCGAGTTCGAGCTTGCTTTGTGTTGTTTTGTTGTGATGTGATCTGCAAGTAAATGTTTTAAACTATGGGCAGCAAGAAGTTGTCCGGTTACCAAAACCGTGTCCGCAAAGCTGAAGAGGATAAGAGAGCCAAGGTGACACTATCAAAATGTCGGAAAATAAATGAGATGTTTAGTGCGGGTGTGAATCCTACACCTCCAACGACAAATTCGGATAACAATAACAATTCTTGCTCTGCGGTTCACGACATTGACTGCGATGGAGTTCAGTAACTTGAGGTAAGCTACCGTACACGAATTACTTTACGCAAAGTAGGCCTTTCCCAATAGCCGATTCCTTGATGCACTGTTGAACAAAGTGACATACGTAAAAACTCAGACTGGCCTCGAAACCGTACCGTGCCTGCAAAGTATATTAAAAGTTGTTCTTTTTAAATTTACTATGTTTGAAGTGCTCTAATTAATACGGGATTTTCCTTCTCAGCTCCAACAAGCCAAAATTGATGAAAAAGAGAATGACAATTCTAGGCCTACATTTAATTCAAATGACACCTTAGGGGGAGAGAGCAACAAAAATTTAAATTTGCCTCAGCGGACAAACAAAATGTTACGGCCAATGGTGAACCAAAAGAAAGGTTTCTAGGTTTTATGGAGAGCATCGGGCACAAGTCAGAGCAGCTTTTTGATGCAGTAAAGGCTAAGTTGGAAGATCTGGATTTGAAAGTGGAGGATATTCGAGGCCAATCTTACGATAACGCAAGTAATATGTCTGGCGAATATTCGGGGTTGCAAGCTCGAATAGCGGCCTTGAATCCCTTAGCTATCTATGCACCATGCTCACCCATTCACTAAATTTGGTTGGAACTCATGCCACTGAATCTTGTTCAGAATCTGTAAGGTATTTTTAACAGCTCAAGAACTGTACAACTTTTTTACTGCTTCGACCTACCGATGGAAAATTTTTAATAACTTTATAGCGCGCGTACGAAAAGCCCGCCAGTGACTCGGTGGTCGGCACGACATGACGCTTGTCAAGCTCTGAGGGATGGCTGGCGTGGCGTCGTGGCAGCTCTTGAGAGTATTCACGAAGACAGAAATCAAAAGGCAAACACTCGAAGTGAAGCCAAATGCATCTTAAGCAATATCCTACAATTATAAACTGCTTTCCTAGTTGTTTTTGGACTACCATTCTAAAAAGATTTAATACTGTCAGCCAGAAGCTCCAAAAAGTTAGCACTAATTTGAGAACTGTGGTAGAATGTTACGCTTCGTTAGCGGAATTTGTGCAAAGTTTAAGAGTTCATTTCGATGTCTATGAGAAAGAAGCCAACGAATTAAGCGGTATTGCACAATATTCCTACGACCTAAAGAGAAGACCGGAACGAAAGACTAGGAATGATGAGACAAAGTCAAGAGACTATGTACCGTCAGAGGGCTCAGAAAATGTTCACGTCAATGTATTTTATGTAATTCTGGGTGTACTGAGCTTAAGAGGCGAAGTGAGCTTACAGAGTCCTTCATAAGAGATTTTATTTTCTAGAAAACCTGTTAGACCAATGATAAAATAATTCGCTGACGATCTCTCAGAAAAGTATGTGGATAACTTAGGAAGTGCACTGGCTAACGAGTGCTTGCATTTAAAGGAACTTTAAAAATTGCAGATTTTATAGGTAAGTCAGCCTCTGAGCTCAGCACTTTCCTTCATGGAAAAGATTTACAAGAAATGTACCCTAACGTAAACATTGCTTTACGGATACTTCTCACCATTCCAGTGACCAATTGTTCTGGAGAAAGATCATTTTCGGTACTGAATCGCGTCAAGAACTATTTGCGGTCAGTCACTAAAGAAGAAAGATTAAACACTATTGCACTCCTAGCGATTGAAAAAGATATGACGATAAACTTGAACTGCGGTGCCATAATTAATGAATTTGCCTAAAAGAAGGCAAGAAGGAAACTTATGAAGTAGTTCTCGTTGTGCTTGAGGCAGGCCCTGTTATGTCTTCATTCATGTTTTTGATCTGCACTTTAATTTCTCTTAAATATATTGCAGGAAGATATGCAGTTGGCCTTATTTGTATTTTAGAGGCGCTTTGTTCAATTTAAAATGTCGTTCGTACCACTGCTCTTCATGCGTTTTAAAAATAGTGTGTGTTCTACTATTTTTTAAATTATAATTCGTGCTACCGCAGTTCATTCAGTTACAGCAGTAAATTATGTTCTTATTTTTTGAAGCTACTCTTGATTTTTGTTGTATGAATTAAGGCTAGACATTATTTTTGGAAAGGGTATTCATAAAGTGTTTTGGTTGCATAAAAGTTAAACTGTTTCATGTAGTTTTACTCCAAGCTGTTTTTAGCCTACTTTCGATTTTTGCAAAAAATGAAAGTAGACTTATGAGATCAACACAGGGCGAAAAAAGTGTGTCTGTCTGTGTGTGTGTATGTGTGTGTGTGAGTCTGTGTGTGTGTGTGTGTGTCTGTGTGTGTGTGTGTGTGTGTGTGTGAGTGTGTGTACTCTGAATGTCTGTCCCCCCCTATCAATTCGAACACGGTGAATGCGAATTGAACGAAATTTGGTACAAAGGTAGCACTAGCAAAGGACACCTCAGTGTCATGTTTTATATCGCCGCCATCTTGACGGAAACGTAATGGCGGCCACACAAATGTTCAAAGCTTAAATCAAATTACGACTAACCTAATCATCCGATCTCTACCAAATATTGCAACAACATACCTTTATGGAGGGAGCATCATTTGACCAAACCAATAGGTCATCAGCGTAATAGTTTGCGGATGGCGGCCATCTTTGTGTGAAAATCGATTCCCCCTATTAATTCGAACACGGTGCAACCGAATGGAACGAAATTTGGTACAGAGGTAGTACTAAAAAAAGGCACCTCAGTGTCATGTTTTATATCGCCGCCATCTTGACGGAAACGTAATGGCGGCCACACAAATGTTCAAAGCTTAAATCAAATTACGATTAACCTAATCATCCGATCTCTACCAAATTTTGCAACAACATACCTTTATGGGGGGAGCATCCTTTGACCAAACCAATAGGTCATCAGCGTAACAGTTTGCGGATGGCGGCCATCTTTGTGTGAAAATCGATTCCCCCTATTAATTCGAACACGGTGCAACCGAATGGAACGAAATTTGGTACAGAGGTAGTACTAACAAAAGGCACCTCAGTGTCATGTTTTATATCGCCGCCATCTTGACGGAAACGTAATGGCGGCCACACAAATGTTCAAAGCTTAAATCAAATTACGATTAACCTAATCATCCGATCTCTACCAAATTTTGCAACTACATACCTTTATGGAGGGAGCATCCTTTGACCAATCTAATAGGTCATTCACCTGATAGTTTGCGGATGGCGGCCATCTTTATGTCAAAATTGATTCCCCCTATTAATTCGAACACGGTGGAACCGAATGGAACGAAATTTGGTACAGAGGTAGCACTAGCAAAGGGCACCTCAGTGTCATGTTTTATATCGCCGCCATCTTGACGGAAACGTAATGGCGGCCACACGAATGTTCAAAGCTTAAATCAAATTACGATTAACTTAATCATCCGATCTCTACCAAATTTTGCAACTACATACCTTTATGGAGGGAGCATCCTTTGACCAATCTAATAGGTCATTCACCTAATAGTTTGCGGATGGAGGCCATCTTTATGTCAAAATTGATTCCCCCTATTAATTCGAACACGGTGGAACCGAATGGAACGAAATGTGGTACAGAGTTAGTACTAGCAAAGGGCACCTCAGTGTCATGTTTTATATCGCCGCCATCTTGACTGAAACGTAATGGCGGCCACACGAATGTTCAAAGCTTAAATCAAATTACGATTAACCTAATCATCCGATCTCTACCAAATTTTGCAACTACATACCTTTATGGAGGGAGCATCCTTTGACCAATCTAATAGGTCATTCGCCTAATAGTTTGCGGATGGCGGCCCTCTTTGTGTCAGAATTGATTCCCCCTATTAATTCAAACACGCTGAAACCAAATGGAACGAAATTTGGTATAGAGGTAGCACTAGCAAAGGGCACCTCAGTGTCATGTTTTATATCACCGCTATCTTGATGGAAACGTAATCGCGGCCACCCAAATGTTAAAAGCTAAAATGTAATTACGACCAACCTAATAATCTAGTCTCTACCTAATTTTGCAACACCATATCTTTATGTGGGAAACATATTCTGACCAAACAGCAAGAACATCAGCCCAATAGTTTGCAGATGGTGGCCAAGTATGTGTGCAAATCGATTCCCCCTATCAATTCAAACACGGTGAAACCGAATTGAACGAAATTTGGTACAGAGGTAGCACTAGCAAAGGGCACCTCATATTCATGTTTAATATCCCTATAGCACGTTGTATTTCAACAAGCTCCTACAACCAACATTCAATCATACTCCTTGAAAAGGACAAAGAGTTATAACAATACCCATGCATTTAGGAGAAAGTAGGCTATATGTTCTTTACTGAACATCTTGTTTAGCCTACTTTCGATTTTTGCAAAAAATGAAAGTAGACTTATGAGATCAACACAGGGCGAAAAAGTGTGTCTGTCTGTGTGTGTGTGTATGTGTGTGTGTTAGTCTGTGTGTGTGTGTGTGTCTGTGTGTGTGTGTGTGAAAGTGTGTACTCTGAATGTCTGTCCCCCCCTATCAATTCGAACACGGTGAATGCGAATTGAACGAAATTTGGTACAAAGGTAGCACTAGCAAAGGACACCTCAGTGTCATGTTTTATATCGCCGCCATCTTGACGGAAACGTAATGGCGGCCACACAAATGTTCAAAGCTTAAATCAAATTACGACTAACCTAATCATCCGATCTCTACCAAATATTGCAACAACATACCTTTATGGAGGGAGCATCCTTTGACCAAACCAATAGGTCATCAGCGTAATAGTTTGCGGATGGCGGCCATCTTTGTGTGAAAATCGATTCCCCCTATTAATTCGAACACGGTGCAACCGAATGGAACGAAATTTGGTACAGAGGTAGTACTAAAAAAAGGCACCTCAGTATCATGTTTTATATCGCCGCCATCTTGACGGAAACGTAATGGCGGCCACACAAATGTTCAAAGCTTAAATCAAATTACGATTAACCTAATCATCCGATCTCTACCAAATTTTGCAACTACATACCTTTATGGAGGGAGCATCCTTTGACCAATCTAATAGGTCATTCGCCTAATAGTTTGCGGATGGCGGCCCTCTTTGTGTCAGAATTGATTCCCCCTATTAATTCAAACACGCTGAAACCAAATGGAACGAAATTTGGTATAGAGGTAGCACTAGCAAAGGGCACCTCAGTGTCATGTTTTATATCACCGCTATCTTGATGGAAACGTAATCGCGGCCACCCAAATGTTAAAAGCTAAAATGTAATTACGACCAACCTAATAATCTAGTCTCTACCTAATTTTGCAACACCATATCTTTATGTGGGAAACATATTCTGACCAAACAGCAAGAACATCAGCCCAATAGTTTGCAGATGGTGGCCAAGTATGTGTGCAAATCGATTCCCCCTATCAATTCAAACACGGTGAAACCGAATTGAACGAAATTTGGTACAGAGGTAGCACTAGCAAAGGGCACCTCATATTCATGTTTAATATCCCTATAGCACGTTGTATTTCAACAAGCTCCTACAACCAACATTCAATCATACTCCTTGAAAAGGACAAAGAGTTATAACAATACCCATGCATTTAGGAGAAAGTAGGCTATATGTTCTTTACTGAACATCTTGTTTACCCTACTTTCGATTTTTGCAAAAAATGAAAGTAGACTTATGAGATCAACACAGGGCAAAAAAGTGTGTCTGTCTGTGTGTGTGTATGTGTGTGTGTTAGTCTGTGTGTGTGTGTGTCTGTGTGTGTGTGTGTGAAAGTGTGTACTCTGAATGTCTGTCCCCCCCTATCAATTCGAACACGGTGAATGCGAATTGGACGAAATTTGGTACAAAGGTAGCACTAGCAAAGGACACCTCAGTGTCATGTTTTATATCGCCGCCATCTTGACGGAAACGTAATGGCGGCCACACAAATGTTCAAAGCTTAAATCAAATTACGACTAACCTAATCATCCGATCTCTACCAAATATTGCAACAACATACCTTTATGGAGGGAGCATCCTTTGACCAAACCAATAGGTCATCAGCGTAATAGTTTGCGGATGGCGGCCATCTTTGTGTGAAAATCGATTCCCCCTATTAATTCGAACACGGTGCAACCGAATGGAACGAAATTTGGTACAGAGGTAGTACTAAAAAAAGGCACCTCAGTGTCATGTTTTATATCGCCGCCATCTTGACGGAAACGTAATGGCGGCCACACAAATGTTCAAAGCTTAAATCAAATTACGATTAACCTAATCATCCGATCTCTACCAAATTTTGCAACAACATACCTTTATGGGGGGAGCATCCTTTGACCAAACCAATAGGTCATCAGCGTAACAGTTTGCGGATGGCGGCCATCTTTGTGTGAAAATCGATTCCCCCTATTAATTCGAACACGGTGCAACCGAATGGAACGAAATTTGGTACAGAGGTAGTACTAACAAAAGGCACCTCAGTGTCATGTGTTATATCGCCGCCATCTTGACGGAAACGTAATGGCGGCCACACAAATGTTCAAAGCTTAAATCAAATTACGATTAACCTAATCATCCGATCTCTACCAAATTTTGCAACTACATACCTTTATGGAGGGAGCATCCTTTGACCAATCTAATAGGTCATTCACCTGATAGTTTGCGGATGGTGGCCATCTTTATGTCAAAATTGATTCCCCCTATTAATTCGAACACGGTGGAACCGAATGGAACGAAATTTGGTACAGAGGTAGCACTAGCAAAGGGCACCTCAGTGTCATGTTTTATATCGCCGCCATCTTGACGGAAACGTAATGGCGGCCACACGAATGTTCAAAGCTTAAATCAAATTACGATTAACTTAATCATCCGATCTCTACCAAATTTTGCAACTACATACCTTTATGGAGGGAGCATCCTTTGACCAATCTAATAGGTCATTCACCTAATAGTTTGCGGATGGAGGCCATCTTTATGTCAAAATTGATTCCCCCTATTAATTCGAACACGGTGGAACCGAATGGAACGAAATGTGGTACAGAGTTAGTACTAGCAAAGGGCACCTCAGTGTCATGTTTTATATCGCCGCCATCTTGACTGAAACGTAATGGCGGCCACACGAATGTTCAAAGCTTAAATCAAATTACGATTAACCTAATCATCCGATCTCTACCAAATTTTGCAACTACATACCTTTATGGAGGGAGCATCCTTTGACCAATCTAATAGGTCATTCGCCTAATAGTTTGCGGATGGCGGCCCTCTTTGTGTCAGAATTGATTCCCCCTATTAATTCAAACACGCTGAAACCAAATGGAACGAAATTTGGTATAGAGGTAGCACTAGCAAAGGGCACCTCAGTGTCATGTTTTATATCACCGCTATCTTGATGGAAACGTAATCGCGGCCACCCAAATGTTAAAAGCTAAAATGTAATTACGACCAACCTAATAATCTAGTCTCTACCTAATTTTGCAACACCATATCTTTATGTGGAAAACATATTCTGACCAAACAGCAAGAACATCAGCCCAATAGTTTGCAGATGGTGGCCAAGTATGTGTGCAAATCGATTCCCCCTATCAATTCAAACACGGTGAAACCGAATTGAACGAAATTTGGTACAGAGGTAGCACTAGCAAAGGGCACCTCATATTCATGTTTAATATCCCTATAGCACGTTGTATTTCAACAAGCTCCTACAACCAACATTCAATCATACTCCTTGAAAAGGACAAAGAGTTATAACAATACCCATGCATTTAGGAGAAAGTAGGCTATATGTTCTTTACTGAACATCTTGTTTAGCCTACTTTCGATTTTTGCAAAAAATGAAAGTAGACTTATGAGATCAACACAGGGCGAAAAAGTGTGTCTGTCTGTGTGTGTGTATGTGTGTGTGTTAGTCTGTGTGTGTGTGTGTCTGTGTGTGTGTGTGTGAAAGTGTGTACTCTGAATGTCTGTCCCCCCCTATCAATTCGAACACGGTGAATGCGAATTGAACGAAATTTGGTACAAAGGTAGCACTAGCAAAGGACACCTCAGTGTCATGTTTTATATCGCCGCCATCTTGACGGAAACGTAATGGCGGCCACACAAATGTTCAAAGCTTAAATCAAATTACGACTAACCTAATCATCCGATCTCTACAAAATTTTGCAACAACATACCTTTATGTGGGGAGCATCCTTTGACTAAACTAATAAGACATCAGCGTAATAGTTTGCGGATGGCGGCCATCTTTGTGTGAAAATCGATTCCCCCTATTAATTCGAACACGGTGCAACCGAATGGAACGAAATTTGGTACAGAGGTAGTACTAACAAAAGGCACCTCAGTGTCATATTTTATATCGCCGCCATCTTGACGGAAACGTAATGGCGGCCACACAAATGTTCAAAGCTTAAATCAAATTACGATTAACCTAATCATCCGATCTCTACCAAATTTTGCAACTACATACCTTTATAGAGGAAGCATCCTTTGACCAAATAACTAGGTCATTAGCCTAATAGTTTGCGGATGGCGGCCATCTTTGTGTGAAAATCAATTCCCCCTATTAATTCAAACACAGTGAAACCAAATGGAACGAAATTTGGTACAGAGGTAGTACTAACAAAAGGCACCTCAGTGTCATATTTTATATCGCCGCCATCTTGACAGAAACGTAATGGCGGCCACACGAATGTTCAAAGCTTAAATCAAATTACGATTAACCTAATCATCCGATCTCTACCAAATTGTGCAACTACATACCTTTATGGAGGGAGCATCCTTTGACCAATCTAATAGGTTATTAGCCTAATAGTTTGCGGGTGGCGGCCATCTTTATGTCAAAATTGATTCTCCCTATTAATTCGAACACGGTGGAACCGAATGGAACGAAATTTGGTACAGAGGTAGCACTAGCAAAGGGCACCTCAGTGTCATGCTTTATATCGCCACCATCTTGACTGAAACGTAATGGCGGCCACACGAATGTTCAAAGCTTAAATCAAATTACGATTAACCTAATCGTCCGATCTCAACCAAATTTTGCGACTACATACCTTTATGGAGGGAGCATCCTTTGACCAATCTAATAGGTCATTCGCCTAATAGTTTGCGGATGGCGGCCATCTTTGTGTCAAAATCGATTCTCCCTATTAATTCAAACACGGTGAAACCGAATGGAACGAAATTTGGTACAGAGATAGCACTAGCAAAGGGCATCTCAGTGTCATGATTTATATCGCCGCCATATTGACAGAAACTTAATGGCGGCCACACAAATGTTCAAAGCTTAAATCAAATTACGATTAGCCTAATCATCCGATCTCTAGCAAATTTAGCAACAAGATACCTTTATGGAGGGAGCATCCTTTGACCAAACTAATAGGTCATCAGCCTAATATTTTGAGGATGGCGGCCATCTTTGTGTGAAAATCGATTCCCCTTATCAATTCGAACACGGTGAAACCGAATGGAACGAAATTTGGTACAGAGGTAGCACTAGCAAAGGGCACCTCAGTGTCATGTTTTATATCACCGCTATCTTGACGGAAACGTAATCGCGGCCACCCAAATGTTAAAAGCTAAAATGTACGACCAACCTAATAATCTAGTCTCTACCAAATTTTGCAACACCATATCTTTATGTGGGAAACATATTCAGACCAAACTGCAAGAACATCAGCCCAATAGTTTGCAGATGGTGGCCAAGTATGTGTGCAAATCGATTCCCCCTATCAATTCAAACACGGTGAAACCGAATTGAACGAAATTTGGTACAGAGGTAGCACTAGCAAAGGGCACCTCATATTCATGTTTAATATCCCTATAGCACGTTGTATTTCAACAAGCTACTACAACCAACATTCAATCATACTCCTTGAAAAGGACAAAGAGTTATAACAATACCCATGCATTTAGGAGAAAGTAGGCTATATGTTCTTTACTGAACATCTTGTTTTAAATTGAATTGACTATGTATTTATATTGTCAATTTATAGGTTATTGAATGACAAGCGTTAATTTGAACACTACGGTATGCAATGAAACATTACTGGATGCGTAAACATTAAGACTAAATGTACATAGCCTGTTTTGTACGTCACGCATGTATTCTAAATCAAGGATACTTAAATTTGAATTGAACAAAGAAGGCTAACCATGAAAATAGTTTGATGTCGAAATGAACGATAGCCGGCCGTTACAGGTTGGCGCGCGTGGTCTCCAGCAGTCTTTCCAGCATTTTCCCACGTTCTTCCTGCGGTACTATTTACAAATTATTGACTCGATGCTTAAAGTAAACGAAACGATGGCAATGAAACAAACTCCGACACAGTTAACAGGCGACTGAATGAATGACAATACGCTGGCAACATATGGTATTAGTTGTCAAAATCCAGCCGATAGGAGCCTGCGGCGGTCAGCTGTTCCAAGCTCCCGCCATTTCTTTCACGTTCATTCTTTTGAAATACAGAGTATAGTTAACTATAATTTTTCTTCAAGAATGCAGCACTTATGCTACAATTCACAACATCCGTTCCATTACCTCCTCCAACCCTCTTTTCATACACACAATTTCCTTCTGACAAATGAGAGTAGAAGTACGAGTAGAAGAAATCAGTGAACTGGAGTAATCTTTAAAGGTATTCGTTTTACTGTGCACAGCATTTATTTATGTACTGTAGGCTAATCCATTGACAACGACTTCTAAACATAAGACACTTACACTGTAGGAGAAAATTAAACTCATTGAAGAACACGAGAAAAACAAAGTCCTGCTAAAGAATTGTGTCGTTTAAAGTGGGAAAAACTCAAATTATTTCATGGTGATCCTATGCGATAATACAGTTATTCTTTGTAGTGTGTTGAAACTCAACCCTTTGCAAAACGGAAACCTGAGAAAACAGAAACATTTATCCACAACGATTGCGTTCTGCTTTAGGCAGGTTTTTCTGTATTTAACAGTGATATTGTACCAAGATGTGGGGGGTCCGGACGTTGACACCAAGAGCCCGCTGATGAGCCAGCTTGGTATTCTAGGGGAAACCCCACACAAGACACGGCAAACACCAAGAAAAATTGCTGAGTTTAAATTCGCTGGCCGAGAAAGCCAATATACCATCTTTTTATAAGGCTTTATAGGGAGGTTATGGCTGCTTCAGATTTTAGTTCTCGCAGTAAAGAGGCGCAGGTGCACTTCATAAAAAGGGAGGTAGCGAGCAGTTCGCTACTCCTGTGAGGGTCCGGACGTGGCCTCCAAGAGCCCGCTGATGAGCCAGCTTGGGGTTCTAGGCGAAACCCCACACAAGACACGGCACAAACCTACAAAATATTTCAGAGTTTCAATTCACTGGCCGAGAAAGCCAATATACCATCTTTTTAGAAGCCTTCATAGGGAAGTTATGGCTGCTTGAGATTTTAGTTCTTGCAATAAAGAGGCGCAGGTGCGCTCATAAAAACGGAGGTAGTGAGCAGTTCGCTACTCATGTGGGGCGTGGACACCAAAAGCCCGCTGATGAACCAGCTTGGTGTCCTAGGCGAAACTCCACACAAGACACGGCACAAACCTAGAAATATTGAGTTTTATTATAAACAAGACTCGACATATTATCCTCAACGACTTAAGTCTCATTGATAATGGCTACCAAAGTCTTAAATAATCATAACCTTACTTTTCATATGATGAACGTAGACCTGAAAGACTTCGCGGCGGAATGTGAAGAAAGAGTGAAAATGTATGGTGTACAATAAGATGACTGCGGGAGGGAAGTTTCCAAAGTTTCCTCAGAACTTCTGCGAGGAATTTCATAAAGAGAGGATGGAAGGTAGTCGGAGCAGGATCATCCAGAGTTTATCGATCTGGCCATAAAACAGCTGGTATTGTTCCTGCCCGGGCCATATGGGACATGCAAATCCGGCGAGCCGGGGCACACTCACTTTCCACCTTCAAATCAGGAATATTCACGATGTAAAATCTGTTTGGAACTGCCTGTTAAAGTGGAGTTTGCAGTAGCATGGGTCAGAATTCTACATCACATGTTTCAATAAAGCTGCTATTGTCATTTTTAGCCTACTTTTCACATTTTGCAAAAATTAGGAAAAAGTAGACTTATGAGATCGATCCGGGAAAATGTGTGTCTGTCTGGCTGTGTCTGTGCCCCCCCCCCCTATCAACTCCTAAACGGCTGCAGCAATCGAAACCAAATTTAGTATGAGTAAAGATGTATATCGGAATATCTCAAGCCCATATTTGAAAATGATGCTAGTACTACCAACTGCTGAAAAAACGCAACAGAAATTTGAGCTCCATGTTGGATATCTTGGAAGGTATGCATGGGAGATATTCCAAAATTGGCACACATGAAGATAATACTATTTCAGTTTAATTTCCAGGAGGCCATGCATGACAGTGTTGCCAAAATAATTTTAAGCCTTATGATAGGTCCTATTTTTAAATGCATATAATTTCTACACTCTTAATTGGATTTCAACCAAATTTTGTATGTAATATGTGTACATAAACAGATATGACTGAGTGTATTCTTAAGAGCCACCAGGGCTGCCAACTGTTAATAATTTCCCTCTCTCTATTTTCTTCATTCTAATATCAATATATCAGAAAGTATGCAAGCCGACAGCTTTAAACTATGCACACGTATAGTACCTGACATTTTAGATTAATTTGGAGTAACTTATATACTTCAGTTCTACCAACATGATTCTATGCCTGCAGATACGACCAATGTTTAAATACATGTAACTTCTATACTATCAGGTGGATTTCAACCAAATTTGGTTTGTGCTATACATAACATATCACATATGACTATAAGTATTCTTAAGAGCAATCAGGACTGCCAACTGTTAATAAATGCTGTCTATATTTTTTACCCTAATATCAATATATCAGAAAGTATGCAAGCCAACAGCTCTATACTTTGCACACGTATAGCACCTGACACTCTACATTAATTTGGAGTAATTAATATAAGTCAGTGCTGCCAACATGATTCTATGCTTGCTGATAGGTCCAATTTTAAAATGCATGTAACTTCTATACTAACAAATGGATTTCATCCAAAATTGGCACAACAAGATACAATATTTCCGATTATTTCTGACCAGCACACACATGACATTGTTGCCAATGTGCTTTTACGCGTGCTGATAGATCCAATGTCTAAGTGCATGTAACGTCCATTGGACTTCAACCAAATTTTGTATTCTGTACCTTAAGAGATGGAACTAAGAATATATTCAGTCACCAGGGCTGCCAACTCTAGTGCTCTATTAGGCTACATTATACCAGGAATATTTCGAACTAATTAGACATTTAGATATTACCAACTTAATTTCGTCACTATTCTAGATAGGTTCATACATTGTAGAATAATCATTGGCATGAAAAGTAGGCTCTTTAGTTCGTCACGGAACTTCTTGTTAATTTGCATGTTGTACTTTTTCTTGCAACGAATTTTGGAGAAATACCAATTGTTATTAAATACGTAGTAATCTAGGGCACGCAAGTTGAGGAAAAATCCATTTCTTTTCTGGAATGTCCTTAGACGAGTCTAAACGTAATTTATGTTCATTTTGGGTCATTGTAGGACGAAAAAAGGTTGGTTTTATTTGAAGATTTGTTTGGCTTATTGGCCCTTATAACCTAATGATTCATTTTAATAATTTTATTAATGCACCCAAAGGTCATGTACTTTTCTTTGCAGGACGTGTCAGGGAATGGATATTGAAAGGAAATTGGCCGTGGAGCTATTGAAAAGAACCGTCCCGGCATTTGCCTGGTGGTGAAAATGGGAAAACACGAAAACCATTTTCAGGACGCCCAGGTGGGATTTGAACCCACGCTCTCCCAATACTAGCGAGGCACGAGTTAGCGCGTTAGCGCTCCCGGCCACCGCAGTCGGTGTGATGAAATTTAAAAACTTATTTAACAGGTTTGCTGCGAATTCGAACATGCTAGCCAAACCCCCGCACTGAATATTCGTTTTTGCTTAAAATACTGGCAGTAATTGTCCGATTGGGGAATACGTTTTAGAAAATGTATATTTACTTCGCAAACATTGGTGAAATCATCATTAACGCCCCTCTGGAGTGTAGCACGCACTCTTAGCATGTTTGGAAGACATGTAGGCCTACTGTATATTACTTGAAACCCGTCCTAATTATCTTGCGGGTACATAACAGCAGAATTTTTCCCCCCGTGGCACTAAGCCCATGAAGGGCCTAGGCCTACAAAGCGACCGCTGCCCAGCCTTTTGACCTGCAAATATTGGGATGACGCGTGGTCAGCGCATCGGGTCCCCTTGGCCGTTACTCGTGGTTTTCGTGACTGCTTCACTGTTATACAGCTACTCAATTCTCCTCACGAAGCTGAGTGGACCCCATTACTTAACAGCAGATGAGTATGAAACATGATCGATTTTAGGAATGATGAGCTGGGGTAGTTCCAAGTGGGCCTCAAGTCAGTGCATTAACCTTAATTCTAAATTGTTTCATTGGCGAGCATATTTAATTTGTCCAGCAAGAAACAATATACTGAATGTGGTATACAGTATTAGCATTTATTGAAGTGAAAATAAAAAATTAAAAAGTATAACAACAGTTGAGCGGATCTCTCACAAGAGAACTCCAAAAATGGGATATTACAGGTTGATTTCATTTTGAGGTTGACTCAGCCTACCACGGAAACGAGTATCAGGGGTAAGCAAAGTTGGCCTGGCATGGAGCGTACAACTTCGTCCCATCCAGTGCCAAAGTCTGAAAAAAGTACTGCATTGAAGTCTCTGACCTCTACTGCTCCATGGGCCTCCATGGCCTGATTGGAATTGGCTTTGCTTGCTTTTTGAATGTACTTGGCCGCGAACTTCTAATATGGTGCGGTATTATCGTGTAAAGTTTGAAGGAATACTTAAAAGAAACTTGCTAGATTTATGTTGTTGTTTGTTTTAAATAAAAGTAGCACTCCAGTTGTTTTAGATATAGAGAGAAAGCTGGGCACAGTTATATTTCTTTTATATCCCGAGCCTGGTTGGCTCCGGCGACAGCAATTAATTGGGAAGAAAGTTTTATTCCGAGGTAGTTAACATAATTACACCAAACATACGAATCATTAAGCAGTGAAGGTTAAAGTGAAAAGCGGTGAAATATATTGAAAAATATTGTTCCGATGGAGAGCATCATTTGTCCACCAAGAAAAATATACTGAATATGCCACACAGCATTAGCATTTATTGAAGTAAAAAGTGGGATTAAAGTGATTAAAGTTACTTAGTGTATAACACGTAGTTCCGAGAAGAACTATACAGCCTATTTTCATATATCCTACTTATGTTAATTGCCTCTTTGAACATACAATTTTTCAGTTTGATTGCTGTAATAGATTCGTAGATATTGAGAACTGTCTAAATATTTCGGATGGTCGCAATGTTGGATTTTTATATACTGTATGTAGGCCGTAGAGTTATGTACTATTAGATGAAGATTTTTGCATAGGTTCATTATTCAAACGTTAATTTCGATCGCATGTTTGATACACAAGAAATAAAAACTTAATTTTAAAATTACTCACAGCCACCATCTTGAGGTTATGTGAACAAATTAACTAAATTAGATGCCAGTACATTACAATGTGTATAAACATTGACTGTACCATGTTTCACTGCGCTCAGGCGGTTAAATCGCGAGAAAAGTCTATTAAAATGTTTCACCTTCTCTTGGCCGCCATGTTCGTTTTGTATTTTACAGGTTTTCGGAAATCTCATAACTGATCTTCTACTAGTACCCTTTATCACTGTACAAGATTCCAAGGTGATATCAGTAATAGTTTCGGAGATATAGTGTACCGGTGAAATATTTCGCACAGCCGCCATCTTGAGATTATGTAGACAATTGAACTAAATTAGATGCCAGTGCTTTGCACGGTGTTTAAACATTTGCTGTACCAAGTTGCATTGCGTTTGGATGGTTAAATCGCGAGAAAAGTCTATTTAAAAGTTTCAATTTCGCTTGGTCGCCATGTTAGTTTTATAGTTAACAGGTTTTTGAAAGTCTCATAGGTAAACTTCTAGTCGTATTCTTTATCACCGTACAAAATGCCAGAGTGATATCAGTCTTAGTTTCAGAGATATAGAATGCCGGTGAAATATTTCGCACAGCCGCCATGTTGGATTAGTGATACGTAATAAAATTTAAAGAGCACGGTCGGGGTCAGACAAAATAGTACTATAACCTTACCGAGTTTCATTGAAGTCGCTGCAGCCGTTTAGAAGTTATTAGGGGGGACATACACACATACTCACACACACACGGGCAAAAGGTGATCTCATTGACCTATTTTTTCATAGAATGAAAATAGGCAAAAAATACACGGGTACCAAAAGTTTTGTTTCAAGTGGAGTTCTAGGGCAAGTTTGGCTGCAAGGATAGATGCATATGCATGTGTTAGTTTTTAACGAGATTATTGGTTAACTGTCAAATACGGGCTTTACAGGGGATGCACTCTACTCCACCCTCCACCCCAACCCCCCCTGTCCATTAAAGCTGGTCAGGGTTAGATGAATTGAAGCAAACATCACTTCATTATTGAATTTTAACCATCAATGGTTGTGTTTTTACGCTACTAGAGATACTACTGATAACTAAACGAGCTGCCATTCTTTCGATCTGCTGTTACCATTAATGGATTTAGAAACACGCTATGGCTTGACACAGAGTATCAGCAATGATGTTAGCCACTGATAATGATTCAAAGGCCATGCATCAGGTCAACCAGTGCATGTATTGTGAAATATCCGAGTTTGCGCTTTGAGAGTCTCTGCGATCCATCACAGACATAAACCAATTTTGCATATCAATAGATGAAGCTACTGTTCATTACCATTTTGCACTCTGGTGGATATATTGCAAGCAATCGTATGGTAATTAATTCGGTTATCTCTGGATTCTACTGTATGAAACAAATTAGATTACTATATTGTATTGTGGAATATTGGCAAACATACTTGTCTGTCATTTCTGAGGTCCGGATTTGACTCCAGGCTCTATCATTCCAGAAGTAGTTTTATGTATTCCACTTCTAATCCATTTACTTCCTTACATAATTCCTGTCACTCCCTCTGGAGTAGAGGGCTTTCGCAAAACTTCTTCTCCTAGTGCGGTTCCTGTCAACCTCTTCACTTCGTTCCAGGACTTACCAACCTTAGTGGCTTCGTTTTCAACCGTCCTTTTTTAGCTCTCCTTTGTTTGGCCACCTCCTTTGGCTTCTTGAATATTCCAATGCAACGCCACCCTCACAACCCTAGTAATGAAATAATAGTAATTGTTATTATGAGAGTATAAAATTGATTATACTGTAGTTTCATTAAATTCTATATATGAGAAGAGAAATGCTGTGAAGGTAAATCGAAGATAATAATATAAAAGTGAGTGTTTTGATTACTGTTAAAGTAATAATAATTAGTAACTAGAAAACACGTGCTGCTCCGCAGCATTCACTTCAACAATCCTACAGCACTTCTGTCAATATGACTTCATGCTAGTGACCTGAACAGTCATTTACGGTACCGTCGCTTTTGGGTAAATGATGAAGTAGACTTATGAGATCAAATGTGGGGGTGTCTGCCTGTCCTCTGTGTGTGTGTCCCACTATTTACCCTGCGAAAGCTTAAAAGGCGCACGGATGTCAGGCCGAGGTGAACAGCTAACTCCAAACATATAAACTATACTCTTCTCTGAAGAATTAACTCGACACGACTCGGCAGTTTGATGCTGGCTGAAGCTAGGGTGATAGGTCGCTCGCAAGTTCGTTAACTCACTCTGAAGCTAGTAAATTCAATTTCCACTGAATGGAGATTGCTGGAAGAAATGAAAACGTAATAAGTAGTTCCGGGAAGAACTATACAGCCTATTTTCATATATCCTGCTCATGTTAATTGTCTCTATCAACATACAAAATTTCAGTTTAATTGCTGTAACAGATTCGTAGATATTGAGAACTGTCTAAATATTTCAGATGGTCGCCAGGTTGGATTTTTATTTTTGTACTATTACATTAAGATTATTGTGTACGTGTGGTATTCAAACTTCAATCGCATGATTAAAACACAAGAAGTAAAATCGAGAATTTTAAAATTACGCACAGCAGCCATCTTGTGATTATGCAAACAATTGAAATAAATTAGATGCCAGTGGATCAACATTTGTATAAGCATTTAACGTGCAACGTTTCAAGGCACTCGGATAGTTAATTCGCGAGAAACGTCCATTTAAATATTTACACTTCGCGTCGCCGCCATGTTGGATTTGTGCTCACCAGGTTACTGAATGTCCTATAGGTGAACATATGTTCATAGTCTCTATGAACATAAAAAAATCAGTTTGGTTGCTGTAAAAGATTCATAGATATTGAGAACCGTCTAAATATTTCGGAAGCTCGCCATTTAGGATTGTTATATGTATAGGCCATAGAGTTATGTACCATTCAAGGACAATTATTGCCTAGGTTCATTATTCAAACTTTCACTTCGATCGCATGATTACGACACAAGAAATAAAAACTTAATTTTAATATTTCGCACAGCCGCCATCTTGAGGTTATGTAAACAATTGAACTAAATTAGACTCCAGTGCATTACAATGTGTATAAACAATTGCTGTACCAAGTGTCATTACGTTTGGATAGTTAAATCGCGAGAAAAGTCTATTTAAAAGTCTCAAATTCGCTTGGCCGCCATGTTGGTTTTGTAGTCACTCGGTTTTTGAAAGTCTCATAAGTGAACTTCTAGTAGTGCCCTTTATCACCGTACACAATTTCAGGGCGATATCGGTAATAGTTTCGGAGATATTGAATGCTAGTGAAATATTTCGCACAGCCGCCATGTTGGATTGGTAAGACGTAACAAAATTTGAAGGGCACGGTCGAGGTCGCCGGGAATAGCGCTATGAACTTACCGAGTTTCATTGAAATCGCTCCAGCCGTTTAGATTTTATTAGGGACACACACACACACACACCTCACACACACACACACACACACACACACACACACACACACACGCGCGCGCACACACACACGGACAAAAGGTAATCTCATAAGCCTATTTTTTCAAAATTGAAAATAGGCTAAAAACACTTACAGTGGTCGATTTGGGAGCTGTCGCGGACTTTCTTGCAGAACTTTTCATGCTGAACAATTCTCAGAGAATATCGATTTTTAGCCTATTTTCAATTTTAAAATATAGGCTTATGAGATCACCTTTTGTCCGTGTGTGTGTGCGTGCGTGTGTGTGTGTGTGTGTGTGTGTGTGAGTGAGGTGTGTGTGTGTGTCCCCCTAATAAAATCTAAACGGCTGGAGCGATTTCAATGAAACTCGGTAAGTTCATAGCACTATTCCCGGCGACCTCGACCGTGCCCTTCAAATATTGTTATGTCTCACCAATCCAACATGGCGGCTGTGCGAAATATTTCACTAGCATTCAATATCTCCAAAACTATTACCGATATCGCCCTGAAATTGTGTACGGTGATAAAGGGCACTACTAGAAGTTCACCTATGAGATTTTCAAAAACCCGGTGACTACAAAACCAACATGGCGGTCAAGCGAAATTGAGACTTTTAAATAGATATTTCTCGCGATATAACTATCCAAACGTAATGAAACTTGGTACAGCAAATGTTTATACGCATTGTAATGCACTGGAGTCTAATTTAGTTCAATTGTTTACCTAACCTCAACATGGCGGCTGTGCGAAATATTTCACTGACATTCTATATCTCCGAAACTATTACAGATATCATCATGCAATTTTGTACGGTGATAAAAGGTACTGATACAAGTTTACCTATATATATATTTCATAAACCTGTAAAGTACAAAACGAACATGGCGACCAAGCGAATTTGAAATATTTTAATAGACTTTTCTCGTGATTTAACTCTCTGAGCGCAGTGAAATGTGGTACAGTAAATGATTTTGCAGATTGTAATGCACTGCCATCTAATTTAATTCAATTGTTTACATAACCTCAAGATGGCGGCTGTGCGAAATTTTAAAATTAAGTTTTTATTCTTGTGTCGTAATCATGCGATCGAAGTGAAAGTTTGAATAATGAAGCCAGGCAATAATTGTCCTTGAATGGTACATAACTCTATGGCCTATACATATAACAATCCTAAATGGCGAGCTTCCGAAATATTTAGACGGTTCTCAATATCTATGAATCTTTTACAGCAACCAAACTGATTTTTTATGTTCATAGAGACTATGAACATATGTTCACCTATAGGACTTTCAGTAACCTGGTGAGCACAAATCCAACATGGCGGCGATGCGAAGTATAAATATTTAAATGGACGTTTCTCGTGAATTAACTATCTGAGTGCCGTGAAACGTTGCACGTTAAATGCTTATACAAATGTTGATCAACTGGCATGTAATTTATTTCAATTGTTGGCATAATCACAAGATGGCTGGTGTGCGTACTTTTAAAATCTCGTTTTTACTTCTCGTGTTCTAATCATGCGATTGAAGTTTGAATACCACACGTACACAATAATCTTAATGTAATAGTACTAAAATAAAAATCCATCCAGGCGACCATATGAAATATTTAGACGGTTCTCAATATCTAAGAATCTGTTACAGCAATTAAACTGAAATTTTGTATGTTGATAGAGACAATTAACATGAGCAGGATATATGAAAATAGGCTGTATAGTTCTTCACGGAACTACTTGTTTAAAGACACATGGACGATAGGTTTTTCTTCAACTCAATTAACTGAAATCGTAAATGCTCGGCTTCTTTTGGTCATAAATAAATGTTTTTCTACCTAATTCTTCATCGAGAAATCCTTTACAGAATGTTGATAACCGCATCAAAATCCATCAAGTTGCTCTCGAGGTTACCCTTTACATCCAAGAATTGGGAACTTTGTTTTATACTAAGTAGATAGAGATATCCACACAATTTAAGGCTACAGCGGTACAATTTGGTGTTTTGTCTACTTATGAACAATGGTATAAATTTAAAAAAAAAGATGGGTCTCTTATATTTGAACTTAGAGATGTAACTCATGGTTAACATATAGAGGAGTGCAAATTAATAGAATTAAATAAATAATTTTAATTAGTCGTAATTACTTGTATTCAATATCATTTTACTGACCAACTTCTTTTGTTGTCCTACTTAGTAGTGTTTCCTCTCCGGTGGAATCACACCTTTTCCCATAAGGAATTGCGTCTGGAAACATTCAGATTATTGGATTCCGAGGGATATCTGAGGTGGGTCCATTTTCAATTTTTCATTGACTTTAGAATTCAAGTCAGGTGATTTCAATGCATAGTTCATGAATCTTTGAATAGTTCAATAGCGTTCATCAGTTAATAGACGCCAAATCCCTTCGCTCTAAATTCACACGTAAAGTAGAGTGAAGTAATAAAAAAGAAACGTGTGGCATTTTGCATTTGCAAGGCTCCTCTGTTAGTGGAAATTCTAAAAAATCATTTTAATTTGAGTTTCTTAAATGAAAAATATAATTAGGAGTCTTGGTTAAACTTTTGAAGTAATTTCATCGCCTTGTAAACATACTTAGTGCATTAAACCGTGAAAAGTTAAAAAGCAATTTTGGAAAACTGACATCGAATCTAATAATTTGCACATCTCTGTAAAGACAGCTATCGCCTCCACCCCTACAGATAGAATAGCAAGTAGAGGCGATTGATGAGAAATTAAAAGATAACTCACACAGAAGGAATTAATATTTATTAAGCTGTAAATTTGATTGAGTATAACTTTGTTATAGAACTGAGGGAATGAAATAACAGGATGTAGGATAGTATTTGTATCAAGAAGTTTGCAAAGTCACGTTGATCTGTATCCGCTCGCATATTTTTTTTGAGTTTAAACATTTTGAATAATGGCCACAAAGGAGAGAACCTTACTGACATTTGGACTGATGCTGCTTTAGATGCGTGAGGCACAACAGGCAATACCTGCCTAAAATCTCCACCTAATATATTAATTTTTCCTCCGAAAGGCACGTCGTTAATCATGATGTCCTTGAGCATCCGATTTACACACATTAACGCGTGCTTATTAGCCATAGAGGCTTCATCCCATATGATAAGTTTTGCTGAACGAATATAAAAAGCTTCCTTGCTGTTAACTTTTATTCCTGATACAGAAATTTCATGTAAATGTAGAGGTAACTTGAACTGGCTGTGTACAGTAGTAACATTGCAGCAATACCAGTCCATGCAACAGAAACTACATTTAACCCCAAATTTGTGCAACTGTGAATCAAGCATTGGTAAAGAAAAGTTTTTCCCGGTGCCCGTTGGACCGTCAATGAAATATGCATTACTCATCCTTTCATTGCTGTTTTGTACTGTACCCGATACCTAGTTTAGGCTATCGGCTACGCCAGCAGACATTAAGCTGTAGTTGAGGTTTTGAGAAGACCTCATAAAAGATAGCGCACCGATCGCGTCAAGAAGAATGTCGAGATGACGTAGGAGGTCTAGTATCAAGGAGGCATTGATATCTGTAAGAAGATGGAATTATGGATAGAGATGTGAAGCTTTATTGAAATATATATGGAATTATAGTAATTAAAACATCTTAGAAGAGGATATATAACATGCATTATATGTGGAAATAATTTTATGGAAGTAAGTTATTTTATAACGGAATAGCCGAGATGATCTGGGTTCGAGACTATGACCGTGACGTGAGAGCACAGTGGTGGGGGACTACACCACGTGCCTGCGCCAAGCACATAAGCAAGAAGACAGTGCCAGCAGATTCAGTTGAGCTCAGTCAGACGAGCAGGTAGGAGCAGCTCTATAGCGCAAGCGAGACGCACAGTGAAGGTCACGTAACATACAGAAACTGTCACGGCTAAGTGTAGGCGACAGTTCTTGCATCGCCGAGCAGCGAAGGCCGAGCGGGTCATTGATCCAGGCGGGCTGGCCGAGGAAGCAATCGCAGACGGCCGGGATATGTCAGAACCGCACTGCTAGTAGTTGAAGACTTTATTACAAGCTTCATTTCGACGCAGTTTGAACATTGCTTTTACGAATAACTTTATGACTATGCTGTTCTATAACGCATTCGAAGCTGCTTTAACTATTTCAAGTAAACGGAATGTTGTTAGCATAGGCACTGATGAACATTAGATCGTGCATTAATAAGATTTATTTCTTATGCAGTTTCATGAATTACCTAATACAGACAACTACAGGGTGTTTCGTAAACTTGAACACTCTCAAGAAAAATTTTATTTTACGAAAGTGGGACTTAGCAGTCATTTGAGATTGAACTTGCAATACTCAAACTGAACATTTAACGGAACAGTGGCGTAACTTAGAAGAGGAGCAGAGGGTCCGCTGTTCCCATGAACATTTTCGAGAAGGAGTTGGACAATATCCGCTATGGGTAATCCGAAGTTCAACATGTCCGAGTAGACGCCAATAGAGACAAGATGGCACCGCAGAGCGATGGATTCGATTCCTGACGAGAGGAGTCCACCAGCTGATTCATTTGGGATTTCGAAGGCAATCGTCATTTCATGGATGGAATGATATTCACGCCGATCTTTCGAGAAATTCTTTATGTAGGGAAAATCGACGATCTTGGAAATTTAATTACAGCTGATTATGAAAGGTACTGTAAGAGTCATAACTACCTGATACGATTATTTTCATGAATACTGGGCACACATGTATATTTTTCTAATAGGAGTGACATGATTATCAAGACGTGGTTTGAATTTATATACTTCGAATTTGCTAGAATATGGAGTGACCATATGATATGGCAGGCATCATTATACGAAATTCTCACCATTGGTTGGCTTTATTAAGCAGATGTTTGGTCTTTTAGACATTTTTCCAGCAAGGATATTTTTCATGAATAGTTTTTTTGTGTAAAGAGTATTTCGAACTCGTGATCTGCAATTGATTATCTAAAACTACTTCGTCAGTTCATTGCATACTAGCGAGTGTGTATTATTCATCAGTAGGGATTTTTTCCATTGGATTGTTTGGAGATATTAAGAAGTTATTCACTTTAGTGAATGAACATCGCTTTTATATGACAACTAGAAACTTGTTGATTCCTATTTGGTACATTCACTCATATAGCCTACGAGATGGGGTCCTTCGTATTTATACGATTGTATGGTGGCTACTCATCTTACCCATCGTTCAGGGAACTATCATCCAAGTCGACGGGGCGAGGTCTTTCGTATTAATACGACTGTACGGTGGTTACACATCTTACTCGCCATTGAGGGACTCATTTTTATCATCCGAATGTACACGAGATGTAAGTGAATCAAACAAGGAACTACTAGTCACATATCAGTCGAAATGTTGTTAAATAAAGTAACGATAAATGTCAACAGGATTGCATTTAGTAATTCTTGTTTGCCAATCCAATATTTTGTTGCTATACTCTTTTGAGGGTAATTTCACTTTAACAGCTGTTACAGCTGATGCTTTTGATGATTTTTATAATTGTGTTTGATACCTTTGAGAAGGATTTAAAATAATTGAATCTTGTAAGATTAATCATTAATGGTCATAATTATTTTAAGGCAGATCAGTATTGCAGATTTTGATATGAGAGATTATAGCACATTGGTGTTTTTCTGCGATGTGAGTTATGAAAATTTGTAAGAGAATTTATGCTATTTGAAAGCAGATCATAAATTACTGAAGTAATATTTTTCCAATTGTTTAAGAAGTTGTCTAGATGTGATCAGAGTAATTACAGTTATTGGAGATTATGTGCGTTGATAATTTGAAGCCAGTTATATATTTTTTGTAGATCATGCAACATGGTTAAGTGGAGTTTGTGATAGGCATTTTGTGGAAGTTGCCATGTGATAGTTGCAACGTTGATAATGTATTTTGAAGGCAGACATGAGGTCGTCGTACCCAGTCTAGCGTATTTGTTGAGATTCATGCTGTATGTGCTGAATATTTAGGGAGTTTTGTGGAGTAATTGTTGTATTCAAATGTGATATTTGAAGTATTGAAGAAATGTAATGTCGTTGTGGATAGTTAGATCCAACGTGATGTCGTGGAGGCAATAATATTTTTTGGCATGATAATTAAATACGAGATATAACTTGGAAGTGATAAAACTATAAGACAACGTTCTATAAACCATATTAAACAATTTGTTAGGAAATTAAACAAATAAATGAAGTTGATAATACAAGATTTTCTGAAAATAATAATTAACGAAATAATAATCTGAGATTTAAGCATATTAACGATCTGACCTAATGAAATAAAAATCAGAATGACTAGAGGAAATAATGAAAAACTAAATAACCAGATGATTGAAATTTAAATAATTTGATAAATTAAATTTTGAATAAATCGATGAATTAAATAAATGGATGAATTAAAGATTGAATAAATAAACTGATTGAAATAAATTAATAGACGATTGTAATGATGATGAATAACTGAATTAGAAGGTGATAATTAATTAAAGAAGCTGATGATTAATGAATTTATATGGAATTAAATAAATTTAATTGAGAAATAATTTGAAGGAATTGCAACTTGAGTTGAGAATTTAAATGATGTAATGGTGATGAATTAACGATTCTGACAGGAACATGTAGAATTTTGAAGTGAGAATTAATGTGAGAAATATTTAATTTTGATGATGACGATAATGATGACCTATGAGAATTTGAATTTTCTGTAATTCACAGATAAGAGATTGTTAATGACGATGTAAATAGTGTAAATTAATTATTCGATGTTTAGGAGCATTTGATTAACATGTTCAACATTCAAATTATGCCATGCAAACCATAAATTTACGTGATATTTAATATGTGTGATTATTATATGTGTATGTTTAGACAGATTAATAACTTTATTAAATCCACATTGATGTTAAATTAAAGAGAAATTAGGTCTCAGGTTTCACAAATGTCAGTGACGAAAGACATAGTGCTACAGTGATCCTGAGAACCCAAGAGAACTTTATAAAATTTTCTTGTTATGTGGATAAAATTAATTTTGGATTAGAAAAGAGATGGTTCGATTTTTGGACAATGACAATTTAACTTTGGCATTCGACAATACTCTTAGGTAGGAATTATATTTAAAATGTCTGTCTGACTATCAAAGTAAAATAAATTTGTTTTTATCTTAGTTGTGATCTGATGATGGTGTGATGTTCCTTTTCTTTCCTTGTCTTGAGTAAGGCGTATCCGGAAAGGAAGTGGTTTGCTAGGAATTCAGTTGATGGCGCCCATTTATATTTGCATTATTTCTATTAAACTTAAGCCCGTAACGACCCTAGAGATACTTTGTCTCGTGATACCCACTGCTTTTTCGAGAACTCAGCTGAATTTCCGACTCATTCCTTATTTGACTAGAGGTTCATTTAACTCCGCTCTGTCCTGGAACTCCAGGAATGCGATGTTATAGCAGATGGGTCATCGCATCCCCAGGACGAACGGGTACAGAGAGAGAGAGGGAGAATTGGCTTTATCCAACTAGTGGGGCTTTTCGATTTTGTTTATTCTATGGAATCACATCAGATTTAGATTACTGAGAAATTGATCTCAAGTTCATTTAAGTGTGTTACAAAATTTATTAAACTTAGTCAGACAATGTACTTGTGAGCCCATTCCAGTGTTCATGTTAATCGTATTAGTATAATATCATGTTAGTTATAAGACATTTTTCCTATACCCAAGTGAATGCAGGAATTGAGACATTGTGATGTGTTGTTGTCTAACGTCTCTATATATAACCTATATTGAAAATATAATTATGTTGCCGGAAGATTTAGCGAAGGTGTTAGGAGAGTTACAGACGGGTATGTCTGGTATTGCAGAAACTATTTCTAAGATGGAAATGGAAGTTAAAGAACAAATTAATAATACAGAAGCTAGATTGGAAGCTAAATGTAAAGAGAATGTACAAGCATTACAAACTAGTAATGAAGAAAATTTAAAATTATTGCAGACTAGTACTGAAGATAATTTAAAGTCATTAGAGACTAGGCTACAGTCAACTAGTGAAGAAAATTTAAAATTATTACAGTCAAATAGCAAAGATGAGTTGATGTTATTAGAGACTAGGCTACAGTCAAATAGCGAAGACAATTTGAAGTCATTAGAAGAAAGATTACAGTCAAATACTAAAAGTCATTTAAAAGCTAGTGAAGCTAACTTGAAAGATAATTTTAAATCGTTGGAAGAGAAATTACAGTCTCGTAGTGAAGAAACTAACACTGAATTAGAAAACAAATTAACTAGATTAGAGAATAGTTTAACTTTAAAGAATAATGAGATGCTTAAGACTTTACAATTAGACATAATTGCAGTAAACATGAAAGGAGAGGAAAATGTTCAAATATTAAGAAAAAATATTATTGAATTAGAAAGTAGAGGAGAAGAAAATATTTTTACATTAAGAACAGACGTTATGTCCATACAGAAAGACATTTAATCAGATGTATCGAAGTTGAGATTCGACATCGATGGTTTAGTGGCAGATGTAGGCAAAATTCAAGATTGGTCTACCGAAGTATCTTTCGAGACTAAGATTAAAGATCTAGAAACGAATCTAGGTAACGAGATTAAAGATTTAAAGACAGTAATTGGGACCATTAAGGAGGAAGTCTTGGGAGAGGTCAATTCTAATTTAAAATCATTAGAAAATCAATTGCAGAAGGATATTAGAAAGATAGACGACGATATAGAGCAAAAGGTTAATGAAAACTTAGCTTTGTTTAAAAATAGAGTCGGTGCAATCGTGGAAGAACGGTATAGTGAGGTCGATGCCGAAGCAAAAGAGAAACGTGAAGGGTTAGATGAAAAATTAATCGCAGGTATGGCAAACTTAGAAGCGAGGTTTACGGAAAACAAGGAAGCGATGAAGATAGATTCAACTCTATTTAGAACAGATGATGATCTATTAAAGGAACAAGTCGCGTCAGTAAAGAACACGTGCGAAGGAAAAATTGACAAGTTAAGAAACGACTTAGACGAGAGTAACAAAACGCAGGATGTTACATCGTTAGATGAACTGAAGACGCAGGTCAAGACCGTGGAGAAATTAGCAGAAGACAGGATAACTAAACTAGAATCCATGTTTAACAGTTCCACCAGTCAGAATATCACATCAGGGGAAACATTGATAAACCAAACAGCGATAGACCGCAGTATGACTAATCAAGAAGCGAGCATGGGAGAAGACCGTCAAATGCAACCGAATGTGACATTCGAAAGGGCTAGTTCAACCCCTCAGGATAATCCAAGTTCGAATAGGAGTACGTTAGGTCCAAGCGAACGATACTCAGGTCCAGTTACCATTATTAGGAACCTGGATGACAAGCCGAGAAAGTTTTCGGGAAATACAGGAGTCACACCAGTCGAATTTCTGCGAGATATTCGAGACTACATGGCGGAACACAGGGTAGCCAAAGAAAGAGAGCTAAGGATAGTCGAACGCGCCTTAGATGGATCTGCACTTACGTGGTTTAGAGCGTTCAGAAGCAATTTTGCGAACATGGAGCAATTTGCCATGGCTTTCTTGAGGAGATTTTGGAGTGCCGAGGATCAACTTAACGTAAGAGCGGAGATGTACTCAAAGCGCTATTCTACGTCACATCCGACGCATTATGCCAACTATTTGACGTCACAGCTGGCTAAATTACAGTTCGTTATTCCTCCATTGCCAGAAGAAGAGCTTTTGCAAACTATAGCGAGACAGTTACCGATTGAGGTACAGCGATCACTGATAGCGTCGGGAGCCAATACACTGGAACACTATGACGACATTTTGCGGCGATTGGACTATACAAGCGCACAAGTCACGCCTAGAAGTAACAGAAACGACAATAGAAACACGCAAGAAGTAAATGCGGTAGTCGTAGACAATGCAGCTCAAACGGACAGAAGGGATTCCTGGGAAAACCGACGGAACGAAGGGAATCGAGGAAACATCCGTAACGCTCGAGGAAATGATCGATATAGAGGACCATATGAGAGGCCATACGATCAAGAAGCGAGAGATAGCCGATATAGGAATTATAACCAGAATTCCAGATATCAGGACAGGAATCGATATAACAATAGATATCGGGGCAGAAATAACTGGAGCCAAGGTCAACAGTATAATGGGGACGACAGGCAGGATGGCCGAAGAGACGATCCTAACGATAGACGGGATAATCGTGGACATGAGAGGTCGAGGCAAGAAGATAGACAGCCTAGTGCACCACTCGAGGAGACAGTGAGAGATGTCAATCGAGCGAGCACGAGTGGCGAAGGAAAAAAAAACGTCAAATTAACTCCAGAGAAAAATGCAAATCATTGGGAATCGATCGTCATCGTGGAAACATATCAGGTCAAGGACGAAGATTTAATCGAGGAGGAAGACATAGTACAACGGGAAAATAGACATGAATTGCCAGTTATTAGTGTGGAAGTCATGGGAAAAGAAATAAAAACACTTGTAGACACAGGGGCTATAGTGAGCTTGATATCCATAGGTTGCCTGGATGAATTGAAATTATTAGGAGGAATTACAATGTTGCCAACTGTTGTTAGCAAAATTCAAGGGGTGATCCCAGACAGGAGTATGAAATGTAAAAGTCAGGTACTTTTAGATATTGGGATTGGAACCAGAAGTTTTGAACAGATGTTCCTAGTAGTGGGTCAACTACATTTTGACATGATCCTAGGAGTGGATTTCTTAAGTGAGAGTGGCCTGATCATAGATATGCAGAGTAGGCGCATGTACTTTCAAGAAGGGGTCATGGAAAATCAAGAATCGGAGATGACATTCTTTAGAGAGGATATATTGGATGAGATTGTATGCAGCGTTGAAAGGTCTATAGAAGATAAAATTGGCATGACAAGTAAAATAAATCCAGAAATTAAGGGGCAGTTTGATCAAGTAATTTCAGAATATGAGGACATATTCAATGACAAACCAGGTCTCATAGAAAATTTTACCTACAGCATCAAGTTGATGGATGGCAAACCATACCATAAAAATTTATATCCCATTCCGGATAAATGGAAGGAGGAAGTTAGCATAATGATAAGCGACATGGAGAAAGATGGAATAATTAAGAAAATGCCAACTGCTTATTTGAATCCTTTAGCTGTTGTCAAGAAACCTAACGGTAAGCTGAGGATATGTCTAGATGCTAGAGCCCTTAATGAAAGAGTTCTTCCTGAACATGACAGACCACCTGTTATTCGTGAATTGTTACGCAGATTCAGAGGAAAGAGTTTCTTTTCGACAATCGATCTGACTAGTTCTTATTATCATGTTGAGCTAGCAGAAGACTGCAAACAATACACAGGGTTCTTGTTTGACCATAAAACATATGTATTCAATAGGTTACCTTTTGGAGTGAAAAATAGTGGTCCGGTGATGATCCGAGCACTAGATGAAAATTTGTCAGATGCAGTTAAGGAGCATGTGGTAAGCTATATTGATGACCTAATTATAGCGTCTGAGACAGCGGAAGAACATATCAGGCACCTTCAAATGCTTTTTGAAGATCTTAGGAGAACGAACTTCAAGGTGAATTTCAATAAATGTCAGTTCTTTCATGAAGAAATTGAATTTCTTGGACACAGAATCGATGGAGATGGTTATAGGCCCAATCCAAAGAAGATCATGGCAATTTCAGAGTTTCCAACACCACGAAAGATTAAAGAGGTACGGCAGTTTTTAGGCATGTGTCAGTTCTTTTCAACACATTGTCCTGAATATACTGAGACGATGGCACCTCTGCAGGATTTATTAAGGAAGGGAAATCGATGGAAATGGGACGATAGATGCAATCAAGCGTTTTTAGCGGCCAAGAAAATGTTAATCCAAAATATCAAGCTTGAGTATCCTGATTTTACAAGAAGATTTTTTGTAGAGACAGACGCATCCAAAATAGGTATTAGTGGAATCCTATATCAGTTGGATGATGACAAGAAACATAGGTATTTAGCTTTCACCAGTCGCAAGCTTAGGAATTGTGAGAAGAATTACTATGCAACTGAGTTAGAGGCATTAGCAGTGGTTCATGCTCTTAAAACGTGGAAGAAGGTGTTGTTTGGACATGACATAACAGTGATCACAGATCATAAAGCCCTCCAATTTATTATGAAGACAGACTTAGCGGGTGACCGCATCACCAGATGGGCTCTGTTCTTACAGCAATTTAACCCAACCGTTGTACATAGACCTGGGAAGTTAAATCTGTTAGCAGATGTGCTGAGCAGAAACCCTTGTGAGGAAGTAATTGTCAACCATATAAATTTGATTCAAGAGGATAATGGTACTCTAGAAAAGTTGAAGTTATTAGCGCAAACTCTGAAGAGATATGCACCTTTGCGAAGAATTTTCCGTTTTTTGACACGCAGGATGGATAACGCTGATCCGGATTTTCAAAGAACTGAGATAGAAGCTAGAAAATATCATATTATGGGAGGTGTTATATGCCAATATATCGACCAGGATCATACTAAACTTAGAGTAGTGATCCCACCCAAGCTTGTCAAACCAGTTATTTGGATGATACACCGAACTGCAGCTCATGTAGGTGTAGACAAGACTTTGGCTCTCGCTCAAGAAACTTTCGTTTGGAGACAAATGGGACAAACGATTCGCGACGTCATAAAGACCTGTGACAGTTGTCAGCGAAGTAAATACTCATCTAAGTTAATGAAAGAAGTTCCTAGATCAATATTACCCAGCAAGCCAAGAGAACTTTTCGCGACGGACATTTTCGGTCCGATTCCTCGTTCGACGAAAGGCAATCAATTCGTTTTGGTAACAGTTGACGTATTTTCGAAATACGTATCTCTATGCCCTATACAGAAAGCTACATCCAAGTACGTGATAAACAGACTTGAGAAAACAGTTATTCCGAGCATGGGGAAACCTGAAGTTTTGTTGAGTGACCATGGATCGCAATTTACTAGTATGGAATTTTCTACTGCTATGGAACGTTTAGGAATAAGGCATGTGTTTAATTCTGTACGGTATCCAGAGGGAAATCCCGCCGAAAGAATTATGCCGGAGATAAGTAAGCTGTGTCGCTTATATGTGTCAAGGCAACACCATAGATGGATGGAAGTGATACCCATCATTAGCCAATGCTTGAATTCCACAGTACATGAAAGCACAGGACAGATTCCGTCCATGCTTCATCATGGATTGAAACCGGATAGACCATGGGACCGAGTCGTGAGGGCACCAGTAGATCCTCAAACCACACAAGAAAGAAGAGTCGAGATGGCAGGAGAGAGGCTCAGAAGACAGGCGGAGAAGAGAGCCAGGAGACAGGCAGGAAGGAGGTTCCACGAGCCATTTCAAGAAAATGATGAGGTGCTGATTAGGAAGCCAGTCACTTCGAACCTTCAGCTGAAGATCTACCATAAATTCGCTCCATTGTACGCTGGACCGCTCCGTATTGAACAAACATACCAGAATAATAGCTACAAGATTGTCAGAATGGATACTGATGAAGTTGTAGGAACTTTTAATGCAGCTAGCATCAGGAAATACCATCATGCTGAGTAAGGGAATTGTAGAGCTATCGTGTACATGTATTATATATAGAATGCCTGAGAGTGAATTTTTTTTCTCAATCCTGATAAAAAAAGGAGATGTACGGGAGAGATGTACCCGATACCTAGTTTAGGCTATCGGCTACGCCAGCAGACATTATGCTGTAGTTGAGGTTTTGAGAAGAGCTCTTAAAAGATAGCGCACCGATCGCGTCAAGAAGAATGTCGAGATGACGTAGGAGGTCTAGTATCAAGGAGGCATTGATATCTGTAAGAAGATGGAATTATGGATAGAGATGTGAAGCTTTATTGAAATATATATGGAATTATAGTAATTAAAACATCTTAGAAGAGGATATATAACATGCATTATATGTGGAAATAATTTTA
Organism: Meconema thalassinum; assembly: GCA_946902985.2. Lineage (NCBI taxonomy): Eukaryota > Metazoa > Arthropoda > Insecta > Orthoptera > Tettigoniidae > Meconema > Meconema thalassinum. The sequence goes on from OX336390.1 coordinate 879,757,834, forward strand.
TGGAAGTAAGTTATTTTATAACGGAATAGCCGAGATGATCTGGGTTCGAGACTATGACCGTGACGTGAGAGCACAGTGGTGGGGGACTACACCACGTGCCTGCGCCAAGCACATAAGCAAGAAGACAGTGCCAGCAGATTCAGTTGAGCTCAGTCAGACGAGCAGGTAGGAGCAGCTCTATAGCGCAAGCGAGACGCACAGTGAAGGTCACGTAACATACAGAAACTGTCACGGCTAAGTGTAGGCGACAGTTCTTGCATCGCCGAGCAGCGAAGGCCGAGCGGGTCATTGATCCAGGCGGGCTGGCCGAGGAAGCAATCGCAGACGGCCGGGATATGTCAGAACCGCACTGCTAGTAGTTGAAGACTTTATTACAAGCTTCATTTCGACGCAGTTTGAACATTGCTTTTACGAATAACTTTATGACTATGCTGTTCTATAACGCATTCGAAGCTGCTTTAACTATTTCAAGTAAACGGAATGTTGTTAGCATAGGCACTGATGAACATTAGATCGTGCATTAATAAGATTTATTTCTTATGCAGTTTCATGAATTACCTAATACAGACAACTACAGGGTGTTTCGTAAACTTGAACACTCTCAAGAAAAATTTTATTTTACGAAAGTGGGACTTAGCAGTCATTTGAGATTGAACTTGCAATACTCAAACTGAACATTTAACGGAACAGTGGCGTAACTTAGAAGAGGAGCAGAGGGTCCGCTGTTCCCATGAACATTTTCGAGAAGGAGTTGGACAATATCCGCTATGGGTAATCCGAAGTTCAACATGTCCGAGTAGACGCCAATAGAGACAAGATGGCACCGCAGAGCGATGGATTCGATTCCTGGCGAGAGGAGTCCACCAGCTGATTCATTTGGGATTTCGAAGGCAATCGTCATTTCATGGATGGAATGATATTCACGCCGATCTTTCGAGAAATTCTTTATGTAGGGAAAATCGACGATCTTGGAAATTTAATTACAGCTGATTATGAAAGGTACTGTAAGAGTCATAACTACCTGATACGATTATTTTCATGAATACTGGGCACACATGTATATTTTTCTAATAGGAGTGACATGATTATCAAGACGTGGTTTGAATTTATATACTTCGAATTTGCTAGAATATGGAGTGACCATATGATATGGCAGGCATCATTATACGAAATTCTCACCATTGGTTGGCTTTATTAAGCAGATGTTTGGTCTTTTAGACATTTTTCCAGCTAGGATATTTTTCATGAATAGTTTTTTTTTGTGTAACGAGTATTTCTAACTCGTGATCTGCAATTGATTATCTAAAATTACTTCGTCAGTTCATTGCATACTAGCGAGTGTGTATTATTCATCAGTAGGGATTTTTTCCATTGGATTGTTTGGAGATATTAAGAAGTTATTCACTTTAGTGAATGAACATCGCTTTTATATGACAACTAGAAACTTGTTGATTCCTATCTGGTACATTCACTCATATAGCCTACGAGATGGGGTCCTTCGTATTTATACGATTGTATGGTGGCTACTCATCTTACCCATCGTTCAGGGAACTATCATCCAAGTCGACGGGGCGAGGTCTTTCGTATTTATACGACTGTACGGTGGTTACACATCTTACTCGCCATTGAGGGACTCATTTTTATCATCCGAATGTACACGAGATGTAAGTGAATCAAACAAGGAACTACTAGTCACATATCAGTCGAAATTTTGTTAAATAAAGTAACGATAAATGTCAACAGGATTGCATTTAGTAATTCTTGTTTGCCAATCCAATATTTTGTTGCTATACTCTTTTGAGGGCAATTTCACTTTAACAGCTGTTACAGCTGATGCTTTTGATGATTTTTATAATTGTGTTTGATACCTTTGAGAAGGATTTAAAATAATTGAATCTTGTAAGATTAATCATTAATGGTCATAATTATTTTAAGGCAGATCAGTATTGCAGATTTTGATATGAGAGATTATAGCACATTGGTGTTTTTCTGCGATGTGAGTTATGAAAATTTGTAAGAGAATTTATGCTATTTGAAAGCAGATCATAAATTACTGAAGTAATATTTTTCCAATTGTTTAAGAAGTTGTCTAGATGTGATCAGAGTAATTACAGTTATTGGAGATTATGTGCGTTGATAATTTGAAGCCAGTTATATATTTTTTGTAGATCATGCAACATGGTTAAGTGGAGTTTGTGATAGGCATTTTGTGGAAGTTGCCATGTGATAGTTGCAACGTTGATAATGTATTTTGAAGGCAGACATGAGGTCGTCGTACCCAGTCTAGCGTATTTGTTGAGATTCATGCTGTATGTGCTGAATATTTAGGGAGTTTTGTGGAGTAATTGTTGTATTCAAATGTGATATTTGAAGTATTGAAGAAATGTAATGTCGTTGTGGATAGTTAGATCCAACGTGATGTCGTGGAGGCAATAATATTTTTTGGCATGATAATTAAATACGAGATATAACTTGGAAGTGATAAAACTATAAGACAACGTTCTATAAACCATATTAAACAATTTGTTAGGAAAGTAAACAAATAAATGAAGTTGATAATACAAGATTTTCTGAAAATAATAATTAACGAAATAATAATCTGAGATTTAAGCATATTAACGATCTGACCTAATGAAATAAAAATCAGAATGACTAGAGGAAATAATGAAAAACTAAATAACCAGATGATTGAAATTTAAATAATTTGATAAATTAAATTTTGAATAAATCGATGAATTAAATAAATGGATGAATTAAAGATTGAATAAATAAACTGATTGAAATAAATTAATAGACGATTGTAATGATGATGAATAACTGAATTAGAAGGTGATAATTAATTAAAGAAGCTGATGATTAATGAATTTATATGGAATTAAATAAATTTAATTGAGAAATAATTTGAAGGAATTGCAACTTGAGTTGAGAATTTAAATGATGTAATGGTGATGAATTAACGATTCTGACAGGAACATGTAGAATTTTGAAGTGAGAATTAATGTGAGAAATATTTAATTTTGATGATGACGATAATGATGACCAATGAGAATTTGAATTTTCTGTAATTCACAGATAAGAGATTGTTAATGACGATGTAAATAGTGTAAATTAATTATTCGATGTTTAGGAGCATTTGATTAACATGTTCAACATTCAAATTATGCCATGCAAACCATAAATTTACGTGATATTTAATATGTGTGATTATTATATGTGTATGTTTAGACAGATTAATAACTTTATTAAATCCACATTGATGTTAAATTAAAGAGAAATTAGGTCTCAGGTTTCACAAATGTCAGTGACGAAAGACATAGTGCTACAGTGATCCTGAGAACCCAAGAGAACTTTATAAAATTTTCTTGTTATGTGGATGAAATTAATTTTGGATTGGAAAAGAGATGGTTCGATTTTTGGACAATGACAATTTAAATTTGGGATTCGACCATACTCTTAGGTAGGAATTATATTTAAAATGTCTGTCTGACTATCAAAGTAAAATAAATTTGTTTTTATCTTAGTTGTGATCTGATGATGGTGTGATGTTCCTTTTCTTTCCTTGTCTTGAGTAAGGCTTATCCGGAAAGGAAGTGGTTTGCTAGGAATTCAGTTGATGGCGCCCATTTATATTTGCATTATTTCTATTAAACTTAAGCCCGTAACGACCCTAGAGATACTTTGTCTCGTGATACCCACTGCTTTTTCGAGAACTCAGCTGAATTTCCGACACATTCCTTATTTGACTAGAGGTTCATTTAACTCCGTTCTGTCCTGGAACTACAGGAATGCGATGTTATAGCAGATGGGTCATCGCATCCCCAGGACGAACGGGTACAGTACTAACCCCAAAATTTCTGTAATTATAGCTGTTTGGTTTCCATTTGCTTGGTTTATCATCCGACTTAATTGATCGTCATTAAGTTTTGGATAATTCATTGGTAAATTTGTCTGAGGGAAATTATCATTAATAGCTGGCAATTCGAGAGAAGTAATGGGAAGACCATGGAGCTTTAATGTATTAGAAATATGTATAAGAGTGAACTGATATGCAATGTTACCGTGAAACTGCAGATAATCTTCTGATAATGTATTCTTGAAAATGTCCCATAACTATCTTACATTTGAAGGGGTCTGAAAGATATATATGTAAGAAACCAGTTGTCGGAACTGAGAAGGCATCTGAAATTGTGACGCTTCTGCCAAACAATGCTGCCATTCAGAATCGTCAATCAACAAACCTCGCTCCTTAGCTGTTTCTTTAAAAGTAGAATAGACAACTGCTTTGTATGTTCGTAGATCCTGGAAGCTGGTATCACCTATGACGTGAAGCAATAACAGGCGTAAATAATACCTTTCTGTTTCTGTAGGCGAAACATTATGCATTCTGCCTATAGTTTTTGAAACATTTTTTCTTTTTTCCCACTGGCCGTTGCTCTTATTCCAGACGTAGTGTACTGGTGTTTCAGGATATATATACGAACTTCAGGATTGCGAATATTGATTTATCTTGAACCACGCTTGTAATTCCTTGTTGCGCGACTGTGCTAGAAATAAAATATCAGGAGCTTTATCTTTTTTAAAATAGATATTTTGCAAGTTTGGCAAGTGAACTGGTAATCGCACGATAGAATGTGACTGTTCATGCATGTGAAATGAAAATATCCTGAATGCGGCTTCTGTTGGACCAATCTAGCATTTAGGAAAGAAGTAATTTCATCGTAGTTCACCGTTTCGCCTTCAGGACATATTTTAACAATGCATCAGTCATGACCTTTATACACATACTTGTGGATTTTAATATATATGATATTTGTGGATGTATTTAACAGTCCCAACACTTGAGCATATTTCAACATTAATATGAGCTTGCACGTAAAATAAAAGAAATGGACTGTAGGGAACAATGAATCGACTATCGACTGCAATGTCAATGTCTCGAATTGTTTTTATAATAATCCATCCATTATTTCTTCTCCTATACGAAGGATAACCATTGGCATTATCTTTGGTCTCTTCCTGAAACTGTTTAGGGAATTCTTTCTTTCATACGCCATCTTTCATTCAGACTGAAGCAGGATTCAAAGATCCGCAAGGACCATAGGACCATGTACCATATGACGCCTTACCAACTCGTATAGCGCTTCATCCTCGAGATCTGGTATTTCGGCTGACACCTCACTGTCAATGTCAGAAATTTCTCGAAACTTACAATCTTCCGTTAATGTTAAGAGTAAATGGATGTGCGGGAGACCTCGTTTTTGAAATTCCACTGTATGTAGATATGCTTTTACCGAAAATGTCCTTAACATTAATCAATCGTAGCAATTCCTTTACTTTGCAAACCGAAAATGTCCTTAACATTAAACAATCGTAGCAATTCCTTTACTTTGCAATGGAAAACTCTCACTTCAATATCAGGCCTATTATTAGCCGTTTCCCAGAGATGAATGTTGTTAAGTATTTCTGGCCAGCCCGCATTATAGGTGAACGTAATGAATAAATCTGGCTTTCCAAACGTCCTCACTATCGCCATCGTATCTTGATAATTTTGCAATATTTTCCTTGGGCTACCTGTAAAAGAAGATGGCAAAACTACAATACGACCGTCTCTGAGATTTTCATATTCTGCTCTTACATGCAAGGCGTCTGCTAAACCGGCATATGTATCAACTCGTAACTTCGTTTGTTGATGAGTATATATTTTAACCGGTCACCTTCCATACGACAGTAGTAATCCACGAATAAATATCCATTTTGCAAACTTGAGCAGCGACATCTAACTCAACATGACCTCCATGAACACCATTCATAGACATATACATTTTGTAATCATCGCTAGTATTGATAGCAGTTTCGTACATATCGCTGTTGCCAACAATAAAGGAAGAATAATTATTCCACTTGCCAGTAACATGTTTTACAATTCGCTTTCTAATCTGTGTAAATAAACTCTGATTGTTGTACTCACAATATGCCAATGACCTGAACAGACAATTACCGTCACCTTTAATCTTTATAACATTTGTAATTGAGTGTCGCCTCTCATTCATCATAATATGATTCATTGTATTGATTGAGCACACAACCTATAAAGACGAATGATGAAACGAAAAGAAGACAGTTTGTAGCTGGTGAGACCAAAGACTCTATAACAGAAAGATCGGATACACAATAGAAAATGGCGGTTCCAACATTCGACTCTAGCGGCATCTTCGTGAAATTAGTTGTCTTTCGTATACAGTATTTGTTGTCATTCAAACAGATGTTGACATGACAGTGTCATTAGAAAAATGACTGGTGATTGTGCATGAGCATTTCAGTCTCAAATTAATCCATTTTTGAGAAGATTTAATAAAATTATGTACACAGAATCCCTTTCTACTTATTGTTTGGATACATGCGACATTAGCGCCCGAGTGGAACAGGTAGAAGTTAACGATATCATGTATCGATACATGCGACATTACCGCCCGAGTGGAGCAGGTCGAAGTTAACGATATCATGACGTAATTAGGGAACTCTCTGTTAATATCAAGTTCGATTTATTATTGGGGCGACGTTGAATATCATGATACAGTGTTAGTCGTTGTCGCCTAGCGACAATATGTCCGTCAAGTCATTCGATATTCCATTTTCGTGAGACCTTGAAGGAAGTAATATTCGCAATTATTTTAATACTCGAATGATATAATCAAGTAAGGTGCGTATCAATCGACGGTGACTGACGGGCATTACATTTTAAGACAACAAACGTCGTCGTAGCGCAAATACTTCCCGAGATATTTCAGTTTTACGAAAGGGTGAATTTTTTTGAAAACTATTTTAATATATAAGATGTAGTCAATTCAGCTATTGCTTGAATAAATAATCATTTAGTTAGGAATCCTAAAAAAGGTGTAATCCACCAAAGAAAAGAAATTAAACAAAGTTTAATTTTTGTGTCATTATCTATTATAAGAAAATTTTGATTCATATAGAAAATTTGGAAGGCAAAAAATATAAAAATAATAATTGAAGTCCTAATAAGAGAAAACATTAAGAAATGCAATTCTCAATCATTCTCTCCACAAATTATAGCTGCAATTATTCAACCTAAATGATTGACAGTTGAATAAGCTATTAATTTATGTAAAAAGGCTTGATTCAACTCCCTTAAGGAACCTATTGAAATTGATGAAATAATAATAATAATAACTTATTAAAACCCCTTTCTTTCTTTCTTTCTTTCTTTCTTTCTTTCATTCTTTCTTTCTTTCTTTCTTTCTTTCTTTCTTTCCTTCTTTATTTATTTCTTTCTTTCAGGGGGTATCTTTCCTCATGTTCATTTTTAAATCCACGGACTTTCTTCCGGTTATATCTCACTAACTGCCTTTTTGATGATCTGTTATACTTATTTCTTTGATATCTTTCTCCGGTTATGCCAGCCACGTAGTATGAACCGTCTTGTTTCATCAGAAGGTGAACAGTCTGTTTATCAACCTGTTTGGAGAAAATCGAATCACGTGACTATACGAAGCTACCCTCTATTTCTGGTGTAGTCAGTCAACCCTCCATATGTTAGTAGAGTCGAGAGATGTGTCGCCTTCGGAACTTCCTATTTTCTCTTACACGGCCTAGGATCTTCCTGAGAATGTTTCTCTGACTTCCGATTTCTGAATCAGGCCTCTCGTGATTGAGTGACAGATACTCCATAGGGATTCTGGTCGTATGACTGTTGTGTAGTGTTTTAATTTTAGTTTACGCGATGGGCATTTCTTGTTGTAGGTGTCAGCCGATGGGCCAGTTCCTTCTTGTTAACGCTCATAAAAATTGCTGCTTTTTCTGATAAGTTGGGTTCAATCCAATCGCCGAGATACTTAGATTTCTCAGTTCTCTTCATTTTGCGATCTACTAGTGATAACATATTTCGCTGTCACTCCGTGAGGACCGGGTTCGATTCCCGACTCTGCCAAGATTTTTAATTCTAATCTGAGGGCTGGAAGGGGTTTAATCACCCTCGTGAGACAAAACTGAGAAGAGGTGGGTCCGACTCCCACCTCAGTAATCCTGGAAGTGGTTTTCGTGGTTTTTCCCACTTCTACTTCCTAACTTAAGGCCACTGCCGCCCCCTTCCCAGTCTTCACCTGAATTACAATTATACATACTGTGACCGTTTAGTTGATGTCAACAACCACGATGACTCAACTAACGACACATAAATCGAATAAAAAGTACCGTGAGGATCAGGTGACCTTCCAAAAAGGCTAAAGCGGCACGAGAGTCCGTAGTCCACAGGGATCGTGGTACATGGTGACGATGGTCATAGACCGCCTAAGGAAAGGTTCACCTTAAAACTAGACTGAGAAAATAAACATCCGGACTCATGTAAAACACCGTGAAAATTTATTAAAATTCACAAGCCCCTAGCCTAGTTCGGAGGGTTATAATCGGCTAGCCCGCAAATTAATAAATAAACTAAGATAAAGAACAGGTCCCCTACCTGAGAAGTTACTGAAAACCCTCGCGAAAGATCTAACTTACAATGATAAAGCAACAACAGCAACGCTAGGAATATGGCACGACGCAAGTCCCTAGTTCAAGTTACAAGATCAAGCTAATATCTGAATCTACATTTAACGGGGTAGCAAAACAAATCTAGGTTAGGATGGTACCATTTCGACATTTAAATTTAACATTAATTCAACTAGCTAAGTCCTATCAATTAACAAAATTTACGGCGATGACGTCCGTAAAAGAAAACAATTACATCCAAAAGCTAAGTGTACAGCCATGAAAAACAAACAATTTAATTATGCTTAATAACTATGTGCTAACAGCACCCAATAAAGTAACATGTGGGGTTTAATACACTTGACATCATAAATTAATAACGAAATAGACACAGTAGTTTTATTAAAAATTCCTGCCTACACCTTGGTTTACTCTTTGTAAACCATAGTCATCTAATGTGTATAGTTACGGTGACGAATGCGCAGTTGAGACCACGTCTGACATCGCATGGCCTGAGCTCCACAAGCTACGAACTCTAGGTTCGCACATGCTTCAGGTCGCTACAAAAATGTCAACTGTCCTAGTCATTTCCTCACAAGGAAATTATCTTCAACTGCACGGCTATGTCAACAGTTCCAGAATGCAAAGAACAAAGTTAGATAGAAAGAATCGTTAGTTAGGCTTGTTTTACAACAATTATGCATTTTATTATTAGAATGTCGGTTTATAGGTTTATCGTAGGTTTATGGCGAATAACATTGACAATAGCCTGGGCACGGAGTGTCTCCAACTGAGATCATTCTCCACCAAAAAGCCTCGACTCAACAGTCGGAATATAATCAACGAGTATAACAACTCGGACACACAATAACACGGGTTACCAGCGGCGCTAAGCTCGCGTTCAATAACTCTGGGATAGGCCTGTACAACAGTTACCTTCCAGTAACATCTGGTCAACGGGATCATCCCCGGACAAAGCATACAATAACATCCTGCTATAACAGGGTAGATTTCACCATCCTATAGAAAACCTTACATAACTGTACCTGTCATACGACAATACACGCAACAGAGCGTTAAACTAACAAAAACCGATCCATAAAACAAGTGATCAAATACAAGAGTGGAAACTGATTTCCATAAGCAAAATAGCAATGAAAGGAAAAGCGAATACAAATTGTACTCTGTCCTCGTCTATAGTAGTTTTGTCTCACAATGAAGCAGGCGTGCTCTAGGTCACTGGGTTACATAACCAGTTTATTCAAGGCCGGCGATTTAATCAATACAAAACCTGCACTTGGCCGGTTCATAAAAAACTTTACCATATGTTACGGATCTCTACAGAGTCCGTGTATCAAATGCACGCTATAAATCTGAGTATAGTAATACACTTCCGTCTTTCTACCAAAGACGTCTAAATGAAAGTAAACTTACAATAACTGAAGCTCTTTGCTTTAAAAATGCAACTCAGTAGTTGCTAGAACATCAAATAAAAACGTGTCTCACACGACACAAGAAAAATATGATAAATGTGGCACAGATTCACACACTAGATCTGCTTAATGATACGTTGGGAACCGCGTTCGATGCTAGGCAACGAAACATTTCTTCTAGTTGTTAGGTTCAAACATGACCAAGAATAGCTTCTGAGCTTATTCAAAATGAAATATAATGCATTTACAAACTGGTAGTTACTGTCGACTACCTAAATGATACGACCGTTCTAACGACAGTCAGGGGTGTAACAAAGGATGGCTGCGAAGAATGCAGTCAATTAATAACCAAGGCATCTGATTGCCATAACTACAGTCAGCAAAGACTTGAAAATTACCCCAAGTAGGGTTGAACAAAATAGCCTCAAAATGACTACGATCAGGTTCAGCAAAAAGATAGGCATTGACGTTCCACGACGTTCACCAAGCTGCACCAGGGCTGACCAAAATGTCTGACCCCAAGGGTGTCTCACGCTAAACTGAAATAAATGACATCTAACTAATCTAGTTACATCCCTACCTAGAAAAATGGCTGACACTGAGTGTGGTTGATTCACAAACTACATTAAAACTACTATACCACCAGAAACTAGAACAAAGAAGGGGTGTGACAAAAACTCACGAAATGGAGGAGCTCTCACTCAGCTCTCTATTCCACAACAAGGGTTGTACATAAACCTCTCTGGCTCTCTGGATCGGTATCCTCCTCATCAGGATTCCCATCTGGACTCCCCCAAAGACCAGGGTTCGATTTGTCCCTGTCGACATCTTCGTGGATATGCCTGGAAATGGCATTTTGGCTCCTTCCCTCTCGTTCATCGTTCTGGAAGTTCCACCATCATGCTGGTTCCTGTAGAAACGTCACCCCCCCATACTGGGATGGTATTAGCCCATGGTGACTGCTTCAACCATGGTGAAGAAAAGTCCAATCACGTGGGTAGCGAAATAAGTTGCGTGATTATTCATCCTCTCACTTCCAAAATTATAATGTCCGTCGTGACTATTATAGGCTTCAATTATAAAATACGACACAGCCTTAATCTTGCAGATGTGGATTCGCATGTGAGCTAATACTATTTTATAATGCTGCACGTGCTAGTGACGCTACTTTTGTATCACGCAGCATCCGTGAATTATACGACGTTTCAAAGATGAAATTTCCACTTTGGCAATTTAAATATCTCATACTATTATAATCACACTTATTCAGGATAATTGTAACACTATTACCTGTATATTTCCACTAGGCATCTGCCCTCCACATACGCGTGGGTAATATGTGATGTCACAGCAATGTTGTGCAATACACTATACTTGCCAATAATTATTTCCCAAGCTTCTTATTTAATTCACTGGACTTCATCGACAGTGAATATTAGTATTTGCTTGCTCGATGGCACCTTATAATCACTTTTTAACGCTAAACAGCGGATATTCTTCTACGTCTCGTAGGACAAATGTAATTCCACGCCTACACAAGGCGGATTCTCAAGACGCAGTGCTCCGCTACTGGGTGTCTCTAGAAAGTAGGTCGTCAAAACGAAAACGTTGAGCGACTACTTACGTTCCTTTTTGCGTATCTGCAAGGGTATTACCTTACCTAAAGTAAAAATAAACATTCTCCAAAATGTTTTAATAATGCAGCATGACGAAATGGAATATTCTGAGTCTCGTAGGAAAGATAAAAATAATTAATAAGACCTCAGATAATAATTAGCAGTTTACACCAAAGTCAAAAGTGCGATTCACCGCTACTTCAAAGTATCGCGTGATCTCTCAGCTTCACGTGGCTTCCTGGGTGTGTTCAAAAGTACAACATCCCCTCATAAATGCTCTGTCATAAAAAAAATATCACATGAACCATAGCTCAGCGGGTTCATCTGCCTCTCTGTCGTTTCAAATAAAATGTTGGGATAACATTTTTATTTGCTTTGAAATTCATTCAAGAGTGATATTTTTTTAGATTGGCTGCATTAAAGGTTCCAATGCGTTCTCCTGTCCTAATGTCTTCTATCACATAACTTCCATTGTTTAAAGGCTGTCGGATACGACTAGGGCCATAATACAAGGATAGAAATTTCCCATATATGCGGTCTATAGGACTAGAAATTCCGGGTCTCCTTATAAGGATAAGGTCTCCTTCTACTAGTGGTTCTCTAAACCTCTGGCGTCTAGTTCTTCTCAAGCGCTTGGCAGCTTGTCTGTCCATAGTCTCTCTTGCAGCTAAAAGTCTGCTGGCATGTGATGGTTGTAAACAAGGTGGATTTACAATCACACGATCCCATATTCTCAGCGGCATCTGGTTCAAATGCAAGACCATAGGTATTTGACCAGTGCTTTCATGTACTGTTGAATTAATACATTTTGCCATAATAACAAGGACTTCAGTCCATCGCCAGTGTTCTTCTTGACAATATAATCGACAGAATTTTGCGATAATAGACATCACGCATTCTGCTGGGTTGCTCTCTGGATGTCGAATAGATGATAAAACATGACCTATTTCAAGCTCATTCATGGCATTGGCAAATTCTGCTGAGGTGTACTGTGATCCGTGATCAGTCAACAAGAATTGTGGCTTTCCTGCCTCCGGTATCACTTGACGTCTAATCCTCTGAATAATCTGATGTGCAGTAGCTTTTTGAATTGGATGAAGCATCGTATATTTCGTGAACACATCCACCGTTACAACGATGTATCGATTCCCACGACGAGCCTTAGGTATTGGGCCATACAGGTCCTGTGCATACAACTCTCTAGGTTGAGTTGGTAGTATTGGTCTAGGTTGTTCCTTCAGCAAGTGTGACGTGTATTTGTTCCGCTGGCATGCGTCGCAAGCACGTAAACACTGTCTAACGGTGGCTCCTAACCCTTTCCATGTGAAAGACTCCTTGATAGTTGCAATGGTTTTGTCTGTTCCACCATGTCCAATGGATAAATGTACCATAAGAATAACAGATTCTTGGTATCTCCTAGGAATAACTGCACGCAGTTGAGTGTGGTCCTCGTCTACAAACTTGTATAAGACACAATGATAAATCAAATAATCATCTGCAACAGCAGCAATCCTTGCATAATGATCATCCTGTGGATCCATTCTTCGTTCTAGGAAACGGATAATATGTCTGAGTTCCTCCTCACGTCGCTGTCCTTCAGGTAAATGACGAAATCGGCGAAGGTGTTCCTCGCATTCTCCCTCGATGTCTATGGCATTAACAGTAGCTTCAGGATTCCGGCTGAGGATGTCGGCCAACACATTCTCTCTGCCTGGTCGATAAACTATTTCCAAATCGAACTGTTGGAGAAACAGCGTCCAACGTGTGATCCTGTCGCTTGCCAGTCTTGTTCTCAAGATGAAGGTCAACGCATGATGATCGGTTCTCACAATAATCCTCTGACCTAACAGAAGTTTCTGCCAGTATTCAAGTGCGTAAACAATTGCAAGTGCTTCTATCTCGGTCGTGAAGTAGTGAGATTCATGTGCTCTTAAACGTCGGCTTAAGAAAGCGATGTAATGACGTTTCTTCTCATCATCTTCTTGCAGTAAAATGGCTCCTATACCAATGGCAGATGCATCAGTTTCTAGAATAAAGTTCCGAGAGTAATCTGGATATTCTAACTGAATTGAGTCCACAAGCATCTGTTTAGCTCTCCTGAAAGCTATCTCGCATTCATCATTCCAGTTCCACCTGCAGTTCTTTTTCAATAATCCTTGCAGTGGTGCAACAGTTTCGGAATACTTCTCACAATGAGCAGCAAAGAATTGGAGAATTCCTAAGAATTGTCTCACGTGTTTCACACGGGTTGGTGTTGGAAATGCAGCAACAGTTCTAATCTTTGCCGGATTCGGTATATATCCTTCTCCATTGATTATGTGTCCTACGAATTTCACTTCTTCCTGAAAAAATCGACACTTGTCAAACTTGACCTTAAAATTTGCCTGTCGGAGATTCTCAAAAACAAGGCGCAATGTCTTTAAATGCTCTTCTTCTGTTCCCGAAGCTATGATTATGTCATCCACATAACATATTACTTTCTGCTTCACTTCATGAGTCAGCTTGGCATCAAGTGCTCTGATTAATGCGGCTCCGGCACTTTTCAATCCAAATGGTAGTTTTTGGAATACATAAGTAGTCTGATCAAACAAGAATCCAGTATATTTCTGAGTATGCTCAGATAATCTGATATGGTAATAAGACTGAACCAAGTCTAATGATGAAATATCCTTTTTCCTTTGAACTTCCTGAGAATGTCCCTAATCTTGGGCGGTCTGTCGTGCTCAGGAGCTAGGCGTTCATTCAAGGCTCTGGCATCAAGACAAAGTCTCAAGCTTCCATCTACCTTAACCACAGGTATTATGGGATTCAAGAAAGGAGTCGGTGATTTCTTGATTGTACCTGCTGCTTCCATCTCATGGATCTTCTTAGCAGCTTCTTCGAGATGTTTCTCGGCAATCGGATAGATCCTTTTCTGGAATGGGGAATCGTCCAGTAATACAAGATCATACTCGTAGTCTAATATCTCACCAGGTGTGGTGTCGAATATATCTCGGTATTCGTTCAGTATTGCCTCAAGATCCTCATGTGTGGGTGCTGATAACGATTCTGCCTCTTCGTCGGCATCTAGTGTCGCCTCAATTTCCTTGCCCTTTAATGCTTCGACTACGTCTACTTCGGATAGGAATTCCGGTTCTTCTTCAATTAGGCTCATCTGAATGGGTTCGTTCGGCTTGAACTCTACCGTATTCCGTCCCATGTCAATGATTCCATCATATTTTCTAATGAAGTCTGCGCCTAAAATGGCATCATGATGCAGGCCCTTCATTACGAGAAATTCGTGCAAGTACACGTGGCTCGAAATCTTCACAGTACACAAAATCTGGATTTTGCACGTTACAACGCGGTCAGGTATGACACCTCTGACTCTTATAGCTGAAATGGGCAACTCCGTCACCTCAGAGTTTGCTCTAAGTCTGGCATGGCAATCGGCGGAAATTACACTAATCATCGCTCCAGTATCGACGAGTATGACTACACTGACTTCATTCAAGGTGGCTACAATCTTGGGTAGACGTGTTAATTCATAATTGTGGTTCGTCGTTCGTTGTTCGTCCAACAAGTCTTCTTGGATTGGCTCCCAGAGTAATATAGAGGCAGTTACTCGGTGCTCAACCAAACAAGAATCTATTGATTTTTCGGAGTTTTTTTTTTCTGTCATGGCGAGAAGTACTGGGCTGGTTCTGCTCCGTCTCCTGCGCCGAATGTCTATTTTCCCTCGAAGTAGGGTTCCGTTCTCCCTCTTCTTGGATCTGCAATTCTCTCAATTGTTGGAGGTACTCACGGCTTCCCCGCGCTCTTCCTTTCCAATCCCTGTCTGGCTGGTATCTAGGGTCTCGATTTCTGTCGTAACCCCCACTATATCGATAGTCTCTACGGATACGTCCGTGTTGCTGATTTCTTCCTTCATTCCCTCGGCGGTTGTTTTCATGACGTCGGTTGTCGTCCGTCCTTCGGTCGAATCGCCGGTCCCAATGACTTCGCCGGTCATCATGTTGATTTCGAGTATACGGAGTGTTGTTCCATTCTCTCCTGTTATAACTGTAATTGTTATCACGTCGCCCAGAATCCTCTGTGGTTTGTGTTTGTTGTGGCGTCTGGCTCACTTTATCAACAGTCGTCAGATTCATATGTCTATCCTCGCGTCTATCAGCCTTCTGCTGACGGTGTGTAGGAAACTGTTCTGTGTTAGCGTCCAACCTTCGCAGTATCTGGTCACACTGCTGGAAAGTGGATGCCCCTGCAGCGATTAACACACGTTGTACATCCGCAGGGTACTGCCAAACAATTGTGTTCACCAAATCTTGCTCGGACAATGGAGGCTGAAGACAACGGAGCTTCGCGAGCTGTATTGCGAAGTAATTCGCATAACGAGTAGGTGTATTGGAACTGTACCTTCGAGTGTACATCTCAGCTCGGATGCTCTGATGGATGTCGCTCGACCAATATGTTCTTAATAACGCTTCCTTAAAGTCTTGGTAGCCTGTGAATGAGTATCGGAATGCTCTGAACCAGGTACCGGCTTGTCCCTCAAGCAGTCGCTCTATAACTCTTAGTTCCCTCTCTGGAGTTACCATAGTATCACGTAAGTAGCTTTCGACATTTGCTAGGAATTCCACTGGAGTAACACCGCTCCCAGTTCCCGAGAAGCGAGCTGGTTGCTCCTCTCTTGAACGAATTATGGTGACATTTCCCTGCGTATTCGCGGGTCTGAAAGTATCTTGCATGTAACTCTGCGTAGGAGTGTTAGTCTCATGACTAATTCGATTAGATGCTGGTTGAAACGGGTGAGCGTTAAAGTTCAAGGTCTGACCTTGCGCTAAATTAGTGAATTGTGACGGTTGCGGTTCCATAGGCGCGCTGGGTTGGAAATGGGTAGGCATCATTCCTCCTGATTGAGATATAGGCGTTTCCTGAGATTCTCCCATCTGTGGGTGTACGTGTCTCTCTCTTGGAGTCGTCTCGAGTCTGTCCAGGCGTCTTTCTATTACTTCAAGACCTGGGATGGTTCTGGCTGCGACTTTGTTGCCTAAGTCGTTCAATTGCAGCTCGATCCTGTCAACCTTTCCCTTGAGGTTTGTGTCTACCTCGCGTATGGCCGTCCTAAGGTTATAACTGAGGTCTAACCTCTCGGTTACCGCGACTTCCTCAAATCTCTTTTGTAAGGAATCGATATCTCCTTCAACTCTGGACATATTTTCTTGGATTTTACCCACATCGTCTCTAACCTCGGCTACCTTAGCCTCGACTGTAGCTTCGTGTTCGTTGAGGTCACCTCTCAATAACATGAGGTCAATTTTGTGTTCCTCATGATGAACATCAACTGTCTCACGTAGACTAGCTACGGTTTCCGTCAATTCAGAAATGTTTCTCCTGTTGGTGTTAAGTTCCTCTTTAATCTCCATCATGCCATCAACGATAGTCTTCACGTTGTTATTAACGGCATTGGCAGCTCCTCTCATCAAGATTAAACCAACGTTCATGGTTGCCATGTCCTTCTTCACATTTCCGATAAATCCCTCGACGTGATCTAGTCGAGTCCCGAATTCTTCCCTGGTATGTTCCAGATCTGCTCTCATGTCTATCTGGACTTTATTCAAGGTTGTCTGAATTTGAGCTGTGTGCTCCTCCAATCGGTTTTGCACCTCCTCCCTAGCTCTATTCATCTGGTCGGTTAAGCAATCTACGCACTGGTTAGCCTCCTGATGGTGTCGTATGACATCAACCCTAACAGCTGCTAAACCTGTCGTCAGATCATTTCTCGCTTCGATCCTATATGTGTCCATGTCTGCCCTGACTTGAGTTAAATCAGCCCTAACATTATTTACAGAGTGAGTGTTAATCTCTAAGTCCTGTCTTACATTGTTTATAGACTGAGTGTTAATCTCTAAGTCCTGTCTAACCTTGTTCATAGACTGAGTGTTAATCTCTAAGTCCTGTCTTACATTGTTGACTTCCTGTCTAACCTGGTCCACATGACCACTTACAGTATTTACAGCCTGAGTATTCTGTTGAAGATTGGCATTCACACCTGCCATCATCTCTCCAAACACACGACGAATAGTTTCCTCATCCATAGATAAGAAATATATGAGAAAGTGAGGGATCAATTTCTACTGGAACTTACAGCTATGATTAGTTACTTGGTGGTATAAAGCTTGCTTCATTTATATAAATATCACGAGTACAGCTGGAGTATGCAAACTAAGTGCTTCTACATTTACAAAGACAACGGTGAGCAAAGCAAAGTATTACATTTACTTAGGATGAGGCATCATCAAAGAAAATCCTATCCTTCATTTATTCAACACTAAAGCCTCACCCCATGGACTTCTATCAAACATGAATGCCATGCGGTCAATTGATCTGCAGTACGACTTTCTAAGTTCGTCCCAGTCCTGTCAATTTACCATTAATCAACAATAGGATCCTCAAAAAAATAACATGGTACTGAGGGTCACCACGTTAACGTCGGCACATGAGTTGGGCGCCATTTTATGTGACCGTTTAGTTGATGTCAACAACCACGATGACTCAACTAACGACACATAAATCGAATAAAAAGTACCGTGAGGATCAGGTGACCTTCCAAAAAGGCTAAAGCGGCACGAGAGTCCGTAGTCCACAGGGATCGTGGTACATGGTGACGATGGTCATAGACCGCCTAAGGAAAGGTTCACCTTAAAACTAGACTGAGAAAATAAACATCCAGACTCATGTAAAACACCGTGAAAATTTATTAAAATTCACAAGCCCCTAGCCTAGTTCGGAGGGTTATAATCGGCTAGCCCGCAAATTAATAAATAAACTAAGATAAAGAACAGGTCCCCTACCTGAGAAGTTACTGAAAACCCTCGCGAAAGATCTAACTTACAATGATAAAGCAACAACAGCAACGCTAGGAATATGGCACGACGCAAGTCCCTAGTTCAAGTTACAAGATCAAGCTAATATCTGAATCTACATTTAACGGGGTAGCAAAACAAATCTAGGTTAGGATAGTACCATTTCGACATTTAAATTTAACATTAATTCAACTAGCTAAGTCCTATCAATTAACAAAATTTACGGCGATGACGTCCGTAAAAGAAAACAATTACATCCAAAAGCTAAGTGTACAGCCATGAAAAACAAACAATTTAATTATGCTTAATAACTATGTGCTAACAGCACCCAATAAAGTAACATGTGGGGTTTAATACACTTGACATCATAAATTAATAACGAAATAGACACAGTAGTTTTATTAAAAATTCCTGCCTACACCTTGGTTTACTCTTTGTAAACCATAGTCATCTAATGTGTATAGTTACGGTGACGAATGCGCAGTTGAGACCACGTCTGACATCGCATGGCCTGAGCTCCACAAGCTACGAACTCTAGGTTCGCACATGCTTCAGGTCGCTACAAAAATGTCAACTGTCCTAGTCATTTCCTCACAAGGAAATTATCTTCAACTGCACGGCTATGTCAACAGTTCCAGAATGCAAAGAACAAAGTTAGATAGAAAGAATCGTTAGTTAGGCTTGTTTTACAACAATTATGCATTTTATTATTAGAATGTCGGTTTATAGGTTTATCGTAGGTTTATGGCGAATAACATTGACAATAGCCTGGGCACGGAGTGTCTCCAACTGAGATCATTCTCCACCAAAAAGCCTCGACTCAACAGTCGGAATATAATCAACGAGTATAACAACTCGGACACACAATAACACGGGTTACCAGCGGCGCTAAGCTCGCGTTCAATAACTCTGGGATAGGCCTGTACAACAGTTACCTTCCAGTAACATCTGGTCAACGGGATCATCCCCGGACAAAGCATACAATAACATCCTGCTATAACAGGGTAGATTTCACCATCCTATAGAAAACCTTACATAACTGTACCTGTCATACGACAATACACGCAACAGAGCGTTAAACTAACAAAAACCGATCCATAAAACAAGTGATCAAATACAAGAGTGGAAACTGATTTCCATAAGCAAAATAGCAACGAAAGGAAAAGCGAATACAAATTGTACTCTGTCCTCGTCTATAGTAGTTTTGTCTCACAATGAAGCAGGCGTGCTCTAGGTCACTGGGTTACATAACCAGTTTATTCAAGGCCGGCGATTTAATCAATACAAAACCTGCACTTGGCCGGTTCATAAAAAACTTTACCATATGTTACGGATCTCTACAGAGTCCGTGTATCAAATGCACGCTATAAATCTGAGTATAGTAATACACTTCCGTCTTTCTACCAAAGACGTCTAAATGAAAGTAAACTTACAATAACTGAAGCTCTTTGCTTTAAAAATGCAACTCAGTAGTTGCTAGAACATCAAATAAAAACGTGTCTCACACGACACAAGAAAAATATGATAAATGTGGCACAGATTCACACACTAGATCTGCTTAATGATACGTTGGGAACCGCGTTCGATGCTAGGCAACGAAACATTCCTTCTAGTTGTTAGGTTCAAACATGACCAAGAATAGCTTCTGAGCTTATTCAAAATGAAATATAATGCATTTACAAACTGGTAGTTACTGTCGACTACCTAAATGATACGACCGTTCTAACGACAGTCAGGGGTGTAACAAAGGATGGCTGCGAAGAATGCAGTCAATTAATAACCAAGGCATCTGATTGCCATAACTACAGTCAGCAAAGACTTGAAAATTACCCCAAGTAGGGTTGAACAAAATAGCCTCAAAATGACTACGATCAGGTTCAGCAAAAAGATAGGCATTGACGTTCCACGACGTTCACCAAGCTGCACCAGGGCTGACCAAAATGTCTGACCCCAAGGGTGTCTCACGCTAAACTGAAATAAATGACATCTAACTAATCTAGTTACATCCCTACCTAGAAAAATGGCTGACACTGAGTGTGGTTGATTCACAAACTACATTAAAACTACTATACCACCAGAAACTAGAACAAAGAAGGGGTGTGACAAAAACTCACGAAATGGAGGAGCTCTCACTCAGCTCTCTATTCCACAACAAGGGTTGTACATAAACCTCTCTGGCTCTCTGGATCGGTATCCTCCTCATCAGGATTCCCATCTGGACTCCCCCAAAGACCAGGGTTCGATTTGTCCCTGTCGACATCTTCGTGGATATGCCTGGAAATGGCATTTTGGCTCCTTCCCTCTCGTTCATCGTTCTGGAAGTTCCACCATCATGCTGGTTCCTGTAGAAACGTCACCCCCCCCCATACTGGGATGGTATTAGCCCATGGTGACTGCTTCAACCATGGTGAAGAAAAGTCCAATCACGTGGGTAGCGAAATAAGTTGCGTGATTATTCATCCTCTCACTTCCAAAATTATAATGTCCGTCGTGACTATTATAGGCTTCAATTATAAAATACGACACAGCCTTAATCTTGCAGATGTGGATTCGCATGTGAGCTAATACTATTTTATAATGCTGCACGTGCTAGTGACGCTACTTTTGTATCACGCAGCATCCGTGAATTATACGACGTTTCAAAGATGAAATTTCCACTTTGGCAATTTAAATATCTCATACTATTATAATCACACTTATTCAGGATAATTGTAACACTATTACCTGTATATTTCCACTAGGCATCTGCCCTCCACATACGCGTGGGTAATATGTGATGTCACAGCAATGTTGTGCAATACACTATACTTGCCAATAATTATTTCCCAAGCTTCTTATTTAATTCACTGGACTTCATCGACAGTGAATATTAGTATTTGCTTGCTCGATGGCACCTTATAATCACTTTTTAACGCTAAACAGCGGATATTCTTCTACGTCTCGTAGGACAAATGTAATTCCACGCCTACACAAGGCGGATTCTCAAGACGCAGTGCTCCGCTACTGGGTGTCTCTAGAAAGTAGGTCGTCAAAACGAAAACGTTGAGCGACTACTTACGTTCCTTTTTGCGTATCTGCAAGGGTATTACCTTACCTAAAGTAAAAATAAACATTCTCCAAAATGTTTTAATAATGCAGCATGACGAAATGGAATATTCTGAGTCTCGTAGGAAAGATAAAAATAATTAATAAGACCTCAGATAATAATTAGCAGTTTACACCAAAGTCAAAAGTGCGATTCACCGCTACTTCAAAGTATCGCGTGATCTCTCAGCTTCACGTGGCTTCCTGGGTGTGTTCAAAAGTACAACATCCCCTCATAAATGCTCTGTCATAAAAAAAATATCACAAGAACCATAGCTCAGCGGGTTCAATACTAGTACAGCCACCACAATAATGCAGAATATCAGACAAAATTACACACACCCAAGTACACAGAAATGACGACGATGTCCAAACCCCTCACATGACACAACAACATTAACTCATCTAACCTGTTCCATATAGGTAAAATACTCATTTTTCTCCAGTTTAATGCTCTTTTGATGTTTCTCGTCCTCTTTATTAACACTGTCTCTTTTTCTTTCTTCCTCAAAGCCGTCCTCTTCAACTACACCCTTTTACTCTTGAACATCTCAATCTCTCTTTAACCTAATCAAATATTCATCTCTTTGACAACTAACTCGGATCTTTACGTAGATTTCACATTGCTTCATTCTGTACCGAGCGGCATTGCTAAGTGTGTTAATTCGCGCACAACTGCAATGAGGAGCTCCAGCATTCCGAAGATCGATGGTTCGGATCCCATCGCTAACAGTGGCCTTCCTGAATGTGTTTCCTCCATTCTCGATCCAGAAAAATGCTGGGATGGTCTCTTATTTCAAGTACCAGACCACCTATCCCAATCCCCAATAGAAATAATTTCAGTTATTATTATTAAATTTTAGCCTACTTTTCACATTTTGCAAAAACAATGAAAAGATTGTCTTATGAAATCACCCGGGCTGATGTGTGTGTGTCCTTCTGTGTGTGTGTGTGTGTGTACCAATCGATTCCTAAACGGCAGCAGCCATCGAGTGAAGATCTATACCTGAATATCTCACGGCCATATTTGAAAATGATGTCAGTGCTACCAACTGCAGAAAAGCAAAATTGAAATTTGAGCTCTATGTTGGATATCCCAGAAGTTATGCATGTGAACTGTTCCAAAATTGGCACACATATAGACAATAACATTCCGGATTAATTTTCAGAAGCCCATGCATGATAGTGTTGCGAATATTATTCTAACAAGGGAAGCATCAGGTAAGACAGGTCGAAACCTATCTTGAAACTTTGTGAAAGCAATCGTTGTCCTATAAGAGGACAACGCGTGAAAAATCAGCCGCCAGATTTGATTGAAGCTTTTAATTCGGTCTCACCGTGTTTGAATGGATAGGGGGAATCGATTTGCACACATACATGGCCTCCGTCTGCAAACTATTGGGCTGATGATCTTGTAGTTTGGTCAAAAGATGCTTTCCACATACGTGTATGGTGTTGAAAAATTTGGTAGAGATCAGATGATTAGGTTAGTCGCAGTCTGATTGAAGCTTTGAACATTTGGGTGTCCGTCATTACGTTTCCGTCAAGATGGTGGTTATATTAAACATGACACTGTAGTGCCCTTTGTTAGTGCTACCACTGTACCAAATTTCGTTCAATTCGGTTTCACCGTATATGCAGAGTACACACACTAACAGACACACAATTTTTGGTCCTGTATTGTTCTCATAAGTCTACTTTCATATTTTGCAAAATTCGAAAGTAGACTAACAAGTAACTTCTATACTAACAAATGGATTACATTCAAAATATGCACATTATTAGATAATAATTCAAATTAAGTCAGATTAATTCTGAGCAACACATACATGTCAATGTTGCCAACATGTTTTGCGCGCTGATAGATCCAATGTCTAACTTCATGTAACGTCCATGTTATCCATTGGACTTCAACCAAATTTTGTATGTGCATTCTGTACCTTAACCTTTGGAACTAAGAATATATTCAATTACCAGGGCTGCCAAATGTAGTGCTCTCGTAGGCTACACTATTTCAAGTATATTTCGAGCTAATTAACAATGTTAGTGTTGCCAACTTAATTTCTTTATTATTCGATATAGATAGTCTGTATAGCCCTATAGATAAATCATTGGCATGAATCTTAAATTTTAAGAAAAGTAGGCTCTTTAGTTCGTGATGGAACTACTTGTTATATTATAGGCTTCCTCGATTTACAAGCTTTACAGATATCATATTAAATACAAGTAGTTCCATGAAGAACCATATAGCCTATTTTCATATATCCTATTGGTCTTCTCTATTCAAATCTCTCCCGCCTATTAAAAGGAAAGCCATGTTGAATTGTTCTATATGTAGGCTATATGGGTAGAGTTAACTACCAGTGGATGAAAACTTTGTGTTGGTTCATTATACTAACGTTCCCTTTGATTAGGATACAAAAATACAAAACATAATTTTAAAATTTCGCACATTCACTATCTTGAGTTTATGAAAGCAATTGAATTAAATTAGGTGCCGGTTGATTAAATTCAGTATAATCATTTACCGCACCAAGTGCCTCTGCGCTCGGATGATGAAATCACGAGAAAACTACACTTATATATTTTAACGTTGCTTGGCCGCCATGCTGGTTTTATACTTAACAGGATTTTGAAAGTCCCATAAATGAACCACCCAAAATTTCAGGGTGATATCAGTAACAGTTTTGGATATATACCTAGGTAGAATGCCGGTGAAATATTTCACACGGCCGCCATGTTGGATTGGTGAAACGCATTAAATTTTGAAAAGCACGGTCAAGGTCACACGAGGTACTGCCCCCGTAAATTGAATTATTTAGGGACAAAATGAGAGTATTTTCCGTCCCCATGATAAAAGTTAACTAGCAAATATAATTTCTGGAAGTGTGACACAAGAGTGTAATGTTATAAGCTCGAGACTGTGGGAGAGCCCGATCACGTGATATGTTGCACAATGGACGCTTCTAGAAGGCTATATTTAGCATAGCAACAGCGAGTTTGGAAATTAATAATATAAATATTGTTATAAATTATGCTATTGGATCCCAGTCCAGAGCCAATGAGAACAGGTCTCATTGAAGACGGGATCACTTTAATTACACAATATGATGAAATTATGCATTTAGGCCCTTAGAAGAAGATTTTCTTATTTGGTAATGAAGAGAATATTAAGAGAAATTATGTCTGATACTTTAAAAACCGCAGATCGGTTAATCTACGCAGTAATAAGCATTAGTAATCTACGCGCTAAAATTATGGTGGGAGATTGATATGGCCGCCAAAAATTCGACTTGGAGGGGGAGATCCAAGGATCGAGGTTCTTATTCCAGCAGACTTTGAAGAGTAAGGAAGTGTTTTTACTGGGTTAACGGAGATCCCAAGGCTTAGTCCGAGTGCGACGACTGTCGACTTGTGGAGACGCGAGGTTAGCTAGGTGGAACGTTAGAGATCACCGCACTTCCATTCTACGTGAAGTTGCGAGGATTATTGTATTGATTATATCTCATACATAATTGAGATCTAAATATAAAGAAGCGAATATATATTAAGAACAGGTCGCATACTATATATTGTGAAAAGTCGAGCGCTTCAAAATTCACCGTTTCGACAATATCAGCCTGTCAAGTTAGATTTCCAAATGTGTTGGAAATAATGCTGAATAGCATTATAAATTGCAACGTGAAGTTGACGAACGCAGTTCAAGTGAACAGTGGCAGAGAACTTTAAATATTGACGCAACACATAAACATTAATAGAATGACTATTATTATTCTTCAATTGTTATCATTCAGCATAATTAACATTGTTGATATGATGAACTAGATAGCAATGCGCCAGAGACATATTCAATAGCAGAAGTGAAGGTACAACAATGGAGCTTCGTTAGACAACGTATTCCTGAATACAGACGTAGTGTATTGTGCATTTTCGTCAGTCTACGAACACTAATATAACATAAATTAGCAATGAAAACATTTCATTCACTATTTATATGAATATTTCCATAATTATATTCCATTGATGAAGCCGATACATATTTACGACGGAGAATGGAGACTTTACAGGAGAGATTTGTCAAAATGCTAGGGAAAGGTAGCCCAGCAACACAGAAGAATTTGCCAGAAGGATGTCGTTCGAGCCCAGGCGAATGTTGGTGAATTCCAGAGAGAGACGTTTCTTATCTCTGAGGTCGCAGATCCGAGGTTCGAATGTAGATCCATTTCAGTGTCTTGTTCTGAGGAAACATCTAAAGTATTGTGGGAATACTTACATAGATCTTCAAGTTTACGTCCAAATAAGGTATTAGTGTATCTCAATTGTTATATAGAGCTTGATTAGTAACATTCTGAGTCAGCGATCTTATTCCATATTTTCAGCGATCTTATTCCATATATCTATATTTTCACATTTCATGTATTTCAGTGCTTCTATGTATTTTACACTTCAGATGTGTGTTGAGTTTTTTTTATACTTCAAGATTATTTAGAAGATGATTGCATTTCATCTATTTTTCAATTTTATTCTACGGATCAGTTGTGGAACTGACATTAAAATTATGTTTGAGGAATCATATTGCCTCATAGGAGACCAGTCGTTTCGACTCTCGAATTTTTATAATTTCATTTAAACGAATTATTCTGACATTGTGTCATAGCTTCAAATTAAATTCTTATTAAATTTAATTTGAGCACTTTAATGTAACAACATATAACTTCAAGGACAGAAGAAACATCGAATGATATTGTTATATCATTATTGTACATAAACTATCGACGATCGAAGAAATACTAGTCGTTTGATAAGACCGAAGTCTTAATTCCTATGAACACTCTTTGTGTAGAGTGGAAAAACATTACGACATTGACAAACCTATCTTATTATTTGTAAAGCTAAGAGCTTTGTTCATTTAATATGTTAGAGGAAATACTTTTTGATAGAAGATTATTCAAATCTTTGGCTATGAATTCAAAGCTAGTTTATCCCGGTCAAGATTGAATTCTATCTGACATTATAAATAACATGTGTGTTATTTTATCCTATTTGTGTAACATCACGTCATTTGTGGACATGATATTACAACGATAATCAATGTATAGCTTGACAAGTGAGATGAGACAGGAGTATTATTTTTATTACATGTATTTGCGACAGACGAGTTAACAGTTAATTATCTTGTTGTGGAGTAAACTTTAGGAGGTTAATCACGACTGTCTAATATCGTTCATTACAATTGGAAGTTTCGTTTGAAGAACTTAAACATGTATAATTGTAGTCCAGTAGTCATGTGCAATGATACTGAGGGTCATGCCATTATTTGAGAGAAGTTCCTACATAAGATATGTTAATAACAATTAATACCATTTGGTTATTGTTTAACATAGTAGATGATAATTGTTTATGCCATATATACTGTTATATGAGGATTTGTAGAGCTATGGAGTGCTCGTGTGAGGGAATTCCGCATTTTAAGGAAGTCAAAGTATTGTTGTTCTTTGATAAAAAAAAAGGCATGTATCATGATAAGAGCCGTTGTATACAAGTAGTCCAGTTTTTGTGAATTAACGATTTAGCTGTGTTAACAGGAGGGTTTCAGCGGAAATGCAACTTGAGAAAGATTGTCTACTCATGTCTAAAATACAATTATAAAATTTTATTAAACCCGAAGTTTTGTAATTACGTACAATTTACCTTAATCAGTCGAGTGTATTATACCGATAATGTAATGAAACCTATATAAGACGATGTGTAAGCAGTATATTAAAACTACAGGACGTTAGAGAAGGATGGTTATGGGAAAAACCAGTGTATATATTTTGTTAAGAATTATATTGTTACCGAGAAGTTAGAATCTCGAAAGTGTCGCTTTTGCAACACTAGATAATGGATATTATTATAAACATATTACATGTAAATAATTTTTGTGGAAATGATTTAATTAGTTAAATAATTTAGTAGGATTTTTTAATCAATTGTTTTGGAACAGTGTGTGTTTATGAGCAGATGTTTTTGGTGTGTATGATTATTCATTGTTAAGAGCATATGTGGAACCGAATTGGTCTAGAACAATTGCGGAGTGCGAATGAAAGAGTGTATATAAATTTTTAGAATGATTGTTTAAGAAACAAAGTAGTTACGTGAACTTTTGTAAGATATGAATATTAATTTTTACGTGTTTTATAAATACACACACAAGCAGCCTCTGTGGGCTAGCGAGAATGATTCACCGTTAGCATTGGAGAGCGATGACATAATATTAACAGGTGTAGACTCACAGCCTTATATTTATTGTATGAACCAGTTTTGAGTACGGCGTGGTGCCGGGTGTTTCATTGATAAAGCAACGTTACTACAGGTGCGTTCTGCAAACGCAGGCTTGTGAATGAAACCATGTGTCTGGAATGCCATTTAGAGACTTCATTAAACGTTTTTATTTCCACGCAGTGTAGGCCTAGAACAAGCCAAGATTTTATACTCATAATTTTAATACAGCATTGTAGTAAGATGTAGAGTTGAAAGGAGTTGTGAATGATTGCGTGTTTTTAATTTTAATGTCTATTGTTAAATTCGTTTATTGTTATTTTGTTTATGCAGTAGTAGATTTGTTTACCCTATTGTTAATAAATTCTGTTCAGATTGTTTTCCATTGTTGTTGGAGTGTGATTCATTTTAAATATAAGGAACAGAGTATTGTGGATGTAGTGTAGGCGAAGCTGAATTCCCAGTCCCCGAGAGGTAAGTAAAGGTGAGTGCCCCGTGTAGTTGCTTGTTGATCCACAATATTCTTGTAACTGCTGTCTGTAAATCCCTAAATGCCGTGTTGGAAGCGATTTCTAATGTTGTATATGCCGGTGCAGTTAGAAATAGGCAATGCAGCGGGGGCAATGGATATTCCAACAGGATCCTTTCCGGATTATCGGGTACAGTACTAGTATATATTTACCAAGTTTCATTGAAATCAATCATGCCGTTCATATTGTATTAGGTCACTCAACACAGGTCACAAACATTCACGGACAAAAAGTGATCTCATAAGCATATATTTCATATGAGGAAAATAGGCCAAAAATATGTGAATAGAAAGGAAAATTATGAATATGATTTATAATACATCAGAGTACCTCTAATTCCAATTAAAATACTGTATCTTATATCAATTAAAATTGATACGGTCACCACATACATACATACTGTACATGTTATGAGACAGATGCAATACATACCCAAGTCACGGGGTTGATGTTCAAGATATCCTTCGGCTCTGAAATGATTGAACAACAGCTAATTTCTATTTATAAACTCTGGCCATTGGCATAAATATACTGTAAATATATGCGTGGGATAAACCCTACACAGGCTTCAATGTTTTAAAACAACCCGTGCAGCGGACAGTGTCAGCCAATACTGCAAAAATGAAAAGTGCTGATGCTTTATGTCGGATAACTTAAATGTATTTCAGGCACATTTAAAGAGAAAATCCTGATAAAGCTTCATGATGGATGGACGTCAGTCAAAATCTCGCGGCCGCTATCGGAAATCATAGCGCATGAATAATTACAAACTTATTACAGTATATTTTTACTTTGAAATGTAGAATGCACTAAGGATATTTTCCAAGGATTATTTTCACATTTTATAGCCATGGGTGTTTGCTCACTTACTACGATACGATATAGAAGTCAAAGTTGCAGTTCTGTTTACTGACAACGTAGATTTTTATGAAGCGTGGTATTATATGAGGACTTATAATGATAGTTCATAGTCCATCTGTGTTGTCAGTCGCAGCTTTCCATCTAAGAAACCACTCATCCTTTCAGTTGAAAATGTCACTATAAAGATATATCAATTCGACTTCCAGTAGGATATTATTTCAGTTGTAATTTAAGGAGGCTTTCCCTTTTTGCATCATCCTGGGAAATATGCATACAATCGAAACGTCCAAAGCCGTCGGATTTATGAGAGCTTTAAAATCCTTTAGTATGACTTCCCGTGGAGGGGAAGAAAAGCCGGCGGGCCCATGTCATAGATTTATGGCATGGAAAAGAACCTACCACTACAATTGGTAGTGTGTAGCCAAATTTGTAGGTTATATTTCGTTACAAACGCTCTATCAAGTACCAATGTTCACCGCTAGTTGTCAGTGGCATCTGGTGGCCAATGTTTCAATTACTTGAAATTGAACTTGCTCATTCCTCTTCATTTTATTTAATCTCATCCACACGCGACAGGACTTGTAGCTCACCCCATGGGTGTCTGCATAGAAGTAGCTACAAACTCTGGCGAGTCGAACATGTCGTCGGACACTCCCAGCACTAAAATCCTTACGCTAAAAAACAAAATAAACATTATTAGACATTATTACTAAAAGAATGTCAAAATTGGCTTATAAACATAAGAATAGCTAAAATACGCAGCCAGCCACGTTAAATTGCTCACCAATACAATAGACCGTAATAATTAACGCTACACACACTACTACAGTCACATAGAAACACAGATTATGAGACAGATAAAAACACACTAAAGCACACGGTCGTGATGATCAAAATGTCCCAGGCCTCAATATGAATTTCCAATAACAGAAGCACCTTAAATATACACGATAATGATTTAAACATTGAATATACAGTACAATTTGAGATGATTTGACGTATATCTCGATTCTGATTATTTTACTGCGAGCACATTTTCGCAAACATTGTAACAACAGTAATTGTACAATTCGGGGTGGAGATGGGGGCATGTGTGTAAAAATGTATTTCTTACCTCAGTTTGATTCCGTACTTATCTTAAGACCACGAGCACCTCGCTACCAAACCGAGACCAAATTACAAGTACTAACTGGTACAGGGACAGACAGCTGTGTACCTAATACATACGGCCAATCAACCACGCTGCTCTCTTGTTTAGCCACCTGCCAGATTGGCAGCGTGTGCATTGGGGGCGAAATAGACAGAGAGAAGCAATTCAGGCCGTACATAAAAAGGTACATTGTATAAATAAACTTCTGTATGAGTGATTGATTGTCTCCCCGAATGAATGAATATATGGAGTATTTGAGGTGATGGAAGTGCGTGCATGAGAGAATGAGTGTAGCCTACTATATTAATATTATAAATATATAAATAATGCAAATATCGTTGTAAAACATGTAAATATTACAAAATCAAATGTAGATGCTAATTGTTGAAGTGAAAAATGTACCGTAATATGTATGTGGGGCTTGCCTTTTTTCACTAGGCCTTCCATACTTCTGTTTGATTTATGGTAAATAAATATTATTAAGTCCAGCTTAGCTACTGCCATACCAAATACGCAGTTCACACTACACTACGGATGAAATTACCGTAACGTCGGGTATCCCTCAGGGCAGCGTAATCGGAACTTTGTTATTTTTGGCGTTTATAAATGACTTACCAAATGGGATTCGCAGTGACAGTCGATTGTTTGCGGATGATTGTGTAATATATCGAAAGATACATGACTCACAAGACAATGCAGTACTTCAAGATGACCTGAACCTGGTCTATAAGTGGGCGATTGAAAATAAAATGAAAATAAACACAAGAAAATGTAGTCTAATAAAATAGGGAAAGTGCGAAGGCAATATTTTCAATATAGCATTGGCTCGGAAGTACTTGTTGAAGAAGATTCTTGCAAATATTTGGGCGTTAACGTAAGAAATGATATGGAACGGGGTAGTCATATAGGATGTGTAGTTTCTAAAGCTTACAAATCCCTGCACTTTGTAATGAGGGTATCAAAAGGAAGTAGTACCTCTGCTAAAGAATTAGGATATTTGTCACTTGTAAGACCTATTCTGGAATACGTCTCGGCGGTTTGGGATCCATATCAAGTAGGGCTCATAAATGAATTGGAAATGGTACAAAGAAAGGCCGCTAGATTTGTGCTCAGTGACGTTAATCCCAGGAGCAGTGAGAGCCGTATGTTAAAGAAACTTGGGTGGGAATCACTTGAGGCTAGGAGGATGAAATCTAGACTCTGCGCTATGTACAACGCGTATACAAATCAACCAGCAGGGGGTGAGCTTAGCAAACGTATGGAAAAGCCTACTTACATGGGTAGGAGCGATCACCCTTTCAAAGTTAAGGGCCGACCACAGCGAACAAATTATGGTAAATATTATTTCGTAAACCGTGCCATTGATAATTGGAACTATCTACCTGCCGCAGTCTTAGAGCCTTTTCCCAAACATATAGGTGTGTTTAAGAAAAGACTGACTATTTGTGTAAATACTCCAGTTTAATTGTTAGTGAATTGTTATGTACAATTATTTATTTGTTATGTATACCTAATTTGCCACCGGGGGACACACCCCCAATTGCAAATAAACGAATGAATGAATGAATGAATGAATGAATGAACAGACAACCTGGACTCAGCTCACACCACCTTACATTGCACTCTCGCTTGACGTCACACTGCAAAAGTCACATCTCACAGATACATTATGTCCTGGGTTGCACTAGGTCATACATCACAATAATGCAGGTATTGCGCTGCAAATCAATCTGTTCCCCCCGAAAATATGCCAAGGTATGAACTTTCCCTTACCCTTATATTTAAAGGGTGAACTGTTATTTGCTGTTGCAAAGGGTATGACTAGCACTGCTGCCTCATCTCATCACAAACCAATAAGGAGTGATATTGAGTCTCGGCACGTATTGCATTGTAGGCCTAGTCATTCCGCTATCAGATACCAGTTTGGGTCCATAATGCAAACATTGTAGCCTGACCACAGCGCGCATTATTCTAATAATGACTTGTCACCGCGGTAGCCCGGGTTCAATTCCTTGCTCTGCCGAGAAATTGAATTCTCGCCTGGGGGCTGGAACGGGGTACACTCAGCCTCGTCAGGCAAAACTTCCCGTCTCAGCCATCCTGGAAGTGGTTTACCATTTCTGCTCCAAGCGAACGCCTTGATGGTTGCTAAATTAAGGCCATGGCAGCCTCCTTCCTAACCATCATATGAATTACAACTACACACACTAATACAGTCGTCACAATAACACAAGATGTCAGAGAAATTCCACACACACACACACACACACGGATTAGTACATCCTTCAATCTCCTCTTTCATCGTTTCCTGTTCACTGGCATCAAGCACGGCTCGTAGCTTTCTCAGCTAATCTTACCGCAGAATTACTTCTGAGTATCAAGAAATGTAATGTCTCTCCGAGAGATTGCTACACGCTAATCCAACAATGCGCACAGGAGCAAATACTCAGAGGATTGTGCACTCGTTTGGTACAGTTCGTTGCAAATGGAAACTTGGGGTTCGGTGGCGTAGTTGGGTAGCATGCTGAGTTTCTATGCACAAGATCGCGGGTTCAAACCCGGCCGATGTCGTCGGATTTTTAAGAGCGTTAAAACTCCCTCGGTATGCCTTCCTTTGGAGGGGAAGTAAAGCTGGCGGTCCCATGTCATGGATTTATGGCATGATAAAGAACCTTCCACTAATTACACCTGTGTGAAGCTAAATTATAGGTTAAACATTTGACTAACGCTCTTAGGTTCCAACGTTCGTCGCCACGAGCTGACTGCGGTGGCATCTGGTAACCTAGTTCTGAACTAGTAGTCGTTGACGGTGGCGTTTGGCGGCAAAAGTAGGAACTACTTGAAAAAATTGAATGTATGTAGTCCTTACTTGAATTGAATACAGATAACACACACTAATACAGCCATCACAATTAACACCGGTTATCAGATAGATTCTACACACACCCAAAGTACATGGGCTAATATGACCACGTTGTCGCAGACCCTAAACTAAGGATCCAACCAACCGAAATAGAAACAGTTTGGCTCGCGCGTTGGTTACACGGATCATGTATTCCAAAACGTTGTAAAACATGTCAGAACAAATTGAGTTTGGGTGCCACCCCCTACATCGCCAAGTTTTGTCTTCAGATGACTGCAGCCAGGGCATGGAGTTCAAGTTATCAGCCGTAACGTCGGAACGAATACTTTCTTTCAGAGTAGATCAGAGATAGGACCTAGGGACCGGAGGCCTACATACCCCGAGGTCATAATAGATGGTCAGTTCAACTGGAAAGGTAATTTTGGTCACGATATTCATTATTTTTATCAGCATTGATTTACTGAACTCTGGTTGATTAGCTGCGTGGTGCAGCGGTAACGTACTTGCCTGCCCAAAGTTGCAGGATCGAATCCTGGTGCAGTCATTTGCCATTTGAAGGTGCGCAAATGTGAGAGGGCCGTGTCAGAATTAATAGCACCTTAAGGATCCCCTTCGGGGCAACATTTCAGCACCCCGGCGTCTCCAAATGCCGAAGTAGTTAAAAGGGACGTAAAACAAATAACCATTATTATTATTATTATTATTATTATTATTATTATTATTATTATTATTATTATTATTATTATTTCTGAATCCTGGTAACCGTTCCATCAAGTAGGCTCTTAAACAAGTTCCCATGTACCAGTTAAAAGGAGCATATGCTTACCGTTAGGCCGCCTCGTTGCGTAGTGGGCAGTATTCTTGGCTGTCACTGCGGAGGCCTGGGTTCAATCCCCGGTTTTGCCAAGAAATGCAATTCTTGTCTGAGGGGTGGAACGGGGTACACTCAGCTATATGAGACAGAACTGAGAAGAGGCCTGGAAGTGGCTTTCCATGGTTTGCCACTTCTACTCCAGGCAAATGCCAGGATGGTACCTGAACTAAGGTCACGACCACTTCCTACCCAAATCCTACCTCAATTACCTATACACACACTAGTACAGACTTCACAGTAGCACAGGTTATCAGACAATTTCTACACACGCCCAAGTACACGAGGCTACATGACCACGATGTTGCAAAGACCCGAAAGAATCAACAACAACAGTTTACCGTTAGCGGTGAGGTAAGAATTGAGAACTAATGCTTCCAGAAAGAAACTTTGCTAGCATTAGTTCGCCAATGCTGGCATAGAAAGTTAGGCATTTCTTTCCGATAGGAGTTAAGTTGGAAGAGCACAAGTCTTTGATTTTTATTGCCCTACGAAGTGAGCTGACAGGAAGTGTGGGTGAGAGGGGGAGAACTGGCTCTTGTTTATGACTTCCAACTTCCCACTGGCTAACTTTGTATGGCCATGTTGCCTTCCACCATAAAATGCCAAACTTCATTTAGTCTATGTTGATGTTTCATTAATTAAGTTATTCATTTATTATCACATAAATGTAAAATATCTACATAAATTTAATATACAATTCTCCACAAATTTGTATAATTTGAAAACAATTATCTTAATTTACAATAGAAACTTACAAACTACTGTATATCCCTCTGTCATCACTAGGAACTCTTTAAGAGGACATTCCTGAATTGTATGAGAAACAGTTTAGTTGATGGGGGGCCGATAACCTAGATGTTCTTCTTCTTACGTATTCAATCCGTTGATTGGTCTGCGGCAGTTCTCCAGTCGGTTCTATTTATAGCTTTCCTCTTCATCTCTTCATAGTTTCTACATCCTACATCAGACATGATTAGCTGTACATATTGTAGGCGAGGTCTTCTACGACGTCATTTGCCTTCAACCATTCCCTCCAATACCGTTTTCAGAAGGCTATCGTGTCTCAAAATGTGCCCTATCAGTCTAGTCCTCCTCCTCTTTATGCTTTTCCAGAAGGTACAATTTTCCTCCACCTTTTTAAATACTTCAGCATTCGTTATTTTTTCTGTCCAGCTAATTTTTAGCATTCTTCTGTAACACCATTGTTCAAAGGAATTTAACCTCCTTTTATCTTCTTTTCGAATTGTCCACGTTTCGCAACCACAAAGGGCAATACTCCAAACATACGCTTTTAATAATCTTTATGTTCGACCCTGACTATTATGTATCTGAAAACTGTATCATAATGAGACTCATTATAACATTATTTTTCATTATGATACAGTTTCTCCCACCAATCAGAGCTCAAGAAACAGTCATTTGACCAATTAGATAATTAGATGCGCTGAGTACCACGGCCTTCTAATGTAAATCACACTGCCTTGCCTAGTGTAATAGTAGAGTAATCGAGGTGGCCATGGTAAATACAAGGCATTGTCTGCATCTCATGCGCTCTGTTCAGTACATAAAACTGGCGAAATCTCGACAGATATTTATGAATATTTATCTTCGAACATAAAATAGTTATAATAATTATAGTCGAACATAAACAGTCGTATGCAACTCGCCTATAATGGTAATTAAGACACTCGTATGGAAATTATAAAAGTCGCATACGCTCGTTTTATAAAAAAAATACTCGTGTCTTAATTATAGCCATTATAGGCTCGTTGCATAATGTATTATTATGTTCGACCCTTACTATTATGTGGCAGAAATCTGTATCATAATGAGGCTCATTATAACACTATTTTTCATTATGAAACAGTTTATCCCACCAATCAGAGCTCAAGAAACAGTTGTGTGACCAATTAGATAAGGATACCTTCGCGCATGCACTCAAAATCCAACATGTCTATATAAATTACCGAAAGTGCACCGTCCATATGTTTGCGTAAATAAACTGGTGAATATGAGACAAGAAATAGCACTGTACCTTAATATCCCCAAAATCAATTTCTACACAGCGCGTGGTTTTGAAACGACTTCGGTGACAGTTTTACTGAATACTGGTGCACAATCTGAACATATGGTATTGAAGCACACAGAGCGCATGCGTCGGTTGTCCAGAGAGCTTGGAAAACAGAGATATACTACCCACCGCAGCACCCATTTACAACATTCTAGTGACTGAACAGATATTTATGAATATTTGTGTTAAAACATATAATAAAGTTATAATTATCGTCGAACATAAACAGTCGTATGCAACTCGCCTATAATGGTAATTAAGACACTCGTATGGAAATTATAAAACGAGCGTATGCGTGTTTTAATTATAGC
Organism: Meconema thalassinum; assembly: GCA_946902985.2. Classification (NCBI taxonomy): domain Eukaryota; kingdom Metazoa; phylum Arthropoda; class Insecta; order Orthoptera; family Tettigoniidae; genus Meconema; species Meconema thalassinum. The sequence continues at coordinate 879,794,223 of OX336390.1, forward strand.
CATTATAGGCTCGTTGCATAATGTACTATTTTCTGGTTTTAAGATGTTAGGCCCCTTTAAACAATAATTATCATCATCATCGTTTACTTGATGTGATCAGGAGTGTGCGTAGGATTCGATGTCCTGGAATTTGTAATATGATACCATATTGACATTAGCCTGAAATGAAAGTGGAAATTACACTTAGGATGGACACAGTCAACGCCACGGTTTAGGCTCGGAGCACGCCTTATATTGCTGGTGAGGGTAGTGGGAAGTGGGGAATGTTGCACCGGAGTGTGGACGTGTCTGAAGCACACCACACGCAGGGATAATTCACCATGCGGTCCCGGGCAGCTGATACAGTGCCGTGGAGTTAGAACTTTAATGAGCACTATTACTGCAACATGTAGGCCCACCACTCTCTCCTTCACTGTCCTGCAGTCCGGACAAATGGGACGTTAGTGATACATGCTAGTAACAGTAGAGTGCAGTGTATCCCGAGATTCCAGCAGAACGGATTTATATGACTAGCAATCGCACCCAGATGAACAAACTCCCCTCCTATGGGCTGGACGCACAGTGGGGCAAGAGTGCCTCAAATGCGGCATTAATTCTAATTTTACATAATAAGAGTTCTAAGTTACATATCATTATCAAGGACATGTTTGTGTTTTACGAAAAGTGAAAATACAGTTCATTTTACATTTTTATTAATATAATAGTTGTAAAACATTGTACAAATTATAATTATAGCAAAATAATTATTTTGGAAATGCAGAAAGCAACTTATTCACATGAATCCTCAGAACTAGTGAAAGTACAATTGTCTCAATTACTACCATCCCTGGAGCCTCCGTGGCTTAGGCGGCTGCACGCCGGCCTCTCACCGCTGGGTCCGTGGTTCAAATTCCGGTCACTCCATGTGAGATCTGTGCTGGACAAAATGGAGGCAGACAGGTTTTTCTCTGGGTACTCCGGTTTTTCCTGTCAAAAATTTCATTCCAGCAACACTCTCCACTATCATTTCATTTCATCTGTCATTCATTTAATCATTGACCCAGAGGAGTGCGTCAGGCCTTGGCAGGCGGCACAGTTCATATCCTCGCCGCTAGATGGGGGCTTCATTCATTCCATTCCTGACGCGGTCGGAGACTGGAAGCCGGCTGTGGATTTTCATTTTTCACTACCATCACTCCCTTCATCATCATAATCATCCCGACTCCTGAAACTATATTGTAGATATGAATGGAGATTTTAATCAATCTCATGCTTCTTTCGGAAGGCCTTGAAGGTGTTGCTTCTTTTCTTTTCTTTTTTGAAAGTTTCCGCTTGCTAATGATTAGAGGATCAGAACCAAAAAGTAATTTAAAATATCGGCATTTGTTTTCTGTCGACTACATTTTCTGGAATAATTTTCCCGGCAATTTTTGAAGTCCTTATTACGTGCTTCCTGTGCTTCCTCTGTTAACTGTCTAATAGGAAGCAATGCGGACGATACTATTCAGGTCCATGTATCAAATATTTATGCAGTGTTTATTTATGTATTTATGTATTTATGAACAAAATATATTGCCGTTCTATAGGCAAAAACTCAACATTTTTCATGATTTCCAGAAGTTTTCTCCTTGTGATAAACATTTTATGTGAACTGGTACCTGAAATAAACCCAGACAAGATTTATTTGTTGCCCTCCGATTTTCTCTGTTCTTGATTTTATTGTAATTTAGAGAAAAGTGGCAAAAAGTAGCAGTAAACCTAAACTGATCCACAATACAGAGACCACGACCACTAGAAAAAAATCAACAATGCATGCTCGGACTGCCTCGGAACATAAATATATCAAGATGGTAAATATAAAGCCTCGTCCACGCCGGCAGATTTGTTTGCACACTGTATGTAGATTGTTTGAAGACTGTATGCAAACTGTTTGAAAACTGTATGAAGACCGTATGGATTCTGGAAACAGTCTACAAACAGTGTCCATACAAGTCTGCCTACAGTCTGCAGACTGTTTAGAAATATTGTATCCGATACAAGTATGTTACTTGGTTTGCGTCCACGCCAGGATTAGACCTCTAGTCCACACAGTCAGTGCTTCTAGCGATGCTGAGCGAAGAAGAAGTACTTGCGTTTGCGACCTCTTGTAAAGCATCCTGCTTTTACTGCGATTTTTACACTCTAAACACGTCACGTCCCACAAAACAGGACGGGAGTGAAACTCGTAATTAATTTGATTGTCTGTTCCTGATTCCAAGAAGTAATTTTGGGACTATCACCAGGATCACAGTTTTCTTATCAAATTTTAAAACTAAAAACCAAATATATACTTTTGCTACGCACAATTCACGCACAATTAACTCAGCAGTATAACTCCATCCGCACTGTGATCCGCTCGAAAGGCAGCTGGTTACTGGATGCGTCTGTGGTTTGTATCCGGTCTCCAGTTTCAAAACACGTCCACACAGGAAGACTTGAGACAAAATACTTGTTCCTTGTATGCTTTTTTTTTTTCAATTTCGTTGGAAAACAGAAAACATTGTATCTTGTCTCTAGAAACACGTGATTTGTTTGTCATTTGTATGTCAATTGTATGCAGACTGTTTGCAAACTGTATGCAGACTGTTTCCAAACATCACTCGAGTATAAAATGTGTCTCCCGATTGTATGTAGATTGTTTTCAAAAAGTCTGCGAACATCCCGCATACAAATGAGAAACATTTGGAAAACAGTCTGCATACAATGTTTCTGGAAACAAATCTGCCGGTGTGGATGAGGCTTAAGCCGCCGTTTAAAGAACGATTATTCTGACAAACAAACATTACTACATAACAACTAAAAATATCAATACATACCTCAACACCAAGGTTCCATGGCGAAACAATGAATCAATTCCGAAAACACGATTTATCTGCTCTGCAATATCTCAACTACTGTGGGCTCCCCAAGTGAGACGCAGTGTGGTCAAGTTCACAGCGTGTTTATAATGTTCTGTTATTCCAAAAATATCATCATACGCCCAATTTCAGTTTTTTAATTAATGCCGCATTTGAGGCACTCTTGTCCCTCTGTGCGACGGGTCAGGAGGTAGAAAGATGTGTGGGCTGCCTACCTCTAGGGGATAATAACAATAATAATCGATCACATACTAACAGCATGCCCAGTACTTGCGCAAAGGGACAATGTACGGCGACATGACAATGTAGCTAATACCATCTACCTAGAACTATGCAAGCAGTGTCAACTACCAATAGATTCAGAGTCATACTTCAGACTACAACCTCAGTCCATAGTAGAAAATGATATAATCAAAATACATTGGCATTCACCTGTCATCACCAACAAGACAATAGCTGCTAATAAACAACACTCATCGTCACAGACAAAGTGCACAAGAACACATAGCTCTGAGACATCGCAGTACCAAACTCCCAAAATAACAGAACTAAGACCCACGAAAAATGCAGCAAATATATGGACTTGGTAACAGAAATAAAACGCCTTTGGAAACAACAAACAGTCACTGTCATCCCAGTTAAAATCTCAGCCACAGGAGTAATATCGAAACAACTCTACATCAACTCAATTTACCATTCAACATCCATCAAAAGCTATAGAAGGCAGCAATACTGGACAGCTGTAATGTTGTCAGGAAAATTTTGAATAGTGAATGAAAACCAGAAAAGCTTCTTGTGTAGGCCCAACGACGTTTTGCCGAAGACCAGGAGAACTGTGTTTAATGAACAATTATAATAATAATAATAATAATAATAATAATAATAATAATAATAATAATAATAATAATAATAATAATAATAATAATATTAATCCTTGAAGAAACAGGATTAGATCACAAAACACGGAAACTCATTGAACAAACGCTGACCAACACAAAATCCAAAGTAAAATTTATGGGGGAAATCTCCGAACCTTTCGAAATTCAGACAGGTGTGCGACAAGGAGATGGTCTTTCCCCTCTCTTGTTCAACATTGTCCTGGATAAAGTCATGGAAGAATGGGAAAAAGAGCTCAAGAAACAAAATGTCTGGAAACCAGTTACACTTGGCTATCGTAAAAATAATCTCTCTATACCATATCTTGCCTTCGCCGATGACTTGGTTATACTAACAGAAAATCAAGAGACCGAAATAGAACAAATAGAAACACTCCAAGAATGCGCCGAAAAAGTGGGACTTCAAATATCCTTCGAGAAAACTCAAGTGCTAAGTCACAAAGGCGACAACATGCAAACAAAATACGGAACCATCAAAAGAGTCCCACATTTCAAATATCTGGGAGAATTTATCGAACCAACTGGATCCGAAAATATCTCACAACAAAACCGTCTCCAGAAAACCAGGAGAGCACTCGGACTTATCCAAAACCTCTATAACAAAAAATGTATGTCAAGACAAACCAAACTTCGACATTACAACACTGTCATCAAACCGGCAAGTCTCTACACAAGCGAAACACTTACACTCAATAAGAAATATGAACTTGAAGACATCAAGAAAGAAGAAAGAAAAATCATTCGGAAAATACTGGGAGCAAGACTCACTCCTGACGGGTACCGACTTCAGTCAATCAAGACAACTGAAAAATACTCAAACATCGAAGTCGACTTCAGAAAAAGACGATTGAAATTCTTCGGGCACATAAGTAGACTGCCGAATACACGACTAACAAAAAGAATACTAGATTACATATCATCACTCAAAAGTACAACACCATGGATGAAAGAAGTACAAAAAGACATGCGAACTGCTAACATAACCGACACATCAGACAGAGACTCCTTCCGTAACAAAATGAACAACTGGGAAGTCCAACCAGAGCAACCAAAACCTACACCTTACAGACCTCAATGGTCTGACGAAAGAAAATTGGCATTCTCCAACAGAATGAAACAATATTGGCAAGATAAGAAGAACGTCAAAAATTGATTCAAATTGCTTAACGCTTTCCAATATTGGGAAAATACGCTGTAAATAAATAAATAAATAAATAAATAAATAAAAATTAATAATAATAATAGAAATAATAATAATAATATTCTGCATTCACGAAACTTTGAGCTTTGCACATCATGTACAGTGCACCTCGAGCTCTCAAGCTCAATAGGTAAACCCACCTAAATGACCAGACTCGACCCTCTGGAGTTTACACCTGAGCGTCCATCCACTCTCAATTACTTCTTGGGCTGCGTCATCTAATTTCCGTCTTGTGCATTCATCCGCTAGAATATCTGGCTCAGGGACACTGAACCATACTTCTTCGCCTTACTTTTTAACGTAATATATGATAAAACTAGCCATGTCGATGTGCGCTCAGTGGGTGTGTTCGCTTGCTGCATGCTGGTCCGTGGAGAGCTTGTACGGGCCCTAGGACAAGAACTTACGGACCCCACCGTGGTTTTCCACTTCTTCTCCAGGCAAATGGTATCTAAATTAGGATATTCTCAACCCTAGCTTCAATTACTAGTGTTCCTTCGCTTTTTAAAGCTCCCTAAAAACTCAGTGGGTTCTTAAAATTGTTTTTACTTTTATTGGAGCGTTTTATTCCATGTGAATTTATAATGTCGTTCTGGATGTAACTGACTTCCTCGTATCACAAGAAAAACCTTTCACAACCTTATGCATTCTAGTTGGTTAAATTCTAATTTGGACTTTGCAATGATTATTTAGGAAGTATCCACCCAATAAAGGGTTAAGGCCTACATTACACATGTGTTAAATTAGTTGGGCACTACGCTGTTGCTAGCGCCAATGCTTTGCTCAACACAGTGCTCCGGCCGCCACACGGGATCTGAGCGTCTCCGTTCTATAGGGAGGACCCTCACTGCACAAAATACATTAGGCTACTGTACAGTAGTATATTTTCTAGATTCAGATATATTCAATAAGACTTCAAGACTATCAGAACATTTCAAATTTGTCTACCCCGGGATTTTCCACTTTCCCGGGCCCCTCAGCAAATCCGGTCCCCAGGGCTACAGCCCCATTTGCCCCTCCCTCTCGTCGGGGCTGGCTGTGTTCTAGGCAACTTCCCCTCTTTTGGAGTTGAAGCTAGCTATGAAGCGGCCGTGGCCTTAATTTAAGTTGCATCCCAGCATAACTTATGTATGGAGTGGAAGTGGGGAAAACCACGAAAACTCTCTGCACAATGGCCGATATTTCTTACGAGCTGAATTCACCCTGTTCCAGCCCCAAAACCAGAATTAAATTTCTTGGCGGAGCTGCGAATCGAACTCGGTGCTCCTCAATGACAACCAAGGACGCTAGTTACTACGCTAGTTTATCGAAACCTCTAGTTTAAAGTTACAGAATTGTTCTCGCCTGCTATGCCCAAGGTTTCGGGATCGATTTTCGACGCAGTTAGTAGGCATTTGAGGGTATTTAAATGCGAGGGAGACGTGTCATTAGATTTATTGTCACATTTAAGTTCCCCTTTGCAAGTCTACGTGACATAGGCGGCAGCTCGACGGTCTCTCACTGCCGGGTCCGTGGTTCAAATCCCGGTCACTCCATGTGAGGTCTGTGCTGGACAAAACGGAGGCAGACAGGTTTTTCTCCGGGTACTCCGGTTTTCCCTGTCAAAATTTAATTCCAGCAACTTCATTTCATCTGTCATTCATTTAATCATTGCCCCAGAGGAGTGCGTCAGGCCTCGGCAGCCGGCACAGTTCATTTCCTTGCCGCTAGATGGGGGCTTCATTAATTCCATTCCTGACCCGGTCGGAGACTGGAAGCAGGCTGTGGATTTTCATTTTCAAGTTACCCTTTAGTTCAAAACTCCAGCACCTCACCGGCTTTAAAAATCCTAAGTAGTCAAAATGGACGTAAAACTCATAACTTAATTTATGTTCGACCCTCACTATTATGTGTCAGAAAACTGTATCATAACGATGGTCATTATAACACTGTTTTTCATTATGATACAGTTTCTCCAGCCATTCAGAGCTCGTTCATTGACCAATTAGGTAACGATACCTTCGCGCATGCGCTCAAAATCCAACATGTCGGACATAAACACAACATCGAACTATAATAAATTACCGACATGGAATACGCACCGTCCATATGTTCTCGTAAATAAACTGGCGAATATGAGACAAGAAATAGCACTGTACCTTACTATCACTAACCCTAATTTCTACACAGCGCATTGCCTTCAAACGACTCCGGTGACAATATTACTGAGGGACGGCAGATGTAAGCATATGGCCTGTATAATATGGCATTGCAAGCACACAGAGCGCATGCGTCAGTCGTTCAGAGATCTTGAAAGACAGAGATATTAGACCCAGCGCTCGCTCTCCGATCACAAAATTCAAGTGGCCGACTCTCAATAGATATTTATGAATATTTATGTTAAAACATATAATAAAGTTATAATTATCGTCGAACATAAACAGTCGTATGCAACTCACCTATAATGGTAATTAAGACACTCGTATGGAATTTATAAAACTCGCATACGCTCGTTTTATAAAAATACTCGTGTCTTAATTATAGACATTATAGGCTCGTTGCATAATGTACTATTATGTTTGACCCTGACTATTATATGTCAGAAAACTGTACTATATTGAGGCTCATTATAAAACTATTTTTCATTATGAAACAGTTTCTCCCACCAATCAGAGCTCAAGAAACAGTTGTTTGAGCAATTCGATCAGGATAGCATCGCACCTGCGCTGAGTTCCACAGCCTTCTAATTTAAATTTCACTGCCTGGCCTAGTGTCATAGTAGGGTAATCGAGGAGGCCATGGTCGAATACAATGCATTCTCTGCGTCTCATGCGCTCTGTTCAGTACATAAAACTGGCGAAATCTCGACAGATATTTATGAATATTTATGTTCGAATATAAAATAGTTATAATAATTATCGTCGAACATAAACAGTCGTATGCAACTCGCCTATAATGGTAATTAAGACACTCGTATATAAATTATAAAACTCGCATACGCTCGTTTTATAAAAATACTCGTGTCTTAATTATTGCGATTATAGGCTCGTTGCATAATGTATTATATTGAAACCGTTCCAGCAGTTTTGTATTGTGACTGGTCTATGGCGAGGACAGTCTGCGTTCACCAGCTTCCTGCTGCCTTTCTATTAACTGCCTTATTGGTTGCTATAGAAACCGACCTCGCTCGCTGGCTTCCCTATTAGCGCCCAGCACGTGGTACGGCGCTGTCTGTATGTTACAATGTCCATTGCTGTCGGCATATGATCGAGACTGCCCTACTCCCTTTTTAATCAATTTTTCACATTTAAAACATTATTAAAGAGTTGACTTACCAGATTAATCCGGACAAATGTATGTCTGTCTGTCCTTCTGTCTGTGTGTGTTTCCCCATATCAACTCCTAAACGGTTGCCGTGATCGAAACCAAATTTGGAATCATCTAAGACCTATACTAGAAAATCTTACGTTAATATTTGAAAATGCTCTCAGTGCTACCAACTGCTAAACAATCACAATTGAAATTTGATCTCTATGTTGCATATCTCTGAAAGTATACGTGGGAGCTGTTCCAAAATTGGCACACATATGGATAATAATATTTCACATTATATTTTAGAAGCTCATATATGACAGTGTTGCCAAAATGATTCTACGAGTGTTCAAATGTCCAATATTTATGTGGATGTAACTTCCATACTATCAATTGGATGTCAACCACAGATCGTATGTCCTTTGTACACCGCAACAGATACGACTATGCGTATTTTTCAGAGTCACCAAGGCTGCCAACTGTTGATAAATGCTCTTTGTCATTTTATCCTAGTTTATGTTCAAGAGGTTCATTCATCCATCCAAGTCCCGAAGTAACTTTATTGAAAGTTTATTCAGATTTAATTCTCTGGTATTTCCAATTGCGTCTACTACTACTACTGCTGCTACTGCTGCTGCTGCTGCTACTAGTAGAACTAATAAGAATGACCGACAAAGATAGCTACGCTTGAAAAAGAGCGAGCCCTTCTGGGATGGCTGTCTCCAAGCTTTGAACCCCACCATCAGCCGTACTTGAAATGGTTTCTCGTCGTCTCCTACTTTCAACTTTCCAGGGGTAATTCTGGGACGGTACTTTTTGATAATCCACGGCCACTTCTTTCCAAGTTATTGCCCAGTTACATTATCTTTCATTAATTCCTCAATCAAGCTGAAGCTGCTGCCAAACTACTATGGGGGTCGCGCGAGTGTGGACTAGGTCGCTGTCGGTGGCTATGACTCGTCTACTATGACAACGGTATATACCCCGCAATAATTTAATTTCATAAATCTCTCTAATTTAAACTTATACAATATTTAATATTAAACTTATACGACATTTAATTACTTTATACACGCAGTCGCTTGCGGCGGAAAAATATTTTTAAACCCAACTTAATTATTTATTGAAACAATTATTAAAATCTTTCCAGATCACAATCTACCCCCATTACATTATTACCCCAGGCAAAAGAGCGCATTGTCGCACCGACACCTGGTCTCTAAACACCGCTGGCTTGCTCGCTTCGCTCGCAGCCAGCGGCTAATTCAAACAGATTAGTATTAACTCCTTAAATGAAGTTGGCGTCAGGAAGGACCCTAACGATCATAAGGTTTCGATCACCTCCCAAAATTCCAGACCACCTCGTGGCGCAGTGGCTAGCATTATTGACGAAAGTCCCAGGTTAGATTCCCGGCTCTGCGAAGATCTTTAAAGTCTTAGTATGGTCTGTCATGGGGTCTCCCAGTCTTGTGATACTAAATCCGAACCGGCTGGATGCTGTGGCAGAAGGAGTGGAAAGGAACAGGCCATCCTACTGCACGTATACTCCGTCCCAGGACGCCTGGTTAGTTATTCCCTGACGTAATCAAAGACTCGATCGGGTCATCTACATCCCATGTGGATATGCCACACTTCAATCATGATCTTAAAACGCCCGAGTGGAGGTGAAGGATGAAGATGTTGGTACATTTAGCTCTATTTTGCACCGTGGCCATGAATTAGGAGTCAACCTGTAAATTTTCAGTATACTGAAGATACCTAGGTACAGTGCGTTCGCTTCCCGTTGCGACCGGGTGATTCCTATGCAAACATAGAGAATCAGATGGGGGGTTTCTGTGCTCCAGTATCTATTGTTCTGTGAAACGACATGACCATTTAGTATAAATAAAACAACATCTCATCAGAGAAAATTATTAACTGTGGATCAAGAATGCCGTCAACTATGTTGTGTAAAATCTAATTACAGAAAGTGGTGCGCTTTTCATTGTCCAGGGGTCGTGATTCTTGGACTACAGTTACTCTGTATGGTTTCAGTTTTAAAATTTTAGTAGCCGTATGGACTAAGGACTTCGAAACACTTACTTGCTGTGCAACACGTTTTAGAGACTTTTATGGAGAGCGAGAGAATAATGCATTAATTTCAACGAGTTTTTCCTCCGTCAGGACCCTTCTCTTGGCTTAGGACATACCGTACAGCGTTTAGGGTTAACCTTGCCCGTAATTTATTAACTAGACGCCTGGCAGTCTCTCTATTTGGAACTGGAACGGTAGGGAAAGTGTCTTTAAATTGCCTACACACCGCTCTGCATAACTCTGTGTTTACATACGTGTCATACATTCTTCTTATTCTTCTTCTTCTTCTTCCTAGCGTTGTCCCGCTGGTGCAGGGTCCGCCTTTTTGGTCATTGACCTCCATTTTGTCCGGTTTCGTGCGTCAGCTGGATTTAGGCCGGTAATTTTTAAGTCACCATTTATAGCGGAGGTGGGCACAATTCGGCTCATTGAGCAGCGCTCCCACTCCGGCAGGAGAAAGAGCCGAGTATGCGCTCTCACCGAAGTTAACCTTGTAGCTGCTTGTACAGTTTGCCGCTACAAGCGACGTATCACAACAGCTTTATACTTGTGCCCAGTTTGTTGTGCATTAGATGATTAGATTATGGAGCTACGTACATACGGTTAATTATATTCCTGTCATTAGGTTCTGTGTAGGAAACTTAAATAATTACTTTGACAGCTGATAAGTACACACTCCTTTGCCCACTACCGATGGTCCTGAAACTACAATAACCCAACCTAACAACTTGTTCAGAGCATAAGGAACGAAAACTTGCTGTAGGAGTACAGAAATAAATACATGAATAAATATCATTCACCATAAACAAAATATAGGCCTATGTGTTCTTACATATCTGAACTGTCATTCTGCAGATGATGTGTGCGTATCCTTTCGCTGAAGCAGACGGGTTACATTTGGAGTGATCGATCTTGCACTTGCAATTCGAAGAACGGCAGTGAGATGTGCGTCAGTTAGAGTGGCTCTTCGTGGAGATTTATTTATCTTCATTAGAGAGAACAGTTTCTCACACAGATTTATGTTGAACCGAACATTGTTAGGTGGCAGTCATTTTGTGTATGTTTGGGAAATCTGTTTGCGAAAACTGTTCATAAAAATGTGCTAAGCTTGTTCGTGATTCATATTTAGCGTACAGTCCGGTACAATGCTGTACCTATGCTTGCGCCTTGACTGCCCATACTGCCATCTAGTCGTTCCAGCACAAACTATTAGCGAGCAGTCAGCTGGTCCCGGCTCCTTGGCTCCGCTCGTGCTCATGCAGTTGGCTCCAGGATCTGTGCTCTCTCATTGCCCACCTATGATTTATAGTGTCTTGCCAACGCTGCTTCGGTCGTCCTCTGGGGCGTAGGCGTTCAACCTCAAAATGAAGGACAGATTTAGTAATCGTATCAGGCGCTGCACGCAGGGCATGGCCATTCCATCGGAGCCGTTTCTCTCTCATTTTGTCCACAATTGGGGTGACACCCATTTGCTCCCGAATTGTGTCGTTTCTGACATGGTCAATAAGGGAGATGCCCATTGTCCAACGAAGAATTCTCATTTCCATGGCGTGCAGGCGACGTTCTGTAATTTTGTCGGATGGTCGACATCAACGCCATACAGCGCAACTGGCCGTACCACTGTCCGATATATCTTCGATTTGAGACGAAGTGGCATTTTCTTGTCGCAAAGCACACCCGTGACCTCCTTCCAGCACAACCAGGTTGCGTTTACCCTGGCTCTTACTTCATCATTGAAGTTGCCATCACTCTGAAGACGAGATCCAAGGTATCTGAAGCATTCTGTCTTGACTAGATTTTGTCCAGCGACTTGAATTGTACCGTCGCTTGGGTTTAACTACAGATACTCCGTCTTTTTCACATTCAGACATAGGCCATACTGGGAAAGGCGGTTATTCCAGTCTTCAACACATCAACACTCGTTATTCAAGCGGGAATTTCTCGTAATTTGCCATATAAATGGATTTTACAATAAACTTACACCTATGTATGACACGTCTTCAACACTGCACTACGTTTTATACACTGTAGAGATAAACGAAACGTCTTCTACACTGTTCAAGCGTAAACTGACCGTTTTACGGAAAACACAATTGTAGTATTACTGTTGCTCGTTCCAGCCGGGGGAAGTGAACGAATCGCCCAGCCGCAGGGGGAAGCGAACGCACTGTATAATAATGGTAATGGTTTTTCGTCCGTATTAACTGCTGTTGCTGCTTTTAGAGACGCCGGGATGCCGGAATATTGCCCTGAAGGGGATCTTCAACGTGCCAGTAAATGTGCATTTGCGCACCCTCAAATACCAACTGGCTGCGCCAGGATTCAAACCTGCAACCTGGGCAGAGCAGGCAAGAACGTTACCGCTAAGTCATGCAGCCAGTCAAATATACCAAGTTCAAATGAAAGATACGAGTTTGTCATCGGCCAAGCATCATAGTGACCCGATAAAATATACAGCTCTTAGGTCTCTGAAGATATGCTTTAAGATACCTTGAGTTCCGTGCTCTCCTAGCACAGTCACTCAGAACATGTCACTGCGGAGGCTCGAGAAGACATTTAATTATAGTCTGAGGATTGAAGGGGTCCACTCAGCCTTGTGGGGAAAAACTGAGAAGATGATTCCCATCTCAGCCATCCAGAAATTGGTTTTTCATGATTTCTCACTTCTACTCCAAATCTTCACATCTGAATTAAAGCTACACAAACTTTATAGCCAACCCATTAACACAGGCTATCAGTTAAATTCCGCACTCATCCAAGTATACGGCGCTACATGAACACAATGTCGCAAAGCCCCTAATTGAATCAACAACAACATCACGCAGAACAGTGCAATACTGCTCTTGAAAGTGACGTCACAGAGCACGGACCCTGCTGAGTGCTGCTGTATATCACTACTAACAGTTAAGTAGGTACTATGCACAAGAGCGGGCCTTAGTGATATATGATGGGCTAATTCTCAGAGTGAAAGTGTATGGGCTGAGGTGATGGGGGCATTCCCCTGCTGCTGTTCAGGTATGGATAGGCACATGTGGTAACACTGACAAGTAACCGCAGCTATCGCTCATGGTCAACTGCGGCCAGGCTGTCATGTCTTGTACAGCTCCTCGGAGAGGGAACCGCTAACTATGTGCCAGCCAGAGTGGTTACAACGAATAGGTGCTCCATTACATTCAAGCTTCACCCCAGCCAACGGCTTGTCCCAATGAAGGTATTATGATTCTATTCACTGTTACTTAGAACTAGATGTCTGATCAAAATAAGTGCGCCAGGGCACACCTGCACTGATTGGTCTGTTTCACGTGTTAACCAATTAAACTTCGTGAATGACCTATAACAAGGTTTCTTCTAAATCTATTAAAAAACAAGAAGTTCCGTGACGAACTAGAGCCTACTTTTCTTAAAATTAAGTTTAATGCCAATGATTAATCTACAGTATATGAACCTATCTAGAATAATGACGAAATTAAGTTGGTAATATCGAAATGCCTAATTAGTTCGAAATATACCTATTAGAGCATTACAGTTTGCAGCCCTGGTAACTGAATATATTCTTAGTTCCATCTCTTAAGGTACAGAATTTAAAAAATTGGTTGAAGTCCAATGGACGTTAATTATATGCAGTTAGACATTGGATCTATCAGCACGCGTAAAAGCATTTTGGCAACAATGTCATGCGTGTGCTGGTCAGAAATAGCCTAATCTGAAATATTATGATATCTTGTTGTGCCAATTTTGGACAAAATCCATTTGTTAGTATAGAAGTTACATGTATCTTAAAATTGGGTCTATCAGCAGACATAGAATCATGTTGGCAGCACTGAAAAAATCCACAGCCTGCTTCCAGTCTCCGACCGGGTCAGGAATGGAATGAATGAAGCCCCCAACTAGCGGCGAGGATATGAACTGTGCCGGCTGCCGAGGCCTGACGCACTCCTCTGGGGCAATGACTAAATGAATGACAGATGAAATGAATTGAAAGTGGAGAGTTTTGCTGGAATGAAATTTTGACAGAGAAAACCGGAGTACCCGGAGAAAAACCTGTCTGCCTCCGTTTTGTCCAGCACAGATCTCACATGGAGTGACCGGGATTTGAACCAAGGACCCAGTGGTGAGAGGCCGGCGTGCTGCCGCCTAAGCCACGGAGGCTTCGCATGTTGGCAGCACTGACTTATATTAATTATTCCAAATTAATCTAGAATGTCAGGTGCTATACGTGTGCAAAGTATAGGGCTGTTGGCTTGCATACTTCCTGATATATTGACAGTAGGTAAAAAAAATATAGACAGCATTTATTAACAGTTGGCAGCTTTGATTGCTCTTAAGAATACTTATATTCATATCTGTTATGTAACACATAGCACATACGAAATTTGGTTGAAATCCAGCCGATAGTATAGAAGTTACATGTATTTAAAAATTGGCCCTATCAGCAGGCTTAGAATCATGTTGGTAGAACTGCAGTAAATAAGTTACTCCAAAATTAATCTAAAATGTCAGGTACCTACTATACGTGTGCATAGTTTAAAGCTGTCGATTTGCATACTTACTGATATATTGGTATTTGGATAAAAGAATAGAGAGAGCAATTATTAACAGTTGGCAGCCCTGGTGTCTCTTAAGAATTCACTCAGTCATATCTGTTTATGTACACATATTACATACAAAATTTGGTTGAAATCCAATTGATAGTGTAAACGTTATAGGCATTTAAAAATTGGACCTATCAAAGGGCTTAAAATTATTTTGGCAGCACTGTCATGTATGGCCTCCTGGAAATTTAACTGAAATAGTGTTATCTATATGTGTGCCAATTTTGGAATAGCTCCCATGCATACCTTCCATGATATCCAACATGGAGCTCAAATTTCTAGTGCGTTTGTCAGCAGTTCGTAGCACTGTCATCATTTTCAAATATGAACGTGAGATATTTCGGTTTACATCTTAACTCATGCCAAATTTGGTTTCGATTTCTGCAGCCGTTTAGGACATGATATGGGGACACACACACACAGCCAGACAGACAGAAGGACAGACAGACGGACAGACAGACAGACACACATTTTCCTGGATCGATCTCATAAGTCTACTTTTTCCTCATTTTTGCAAAATGTGAAAAGTAGGCTAAAAATTACGAGCCTTACAGTAGTCGCATATGATGTGTAACATCTGATATAGAAGAACCCTCACTTTAAATTGTTGATACACCGGTATTTTATAGTATTATTGGCACAACTATTAATCTATTGTAAAAGTGAGTGTTTTACAGATATTTTAGTTTATAATACGGAACTCATTTTATTAGAAGATTTGTAGCTTCCACCAGCACTAGCCTAAATAAAGAATACGATATGGATCAACTAGATCAATAGACGCGACACCGCTCATAACCTTAAATTCCTTATAAACAGGTCCTCTTGATTCACAGACCAACACGTAATTCCATATGGATTCTGTTAAAATGAGTCTTATTGATATGATAAATATCGTTTAAAATGATAATCTGGTAGCAAAAATATCTACCCCGCCCAGGATTCGAACCCAAGTTCTCTAGATTCACAGCCATACGCAATAACCCCACGGCTATTTTGACTACGCAAATGTTGTGCACAAGATGGTGACTTATTTCCACGTTCCAATAATACTGCATTACGGAATTAAGTTTCATTTATATTTTGCTGGTTTCGATAATGTTCCTGAGTGACATTGAGTTAAAATGCCTTATGCCAATGCAATGCCGACTACTTACAATGTTTGATATTGTTTTATCCCTCTGTTGGGGGTGGGATAAACAGGGTAGTGAAGATGTATTAATTTAAGGGATGTTTCCGGAAAGGGGTAGTTTCCCGTAATTGGGGGAGACTACTAGTGTAATGTCTTGGTGTGAGGATGTGATCTGTTGGGGGCGTTCCTACAGGGTGCGTCTACCTGTTAGGGGATGAATGTCTAAGAGTGAGCTATTAACTTAGCCTGCCAATAAGTATGAGCGAGCGTTTAGCGAGCCCACGTGCAAAGTCTACAACTCGGCACGCTGCAGTCTGGCTGCCTACTCGAATACAAAGGGATTCCTGACGGTGCAGCTCCTGGCCTTCACGGTCAGGGGCAATTAGGACTAAGGTCAGGTTGGGTGTAGGGATGTAAAACTGGGTGAAATGAGTAGTAGATGTATGTGTTTACTGACCAAGTATTTATTGATCAGTGACGATGATGTACTGTCCCTTTGGCTGGTGGACAGGTATAAAACAAAGTACAAAGTGTGTGAAATACAAAAGTGTTCTGGGTTAGGTGTTACAATAATTAGGAATCTGAGCACACGGCTAGTACTCACCTGGTGAAGAGCTAGAACGGACCTCGAGGAGCAGAGCCGCTGGCCACGAATAGATAATTGGGCTATTCTGGGTCTGGCTTTTAAGGCTTTCCCCAGCTGCTTGGTCGGCGTTTCCTCATTGTTGCTGCTCCTGATAGCGTGTTTGTGTATGTGTTGTGTAAGCGTGGCTGTCAGCAATACTGCTGGGCCTGCTCGTGTCAAAGAAGTGTGTAAGGCTTATGGCATGCCTATGAGGTTGGCGAATGGTGAAAGATGAATTGGTGAGTCCTAGGGGTACTTCCCCCGGGGCTGTACAAGACCTCCTCGGCCTTTGTTCGCGGCCTCGCGAACGGAAAATTGAGTAGGCGTGTCGACGTAGTGGTTATTCTTCTTCTTCTTCTTGTCCCTCTCCTTCTTCCTCTTCGGAGTCGTGTGGATGTGTAGATGTCGTGTTGTCCTTCTAGTGATGTGAGTTTAGCGTGTGCTCAGAGAGGGTGGGTTTTGGGTGTGTACATATACATAGTTGATTTTTATTATTATTATTATTATTATCTTGGTGTTGTTTCTGTTAATGAGAAAAACGAAGAAAAGAAAAAACATAGGTATATGCATATTGGTGCCATGCAGGCAGGAAAAAAAACATGGTTGGACGGGTGGTTGTGTCGTCCGCCGCTGTGTGGGAAAAAAAATTGCTCCCTGCATGTACCTTGTGTCTATAAAGTATAAGCAAAGTATTGTATAAAAGGCGGAAGAAAATAGGTGCCCCAGGGTGTAAGTTAAAGGTATATATCAGAATGATTTATTGTTGTCGGGATGAAACAGGACACCTTCACAAAATTTAACGTTAGTAGAAAGAAAATGAAAGAGACAAAAGTGTATTACGGTGTGAATGGTGTTAGAATGTTACAGTATTTCATATTTCTCGTGATTTGACGGTGTTACAATGTTTTTACAATTTACCATTACAATTTTTTTTATTACAATGCTTACATGCTAGTCTTAATTATATTACTACTCCTAATAAACCTGTCTGCTCATGAGCCTGATACCTTTTTCTCATTGTCCGACATTACCATAGCGCTCTCCTCTGGCCATTCATACCTCTTGTATGTTAATCGGCCGCTCCTCTTACCGTAGTTTAGCGCTAGTCTGCCAATGTACCTTTACCTTGTGGGTCATTCTCTGTGGGCGAGTGATTCCACACTTAACAGTGAAAGTCGTCGTCACAATTTGGTTACGGCTCTCAGTGTTGTATGTCACGTCACATCTTTGACGTTATGTTCTGTATCTGTCGGTAGGCCTGATACCCCACAGGTATCGACCCTTACTGTGCAGATTTACCTTGTCTTCAGGTGTTATTGTGTAATAAGGTGATCAGTGTGACACGTTGTGTGAACACGATAATGAGTGACGGTGTGTATTGTGCTGGAATGGAGAATAAACACGTTACTGCTGTACGGCAGTGAAATCATCTTTGTTAGTACCATAAGCATGGTGTCGCCATCTGTAAATTGGAGAAAAATAACCTATATTCATTAGTGTAGCTTCCATATCGCCTCTTGTGCCGGCGTACTGAAATGAAAATCATAATTAATATCGTTGGTCAATATATTCCGTCGTCAGTCGTCATTGACATACGTCCGCCTTGTTCTTTGTCTGGCGCCTTCTTACTTTATCTTATTCTATGCCTTCTTATGCCGGCTAGAACTTATACTACTTATAGGCTTACATCTAATATGTTTTTGTGTTTGTGTGGATGTATGCATCAGTATTGTGTAGAAAAGTATGTGGAGTATGTGTTTTTGTGACATTAGTGGTCCATTTTACCTTTACCTTTTTATCTTGATTCTCTTCCTCGGTGCTACAGTGTTGGGATCCAAAGCTGTAATACAAATACATGTTAGCTAAATACCTTTGGCCAATATTGTGTGCGCAGTGCTGTTTTAAGGGTCGGCTTGGATGATGCCTCCGCCCTTGAGACCTCTTCGGACGTCTCGTGTATTACTGCGGTTGGTCAGCCTCGGTTGCTGTACCGTTTATTGTTGACATGTTATCGGACTTACCCTAGACGGTGCCGAACGCCCTGTGTTGCGTTCGCATAGTAATATCACTTAAATCTACGTGGTGTCGGTCTTACCCTATACGGTGCCGAACGCCCTGTATTGCGTTCGCATAGTAATATCAATTAAAACCTATATGGTGTCGGACTTACCCTATACAGTGCAGAGCGCCCTATCGATATGTAAAGTGTGCTTACTCTAGATTATACTAATTAATGCTATGAGAAAAAAATATTTGTATATACATATATCGAAATAGTCCTTACCCTAGTGCCGAAATATGTTGTAGCTACTGTTTTGCAACAGTGCTTGTTAAATTTGCTTAACTCTAAGTTGCCGTCCAAATGCAACTACCTTACATACTAGAATTTTGATGGCGTGCAATGCGTAGGGGGGTATTGGGATTCCGGGTGCCTAATAGGGCTTACGCTGCGCCTTTGACTGTCGAAATACGCGAGCATGCGTATAGCAGCCAGGGACCTTCGTCCAATTTGCAATGTGGTATCGGTAATCCGAGTGACTACGAATGCAGATAGTGGTTTGGGCTCTACGTTTCGTGCTCAAGACGGCTCCTCCATTGGACCCGTACGTATAGTAGTTTGGAATTACCTTTTGCCTAGAAGGAGTTACCCCTACCTAGTGACCTCCCTTGCACGTTGTCACCCATGTGTTTCGTGGGGTTCTCCCCATAATGACTAATGTGTAGTGTATAGGCCAGTGTGACTGCGTTGCTAGGGAGCAAACACTTCGCGCGGATATCCTTTTCATTTGTATTTATATATGCTTATATGCGCATTATATCATTCATTTATATTTATTATTGGGTTTCCAACGAAACCCCTTTGGTAAGCCCGTTGCATACCCATTTAATATCTCTGGCCGCCCGTTGCGTTACCATTTAAGCTCTGGAGACCCGGTGTCATCCATTTATGTGGACACGGGACCGAATGATCGCATTCATTCCATACGCATTATTTATCATTCATTAGTTATTATATATCATTTATTAAATCATCTTCACCTCACTTTCCGGAATGAGGACTTGGCGTGCTCCAGGATTGGTCCCGTTGAATCCTGAGGCCCTTCTTCACTTCACACGATTGGAAGACTATCCTCTACGCCTCCGAGGATGGACCTAACTTACATCTAGCTATGGGTCTAGTCCTAAATGTGGTCGTCTCTAGGTTTGTCTCCTGAGTCTAATACTGAGATGGCTAATTCTCCTACTAGACGTCAAGAGTCTCCCCTGCAGGTCTGGCTTCGACGACCGCAGTGCATAATGGGTGTAAGTTTCTTCGTCCCAGGGACAGGCTAGATACTCCCAGGACTCCGAAGTTTGCCCGCACTGAATCATCGGCGCTTAGACCTTACGTCAATCTGTCATTAAACTGGGTCAGGATCCATCGCCGCCTTCTCCAGCTCTGTCCTCGTGTGGCGATCCCGCTCCCATCCGTGTTCCTTTTCGTCACCATCTAGTGTGACTTCAGATTCCTTTGAAAATAAGTGTGATCCTGTATACTGTAGTGTATAGTGTGATTTTTAAATATATTTTCTTGTACGGGGTAATTAGGTAAAATTCCTAGTGTTTTGGGGCTGTAGAATCTTCGAAATGCAGTGACTAGGCCTGTTATTGCCGTATCGGATTTCCAGCGCTGATGCCTTGGTACTTTTCTGGAGATATTAGTAGATTTATGGGGTGTTTGGTCCCTTATTATTAGGATCCGAGGGTGTTATTTGCTGAGTGGGGTTAAAGCGTGGTGGGAGAGGGTTGTGCATCGTTGGACTCCATGTTTATGGTGGCCGGGAGCCGATGATGCTATTAGGATGTATTAACTGTGAGTGGATGGGGTGGGTTTTCCCAGGTGTCCAAAATTGAAAATATCATGCGGTGTGATAGTAATGCAACCCTTGGTGTGTGGGTGGGATATCTCATGCAGTGAGATGGATATGAGGCGTGTCTGCTCTCATTTGAGGATAAGGCATTTGCTAGGATATGATAAGTTTATGTCCCTTGCATGCGGGATTATTTAATAAAATATTTGTTAGTAACAGTATGGCCTCATCTCTCTATATAGAGATGTGCATCGCCGCTTAATATTTGTTTCCGAATCACCTCTAATACTCAGGTGTAGGCGTTCGGGTCCAAGGTGTAGCAAACCTTAATTTGTGAAAAGCATGCAGTCTATCAACCCCTATGTATAATTTGCAATATAGTGTAGGTATTTTTATGTGTCTGCATGTCTGTGCTGGATAGTGTTTTAGGTAATGGGTATGTAGGAGGGGGGTATGGGGATGTTAGCCCGTAGCTTGTACTATGGCCATCCTGATGGCATTATCCACCTCTACTCCTATTGTAGTGTGTCAGCCTTTCTTCGCCGTTATGTGTTTTTCCTCCCGCTCTTTGGGATTTACGCTCGCTGAGTTGAGATGCCATATATCACCTAGTGTATACCAAAATATTAATCCGTGAAACGCCCGTGGGTCTGTCATTCCTACGTCGTGTAAAATGTCTGTCTCTGGGCACCGCCCTCTGGCTGCCCCTATGATGTCTATGTGTGGTGACGCTGTGTCGTTCACGGCCTTATCTGGTCCCCTGTTCATAATGTGGGAGGGGGTAGCATGTGGCTTGCGAATATAAATCGGCATAGCATAATTGCTTATAGTGGTTTTAGGCAAAAAAAAACAACCAAAAGAAAGAAATTATTAGGGGGGGGGGGTTGCTCCTCCATGGAATCTGTCTGTATCCGCCCTTAGTTAGTTTGTATGTTCGCGTGTAATTGCCTGTCTGCCCCTAAGTGCTGGGCGCTCGTGGGAGGGTAGCGGCCGTGGCTTTAACTGGTACGCGCTTGTATGTACGGAGCCGCCAGCCGTTGGCTCCTTCACCGGCGCGTGTTGTGTTATCGGAGAGAGCTTATCTCGTACCGCGGGGCTACTTGGCACGCGCTGTGTGATGTCTGTTATCACCTTTGTATACACGTGCCAGTCCTGTTACTGGTAGGCGTAAAATAGTCTGTCTTCCCAGATCATTCTGGTCTGCAATATGTGTGTAATATTTGAGTCGAAGCCTAAAGTAATGCCGCTCTCACTTCCTGTATCAACATCAGTGTTGTGTGATGTATACTTTCCTGTTATTGTTTTATGTTAGTGTCATCATGTCTGTAGGTCATTGTCACGTTCCGCTGCTACAAAAATTTCTTCCGCAAACAGTGTATGGCAACACGTTGGAATTCGCTTATTTGCAGCGCAGTGCTTCCAGTATATTTGTTTAGTGTCCTTGTGTACTGAATGTCTTCAACGATATGCAGGAAGGATAACAAAACGTGACTTCTGCCACTGTCCGTGTGTCGACATGTGTTCGCATTCTAGAAAGGCCAATGTGTTAACTTGTCATGTTTTCGCTCTCAAGCTTGTTTGGGAATTTGTGTCCGTGATTACTTCCTTTTGTGCCTTGATCTATTCTTTTATGTCCGGGGTAATCTACATACCCGTTGTATTGGATTGCCATGATTCTTGGCCTTAGAGATGTGGTGTTACTGGACCCTAGATTGCATGTCGTTATCGTGTGTGCCTGTATGGCCTCTGGTATCGTAATACGAAACTTCGTGTCATTGGGTAACTGGTATTAGCCCCGTATACTCTACCAGAGTCTGTAGGTTGCCTACTGTGTCTGTGTTTACTTAGTGTGGGCGTTCCGTGTACTCTTGGTGTCCCTCGTATTCAGATTTCGGGCGCAATGGTCCAAAAGAGTATTTTGTGGTCTCCGTAGAAGCCTGGTGTTCCCGGTACGTCCCCTATTGGTAGTCCCGGGGTCGCTAATGCCCTAAGTAGGTTGCTATAGCGAATACCATAGAACGGGCCTACGACCCTGTAAATATGACCCGTGAATGTCGTCTGTGTGAGTTTTGGTGAGCCCTGGTCTCAATTTGTGGGCGTAGTGTGGTTTTGAATCCCTAGTGAATGATACTCTGTCGGCCGTAATGCTGTTATGTCTGTAGAGTGCCTCCAGCCGACCAGTGCGTCACGTATTCGCACTGAGCGTGCAAAGTATTGGGTTACCTCATGTGATAACGCCGCTGCCGCTACTATATTTCCTGTCCAGCTGTCAACATTTGAAGTGCACAGCGATTATGTTGTAACCTTGTCACAAATGGTGTGAGCGTTTTTAAAATATGTTTTCTACGAGACCCTACGTTTCTTCATAATTACCGTGCCTTATCTTTTGGCCTTCCTATCGTGATGACGCTATCTGGGTCAGATTTGAATAGAGTGGCCTTTATGTCATCCGTGCCCGCTGTCTGTCGGTGTGGCATCTGGTGTTATGTCTCGCCGCAACGTGTCAGTGTCTCTGCCTGTGTAATTTATGTGTTTGTACATGTATTCCCTGTATGTAAAAGAACCTTCCCGTGTTCATGCTTGTGTGGCTCGAGCGTTCTTGTGCTTGTGTGTCCTGGCCCTTAGTTGCCATGTCGCGCCTCTTGAGGCTAACTTTGGGCAGTAAGCTATTGCTGAATACTCCCGTGTCGGTGTACCTACCTTGTAAAAGAACCTCCCCGTGTTTATGTATGTGCTGTGAGTGGCATTAATGCAATTCATATGCCATCCCTGGTGTATATTTAAGATGTGTACACAATGATAATATGCAAGTCATATACATATAATATAAACCCTCTTATGCATACCTTAATTCTTAGCTATAACTCTATGGGACACAGTGTCTATATGGGATCCTATGGCTTTTCTATGGGATTGTGTATTCATGCAGTCTGTGCGATGTCGTCCGTGTGATTATCTGTCCCCGTGTCCATATTCCTGGCTTTAACTTTAATGTGCCTTCAAATTGCCTTACTTCTGGCCAGTTTTTGTCTAGTTGGGAGTGGACTTTCCCCTGTAAATGTGTTTATCCTCGCCCGAGCGCTGTTGCCCGACGGGGTGAATTCCTTCGCCCTGTCATGAGGGTATAGGCCTGCGGCTCCCATTGGGGTGCCTCTTTACCATTTTTCTGGGGTGTTTTAAGTAAAGTTAGCCTAAGCCTACGTTCACCGTAGTGCGTGTTAATAGCCGTAGGTGTGCTGGCGCCTGAAGGGCTGCGTTGGCTCCGCACTACCCAATCAGTGTCTGTGGGAGTGTATGCCCTCCTGTCTGCCTGGCCTCATGGGGTGGGCGGTAAAACTTCCCTTTTACCCCGTGTACTTTGCTTTGGAGGCAGGATAGTGCGTGCAGGCGTGTGTGTTACACCCTGGTGAATTGTAAGCGATCCCCCTGTATTTCTTTGCACTGTGGGTGCACATGTTAGTTTCCGCCTCCATTCTGGCGAAATCGCCTTTTGAACTGGCGGTAGGGGTCGTGTAGTCGTCTGTGAGCGCCCCTCTAATGTATTGGAGGGTAGTCTGGCCGTTTTCTGGGCTATGGCCACGGCAGACGCCTTCCCGTTGTGTCTGTGTATGTGTGTGGGTCTGTATAGGCTTATTGTGATGTGGCACGTTCTCTACGTCCTCAGCCCATGATATTGTTTCCTCCAGGTTCCTCTCTGTGTTATCGTGTGTGTTTGAGAGCCCTAGCGTCAACTCCCTCTCGTTTATTCGTTCTGAGAGGGTTGGCGTAGGTTTCGCCCCTCGGTCTGGCAAAATTGCCTCCCGGACGGGAGCTGAAGGACGTGTGTCTATGTGAGATTGGCCCTGTAGTGTATTGGAGGCTAGCCTGACCGTTTTCTGGCCAATGGCCACGGCAGACTCCTTCCCTTGTGTGGCGGAATGTGTTGAGATGGACATCTTTGCGAATTGCTGTGTTAGCGTATCTACGAATATGTCCTCTCTTGGTTTCGTTGGTGGCCCTGCGGTGAACTCAAAGATGGCATTGCTGGCTTGGAGTTCCCGATATCCTTCCCAAATTTGGGCGTACTGCCGATTAAGGCATTTGGCCTGTTCGGCAACTTTGGTACCGCCAGTTCCTATTTGATTATGTTGTTCGATGAGTGCCTGCCATTGCTGGAACATGACCTCGTGTCGTCAGTGCAGTTTCCAGTGTGCTTTGTTGAGTTGTGTACGGAGGGTGGGGATTTTCGCCCCAGTCTTTCGATTCTTGGCACTGCGGAGTGGCCGGACAAGTGCCCTTATAATTCTCATATACTGATCGTGCAGGAGCTGCTGATACCTCCTGAGGTAGTCCTGCCTTGTCACAAAGACCCTATGCCAGGCAATTAATTCTTGGTATTCCCCAATGTTTTTTAGCACAGCTAAAAGGTATAGGGGGCCATTCTGACTTACGTGTGTGTATTAAAAAATGTGTGTGGCTTCTAATGTATTAAATCCGCTGGTTCTTCCCAGGGGGGGGGGGGTGGCTAAAATTTCCCTTATGTTCCCAGAGAGGAAAAATAATATTTCTAAAAAAAATCAAGTTTCGCTTGGCTGCTTGTGTACCTTGCGCTCTACCACGAGGGCTCGTTGTTTGAGTCCCTTACCCTTAATTTGCGTGGTACCGGCTCCTCCACCAATCTGTTTTATCCCTCTGTTGGGGGTGGGATAAACAGGGTAGTGTAGATGTATTAATTTAAGGGATGTTTCCGGAAAGGGGTAGTTTCCCGTAATTGGGGGAGACTACTAGTGTAATGTGTTGTTGTGAGGATGTGATCTGTTGGGGGCGTTCCTACAGGGTGCGTCTACCTGTTAGGGGATGAATGTCTAAGAGTGAGCTATTAACTTAGCCTGCCAATTAAGTATGAGCGAGCGTTTAGCGAGCTCACGTGCAGAATCGACAACTCGGCACGCTGCAGTCTGGCTGCCTAATCGAATACAATGGGTTTCCTGACGGTGCAGTTCCTGGCCTTCACGGTCAGGGGCAATTAGGACTAAGGTCAGGTTGGGTGTAGGGATGTAAAACTGGGTGAAATGATTAGTAGATGTATGTGTTTACTGACCAAGTATTTATTGATCAGTGGCGATGATGTACTGTCCCTTTGGCTGGTGGACAGGTATAAAACAAAGTACAAGGTGTGTGAAATACAAAAGTGTTCTGGGTTAGGTGTTACAATAATTAGGAATCTGAGCACATGGCTAGTTCTCACCTGGTGAAGAGCTAGAACGGACCTCGAGGAGCAGAGCCGCTGGCCACGAATAGATAATTGGGCTATTCTGGGTCTAGCTTTTAAGGCTTTCCCCCACTGCTTGGTCGGCGTTTCCTCATTTTTGCTGCTCCAGACAGCGTATTTGTGTATGTGTTGTGTAAGCGTGGCTGTCAGCCATACTGCTTGGCCTGCTCGTGTCAAAGAAGTGTGTAAGGCTTATGGCATGCCTATGAGGGTGGTGAATGGTGAAAGATGAAGGGGTGGGTCCTAGGGGTACTGCCCCTTGGCTGTACAATATTAAGGCATTTTACCATTTAAATACCGATATGACGACTTCGAACATGTACCATGTCTTTTGTTTAAATCACTTGACACCAAATTTCGCATGAGCGTTTTCCGTTCAGTATGTCATATACATTCCACATGGCCGAGAGTGCGTCATGGTATCAATTTTCGACACCGCGCGCTGATTGTTTCTTTTACCAGTGCCAGCTGGATCGATCGATCGAGTTAGCAGTGCGTCTTATATTCGATCGATCGAGCGGGCAATGCATACTTCCGTTTTCCACCACTGCCAGCTAGTACACTTCCGTTTGATCGATCGAGCGGGCAGCGCATACTTCCGTTGTCCACCACTGCCAGGTAGTACACTTCCGTTTGATCGATCGAGCGGTCAGTGCATACTTCCGTTGTCCACCTCTGCCAGCTAGTACACTTCCGTTTGATCGATCGAGCAGGCAGTGCATACTTCCGTTTGATCTACCACTGCCAGCTCGATCGTTCCGATCCACTTCCATCTCCAATTTTCAAAAACACTCCCACAAAACTACCCAGCAACCGAGCAGAAAGATGTTACACATCAAAAACTATAACAACCAACTCAGGCAAGGAAAGCATTTCAGCAGAAAAGGAATCTGTTGACTTCGAATATAATATTTAGATATTAGTAATAATTTTTGAAAGCCTTTGTCTGGAGCGTGGCGCTCTATGGAAGTGAAACATGAACTGCTGGTGCAGCAGAAAAGAGGAGAATTGAAGCGTTTGAATTGTGGTGTTACAGGAGATGATGAAGATCAGATGGGTAGATAACAGTAACAAAGTGGTAATAGCCTATGTCGAATGGGAGAGGAGAGATGTTTCTGGTGACTGGTAATGAAGAGAAGAGATAGATTGTTAGGACACAATCATCTCGTAAGACACCCAGGGATAGCAAACTCAGTTATGGAAGGAAGGGTCGAGGACAAGAAGTGTAGGGGTAGACAAAGAATAGAAGACGTTAACAGATTGCCTCGCATGTAAGATGAGGTAGCTATGTAGAGATGAAACGATTACCTCAGGACAGGGAGGCTGCATCAAACCAGTCAAAAAACTGAAGACTCAAACACAACAACTAAGCAACTACTACAAATTCACCTACCGACTATACTCATGCTATACCATATGCAAGATGCAATTGAGTACAAAATGATCCACTTATTACCAAATCATTGAAATTGTTGAAAAGTTGAGCACCAGTGACATTTACGAGACACCATCACTAAGATGTGTCTTCCCGCTTGAGTCTAGCATGTATACGATATCAATGTTCTGATCGTCCTTCAAGTTATTTGGAACAGGAAATATGATCGCCTACCATGATGCTAAGCAGTTTTGCCCAGGTGGGTCCAATAGGCTATGGGAGCATGGAAAGCTTTTGGGGCGGGACAAAAACGTATCAGGGATAATTTCATTACAATCATCACTACAGCTTTCCGGTTCAAGAAATCAATTACACAGCCAAGAACATTAATTGTTATTCACAGATAGAACCGGAACACTAAAGCGTTAATTAATGACGCAATAAGAATGATTCTGCTTCACATCAGTCCAACAGAAATCATCATAATATACTACATCAATATTTGGGAGGTCTAGGAGCTCGAAATTAATACTATTCAGTCGGTTAACACGACTGCACCCAAATGTAATGGGTGTCTGCCCAAAACTGAACAAATTTACTTAAGATGAATAAATTCATCACCCACATACTTGTAGACATAGATTTAACCGCCTAAGTGTAATCTGAAGATGATCACTTGATCTCTGCATTGCAAATGACTGCCAACACCAATATAACAAGAATTCCGTGAAGAACTAAAGAGCCTACTTTTCTTAAAATGTAAGATTAATGCCAATGATTAATCTATATGGATCTATCTAGAATAATGACGAAATAAGTTGGTAATATATACATTTCTAATTAGTTCTAAATACTGTATACCTGGCATAATGAAGCCTAATGTAGCTTATTAGAGCACTACAGTTGGCAGCCCTGGTGACTGAATATATTCTTAGTTCCATCTCTTAAGGGGGGAGGTACACCTTTTAAGGTAAAAAATTGCATTATTTTTCTTTTTCAGATCCTAAAATGATAAATAGACTTTGCTCTTTCCAATAGTGAAATAATTTTTAAGAAATCTTTAATAGTTTCGGAGATATAACGTAAAATATAAATAGGTGTCAGCTGATCTGAAGCACTGTCACGCCCACGTCTCAGCGCCGCCTTGGATGGTATTACTTCCCTCCTATTGAAGACTGGTGCCTCTAAATCTCTCTCAGGCATGCTCCGTAGTACATTTCTCTTTGTATCTCAGGAACAGGAAGCCACTTGATGCTTTTGTTTACCAATATAACTTAGTTTCCGCGGTAACGGAGCACATGTTAACTTTTGAGAAAGAAAAAAATTGTTCACCTGTGTTTCAATACAGTTTTTGCAAGTGACTGTGTTCATAACTTCGAAATGGGTAAACGGAAAGCAGTATTGAACCCTTTATTCACAGGCTGTATAAAGGATTCTAATAAATTATTCATCATCATTTGATACATTTCTACAGACAGCAGATATGAGAGCCAGACAGAGTTGGGAAATATTGAGAAATCAGTGGCAGAGAGAATACAATGGTTTAAGCTCGTGTGGTATTTTAGAAAGTAGCATAAATTCATGACACATAGGACAGGTGCAACTTTTAGCGCGAAGATGGCTTGAGTACGCACAATATGGCTTGTTACTATAAGAGTTGGCGCCAAGAAGAAGATTGAATGCTACGATGTAATTGGTCAATCTTCATGTTAACCACTTCATGTGGCAGGAATACATGTAAGAGCGCGCTAAGATCTACAAGAGCCTGAACCAATAATATCAAGACGCCCTGTTTAAGCGGCAACTCGGCGTGGTAACGTACCCTGGTAAATTAATGCGGGAGTTATCTACGGATTAATTCCACGATCGATTCGAGCTATCTGTAGCATAATCGTAACTTTCACATTGCTACGAACTCAATGATACCGATCGCATGCTAGTCTGATAATCATTATGGAATATTTTTTCATAAACCCACTTTCATACCCCCCTAGCCAGTTTCATTTATATATGGTCCAGGAAGCTTCGAGAGATGACTTTTTTTTAGCGTCTGAGGACGTAGTGACTTTTATTTGAGCGTCTTGAGGACGTAGGTACTTTTTTATTTGAGCGTTTGAAGACATAAGGCCGTTATTCAGGTGTCTGAGGACACGAGGCATAACTTCATATTTTTCATGTATTTGAACATGGAACATTTTCGTCAAGTTATAAGTGTAACTTCAGTGATTTATTTGTAGTCCCAGTACCACCAGATAGGGGAGTTCATCGAAATAATTCACCAGTAGACGGTCAAGGAATTTAGTACTTGATCGGTGAATTTAATAGGAAATATATCGTGTGTGTATCTTACAAACTTTATTTAATTCAGCACGAGATTACGTCTAGGAACGAGGCCGGATCTTGGAACCAGCAGGACATTTGCCAGAAGATGTCGATGGAGAGCTAAGCATATTAAAGGAGTGATGGCTGCAGATGTTTTCCTGACGCTGTTCTATAGGAATGAGTACAAATGAATTTATTTATTTATTAAATCAGCTATGGTTTTATGGGACGTATTTTTTGTAGATATTTGTTTGCTTGTTTGGTAATGTAGATTCTTAGTTCTTGTTTTACTGACACATTAAGCATGGGACAAGCTGAGCGCTTTGTAATTTGTAAATATTGCGATTTTGTTTGGTTCAACTGTACGGGGCTATGCGCAGCTCGTGCTTGCGTAAATCGCTGTCAAGCATTATAATTCGGAGGTATGCCTTACAACAAAAATGGAACTGAATTAATTTGAGATTAAAAACAAGATGTTCAGTAAAGAACATATAGCCTACTTTCTCCTAAATGTATGAGTATAGTTATAACTCGTTGTTATTATCAAAGAGTATAATAGAACTATTCTTTGGTGAAGACCTTAGAAACGATTTACCTCTACCAAACGCCACAACCTAGATAAAAACTGCTACCATCATTGAAGAAAGAAAGAAAGAAAGAAAGAAAGATAAGAAGTATATCAAGAATGTTATGGTTCTGGAGACATAATCGACCGGACTGGCGGCGTGGCTCAGCGGTAACGTTCTCGCTTGCTGGACCCTAGGTTGCAGGTTCGTATCCTGGCGCAGTCAGCTGGCATTTGAGGGTGCACAAATGCGAGGGAGCCGTGTCAGTACATTTACTGGCACGTTAAAGATCCCATTCGGGCCACAATTCCGGCACCCCGGTGTCTCTAAAATCAGCAGTAGTTAAAAGGGATGTAAAACCAATAACATTATTATTATTATTATTATTACGACCTGCCGTGGGCAACATCCAACTTTGAGTTGAGGCATGTCTTTACACGTCTGGTTGTGCATGGCTTTCACAGCCCTAATTGAATTAACAAATCTTTCCATGACCCTACAGAGACGTGTGTATACAAACTATGTGGATATTATCGATAATATAATCCTAACAGAGCGAGTGCATTCTAGCGGCCAGAAGAAGAAACTTTTCAATAAAATCTGGAAGTTACCTTTTTGGCAGCTAGATGTCTCGAGTAAATCTGCTGGCGAATTATGTTTTAATTAAATATATATTTTACACCATAATGTGCACAATATAACGCTTAATAACATTTTCAAGTAACGCAAAATAGGCTGTTACAAACCCTTTAAAATAAAAAGTTAAAATGTATCGTAGTATCATCTTGTCATTCTTCAAATTCGATGCGCATAGAATGATAATGGTATAGTAATCAATGGATCTTCACGTAGACTAGTCGTGACATCTATTGGTGAAATATCGAACAATATAATCCTAACAGAGCGAGTGCATTCTAGCGGCCAGAAGAAGAAACTTTTCAATAAAATCTGGAAGTTACCTTTATGGCAGCTAGATGTCCCGAGTAAATCTGCTGGCGAATTATGTTTTAATTAAATATATATTTTACACCATAATGTGCACAATATAACGCTTAATTTTAAAACATCTGAGTCATTACAAAACAATAAACATATAACATTTCAAGCAAAAAACCTAGCTCTGATCGGGTTTGAACCATAGGCATTTGAGCGATAGGCTAACGCTCTACCACTGAGCTAATTGTGTCAACGAATATCGTTCTATTTAAAATGACTTACATAGAACTTGTTAGCAAATAATGATTTATACTAAACGATTTCATCACTGGAGTATATTATTTATATATAAAGCATTTCATACAAAGTTTATTTATTTTTTATCAGTACGCTATATTGCATGCAATACTCAAATTAGTGAAATATAAGTCCGGCACAAGATATCCGCTGCCATCTTGTCTTATTACTGAATCAGTTCAGCTTTTTAAAATCACGTCTGCACTTTAGTATTACAAAATAAACTTTTAATTTCGAACTTGCCTCTTCCTTTAGAACAGTTAAAACGATTCTCGGCTCGATAATCGGAACTGGTGGGTCCCATGATATGGATTATAAAGTTTGCATAATTCGCACGGCCGCCATCCTGAAATGGTATGGCGGACGACCTTGTAATTTGGTCACAAGACGCATCCTATACGAAGGTATGTTGTTACCAAATTTGGTAGATATCGGATGATTTGGTTAGTCGTTATTTGATTTTACGTTTTGAACGTTTGAGTGGCCGCCATTCAGTTTTAGTAAAGATGGCGGCGATATAAAACATGACACTGAGGTGTCCTTTGCTAGTGCTACCTTTGTACCAAATTTCGTTCAATTCGCATTCACCGTGTTCGAATTGATAGGGGGGGACAGACATTCAGAGTACACACACTCACACACACACAGACACACACACACACACACAGACTCACACACACACATACACACACACACACAGACTCACACACACACATACACACACACAGACAGACACACTTTTTTCGCCCTGTGTTGATCTCATAAGTCTACTTTCATTTTTTGCGAAAATCGAAAGTAGGCTAATAGAATTTGGAGGGTAAAGATTATTTATGAGCAGAATTTTATGATGGGTCAGGATTATTTTGTTAGTTGCTTTTCTAGCAGATCTGTACGGGATGGCATTTTACACCCGAGTTTTTGTTGTTTATTTTGTTTAATGTGTCTATGGACGCAGTGTGGGTTTATCTGTTTTGAGCCGACCCAGTTGGTTTGTTTATGAGTGAGTCAGTCCAAGCTTTATGGTGTGTTGTGATTTTACGATGTATTCGCGGGGATATATCATTGAGATTATTCCGGCTTGCTGCATATCAGCCCAGATCATAACCTCGCGAGGCTGAACTCGTGGTTTATATTTGTGTTTTCTTGCCATCCAAGTGGATGAGTGAGAATTGTCCGCGTTTCCAGATGGATAACGGGATCAGTGTGGTCTCATGTATTAATAGCACCAAGCTTGAAGGTCTGAGAGAGAGACGGGGCAGCGATGACTCATACAAGGAGGGGAGCGCTCAAATCAGATAACGCGACGTGGTCATTAGTGGTAGGACAGGTTCCTGTATTTCAATATAAGATGTTATTTAAATTCTCAAAACCCTGATCGGTTATAAAGAGTTTTGATTGATTAAATAGGTGCTGTCCATGTTTTAAGGTATATTCCGAAGCTTCTGTTTGTCTGGCGTTTTATAAAAATGTAAATATAAATTTTTCAGCCGTTAAGCTTGTATTTTGTTGTTGCTTGACTTTTTGTGTGTTTATTTTACGCGTTCAATGACCCCGTGTGGCATTAGGATGTGCGAGGCTGTGTTCCCAATTTGTGATATGAACTTTTTGGCCTATTTTCGGCATGCTCTTTACGTTTGAGTGCCTTGGCACTGGCTAGAATCTCAGGGAGGTTCTTCATCTTTTTGTATTATTAGATCTTGCATGTGTCAGTAGTAATCATAGTGTGTTAATTAAGGGTGGGTCCCATTGCCGTAGTGTGATTTAAAAGATGCAACTCCGTGAGCATTATGACTGTTTCAGTTGTAAACGGACTCGCATCAGTTCTCATTTCCTTATTAAAAGAGCAGTACACCACGCATTATATAACTTCTTGACCAGGAAAAATGGACTTGCATCCATATGTTGTGAGGAGCGAATTCTTACCGCTCATTTTTATGTTATGATTAATCATTTTGAGTGAAGCTGCATTCACATTGTTTTGTTGTGTGGAGCGAGTCTTACCGCTCAGTAATATATTTATTTCTTAAGGGGGTGAAAGTCAGGGAGGATTTCCTTTTTATTATTATTATTATTATTATTATTATTATTATTATTATTATTATTATTATTATTATTATTATTATTATTAATAATACTATTATTATTATCATTATTATGCACATAATTTTCAGTCATTAAATATCTTTTATTCTACTTGTTATTCATTTTATTTATTGTATAGCCTCTGTTATGGACCTTTCTATTCATTAGAGCATATTGTTTTTGCGAACATTGCTCTGAAAAGCAGTCAGGACTGAACACGACCCCGTAGATGAATCTTGAGAAAACAATGCTTTATTGAAGGGTGCATAGACAAGCTGGTTTAACCAACGAGGGGCGTTTCGCTGTTTTAGGCTTTTCTAGCGGATCATAGACAAGCTGGCGCGCCAAGTTGGGGCTAGTTCGTTGCTAGTTACCGCCAGAACACATTGGATATTCAGCATAGATCTAGTAGATCAAGCTGTCGCGAAAATGTGGTATTTCACTGATATATGGGGCTGTTTGAAATCACCGGAAGTGATATTTTGTTAACGTAAATACAGCGAAGAGAAATACCGCCAAGAAAATGTAATATACAGTAGAATCACGAGTTTGGAAGTTAAAAACGATTCACGTTTTGTTTATTAATGTAATTAGTAAAGTAGTGTACGTGAAATCGGGCGCCCACTGATTAAATGTAAAATAAGATTTGTTTAGAAAGACAAACTCATGAATATGTTAGGAGGCTGGTAGCCTTAAATGACAATTAATACTTTGTTAATTAGTCACTGTTAACATCAGATCTGGATAGTAATTTTATGACTGAATATGTGCGGGGTTAAAAATGTATTAAGTAAAATTAGAACCATTCAGTGATGCAGATTGATTTGCGGGAGTAAAGGGAATAAGATTAAATGAACTGAAAGTGGTCAAATGAAGTAAATGCATGTCAAGAATTATATATGTGTGTGTCGGGCAGACATTTGCATGTCATCCTCCTATTTTCTCAGTGATATATATTTTTGTGTGTGATAATGGCAACAGTAGCGGAGATCCAGGCGATCATTGAAAGTGCCACGGCACGAACCCAGAAACTATTAAAGGAACAGAGTGAAAAATTAGACATTAAATTAGCGGAACAAAATGAGTCATTCCAGACTCAAATGAATGACACTATAAAAACACAATTATCTGAACAGAATGCACAATTATCTGAACAGAATGAGTCATTGCAGAATCAAATGAATGAAACTATAACTAAACAATTAAACGAACAATCAGGCGAGTTTAAAACACAACTAGCTGAACAGAGTGAATCATTACAAGCGCAAGTAAATGAAAATATAAACAAACAATTAGAAGCGCAAGAGAGTAGGAATACGAGTCAGTTAGCACATTATCTGCAGAGATGAAAGAGTACACTACGCAGCAGATGGTTCAATTCGCGCTTGATATAAGTAAGAATAATGACAAACAGCTAGGTCAGATAAAAAAATTAGAGGACACCTTCAACCGTAAATTAAATGATTTGGACGAAACTGTATTGGCAAAACTAGCTCAGATAGAATTATCATGCACGGTAAATAACAGTGAGGTTAAAACGGCAGAGGATGGTCTTGAAAAGCGGTTTGATAAGATGGAGGAGGATTCTACGCTTATACAGGGCACTTGTCAGCAGTAAATGAAATATCACGGGCCTGATAAAGGACATGGATAAATTAGAATTACAATCAGCAGAGCGATGGCGAAACCTAGAATCGGACCGGGATAATTTGAAGAGTACGATAGATGAGAATAATATACGTCTAGAAGACAGGCTTGAGAAGATAGAATCGAATCAGGAGGACACGAAACAGCAGATGGAAGAAAAACTGGGCGCGATTAAAGATAGCATCAGAAAGGATTGGCGTAAGATGAGCAGCGACTCTAAAGAAGAACGGTTAGCAATCATAAAGACCGTAGGTGATAACCATACGCGCATTAAAGCAATTGAGGAAGAAATTAAGAGTAAAATGAAGGAACAGACGGACAGAATCATAAAGGCAGAATTGCGTTCGTTGTGACAGAACACGTTATTTCAGACAGAACACGTTAAAGATAGGGAAGTTGACTCAGCAAGCCCAGGGGCAATTAGCGCGGCGAGTAGCCACGGACTGACAGGCAGCCCATTAACGACTAACACAGAGGGATTTCACAACAACGTTGGGGGAACCTCTACTCCTCAACATGGCTATCTGCACCCTCAAGTCGTACAAGTTATTCGATCAAATGAATTTAAACCAAATAAATTCACAGAAAATTCTGGTATCACACCGAAGGCGTATCTTAGGGAGATGGAGGACTATTTTAATGACAATAACATACCGCCCGCGCGTCGTTTAAGACTGATGGAACGATTTCTTTCGGGAAATGTACTTACGTGGTTCTTGAGCTTCAAGTATACTTTCGGAGGGATGGACGATTTCAAGGATGCGTTTCTTAGAAAGTATTGGTCGGCTTCTCTACAGCAAAGCCTTAGAATGGAACTTTATTCGAGAAAATATCAGTCAACTCAGCTGACGAAATATTCAGATTTCTTTTCGTTACAATAGTTAAAATTTAAAGATATGGATCATCCTTTAGAAGAATCGGATCTGGTTATGACGATTGCGCGGCAGTTGCCAGTCAATGTTCAGCAGGTGTTAGTGGCGGCAAACGTGGACACAGCGGTTCGAGCCGAACAAATCTTACGTCAGATTGACGAGACAACAACTCACTTGCAGCAGAGAGGGGGACGAGAGCTGGAACTTGTAAACACAACGGAGGTGGTTATACCCACCCAAGTACACACCAGATCGCAGGCCACAAATACAAGTGTGTCAACAACACCAAGACGAGGTCAGGAGGGCGAAGAAAATAGGTCACACCAGCGACATGATAATAATAATGATAGGCAGACCCAGGGCAACAATAGGTATCAACAGCGAGGGTACCAACAATGGAGAAATAATAGGAGAAATGAGGGACCCTACAGACGGTACGAAAGTAGCAATAATGAGAATCGACAGTGGCGTGAAAGGAGATACCAGAACCAGGGGGACTATCAAAATTATAGGAATGAATGGAACGACAGGCACGCCGAATCGCAGCGTTACGTGGAAGAATTTCACGCTAATGGAGAGGACGAACAAGGACATTGGGAACGTGCCATTAATAGGAGGTCAAATCCAGACACTCACATTGAGGGGGCCGAGAGTTCATTGAAACAGGAAGAACGTCAGGGAAATACGCGACAGAAGGATGATGGTAGTCGCGGGGGTTGTAAAAAAATCCCAATAATTGCAAAAGGAGTCACCCTGAGAGAGCAACAGCCGGATTGTGAAGAAGGATGGGTCGTGGCACACATACCAGAGTGGATAGCTTTGCCGGAAGATTACCTGGAGGAAATTGTAAAACCACGGAATGATGATATCAAACTACTACCTATTATTTATGCCAGGATCGGTGGAATTAACGTGAGATGCTTAGTTGACACGGGTTCACAAATCAGTCTTGTATCGGAGGCTTTGGTTCGAGAGTTGGGACCGAGTCAGAATATTCCTGTGATTCCAGTACCGCAACTCAAGGTGAGGGGCGTTATTCCCGAACGCACCGTCACTTGCAAACGTCAGGCATATTACAAATGGATATATTAGACCATATATTGGGACAGACTTTTATCATTATGGCTAAAATGAATTTTAACATTATTCTGGGTGCAAATTTCATTTGTGACTACCTGGCAGTCATAGATTTGCACAATAATACAGTCAGTTTTAAGGAGTTTGATAAAATGAAGGATGTGGGCTTACACATGGAAGAAATCACTACAGGGAAGGACGTGAATTCATGGGCATTGGAGGCAATAGCAGAGGAGACAGAAGAGGAGGTACGAATGGCGGAAGATGACCTTATAGATGTGGCTGTTGTGGAATTAAATGAAGAGAGTGACTCTCAGGAGAGATGGGCTTTACTAGCAGAAGGAGACGACAGCGATACTCAGTTTGAAGAACTATTACAGGAGCGGCTCAGTGACATCCAACTAGGGGTTGAACATAGGAAGAGACTTGAGGAGATCTTAAGAAGACACAAGGCAGTGTTTGACACTGTTCCAGGGAAGATAATAAATTTTCAGTATTCTATGCAGGTTGAGGATTGGTCCCCATTTCGAAGTAAATTATACCCTATACCAGAAAAACATCGGGAGCAGGTCAAAAGGATTATTGATGATATGTTGCAAGCTGGAATGATTAAGAAGACTCCTACACCTTATTTAAATGCGATTTTGGCAGTCACAAAACCCAATGGATCCATTAGACTTTGTCTAGACGCCAGAAATCTAAACATGCGCCTTATTTTTCCCGAGTATGACAGAGGGCCAATCATCAGAGACGCCTTAAAAGGATTTAAGAACAAGAGTATCTATTCGTCCGTAGATCTGACGAGTTCGTTTCACCATATCGAACTGGATGAGAAGTCACAGCTTCTTACTGGCTTCTTGTTCGATAATCAGACATATTGCTTCGTCCGTATGCCCTTTGGCGTTAAAACAGCTGGATGCGCATAATTCGAGCCTTGGATCGGAACCTGACTGAAGAAGTGAAGGAAATGACGGTACGATATATTGACGATATACTCTTGGCTTCAGATAACATCGAGACACATATGGAAAATTTGGATAAGCTTTTGGACAACCTTAGAACTGCAAACTTTAAAGTTAACTTGAAGAAATCCCATTTCTTCAAGAAGGAGATTTTATACTTAGGGTACATCATTGACAAGGAGGGAGTGAGGCCAAACCCTGCGAAGATAGAGGCAATAAAGAATTTCCCTACACCAACGAGAGTGAAACATATCAGAGCTTTCCTTGTCGTGACGGGCTTCTTTAAGGAAAACTGCCCAGGATATACTGAAACCGTAGCACCTATGCAGGAGATGCTGAAGAACAACAACAAATGGCTTTGGATCGCTGGGTGTGAGAAGTCATTTCAAGAGACTAAATTATTACTGGAAAATTGTATCAAATTAGGTTACCCAGACTTTCAACGGAAATGTATTATCCAAGCGGATGCTTCCATGGTAGGTATAGGAGCGATGTTATACCAAGAAGATCCAGCCAACGTTCAACATCGTGATTATTTAGCATTTGTGAGCCGCAGATTGCGTAAACACGAGCGCAACTATACGGTCACGGAACTCGAATTGTTGGCAATACTTCATGCTTTGCAACAATGGAAACGGATTGTGTATGGTTACCCCATTATTATTAGAACAGACCACAAAGCACTAACGTTCTTTTTCAAGACATCTATGGCTAGCGAGCGTGTGACACGTTGGTCCATCTATATACAACAATTTAACATCGAAATTGAACACTGCCCAGGAAAAATGAACGTAATTCCGGATGTATTAAGCAGGAACCCCGAGCCTGATACCGAAGAAACAGCGATAGTACAGCATATTGAATTAACAGCAAGGGACCATGCATTCTTGGAGGAATTACGGGAGTTACAACGAGAGCAGGAAGCAGAACCAAGGATGTACCAAATGATCCAGTATTTTAAGAAGGAATTACCAGCAGAAACCCCAGCGTACAGAGAAGCAAAATCCAGAGAAGGAATATATGTCTACCTCAACAATTTACTGCATAAATGGATAGATTAAGAACACACCAAATTACGTATCATGGTACCTGCATCATTACAAAGAGGACTTACTTGGCACATAAATGAAAGTTTTGGACATGTGGGAATCGACAAGGCACAAGCGACCAGAGGAGAAACGTTTACATTGCCGCGAATGAGGACTACCATCTGTGACGTAATAAAGACTTGTGATCCTTGTCAGAGGACGAAGCCAAATAATTACTTAATGAGGCAGTATCCTAGACCATTGCTACCTCAGAAACCCTGCGAGCTTGTGGACTGGATTGTTTCGGTCCGATCCCGAAAGGTAGGCGAGGTTGACGTCACTTACTAGTGTGTATTGATGTGTTTCCTAAGTTTGTTGTGTTGTGCCCCATTCAGAAAACTACATCGAAACAAGTACTCAGTCGTATTCGAAATAGAATTATTCCAATCCTTGGAAAACCAGAGTTTATATTGTCGGACCATGGAAGCTATTTTACGAGCGCCGAATTCAAGAAAGGTATGGAGGACTTGGATGTAAAACACATGTTTAGTAGCGTTCGCCACCCTCAAGCTAATCCTAGCGAAAGCGCAATAAAATGCGTTACTAAATACTTAAGAATCTTTATTCGCAATGAACATCACAAGTGGGTAGACAGGATCAAAGACGTAGAGACCTGTATGAATACAACTAGACATGAGTTGACAGGCCAGATTCCGATGGGCTTGCACATGAACGAATATCCAGTAAGATCGTGGAGCAACATCATCAATTGCCCACAAGATCCCATGGTGGGTCATGAGTTGAGAATTGAGAGAACGAGAGTCCATATGAGAAACCAGGCGGATCGCAGATTACGTCGTGTCAGAAATAAGAGGTATCACAGAGAACTATTAGTAAACGAGCTTGTATTAGTACGGAAACCAGCGACATCTGATCCAGAAAAGAAGGTATTCAACAAGTTCAGTCCCAAATTTATTGGACCCTTCTGTATTGTGCGTAATCTTGGTAACAACGCATACAGAGTAAAAGAATTGAGTACAGGTACAATGTCGGTCTACAATGCAGCGAATTTAAAAGTGTATTTTACTAGTGAACCTTGGGAACGTAGAAATTATGCTGCAAATTGAATATATGGAAGTACTTTTAGACATCCAAGTATACGGGGGTCAGTGAGCACGTCTGTTGAACGAGGAAGTTGGGGGCAGCCTGTTGTTGTCAAACACTAATGAGCTATGACGATGATGACAAAGCGAGAGAGCGAGCGAGAGAGATAAGAATACTGGGCAGGAGAGGTACTAGCCTTAGGCGATCAGACAAGCAGGCAAGCTGGGGTGGTCTGAATGAATGAATGAGCAGGAAGTAAACACGAGTGCATGTCGACACTCCAACGACAGTGGCGGCTAGACTAGACTTATGAGAGGGAGATTTCTCTAGGATTGGCTGAAATGGATTACAGATGTTAGGTGTATTTAAAAAAAATCGACTATATGCTATGTTCGATTTTTTCCATGCAGGAGGATTGTGAACCCTATATCCACAGGCTGTATAAAGGATTCTAATAAATTATTCATCATCATTTGATACATTTCCACAGAAAGCAGATATGAGAGCCAGACGGATTTGGGAAATGTTGAGAAATCAGTGGCAGAGAGAACACAATGGTTTAAGCTCCTGTGATATTTTAGAAAGTAGCATAAATTCATGACACATAGGACAGGTGCAACTTTTAGTGCGAAGATGGCTTGGGTACGCACAATATGGCTTGTTACTATAAGAGTTGGCGCCAAGAAGAAGATTGAATGCCACGATGTAATTGGTCAATCTTCATGTTAACCACTCCATGTGGCAGGAATACATGTAAGAGCGCGCAAAGATCTACAAGGGTCTGAACCAATAATATCAAGACGCCCTGTTTAAGCGGCAACTCGGCGTGGTAACGCACCCTGGTAAATTAACGCGGGAGTTATCTACGGATTAATTCCACGATCGATTCGAGCTAGCTATAGCATAATCGTAACTTCCACATTGCTACGAACTCAATGATACCGATCGCATGCTAGTCTGATAATTATTATGGAATATTTTTCCATAAACCCCCTTCCATACCTACTCTAGCCAGTTTCATTTATATATGGTCCAGGAAGCTCCGAGAGATGACTTATTTTGAGCGTCTGAGGACGTAGTGACTTTTATTTGAGCGTTTGAGGACGTCGGGACTTTTATTTGAGCGTTTGAGGACGTAAGGCCGTTATTCAGGTGTCTGAGGACACGAGGCATAACTTCATATTTTTCATGTATTTGAACATGGAACATTTTCGTCAAGTTATAAGTGTAACTTCAGTGATTTATTTGTAGTCCCAGTACTACCAGATAGGGGAGTTCATCGAAATAATTCACCAGTAGACGGTCAAGGAATTTAGTACTAGATCGGTGAATTTAATAGGAAATATATCGTGTGTGTATCTGACAAACTTTATTTAATTCAGCACGAGATGACGTCTAGGAACGAGGTCGGATCTTGGAACCAGCAGGACATTTGCCAGAAGATGTCGATGGAGAGCTAAGCATTTTAAAGGAGTGATGGCTGCAGATGTTTTCCTGACGCTGTTCTATAGGAATGAGTACATATGAATTTATTTATTTATTAAATCAGCTATGGTTTTATGGGACGTATTTGAAGGGTACATAGGAAGAATGAACATTGTCACAAAAAGCAAATTTTACAGGAGAGACATTTTAAAGTTTGAACACTACTACACAAAATACTAAGAAGATAATGCTTTGTGTGTAAGTGTCTACATAATTGTCACATATTTGAGCATCATATCCATCAAAAAGATGATTCTAAGTCGGCAATTACTCTAGTAATACACTTTTCTATTAATTAGTGTGAGGACTATGTGCGTTTTTCCTCTGGATTCTCCTAAAGAAATGGGTGCATTCATGATTTTACAAAAATAATTTCTCAAATATAGCATTAATACTACTTTAATAATGTATTTAAGATAGTTTAGAGAGTATGTTACAATTTTTTTTAAATTTTAATTTTTTTTAAATTAAGAAAATGAAATTAATACAAATTCAAAATAAAAACTTTATACTCAATTATACTGTTAATGTGATAAGATTACTTCAAATATGTACACATTAAAATGTATCCATTGATGACTTGTTAAGGAAGGTTCAATTTGTAAAATTTTGGCCTTCAATTTCAAAAATTAAAATAATTGATACACAGAATAAACAATAATTTGAACATTTTTATAACTGAATATGGCCATACACATAAAACGTAATAAACACTGTAATATTTCTACGTCCTTCTGTGTAATGGTCGATTTCAGTTAAGCCCCTTACCACAGTATGTTATCAAAGATCACTATCTTCGTCGTCTTCTTGGTTCTAGTTGACTCTTTCACGACAGGTAGGCGACTAAAGAACTCCTGTGCGTCATCTCGGCAAAACTTCTTCAGTACTTGAAGGTCTTAGTACTTCTCTTTAGGCAAAGGAATTGGTCCTAAATATGCTTGCGCAACTTCGTGTTGGTCATGTGGGAAGTTCTTACGCCCTGTTGCTGTAACAACAGTGGAATTGAAGAGTCCATTGCATGTTTCACGGTGTTCAACTGTCTGTGGATATCTGGGTGTAATTCGGAGTTCCAAGATGGGGCGTGTTGCTGCAGGAAATGCTATCTTATACATCGGTGTTAGAAAGTTACCCCAGGACTTGAACATATCAGTTTTACACTCAACTACCTCGAAAGGAGAAGGTTTCACTCGAGCACTTGTAATTACTTCACACCAGTCATCTGGGGTTTGGATTAGACCCATGTTTTTGTCACACTCCATGTAGGAATGTCCTCTTATTGGGAATGTGACAAATACTTGATCAAAGCGATTCAATGTTATTGCTACATATTGGAGAAATCTAATCATGGTGAAGTTTTTGTTTTGCCCACTACATGAATCACAGAAAATGTGAAGTTTTCGGGCAGAATTATCTAAGTAGATTGTTATGAAATGATGTAACATTGAAACTACGTCGTCTGCTCCCATTTTGCCCACTGATCGTAAGTGTAAAACACCGACATACCAGTTGCTAAAACATGTACATTGAATACATGAAATGAAAGTTGCCTACGATAATAGGCCTCACTGGTTGATATGTTTGGTAATGGGAGATTTCTACCAAAATCTATAGCTATCGCCTCGTGTGTTGCATCTTTTCTATCTCTTCTTGCGTTTCTCTTCCTTTTGTAGAACCAGTCAGCTCTAACTTTGTGCAGTTTCATTTCGTCATGCAGTTTTTTCAAATCTTCTACTAACTTCCTTATTTCCTCCAGATTAGATGTTTTAACCTTAGCCTTTTCAATGTTACTAGCTGATGCTTTCTGTTAATCGCATATACTATACGTGTCAGTTCGGGGATACCCAAAAGATATGTTATATTTTGTGACAAATGTTTCTCTGAATGTCTCATAAGAAATTTGAACACTCGGATAGCGTTCTAGCAACATGACCAGCTGTTTTTTCACATTCAGGTCTTCAGGTAGGTAAACTTTTACTGTATCCTGCAAACTGTAATGAGATTTGCGCCCCTTAAGAGAACTGAGAAACGTAGCCATTGCTTCATACGTTTCCTCAGGACGTTTACTTTTACCTCTGTTCTCATTTTTTCCCCTTTTGTCAATCGGGGAATGTCCT
Source organism: Meconema thalassinum (assembly GCA_946902985.2). Lineage (NCBI taxonomy): Eukaryota > Metazoa > Arthropoda > Insecta > Orthoptera > Tettigoniidae > Meconema > Meconema thalassinum. The sequence continues at coordinate 879,837,878 of OX336390.1, forward strand.
GTTGTAGCTAGGGACGATTTAATTGTGTGTAAACGGCGGGCAGTTACACCGAAAAAGGACAAGATTGCTTTAAAACAAACATTAATTTCTTCGAGTGTCCCATCACGCACGACACGAACTTTATACACATAAGAAAAATCATGCAGGCGGGTCTCTTGTGCTGGCAGCCGTGGTCGCCTTCGGTTTACAGGAATGACGGAAATTAATCCCGCCAAGTACGAGTTCTGGGCATTTTTATCACCTAGCTTATTAAAATCTTTTATGAGCTTATTCCTTTCATTAGAAATGACCCGCTTAAAACATTGCAAGCGTTTGCAGTCACAGTCTTCACCAGATTCGTATGTAGTATCTCGTAACCTTTTCATCACACTTTTCACACTACCGTATTTACGTTTCTTCTTTGTAGAAGTTCCTATACTCGCAACTTGAGTCTCCTCATCACTTGAATTGTAGACATCAGTATCCATCACAGTATCCATCGTACTACATACAATGTTATTGTAACACACCACACAACACAGAAACAGAACAAATCACCTGACACAACCAACATTCATTTAAACTGCAATGGCGGCCACACGCGCATGCGCATTGCAGCAGCTGGTCGACACTGTTCGTTTTAATGTAGTTCCGGCCGAACATTGTTCGTTTTTCCTCTGTGTACCATTTCTATTTCACAGCATATCTTGGACATCGTTCAATGTTCCACTGTGATATTTCACGTGTTCAAAGCTTCGATACTAAGCTAACTAATGGGACTAATAGCTCATTTTCGGATTTTTTGGACAATGTTCGTTTTTCCTCTCTACCCTTCATTTGTTGTAGATATTTGTTTGCTTGTTTGGTAATGTAGATTCTTAGTTCTTGTTTTACTGACACATTAAGCATGGGACAAGCTGAGCGCTTTGTAATTTGTAAATATTGTGATTTTGTTTGGTTCAACTATACGGGGCAATGCGTAGCTCGTGCTCGCATTCGCTTGCGTAAATCGCGGTCAAGCATTATAATTCGGAGGTATGCCTTATAACAAAAATGCAACTGAATTAATTTGAGATTAAAAATTGAATTTGGAGGGTAAAGATTATTTGTGAGCAGAATTTTATGACGGATCAGAATTATTGTGATAGTTGCTTTTCTAGCAGATCTGTACGGGATGGCACTTTGCACCCGAGTTTTTGTTGTTTATTTTGTTTAATGTGTCTATGGACGCAATGTGGGTTGATCTGTTTTGAGCCGACCCAATTGGTTTGTTTATGAGTGAGTCAGTCCAAGCTTTATGGTGTGTTGTGATTTTACGATGTGTTCGCGGGGAAATATCATTGAGATTATTCCGGCTTGCTGCATATCGGCCCAGTTCATAACCTCGCGAGGCTGAACTCGTGGTTTATATTTGTGTTTTCTTGCCATCCAAGTGGTCGAGTGAGATATGTCTGCGTTTCCAGATGGATAACGGGATCAGTGTGGTCTCATGTATTAATAGCACCAAGCTTGAAGGACTGAGAGAGAGACGAGGCAGCGATGACTCATACAAGGAGGGGAGCGCTCAAATCAGATAACGCGACGTGGATATTAATGGTAGGCCAGGTTCCTGTATTTCAATATAAGATGTTATTTAAATTCTCAAAACCCTGATCGGTTATAAAGAGTTTTGATTGATTAAATGGGTGCTGTCCATGTTTTAAGGTATATTACGAAGCTTCTGTTTGTCTGGCGTTTTATAAAAATGTAAATATAAATTTTTCAGCCGTTAGGCTTGTATTTTGTTGTTGTTGCTTTACTTCTTGGGTGTTTATTTTACGCGTTCAATGACCCCGTGTGGCATTAGGATGTGCGAGGCTGTGTTCCCAATTTGTGATGCGAGATTTTTGGCTTATTTTCGGCATGCTCTTTACGTTTGAGTGCCTTGACACTGGCTAGAATCTCAGGGAGGTTCTTCATCTTTTTGTATTATTAAATCTTGCATGTGTCAGTAGTAATTATAGTGTGTTAATTAAGGGTGGGTCCCATAGCCGTAGTGTGATTTAAAAGATGCAACTCCGTGAGCATTATGACTGTTTCAGTTGTAAACGGACTCGCATCAGTTCTCATTTCCTTATTAAAAGAGCAGTACACCACGCATTATATAACTTCTTGACCAGGAAAAATGGACTTGCATCCATATGTTGTGAGGAGCGAATTCTTACCGCTCATTTTTATGTTATGATTAATCATTTTGAGTGAAGCTGCATTCACATTGTTTTGTTGTGTGGAGCGAGTCTTACCGCTCAGTAATATATTTATTTCTTAAGGGGGTGAAAGTCAGGGAGGATTTACTTTTTATTATTATTATTATTATTATTATTATTATTATTATTATTATGCACATAATTTTCAGTCGTTTAATATCTTTTATTCTACTTGCTATTAATTTTATTTCTAGTATAGCCTCTGTTATGGACCTTTCTATTCATTAGAGCATATTGTTTTTGCGAACTTTGCTGTGAAAAGCAGTCAGGACTGAACACGACCCCGTAGATGAATCTTGAGAAAACAATGCTTTATTGAAGGGTGCAGTATATAGGCCAAAGAAAGTAATTTTTTGTGGAAATAGGCATACAACTGCAAATGCTATCATTCATGATTCACCTAACCTAAAAAGTGCCTCAGCCAAGAAGCTTCCCAAAGACTGTGGCAGTAGCAGTAGTGGTTTTGATGAGGTAAATATTATTTTCAACGTAAATATTATGTTCGAACAGTTGGAAAAGTGCCTTCGGTGTGTATGTGGGGGAAATGTGAAACTCAGTATACATAGGCCTACAATAGTAGGTTTAGTTTGTAATGTAACAATAGTGTGCCAGAAATGTGGTGTAATTGGTTTCTTTGACAGCTGCCATAAATTAGGAACAAACGACCATGTTTACTCCATAAACAGGCGTGTAATATGTGCTATGAGGTGTTAAGGGCAAGGTTTAGCAGGATTAGGTATGTTTTGTGGCCTAATGAATTTACCACCACCTGTAAAGAAGTCCACTTACTCGCTGGTGTACCAGCGGATTCTGTCTGCCACCAACCAAGTAGCTAATGAATCTCTAAGTAAGGCTGCTGAAGGGGAAGCAAGTCTTACAGGCAGTAGGGATGTATCTGTAAGCTGTGCTGACACATAGTTAATGAGGGGTCACAGTTCTTTACATGGTGTGTGCACTGTTATAGGTGCAAAAACTGGAAATGTGATAGATATAGAGGTTCTGTCATCATCTTGCAAAGGATGTGATCAGTGGAAAGGCAAGACTGGCACCCTAGCTTATCAAGAGTGGTGGGAGGTACATGAAGAGGTCTATGACATCAAGCACAAAGGAAGTGCAGGCAGCATGGAGGTGGAGGGGATGAAAATGATTTTCAGCCGAAGTGTAGCCAGTCACAATTTACGGTATGTAAATTATATTGGGGATGGTGATACCAAGAGCTACAAGTCTGTTTCTGATGACCAGCCATATGGGACAGATATTAATATAGTGAGAAAGGAATGTGCTGGCCATGTCCAGAAAAGGATGGGGTCTCAGTTGAGAAAAGTGTAGGAGAATATGAGAGGGAAAAAGTTAATCGATGGGAAGCCACTCGGTGGCAAAAACAGACTGACTGATGCTGTGATAAATACCCTCACTATCTATTATGGGAATGCCATTAGAGCTAATAGCTTATCTGCAGAAAATATGATAACAGCCATCTGCGCCACAAGGCTTCCACAGATGATCGCCCGCAGCATTACTTTTGTCCAAAAGGTCTAGACTCTTGGTGTCTTTACCAGCAGGCTGTGGTACAAGGCAATGCAGACAAGTATGAGCACAAAAATAATCTAGCCCCTGCCGTTATGGAGACAATCAAACTGGTTTTCAAGAATCTTTTGAAAACCGAACTGTTGATAAGATGTGTTGTTGGCCACACACAAAATAATAATGAGTCATTGAACTCTAAAATCTGGAAGATATGCCCTAAAACAATGTTTTCTGGAAGAAGAACTGTTCAGATTGGTGTTAATGATGCTACCATGACTTTTAATGATGGAATGAGGGCTAGAATTAAAGTGTTGCAGCAGTTAAGGCTTGTGGTGGGAACATACTGCTCCCAGTACCTGCAAGATGAAGATGAGAAACGCATACTTTCGGCAAATAAAAGGGTTCTGGAGACTACAAAAGAAGCAAGGAAATGCAAAAAGAGACTGAGGTTGGAAGAGGAGGCCAAACTGATCCAGAAAGAGGGCCCTGTGTATGAAGCAGGGAAGTTTTAATGGACATACAACCCTTTGGTATGTTTATCATGCATTTTCTCAACTTTCATTTTTTACACAGCGTTTTCACCATAACTCTCTTATATTTTAAGCTACTGCAATACTATTTTGCATGAGTGTGAAGTTTAATCATGCCAACAACATGTACTAGGATCTTTCACATAACATGTTCCATTACATTAATTTATTTTTAAAAAAATTCAACATTTTCCTCAACTTATTTAAATAATCGAAAATAAATATTGTTCCTTATGCGATGTCTAAGATTCTAGTGTATGTTGTAGCCTTGGGTCTTACAAGCAACGCAAGAAAAAATATTCAAATAATTACATAATTGTGGTAGTTATTGTGTAAACGCTGCATGACTGCACAAATTACGCAAGGAAGTATTACAGTGTACTGATGACCAATGGATAATTTAAAAAAAAATTGTAATGTTTTAACAGTATATATGTTATAAATACTAAACCTGTACATTTTCATTTTTCTAAATCATGGGGCTTCAGAAAAATAAAATATTGTAAATTCATAAATTTACACTAGCGAATATTGTACCTCCCCCCAGGTACAGAACACAAAATTTGGTTCAAGTCCAATGGATAGCATGGACGTTACATGCAGTTAAACATTGGATCTCACAGCGTGCGTAAGATCATGTTGGCAACAATGTCATGCATGTATTGGTCAAAAATAATGTGAAATAATACGATCTATTGTTGTACCAATTTTGAATGAAATCCTTTAGTTAGTACAGAAGTTATATGCAATTTATAATTGGACATATCAGCAGGCTTAGAATAATTTTGGCAACACTGCCATGTATGGCCTCCTGGAAATTAAACTGATATAATATTATCTATACGTGTGCCAATTTTGAAATGGCTCCCATTCATACCTTCCAAGATATCCAACATGGAGCTGAAACTTCAATTGCGATTTTTTAGCAGTTGGTAGCACTGACATCATTTTCAAATACGGCATTGAGATATTCAGATATAGATACTTACTCCTACCAAATTTTTTTTCGATTGCTGCTCCCGTTTAGGAGTTGAAAGGCCAGACAGACAGAAGGACAGACAGACATACACACATTTGCCCGGATCGATCTCATAAGTCTACTTTTTCCTCATTTTTGCAAAATGTGAAAAGTAGGCTAAAAATTCTAGGAGGTTTCAAATTTGTACGTATGATTTCACATTTGATATTCACTTTACATGTTTGTAAAAGTAACTATTAATTATATTGTTAAATAAAATGCGCACAAATGTGCATACTGTACATAAAGATTTATATCCTAAGTACAATGTTTGATACATTTCGATCTAGTCTTTGCTATAGTCGATGATTGACTTAATCCTCTTAGTAGTGCTTTTTATTTTCAGGGGGAACTCGGGGGTACGCGTACCCCTTAAACATTTGAAAACTGTTTAAAAATAAATATTGACACATTTGTATCTAGTCCGGCAAATATAACTTCCGACTTGAAAGTTGGCGTCAACGCGCTGTTCACCAGCTGGAGGAGATTTCGAATAATCCTCGATTTAAACCGATCTGTCGAATCAGTTTCTTTTGGTCGGCAACTAGGCACTCCGTTCTTAAAAGCACGCATGCTAGTGTTTGGAGGCGGGTAGGTTAATATTTTGTGCGTGTGGTTAGACATCTGGCGACCAACACGAAAATCAAGCAGAGGAAGCGTGAAAATGGCAGTGATCAGCCTCTTTTACCAGTGTGGAACTTACTGTAAGCAGGACAGCAAAATGAGACACTACCCCAGTGCTTATATTTATTTCCACTTAATTTTAAAATGTAAAATGATTAGAATTACTGAGTGCAGTTACCACCTTGACATGTTGATCACAAATAAATTAACCCAATGCAACCTTTCATTTAACATGTCAGCCCATAAAGTAATAACCAGACTCTGCAAACTGTCGAAAATTGCAAGATCGTGATGTTTTGTCGGCTACAACTGAGAGTACCCCTTATATTGTTTTAAAAAAGCACTGCTCTTATGACATTTAGTTAGATGGTATTTTTCACAAGGTTCGTTGCATAGTACGCATACACATGTATTGTTTGGTTCGTGAAATTTGTCATTTCTACATATTGATACGTGCTACTCCTAGTAGCAAGTTCGTTAATTGGATTACAGTGGGTAAAAGCACAACACAGGAGGTCCTTTAAAAATATACTAGCTTTATTGCAGGCCAGAAAGATACACCACACAATAGCAAATACAAACAATTAGTATCTCACCCTAGTTTCCCTCTTGCTGGGAATACTTCCCTTTCACTCGGTCATGCAGTTAATCCTACCGTAATTAGGTCCGTGTCCTCGGCTAGAAATACCACAACGCTTTCTCTGGAAAACACAGTCCGTCCCTCGCTGGCCAGGCCGCTTTATATAGGTAGGGGGTGACTCAATGGATGTTTCTAGAGTAGGAGAGTTCACGGCTCCTCCCGAGAATTCCATCACGTGGTGGGCCGCAAACATTCCAGACCATGTATTTTGTTCCCGCTGCGCAAGCGGCCGGCCGAAGAGCCCAGAGGTAGCATCGGGCGGCTGTGAGTCACGCGAGAGGGAATGAAGCAACCCCGCTCTCGTAACAATATCTTGTGGTGATAGACATGCACTGAAAGTCTGATTAGCACCTATCGCAGTTTTTGGTTCGCTTTTGACCATCTCCTGTCGATCATGGCGTCTGTAGCGTAAATGTCTTCGGGGATTTCTTTTGTTTTTTGTTTCCGTAGCTCTATTAATTGAGATATCTGCTTGGTGTGTGGCAGGAGCAGCTTCAGTTTCAGGTCCTCTATGTAGAACAGTTCCCTTGACTGTTCATATACCATTTTATTCAATACTACCCGGATCATGATAGAAATTTCGGCTAATTTGGTCAAATAGTGTGTCTTTTTGTCTTAAGCTACTGTATAGCGTATGCATACCCTGAAGGGTTTCATTCAATATTTATTCCAGTTTATTTATTAAATTGGAGCGAACGCAGTGCCTCACTTCGAAAAGTTACATAATAACATATCAGCAATACAGAAGAGGCAGATGACCTTCCTGTTCTTCCCCTTATAGCAACAATAACTAACAATACCGAAGTATTATCAAGGACAGAGGATAAGGAGCATGGAAGGGAGTAGAACATCCAATTATCATAGAGGAGGTCGGGGCAGTGCCGGCGCCATAGGGAATGCTGTGGGAAGACTCAAGCAGCATAGCCGCGGGCGCTAACTGAGCACTTCAGGACGGGACTCCGGGAAAGCCATTGTCTTCCAGTGGTGAATTGTCACTACTGAGGTAGGGAAAAGAATTGCATATTGGTTCCAGTCTACCGCTCTCTAAAACAAGCGGCTAACCGGCAAAAGTACATTTGGACAGTTTGTCAGTTTTAAAGGTACAGCTTGTAGTTGCACATATTTTATTTGTGGCAAAGATTTTTTGCCTACTTTCGATTTTTGCAAAAAATGAAAGTAGACTTATGAGATCAACACAGGACCAAAAATTGTGTGTCTGTGTGTGTGTGTGTGTGTGTGTGTGTGTGTGAGTCTGTGTGTGTGTGAATGTGTGTACTCTGAATGTCTGTCCCCCCCATCAATTAGAAAACGGTGAAACCGAATTGAACGAAATTTGGTACAGAGGTAGCACTGGCAAAGGGCACCTCAGTGTCATGTTTTATATTGCCGCCATCTGTACCAAAACTTAATGGCGGCCACTCAAATCATCAAAACTTAACAAGTAGTTCCGTGAAGAACTATACAGCCTATTTTCATATATGTTAATTACCACTATCAACAAACACAATTTCAGTTTGATTGCTGTAATAGATTCGTAGATATTGAGAACCGACTAAATATTTCGGATGGTCGCCATGTTGGATTTTATATATGTAGGTCCTAGAGTTATGTACTGTTACATGCAGATTATTGTGTACGAGTAGTATTCAAACTTCAATCGCATAATTAGGACACAAGAAGTAACAGGGACATTTTAAAATTTCGCACAGCTGCCATATTGAGGATATGGAAACAATTGAAATAAATTAGATGCCAGTGGATTAACATTCGTATAAGGATTTACTGTACCAAGTTTCACTGCACTCGGATGGTTAAATTGCGAGAAACGTCCATGTGAATATTTATACTTCGCATCGCCGCCATGTTGGATTTGTGATCACCAGGTTATTTAAAGTCCTATAGGTGAACTTAAGTTCATAGCCCCTATGAACATTAAAAAAAGCAGTTTGATTGCTATAATAGATTCGTAGATATTCAGAGCCGTCTAAATATTTCGGATGGTCGCCATGTTGGATTGTTAAATGTATAGGCCATATAGTTATGTACCATTAAAGGAAAATTATTGCGTAGGTTCATTATTCAAACTTTCACTTCGATCGCATGACTACATTACTAGAAATAACAACTTAATTTTAAAATGTGCACAGCCGCCATCTTGAGGTTATGTAAACAATTGAACTAAATTAGATACCAGTGCATTACAATGTGTATAAATATTTCCTGTACCAGATTTCAGTGCGTTTGGAACATTAAAATGCGAGAAAGGTCTATTTAAATTTTTCACATTCGTTTGGCCGCCATGTTCGTTTTGTAGTTAACCGGTTTTTGAAAGTCTTTTAGATGGACTTCCAGTAGTGCCCTTTATCTCCGTACAAAATTTCAGGGAGATACCGCCAATAGTTTCAGAGATATAGAATGCCGGTAAAATATTTCGCACATCCGCCATCTTGTGGTTATGTAAACAATTGAACGAAGTTAGATGTCGGTGCATTACAATGTATATAAATATATACTGTACCATTGCGTTTGGTTGGTTAAATCGCGAGAAACGTCTATTTAAAAGTCGCGATTTCGCTTGGCCGCCATGTTGGTTTTGTAGTTACCAGGTTTTCAAAGGTCACATAGGTGAACTTATAGTAGTTCCCTTTATCACCAAACAAAATTTCAGGGTAACATCGGTAATAGTTTCGGAGATATTGAATGCTGGTGAAATATTTCGTACAGCCGCCATGTTGGATTGGTGAGTCGTAACAACATTTGAAGGGCACGGTCGGGGTCGCCGGGAATAGTGCTATGAACTTACCGGGTTTCATTGAAATCGCTCCAGCCATTTAGATTTTATTAGGGGGACACACACACACGAATCACACACACACACGCGGACAAAAGGTGATCTCATAAGCCTATTTTTTCAAAATTGAAAATAGGCTAATAATGCATTACGACCAAACTAAACATCGGATTATTACCTAATTTGGTAACAACATATGGGACGCGTCTTGTGCCCAAACTACGAGGTCATCAACCGTACCATTTCAGGATGGCAGCCGTGTGAATTATGCAAACTTTATAATGCATAACATGGGACCCACCAGTTCCGATTATCGAACCAAGAATCGTTTAATCTGTTCTAAACGACGTGGCCCGTTTGAAATTAAAAGTTGATTTTGTAATATTATTGTCTATAAGTAGAGCCTCCGTGGCTTAGGCGGCAGCACGCCGGCCTCTCACCGGTGGGTCCGTGGTTCAAATCCCGGTCACTCCATGAGAGATTTGTGCTGGACAAAGAGGAGGCAGACGGGTTTTTCTCCGGGTACTCCGGCTTTCCCTGTCACAAATTTCACTCGTCCGCTACCTATTGTAAAATGGATTTACTAAGTCGATTTAGGTATTAGGAAGTCATTTTTGAAAACCTTTGTCTGGAGCGTGGCGCTCTATGAAGTGGTGCAGCAGAAAAGAGGAGAATTGAAGCATTTGAAATGTGGTGTTACAGGAGAATGATGAAGATCAGATGGGTAGATAGGGTTACAAACAAAGAGGTATTAAGACGAGTGGGAGAGGAGAGATGTTTCTGGCGACTGCTAATGAAGAGAAGAGATAGGTTGGTAGGACACATACTAAGACACCCAGGAATAGCAAGCTTAGTTATGGAAGGAAGGGTCGAGGACAAAAACTGTAGGGGTAGACCGAGGTTAGAATATGTTAAACAGATTGCCTCCGATGTAGGGTGTCGGAGCTATGTAGAGATGAAACGATTAGCTCAGGACAGGGAGGCATGGAGAGCTGCATCAAACCAGTCAAAAGACTGAAGACTCAAACAACAACAGTCGAAAACCTGTATTAGTGTGTGTATCTGTTTTTTAAATTCAAGTAAGGACTGCAACTTTGAAATTTTCAAATAGTTCCTACTTTTGCCGCCAAACGCCACCGTCAACGACTACTAGGCCTAGTTCGGAACTTAGCTACTAGACGCCACCGCAGTCGGCTCTTGGCAACAAACGTAGCAATCTAAGAGCGTTGTTTACATTCTTAACCTATTCAATTTAGTTTCACACAGGTGTAATTAGAGGAAAGTTCTTTAACATGCCATAAATCTATGACATGGGACCGCCAGCTTTACTTCCCCTCAGAAGGAAGGCATACTGAGGGATTTTAACGCTCTTAGAAAGTCCGACGGCTTCGGCCGGGTTTGAACCCGCGATCTTGGGCATAGAAGCTCAGCATGCTACCGACTACGCCACCGAAGCCGCCCAAAGACACAACGAAACCTTGAATCCTAGTTCTCGTGGATTTTTGTAACGAGTAACTTCTACAAGCGTGGTTTTGCAAACCTATACAGTATAATTTATCGGAACATCTAAACTGCGTCCATTTTATTAAGATTGATATAAAATATTGCATTTCTGCTGCTTATGAATTGCTCTCGACTTAAACGTACAAGCACCATCAAGCAGTACATTGCCTACGTCACACAAGGGTTTGGTTTACGCGCCATGGCCTGTCTTTCTCGTTAGCCGTGCGCGATTACAAATTAGCTGTGTAATAGATATATTAAATATGTTTCTCCCAGTGATACGTTTAGAGCAACGAAGTTTCAATTATTGTAAGTAGTCGGTGTTAATAAACTGAATACCTACGTTGTTTGGAATGTTTGCAGATGAAATTGCATAATCCTGGGGTAAATTATAAACTATGGTTTGAACACCACGGCTCAAATTCAGTGTGCCAATTTGCACTTCAAATTGGAAGAATTAGGAGGTGATAAAGACAATGAGTTATAACTATACCCATACATTTAGGAGAAAGTAGGCTATATGTTCTTTCCTGAATATCTTGTTAATATTTTGCTGTAAAAAAAATCCACTTGAGTAAGCAGTGTACAAGAACTGTAGGTTTTTTTCGGCATAAACCACTACGGTCTACTAGATTTGATTCCAATATTATGATTATATTTGTATCACTTTGTATGCGGCTTCGGTGGCATGCTGAACTGCTGTGACCATGATAGCGGGTTCAAACCCGGCCGAAGTTGTTGGATTCTTTTAAGAGTCTTAAAAATACTTCAATATGCCTTCCTTCGGAGGGGAAGTAAAGCCGGTGGTCCCATGTCATAGATTTATGGCATGTAAAAGATCCTTCCACAGACTAAAATTGTGTGAAGCTAATTTGTTAGGTTAGATTTCGTCAGAACGCTCTATCAAAGTTCCAACTTTCACCACTAGGTATCATTGATATCTAGTAGCGAAAGTTGGAACTACTTGAAATTGAACGGAACTTGTAGCTCACCCAAAGGGTGTCCACTGGAAGCCACTACAGACTCATGGGAGCCGAACATGTCCTCGGACACTCCCGGCACTAAAAGCCATAAGATAAATAAGTAAATAAATAAGATCACTTTGTTAGTGTGTCCGAAGGACATTTATTACCTCCCTCATTCTAGATTGGCAGACCTGGCGTGACTCATCCCCACTACAACTTACTGTGCAGTGAGTGACCTTGGTGCACCCTGATAGCATAGCCTATAACACTTTAGAGATGATGTGGCACTCCACGCACTGAAGAGTTCAATACAAATCTCAGGGAAGTGGAAGCACTTACATAGCATAATATTACAATCAGGCTTTGTTGTTATTAACAGTTGCTCAGTAGTTAGCATTCTTGGCTGCCCACCTCCCCGGAGGCACGGCTAGTTTCTGTGGATGCTGTGATAGGTTCTACTCTTAGGGTCGGTACCGTTGTACTTTATATATTGTTACGTGCTACGTTCGTTAATTGGACTACAGTGGTTAAAAGCACAACACAGTTTGGTCCTTTAAAGAAATGTATTAGCTTTATTGCAGGCCAGAAAGATACACCTCACAATAGCAAGTAGAAGCAATTAGTATCTCACTCTAGATTCACTCTTGTTGGGAACACTTCCCTTTCACTGGGTCATACAGTTAATCCTACCGTAATGAGGTCCGTGTCCTCGGCTAGAAATACGACAACTCTTCCTCTTGTAAACAAGCCATAGTCTGTCACTCACTGTTTTTGAGTACACACTATCTTGCCGTCTGCAGGCTAGGAAAACAGGCTACTGCGTTTCGCAATCCACACTGCACTTCACTGCAATAGCCTCTGTTGCACTGGAAAACACACTCACTCGCTCATAAACACAGTTCTCAAAAACTCTCTCCCCTCGCTGGGCAGGTCGCGTATATAGCGGGGCTGGTGACTCAATGGACGTTTCCAGAGTAGGAGAGTTCACGGCTCCTCCCGAGAGTTCCATCACCAGGTGGGCCGGGAACATTCCAGAGCATTTCCTCGTTCTCGCTGCGCAAGTAGCCGGCCGGCAGAGCCCAGAGGTAGCCTCAGACGGCTGTGAGTCACGCGAGAGGGAATGACCAACCCCGCTCTCGTAACACCACCCCCTTCCTAAAAAGGCTGATCGTCCCGATCAGTCATTGGTCCGTCTGTGTCCCTCCGTACGCTGCCAGGCGATCTCGATGCACGATCTTCATCTTCGCCCTCGGGCTCCACTGGATCCTGTAGGCGACATCGTTGATCCATTCCACGACACGGTACGGGCCCTCTCAGGACTTCTGCAGTTTGGGTGATAAGCCTTTCCTCCGTAAGGGTTGAAAAGCCAGACCAGGTCGTCCTCGTGGAATCCGCCAGCATCAGTCTGCTGGTCGTATCGGGTTTTCATTCGGTCGGTTCTTGACACTACTGGCTTACCGGGACCAGATCGTCCCCAGGTCGGGCGAAGGTAAGGTCGACTGGTATACGGAGTTCCCTCCCAAACATGGCCCAGGCTGGTGTGCACCCGGTGGCGTCATGCACGGCGGCGCGGTAGGCAGGAGAAATAGTGGAAGGTGCCTGTCCCAATTCCTCTGGTGCTCGCTGACGACTATCCGGAGATGGTTCTCGATGATGCGATTGAATCGCTCTACCATTCCGTCGGACTGGGGGTGTAGCGGCGTCGTCCTTGTCTTCCGGATTCCCAGCAGCTGGCATAGGTTCTGGTACACCTGCGACTCGAAGTACCTCCCTTGGTCGGAGTGCAGCACCAAGGGTACTCCGTACCGGCTGACGAATTCCTTCACGAGGGTCTCTGCGATCGTCGCGGCTTCTTGGTTAGGGAGTGCATACGCCTCTGGCTATTTGGTGAAGTAGTCGCTGACGAAAAATATGTGACGGTTCCCTGCCTCGATCAACGGGAATGGCCCAGCAACATGGATGGCCACTCTCTCCATGGACTGCAGTCGCTCACAATGTTCCACCCGGGTCTGGGAACACAGGCCCCCTTCCATTCGGCTATCAGTCCCAGGTCATCATCTTCCGCTTGTGCCTGCGTGAAAGATTAACGGCTCCAGCTCCCTTGTAGTTCCACGGTAGTCCTTCGGCACTGTATCCCGGTGTTCTCCTCCCTCCTGGCACAGAAGGTGTAGACTTCGGGGCATGTTCTTCGTGACAGGGCGTCGGCGTTAGAATGCAGTTGGCCATTCCTGTGCTGGATCTCAAAGTAGTACGGTTGAAGTCTCTCTAACCACCGCGCGAGTTGACCCTCGGGCTGCTTGAAGTTCAGGAGCCACCGCAGGGATGCATGGTCAGTCCTGATGAGAAATTCTTGCCCGTAGAGGTACTTGTGGAAGTGTTCAATGGTCTTCACGATGGCGAGCAGTTCCTTCCTGGTGACGCATAGTTCTTCTCTGGCTTTGACAAGGCCTAGCTGAAATATGTCACTACTCTCTCCTCGCCGTCTACTACTTCCGACAGGACTCCCCCTATACCAAAGTCGCTGGCATCGGTATCGACGATGAACCTTGTACCAAGTGTGGGGTAGGCCAGAATAGGTGCGGTGCACAGAGCCTGCTTGAGTTGTTCGAAGGCATTGTGGCATGTCCACGTGCTGTCCACGTGAAGAGTTGGTCCTTCTCGGTCAGCCGATGCAGTGATTTGGCGATGTCGGCGAATCCCCTCACGAAGCGACGGTAATATGTGCAGAGCCCCAGGAAGCTTCGTAGTTGGGACTTGTCCTTCGGCACTGGCCACTCCCTCACAGCTGCGGTCTTTTCTGGGTCGTGCGCACCCCTTCCTTGGAGACAATATGCCCAAGGTACTGGACATGCTTCTGGAAAAGCTGACACTTCTTGGGGCTCAACTTCAGCTGGGCAGCCCGTAGCTTCATCAAGATTTCCTTCAGGTTGCTGTACTGCTCCTCGAAGTTTTTCCTCAGAACGTTGACGTCGTCTAGGTAGACCAGGCAGGTCTTCCAGTGTAGTCCCCTCAGAACGGACTCCATTAGCCTTTGAAGGTCGCAGGGGCGTTGCACAGACCGAGTGGCATGACGGTGAACTGCCAAAGCCCGCTGCCCACATAGAAAGCAGTTTCGCAATCCACACAGCACTCCACTGCAATAGCCTCTGTCGCACTGGAAAACACACTCACTCGCTCATAAACACAGTTCTCAAAAACTCTCTCCCCTCGCTGGCCAGGTCCCTTATATAGCGGGGCTGGTGACTCAATGGGTGTTTCCAGAGTAGGAGAGTTCACGGCTCCTCCCGAGAGTTCCATCACCAGGTGGGCCGGGAACATTCCAGACCATTTCTTTGTTCTCGCTGTACAAGTAGCCGGCCGACAGAGACCAGAGCTAGCCTCAGGCGGCCGTGAGTCACGCGAAAGGGAATGACCAAACCCGCTCTCTTAACAATATGTATTTAGCGTATGGAATTTAAGTATATTTCAACAGTAAAATTATTTGTAAACAATCACAAACAAACATCTAGTTCTTGTATGAATTTGATGGAATTGGGGGTTACCAACAGGAATTCCTCATAATCTCCTGTATATGCTATGCCACTGCAGTCTTCCCTGATGTGTTGAATAGTCTACCTTGGTGAGCAGCAGTCGCATAAGGGTGAGGCCCACATTGCCCAATTAAAAAGTGAATCTGCACATCTTCCGTGACCTGTTCTCAGTCGGTTTAGAGTTGACCATACGTTGCGGGGTTGATCAAAGCCAGGTGATACAAGATAATGATTGGACCGTTGTAGTAACTCAATGAGAAAGCAATAATTGCTAACTACATCACTCCCCACTGCCTAAAGTTTCTACCCATATAACCTACGACGGGGCTTTTTGAGGAACCAACCAGCCTACGGGCCTTCTGACAAAACATTCATACCCCACGGTATCATTACATTACAAATTACCAAATCCCATTACATCACATCACATCACATCACATCCCTAAAGGGCTAAGGCCTCCTATCATCTGGTAGGGGTAGCTCAATTGAATTCACTGAATTAGCTAGTCCCTGAGGGTTTGCTTCTCTTATTATGCTATGCTCCAAGCTATTAACTCATGTTAATAATAATCAGTTAAAATCCTTCAGTAAGCCTTCCTTCGGATGGGAAGTTAAGCCGGTGTTCCCATGTCCTAGATTTATGGCATGTAAAAGTTCCTTCCACTAACTAAACTTGTGTGAAGCTAAATTCCTAGGTTATATTTCGTTGAAACGTTCTATCATAGTTCCAACGTTCGTCACTAGGTGTCAGTGTCATCTGGTAGCGAAAGTTGGAACTACTTGAAATTGAACTGAACTTGTAGCTCATCCCATTGGTGTCCACTTTAAGCAGCTACAGCCTCCTTCGAGCCGAACATGTCCTCAGACACTCCCGGCATAAAAGCCATACGCCAAATATAATAAGTAAATAAATAATAATCATCAATTGTCCATTCACTTAATCCAATAATCTTAACCTTAAAAGTTCTGACAGTTCATTTCAAGACAATATATTGAGCCCATGTACCATAGGCCTCAAAGGGAGTCGAATCCATGTACTTTGAGAAAGGAATGAAAGAATCATACAGTTTCTAATGGAACGGAGAGAGATTTCAAGCCAGGATTATAGCCTAACATTGTGCAAGCGCTAGGGCCAGGTGTTCCTTAGATGAGCTCATGCCTCTAGACATTTATAAGGAGCCAGTCATGGATATTATTAGAACGAGTGGAAAGTTTTGACTGTAAGACGAAGAAGCTGGACTCGGAAATTGCTCTTACGTTGCAGGAATATGGCAACCTCGCTGCTGAGTCAGAACAGGAATAATTAAATTTAACCCGTTTACGAGTATAAAAATAAGTAAACAGATACAGTACGGTGAATCAATTTGGATTAGAGATTTTTGTGTAAAGAAAAACCTTGTAAAAATTGCACAGGAGAAAACTGCAAACGCAAGTAGACGTCATTGGGGGTTCACCGAGACCCAAGGAGTGGGAGAATAAAAAAAAGAACAGCACCACCCACACAGTTGAGGACGAGAAATTAATTAATATCTCGGAAATGCACGATCGATTTCCATGCACAGGAAGATTATTTTACGTTTGGAAGACGAGCTTTCTGGATATACGATTTTTATAATTGTGCGACAATTAGTTCAAAAGTTGGTCACGAAAAGGACTAGGATTTTATCTTTTTGTGACTGAAAGGTATAAAACTCCTGGCCTCACCAAGCCAATCATGCAGTCTACGAGAGCCCGTGAGGGGAACGTCACGCTGTATCAGTACATGCAGTATTAGTCCGTCCAGGGGGGCGTTACGCTGGAGCATCATAATCATCAGTCTACGAGCATTCCGTGAGCGGAAGTGCTGCACCACATCGTATACGCAGTATTCAAGAGCCCGTGAGGGGGACGTTAAGCTGTATCAGACATCGATCCAGAGCCTGTGGGAGGCTATGCTACAAGTTCACCGAGTGTAGACCAGTTACGATATAAGTACGCTACGCTGAGGGTTAGCAGTTCGAGACTTTGAAGAGTCCTAAAATATAAAGAACATTAAATATACGGACTTTAAAGCAATATCGCCAAAGTAAGACACAGCGATCAGTAGGGAACTTCGAGTTCCAGAAGAACACTAGTTCAATACAGTTACGAAGTTATAAGAACTCCAACAAATAAACGGCGTTACGTCTAGTAAAGACATTGTTAAAGACATTAAGTCCTGTAGAGGAACTTTACAGTAATTACGATCGCGAAAGATAGAAGTTCAAGCGAAAGGAACTTAGGAACTTAGTTTCGAAACCAGAGGGAAAACGTACTCTAGTGAGAAAACGTCAAAAATATACGATAGACAGTATACGGTCCTCGAAGGGAGGCCAAGATATAGAAACTATAGGGTACGATAGACAGTATACGGTCCTCGAAGGGAGGCCAAGATATAGAAACTATAGGGTGCGATAGACCACCATATATAAATAGAGGTGACGGCAAAGTAAAGACATTTATCGCCTAGTTAAAGCAGATAAAGTAAAGCCGAGTAATAGACAATAGAAGCGGTTTTGAGAGACTGAAACCAGTAGTTTCCATTGTAGGAGAGAGAAACTTTGAACGAGTAAAATCACACGTCCAATGCAGGTCGATAGGATTCACATCAGGGATCATCAACAGCCGACAGAAATTGTCAAAATCATTGAGATACGCCCGTGTGATAGGAGTGAAGTGTAAATATTGTAAGAAAAGAAATAGGAGTATAATTTTAAGTGTTTTAGGTAAAGTGAAAGCGTTTTATGCACAGTGATATGTGTTATAATATGTACCAGAGTAATATTTTTTAGTGTTTTAATGTGTGTTCAAAACGGATACACCAGTGTATAAAAAAAATGTTGTCAGTGTTAAATATAGTGAATATGTGTCAAGAAATTTCTGTACATAAGATGAGATTGTACAATATGGAGTAGGTCAAGAAGGTGGGCCAAAATGTCACATCAAACGAGAATAAAGGTCAGAAAGCGACCTTAAACATGTAAGTAAAGATTTTCATTATGATTTGGTGTCGGGAAAAATTTTGTGTACAATTCCACCGGAGTTTTGAGTAGAAGGGATGTTTTTAAATGAATAATAACTAAATAAGAACGCGATCTGAACGAAAATAAGGTTTTAAGAAATAATAAATAATTATATGAAATAATAAATCCTGTAGAGGAAATGCATGGAATAAAAATGTCAATATTTAATGAATGTTATAAAAGCAAGCGTGATAATAATAATTATAACAAAGATATTTACATAAAGGTAAATTTGAATTATATGAAAGAAATAGCTTTTGAGCTTTTGTAAGGAATGAAAACATGATGTGAATAACAAGGTAAAGGTAAATATAGATTAAATTGAATGATATAAAAATATAGAGCGTTGAAGCCTTAACAAATGTATAAGACATGATGTGAATGCATGTTCTTAAAAAGGGGAGCGATTTATTGTCAACGGAAAAGATTAATATAAGAATAAAGATATGTATCAATTGTTACTATGAAATTTATCAGTACTTTGGAAGACATTCGGCCGTAAAGTAATGTGTAGCGTAATGGAACGCAATGTTATAAAAAGTCAAACTAGGAACGCGTAAAAGTTAAAGTACTTGGTAAATTAATTATGGAGGGTAGTTGATTGCAGTGAATTGAGATATGTTGTAAGTCCTCTAAATTGTGACGTGGATCACGAGGCCATGTGTGTATTATTTAAAAGGGAGCTAATGTATGGTATTATTGAGCGTAGGTCCTGTAAGCTACGGCTTGACCCTAAATCGCGTTTTGTATAAGTCCTCTGATGTGGAAATGTTCCCGAGGCATGTTAAGAGATTCGAACCTAGAATCCTCTTGTTGTTAAAGCCCCTAATTATTCGTCGTAGAATGTGTATTAATCTTCCCAATCAATGAGGACCCTCTCATAATTAATAAATGCCAAGGTTACGAAAGTGGTTTATGAGCCAAAGAATATTGTTGAATGAAAATAAGCGAGTAAAAGCCAGGTCTCTCCACAGAACTGAGAATAATGTGAAGGTTTGTTTTAAATCATTGAAGAGAGCTGCCACCGTAGGTTAGGCAGAGAGTCGCTTTCCTTGTCATAAATCACGCCCGAGTATAATGGCCTGACCCTCATAGAGCGAGGGTGGGTAAAAACCGTCTTGTAAGATGTGTTAAATACACCGTGAGTGTTTAAAGTTGTTAATGACCCGGGCGTTGAACCGAGGTCCTTGTAGATTGATATTATCGCTTGCCAATTCAGATCGTAGTTTTCTTATGTGATAATGGTCTTATAAGACAAATGAATTAAATAAAATCCCTATTGTAATATTGGATGGAAAATAGGAATCCACGAGTTTTGTGAAGATAACTAGGTTTCGGGAGTGATCATAGTTTTTGACTTTGTCAAGTAATCTTTATAACTCTGGAGTACACAAATAGTTTTCCCGATCACCGTAGTGAATTTGCAAAACTTGAGAGAGATAGTAAATACGGAGAACATGTGATATGCCCAAATATTGAAGTGAATAATTAACATGTAATTTTAAATGTAATTATATATTTGTTTTGATGATAAGAAAAGATAAAAATAATTCTTGAGGTGTACAAAAATATGACACCATTATTATGGGAAAGTATCGAGCCAAAGAAGCTCGTAGTTATTTGGAACTTTAAGATAAGTACTTTATGGAAGTGAAAATAATCGTGAATTGTTGGTTTTAAAGAAAACCATGTGTTTTAATCTAATTTTTGTTTTATTTTTATGCTATTCCTTGTTCACTTTGGACAAGTAGAATGATATTGGTCAGTAGTTTATGTGTTTATTTGTTTGTAGCGCCATAATTTTTGATTAATTAAATGTGTTAAAATAGGAGTTTATTTTGTTGTTATTTTTGCAAGTGTATCCTCTATTTAATCCAAAATATGTAAGTCACAGAGTGGGAGAACTTACCGCAGCCCCGAAAAATCCCGAATTGAGCAATGCTGGCATACTGTGATTTGCATATTTCTTGCTGCAAGGGCACAGGGGGGTGAATAGAAATACTGTGCTTGGATTAATAATTAGAGGAACACTAAAGACGGTCGATTCATGTAAAAGTAAAGTAATGATAGTAGTAGCTACAACGTATAATGTTAACTGACCGCATGGGTCCCTAGAAACTCACACCGAGCAGCCCTGGATGTAAACAACCCCCTAATTACTTTCATGGCGCCCAGTACGCAGGGCTGAGTTTTCCTAGGGAAAACCCGAGTTTTCTCGAAAAATCAAATTTTTCATTAAAAAAATGGTTTTTCGAAATTTTGAATTTTAAATACTTCCATAAAGGTCTTTGAGTTTGAATAAGAATATCAAAAGGGTACGGTGTAGTAAACACCCGTACCAAAGTAAATTTTTAAAGAAATTGGGACACAATGGTTCAGATTACTATCTCTCAAACATGTTCTAGCGATGTGGCATTAGTAGCCCACTATATTCTAATAAGATGGCATTGAGTGAAGAGATGCAACGGCTTTTGGAGGCTATAAAAGCCGATAACAATGAGAAGTTGGAGGCTATAAACAATACATTGGGCCTCCAAGAGGATGAAAATAACAAAGTGTTCGAATCCATAAATGAGAGTTTGAATAAGTTGGACAGCCAACAGGAGGAAAATAACCAAAAGTTAGGATCCATGAATCAAAGTTTAGAGTCACTAAAAACTGATAGTGCTAATATGGGAACTAAATTAGTAGATATCGAAGCTAAAAGTGATAACATGGGAACTAAATTAGGAGATATCGAAGCTAAAAGTGATAACATGGGAACTAAATTAGAAGCTATCGAAGCTAATTGTATAAAAATGGATAAGGAACTGAAGGTTGAAATTAAGGAAATGAAAGAGGGGTCCAAGGTTTTAGAAGAAACAATGAATACCAAATTTCAAGATTTTGACACTAAGTTTGGGGACAAATTAAATGATTTAAAAGGGAAAATCGCAAGTGAAATTCAAAGGGAAAATAAAGTATTTCAGTCAGAATTGCAAGGCCAAATAAATACTATGAACAAAAATATGGGAGAATCACAAAATGAATGCCGAGAAAATTTTTAAATTTTAGAGGATAATTTTGGTACTATAGAAACTAAATTAAATAGCATGGAAAAAGCATGTAAAGAAAATGTAGAGGAATGTGAAAAGAAACTTGTAACCCAGATCCAAGGTGTGCAGAAAAAAATAGAAGCTCAGATAAAATCTAACAGCGATATCTGTAAAACATCCCGGGATGAAATAAAACAAAGTGTGAATGAGCTAGGAACCCGATTTGGAAAGGTTGAGGAGAAAGTAGGAACCCTCGAGAACAAAATTGGTGTAGTTCAGACCGAAGTAACTGAGATGAAAAATCAAAATCAAAAGGATGCGCGGGATATGAAAAGTCAATTTGAGCTGTTTACCGGGCAGGTAGATGATAACTTAAAGAAGTATGAGGGTGAAATAAATCGAAGATTAGGTATATACGAGGGGCATCTCCAGAGTGAAAGAAAACAACGAGAGGACGAAAATAAGGAAAGTACCCATAAGATAGATGAAATAAGTCAGGGTATTAATGATGTTCAGGGAACCATCGGAACATTAAAGGTCGAAGTAGGAAAAACTCATATGGAAGTAGGCCAGATCCAAAATGACTTGATGATATTATATAAGAGTCAAGGGAAAACTGAGGAAAAACTGGAAGGAATTAAAGTAAATATGGTCAAAGGACAATGAGAGATGGAGAAAAAGATAAAGGAAATACGAGAAGACCTAGATACCAGAGGTGACGTTAAAGCAGAAATTATAACAGAACAGGTCATGGTCATCAAGAAAGAGGTAGAAGAACACTTAAATGAAATCAGGAATAGCTTCAGGAACGACAAAAACCAACTCAAACAAGAACTGGAAACCAGTAAGAAAAATCAGGAAAGAATTCAAAATGAATTAGGATCCCGGTCGGAGAGGACTGAACATAAGAACAGTCAAATGGAAATCCAACTCATGGCTAATGAAGAAAGTGCCCGAAGGGAAAGGAAATTAGAATTTGAGAATCAGGAGGAGTTTCCAAAGACAGGAAGGGTAGATTCCCGTGAACAAGGCACAGATACCGATAGGGACTTAGGAGGGGAGAGCCCTTACAAGAACCCAGGATATCCGATGGCGATGTCAACCCATTACATGAACCAGACAAATGGTCAGATAATAAACATTATCAAATCGAATGAGGACAGACCGGTAAAATTTACGGGTAATAACATGTCAATTACTCCAAAATACTGGCTAAAGGAAGTCGCAGAGTACTTAAACGAAATGAAGGTTCCTCAGGATCGGAGACTGAGAGCTATTGAGAAGTTGTTGGCAGGTGATTGTCTCACCTGGTTCAGAAGCTTCAGGTACACCTTTGATACGGTGGAAGGCTTTAGAGAAGCCTTTTTAAAACGATATTGGGCAGCAGACGTCCAGGAGAATTTGAGGCTAGATCTGTACTCTAGGAAGTACAGCACAAATGCACCAACTAAGTACTCGGAATTTTTTACCGCTCAGCTATGTAAATTCCGCGAACTTGATATTGCTCCAGCTGAGAACGACCTGTGTGCCGCCATTGCAAGACAACTTCCATATGAGATTCAGAGGCTGTTAATCTCATCCAAAGCCAGAAGTGCTGTGGAAGTGGAGAGTGTATTACGTCAATTAGACATGACGACGTCACACGTAACTCCTAGGCACCAAAGACAGACTGAACAGGTACACATGGCCAGCAGTCAGGCAACCCGCGAAAAACCATCGACCAGGAATCAGTCCACCAGCACTGATACTCAAGGACTAGGTCAAGAGTATGGGCACCAAGAGCCTAGAGGAATACAGCCATACCACAGAGGAGGATATCGAGGAAGAAATCCTAGGAATACGGGTTATAGGCAACAAGAGAGCCGACCCTATAACAATAACCATCAGAGGCAAGAAAACAGAAAGAAATGGGAGAATTATCCCCGAAGGAACGTAAGGCCAGAGGATAGGGATGATGAATATCGGGCCGAAATAGAGGAAAGATATCAGGAAAGTCTTCGTTACATGAACGAACGACCAGACGAACCTGAAAGGCAAAAAGTCCGTTGGAGTGAGGCAATCAAGAACCGGAAATCACCCGACCGACTAGATGGAGCTCAAAGCTTGGAACTACAAGCTCAGTTAAAGAATGAGGGAAAAGGGAGCCCTCAGGATAAAAAAAACTCCAAATTTAAATCGTCAAAAGTGGAAACATACCAGGAGCTGGGAGGAGATAGAAATTGTGAAATGGATAGCAAGACCAGATGAGCTAATTAATGAGGATGTGGAAGGAATCCCACCTATCAAAAGAGAATTACCCATAATTATGCTAAGAATAGAAGGATTACTGGTCAGGGCATTGATTGATACCGGATCAACAATAAGTTTAATTACGCAAACCCTTCTGAATGAATTGGAAACAAGAGGCCGCGTATTAAAAATCCCCACATCAAGTGTAAAGATTAAGGGAATTATCCCTGAAAAATCTTTAACATGCAAATTTCAGGTATACATTGATCTGATCATGGGTAACGCTGAAATTTCGCAATGCTTTTTGCTGGTAAATCAATTACCGTATAATGTCATATTAGGTATTGATTTTATCCGTGAGAACAAGGTCATCATAGACCTAGCGCAAAACTGCATTAGAATCCAAAGAGAGGATGTGGATGAACAAAACATTAACCTACAGGAACAGGATGTGAAAATAGGAGAACAGGTATGGCATGTGGAAGAAGTAACGGAAGAAGATTGTAAGGACATAGAAAGGATATCTGAAGTCCTCAATATAGAACTCGAAGATGATTTGGAAACTGAGTTCGAGACCAACCTGTCAGGGAAAGTAGAGGAAGCTAAAGTTAACCTCGAAAACAAGGAACAATTAAAGGAATTATTATTGAATTTTAGGGACGTATTTGATTCCAAGCCAGGGAAGATTGAAAATTTTAAATACGCGTTCCAAGTCAATGATTGGGCACCGTTCAGGCAAAAACCATACCCGGTTGCTGAAAAACATTACCCACAAACTAAGAAAACACTGCAGGAGATGATGAATGCAGGTGTTATAGAAAAGATGGCGACACCATATGTTAGTCCATTAGTGATTGTGAGCAAACCGGATGGCTCAGTAAGGGTGTGTCTAGATGCCAGAAATTTCAATGCAAAAATCATACCCGAAAATGATTCGGCACCACCCATAAAAGAAATACTGAGGAAGTTCAAAGGCAAGAAGATTTTCACAAATATTGACATGACTTCTTCGTATCATCATCTCGAACTGGAAGAGAAAACCAGCTTGTTGACTGGATTTCAGTTCGACCAACAAACCTATTGTTTTAGGAGATGTCCGTTTGGATTGAAGACCGCGGGATCTGCCTTAATAAGAGCGCTTGATCGAAACCTGTCAGAGGAAGTGAAAGAGTGCACTATCCGTTATGTGGATGATATTTTGCTTACCTCGGAGAATATTGAGGAACATTTAGAAAAATTGAAGAAATTATTGGAAGACTTAAGAAGGGCAAATTTTAAAATCAATTTAAAGAAGTCAAATTTTTGTCAAAGACAAGTAACATTTTTAGGGCATGTGATTGATAAGGATGGTGTTAAACCAAATCCATGCAAATTGGAATCGATAAGGGATTTTCCAAGGCCTTTGAAGGTGAAGAACGTTCGCCAGTTTTTGGGATTGATTGGGTTCTTCTCAGGACATTGCCCATCATACACAAAAACTGTTGCACCACTACAGGACCTTCTGAAGAAGGGGGGCAAGTGGAAATGGACGGAGGAAACGGAAAAAGCATTCGTGGAGGCCAAGGAAATGCTCTTAAACTATGTGAAGCTAGGATATCCTGATTTTAATCAGAAATTTATAATTCAAACAGATGCATCCCAGATTGGAATAGGGGCAATGCTATATCAGGAAAACCCGGATAACCCTGATAAGAAAAATTATCTAGCTTTCACAAGTCGGAGACTGAAACCACACGAGAAAAATTATACGATCAGCGAAATCGAGCTGTTAGCGATATTGCACGCGCTGCAATATTGGCGAAAGATCGTATATGGGTTTCAGGTCATTTTAAGAACGGATCATAAAGCCTTAACCTTTTTGATGAAGACTGATCTATCCAGTCAAAGTTTGATGCGTTGGGCTTTATATATTCAACAGTTTGATGTAAAGATAGAATACTGCCCAGGAAAAGAAAATATAGTTCCAGACTACTTAAGTAGACAGCCAGAGTCCACAGAAGAGGAAGTAATGGCTATTGATTTGGAAGACAGGGATCAGCGTACTCTAAATGAGTTAAGGAGCATTAGTCAACGGCAACGTGAGGATCCATGGATGAACATGCTCATATCTTTCCTTGAAGGAAGTTTGATAAGGGGAACACCGGCGTACACAGAAGCTAATAAGATAGCTCAAGATTACACATTTTATAATGGATTATTATATAAGTTTGTGAACTCTGACCATACACGATTAAGGATTGTTGTACCTGCAATTTTGCAGAGGAAAATAGTATGGCTAGCCCATAGATCGTTCGGACATATGGGAGTCGACAAAACAGTCTCGATGCTGAAAGAAGCATTTGTATGGCCGAGACTGAGAGAAACTGTAAGGGACACGCTAAAGACATGTGATTTATGTCAAAGGATCAAACCAAATGCATTTCTGATGAGCCAAAAGCCTATACCATTGTTGCCCGAAAGGCCAGGTCAAATCATATCTATTGATAACTTCGGACCTTTGCCAAAGGCAAGAAGAGGAAATCGACACATAATGGTGGCTATGGATGTCTTCACTAAAATGGTTGTCCTTGCTCCCATACAGAAGACTAGTACCAAACAGGTGTTAAAACGACTCAAAGAAAAAGTGATACCGATTATGGGAAAACCTGAGAATTTGTTGTCGGATCACGGTAGTTGTTTCACCAGTGTAGAGTTCAGACAAGAATTAGAAAGACTTGGAATACGTCAGATTTTGTCAAGTATTCGCCATCCTGAAGCAAATCCTGTAGAAAGAGTGATGAGGGTGACGGCCAAGTATTGTAGGATATACTGTGCCGAAGAAAATTGGAAGTGGATAGATATCTTGGATATTATTGAATTTTGCATAAACAATACAATCCATGAATCTACGGGAGAGATACCAATAACGTTACATCGGAATGAGCAACCAGAGAGACCTTGGAGTCTGGTAATTCCTAGGCCAGTTGACGCTCAGCCTGGAAGAGATGTACGTATAAGAAGAGCCTTTGAGCATCTAAAAGCTCAAGCCGACAGGAGACAAAGAAGAAATAGGCACAAGAGGTATCATCGGCCACTATTAGCAGGGGAAATGGTGTTAGTAAAAAGACCCGCCATTTCGGATCCAGGGAACCGCGTGTACAAAAAGTTCCAGAAAATGTACCACGGACCGTATCAAATAATAAGGGATTTGAGAAATAATGCCTATAGAATTCGGCACTGGGAAACGAATCATGAAGTGACCATGAATTCAGCAAATTTAAAAGTGTATTACCCTCCCCAAGACTTCGATGAAGCCAATGAACAAGCCCTGGTTATGGAAACATTTAGAGATGAAGAATCCAATTTTGATAGAAACAAGAATGAGATAGAAAAAGGAAACAGAGCTCAAACATTCGAGTGCGAATGCGAATTGGAGAAATTATGTTGGGAAATAAAAGAAATAATTGATTTTATTGAAGAAGAAAATTTCAATTAAAGAAGGAGAATGATGAAATAAGGGAACGGGTAGGGATAGACCACACCCGTAAAGAAGAATGAGGTTCTGGAAACCTAATAGCCAGACAAATAAAAAGGAGAAAGAAAGGGTAGGGACAGAGCGTACCCAACCGACACAATTACCGGATATGACTTAAAAAGATGAAAGAAATCAAATTATCGTGGGATTTTTAAGGAAGAAAAATCAGAAGGTACGGATAACGTTATGATGGCTTCGACAGTTAAAAAGGAAAAATAAGATTTTTTTTTTGATAATTAAAATAAATTTCCTCAAAATTTTTCGAAAATTTATTTACCTAAGGAGTGGAGAGATGAACCCATGTACCATAGGCCTCAAAGGGAGTCGAATCCACGTACTTTGAGAAAGGAATGAAAGAATCATACAGTTTCTAAGGGAACGGAGAGAGATTTCAAGCCAGGATTATAGCCTAACATTGTGCAAGCGCTAGGGCCAGGTGTTCCTTAGATGAGCTCATGCCTCTTGACATTTATAAGGAGCCAGTCATGGATATTATTAGAACGAGTGGAAAGTTTTGACTGTAAGACGAAGAAGCTGGACTCGGAAATTGCTCTTACGTTGCAGGAATATGGCAACCTCGCTGCTGAGTCAGAACAGGAATAATTAAATTTAACCCATTTACGAGTATAAAAATTAGTAAACAGATACAGTACGGTGAATCAATTTGGATTAGAGATTTTTGTGTAAAGAAAAACCTTGTAAAAATTGCACAGGAGAAAACTGCAAACGCAAGTAGACGTCATTGGGGGTTCACCGAGACCCAAGGAGTGGGAGAATAAAAAAAAGAACAGCACCACCCACACAGTTGAGGACGAGAAATTAATTAATATCTCGGAAATGCACGATCGATTTCCATGCACAGGAAGATTATTTTACGTTTGGAAGACGAGCTTTCTGGATATACGATTTTTATAATTGTGCGACAATTAGTTCAAAAGTTGGTCACGAAAAGGACTAGGATTTTATCTTTTTGTGACTGAAAGGTATAAAACTCCTGGCCTCACCAAGCCAATCATGCAGTCTACGAGAGCCCGTGAGGGGAACGTCACGCTGTATCAGTACATGCAGTATTAGTCCGTCCAGGGGGGCGTTACGCTGGAGCATCATAATCATCAGTCTACGAGCATTCCGTGAGCGGAAGTGCTGCACCACATCGTATACGCAGTATTCAAGAGCCCGTGAGGGGGACGTTAAGCTGTATCAGACATCGATCCAGAGCCTGTGGGAGGCTATGCTACAAGTTCACCGAGTGTAGACCAGTTACGATATAAGTACGCTACGCTGAGGGTTAGCAGTTCGAGACTTTGAAGAGTCCTAAAATAAAAAGAACATTAAATATACGGACTTTAAAGCAATATCGCCAAAGTAAGACACAGCGATCAGTAGGGAACTTATAGTTCCAGAAGAACACTAGTTCAATACAGTTACGAAGTTATAAGAACTCCAACAAATAAACGGCGTTACGTCTAGTAAAGACATTGTTAAAGACATTAAGTCCTGTAAAGGAACTTTACAGTAATTACGATCGCGAAAGATAGAAGTTCAAGCGAAAGGAACTTAGGAACTTAGTTTCGAAACCAGAGGGAAAACGTACTCTAGTGAGAAAACGTCAAAAATATACGATAGACAGTATACGGTCCTCGAAGGGAGGCCAAGATATAGAAACTATAGGGTACGATAGACAGTATACGGTCCTCGAAGGGAGGCCAAGATATAGAAACTATAGGGTGCGATAGACCACCATATATAAATAGAGGTGACTGCAAAGTAAAGACATTTATCGCCTAGTTAAAGCAGATAAAGTAAAGCCGAGTAATAGACAATAGAAGCGGTTTTGAGAGACTGAAACCAGTAGTTTCCATTGTAGGAGAGAGAAACTTTGAACGAGTACAATCACACGTCCAATGCAGGTCGATAGGATTCACATCAGGGATCATCAACAGCCGACAGAAATTGTCAAAATCATTGAGATACGCCCGTGTGATAGGAGTGAAGTGTAAATATTGTAAGAAAAGAAATAGGAGTATCATTTTAAGTGTTTTAGGTAAAGTGAAAGCGTTTTATGCACAGTGATATGTGTTATAATATGTACCAGAGTAATATTTTTTAGTGTTTTAATGTGTGTTCAAAACGGATACACCAGTGTATTAAAAAAATGTTGTCAGTGTTAAATATAGTGAATATGTGTCAGGAAATTTCTGTACATAAGATGAGATTGTACAATATGGAGTAGGTCAAGAAGGTGGGCCAAAATGTCACATCAAACGAGAATAAAGGTCAGAAAGCGACCTTAAATATGTAAGTAAAGATTTTCATTATGTTTTGGTGTCGGGAAAAATTTTGTGTACAATTCCACCGGAGTTTTGAGTAGAAGGGATGTTTTTAAATGAATAATAACTAAATAGGAATGCGATCTGAACGAAAATAAGGTTTTAAGAAATAATAAATAATTATATGAAATAATAAATCCTGTAGAGGAAATGCATGGAATAAAAATGTCAATATTTAATGAATGTTATAAAAGCAAGCGTGATAATAATAATTATAACAAAGATATTTACATAAAGGTAAATTTGAATTATATGAAAGAAATAGCTTTTGAGCTTTTGTAAGGAATGAAAACATGATGTGAATAACAAGGTAAAGGTAAATATAGATTAAATTGAATGATATAAAAATATAGAGCGTTGAAGCCTTAACAAATGTATAAGACATGATGTGAATGCATGTTCTTAAAAAGGGGAGCGATTTATTGTCAACGGAAAAGATTAATATAAGAATAAAGATATGTATCAATTGTTACTATGAAATTTATCAGTACTTTGGAAGACATTCGGCCGTAAAGTAATGTGTAGCGTAATGGAACGCAATGTTATAAAAAGTCAAACTAGGAACGCGTAAAAGTTAAAGTACTTGGTAAATTACTTATGGAGGGTAATTGATTGCAGTGAATTGAGATATGTTGTAAGTCCTCTAAATTGTGACGTGGATCACGAGGCCATGTGTGTATTATTTAAAAGGGAGCTAATGTATGGTATTATTGAGCGTAGGTCCTGTAAGCTACGGCTTGACCCTAAATCGCGTTTTGTATAAGTCCTCTGATGTGGAAATGTTCCCGAGGCATGTTAAGAGATTCGAACCTAGAATCCTCTTGTTGTTAAAGCCCCTAATTATTCGTCGTAGAATGTGTATTAATCTTCCCAATCAATGAGGACCCTCTCATAATTAATAAATGCCAAGGTTACGAAAGTGGTTTATGAGCCAAAGAATATTGTTGAATGAAAATAAGCGAGTAAAAGCCAGGTCTCTCCACAGAACTGAGAATAATGTGAAGGTTTGTTTTAAATCATTGAAGAGAGCTGCCACCGTAGGTTAGGCAGAGAGTCGCTTTCCTTGTCATAAATCACGCCCGAGTATAATGGCCTGACCCTCATAGAGCGAGGGTGGGTAAAAACCGTCTTGTAAGATGTGTTAAATACACCGTGAGTGTTTAAAGTTGTTAATGACCTGGGCGTTAAACCGAGGTCCTTGTAGATTGATATTATCGCTTGCCAATTCAGATCGTAGTTTTCTTATGCGATAATGGTCTTATAAGACAAATGAATTAAATAAAATCCCTATTGTAATATTGGATGGAAAATAGGAATCCACGAGTTTTGTGAAGATAACTAGGTTTCGGGAGTGATCATAGTTTTTGACTTTGTCAAGTAATCTTTATAACTCTGGAGTACACAAATAGTTTTCCCGATCACCGTAGTGAATTTGCAAAACTTGAGAGAGATAGTAAATACGGAGAACATGTGATATGCCCAAATATTGAAGTGAATAATTAACATGTAATTTTAAATGTAATTATATATTTGTTTTGATGATAAGAAAAGATAAAAATAATTCTTGAGGTGTACAAAAATATGACACCATTATTATGGGAAAGTATCGAGCCAAAGAAGCTCGTAGTTATTTGGAACTTTAAGATAAGTACTTTATGGAAGTGAAAATAATCGTGAATTGTTGGTTTTAAAGAAAACCATGTGTTTTAATCTAATATTTGTTTTATTTTTATGCTATTCCTTGTTCACTTTGGACAAGTAGAATGATATTGGTCAGTAGTTTATGTGTTTATTTGTTTGTAGCGCCATAATTTTTGATTAATTAAATGTGTTAAAATAGGAGTTGATTTTGTTGTTATTTTTGCAAGTGTATCCTCTATTTAATCCAAAATATGTAAGTCACAGAGTGGGAGAACTTACCGCAGCCCGAAAAATCCCGAATTGAGCAATGCTGGCATACTGTGATTTGCATATTTCTTGCTGCAAGGGCACAATATTATCTTTCATTCCTACGCGAATTACCTTGAAACTGAGAACGATTCTGTCAATTTCTCTCTTGTCTCTCGCTGTCCTTATCCACTGAACACCAAATATTAACGTCAGCATTAGTGTAATAAAATTAATCATTTCTACTCCAGGGGTAGTAGCCATTTGAACTCTGTGCACCGTGGCGTAGCCGAGCTCATTAAATCATGTATTATGACCGCACGGGTAACTGTACCTCGTCTAGATATCGCAGGTTCGAATCCCGGCGCTGACAGTGGCTATCCTGAGTATCCTTTCCCCTGGATTTACCACACTCCCTCCAGACGAATGCCGGGATAATATATCATATCAAGTCCCGCTTCACGAACCCCATCCATGTCCCGAATACAGTTACACACACTACTACAATCATCACAAAAGCACTGATTATCAGACACGTTCAATACACACCCAACTACATGGGGCTGATGACAAAGATGGCTCAATTGATTTTAGAACTTAAAAGGTTCATTCTGGTTCCGTATTGATAAACTAATTAGTATAAACAGGTCAAAGGTTCCGCCTGATCAATACTTTATTAATTAAGATCACTTGCCAATTTAAGAAGTTTGGTTATTAATCGTTGCTCTAACAAGACGGATTCGATGCCAATCTCTGCCATTGCCACTGTTGAAGTTATGAATTTAAGCTTTATATTTGGCAAGATATGATTTCAGCGCAGTGACTTTATTGGTTTTATTATCTTTATATTGCTGGGTAGTTATTGAGGAATTAGGTGTTCCTACTGCTGATTCCAACAAAGGTGTTCTGAACTGTTGCTGTTGTACCGAACCGGTACCATACATTTGTGTCTTCAATAACATCTAAAGAGCACCGTGAGGCGTCCATTGAAGGTTGTCATAGGCCTAGTTCATAAGACTCTTGACATAACTCATATAAGGCGTAAAATGTTTCAATCTCACTTGATGGAGCACCATACAAGTTTCAATTTTAAGGGAATTTAAAGTGCTACGCAAAAACAAAACAAAACAAAATATCATGTATCGTTTCTCTGACATTTCGGCTTGAAGGGGCCAAAACTATTAATTAGGTTTCGAAACATGTCCCACTAATGACCACACAGTGATCTTAATTAATAAAAGTATTCATCACGCGGAACCTTTAACCTGTTTATACTTAAGATGGCTCAAGTCTCTCAAATGAATTAACAACATAACAATAACCATTTGAATTCGGGGTTTGTCACTCGGAGATTATCTTCCCCAATCTTGCATGAAGCACAGTGTTAAGATGTGGATACCACCACCCAACCATCGGTAAATAAACACTTCTTGTCTTGTGCAGGCTTCATAAAAGGCTCGAAAGCCGGTCTGGATACCCATTGTGGGAAATACAATTGCTTCATCCGTGGGGTTATCATGGAGAAAATAAATGGTGAGTGTCGGTGAAGCAGAGATAGGATGAAGAAGCCAGCCAGCATGTGGTTGTCACTTGTGCCGCTGACATGCCTTGGGCTCGCATCGATCGCTCGGCGTTTCGCTGTGCCCCACCTCGCTCCACCCTACCCCGGCCTACCACCGCGACGTGCGATACACTTGGGAAGCGCTTTATTTACCGCTAAACATGATTTTACAAAAGCTTTGAAAATGAGAACCCTCTTTCATCGAGGTACTTTAGTGGATGTCAGTTTTTTTCTGACGTGGCTCTAAAAAGACTCGACAGGGCATTCAACCACCACATGGGTGTTATCCACTGGGGTCAGTGAACATTCTGTGCACATTTTCTAAAAAACTGTTAAATACACGCCAATCAATAAACAACAAAACAAGTAGTTCCGTGAAGAACTATACAGCCTATTTTCAAATATCCTAGTTATGTTAATTGACTCTATCTACATACAATATTTCAGTTTGATTGCTGCCATAGATTCGTAGATATTGAGAACCGACTAAATATTTCGGATGGTCGCCATGTTGGATTTTATATATGAACTGTAGGTCCTAGAGTTCTGTACTGTTACATGAAGATTATTGTGTACGTGTAACATTCAAACTTCAATCGCATGATTAGGACACAAGAAGGAACAAAGAGATTTTAAAATTTCGCACAGCTGCCATCTTGTGGTTATGGAAACAATTGGAATAAATTAGATGCCAGTGGATTAACATTCGTATAAAGATTTACTGTACCAAGTTTCACTGCTCTCGGATGGCTAAATTGCGGGAAACGTCCATGTGAATATTTATACTTCGCGTCGCCGCCATGTTGGATTTGTGATCACCAGGTTATTTAAAGTCCTATAGGTGAACTTAAGTTCATAGCCCCTGTGAATATTTAAAAAAATCAGTTTGATTGCTATAATAGATTCGTAGATATTCCGAACCGTCTAAATATTTCGAATGGTCGCCATGTTGGATTGTTTAATGTATAGGCCATAGAGTCATGTACCATTAAAGAAAAATTTTTGCGTAGGTTCATTGTTCAAACTTTCACTTCGATCGCATGATTACGACACAAGAAATAAAAACTCAATTTTAAAATTCGCAAAGCCGCTATCTTGAGGTTATGTAAACAATTGAACTAAATTAGATACCAGTGCATTATAATGTGTATAAACATTTCCTGTACCAGATTTCATGGCGTTTGGAACATTAAATCGCGAGAAAGGTCTATTTAAAATTTTCAAATTCGCTTGGCCGCCATGTTCGTTACCGGTTTTTGAAAGTCTTATAGATGAACTTCCAGTAGTGTCCTTTATCTCCGTACAAAATTTCCGGGTTATACCGATAATAGTTTCAGAGATATAGAATGCCGGTGAAATATTTCGCACATCCGCCATCTTGTGGTTATGTAAACAATTGAACCAAGTTAGATGTCGGTACATTAAAATGTGTATAAACATATACTGTACCAAGTTTTATTGCGTTTTATTGGTTAAATTGCGAGAAGCGTCTATTTAAAAGTCGCGAATTCACTTGGCCGCCATGTTGGTTTTGCAGTTACCAGTTTTTCAAAAGTCACATAGGTAGACTTCTAGTAGTTCCCTTTGTCACCGTAAAACTTTCCAGGGCGATATCGGGAATAGTTTCGGAGATATTGAATGCTGGTGAAATATTTCGCACAGCCGCCATGTTGGATTGGTGAGACATAACAAAATTTGAAGGGCACGGTCGTGGTCGTCCGGAATTGTGCTATGAACTTACCGAGTTTCATTGAAATCGCTTCAGCCGTTTAGAAGTTATTAGGGGACACACACACACACCTCACACACACGGACAAAAGGTGATCTTATAAGCCTATTTTTTTTTTCAAAATTGAAAATAGGCTAAAAAACTATTAATATATCAAAAGTACATGTTTCAACCTAGCAATGAGGTCTTCTTCAACCAACATCAAGAATATGCTGTGTAATATTAAAATATTTATGATCGACCCTGGCGAAATGTAAATATTATATGTCAGAAAACTGTATTATAAAGAGGCTCATTATAGTACAAGTTTTCATTATGATACAGTTTCTTCCCCCAATCAGAACTCAAGAAACAGTTGTGTGACCTATTAGGGAAGGATAGCAGCGCAACTGCGCTGACTTCCACGGCCTCCTATTTTAGTTTTACTGCGTGGCTAGTATCATAGTGGGGTATTCGAGGAAGCCATGGTCGAATAAAAGGTATTCTCTGCGTCCCATGCGCTCTGTTCAGTACATAAAACTGGTGAAATCTCGACAGATATTTATGAATATTTATGTTCGATCATAAAATAGTTATTATCGTCGAACATAAACAGTCGTATGCAACTCGCCTATAATGGTAATTAAGACACTCGTAAGACACACCAGTGTCCTAATTACCATTATAGGCGAGTTGCATATGTTCGACGATAATTTTAACTTTATTTTATATTCAAACATAAATATTCATAAATATCTGTCGAGATCCAGTTTCGCTTACTGAACAGACCGCTTGGGACGTAGAGAATACCTTGTATTCGACCACGGCCTCCTCGAATACCCCACTATGATACTAGCCACGCAGTGAAATTCAAAATAGGAGGCCATGGAAGTCAGTGCAGGTGCGATGCTATCCTTCCCTAATTGTTCAAACAGCTGTATCGTAATGGAAATCTTGAGCTCTGATTGGTGGAGAACCTGCATCATAATGAGGGTTGAACTGTAATGAGCCTCTTTAAGATGCAGTTTTCTGGCATATACAGTAATATTTATATTTCTGCAATATTGAGTGGTGACGACGTGTCCCTTCATCGGTTAATATTAGCTCGCTTTACCAGGCTCCCTGTCTCTCGTATCAGACAGCTTTCAGTTGTCCTCACAAGGTTCAGTGCATTCTGTTCCAGCCCTCACGTCAGTTCTAAAATACCTGGCGGACTAGCGTTCTTGGCTGTACCCTAGAGGTACAAGAAATTTTAATTCTGCTGTGAGGGCTGGAACGGGACCTACACATAGCCTCACGAGGCAAATCTGAGAGGATGAGGGTTCCATTCCCGTCTCAGGCATACTGGAAGTGGTTTTCCATAGTTTCCCACATCTACTCTAGGCAAATGCCTGAATGTTACCAAACTTAAGGGCACGGCCACCTCCTTCCCAATCCTACCCTCAATTTACAAATGAACACACTATTAAAGCATTCAAAATAATACACGTTATCACACCAATTCTACACACACACCCAAATACATGGTGCTATATTCCCACAATGTCTCAGCCTCTAAAATAAGATACAACAATCCATGACGGAGGTCGAACCCGGAACTTAGTAGTTATGAGGCAAGCGTGCGACAGCCACATCATGGGCCGGCTCGTCGTAGGCCTATATGACGCATAATAATAGCCTGTCGTGCTGCTCAATGTATTATACTCCAATTTTGTTTTATTACTATAAAGGAGCTTTACCACACGTACTTCAGCTGCTAGGCAATAGCTTCAAAGGTTACCCTATGAGCAACTTCTGCGCTGTATGTACAAGCTGTTTGCTTTATTCACATTATTTACAGTGGAATTTTTGCCCACGGGAGTCAGAAAATACAGAGCGAGTTAGCAATTAAAATACTGTGCTGTATACGACTGGCACAATTTGTGAATGGACGCCAAAAAAACTTGTGCTGAACACTCCGATTATATGGCAAAAGGCAGTCTGAATACCATCATAAATATAAAGGCTGTTAATGCTAGAAGCTTTCGAGCAAGTTGATACTGGTGGTATTTGAGTAATGATAGCTTTCAAGCCATTTTTCAGTGTTGCCTTATTAGCTTTCAGTCGGTCAACACAAGGTAAGTCTGGAATAAGTGAAAAAAAAAATGAAATAAATTACAAGTGATTAAAAAGAAAACTAAGGCATGACATGTTTTGCTCGTCAAGCGAGCATCATCAGATCGAAATATGCAAGTCAAATAGCTCTATAAAACACTACCAAACCTACAGTGACACCCAAAGACAGTCTCTGCCCACCAAAAGCAAAATGCAAGAATACCCGTCGGAACATTTAGTAGGACTAATTATTAATGATAAGTATTAAAGCATTAAGCTTCTGATGATGCTCGCTTGACGAGGGAAACATGTCATCCCTTAGTTTTCTTCTTCGTCATATGTACTTTATTATTTCAGTTTTTTACATATTCCAATACAGTAATTGGAAATGTTTTATGTTGACCAACTAAAAACTACAATATTAATTGGAATTTGTTGTTTTAGGGACACTAGGGCTGAGTTTTTAGGCAAAAATGACAAAATAACAGTTTTTTGTTTTTCCCATAGTTACTTTGTTACTTCCGGGCGCGCGATTCAAATCTACGAACTCGCCGTATTTGCTGAGCCAGGCAGCAAGCCGCTGGCCACTGCTGTGCTTCAGGCAAGGGAAGGGAGTGTGATAGGAGACAGAAATATGCTGGCGGGCATGCGGCAAGCCGAGGCGATCGAGGAAACTTGCGCCAGCATATCTCTGTCACATTCTATCACACTCCCTTCCCTTGCTTGAAGCACAGCGGTGGCCAGTGGCTTGCTCTCTAGCTCAGCAAATACGGCGAGTTCGTAGATTTGAATCGCACCCGGAAGTAACAAAGTAACCTCATTTTCTCGGATGGAAAAATTTTCTCCGCCAATCCGATTGCGCCATCGTCTTTTACATAACACGCAGAGCGTCTTGATTTTTTTTGTCGGTATAATTAAGATACACCCTGTATATATCTTATGGACCCCTGTGGATCATATAAGTAAAAAAGTTTTCATGCACTGCAATTTTTAATGGCTCAGCGACATTTTTAAATATCATGAGCGTGAAAAGAAGATGGAAGGCAAATCATAGAAAGTAGGCTATACTTTTAAAACTAGAAATCATAGAAAGTCGTAGGTTAACTCAAACGAAAGGTCTCTATGTTCTTTATCTCTACAACAAAACATTGTATTTTTCAGATTTTTTTTCCAACAAAGTTTCCTTGGGTGAGCCAAACTGGTTAATATAGCATGCTATTTTATAAAAATGCTTTTATCTCCAAACAACATTTTTAGGTAATCAAAATGCTCCATGTGCATGAGATATTCACCAATTTTACTAAACAAATCTCTGGATATTCAGAAACACATGTGTTGTAAGATGACATTGCAATATCTCAGTCACTTTGTAAATTACAGGCCAAAAAAACAAGTAGTTCCGTGAAGAACTATACAGCCTATTTTCATATATCCGACTCATATTAATTGCCTCTATCAACATACAAAATTTCAGTTTGATTGCTATGTTAGATTCGTAGATACTGAGAACCGACTAAATATTGCAGATGGTAGCCAGGTTGGATTTTTATTTATGTATTATTACATGAAGATTATTGTGTACGTGTGGTTTTCAGACTTCAATCGCACGATTAGGACACAAGAAGTAAAAACGAGATTTTAAAATTTCGCACAGCCGCCATCTTCAGTTTATGAAAACCATTGAACTGAATTAGATGCCAGTGAATGACAATATGTATAATCATTTACTGTACCACATTTCAATGCGCTCATATGATTAAATCACGATAAAAATGTATTAGACTGTTTCAAATTCGCTTGGCTGCCTTGTTCGTTTCGTAGTTTACAGGTTTTTGAAAGTTACATAGATAAACTGGTAGCAGTGCTCTTTATCACCGTACAAAATTTCAGGTTGATATCATAAATAGTTTCGGAGATATTGAATGCCTGTGAAATATTTCGCACAGCCGCCATTTTAAGGTTATGTAAACAATTGAACGAAGTTAGATGTCGGTGCATTACAATGTATATAAACATATACTGTGCCAAGTTTCATTGCGTTTGGTTGGTTAAATCACGAGAAACGTCCATTTAAACGTCGCAAATTCGCTTGGCCGCCATGTTGGTTTTGTAGTTACCAGGTTTTCAAAGGTCACATAAGTGAATTTCTAGTAGTTCCCTTTATCACCACACAAAATTCCAGGGTGATATCGGTAATAGTTTCGGAGATATTGAATGCTGGTTAAATAATTCGCACAGCCGCCATGTTGGATTGGTGAGACGTAACAAAATTTGGAGGGCACGGTGGGGGTTGCCCGGAATAGAGCTATGAACTTACCGAGTTTCGTTGAAATCTCTCCAGTCGTTTAGATTTTATAAGGGGGGGGGGACACACACACACACGAATCACACACACACACACGGACAAAAGGTGATCTCATAAGCCTATTTTTTTCAAAATTGAAAATAGGCTAATAAAAGAACTATGAAAAATTATCAAAATTCATAAAACATGATGGCAGATCAAGAAAAAATTAATCTGACAGCATACATGTATAACTTTCCTGAAATATCTCAATGTTATAATATTAAGAATAGTTTTATGTATTTGTAATGAAAATATCAAGCGTTTTACACATTTTCTAATGCGCATGGAGCATTTTGATCAAACGGTATATGTTGATAATATAATTAGTAAAATATCAATTACATTCCATCCAATTGTTTTCAAATTTGATATGTGACTTAGTGTTAATATTCTAAGTATGCAGTTTAAATTTCAACTCATTCTGATATAAAAATGTGGAATTTGAAAAATTCAGTCCGAGTGCCCCTTAAGAAGATTTATACAATATATCTGGAATCAATTGAGGTATTTTCTTGGATTTTGGACCACATGCATGTATATCTTACACTCTTTGTATTACAATCAAAAAATACTTGTGTACGATACGATTAGTTTTTGTTGACATTTCAAATTTTTGATGCCTTATTTTCCAAAAATTCAACATCCTCGATAATATAGCCCATCTCAAGAAATCAGAGGTTTCTTTCCTAAAGAATGTACTATCATGTAACAAACAGGCACATCATTATAAATTTATATTCACAGGCTGCCAAATTAGTATGGGAAAGTTGAATAGAACTTAATTCTTTATTGTTGATTGGTTCATAGAACATACAAAAATATATAGATTTCGTGTACCCTAATGATGAGAATGTTTTTATTGCATCCTAACCAGATAGGTCTTGGCCGCCATTTGAGCTAACGTGGCTGGAAATTAACGAATTAAATAAATGATATCCAGTTGATGATCTGCTGTGAAATAATTTCTCCTATTTAAGGTATGCGTATGCTGTTGTACACTGCATGAAACGGCCATAAATTTTGTTTTAGGACAGGGTATGTTACGAATCCACTCCGTTTTGCTTCCTTAACTATTTATGATGATGGTAATTGCCATATTAAGGGGCCTATCATTTTGGCTATTTCCCCAAAATATTTCTCTTTTAATATCTATTGTTTAATAGAGAACATAATAAGACAAATGTGTTTTAAATGAAAGGTGAAACCTCCAATGAGAACCACGTTTTGTTCGATGGTACAGAAGTATTGCCTCTGTGCATCCAAATTTTTACTTTATTACGTTTCAGGTGGTTTCAGTGTTGCCAACTCTCAATTAATGGCTGACGCCAACATCACAGTTTCCTTTGACAACTAAAATGTGACTAACCCTATTTGGGCCGAATATTGCAAAAACATAGAATTTACCATCAATAGTAAACTAATGAAATTTCAGTCTGTTCCAGTATTTCAAACAGTTTTTATTGGGAGATACCAACATTGCAGTTACTCTCGAATAACTCGCAAATGACTGACCAAATTTTCGCAAAATATAGTTCAAACATAGTTCGCGATGTTCCCTTGTAGTTTGTAAGGAGACGTG
This sequence comes from Meconema thalassinum, assembly GCA_946902985.2. Taxonomy (NCBI): domain Eukaryota; kingdom Metazoa; phylum Arthropoda; class Insecta; order Orthoptera; family Tettigoniidae; genus Meconema; species Meconema thalassinum. The sequence continues at coordinate 879,878,556 of OX336390.1, forward strand.
AATTTTTAGCCAATCCTTAAATCCTGATGACGATGTAACCACAGACAGCAATTTCTCCCTTATATCAAAGGCCATATTGGTACCAATTAAGACCGTTTCGAGTTTTTACAAAAAAGATTGCCCGCATGGTGGAAAAGAGCAACATTGCCACCAGGTTTGGACCCCAAAGAAAATCGGGCAGCTTCTGCGCAGTGTGAAAGAACCGGTCCTTGCCACCGAACGACCTGAATAATAATCCATGCCTTGAATGTGACCATGTATGCAATGGAGTTATGGGAACGACTGTGAAACGCAAATTAGAGGAGCATGCTGGGTATATACGGGATGAAAAATCACTGTCGAAATTATCGGACATAGTATTAAATTTGACGAGGCTGAAGTATTGAAAATCAAATTCGGTTCTATGCCCTGCCTCACTACTGAAATTGTAGTTACAGTCTGGAAAATATGAACAGAGATGACGGGTATCACTTAAGTGACATTTAGTAACCTGTTCTGATATGAAGAGAACATAACATAGAACATAGAACAGAACATACAGTCTCAATACAGAGGACATGCTAGGAGTAAACCACAAACAAAACACAGTGTTGTTGAGAAAGACTATGATGTCACTTCCGCTTTGAGACGAAGCCAGTGAGGCGTAGAGGACAGTGGTAATCCGTCACCTAATGAAGCTGTCATACATTTGTGAAACTGTTTGTGAAAACTTCTGAATCAGCAAATGAAACCATGTAACGTGGTGTACCGATTGCTGGAGCTCTGGTGTATATTAACACGTCGAAAATGTTTGAAATATTTTAGATTAACTATCATCAAGGAATAGATAGACCAGAAATTTAATTCAATTTTGTCAATGGAGTGAGCAATCTGTAATTTTAAGTTCTGTAAAGTCTGCTAATAAAATGGGAGTGGGCACTCTATCTGGGTGTTGCGAGGACAGGCAGTTGGATATCCTGCCCTAATTTGTAACTGAAGTAATGACTCTCCACAATCTTATTTCTTGCACGCTGACACAATAATTGCTCTTGCGTGTATGCTGTGTATCTGGGTTCCATTGCGTGCCAGGTTGTAGGTAAGCCGAGTAGAGCTCTAAGTAATAATAGACGCTTGGATAACAGTTTTTTATTTAGCTTTGGATACAGCAAGCATTCATATCGTACTTAAGTACCAAACGACCGCATTTGAACAGTTGTAATGCTATTGTTAGATAAGAAATAGAATTGCTGATAACTACAGTAGAGTCTCGATTATCCGACCTAAACTGGACCTGGAGTGGGTACTTCGGATCATCGAAACTGTTTCAACGTGTTACAATGGGGGATGGGGTTATATTTTATGGCATTTTTGCGACCGTATTTAACCCTGGAATGGTAGCGATTGTCTCTGCAATGAAAACGGGATACACTACTACTTCCCCTACTCCTCCATGTTGTCCAGTCCCCACCAGTGTTTGGCAGTTCTAAAATACGAATCAAATTAGTCGGAATATAAAATAAATAAAAAATTAATTGATAAAAAAAAACACAGAAATAAAATCAAGACTTTAAAAAATCCATAAAACCCCCAAAACCAATCAAATGTAGTCAAAATTTATAAAACAAAAGCTCAAAAAGTTAAAAAATAAATAAAATCTAAAAACAAACAAAACTTCAAAAATAGTGAAAACACAAAAATACTACATATAGCTTAGAAACCTGTACCCAATCCAAGAGAAATACCAGCAAACTACAGACGGTGGAGATGAAGTTTTTAAGAACTATGATTCAGAAGACAAGGAGGGACAAAATAAAAAATGATGAGATATGGCATCTTATTCAAGTAGAACAATCTCTTTATGAGATCTGTGTTGAAGCCAGGCTGAAATGGACACACAAAGAACAGCTAGAGGGTGGTTTGAGAAAAAACGGAAAGGCAAGAGACCAAGAGGTCGACCGAGGAAGAGATGGATCGACCAGGTTAGAAATGAACTTGCATTGAGAGGTCTGGATTTGCAGCAGGTCGTGGAAGGGGAGACATTCTTGGAAATAACTAAATGGAGAGCGCTCATTCACCGCACCCGGGAAACTGGAGCCGATTCATAATGATAATGACAAAAAAAATGTCCAATAAGCTAAAAATGCCCCCAGAAAATTATTCAAAATCCAAAACGAAAACAACCACAATTAGTCAAAATTAGTGAAAATCAGCTCAAAAATTCAAAGAAAAATTATAAAAAATACTCAAAATCAAGCATAAAAATCAAACAAAGTTATTAAAAAACAGTCCCCATTCTGCTCGCCTAGAGAGTGAAATAACAGTTGACGTATGTGGTATTTATTATCAGTTTGTAGAATCGTAGTCGTCGCCAATGCGAAACGCTACCAATAACAACGCTGCAATTAGCGCTACAGCTCTGGGGTTAATGATTTAATGGATGACGCCACATCATATATATTATTTCAGTAGTATAGATCCCTCCTGCGGGGCTCACAAGCGACCGATCGTGACAAATGAGCATTCAAATGAAAGAGAATAGACACTAGCAGTGACGAATTGCACTCTAATTTTATAAATATCTCTAATTTCTTTAAAAAATCATTTTTTAAAATTGTACGAAGTGTGCGATTTGTAGATACTGTTGCTGTAGGAAATAAAACTCTCTATAATTGCTGTCCACTTCACATGTTGGCCGCTGTGACGCCTGTTTCATGTAATTTTAACATTCCGAGATCTTTCCTTTATCATTTTGCATGGAATTCAGAAACAGTAGCCTACTCAAATCGTATAATTTCATAAATATCGAATAACCGGTGAGTGTTATGATGATCCAATTTTCAGTGATTGCCTTCTTAAGTTAGGGAACGTAGAACTTGGAATTCTAACTGAAATGTAAATAGTGTTCTATAATCATTTGGTTGAAATAATAACATAACAACCTTTCTCCTTAAGTGTCTCATTATAAACCTATGGGGGAACATGAACATGTGAGATTTCTCGCACGGGTCCGCTAGTCATTTACTAATCGTATATTTCGTCTTTCGGTGCTGACCCAGTGAATCGTAAGTTCCCGGCTAGCCCATCCTCTATAGCAGGTGTCCCGGAACTGATCAACCTCGAGTTAGAGATCGAACGAGGAACTCATTCTGCTGGGGGTTGGGGGGAGAGAATCAGGAGATAAATGGGTATAAATAGCAGAAACAGACCACTCAAAGCAAGATTGATAGTGCAGTGAGACCAGCGGGGAAGTAGTCGTATCCTAGAGTGTGATCTATTCTCTGCTGGCAACAAGAACGGATGAACCTCCAAAACCAGGACTTTTGTTGTTCACTTTAAAATATTACTTCCATTCAATGGATTGCTTTCTAGTGCAGTGGTCGTATGCAAAGAGCAGCAGGCATGGAGATTGTTCAGCCAACACATTAATAGAACTCCGGTCATAAATACTCGCCGTGACAGCTCACGGTATTCAGGAGAGCAAGGGTTCCCTCCCAAGTTATGGTCCTACAAATGAGTATTTTTACCGCTTATATTTCTCGTTTCTATGGGGTCAGAGAAGAGAGTTTCAACATGAGAGTAGTTTTTACTGCCAGATGCCTTTCCTGACTTCAAACTCAATAGAGTGTATAAGAAATGAAGATAAATCAAGTAGGGCAGGAGGATGTGAGGAAGAAGCCGTCCAGACATTTGCCTGGAGTTGAAAATGAGAAACCATGGAAAACCATTTCTTCAAGAATGATCAAAGGTGGGATTCGAAACCTCTCGTCGTTCGGTCCTAGTCTGGAGAAAGACTGTTCACCATGTGTTTGTTAATACGCGTAAATATCTCTGACGGTAGGAAGTCTCTTAAAATGACAAACACATTTTCTGTGGAATTTATACATATGGTTTGAGATAAAATCTGTCATTCATTTTTCCTGGTTAATGCATGTGAGATTTTCGAGGTGAAAAGTAATTTCCATTAGTATGGACATCATGTAGAAAATAATGAGGTCTCGAGGCATATGAGGACGAGGTTAATTAAAATTACACACACTACGGCAGTTCTCATAACAATATAGGTTAAGAGAAAAATAGCACGCCCTCTCGAAGTACACGCGGTTCATAACCAAAGATATCTGAACCCTCTAACTTAATACAATAATAAAATACTACTACTACTACTACTACTACTACTACTACTACTACTGCTACTACTACTACTAATAATAATAATAATAAAGGACAAAAAGCCCTACTTGGATGGTATGTTGCTTATCTGCATTCCGAATCTACCGATACTACGAATTCAACAAAATGGCTTCGGTCGGTTGGCTTATTCGGAGAAACACAAGGAATTATTTTCGCGATTCTGGATCTAATTGTGTGCACTAAGACATATGAGCGCCACATTGTTGGGAAGGATACATTGGGCAAATGCCATCTGTTCAATAGATCTACAGAATCGATCGGACATATCACGGGGGGATGCCAAACGCTTGCTCCAAAAGACTACTTGGAGTGGCGTAACAACGTAGTGAAAGTAGTCCATCAAGCTTTTGCGTGGCGATACGGTTTTGTTGAGAAGGGAGTCCAATATTATAAATGCACACCTGATCAGGTTCTGAACAATGACAAAGCCAAGATCTCATGGGATTCCACTACAATAACTACAAAAGCCAACAGGTCAGACATTGTGATATTCGATAAGGAATCACACAAGGCTACCATCGTTGAAGTTGCTGTTCTGCTCGAAAAAAAAAAAAGCCCACAGAATACGGTGACTGAGAAAAGGCGCAAATATCAGCCATTGAGCTCAGTCACATAATTATACGGCCTAAAGGAAGTTTTCGTCATTCCAGTTGTATCTGTGAATGGTTTAGTCACAAAGGACTGGGAAAATGCAAAGGAGAACCTTGGCTTCAAGACGAACCATATGCAGTTAATGCAAAACGTTGGCCTCCTTAGTACTGCAAGTATAGTACGTCTCAATAGTGACTCGGAATGACTTGAGACCCAGTGTCTTTGGCTCGCAAGGCGTCTGACAGTGCTGGTTTTGTATTTGTATAATAATAATAAATTTAAAAAAATAATGATCGTGTGACCTCCGGAGAGGCCGAGTGCAGGTCTTTCTAGTTGACGGCCGTGGGCGACCTGCGCGTCGTAATGAGGATGAAGTAATAATGAAGACGGCGCTTACAACCAGTCCCAGAGCCACGCGAATTAACCCCAGGAGATTAAAATCCCTGATGGCTCGGCAGGGAATCGAACCCGGGGCACTTTGGGCCAAAGGCCTAGCGCGCCAACCATTTAGCCACGGGACCGGACATAATAATAATAATAATAATAATAATAATAATATTGCACCCTGTTGCAGGAGTATAGGTATATGCTCATACTTCGCCTATTCAGTCGAATCTAGGATGGTACATTCATTTCCCACGATATAACACATATATCTTAGGATCATGAGCACACAGGTCAACACTCAAAATAAAAATAAAACCTCTCACAAAAACAACATTGAATTATAATCTAATAGGCGCTACAAACAATTTAATCAATACCAATTAATTACATAAAAATCAACTCAAAATCCACTTACAATCAAGTTATTCCATAACACTAGGAATCTTCATAATACACAACTATCTGACCAAAGTTACTACGGCTTTACGAGCCTATAACTTCAGAATTCACTTCCATATGGCATCATCACAAATGCCTATTTTACTGAGTTCTAACAGACTCTATAATACTTGACAATCTTTATTATTCATTTCAAATGATTTAGCATTGGGTTCTTTAAGATGTGTAACCAACATTTACCTTTTAGTTATTAATAATAATAATAATAATAATAATAATAATCTTAACTATGGCTAACACTATTCCCAATTTCTCTCTTTTACATTCTATATGCTAAGTACTTTATCTTGGGCCGTCGTGCCATACTTCAATTTACAAAATACTGATATAATCAAATAGATGGTCCTCCCTGACTCATCTATATTTGTTTATTAAAAGAATACCTTTTATTTCGTATGTCACTCACGGAAATCTATAATTACAAATAAACGACATTTGAAACGATATTTTAGCAGGGAACATCTCTTATGAGATGGGCTTCTGGATTCAAACCTCCAAGCCTCCAATTACATAGTCATACAATTCTTTAACACTTCTCTGTTTAAATTACGAGTTGGCTCACTAGAGCAATTAACAGGCTAGCGACCTTTTCCTCACTAGGCCAGGCCCTTCAATAATACTCGTATTTATGGCTCCCGCCTCCTACAAAGTGTCATGCTGGGAGGCTGACCAGATTTCACGCTACATTCTATTCACATTTGGAAAGCTTTAATATTTACTTCCTACTGCTATTATTTTACAGCACTATTTAGCCACACTCAGCTCAGACAGGTAATTGAATCAATCTATGGGCATCAGCATTTCATGATACGATATGCGGTCATTAATATAAGAGGCTACTGAACTTTTTATAAGCCTCTAACGGCTTAGCATGGAATCCAATCCGAGGGATCCGCCCCTTTTATCACATGATTCGAAAATATTTTAGAAGCGGGACTCACACCAGTCCTTCTAATAATCAGAGTGGAATTAGTCACTGACCTATTATAATTCATGCAACTAAGAGTGGTATTTAAGGCAGACCTCTAGTGCGAAAACAACAAAATTGCTCCCTTTACAAGGACGATATAGACCTGTCATATTCACATCACTGCAACTACGCTCATAATTGAATATTCCTGAATTTATTACTAGCAAATCACTTGATTCTACTATTTACTTTCGCTCTTTTCAGCGATATCAATTCATATTTCTCCTTTAAAGCCTTCCATGAAGAATTATTTCTTTCCACGCCGTTCTTAATATTCCCACAGCTGACTTAACTTTAACAATACAATAAACAACTCATTTGTTATAAACAATCAATTCCTACAACTTATATATCTTGCATATATCAATCCCACAACTTATTATCTTGAATATATCAATTTCACAACTTATTATCTTGAATATATCAATTTCGCAACTTATTATCTTAAGGGATTCTTACCCTTACCACAAACAACTAATATTTATCATATTTATCATATTATCGTTCACAATGTTCGATTATATCCTGCTAAACATCGATTCAAATACGTTTTCCAACACAACAACGTCTTTCACATATTAATTCATTTTCCCATAAACTGGTGACATATCGCTTTTTATGGATGCACGACCCCAAAAATATATAAACACTATAATGTAAAGTGAGTACTTACATATCGGGTGGATCCCGCCAATGGTGATGGATCAGTTCGTCCACCATGGTTGTATTCTAACCCTCTATACTCATCATGGTGACTCTTTTCGTACACGTTTTCATCCCACCACCCACAAATTTTACATACATTTCGACTACACATAATTTCCCTTTCTGAGGGTACTTAAACATATGAAATTACAATTTTACACTTATAACATTTGAAAGATATTTATAAAACACTTGAAAAATATTTATATTCACAAATTTTCACTTCTGGCATGAAATAATGCTTTTTACACACAATGTGGTTATATTGCCTAAACCACTCGTGTTACACATTCTTCAATCGTCCTATTCAAGAAATGTAGGCGTTAGCGTACTTCTACAGCTGGTCCTAACATCTGCTTGAATGAATTATAGTCTCTGACTCTTATCCGTTGGTTCCCTGTTCACCTCGGTAAGTCCTATTTCCACTGTCTATCTCTGGTTATCCTATCGGCACTGACTTTCTTGTATGGGCGCGATACTTTACGGTGCGGCTACACTAATGCACTTTTTCCGTGATTCTCGTTTAATTAAGATTCCTTTAGAGTCGCTGTCTTGCCTCGAACTGGCACTCCGCTTTCTGTGGTTCTCCACTCTATTTCCACGTTTACTATGTTTCTCGCTTGAACTCCTTACTCGGATTATTTCAGTTTAAATGTTCTGAAACTTAACTAGCTTCAAACAGTTACTGCTACTGTCGACTTGAAACTATTTCGAACTAATGTCCCTCGACTGTCACTCTTATCACAAACTTCCCATGCATGGGCAAGTTTAGATTGTCGAAATTTACGTGATGACCCTACTTGGCCTCTGAACGCACTGGTTAAAACAATATAACACCCTTGGTGTTCACGAATCCTGAGTACTTGATACTGTCGAACAGTATAACACCCTCTCGGCGTTCACGAAGACTGAACTCTTAATACTGGTGAAGCAGCACTACCTCCACAACAGGTTCTCTGAAGACTGCATACTTGTCGAAACAGTATACCACCTCAGGGTTTCACAAGATACTGAATACTGTTTGGTGAGACAGTATGGCCCTCCACTGAGGTTCATAAGACTGAATGAATTTGTTTGGGCCCACGGCCTATTTATACAATTTGACTAAGAAAGTAGTCCTTCCTGTCCTTCTCAAAACTAACTTTTGCAATAATGCTCGCAACGAGCTGGAAAAATTATCCCTGTACTCCCCAGAGAATCCAGGTTCGAAAAATATCTCTGATTTTGAAAATCAATCGTTCAATTCTGCTCTAAAAATCCCAAAATAATTTGATTACATGTGGGCGGGTTCCTTTACTGATATTCCTGCACCAGATTTATCCGCGAAGGCTAAATGTTGTGATGCTTCCATGACACTTATTCCCTACTCAATAATTAGACAATTTTATATTTTCAAAAATTCTCTTTCTAATTATCAGTCACTGTGGCGTACCTCAATGGTAATAATTTTTCGTATTTCTGGAAATCATGGTTATTTCACAACGTTGCAGACCCTGCTTGCTGCTAATATGTTTGTAATACTGCTTGTATCAGCATCGAGAGGGAATTCCCCTGCCTATGTGCTCGTACGTAGCCACTGTAGAAATCCCTTGGCTCGTTGCGTTATCTAATTTATGGTGAGTGAATCACCTTGTGCACGTGTGAGTCTCGTCATCTTATGTTTCAACTTATTGCTCCATGCCTCAAGATTGCATGCTTTGAGTCAATATGCAGACCTCTCATCCAGCTTCTAACTGAAGCCTTTAAAGAATATTATGTTTCTTTCTTAATAATTACGGGATTTGATTCCTATCTACCGTGGACCTCATTTCTCGGCTATTTCTCCGCCTACCATCAAGTGGTCCTGAGTTCTTTCAACTCTTTTCATTTCCTTAAGAATATCCTGTGGTCCTTAGACCGTGTCCTGTGAGCCTTGCTCATAAGGGCACAATATAAAACAAAAGTTTGTAGTTTGCGATTAACGTACACGTGATTCTGAGTACTTGGGACATTTTTCAGTGCTGCCTTAGTAATCGAAATATAATGCTTTCCAGTCGGTCAACACGATTGTACCCAATTGTAATGGGTATTTCCGTAACCCTGAAAAGAAATTCCATGAGATTATTAAATTCACTGGGCTGATCTGCTTCGACTGTGGAAGATCGTAACTTTTTGAATAGCATTGGTGAAAGAATGCAACCTTGAGGAACTCCTTTTATAATTGTCACTTCTTCTGGGTCCTGACGGTTACGAAAGTAAACATCCACTATAAATTGGCAGCAGTGTTTCGGTCGATTTTCTTCAAAGCAGACTGTACATAACTTACTTTTTAGTAGTTAAAATAAGATGACTCCGATTATTTATTTTGCGTATGGCATACAAATACATTATTACAAATTTACAACAATTATTACAAACATCTAGGCCCTTTATATATTCAATGGATTTTGGTGTTGCCAACAGGAAGTCTTCATAGCGTCCTTCATATGCTCAGATTGTGCAGTCCTTCCTAATGTGTTCAACAGTTTGCCGCGGTGCTCCACAGTCGCATGCTGGTGAGGGCAGCATTCGCCACTTAAAAAGCGAATCTCCGCATCGTCCGTGTCCCGTTCTTAGGCGATTAAGTGCTGACCACATTATAAACAGATATTGATTGTTTACCAACGCCTGTTTACCATCTCTTGATAAGTGCAGTACATTTGCATTTGTCTATTGGCACAGCTTAGAGTAAAATGTGGCTTTCCACCAATGACCCAGTCTCACTCATAATTGAGATTATATGGATGCTACCGAGGTATGGGTGGTGCGTAGTAATGAACTTCAGGGCACAGCTAGTGCCTGTCTGTACTGTGAAAGGTTCTACTCAGGTCCCACGAGAGGGAGGGGCAAACGGGGCTGTAGCCCCGGGATCTGGATTTGTTGAGGCACTTAAAGGACTTATAGTGGACAACTTTATTAAATAAATTAAATTTTAATTTCATGTCAAAACTATTATGAAATTTTCTTATATGACTCTCTTCGTTGTTAATACAGCCAGTGAATAGTATACAAAGGGTGTAATATCTAAATACTCTTGTGGTGCCTGAACACACTCAGATACAATGAGAATTGAATTTTTATTGCACAGTGATAAAATTCTTGGAGTAAGAGAACAACCAATGAATGAAAAGATAGCAGAGTAACTGAATAACTAAAAACGATAATCGGTTGGGCAAGCTAAATTCCTCGGTTGATGATGATGATTGAAGTTTTAAGGGGCGAAACAATGAGTAGATTTCTTTATGGGGGGAGGGGTTAAAATTTGCAAGCTTAATACGGTAATTCCAAAATTAAGTCCCAGGTTGAATATCAACGGAGGGCCCGGAACACTTTGTCCTAGGTCCCATGATCATTATCTACGGCCCTGGTTCTACTCATAGGGTCAGTGCTTTGTTCTGACTCAGTGAGGAAAGCAATGACAAACTACCCCCAATATCTTGCCTATTATACCTCATTATAGTGCTGCTTTGAGTGTTGTGGGTATCTACCGACCTACTGTCGACCAAAGTGTTATGTGCACTCGAGTTTGAAGGTTGTTTATGAAGTAACCAATAGACCTACATAAAATCCAATCACATCATCATTTTCGTCGTTCTATTTTGCGTTAGTTCATGTAGGTTTGGATTTTTTAATTTATATTTTAATATTTTTATCGCAGTTGGAACACAAAAAGTGCACGTTTTTAAGCGTGTTTCAACCATGCGTCATATTTAAGAATTATTATCTCAAAAACCCGTCATCAGATCGAATCCAAATTTTAACACAATATACATTGGAATATTGTATAACTGGTTTATTAATTTCAACGTTGTGTGTGTCCAAGAAACAATGTTGTTATCATTTTTGTAAGGTAACTTTTCTCGGCTCGGGGTGGTTGGAGAATGTAGTTCTTGGTTGCGTTGTAATCGTTATACATCAAAAAGTTATGCTGTATGACTGTGAAATACGTAAATTAATTCACTTATTTTATATCGGTTTGTATTTGTACGAGGAAATAACACATGGTTCACCAGCTAGCCGCTCCGCGAACAGCTGTACAGCGTTGCCGAAATGGTGCCCACACGTATCATGGCGCGTGTCGCTCGGAGGTGATGGGCTCCATCTCAGCAACGCTGTACAGCTTTTGCTGGAGCGGCTAGCTGTTGAATCATGTGTTATTTGCTCGTACAAATACAAACCGATATAAAATAAATGAATTAATTTACGTATTTCACAGTCATACAGCATAACGTTTTGATGTATAACGATTACAACGCAACCAAGAACTACATTTTCCAACCACCCCGAGCCGAGAAAAAGTTACCTTACAACAATGATAACAACTTTGTTTCTAGGACACACAAAATTGTGAAATTAATAAACCAGTTATATAACAATCCAATGTATATTGTGTTAAAATTTGGATTCGATATGATGACGGGTTTTTGAGATAATAATTCTTAAATATGACGCATGGTTGAAACACGCTTAAAAACGTGCACCTTTTGTGTTCCAACAGCGATAAAAAATGTTAAAATATAAATTAAAAATCCAAACCTACATGAACTAACGTAAAATAGAACGACAAAAATGTTGATGGTATTGGATTGTATGTAGGTCTATTGGTTACTTAACAAACAACCTTCAAACTCGAGTACACATAATACTTTGGTCGACAGTAACCTATGGTGGTGCTTTTTGAGGAACGAACCAGCCTCTGGGATGACTACCTAACAGACAGACCAATCATTCTGCGAAATCATATTATTTTAACTGGGGCTCTTAATCCTCCCTAGCTTGGGAACTGGGTGTTCTTCATCCTCATCACAACATGCAGATTACCGGCGGGCATCGACTCGAAAGACCTGTACCAGACCTCTCCAGGCCATGTTGTTATTGATTGTCACGTAAAATAGTTCTTCGCTGGACATTAAAAATCTCTCTCGGAGATTACTGAGTCATGATGTTTCTATCCTACCGAGATGTCCTCACATTCCTCACATGTTTGAAAAAATCTTGGTTTTACATCCCATTTCGTGATATTAAAGAACAATTTTGTGCACGAAACAGAGGAAGTTAACCTGCAGTAACAATTGATTTATTGGAAAGAGGTTGCGCACTTTGGAAGATTCGAAAGGAGCACCAGAGACAAACTGAAGAGTAGGAGTCGTTAGTGAGGTCTGCAGTCCCACGTGACACTCCAACCTCTCGCCTAAGGGCAGCCGGGGCTATATTGATGTTACACTCACTGACGAAAGAAACATAATGATGCAAACTGGCGAAGTGGAGAAATTGGTGTATTTTGTGATTTTAAGCGGCATAACACCTAGGTTATCTGCCAAACACTAGAAAATATTGAGCTTTATTTAAATGAAATGTAGTGCTTCTTTGATAATGATGATGATAATATTATTAGTAATAATAATAATAATAATTAGGGTTCGGAAGTTTAAGCCCTAAAGGAGTACAAAATATGCAAGCAAATATGCCCTAAAAACTATAAAATATGACCTAAAAAACATCGCAATTCCTTGTTTGCTAATTGCTTCTGAGCTTAATATATCTACTGGAGTCACATTCTATTGAAAGGTGGGAGCACACTATCGTCATGTTCCGTGACCTCATGCGTGCAGTGTCGCAATCTAACTTGTCCAGAAAAATGTGCTAAAAGACATCTGTAGAGGAGCACCTTCTTGGAATCAGGTCTTCTAAACCTGCTATCTACCTGTTCGGGGAAAAGAAAGAAATAATATCTACTACACTCTTCGGAAATCCTGTGTTTGAAACTCGACGCAGGTAACGCGTACCTTGTTAACGACGCCTAAATTTAAACAACAATGCTGAAATTATAACCAAATATGACCTTATATCACTAAAATATGACCAAATATGACCAAAACAATAAAAATGGCCGAAATATGCATTTATAGGCAACATCAAATTGCTTTAAACGTGGTCAGAGACCCGTCATTCAAACGTATTTTTAAAATTTCGGGTAAAATGAGTTCAGGAAAAAATATGACTTTTCCTTAACATCCGAACCTTAATAATAATAGATCGAAAGGCGCAACACTCGGAAAGAATGAAGGAAGTGTGGAGGAAGAGAAAGGAAGAAAGAACTATGAGAAGGAAATTAAATGATATTTGCGTGGTCCTTAGATTTGGCCGGTTCGCATAGTGTAATGTAATGTAATAATAGACGTAGCGAAACAAGAACAGAAAATGTTGAGGAAAATCCTTGGTCCAGTCTGCTCAAAAAGGAATCTGGATGAACGGAAGTCTCAGGAGCTTTGTCATCTTCCCGAAAAGATCACTGACACCTTCAGGAAAAGGCGACTGAAGTTATATGGCTACAATCTCGGAATGAACAATGACAGGCTCACCAGAACGATTCTCAACCTTGCTTTCTCAATAAAAGTCAAAAACAACTGACTTAGTTAAATAAATAAAAACGTTCAAGATTGGGCTTACAGAGGAAATTTTACAAGAGCGATCCCAGTTCAGGACATAAATCAACGACCATCATTTCTCTGAGAAAATTACTACCAGGTCCAAGAAATTGACTGTAAAATGGAGGAAGATCTTCAGTACCCAGATGAAGTGATTTTGGAAGAAAAAATCATCTTTTGTATTGCCTAATTAACAAGAAGAAAAAACTAAACCTCGCGGCTAATAATGACCAAGAAAATTTGGAAACAGGAGTGAAATAAAATGTTAACAGAAACAAATTTCTGTTAATTAACAGTATTAGTTCACCCCCCCCCCCAATCACCAAAGTTTTGTTGGCATTCCAATCATTTTTATGTTGTTTTAGCCTATTTTCATTTAATGAAAAAATAGGCTCATGAGATCACCTTTTTTTCCGTGTGCATGCGTGTGTGTGTGTGCGTATGTGTGTCTGTGTGATGTGTGTGTGTGTCCCTATAATAACTTCTAAACGGATGGAGCGATTTCAACGAAACTCGGTAAGGTCATAGAACAAATTTGGCCGACTGTGCCCTTCAAATTTTATTACGTCTCACAAATCCAACATGGCGGCTGTGCGAAATATTTCACCAGCTATTACTGATATCACCCTGAAATTTTGTACGATGATAAAGGGCACTACTAGAAGTTCACATATGAGACTTTGAAAAAGCTGATAACTACAAAACCAACATGGTGGCCAAGCGATTTTGAGACTTTTAAATAGACTTTTCTTGCTATTTAACCATCCAAACGCAATGATACTTGGTACAGCAAATGTTTATACACATTGTAATGCACTGGCATCTAATTTAGTTCAATTATTTACATAACCTCAATATGGCGGCTGTGCGAAATATTTCACTGGCATTCCATATCTCCGAAACTATTATTGATATCAACCTGAAATTATGTAAGGTGATAAAGGGCACTACTGCAAGTTTATCTGTGACATTTTCAAAAAGGTGTCTAGCACAAAACGAACATGGCGGCCAAGAGTAGTTGAAACATTGTAATAGACAAATCTCGCGATTTAACCATCTCAGCGCAGTAAAATATGGTTCAGTAAATGATTAGACATATAGTAATGCACTGGCATGTAATTTTGTTCAATTATTTACATATACTCAAGATGGCGGCTGTGCTAAATTTTTAAATCAAGTTTTTATTGTTTGTGTTGTAATCAAGCGATTGAAGTGAAAGTTTGAATAATGAACCTACGCAATAATTTTCTTTTAATGGTACATAACTCTATGTCCTATACATATAACTATCCAAAATGGCGACCATCCGAAATATCTAGACGGTTCTCAATATCTACGAATCTTTTACAGGATTTTTTAAGTTCATAGAGGTTATGATCATAAATTCACCCATAGGACTTTCAATAACCTGGTGAGCATAAATCCAACATGGCGGTGACGTGAAGTATAAATACTTAAATGTACTTTTCTCGCGATTTAACCCTCCGAGTGCAGTAAAACTTGGTACGGTAAATTCTTATACAAATGTTAATGCACTGGCATCTAATTTATTTCAATTGTTTTCATAATTACAAGATGGCTGCTGTGCGAAATTTTAAAATTTCTTTTTACTTCTTGTGTCGCAATCATGCGAGTGAAGTTTGAATACTACACGTACACAATAATCCTGATATAATAGTACATAACTCTAAGACCTACATATTGTTACGAACCGCCGCGAACCGGCAGGAGTCTTTCGGGTGAGCGACAGTGTGACAGACCAAAGCAGCTGTCTCGTTGGCCTTGAACCGAACCATTAGCCGGAGAGAGAAAGTTCCCACATCCTCCCAGCTCCTCCCACCGTCAGACACAATAGCGGGACATCTGTGAGTCATCGGGGGCGGGCCAGAGAATACGCGAAAATTCTGGATGTGGAACCAACCAGAACAGACTCAATGCGGCAATGGGTTGTGACATTCGAACTTTCCAGGCCAGGGACTGATCCCATATAAACCAGCGAGTCGCGGCGAGGAGGCAGTGTATTGCAGTGTGTATTGGAGTGTATTGGGGAGTGTGTATTGGACAGTATTGGTCAGTGCTAATGTGTACTGAAGTGTTGTCGAGTGAGTGCGTACGGAGCAGTACAGCGATTATTACTGGACGTCTACGGTAACAGAGAGGAAGCCTTTCTGCCAAGGTGCAACTTGGAGTCAAGACTGTGAGTGCTTGGACGTGTCGCGGTGCTTCGTGGAATACGTGGTCGTGGGATCGACACGGGACGAGCAAGAGCGCACAAGGAGCAGCAAGAGGACTCTGGAAGTAAGTGAAGTGGCAGTGGCAAGGCTGTAGGGTACCTGTGTAGACTGTACGTGTGAGTGTAAGCTGGAACACTGTAACGCCTCACGGACAGGGAGAGCATAAATAGCGAGGACAGTGGTAGATTGTAAATGTGGAAACTAATAGTGACTAGTAGTGTTTTCTGAGGTTAGACTCAGTGTGTGTGTATGTGTGTGCACTGTGTATGTTTGTGGGCTGCAATAAAATTATATTTCTTTAAAGCAGTAATTGGTGTTGTGCTTTCCGCCCACCGTGGGGGGTGGCACGTAACAATATATAAAAATCCAACATGGCGACCATCCGTAATATTAGACGGTTCCCAATATCTACGAATCTATTACAGCAATCGAACTGAAATTTTGTATGTTGATTGTGACAATTGTGACAATTAGAATATATGAATATAGGCTTTAGTTCTTCTCGGAACTACTTGTTATATTATTTCATTCCTGTTTCTAAATATTCTAGATGTTTATTAGCTGTAACATTTAGTTTTTTATCTCATTAGTTTTTATGTTTTAGTAAGAATACAATTTTGCTGCTGAAGAGGTAGCCTAGTTTGAAACATTTTCAAAGATATTTTCTAACATTTTTGGAACATTAACAATATTGACAGACGGATGCTAACCTATTTACTCGGATGGATTCAAGGTTTAGCCAAATATTATAAATATTCAGAAAGCCTGATCGAGAACACAAGAGAAAGAAAAAAAAGTCCTCTCGGCACGCCGGAAGGTGGAGGTAGATTTCACCGGACAAACTTGGGGATAGGCGAAAATAGGCAGAATATGCAGGTTTTCGTAGAAGGATCAGACCTCATTTATTGCGAGAAGGTATTTTATAATTGGAGCTTAATTAACTTTGTTTTTCGTCA
This sequence comes from Meconema thalassinum, assembly GCA_946902985.2. Lineage (NCBI taxonomy): Eukaryota > Metazoa > Arthropoda > Insecta > Orthoptera > Tettigoniidae > Meconema > Meconema thalassinum. The sequence goes on from OX336390.1 coordinate 879,895,474, forward strand.
TTTATGCTTATTTTAAACATGTTATTGTCTTATGGGAACGGTAACCATCTTGTCATTTGGGGTCCATTTTTATACTTGTGGTCACACTGTCCTTATGCAAGGTTTCGACACAGATGTGTAACTATGTAACGGTCTCTTACTTCTTCACGCAAAATTATATCTCCCGCAGAGATTTTGGTTGGTTCCTCAGTTTAGGGGCTGCGACAACGCGGTCATGTAACCCCGTGTAATATGGGATGGCTATATTAGTCTGTAATTCAGGTAAGGACTGCAGACGGTCAATTTCAAGCATTAGTTCCTAATGTTCCTACCAGGTACTACCGTCAACGACACCTAGCTGTGAACTTGGCTACTAGATGCCACCGCAACCGGCAACTCGCAACGAACGTTGGAACTTCCCCTCTAAAGGAAAGCATACTAAGGGATATTTAGCGCTCTTAGAAAATCCGACGACTTCGGCCGGCTTTGAACTCGCGACCTTGGGCATAGACATTCAGCATGCTACCAGTTACATCACCGAAGCCGCTTCACACTTAGTCAGATGGAAATCTGAATCTGATCTCGTGCATGTGCGTTATCTTGGCAACGTCTGATGGCTCATCCCTCATCAATTTAGTAGTGTTGCCATGGCAACCACTGATAGCTCTTGGCATTTTCTTATAATTCCGAAATCATTTTTCTCATCCCTTGGCATAATGGTGCGTCATATCAAAAATTCTTTCAGACAAAAGTTTTAGGTAATTATTAGGGGAATATTGTCCATTTCGTACGGTTTTGATATTGTGCCTATTAAGAGAGATATGATTAATGTTTCCCGAAAAACCCACTTTCTCCCACCCCTTTGGTCAATGGTTGGTGCTATAAAAAACTCTTCAAACATAAATTTTGGGCTTTATCCGACACATAGTATGAACGTTCAACGGATTCGATACTTCAAATATTAAGAGAGTTATAGCAATATTTCACTTTTTCGAAAAAAAGCCCTCCATTTTCACCCCCTTGGACCGATTTAGCCCAGTAACGAACTCGACCTAGATTTTATAGGTATACATATTCGGTAAAAAATTCAAAGTGATTGGTGCAAAATTACGGCAGTTATCGTGTCCACAAGAAACTGATATATATACATACATAAATTATATATAAACTTTTGAACTGACGGTGGTTTTGGGGTCTGGGGGATGTGAAACGCGAAGATATGTCGAAATTTTCCGGAAGTCGAAACATGGTACCCATTGCAATAGTTAGCTTTCTAATGAAATCTACCTCTGGTTGGTTCCTCAGTTTAGGGGCTGCGACAACGCGGTCATCTAACCCCGTGTACTTTGGGTGAGTGTAGAATCTGTCTGATAAACGGTGTGAATTGTAATGGCTGTATTAGTCTTAATTCCGGTAAGGACTGCAGACGGTCAATTTCAAGCAGTAGTTCCTAATGTTGCTACCAGGTACTACCGTCAACGACACCAAGCTGTGAACTTGGCTACTAGATGCCACCCCAACCAGCAACTCGCAACGAACGTTGGAACTTCCCCTCCAAAGGAAAGCATACTGAGGGATTTTAGCGCTCTTAGAAAATCCGACGACTTCGGCCGGCTTTGAAACCGCGACCTTGGGCATAGACATTCAGCATGCTACCAGTTACGTCAACGAAGCCGCTTCCCACTTAGTCAGATGGAAATCTGAATCTGATTTCGTGCAAGTGCGTTGTCATGGCAACGTCTGATGGCTCATCCCTCATCAATTTAGTAGTGTTGCCATGGCAACCGCTGATAGCTCTTGGCATTTTCTTATAATTCCGAAATAATTTTTCTCATCCCTTGGCGTAATGGTGGGTCATATCAAAAATTCTTTCAGACAAAAGTTTTAGGTAATTATTAGGGGAATATTGTCCATTTTGTACGGTTTTGATATTGTGCCTATTAAGAGAGATATGATTAATGTTTCCCGAAAAACCCACTTTTTCCCACCCCTTTGGTCAATGGTTGGTGCTATAAAAAAAAACTCTTCAAACATAATTTTTTGGGCTTTATCCGACACATAGTATGAACGTTGAACGTATTCGATATTTCACATATTAAGAGAGTTATAGCAATATTTCACTTTTTCGAAAAAAAAAAACCATTTTCACCCCCTTCGACCGATTTAGCCCAGTAACGAACTCGACCGAGATTTTATAGGTATACATATTCGGTAAAAAATTCAAAGTGATTGGTGCAAAATTACGGCAGTTATCATGTCCACAAGAAACTGATATACATATATATATAAATTATATATAAACTTTTGAACAGACGGTGGTTTTGGGGTCTGGGGAATGTGAAACGCGAAGATATGTCGAAATTTTCCGGAAGTCGAAACATGGGACCCATTGCAATAGTTAGCTTTCTAATGAAATCTACCTAATTTTCTTGACTGGACACATTACTGGACATGAATGTTTGCTGGCCACTCTTTTGAAGGTTGCGTGGAGGAATTAAATTATGGGAACAGGTCCAGGCTGGATTATATGGAGCAATTGATGGAGGAGTTAGAGAGATAAAGAGATGAGCTCAATACCTTCGAAGCAGAACTGCTTCAAACCAACATACGGGTTGATAAGTTCAAAATATCAACAGATTTCTTTTCAGTGGAAATTATTTCCATGCCTGTGCTAAACTGCTCTGTAAATTCTCCCTCCTTCGTTCCCCATTAATTTTGTAGCTCCCCAAGTAATGAACAACTTAAGATTCTCAGCAGCTGCGGAAACTAGATCCTTCTGACGTACTCAACATGCGTCCCTTTTCATCCTCATCGCGACGCGCAGGTAGCCTAAGACTAACAAGTAGATACACGTTTTCAAGGCCTCTGCAGAGGCCATCACAATTATTATTATTATTATTATTATTATTATTATTATTATTATTATAATTATTATTATTATTATTATTATTAGTAGTGGAGTAGTGGCGCTTCTGCCCCACTTCAAAACCCCCCTTGCTCTACTACTAAGCCTCAGCCATGTTAAATATCTCTTGAACGCATGGTCCGATTTTGACAAATGAGGTATTGTTGGACTCGGGCTGACGTCCTCTTTGCTATGGACCACTCATTATATTTTTCAAAATTTTTTTGAAAATTTTTGTTTTCGAAAATAGGCGATAGTTTGAAAACCAAACAGGATAGAACGTTGTGCCATGGCTCAAACGAACAGTCTTTATGACCTTTATTTTTTGTAATAAAAAATTTTTATTTTTTATATTTTTTTGAAAACACTCGAATTTTGAAAATCCTATATTTTGGAAACTAGGAACTCTACAAAAAAAATTGTTTAACGTAAATCAATGGTCCCTACCCCCTCTACCCCCAAAATAAATTTCAAGTCTCTAGAATGAAAACCTGCAGTAGTGGGGTAGTGGGGGAGCTGCTTATAAAAGCAAGTGGTGAGCCCCTGCGACCTTGGAATGGAAAGAGCCATGCTAGGAGGGCGTGCTTGGATTCGTTTTTTTCGTCTCGTTGTGCTCTTTACGGGAATGTCGGTGTCGAAAAGGTGAAAATCTGGAAACACAGTCTTTTTGGGGTAAAAACGTGATTTTAGACTTTTTGCTATATCTCGCGAACCAATCATGCTAGAGGCATGTTCGACAGGTCCAAGGACTCGGGGTGACGTCCTCTCTGCTATGGACCACTCGTTATAATTTTTAATAAAATTGGAAACTCGATTTTGGGGTAAACACGTGTTTTTTGTGATTTTGTCGATATCTCACGAAGCAATAACGCTAGAGGCATGTACGACGGGTCCAAGGATTCGGACAGACGTTCTCTTTGCTATGAACTACTCGTTGTAATTTTAAAAAAATTGGGAAACGCGATTTTGGGGGTAAACACGTGTTTTTTGTGATTTTTGCCGATATCTCACGAACCAATAACGCTAGAGACATGTACGAGGTGTCCTAGGACTCGGGCTAACGCCCCCCTTTCAAATGTGGTAGATATTTTTTTTCAAAAAATAATTCACATGGGTCTAACGCCATACATGTTGAAAAAACGTTTTCTTTTTCTTTGCCTGTTTATAATGTCCATGAAGCGTGGCGGTTGAGAGAGAGACGATACGGCTGGGTGTGTGTGTGTGTGTGTGTGTCGCTGACCACGGTGGCTGTGTTCAATAGATCAATTGCTATTTCGACGGGTCGGTTTATGACAGAGCGAGGGTGCGTTTTTTTTTCACACATTTTACCTTTAACGTGTAAACGGTGATGAGAACTTGATTCTATGTTGGTCGAAGCGAGTAGAGAAAACAAACTTGCAGACGAGCAAGAGGTGAATATCAATTGAGCTTATTGGAAGGCGTTGATCTGACTTGACAACAGGTGCAATGGAAAAAAATGACCATGACGCTTGAAGGTGAAATAATCTGACCATCGTGGTGGCAGGGAAGTGCGAAAGGCGTGCACACATGTGAAACCACAGGCACGCTAAACCAGTGACATCCTGTCTTGCTTCGTACGTGACAAAATGCAAGTCCATGTGACATTTGATCTACCGCAGGTGTTCGCCTGAGACGTTATCTGTCCACGTGCGCGATAACTGTTAACAAGTGACATCCTGTTTTGCTGCGTACGTGACAAAATGCAAGTTCATGTGAAATTTGATTCGCCACAGGTGTTCGCCTGGGACGTTAGCTGTCCACGTGACCGATAACAGAATGTTCAAAGCGTGGGAAAAAATGATTATACATGCAACGTAGCATATATAAAGACATGTCGTTATCATTTCCACTCTCACTTGGGTGGACTACCTTTCAACACACTGCGTTGCATGAAACCCCTGGTCTTGTTTAACAGTTTTGGTGTTGGTGGAAAATACTTAACCGTGTTGTGGGGTAGGTATTTATTTATATACTTATTCATTTATACATTTATTGATTAATATATATGTATATTTACAAGCAATTATTTATTGATTAAGTAATTAATGATTTTATTTATTTGTTTGCAGATAACCGGCATACCTTACATGTCTGAGGGAGAAGAAACCATTGCACTTTTGAGCCCACTAAAAGGGAAGAGTAACAAGTCACTGCAAGTAAAGGTGAGATGATTTTTTTAAACTAACTTGTTTCATTTTTTGTTTTATGTTTTATTTTATGAAATGTATGTATTAACCTGAATTTAGGTATTTATAGCGGTTTATTTTATTTATTTTTAGAAACTTGGAAAGAATAGCCTTACTGCCGTAGCAGTCGCTGAAAAAAAAAAAAACAGAAACGCACTAAAGCGAAACCACTGCCAAAGAGTGAACTGTTTAAAACTCAGGTAAGTCCAACTTAAAAATGCTATTCCATTTTACCACTACTGAAAACTCGTAGACAAAAAAAAAATCATTACCTGTACATGACTGGGACAATGATTGCTTTCTTGATTAATGGCTATGTTGTTGTTGTTGACTGGAAAAAGTACAAGGCCATGTTGGATTTTCTAAAAATAAAAATAATAAATTTAATTTAAGGGTGGTTCCCTATGGACTCAACGAATATCCACAGGTTTGAACATGATAATGTGAACAAAATGACATGACATTCATTTTTGTTTATATATTGGTTAAAGGGAGGGTGGGGGAATGTAAATGACTGTAGCTTTATAAAAAAGAAAATAAGTGCATGGGTTACTGTTAGTGCCAACATACAGTTTATTTTTAATGGTGTTTTGATATATTAATACCAATTAACGTTAACGTTTTATTTACAAGTATTGATTGATTGATTGATTGATTGATTGAGTGATGGGTTATTTTGTTTGCTTTTAGGTGTCGTCATGTGCCATTAACGTAATGAACAGACAGTGAACAAGCATGCATTATGCTTTAAAGTACTCTGTGCAATGTTAATAACTTGCAATAAGAAAACGTTTTATTATAACACATGGCGTTAGTACTAAATACAACAAGTGAGCAAGTTGGTTTACCACGTGGGTTAAATTTAAAATCAGAACATGATCGATGGTTAACATTTGAATCCTGGCCTGTAGGCTTTTTGTCGACGCATGAACTTGCAAAAGCCGTTTTTTTTTTTACTTGAACCGAGAAGATGTGGTCCGCTGTGTGTTTTGTCGTATTGAACTTTCACACTGGGAAGAAGGGGATGATCCCTTTAGAGACCATTTGCGATGGTCTCCTCACTGTCCTTACATGCTTGGAAAGCAAGTGGGTAACCTACCCGTGCATTCATTTTACCGAACCACAAGGCCTTTGGCCGCTACTTACGTTGCTGAATCACAAATAAATAATAATAATGATGTATTACCAGTCAACGGTAGTGTCGATATATGTGGTCCATATGCCATAGACAGTGTTGAATTGGCGTGTGCTTTTGAAAAATTGGGAGTTTGCAAGACTAAAGCACTAGCACACCCAGAGTACAGCTCTGTTGAAAAACGTTTCGAATCTTATAAAAATGTTTGGCCATTAATATTAAAACACCTTACCAAACAGCTAAGTGAAGCTGGATTTTTTTATACTGGTGAAGGGGATAAAACAATATGTTTTTATTGCGGATTTGCTTTCAAGGATTGGCAAATGACTGATGACCCTTTAGTGCAACATGCTCGTTGGTTACCAACTGTAAATACATGGTGTTGCTTAAAGGTCAGGAATTTGTGAACACTATTCGTAAAGAAAAAGTGATTGCAGCACAAGACATAAAAGTGCCTTTAGAGTTAGAGCACGCGGAGCAAATACACAAGGCTGAAAGAAAAGACTTGTCTCGCGAACAGATACAAAAGTGTGACCAACAATTATGTAAAATTTGTTATCAAGAAGAACTAGGTGCTGTATTTTTACCCTGTGGACACATGATAGCCTGTGTCAAGTGTGCATTAGAACTTAACACTTGTGCTATATGCAGAAAAGTAGTATCTGCAACAGTTAGGGCATTTCTTGCATAACTAGTATAATTTATTCGCCATGGATAGTGCAAAATCTCTAATTGCACAATATTATTAAAGCTGTTTTAGAGTGTAATAGATATGCTTTTGTTTTGTTTATAGACTACTACAATGAATGTTTTGAATGCTGTGGGACAATCATGTGGCTTAGAGACAAAGAAGCTCAGCGAATTGCCAACGCATATTCCATTCCGCATTATCAAGATTCGGAAATTGAAAACAGCATATGGTGATCGTGTACTTTGTGTATGTGAAAACTTTGAGACATTTCTGCCTATACGGTTTAATGATATGTCGGAGAGTGTTTTTGATGAAGTCAATAATGCTGTGCAACCTGTACACTTAATTTATGAAGGTTTTAAAAACAATAGGTGCATGGTTCGTTTTAATTAAATAAATAAATAATGTGAAATAATAATGGAAAATATAAGTAATGACAATATACTGAAAAAGAAAGAAAATATGTGCATAGAATAGTAATGTTTTAGTGTTTAGTGTTGTCTTTAAAAATATTATGATGAAACCAAAAAAAATGTATATAAAGTTTGTAAATAAATGCAAAATGATGTTACAATGCTGTTTTATTTTATACAAAGTTAGTATATTTAACATTGCAGAGTATACATGATTATGACAATAAATGCATACTGAATACAAGCCTTTCTCACTTTACAATAGTCTGTTATAGTTTTAAACACAAGGCTTGTTGTAGATCATTTTATAGCAATGTTCCTTTAATGTTGTTTTCGAAAAGTGGGGAAGCCGCAATGGTTGTATTGACATAAAAACCTTATGGTTATTACTATTTAGTCACTTTGATCCCCTTGCATATCAAGAGCAGATGACCTAGTTGTTCCACTCTTTAAAACGACAACAACAACACTACCTCTTGCATAGTTTGTGATGTTGATGGCTCTTGCGACGTGGAAGATGGATTAAAAATAACTTTGAGAACAGGGGTTAAACGTTGATCATTAAACAATGCACTATTTTGAGTAGCAATATGGTTTTCTTGATTTTTTGTCGACGGCAACTGTGTTTCATGCGATACACTACATTGATGATCACTGACACTTAAAACCTCACTATTTTTACTTTTTAGGTCACCACGACAATGTTTGGAACGTTGCTTTGAACAACGCCAAATAACAGTTCCATTTTTATTGGTTCGTTTCACAATATATGAATATCCTTTATAGTATGCGTAAGGCTTACCATACCTAGTCACTGATACTTCCATATCAACTGTCGAGCATAGACTAAGCTCTAGTAAAGTCAACTTGGTAATAAGAATACTAGTTTAATGTGAGAGCAAATATGGATCCAAAGAGTTCAGGTAAAAGTGAAAGCAAATAAGCAAATATTAGAAACAAGAGTTGGGGTGAAAGTGGTCGCAAAGTGGTAGACCCATTACACAATAATTTCAGCACGACGAAGCTCTTGTTCAATTTCTTTGATTTCCCAATCGTGACCAGTATGGCCAGATTGACGTGAGGCATGCAACAACTGTAGCCGCTGGACGAGCTTATTGGGATTGTGCCAGTATACAAATTTAACAAATGGATTTTTAGGTGTAAACAAAGCATTACCATTATCATGATCATTATCATCATCGTCATTATCATCATCATGATCACCATTATCATCATGACCATCATCACTGTTACTATATAGTCCTTTTTGATCCTCTTGCAATACCACTTTATTTATAGTCTGAGTTGATTTTGACAGTGTTGAAGGTTTCTTGGACGTTGACAACTGTCCTAACATGACGTTTTGAGGACATGATAAGTCCTTTTGAACAAACACTGTACTATCTTTAGCCGCAATATCGTTTTCTTGAACTTGCTTTTTAGCATTTTGATAATTGTTTGTAAACAGTAAGCGTGGTTCGTTTCGAGCACTACATTGATGAACACTCACACTTAAAACCTTTCCATTTTTACTTTTCAGATTGCCTCGACATTTTGTTGACCTCTCTTTTGAGCATCGCCAGAATATTATTCCATTCACATTCTGGCGATTATAGTTATAGGAGTAGCCTTGATAGAGTGCACGTAGCCTACCTTTGTTGGTTGTAATAAGTTCCATAGTAGTAACTGACCTGTCAGTACGATGTTCACACTACAAAGGTTACAACTGATTTGCTGATGGAGTGACCTACTATAAGCTTATATATTGGCTTATGTGTTGGCTTTTTGTGTTGGCTTTTCGTGTTGGCTTTTGTGTTGGCTTATGTGTTGGCTTTTTGTGTTGGCTTTTTGTGTTGGCTTTTTATGTTGGCGTTTCGTGTTGGCTTATGTGTTGGCTTTTTGTGTTGGCTTTTTGTGTTGGCTTTTCGTGTTGGCTTTTGTGTTGGCTTATGTGTTGGCTTTTTGTGTTGGCTTTTTGTGTTGGCTTTTCATGTTGGCTTTTCGTGTTGGCTTATGTGTTGGCTTTTTGTGTTGGCTTTTTGTGTTGGCTTTTCGTGTTGGCTTTTGTGTTGGCTTATGTGTTGGCTTTTTGTGTTGGCTTTTTGTGTTGGCTTTTCATGTTGGCTTTTCGTGTTGGCTTTTCGTGTTGGCTTTTTGTGTTGGCTTTTCGTGTTGGCATTTCGTGTTGGCTTTTGTGTTGGCTTTTCGTGTTGGCTTTTTGTGTTGGCTTTTCGTGTTGGCATTTCGTGTTGGCTTTTCGTGTTGGCTTTTTTTGTATTGGCCTTTCGTGTTGGCTTTTTGTATTGGCTTTTCGTGTTGGCTTTTTGTGTTGGCTTTAGTATTGGCTTTTGTATTGGCTTATTTGACAAGTTATTTGTGTCAATGTATTTAGTGGATTTTTTCTTGGTGTTGGAAAGTAGTTGAAAGAGAGGGAATATTTAAAGACTTAACCTCAGCTCACTAACCTAACCTAACCTTTCAACTCTCAGATGTTAATTAAATTCTGTGCATTGTCGAGTTGGAGCCCAAGACCTCAGGGGTAAAAAAAACAATTATTTTTGACGACTTATTTTGGTAACTTATTTTAATGGCTAACCTAACTTTACCTAACCTAACCTAACCTAACCTAACCTCAGCTCACTTTGGATATTACTAGTAAGTGTTCATATCCTCTGCTAGGTAGCATGCTAGTAGTACAGGTAGTGCTCATATTTACCGCTAGATAGCGGAAACATACTTTGCATGTTGCATGTGACACTTGTGAAGTTTAACCACATGCAAGACGTGCTTGTATAAGTTCTCTATTTAAACTCAATATACAATTAACCACTAAATGTTCAGAACTAACATGTATAGCCATGTTTAGGGTATATAGGAGACCCTTAGCAAGAAAGGCTGTCTAACCCACGAGTGTACAGCCTTGTCATACGCAGTAAGCCCCTGTTGGCAGAAAACAACAACAACAACAATTTGAGAAAGCCAACAGGGGCTTACTGCGTATGACAAGGCTGTACACTCGTGGGTTAGACAGCCTTTCTTGCTAAGGGTCTCCTATATACCCTAAACATGGCTATACATGTTAGTTCTGAACATTTAGTGGTTAATTGTATATTGAGTTTAAATAGAGAACTTATACAAGCACGTCTTGCATGTGGTTAAACTTCACAAGTGTCACATGCAACATGCAAAGTATGTTTCCGCTATCTAGCGGTAAATATGAGCACTACCTGTACTACTAGCATGCTACCTAGCAGAGGATATGAACACTTACTAGTAATATCCAAAGTGAGCTGAGGTTAGGTTAGGTTAGGTTAGGTTAGGTAAAGTTAGGTTAGCCATTAAAATAAGTTACCAAAATAAGTCGTCAAAAATAATTGTTTTTTTTACCCCTGAGGTCTTGGGCTCCAACTCGACAATGCACAGAATTTAATTAACATCTGAGAGTTGAAAGGTTAGGTTAGGTTAGTGAGCTGAGGTTAAGTCTTTAAATATTCCCTCTCTTTCAACTACTTTCCAACACCAAGAAAAAATCCACTAAATACATTGACACAAATAACTTGTCAAATAAGCCAATACAAAAGCCAATACTAAAGCCAACACAAAAAGCCAACACGAAAAGCCAATACAAAAAGCCAACACGAAAGGCCAATACAAAAAAAGCCAACACGAAAAGCCAACACGAAATGCCAACACGAAAAGCCAACACAAAAAGCCAACACGAAAAGCCAACACAAAAGCCAACACGAAATGCCAACACGAAAAGCCAACACAAAAAGCCAACACGAAAAGCCAACACGAAAAGCCAACATGAAAAGCCAACACAAAAAGCCAACACAAAAAGCCAACACATAAGCCAACACAAAAGCCAACACGAAAAGCCAACACAAAAAGCCAACACAAAAAGCCAACACATAAGCCAACACGAAAAGCCAACATGAAAAGCCAACACAAAAAGCCAACACAAAAAGCCAACACATAAGCCAACACAAAAGCCAACACGAAAAGCCAACACAAAAAGCCAACACAAAAAGCCAACACATAAGCCAACACGAAACGCCAACATAAAAAGCCAACACAAAAAGCCAACACAAAAAGCCAACACATAAGCCAACACAAAAGCCAACACGAAAAGCCAACACAAAAAGCCAACACATAAGCCAATATATAAGCTTATAGTAGGTCACTCCATCAGCAAATCAGTTGTAACCTTTGTAGTGTGAACATCGTACTGACAGGTCAGTTACTACTATGGAACTTATTACAACCAACAAAGGTAGGCTACGTGCACTCTATCAAGGCTACTCCTATAACTATAATCGCCAGAATGTGAATGGAATAATATTCTGGCGATGCTCAAAAGAGAGGTCAACAAAATGTCGAGGCAATCTGAAAAGTAAAAATGGAAAGGTTTTAAGTGTGAGTGTTCATCAATGTAGTGCTCGAAACGAACCACGCTTACTGTTTACAAACAATTATCAAAATGCTAAAAAGCAAGTTCAAGAAAACGATATTGCGGCTAAAGATAGTACAGTGTTTGTTCAAAAGGACTTATCATGTCCTCAAAACGTCATGTTAGGACAGTTGTCAACGTCCAAGAAACCTTCAACACTGTCAAAATCAACTCAGACTATAAATAAAGTGGTATTGCAAGAGGATCAAAAAGGACTATATAGTAACAGTGATGATGGTCATGATGATAATGGTGATCATGATGATGATAATGACGATGATGATAATGATCATGATAATGGTAATGCTTTGTTTACACCTAAAAATCCATTTGTTAAATTTGTATACTGGCACAATCCCAATAAGCTCGTCCAGCGGCTACAGTTGTTGCATGCCTCACGTCAATCTGGCCATACTGGTCACGATTGGGAAATCAAAGAAATTGAACAAGAGCTTCGTCGTGCTGAAATTATTGTGTAATGGGTCTACCACTTTGCGACCACTTTCACCCCAACTCTTGTTTCTAATATTTGCTTATTTGCTTTCACTTTTACCTGAACTCTTTGGATCCATATTTGCTCTCACATTAAACTAGTATTCTTATTACCAAGTTGACTTTACTAGAGCTTAGTCTATGCTCGACAGTTGATATGGAAGTATCAGTGACTAGGTATGGTAAGCCTTACGCATACTATAAAGGATATTCATATATTGTGAAACGAACCAATAAAAATGGAACTGTTATTTGGCGTTGTTCAAAGCAACGTTCCAAACATTGTCGTGGTGACCTAAAAAGTAAAAATAGTGAGGTTTTAAGTGTCAGTGATCATCAATGTAGTGTATCGCATGAAACACAGTTGCCGTCGACAAAAAATCAAGAAAACCATATTGCTACTCAAAATAGTGCATTGTTTAATGATCAACGTTTAACCCCTGTTCTCAAAGTTATTTTTAATCCATCTTCCACGTCGCAAGAGCCATCAACATCACAAACTATGCAAGAGGTAGTGTTGTTGTTGTCGTTTTAAAGAGTGGAACAACTAGGTCATCTGCTCTTGATATGCAAGGGGATCAAAGTGACTAAATAGTAATAACCATAAGGTTTTTATGTCAATACAACCATTGCGGCTTCCCCACTTTTCGAAAACAACATTAAAGGAACATTGCTATAAAATGATCTACAACAAGCCTTGTGTTTAAAACTATAACAGACTATTGTAAAGTGAGAAAGGCTTGTATTCAGTATGCATTTATTGTCATAATCATGTATACTCTGCAATGTTAAATATACTAACTTTGTATAAAATAAAACAGCATTGTAACATCATTTTGCATTTATTTACAAACTTTATATACATTTTTTTTGGTTTCATCATAATATTTTTAAAGACAACACTAAACACTAAAACATTACTATTCTATGCACATATTTTCTTTCTTTTTCAGTATATTGTCATTACTTATATTTTCCATTATTATTTCACATTATTTATTTATTTAATTAAAACGAACCATGCACCTATTGTTTTTAAAACCTTCATAAATTAAGTGTACAGGTTGCACAGCATTATTGACTTCATCAAAAACACTCTCCGACATATCATTAAACCGTATAGGCAGAAATGTCTCAAAGTTTTCACATACACAAAGTACACGATCACCATATGCTGTTTTCAATTTCCGAATCTTGATAATGCGGAATGGAATATGCGTTGGCAATTCGCTGAGCTTCTTTGTCTCTAAGCCACATGATTGTCCCACAGCATTCAAAACATTCATTGTAGTAGTCTATAAACAAAACAAAAGCATATCTATTACACTCTAAAACAGCTTTAATAATATTGTGCAATTAGAGATTTTGCACTATCCATGGCGAATAAATTATACTAGTTATGCAAGAAATGCCCTAACTGTTGCAGATACTACTTTTCTGCATATAGCACAAGTGTTAAGTTCTAATGCACACTTGACACAGGCTATCATGTGTCCACAGGGTAAAAATACAGCACCTAGTTCTTCTTGATAACAAATTTTACATAATTGTTGGTCACACTTTTGTATCTGTTCGCGAGACAAGTCTTTTCTTTCAGCCTTGTGTATTTGCTCCGCGTGCTCTAACTCTAAAGGCACTTTTATGTCTTGTGCTGCAATCACTTTTTCTTTACGAATAGTGTTCACAAATTCCTGACCTTTAAGCAACACCATGTATTTACAGTTGGTAACCAACGAGCATGTTGCACTAAAGGGTCATCAGTCATTTGCCAATCCTTGAAAGCAAATCCGCAATAAAAACATATTGTTTTATCCCCTTCACCAGTATAAAAAAATCCAGCTTCACTTAGCTGTTTGGTAAGGTGTTTTAATATTAATGGCCAAACATTTTTATAAGATTCGAAACGTTTTTCAACAGAGCTGTACTCTGGGTGTGCTAGTGCTTTAGTCTTGCAAACTCCCAATTTTTCAAAAGCACACGCCAATTCAACACTGTCTATGGCATATGGACCACATATATCGACACTACCGTTGACTGGTAATACATCATTATTATTATTTATTTGTGATTCAGCAACGTAAGTAGCGGCCAAAGGCCTTGTGGTTCGGTAAAATGAATGCACGGGTAGGTTACCCACTTGCTTTCCAAGCATGTAAGGACAGTGAGGAGACCATCGCAAATGGTCTCTAAAGGGATCATCCCCTTCTTCCCAGTGTGAAAGTTCAATACGACAAAACACACAGCGGACCACATCTTCTCGGTTCAAGTAAAAAAAAAACGGCTTTTGCAAGTTCATGCGTCGACAAAAAGCCTACAGGCCAGGATTCAAATGTTAACCATCGATCATGTTCTGATTTTAAATTTAACCCACGTGGTAAACCAACTTGCTCACTTGTTGTATTTAGTACTAACGCCATGTGTTATAATAAAACGTTTTCTTATTGCAAGTTATTAACATTGCACAGAGTACTTTAAAGCATAATGCATGCTTGTTCACTGTCTGTTCATTACGTTAATGGCACATGACGACACCTAAAAGCAAACAAAATAACCCATCACTCAATCAATCAATCAATCAATCAATACTTGTAAATAAAACGTTAACGTTAATTGGTATTAATATATCAAAACACCATTAAAAATAAACTGTATGTTGGCACTAACAGTAACCCATGCACTTATTTTCTTTTTTATAAAGCTACAGTCATTTACATTCCCCCACCCTCCCTTTAACCAATATATAAACAAAAATGAATGTCATGTCATTTTGTTCACATTATCATGTTCAAACCTGTGGATATTCGTTGAGTCCATAGGGAACCACCCTTAAATTAAATTTATTATTTTTATTTTTAGAAAATCCAACATGGCCTTGTACTTTTTCCAGTCAACAACAACAACATAGCCATTAATCAAGAAAGCAATCATTGTCCCAGTCATGTACAGGTAATGATTTTTTTTTTGTCTACGAGTTTTCAGTAGTGGTAAAATGGAATAGCATTTTTAAGTTGGACTTACCTGAGTTTTAAACAGTTCACTCTTTGGCAGTGGTTTCGCTTTAGTGCGTTTCTGTTTTTTTTTTTTTTCAGCGACTGCTACGGCAGTAAGGCTATTCTTTCCAAGTTTCTAAAAATAAATAAAATAAACCGCTATAAATACCTAAATTCAGGTTAATACATACATTTCATAAAATAAAACATAAAACAAAAAATGAAACAAGTTAGTTTAAAAAAATCATCTCACCTTTACTTGCAGTGACTTGTTACTCTTCCCTTTTAGTGGGCTCAAAAGTGCAATGGTTTCTTCTCCCTCAGACATGTAAGGTATGCCGGTTATCTGCAAACAAATAAATAAAATCATTAATTACTTAATCAATAAATAATTGCTTGTAAATATACATATATATTAATCAATAAATGTATAAATGAATAAGTATATAAATAAATACCTACCCCCACAACACGGTTAAGTATTTTCCACCAACACCAAAACTGTTAAACAAGACCAGGGGTTTCATGCAACGCAGTGTGTTGAAAGGTAGTCCACCCAAGTGAGAGTGGAAATGATAACGACATGTCTTTATATATGCTACGTTGCATGTATAATCATTTTTTCCCACGCTTTGAACATTCTGTTATCGGTCACGTGGACAGCTAACGTCCCAGGCGAACACCTGTGGCGAATCAAATTTCACATGAACTTGCATTTTGTCACGTACGCAGCAAAACAGGATGTCACTTGTTAACAGTTAATCGCGCACGTGGACAGATAACGTCTCAGGCGAACACCTGCGGTAGATCAAATGTCACATGGACTTGCATTTTGTCACGTACGAAGCAAGACAGGATGTCACTGGTTTAGCGTGCCTGTGGTTTCACATGTGTGCACGCCTTTCGCACTTCCCTGCCACCACGATGGTCAGATTATTTCACCTTCAAGCGTCATGGTCATTTTTTTCCATTGCACCTGTTGTCAAGTCAGATCAACGCCTTCCAATAAGCTCAATTGATATTCACCTCTTGCTCGTCTGCAAGTTTGTTTTCTCTACTCGCTTCGACCAACATAGAATCAAGTTCTCATCACCGTTTACACGTTAAAGGTAAAATGTGTGAAAAAAAAACGCACCCTCGCTCTGTCATAAACCGACCCGTCGAAATAGCAATTGATCTATTGAACACAGCCACCGTGGTCAGCGACACACACACACACACACACACCCAGCCGTATCGTCTCTCTCTCAACCGCCACGCTTCATGGACATTATAAACAGGCAAAGAAAAAGAAAACGTTTTTTCAACATGTATGGCGTTAGACCCATGTGAATTATTTTTTGAAAAAAAATATCTACCACATTTGAAAGGGGGGCGTTAGCCCGAGTCCTAGGACACCTCGTACATGTCTCTAGCGTTATTGGTTCGTGAGATATCGGCAAAAATCACAAAAAACACGTGTTTACCCCCAAAATCGCGTTTCCCAATTTTTTTAAAATTACAACGAGTAGTTCATAGCAAAGAGAACGTCTGTCCGAATCCTTGGACCCGTCGTACATGCCTCTAGCGTTATTGCTTCGTGAGATATCGACAAAATCACAAAAAACACGTGTTTACCCCAAAATCGAGTTTCCAATTTTATTAAAAATTATAACGAGTGGTCCATAGCAGAGAGGACGTCACCCCGAGTCCTTGGACCTGTCGAACATGCCTCTAGCATGATTGGTTCGCGAGATATAGCAAAAAGTCTAAAATCACGTTTTTACCCCAAAAAGACTGTGTTTCCAGATTTTCACCTTTTCGACACCGACATTCCCGTAAAGAGCACAACGAGACGAAAAAAACGAATCCAAGCACGCCCTCCTAGCATGGCTCTTTCCATTCCAAGGTCGCAGGGGCTCACCACTTGCTTTTATAAGCAGCTCCCCCACTACCCCACTACTGCAGGTTTTCATTCTAGAGACTTGAAATTTATTTTGGGGGTAGAGGGGGTAGGGACCATTGATTTACGTTAAACAATTTTTTTTGTAGAGTTCCTAGTTTCCAAAATATAGGATTTTCAAAATTCGAGTGTTTTCAAAAAAATATAAAAAATAAAAATTTTTTATTACAAAAAATAAAGGTCATAAAGACTGTTCGTTTGAGCCATGGCACAACGTTCTATCCTGTTTGGTTTTCAAACTATCGCCTATTTTCGAAAACAAAAATTTTCAAAAAAATTTTGAAAAATATAATGAGTGGTCCATAGCAAAGAGGACGTCAGCCCGAGTCCAACAATACCTCATTTGTCAAAATCGGACCATGCGTTCAAGAGATATTTAACATGGCTGAGGCTTAGTAGTAGAGCAAGGGGGGTTTTGAAGTGGGGCAGAAGCGCCACTACTCCACTACTACTATTATTATTATTATTATTAAGCAAACAATGGTTCACTTATGACCTAAAAATACAATGTAAGGAAAGAGACAGACATCACAAAACAATGCTCGGAAACAAGGATAATATTACAATAAAAAATGAATACAAAGCTTTCAGAAACAAATTAAATAAGCTAATAAACAAAACAAAACATCAATATTTTAAAAATAAGATAAATAGTTCCAAAAACGATAATAAAGGAATGTGGAAAGTCATTAATGATATAACAGGTCGGAAAACACAAACTGTCAATGAAGTCATAAACAAACATTTAATATTACATTATACTAACGAAGTGATAGTCAATAAATTCATCAATACCTTTAGTGAAAAAATAAACAGCCTAGCTCATAACTGTAGTATCAACATATGGCAATCAAATAGAAACACATTAATGAATTCCTTTACATTACTTGAAACTGATGAATATGAAATAGAAAACATAATTAAGGAATAAAAACAGACAAATCGCCTGGGGTAGACAATATACGCTTGAAAGACATAAAGGCAACATCCAAAAAAACTATACCAATCATAACACATCTCATGAACAAGATATTCGAATCAGGCATAATACCAAAATATCCGAAATACACAATTATTAAACCAATATATAAGAATGGCGATCACTTAGACTTTGGCAACTACAGACCAATATGCATTTTATCAATCCTCCACAAAATAACGGAAAAATGCTTGGATAAGAGATTGAAGAATTTCCTAAATAAATATGATATTTTAAAGGGACACCTATACGGTGTTAGGAAGGGGAAAAGTACTGAACTACTCCGGGCTGAATTTGCCAATGTAGTAAATAATGCCTTAAATAAGAACAATCACATAATGGTACTTTTTCTTGACTTTTCTAAAGCATTTGACACAATAAATCACAATAAACTACTTGCTAAATTACACGATATTGGAATAAGAGGCACGACTTACAAACTATTTGAAAGCTATCTGAAAAACAGGGAAATGGCAGTTATGGTCAATAACACTATCAGTGACGCAGTAGAAGGAACACAAGGTATCCCTCAAGGCAGCATTATTTCACCTACACTATATAACCTGTTCGTAAACGACATGAATGAAACCATTAAACACAGTAAAATATTTATTTATGCTGATGACACCACTATATATACCATACATAAAGACTCTAAAACAGCTTTTGAGAGACTTCAAGAAGACTTCAATAACATCACAAGATGGTGTCATGACAATAATTTGTATATAAATACAACCAAATCTAAAATAATGCACATCAGAGTTGATCACTTCACACAAGAAAAATACAAACTAACGCACCACAGCTTATCATGCATACACCAAAACATCCTGGCAGGTTGCAAATGTAACACCTTCATAAATAGTACTTCGACACAAAAATACCTAGGAATTACCCTTGATGAACACTTTAAAATGAACACACACACAGTAAACATAATAAAAAACCTAAGAGCAAACCTCTACATCTTCTACAATCTCCGATTTTATGTAGATAGGAAAACTTACAAAACAATTTACAGTGCTCTGATTGAAAGCAAATTAAGATATGCTATAGCAGCTTGGGGAAATCAAAACACAACTTTAATTAATAATCTTCAAGATAGCCAAAACAGGTTCTTTAAATATTTCACTGATATCCCTTATTTTAATATTAAAGAGTTGTTTCAAATTACTGTACTGAATTTCTACTACCATGATCCAAGATTCAGGCATAAGGTCTCTCACAACATACAAACAAGAGCCATAACAAGTACTAAACATGTTAAACCTTTATGTATAAATAGCTATGGTTTCAAGACACTAAATTATATTATACCATCACTACTTAATGAACTACCACCTGGATTGACAAACATTAACAGCAAACAACTAGCTATAAGTCGCATTAAAAAATATTACTTAACCAAACATTAACTCATAACATAAATTTATTAATATAACTACCATAGTGTAATTTTTTGTATCTTTAATTATTTACATTAATATTTTATCATTAACATTACAAAAAAAATTGCATGCACTCTTGTACTGAAATATAATCTATATATTGTGCCCTTTTAGCAAGAAATATGCCAATCACAGTATACCAGCGTAGCTCAATTCGGAATTTTCGGGGCAGCGGTAAGTTCCCCCCACTCTGTGACTCACATATTTTGGATCAATTAGAGGATACACTTGCAAGAATAACAACAAAATCAACTCCTATTTTAACACATTTAATTAATCAAATTAATGGCGCTACAAACACTTTAACAATTTAATTACTGACGCATAATCATCTACTTGTTCCAAATGAACAAGGAATCACAAATATAATAAATCAAATATTGTATTTAAACATATGGTTTCCACATAAACCAACAATTCCTACTTAGTCTTACTTCCATAAAGCACCAACTGTAAGTCTTATATAACTCCGAGCTCTTTTGGCTCCATGCTTTACATAATAATGGTGTCATTCTTGTACACCTCAAATACTATCTTTTATATTTTCTTAATCCTCAAAAACAAATGTATAATTACATTTAAAATCTTATGTTAATTATCTAACTCAATATTTTGGGCATGTTCACACATTCAGCTGTTATCAACTCTCTTTATTTTCACAAATATATTAAGGTAATCAGGAAATCAATTGTGTACTCCAGAGCGTGAAGATACTTGACACAGTCAAAAAAACTATAGTTACTCCCGAAACTTAGTTGCCTTCAATTAACTCGTGGAATCCTACTTCCGTACATCATTACAATAGGGATTGTTATTTATCTCTTATGTCTTATAAGACCATTATCACATAAGAAACTACGATCTGAACAGGCAAACGAAAATATCAGTCTACAAGGACCTCGGTTCGACTCCCGGGTCGTTAACAACTTTAAACACTCACGGTGTCTTTACTACATCTTACGAGACGGTTCCGGCCCACCCTTAATCTAAGAGAGCCAGGCCATTATACTCGGGCGCGATTTATGACACGGAGGGTGACGGGCGACTCTCTGTCTAACCCACGTTAGCAGCTCCTTTCCAAGGCTTTCAAAACAAACCTTCACATTATACTCAGTCCTGGGGAGAGACCGGGCTTTTACTGTACTGTATCCATTCAAACAAATATTCTTTGGTTCATAGACCACTTTCGAAACCTTGGCATTTATTAATTATGAGAGGGTCCTCATTGATTGGGGAAGATTAATACACATTCGACGTCGAAGAATTAAGGGGCTTTTATCATAAGAGGATTCTGAGTTCGAATCTCTTCACATGCCTCGGGAACCATTCCCTTATAAAGGACTTATACAAGACGCGATTTAAAGTCGGCCGTGGCCTACATGACATACGCTCAATAATACCATACATTAGCTCCCTTTTAATACATACACAATGCCTCGTGATACTACGTCACAAATAGAGGACTTATACAATTATCAATTCACTACAATCAACTACCCTCCATAAGTAATTTACCAAGTATTTTAACTTCTACGCTTTCCTAGCGTGACATTTTAATATTATTTGCGCTCCTTTGCGCTATGCATTATTTTAAGCCGAAATGTCTTCCCAAGAAGTGATAAATCTCATTAGTAACAATTCATATTATTTTTAATTCTTATATTAATCTTTTCCGTTGCCGATAAATCGCTCCCTTTTAAAACATTCCCTTGAACATCATATCTTACACATACATTAAGGCTTTAACGCTCTTATGTTCACATCAATTTATTTGATCTTTATTTAATATTTCCATACTTAGTTATTAGTATTATCTTTATTCTTTACACAAGCTCAAAAGCTATTTCTTTCATATCTCAAATTTACTTTATTTAAATATCTTTCATGATAATTACTGATATTTCGCTTGCTCTTATGACATTTGTTAAATACATTAACATTTTATTCACATATTTCCTCTACGGGATTTATTCTTTACATAATTATTTATAATTTCTCAAATTTCTATTATTGTTCAGACCGCGTTCTTGTTTATTCAGTATTTATTTCTTAAAACACATCCCTTTTACTCAAAACTCCGGTGGATTTGTCCACAACCAATTCCTGACACCAAAATAGAATGAAATTCAGTACTCACATGTTTTTAAGATCGTCCCATGATCTTTATTCTTGTGCGGTGTTTCATTTTGGGCCCACTTTGAACTTTTACTCCATATTAAAGGAATTCATCTTATGTACAAACACTTCTTGACATACATTTAAGACACTTAACATTGACGACATTTTGATACACTGATGTGTCCCTTTTGAACACATAATAAACACTAAAAATATTAATCTAACACACAATCTTGATAAATTTACACTTCACAATTCTTGATCACTAGGCCGTATTTCTGAGCCTATCACACGTGACCTTCTTAATTTCCCGTTTCCAAGGGTGAAATTTATTCAATGTCGGCTTCCTATCCTGCAGAATACGAAAGTCTCGAAACATCTACTGTTCCCTGGAATCCAAATTCTTCTACTCCTATCCTGGATGACCGGCTATTTATCTAGCTTGAACGGCTTCTTTGTAGATCTGGTTATCGATCCTAGCGAAAGTCTATTCGGATCGAGGTCTCCTCACTAACCACTCGATGACCTATGGATTTAGTTTATAGCAGCTAGTACTTCTCGAGTCTAGTACTTTTAGAATAGTTCGCCTGCTTTTTTGGAGATAATGTTTATAGTCTCCGTGCTTCTTTATTTGATCGGTTCTAGCACTCCTACGTTTCTGATATACGTTCCGAACCTTATTCTGTTCTTCCCTTTTTGGGTTCTTTAATTTAGATAACAGTTTATCTTTCTGGTACGGTACTTCCGTACGTTATGATATATTCGTTCGTCTATTTAACGACCTATCGCCTTTAAGTCCGACGTTCGCAGCCTGCTCTGACTTTATCTTACGAACTTTCACTATAACTTGTATACAGTCGGGCCTAAATCCTGTAACTAGGATTTTCCTAATATTCCAATACGGCGGTACTTTAAATTTCAACTTTACCACTCCTTATGGAGGCAAGCAAGTTGTTAATACTGCGACGCCTATGGCTATCGGATATTACTTCTGCGGTGTAACACAGCGTTCCTCCCCTCAAGGAGTACTAGTAACTTTCTTCGATGTGACGCAGAGTGACGCCCCACACGGCTGTCTGGATACTGATGTGCTGTGATGTAGTCTTACGCCCCTCACGGACTGTCGGAATGACTGCATGCGTAGTAACACCCTCACGGGTTGTCAGAATAACTGCATGATTGGCTTGGTGAAGCCCGAAGCTTTATACTATTTCACTACAAAAAAATAAGACTCTAGTCCTTTCTGTGACCAATTTCTAAAATAATGGTGGCACAAATATAAAAATTATACCTTCCGAAAGCTCGTCTTCTCAATGTCAAATAATCTCATTGCCCCTAAGAATCGATCGTGCAATTCGGAGATATTCATTAATTTCTCGTCCTCAATTGTGTGGGTGTTGCATTTCTTTTGCTTTCTCTCCTCCACACAGGCCTTGGTAATTCCCCGATGACGTCGTCTTGCGTTTGCAGTTTTCTCCTGCGCAACTATTAAATGGTTTCTCTTTACTAAAAAATCTCTCATTCGAAATGATTCACTGTACTGTACTTGTTTACTCATATTTATACTTGTAAACGGGTTAAATTTAATTATTCCTCTTCTGGCGCATAAGCGGTGTTGTCAATTTCCAGCAACGTAAGGTCGATTTCCGAGTCAGGCTTCCTTGTTTAATCTTGGGAAATTTCCACTCGGTTATTAATACTCATGACTCGCTCCCTTCTGAATGTCAAGAGGAGTGATCTCATCTCACGAACACCTGGTCCTCGCCTCTTGCACCATATTAGGCTAGCATCTTAGCTGGATCTTTCTTTAAGTTACATTAGAAACTATACGTTTCTATCATTTCTTCCCCAAATGCATGGATTCGCCCTCATTGGACCCTATGGCACATGGGTTCATCTCTCCCCTCCTTAGGTAAATACATTTTCGAAAAATTTTGAGGAAATTTATTTCAATTAATCATATCTGTCTTTATTCGTCGAAGCCATCATAACGATGTCCGTACCTTCCGTTGTTTTTACTTCTTTAAAGTCGTATCCGGTAATTGTGTAGGTCGGGTATGCTCTGTCCCTACCCTTTCTTTCTTTCTTTCTTTCTTTACTTGTCTGGACTTTAAGTCCCCATAACCTCATTCTTCCTTACGGGTTTGGTCTATCCATACCCGTTTCCTTATTTCATCATTTTCCTTTCTTAAATTGGAATTTTCTTCTTCAATAAATTCAATTATTTCTTTAATTTCCCAATACAATTTCTCCAATTCGCATTCGCACTCGAATGCTTGAGCTCTATTTTCTATTTCTTCCTTATTCTTGTTTATGTCAAAAGCGGATTCATCTCTACATGTTTCCATAACCAGGGCTTGTTCATTTACTTCATCGAAATCTTCGGGAGGGTAATATAATTTCAAATTTGCTGAATTCATGGTCACTTCGTGATCCGTTTCACAGTGCCGAATTCTATATGCGTTATTCCTCAAATCTCTGATTATTTGATATGGTCCGTGGTACATTTTCTGGAATTTCTTGTACACACGGTTCCCTGGATCCGAAATGGCTGGTCTTTTTACTAACACCATTTCTCCTGCTAATAATGGTCGATAATACCTCTTATGCCTATTTCTTCTCTGCCTCCTGTCGGCTTGAGCTTTTAGATGCTCAAAGGCTCTTCTAATGCGTACATCCCTTCCAGGCTGAGCGTCTGCTGGCCTAGGAATTACCAGACTCCAAGGTCTTTCTGGTTGCTCATTCCGATGTAACGTTATGGGTATCTCTCCTGTGGATTCATGGATTGTATTATTTATACAAAGTTCGATAATATCCAAGATATCTATCCACTTCCAATTTTCTTCGGCACAGTATATTCTACAATACTTGGCCGTCTCTCTCATCACTCTTTCTACAGGATTTGCCTCAGGATGGCGAATACTTGACAAAATCTGACGTATTCCAAGTCTTTCTAATTCTCGTCTGAACTCTACACTGGTGAAACAACTGCCGTGATCCGACAAAAAATTCTCAGGTTTCCCCAGAACCGGTATCACTTTTTCTTTAAGTCGTTTTAACACCTGTTTGGTACTAGTCTTCTGTATGGGAGCAAGGACAACCATTTTAGTGAAGACATCCATAGCCACCATTATGTGTCGATTTCCTCTTCTTGCCTTTGGCAAAGGTCCAAAATTATCAATAGATATGATTTGGCCGGGCCTTTCAGGCAACAATGGTATAGGCTTCTGCCTCATCAGGAATGCATTAGGTTTGATCCTTTGACATAGATCACATGTCTTTAGCGTGTCCCTTACAGTTTCTCTCAGTCTCGGCCATACAAATGCTTCTTTCAGCATCGAGACTGTTTTGTCGACTCCCATATGTCCGAACGATCTATGGGCTAACCATACTATTTTCCTCTGCAAAATTGCAGGTACAACAATCCTTAATTTTGTATGGTCAGAGTCTACAAACTTATATAACAATCCATTATAAAACGTGTAGTCTTGAGCTATCTTATTAGCTTCCGTGTACGCTGGTGTTCCTGTTATCAAGCTTCCCTCAAGGAAAGCTATAAGCATATTCATCCATGGATCCTCCCGTTGTCTTTGACTAATGCTTCTTAACTCATTAAGAGTACGCTGATCCCTGTCTTCCAAATCTATAGCCATTACTTCCTCTTCTATGGACTCTGGCTGTCTACTTAAGTAGTCTGGAACTATATTTTCTTTTCCTGGGCAGTACTCTATCTTGACATCAAATTGTTGAATGTATAAAGCCCAACGCATCAACCTTTGACTGGATAAATCAGTCTTCATAAAAAAGGTTAAGGCTTTATGATCCGTTCTTAGAATGACCTGAAACCCATATACGATCTTCCGCCAATATTGCAACGCGTGCAATATCGCTAACAGCTCGATTTCGCTGATCGTATAATTTTTCTCGTGTGGTTTCAGTCTCCTACTTGTGAAAGCTAGATAGTTTTTCTTATCAGGGTTTTCCGGGTTTTCCTGATATAGCATTGCCCCTATTCCAATCTGGGATGCGTCTGTTTGAATGATAAATCTCTGATTAAAATCAGGATATCCTAGCTTCACGTAATTTAAGAGGATTTCCTTGGCCTCCACGAATGCCTTTTCTGCTTCCTCCGTCCATTTCCACTTGCCCCCCCTTCTTCAGAAGGTCCTGTAGTGGTGCAACAGTTTTTGTGTATGATGGGCAATGTCCTGAGAAGAACCCAATCAATCCCAAAAACTGGCGAACGTTCTTTACCTTCAAAGGCCTTGGAAAATCCCTTATCGATTCCAATTTGCATGGATTTGGTTTAAAACCATCCTTGTCAATCACATGCCCTAAAAATGTCACTTGCCTTTGACAAAAATTCGACTTTTTTAAATTTATTTTAAAATTTGCCCTTCTTAAGTCTTCCAATAATTTCTTCAAATTCTCTAAATGTTCCCCAATATTCTCCGAGGTAAGCAAAATGTCATCCACGTATCGGATAGTGCAATCTTTCACTTCCTCTGACAGGTTTCGATCAAGCGCTCTTATTAATGCAGATCCCGCGGTCTTCAATCCAAACGGACATCTTCTAAAACAATATGTTTGTTGGTCGAACTGAAATCCAGTCAACAAGCTGGTTTTCTCTTCCAGTTCGAGATGATGATACGAAGAAGTCATGTCAATATTTGTAAAAATCTTCTTGCCTTTGAACTTCCTCAGTATTTCTTTTATGGGTGGTGCCGAATCATTTTCTGGTATGATTTTTGCATTTAAATTTCTGGCATCTAAACACACCCTTACTGAGCCATCCGGTTTACTCACAATCACTAATGGACTAACATATGGTGTCGCCATCTTTTCTATAACACCTGCATTCATCATCTCCTGCAGTGTCTTCTTAGTTTGTGGGTAACGTTTTTCCGCAACCGGGTATGGTTTTTGTTTGAACGGTGCCCAATCATTGACTTGGAACGCGTATTTAAAATTTTCAATCTTCCCTGGCTTGGAATCAAATACGTCCCTATAATCCAATAATAATTTCTTTAACTGTTCCTTATTTTCAAGGCTGACTTTAGCTTCCTCCACTTTTCCTGACAGGTTGGTCTCGAACTCATTTTCCAAATTATCTTCGAGTTCTATGTTGAGGACTTCAAATATCTTTTCTATGTCCTTATAATCTTCCTCAATCACTTCTTCCATATGCCATACCTGTTCTCCTATTTTCGCATCCTGTTCCTGTAGGTTAATGTTTTGCTCATCCACATCCTCTCTTTGAACTCTAATACAGTTTTGCGCTAGGTCTATGATGACCTTGTTCTCACGGATAAAATCAATACCTAATATGACATTATACGGTAATTGATTTACCAGCAAAAAGCACTGCGAAATTTCAGTGTTACCCATGATCAGATCAATGTATACCTGAAATTTGCATGTTAGAGATTTTTCAGGGATAATCCCCTTAATCTTTACACTTGATGTGGGAATCTTTAATACTCGGCCCCTTGTTTCCAATTCATTTAGAAGGGTTTGTGTAATTAGACTTATTGTGGATCCGGTATCAATCAATGCTCTGACCAGTAGTCCTTCTATCCTAAGCATAATTATAGGTAACTCTCTTTTAACATGTGGGATTCCTTCCACATCCTCGTTAATTAGCTCATCTGGTCTGGCTATCCAATTCACAATTTCTACCTCCTCCCAGCTCCTGGTATGTTTCCACTTTTGACAATTTAAATTTGGAGTTTTTTTTTATCCTGAGGGCTCCCTTTTCCCTCATTCTTTAACTGAGCTTGTAGTTCCAAGCTTTGAGCTCCGTCTAGTCGGTCGGGTGATTTCCGGTTCTTAATTGCCTCACTCCAACGGACTTTCTGCCTATCAGGTTCATCTGGTCGTTCGTTCATATAACGAAGACTTTCCTGATATCTTTCTTCTATTTCGGCCCGATATTCATCATCCCTATCCTCTGGCCTTACATTCCTTCTGGGATAATTCTCCCCTTTCTTTCTGTTTTCTTGCCTTTGATGGTTATTGTTATAGGGTCGGCTCTCTTGTTGCCTATAACCTGAAATCCTAGGATTTCTTCCTCGATATCCTCCTCTGTAGTATGGCTGAATCCTTCTAGGCTCCTGGTGCCCATACTCTCGACCTAGTCCTTGGGTATCCGTGCTGGTGGACTGATTCCTGGTCGCTGGTTTTTCTCCAGTTTCCTGACTGCTGGCCATGTGTACTTGCTCAGTCTGTCTTTGAGGCCGAGGAGTTACGTGCGAAGTCGTCATATCTAACTGACGTAATACACTCTCCACTTCCACAGCACTTCTGGCTTTGGATGAGATTAACAGCCTCTGAATCTCATACGGAAGTTGTCTTGCAATGGCGGCACACAGGTCGTTTTCTGCCGGAGCAATATCCAGTTCGCGGAATTTACACAGCTGAGCGGTGAAAAACTCCGAGTATTTAGTAGGTGCATTGGTGCTGTACTTCCTAGAGTACAGATCCAGCCTTAAATTCTCTTGGACGTCTGCTGCCCAATATCGTTTTAAAAATGCTTCCCTAAAGCCTTCCACCGTATCAAAGGTGTATCTGAAGCTTCTGAACCAGGTGAGACAATCACCTGCCAACAGCTTTTCAATAGCTCTCAGTCTCCGATCCTGAGGAACCTTCATTTCGTTTAAATACTCTGCAACTTCCTTTAGCCAGTATTTTGGAGTAATAGACATGTTATTACCCGTAAACTTTACTGGTCTGTCCTCATTGGATTTAATAATGTTTATTATCTGGCCATTTGTCTGAATCATGTACGGGGTTGACATCGCCATCGGATATCCTGGGTTCTTATAAGGGCTCTCCCCTCCTAAGTCCCTCTCCGTATCTGTGCCTTGTTCACGGGAATCTACCCATCCTGTCTTTGGAAACTCCTCCTGATTCTCAAATTCTAACTTCCTTTCCCTGCGGGCACTTTCTTCATTAGCCATGAGTTGGATTTCCATTTGACTATTCTTATGTTCAGTCCTCTCCAATCGGGATCTTAATTCATTCTGAATTCTTTCTTGATTCCTTTTAATATCTTCCTCTACCTTTTTGAGTTGGAATTTCTCATCCCTGAAGCTATCCCTGAACTCATTTAGTTGGTCTTCTACCTCTTTCTTAATGACCTTGGCCTGTTGGTCTATAATTTCTAGTTTCACGTCACCTCTGGTATCTAGGTCTTCTCGTATTTCCTTTATCTTCTTCTCCACTTCTTTTCGTCCTTTATCGACTTTGTCCTGGATCTTGTTCATATCCTCTCGAGCCTTTCCTTGTTCCTCGAATATACTTGTTATGTCAGTCATAACCTTATCTATATCTCCCTTGGTGTCTCCCATTTGTTTTGTTAATCCTATTACAGTTTCCTGTATTCCAGTAACCCCTTTATCTATCCTCTCTATTTTCACGAGTTGTTCATCACGATCCTTTTTTCGTTGCATACTTTCACCCTTAAGATTCCCTTCGTATTCACCTAACTTCGTGGTAATATCCCCCTCATGCTTCCTCAACCATTCGTCCACCTGTCCCGTGAATACGTTAAATTGCAATTCCCTTTTACTTGCATCGGCCTTACTTTGCTTCTTAACATCGATTATTTCTGCCTGGACCTTCTCGACTTTTCCCTCGAGGTCTCCTACTTTGTCCTTTACCCCTTTAAATTCTTCTCCTAATTTCTTAAAACTTTCTTTTATCTCATCCCGGGAACGTTCACAAATATTCTTGTTAAATTCTATCTGAGCTGTCAATTTTGTCTGCACACCTTGGATCTGGGTTACAAGTTTCTTTTCACATGCATCACCCTTTGTTTCTATGTTAATTAATCTAGTTTCCAAATTCTCAAAATTTTCTTGACACCTAGTTTGGGATTCTCCCATACTTTTGTTCAAAGTATCTAATTTGGCTTGCAATCCTAAATGAAATTCTTCATTTTCCTTTTTAATCTCACTGGCGATTTCCCCTTTTAACTCAGTTAACTTGTCCCCAAACGTAGTGTCAAAACCTTGGAACTTGTTATTTATTTTATCTATCTCAGCCTTTACTTCATTGTTCATATCTACACAGTTAGCTTCGATAGTTTCTAATTTAGTTCCCATATTATCACTTTTAACTTCAATAGCTTCTAATTTAGTGCCCATATTATCACTTTTAACTTCGATAGCTTCTAATTTAGTGCCCATATTATCACCGTTAGTTTTTAGTGACTCTAAACTTTCAGTTATGGATCCTAACCTTTCTTTATTTTCAGTCTGTTAGCTATCCAACTTATTGTTTATGGCCTCCAAGAGCCGTTGCACTTCTTCACTCAATGCCATCTTATGAGAATACAGTGGGCCACTAATGCCACCACACTAGTACATGCTTGAGAGATGATACTCTGAATCAGTGTGTCCCAATTTCTTTAAAACTTTACTTTGGTACGGGTATTTACTACAACGTACCCTTTTGATACTTTTATTCAATTTCATAAACCTTTATGGAAGTATTTAAAATTCAAAATTTCGAAAAACCATTTTTTTTTTCAAAAAATGAAAATTTTGATTTTTCGAGAAAAACTCGGGTTTTCCCTAGGAAAACTCATCCCTGCGTACTGGGCGCCAAAATCTTAGATTTGCTAGGGGGTGTTGATAATATAATACAGGGCTGCTCGGTATGAGTTTCCAGGGCCCCATGCGGTCAGTTAATATTTTATGTTGTAGCTACTCCTATCATTACTTTACTTTACATGATATGACCGCCTTAAGTGTTCCTCTAGTTATTAATCCAGCACATTACTTATAGGCCCCCATGTGCCCTTTTAGCAAGAAATATGCCAATCACAGTATACCAGCGTAGCTCAATTCGGAATTTTCGGGGCAGCGGTAAGTTCCCCCCACTCTGTGACTCACATATTTTGGATCAATTAGAGGATACACTTGCAAGAATAACAACAAAATCAACTCCTATTTTAACACATTTAATTAATCAAATTAATGGCGCTACAAACACTTTAACAATTTAATTACTGACGCATAATCATCTACTTGTTCCAAATGAACAAGGAATCACAAATATAATAAATCAAATATTGTATTTAAACATATGGTTTCCACATAAACCAACAATTCCTACTTAGTCTTACTTCCATAAAGCACCAACTGTAAGTCTTATATAACTCCGAGCTCTTTTGGCTCCATGCTTTACATAATAATGGTGTCATTCTTGTACACCTCAAATACTATCTTTTATATTTTCTTAATCCTCAAAAACAAATGTATAATTACATTTAAAATCTTATGTTAATTATCTAACTCAATATTTTGGGCATGTTCACACATTCAGCTGTTATCAACTCTCTTTATTTTCACAAATATATTAAGGTAATCAGGAAATCAATTGTGTACTCCAGAGCGTGAAGATACTTGACACAGTCAAAAAAACTATAGTTACTCCCGAAACTTAGTTGCCTTCAATTAACTCGTGGAATCCTACTTCCGTACATCATTACAATAGGGATTGTTATTTATCTCTTATGTCTTATAAGACCATTATCACATAAGAAACTACGATCTGAACAGGCAAACGAAAATATCAGGCTACAAGGACCTCGGTTCGACTCCCGGGTCGTTAACAACTTTAAACACTCACGGTGTCTTTACTACATCTTACGAGACGGTTCCGGCCCACCCTTAATCTAAGAGAGCCAGGCCATTATACTCGGGCGCGATTTATGACACGGAGGGTGACGGGCGACTCTCTGTCTAACCCACGTTAGCAGCTCCTTTCCAAGGCTTTCAAAACAAACCTTCACATTATACTCAGTCCTGGGGAGAGACCGGGCTTTTACTGTACTGTATCCATTCAAACAAATATTCTTTGGTTCATAGACCACTTTCGAAACCTTGGCATTTATTAATTATGAGAGGGTCCTCATTGATTGGGGAAGATTAATACACATTCGACGTCGAAGAATTAAGGGGCTTTTATCATAAGAGGATTCTGAGTTCGAATCTCTTCACATGCCTCGGGAACCATTCCCTTATAAAGGACTTATACAAGACGCGATTTAAAGTCGGCCGTGGCCTACATGACATACGCTCAATAATACCATACATTAGCTCCCTTTTATTACATACACAATGCCTCGTGATACTACGTCACAAATAGAGGACTTATACAATTATCAATTCACTACAATCAACTACCCTCCATAAGTAATTTACCAAGTATTTTAACTTCTACGCTTTCCTGGCGTGACATTTTAATATTATTTGCGCTCCTTTGCGCTATGCATTATTTTAAGCCGAAATGTCTTCCCAAGAACTGATAAATCTCATTAGTAACAATTCATATTATTTTTAATTCTTATATTAATCTTTTCCGTTGCCGATAAATCGCTCCCTTTTAAAACATTCCCTTGAACATCATATCTTACACATACATTAAGGCTTTAACGCTCTTATGTTCACATCAATTTATTTGATCTTTATTTAATATTTCCATACTTAGTTATTAGTATTATCTTTATTCTTTTCACAAGCTCAAAAGCTATTTCTTTCATATCTCAAATTTACTTTATTTAAATATCTTTCATGATAATTACTGATATTTCGCTTGCTCTTATGACATTTGTTAAATACATTAACATTTTATTCACATATTTCCTCTACGGGATTTATTCTTTACATAATTATTTATAATTTCTCAAATTTCTATTATTGTTCAGACCGCGTTCTTGTTTATTCAGTATTTATTTCTTAAAACACATCCCTTTTACTCAAAACTCCGGTGGATTTGTCCACAACCAATTCCTGACACCAAAATAGAATGAAATTCAGTACTCACATGTTTTTAAGATCGTCCCATGATCTTTATTCTTGTGCGGTGTTTCATTTTGGGCCCACTTTGAACTTTTACTCCATATTAAAGGAATTCATCTTATGTACAAACACTTCTTGACATACATTTAAGACACTTAACATTGACGACATTTTGATACACTGATGTGTCCCTTTTGAACACATAATAAACACTAAAAATATTAATCTAACACACAATCTTGATAAATTTACACTTCACAATTCTTGATCACTAGGCCGTATTTCTGAGCCTATCACACGTGACCTTCTTAATTTCCCGTTTCCAAGGGTGAAATTTATTCAATGTCGGCTTCCTATCCTGCAGAATACGAAAGTCTCGAAACATCTACTGTTCCCTGGAATCCAAATTCTTCTACTCCTATCCTGGATGACCGGCTATTTATCTAGCTTGAACGGCTTCTTTGTAGATCTGGTTATCGATCCTAGCGAAAGTCTATTCGGATCGAGGTCTCCTCACTAACCTCTCGATGACCTATGGATTTAGTTTATAGCAGCTAGTACTTCTCGAGTCTAGTACTTTTAGAATAGTTCGCCTGCTTTTTTGGAGATAATGTTTATAGTCTCCGTGCTTCTTTATTTGATCGGTTCTAGCACTCCTACGTTTCTGATATACGTTCCGAACCTTATTCTGTTCTTCCCTTTTTGGGTTCTTTAATTTAGATAACAGTTTATCTTTCTGGTACGGTACTTCCGTACGTTATGATATATTCGTTCGTCTATTTAACGACCTATCGCCTTTAAGTCCGACGTTCGCAGCCTGCTCTGACTTTATCTTACGAACTTTCACTATAACTTGTATACAGTCGGGCCTAAATCCTGTAACTAGGATTTTCCTATTATTCCAATACGGCGATACTTTAAATTTCTTCTTTACCACTCCTTATGGAGGCAAGCAAGTTGTTAATACTGCGACGCCTATGGCTATCGGATATTACTTCTGCGGTGTAACACAGCGTTTCTCCCCTCAAGGAGTACTAGTAACTTTCTTCGATGTGACGCAGAGTGACGCCCCACACGGCTGTCTGGATACTGATGTGCTGTGATGTAGTCTTACGCCCCTCACGGACTGTCGGAATGACTGCATGCGTAGTAACACCCTCACGGGTTGTCAGAATAACTGCATGATTGGCTTGGTGAAGCCCGAAGCTTTATACTATTTCACTACAAAAAATAAGACTCTAGTCCTTTCTGTGACCAATTTCTAAAATAATGGTGGCACAAATATAAAAATTATACCTTCCGAAAGCTCGTCTTCTCAATGTCAAATAATCTCATTGCCCCTAAGAATCGATCGTGCAATTCGGAGATATTCATTAATTTCTCGTCCTCAATTGTGTGGGTGTTGCATTTCTTTTGCTTTCTCCCCTCCACACAGGCCTTGGTAATTCCCCGATGACGTCGTCTTGCGTTTGCAGTTTTCTCCTGCGCAACTATTAAATGGTTTCTCTTTACTAAAAAATCTCTCATTCGAAATTATTCACTGTACTGTACTTGTTTACTCATATTTATACTTGTAAACGGGTTAAATTTAATTATTCCTCTTCTGGCGCATAAGCGGTGTTGTCAATTTCCAGCAACGTAAGGTCGATTTCCGAGTCAGGCTTCCTTGTTTAATCTTGGGAAATTTCCACTCGGTTATTAATACTCATGACTCGCTCCCTTCTGAATGTCAAGAGGAGTGATCTCATCTCACGAACACCTGGTCCTCGCCTCTTGCACCATATTAGGCTAGCATCTTAGCTGGATCTTTCTTTAAGTTACATTAGAAACTATACGTTTCTTTCATTTCTTCCCCAAATGCATGGATTCGCCCTCATTGGACCCTATGGCACATGGGTTCAATATATGTTGTAAATAATAATTAATATGTCTCACAGATAATCTGTACTGTCATCAGATTCGTGAGACATATCACAATAATGTAACATAAATAGTATTTAATAAATAAATTAAAATAAAATAAATTAAATTAAATTAAATAAATTAAATTAAAATTAAATTAAATTAAATTATTATTTTATATATATTTATTATTATTATTATTATTATTATTAGGCCTATTATTATTATTATATATTATTCGATGAGGCCATCTAGGTCCACGTTATGTCTTCCGACACTTGGCAATTTATTTCGGTATCCTCTGAGCCCAGAATTCCCTCATACTCTGTGAGTGGGCCATCCTGCGCTCCGCTGTCCAGGTGGTACCTTATATTATTATTATTATTATTATTATTATTATTATTATTATTATTATTATTATTATTAACCTATTATTTTACAAGACTAGTCAAATACTGGGATGATATCTTTTTGATTAATTATCCGTGGTTGCTTCCTTCCAATCCCTTAACTAATTTATTCATCTCATTAACTGCTCTGACGAGGTTGGCGTCCGGAAGGGTATCTGGTCATAAAAACCACTTGCCTCCTCATAGCAAAATCTTCTCTCCTCATCCTCTACCCTGTAGAAATGATAATAAATAGGTGCAGAATTAGACACGTCGCCTCCGTAGCGTAGCGGTCAGCATGGTTAGCTGCCGCCCCGGAGGTCCTGGGTTCGATTCCCGGCTCTGCCACGAAATTTTAAAAGTGGTACGAGGACTGGAACGGGGTCTACTCAGCCTCGGGTGGCCCTAATGAGTAGGGGGGGGGTTCGATTCCCCCTCAGCCATCAACGAAGTGGTTTTCCGCGGTTTCCCACTTCGTCTTCGGGCAAATGCCGGGATGGTACCTTCTTCAAGGCCACGGCCGCCTCCTTCCCTCTTCCTTGCCCATCCATCCTCACCATCCCTTACCTTCCCTCATGAGGCCCCTGTTCGCTTTGCAGGTGAGGCCGCCTGGGCGAGGAGCCAATCCCACCTCACCAGTTGTATCCCTTCCGATTCGATGTTCCCAGCTCTAGGACACTGCCCGTAGAGGTGGTAGTGGTGAGTTCCCTCGCTGAGTCCGTGGGTTCCACCAACCTGGAGGGTAAACGACTAAAAAAAAAAATTAGACACATTTATTGCTTTACAACATACATTCTTTTTCATGTGACATTTATTTCACTGACGGTTATCAACTTTAGTGAATTCAGGATGAAAATACTCCAAATTATCCTACCTAAAACCCTTGGGTGAAATAGAGAGAACCAATCTGCACCTTGATTGTTACATTGCGGTACAGTGCCGAGAATGAAGAACTGGATCAATAAAGGGGTCTGCCACGTGACGGGAATAGTTGCCGAGACATATTTTTAACAAGAAACTTTCATCATGTTCCGTCGTCTTGATCCAGCTACTGCAGCTCCGTTCTTTTGAGGCGAGTATGTGGCTCGCGTGCTTACCAAGTGCTCTATTCTATATACAGTATGTTGTTGTTCATTCATTTTAGGAGCCTGGGACATCATGGTCAAAGGAATATATATTTTTGGTCTCAGGGTGTATTTGGGATTAGCGTGGGCAGTATTGCGTTGACAAATGCCCGACTCCTAGTTACCATGGCAACAAGTGTAAGAGCACTTAGTTCCCATTGTTGAAGCCTGCTCGATCACCATACACAAGTCAAAGTGGGTAATTGTAATAGACTTATGATTGCGGCTTCGGTGGCGTAGTCGGTAGCATGGCTGAACTGCTACGCCCAAGATCGCGGGTTCAAACCCGGCAGAAGTCGTCGGATTATTAAGAGCGTTAAGGGGGGACGTATGCAAAATTGCACTTCAGTAAAATAATTGATGTAACACCCAGAGTTTTAAAGATAATGTTGTAGAATTTAATATACTTGGTTAGCTGGGTTTTGGGCATATGTGTATTTATTTTTGTGATGATTTTTTTTTTTTTAGTCGTTTACCCTCCAGGTTGGTGGAACCCACGGACTCAGCGAGGGAACTCACCACTACCACCTCTACGGGCAGTGTCCTAGAGCTGGGAACATCGAATCGGAAGGGATACAACTGGTGAGGTGGGATTGGCTCCTCGCCCAGGCGGCCTCACCTGCAAAGCGAACAGGGGCCTCATGAGGGAAGGTAAGGGATGGTGAGAATGGATGGGCAAGGAAGAGGGAAGGAGGCGGCCGTGGCCTTGAAGAAGGTACCATCCCGGCATTTGCCCGAAGACGAAGTGGGAACCACGGAAAACCACTTCGAGGATGGCTGAGGAGGAATCGAACCCCCTCTACTCATTTGGGCCACCCGAGGCTGAGTAGACCCCGTTCCAGTCCTCGTACCACTTTTCAAATTTCGTGGCAGAGCCGGGAATCGAACCCAGGACCTCCGGGGCGGCAGCTAACTATGCTGACCGCTACGCTACGGAGGCGACTTGTGATGATTTAAGTAATTAAATCGTTTTTATTCTAGAAATATATGAATTTTCTGAAACATCTACCCTTAAAATGTACCTTTTCTAGAAAACCATCTAATTCTAGGTTACTAAATTTAGCACATAACATCTTCAGAATAGTTTAAAGATATCTGTGGAACAAAATATTGATATCTTATTTACTTTATTTTTTAGAGCACTTCAAATTTGACAGACAAAATTTTGAAAAAATTTAGCGACTTGTTACCCCATAAAATCCGAAATATTTTCTTTACAAAAAAAGTGTTCCAGGAAGTTATTTATATTACCGGTTTATAGCAGCATACTAAGTTTCATCACTGTATCTTGAAAAATATAGGAGGAAAGGTACATTAAACTGAAAAAAATGTAAATCACGGAAAAGTTGAATCAAAGATTTGAGATAGTTTTACTACAGACGTGTGCATTGCAATACATACCCAAGGCTAGTAGAACTTCGCAGTAATGTTTAGTCTTCGAGAGTTAGAAGCAGAGCGCAGGAATCGCTAAACATCGTATATATATTCCATTATGGCATTGCACATCACATACGAGTGTTAAGGTTTTGGCGCCAACTAAAAATTATTGGTAAATCTAAGACACTAAACGCAAATTGAATATTGAAGCTTGAAATTATGTTCACCAAAGGCATTAATGAACAAGATGTTCAGTAAAGAACACATAGCCTACTTTCTCTTAATGCATGGGTATTGTTATAACTCTTTGTCCTTTTCAAGGAGTATAATTGAATGTTGGTTGTAGTAGCTTGTTGAAATACAACGTGCTATAGGGATATTAAACATGAATATGAGGTGCCCTTTGCTAGTGCTACCTCTGCAAAATATTTCATTCAATTCGATTTCACCGTGTTTGAATTGGTATGGTGAATCGACTTGCACACATACATGGCCGCTATCTGCAAACTGTCGGACTGATGACCGTGTAGCTTGGTCAAAGAACGCTTCTCACATAAAGGTATGTTTTTGCAAATTTTGGTAGAGATCAGGTGATTAGGTTGATCGTAATTGTATTTAAGCTTTTAACATTTGGGTGTCCGCCATTAAGTTTCCATCAAGATTGCGACGATATAAAACATGACACTGAGTTGCCTTTTGCAAGTGTTACCCCTGTACCAAATTTCGTTCAATTCGGTTTCACCGTGTTTGAATAAATAGGGGGAATCGATTTGCACACATACATGGCCACCATCCGCAAATGGTTGGGCTGATGATCTATCCCTGGTGATGGCGCAGAGTGACTAACACGACTAAGGATCGGCTCGTGGAAATTGTGTACTTGGCAGGTGTAAACGCAGTGTAGAGAGGAAAAAGAAGTATAGTGTGAATCAATTCAGAGTATAAGTTTTAGCTGGTGAGATTATTTCACACTCATCATCCTTTAATTTACATAAATCGTAAAAACTAAAAAGTGAAATGTCTTCTAAGAAGAGCAAGCAGCAGCAGCAGAAGCATCAGACAGGTAACGACAGTTCCAGTTCTACCAACTCCATAGAGGAAGTAGTAC
Source organism: Meconema thalassinum (assembly GCA_946902985.2). Lineage (NCBI taxonomy): Eukaryota > Metazoa > Arthropoda > Insecta > Orthoptera > Tettigoniidae > Meconema > Meconema thalassinum. Next base: position 879,933,934 of record OX336390.1, read on the forward strand.
GGCGTGTGATGGAGGATTCCTTGCAGTCAAAATCATTTGTGGACCTAATTGTAAGTACTGTAGTGGATAAGATCACGGAATGTGTATTAAGTAAACTTGAGGAAACGATCCAATTCAACGTGAATCTTTGTGAGGACCTCAAAGTTCAGATAAAGAAACGGGATAAAGAGATCGAAGATCTCAAATCGGAAAGCAACTCCAAACACGATGAACTGGAGCAATACCAAAGGAGGCAAAATCTCCGTATCTTCGGTGTGCCAGAGCATCCTAACGAGGACACAGATAATTTAGTGCTGAAAGTTGCCGGAGACATTAAGGCAAACATCGCTCTTGCGGACATAGACAGAAGCCATAGGTTAGGCCCCAAGATTGGGACCAAACCCAGGCCAATCATAGTAAAATTGGCGACGTATCGTGCTAGGCATGAATTGTTTAAAAACAAGAAACAGCTCAAAGGTACCCAGGTGACAATCAGGGAAGATCTCACAGCCACAAGACTAGCGATTTTGAAGGCGGGAATTGCAAGATTTCAGCAATCCAACGTATGGACTTACGATGGCGTAATTTACGTGAAGAAACCAGATGGCAGCAAGCACCGTGTTACAAAGATGTGTGAGTTACCCAAAGCTTAAAGTAAGGCCACTTAACATATAGCAATAGATTGTTTTAGTAAGCAAAAGTTGGTACACCCTCTAAGATAACCCACACCACAATCTGTCTGTCTCTCTCCCGCATAACTGTTCATTGCATACCTCCCCTGCCGTGTTGCTTGTGCTATTTCAAACTGACCTTTCACTTTCCTCCCCTCAACAGCTGAATTCCACTCCACCCCTCCCTCCAAGATATCTCACAATAACTTGACCGCTAACACTTAACACTTTTCCTCATTCAATTGTATGAACACTTCTGAGGAAACATCCAATACAGTAATTAGTATACCTTACTAACTGATCTCAACAGCTGACTAATTGTAAATATCCTGTTCCTGTCAAATATTTCTGTGTATGACTTTATTTAATGATGACTTTGTAAGATATCAAATTCATACAGAAGTAGGTAGAGGTATTGATCAATGTGTGTCTCAAATACTTAAATTTAAGAAGGTAAATAACTTAAGCATATTTCACACAAATATTAGAAGTCTATCTAAAAATAAAATAAATTTAGATGCCGAGTTAGAAGCATATAACCATATATTTGATGTCGTTATACTCACAGAAACTTGGAAATTAGGTAACTTTAATATATGCAAGCATTCCAACTATAAAACATACTATAACGAAGGATGCTTTAATAAATGTGATGGAGTTGTTTTTATGGTGAAGAATTCTATTGACCACGAGGTAGAAACTGTGAATTACAATGATTTCAAACTCCTTAGGCTCAAAATAAATTATGGGATCAATAGAATTGCATTGACAGGCATATACCGTTCGTCAAAATACAATAAACAACTATTTATTAATAATCTCCATGATTATGTCCAGCAAAAATGTACACTAGAAACCGAGGTGATTCTAGGCGACACTAACATAGATCTATTTGATGAGTACGACTCTAATGAATATTTAAACTTACTGCATGAGCATAATTTTAGATCGTTGATATATGGCACCACTAGAGAAACTTCAACGAGCAAAACCTGTATTGATCATGCACTTATTCGTAGCGGTATTTCTAATGATAACATCTTACCCATTATATCACAGAGCAGAATTACAGATCACTATCCTATATTAGTTAGTATAAATCTTGAAAATGGCCGTGACTTAGAAGCAGCTCAGTGTAACATACGTGAACATAGATTTAAGTTAGATAGTGAGATGCTTAAAAATAAATTGAGCAATATTAATTGGGATACAGTATTAGGGAACAACCACTTGGATTCTAAAGTAGATAAATTTATACAAACTATCCAAAATTGCATAAAAAATTCTTCAATACAATTAAATTCAAAGCAACGAAAGAGAAAGGAGTGGATCACGCACGCGCTAATTAAGTCCATTCACACCAGAGATAGGTTGCATCAGGAATGTATAGCAAATAAAGAGAACAATGCCATGAAGGAGAAATATAAGCGGTATAGAAATATATTAAACGAATTGCTTAATAAAGCTAAAACTGACCACTATAAACAATTAATAAATTCCAATTCTAATAATCCAAGAAAAGTATGGGGCATTGTCAATGAAATAACACAAAGAATAAGTCATAAAGAAAAAATAACAAAAATAAGATCTCAAAATCATGTTTACGATGATGATTTCACTATAGCTAATACATTCAATGATTATTTTATTAACAAAACTACTGACATGTCTAAAAATATTAAGAACAATCCAGATTTTTCCTTGAAAATCAACAGAAACACATATTCCTGTTTTTTTATTCCGATTACCGAAGCGGATTTACATAAGTACCTACACGAAATAAGCGACACTAAAGCAATGGGAATAGATAACATCTCAGCTCAAATTATTAAGCAGAATTTTAATTCTTTAAAGTATCCTTTACTAACAATAATAAACGAGTCACTTTCAGTTGGATACTTCCCAAAGCAATTAAAAATTACAATTGTAAAACCGCTACATAAAGCAGGCAATCCTTCAGAACTAAAGAACTATCGACCGATATCGTTAACGACAGTCATATCAAAATTATTTGAAAAATGTATAAAAAATCATATTTATCAGTTTTTGAAGAAACACAATCTACTATCAACTAGACAATTTGGCTTTATAAAAAATGTCAGCACCACTGATGCTATTGGGGAATTAACTAGGCGAATTTATGAAAATATGAACAGTATGAAACCGACCTTGGGCATATTTCTCGACTTAGAGAAGGCTTTTGACACCATACCTCACCATATTCTCCTTCAGAAGATGGAAAGATATGGCATCAGAGGCATAGCACTGAAATTGATAGAAAGCTATTTGACTGAAAGGATTCAATACGTTAGAATAAATGGAACTACAAGTCTACCTTTAAGAGTGAAAAGAGGAATACCACAAGGCACAGTGTTGGGTCCATTATTATTTTTGATTTTTATCAACGATATTGAATCATCTATACATGGAATTGAAAATGTTAATGTCATATCATACGCAGATGATACGGTAGTTTGTGTTGAAGGTAGAACATGGGGAAATGTAAAACAAATTGCAACTGCGGCATTGAAAATGTTAAAGGTATGGTTAGATGGTAACGAACTATTTCTAAATGTAAATAAATCAAAGTTCGTAAGATTCAGTTTAAAAGCAGTTAAAGATGATTTTAATGAACTAAAAATACACACTTTGAACTGTAATCAGAACTGTGACTGTCCTAAAATAGCTAAAGTGGATACAGTTAAATATCTGGGATTATTTATAGATAGTGACATGAAATGGAAAAGCCAATGCAAACACCTTACAAGTAAAATAAGAAGAACAATCTATATATTTCACAATTTAAAACATATTGTCAATTACAAATTAATAAGAGACATCTACCATGCTCTAGTCCAGTCAGTTCTTACATATGGTATTCTTGCCTGGGGAGGCGCCTATGAAAATGTACTAAAAAGTGTTCAGATAGTGCAGAATCTCATATTACGAATAATGTTGAAGAAAGATAGATTATATCCGACTATGAGACTGTATGCTGAGACAAGGGTCTTCAACATTAAACAATTGTATGCTTTTGAAATATATAAATACATTTTTAAAGATAGAAATAGAATTCAAGTTGTTAGCCACGAGTATGAAACCAGAAGTATTACAGAGAATCACTCTATTTTATATCAACCTAAGTTAGGTATAGCCAAACGTAACTTTCTGTATTTCTCACCAAAATTATACAATATTCTCCCAATTAAATTAAAAGAATTTAAAGGAAATCATGCAAACCTGAAGATGCAAATAAAACATTTTCTCAGAGAAAACAAAATTAAAATTGAAAGTATAATTACTTGAGCTTACAAGTTTATAAAACACAAATTCAATTTTCCTTCTTATTCATTTTTTCTTTTTGTGTATACACCATTTACATAGAACGTGTTATTCGGCTAAGCCATTATACAATTTTTAGAAATAGTAATCAACGATATGCATGCCACACACAAGGTTGCACCTTTTAGTGGCATATGTGATATCTCTTCCTGCTCTGTATGAATTTGATATCATATTTCGACCTGTCTTTATCATATTGTAACAATATAATTTAATAATTGTAAATTTACAGATTAAATAATGAGTAGGAAGTGCAAGAAAATTCATAAAATGTGTACAGATATTATGAATTTTGTAAAATGTGTGTATTTGTAACGATTTAATAAATAATAATAAATAATAATAAAGATACATGTATTTGTTGCTATAAGAACATCTTAGTTACAATATTATTAAATCTTAGTACGCCTATCAGTGGCGAGATCGTTGACACGCAGTGTTGAACTTGAAGTCCCTAAAGTTACTCAAATTCGTTCAAAATTGTTTTTTCTCCTAGCGTCACTGAGTGTCATTTAATTATTTTTAACGGTGCTACCAAAAAACTTTTAGTGTCATCAAAGAAACTAAAACGTTAGACTACTAATTTTTTTTTGAAAATGTTTTATTAAATGCTGAAATAATCTAGGTATATTTGGCTACCAAGACAACAACACTCTCAAAATGGACTATTACTGTGAAGTACACCAGATGGATCGCAATTCATTTGAGAAAATTAAGTGCTTCCCTACTGATAAACTCTATAAGGGAAATGCAGGAAAATACGAACGTTATTGACTAAACGTCGAATACATCACTTCATATATTAGCATAGAAGTTCTCATTCCTGAGCGTAACAATGATTCCAAAAAGAGTTTTGGAAGAAACGTATTAATAACTTTATTAGATGATATGCAATTTCAATTTTACTGATGCGAGACGTAAATAATATTTAGACTAGAGGATGAGGAATCAATTCAAGAAGTCAATAGATGACCTACCATACTAAAGCAGAGTTTTATGCAGCATTCTCTAAACTAAGATTGAACAAAGCCACCGGTGTAGATGCCATTCCAGCAGAACTTTTAAAGAACTGTCATGACACCACGAAGAGCTGTCTGTTTAAAGTTATTACTAAATTCTCCGATGAAGGAGCCATACCAACTGGTTTTATTAAAAGTAGAACCAGTTCATTGCCCAAGAAGGGAAATGCATGTGATTGTTCGAATTACAGGACATTAGTAATCCTGTTTCATGCGTCTAAAATAATATTTTACTTACCATCATTAAAAATAGAATCCGTAGGAAAGTAGAACAGTTGGATAACTATCAATATGGTATTAGTTCACAAAAAGGAACTAGAAATGCTATATTAGCATTAATTAATTAATTGGTATTCTGCCCGAAGGCAGGTTCGAGCCTCCGAAGAGGCGAAGTTTACATGCGGTAGGGTGGCCATGGCCTTTCCGCTCCTCCTTATGTTGGCCAACAGCGCGCAGTGCCTAGAACCGGCACACCATCCAAGTTCCGACTGCGCCCAATGTTGCTTAACTGCGGCGTACTCATGGGATCCGGTGTTTCAACACGGCTGGACCGTTGGCCATATTAGCACTACGTCAAATTTTAGAAAGAAGGTTAGATGTCAACTCTAAAACTTACATAATATTCATTGACTTGGAAAAAGCCTTCAATAATGTTCAATGGAAATTGCTTATTCAAGTACTGGGGAATTTGGGACTTGACTGGAATGACTGGTGCCTTATTCTGAATCCATACAAAACTCAAATTTCAGATGTAAATATTAATGGTGTTGCAAGACAAGCTAAAATCAGAAATGGAATATGGCAAGGCTGCCCACTGTCACCTTATCTCTTAATCTGTTCCTAGAGAATGCAGTTAGAGAAATGAAAGAGAAAACAAAGAGAGTGAAGATTAATGGTATACAGGTACACAGTATCCACTTTGAAGATGGCATTGCCCTCTTGGCTAATTCTGAAAAGGATATGTGTAAAATGCTAAAAATATTCAACAAACAGGTTTTTCCGTGACGAACTGAAGAGCCTACTTTTCTTAAAATTTAAGATTGATGCCATATAGACCTATCTATAATAAATACGAAATCAAGTATTAGAGTAACTTACTACAGTTGGCAGCCCTGGTGACTGAACATATTATTAGTTCCATCTCTTAAGGTATAGAATGCATAGGCCTATACAAAATTTGGTTGAAGTCTAATAGATAGTATAGACGTTACGTGCTGATCGATATTGGATTTATCAGTGCGCGTAAAATCATGTTGGGAACAATGTCATGTATGGGATGATCAGAATTAATATGAAATATTACGATCTATTATAGTGCCTATTTTGGATAAACTCTATTTGTTAGTATAGAAGTTACATGTAAATAAAAATGAAATTTTAGAAGGTCGCCTCCGTAGCGTAGCAGTCAGCATGGTTAGCTGCCGCCCCGGAGGTCCTGGGTTCGATTCCCGGCTCTGCCACCAAATTTCAAAATGGTACGAGGACTGGAACGGGGTCTACTCAGCCTCGGGTGGCCCTAATGAGTAGAGGGGGTTCGATTCCCCCTCAGCCATCCTCGAAGTGGTTTTCCGTGGTTTCCCACTTCGTCTTCGGGCAAATGCAGGGATGGTACCTTCTTCAAGGCCACGGCCGCCTCCTTCTCTCTTCCTTGTCTATCCATCCTAACCATCCCTTACGTTCCCTCATGAGGCCCCTGTTCGCTTTGCAGGTGAGGCTGCCTGGGCGAGGTGCCAATCCCACCTCACCAGTTGTATCCCTTCCGATTCGATGTTCCCAGCTCTAGGACACTGCCCGTAGAGGCGGTAGTGCTGAGTTCCCTCGCTGAGTCCGTGGGTTCCACCAACCTGGAGGGTAAACGACTAAAAAAAAAAAAAAAAGAAAGCTCGGAATCATGTTGGCAGCACTGAGGTATATTAGTTACTCCGAATTAATCTAGAATGGCAGGTCCATCCATGTGTAACGTTTAGAGCTGATGGCTCGCAAACTTTCTGATATATTGATATTAGGATTAAACAAATAGAGAGAGCATTTACAAACAGTTGGCAGCCCTGCTGGTTCATACGAATATGCATAGCCATAACTGTTATAGTACACAAAGCACATACGAAATTTGGTTTAAATCAATTTGTTAGTATAGAAGTTATATGCATTTAAAAACTGGACCATCAGCAGGCTTAGAATCGTGTTGGTAGCACTGATGTATATAAGTTACACCAAACTAAGGTAGAATGCTAGGTACTGTATCCTACGTGCGCAAAGTTTAGAGCTGTTGGCTTGCATACTTTCTGATATATTGATATTAGGGTTAAACATAGAGAGAGCGTTAATTAACAGTTGGCAGCACTGGTATCTTTTTAGAATACACACAGTCATTCCTGTTATAGTACCCATAGCATATACGAAATTTGGTTGAAATCCAATCGATAGTATAGAAGTTATATGCATTTAGAAATTTGACTTATCATCAGGCTTAGAATCATGTTGGCAACACTGGCATGCATGGACATCTGAAAATTAATCTGGAATGCTTTTATCTATACGTGTGCCAATTTTGGAATAGTTCGCATGCATAACTTCTGATATATCCAACATAGAGCTCAAACTTCAATTGTGATTTTCCAGCAGTTGGTAGCACTGACGTCTATTTCCAATATGGCCGTTAGATATCAAGTATATATATTTACTCTTACAAAATTTGGTTTCGATAGCTGCAGCCGTTTAGGAGTTGATAGGGGACACACACACACACACACACAGACAGACAGACAGACAGACAGACAGAAGGACTGACAGACAGACTGATGGACAGACAGACACACATTTTCCCGGATGGATTTCATAAGTCTACTTTTTCCTCATTTTTGCAAAATGAGAAAAGTAGGCTAACAAGAAGTTCCATGACGAACTAAAGAGCCTACTTTTCACGAAATGTAAGATTCATTCCAATGATTAATCTATATGGACCTAATTAGAATAATGACGAAATTGAGTTGGTAATATAGAAATTTCAAATAGTTCGAAATATAACTGGCATAATGTTGCCTAATAGAGCACTACAGTTGGCAGCCCTGGTGACTGAATACATTCTTAGTTCAATCTCGTAAGGTACAGAATACAAAATTTGGTTGAAGTCTAATGGATAGCATGGACGTTGGATGAAGTTAGACATTGGACCTATCAGTGCGCGTAAAATCATGTTGGAAACAATGGCATGCATGTGTTGGTCAGAAATAATCTGCACTATTATGATCTATTGTTGTGCCAATTTTTGAAGAAATACATTTATTTGTATAGAAGTTACATGTATTTTAAAATTGGACCAATCAGCAGCTTATAATCATGTTGGAAGCACTGACGTATATTAATTACTCCAAATTAATCTAGAATGTAAAGTACTATACGTGTCAAGAAGAGTTTAGTGCTTTTCAGTCGGTCAACACGAATGTACCCAGAAGAGATGTTTTATTAATCTCATGTAATTTGTTTCAGGATTAGGGTATAACCCATCTCTTTTTGGTACATTCGTGTTGATCGACTGAAAAGCACTAAACTCTTGTTTACTAAGGCAACACTGAAAATATGGCTTCAAACACCACAATACTATACGTGTGAAAAGCTTACAGCTGTTGGCTTGAATACTTTCTGATATATTGATATTAAGGTAAAATAATAGAGACAGTATTTATTAACATTTGACAGCCATGGTTGCTCTTAAGAATACGCATAGTCATATCTGTTATAGTACACATAGCACATGCGAAATTCGGTTGAAATCCAATTGATAGTATCGAAGTTACATGTATTTACAATAATTGGTCCTATCAGCAGGCTTAGATACATGTTGGTAGTACTGAGGTCCATTAGTTACTCCAAATTAATCTAGAATGTCAGGTACTATACGTGTGCATAGTTTAAAGCTGTCGGCTTGCATACTTTCTGATATATTGGTTTTTAGATAAAACAATAGAGAGTGAATTTATTAGTAGTTGGCATTCCTGGTGGCTCTTAAGATTATGCTCAGTCATATATGTCTATCTACACATAGTGCATACGCAATTTGGTTGAAATCCAATTGATTGTGTAGAAGTTATATGCATTTAAAAATTAGACCTGAAAGCAGGCTTAGAATCATTTTGGCAACACTGTCACGTATGGCCACCGGTAAATTAAACTGAAATATTATTATCTATATGTGTGCCAATTTTGGTATAGCTCCCATGTATACCTTCCAAGATATACAACATGGAGCAGAAATTTCCATTGCGATTTTTCAGCAGTTGGTAGCATTGAGATCATTTTTAAACACGGCATTGAGATATTCAGATAGAGATCTTTACTCATACCAAATTTGGGTTCGATTGCTACAGCCGTTTAGGAGTTGATAGGGGGGGGGGGACAGATAGACAGACAGACACACATTTTCCCGGATCGATTTCATAAGTCTACTTTTTCCCCATTTTTTCAAAATGCGAAAAGTAGGCTAAAGATCAATACAAAGGAAACGAAATTAATGATAATTGACAAGCAGGAGCCTACAACCAGAACATACATAAAAGTGAATAACACTGCAATTGAACAAATCACAGAATTCCCATATTTGGGTAGTGTGATAACCTCTAATAACAAGTGGCTGTCAGAAATCAAGAAAATAATAGTGGTAGCAGAACAAGCCTTCCGAAATAAAAAGAACTTATTGCTAATCACCTCAGTTTGAAAGTCCTCTCAAGACCTTTGTTTGGAGTGTCTTACTGTATGGATGCGAAACCTGGACATTAGGAAAACAAAACTTAAGGCTGCAGAAATGTGATTTTGGAAAAGAATGACAAGATCAAGCTGGATGGACAGGAAAACAAATGATCTTACCCTGCAGGACGTGAAAGAGGACCTATTTATATTAAGAGCAATAAAGAAGACGGAAACAAAGTTTCATGGACAGGTATTAAGGCACGACTCTCTTCTCCAAATCATTATCGAGGGCAAAGTATTGGAAAAGAAACCTAGGGTTCGTCCAAGGATGTCGTACATCAAGAACTGCATTGGAGAACTGGCTGTGGTTCCTATGGCTGCATGAAGAGACTAGCAGAAAACCGTCAATTGTGTCTGCAGCGACAAGGCTTCGTCTTTAGTAAATGATGATGATGATGATGATGATGATGAATACGTAAAGGTTTCTTTCTTGGACATGTTAGGTTCTATCCATTCACCAAGATACTTAATTTTTTAAACCAAATTGATAATTCCATAATAATAATAATAATAATAATAATAATAATAATAATATCGTATGGTCTCGGGTGCCGGGTGCAAGCTTTGTTATTTGACACCCAAAGGGTAGCTTGCATGTCGAATTTCGTTGTTCCTTGAAGCACTATGAAAATCAAGGAGGTTAGATATCTAAGCTAGATATCTAGCGTTTTCTAGTTGAGAAATGAGGATATTTGTGTTGGCGGAAACTTTCGAGGTTAATTTTGCCATTATGAACACGGCCTACTGAATGCAAATGGTGTCGTAATTTTTGCCGCCTTTCGAAAATCACTTACCACGGCCAGGAGTGAACCTGCAAGCTTGGGGTTAGTTGGCCGACACGTTGACTACTCACCCACCGTGGCACTTGATGTTTGTAATAAATTCCATTTCTGCAAAGGAGATCTGGTGGTCTGCCCTGGAAGCTTGTGCTTGAAATGCTTCGTGGCCATATCCAAGGGATCAGCAAAACTACTAGTTCGTCTGCTAACACTACACAGTCAATTGAAAGATTCCTGTTTCCGTAGCCAAGTCTGACTCCACTTTGCACTCCTTCGGAACTCATTTATTTTTGCGCCATCCACGGATGACTTTGTCGAGATCCCAGTTGAACAGCAGAGGTCAGAGATCATCTCCCTGCCTAACCCCTGTTCTTATTTCTAAAGCATCTGAAATGTCTACTCAACTTTACTTTTGAGATGGTGTTGTATGAGTCTGCAAGATGATCGCTCATGTTTTGTCGTCTAAGCCAAATTCCATTAAAATCTGAATCAAAGTAGTTAAATCAATTCAGTCGTAGGCCTTCTTAAAGTCGACAAATATTACTATGAATTTCTCATTTATTCTTCTTCTTATTTTTATTTTGAATTCTGTTTCGACGCTCCTCATTTCTAGGACGAAATAACACGTTGACATTTACAGTAGACGCTATAAAATAAAGCAGCTTGGGTCAGCAGATTACATTACATAAAAGAGTGCACTAGTCCAGTCCATCACCGCCAGGATTATGGGACAGAGTGGCGCAATGAGTGCCAGTGTACCCCAGTCACGTCTGTCACTGCACTCGGATCGCGATTCCTCGCTCCAGGAAATAGAACACATCATTTCATGTGGTCATCTCAACGCAAACACATACAGTATTTCTCCCAGACACCGCTCAGTGGTAAGTATAGTATCTCCCATCCAGACAACCCGGGTACAATACCCGGCACAATCGTGTTGACCGACTGAAAAGCATAAATTTCGTTTACTAAGGCCACACATAAAATGACTCCAAATACGATAACATTACCGTACCGTTTAATTCTTCTTCCACCTCGTCTTTTCCCGTTACGCGGGGTCGGCTTTCTTAATCCTGAGGCGACACTCATTTCTTTGGAAAGCATCATCAGCAGATAGGCTCAATACTCTCATGGCCCTCTGGACCTTCGTCATTCATGTTGTTCGAGGTCTGCCACTCCCTCTCTTTTGCGTAGTCATGGAAAGGCACTTCTTCACTACTTGATTCTCCGGTCTTCGCATAACATGTCCATACCACCCTAGCCTGGTTTCTAAAATTTCTCTGTTATAGGCGCTACTTTGAAACTGCCCCGCACATGTTCATTACGGATTTTATCTTTGAGGGTAACTCCACCTGCCCAACGTAACATACGCATTTCAGTGGTATGTAGCTTTTGCTCATGTGCCTTTGTAGTAGCCCATGTTTCACTACCAAAGAGTAGGATTGGTCTTACGGCAGTTTTATAAACTTTCCCCTTCGTTCTTATGGGTATTTTCGGATCACATAAAACTCCTGTTAGTTCGCGCCATTTGTTCCACCCAGACGTGGCCCTATGGATTATATCGGCGGTTATCGTGCCATCTTCAGCAATGACGGAACCTGGATATTTGAATTTTGTTACCCTTGGTAAGGTTTCACCATCTAGTTTAAGTTCAATCGCCGGCCCCGTGGTGTTGGGGTAGCGCGCCTGCCTCTCACCGGGAGGCCCCGGGTTCGATCCCTGGCTCCGTCAGGGATTTAAAAAAACTGACGTGAGGGTTGGAACGGGGTGCACTCAGCCTCGTGAGGACAATTGAGTAGCTGTCTGACAGTGAGACAGTGCCCCGGTCACGAAAACCAAGATTAACGGCCGAGGGGACCCGACGCGCTGACCACGCGTCACCCCAAAATCTGCAGGCCAATTGGCTGGGCAGCGGTCGCTTGGTAGGCCTAGGCCCTTCAAGGGCTGTAGTGCCACGGGGTTAGTTAGTTTATCGTGCCATCTTCAGCAATGACGGAACCTAGATATTTGAATTTTGTTACCCTTGGTAAGGTTTTACCATCTAGTTTAAGTTCAATATTTGTCATACTGGGTTTATTGTTGTGGAAGTCGCATACCATATATTCAGTCTTGGTTCTACTAATGCGCAGTCCATTAGACTCTGGAGCTCTCCTCCATTGGTCTAAACTCTCCTGTAAGTCATAAATACTGTCAGATATTAGGGCCACATCGTCAGCGTACATATGATTCCACAGTAAGGGTTTCTGAAATTGTTTTGTTTGGTAGTTTATAGTAATATTGAATATCAGTGGACTTAGAGCACTTCCCTGATGAATCCCCACGTTGATATCAAAGCATTCGGACAAACCAGCTGGTCTTCTGACACATGTCTTTACATTGTTATACATATCCATTATGAGTTTTATGTGCAGTTCAGGAACGTTTTGCGACCTTAATGCTTGCCATATTAACGGTTTACAATTCTTCAAAAGAAGTCACCCATGGCATTGCATTGTTTGGGCCAGTGGTTGATGCCGTCCGCGAAGAATGAGATTAGTTCCTGCTGGAATTAACCTAACCCATAACTGCGTCCTGTACCTCGCCATCGGAGTGAAATCTTTGTCCTTAGGAATTTCTTTAACCATTTCCAGCCCATTCATACCATATGTCTTCATGCTCTTTATTATTTGTTTTCTATGCATTGAGAATTATTGTTGACTAGCAATAGTGCCCGGCTTCGCCCGGTGGATTCATTTGTTTTATGGATGATAATGAATACTACTACAGAACTGGCACATGATACTTAAACTAACAGAAAAAATATATCATTTTGTGGTGGTGGTGGTGGTAGTGGTGGTTGTAGTGGGGATGATAAGTAGTACAGTATAAAGGACGTAACATTCAGGTCATTTTCCCGTAATGATAATAATGATAATAATGAATAGGGAAACGGCTATTTTCTAACTACTGCAGTGACACATGTAATTTACAAACAAACAAAAAAAAGATTAGAAAGAGGAATAAGTGAAACAAAAGACACTGCCTAGGGCCTATATTTCATTGGCTGTTAGAAATGTAGAGACCAATAGTGTCGTCTTTTGTCGCATAGCGCCGTAGGAAAAGAATCAGAACACTTTGGAAAACTTCGGCTGTCCCGAGCTACTGAGGTAGCAATAGTATAATTTATAGCCACATAGCGCAAACGATAAGAAGAACTATCTCCAGGATTCATGTACGTTGTGATAATTGAAAATCCACAGCCTGCTTACAGTCGACCAACCGGGTCAGGGAATGGAATGAATGAAGCCCCCATCTAACGGCGAGGATATGAACTGTGCCGGCCACCGAAGCCTGTCGCACTCCCCTGGGGCTATGAATAAATGAATGACAGATGAAATGAAATGATAGTGGTGAGTGTTGCTGGAATAAAATTTGTGACAGGGAAAACCGGAGTACCCGGAGAAAAACCTGTCTGCCTCCGCTTTGTCCAGCACAAATCGCACTTGGAGTGACCGGGATTTGAACCACGAACCCAGCGGTGAGAGGCTGGCGTGCTGCCGCCTAAGCGACGGAGGATCTGTTGTGATAATTGTGGCTTCAAAATATTTTAGAATGGTGATAAAGGATGTAAGAGTAGTATTAAGATTGTGTATATATTAGATTCATTTAGAAAGTTAATTTTACATGTGTGTAAAGTATTAACGACGCCATATTGCATCAGTGGGCATCAACCATGTGTTATACTGATATGAGGCGTGTTAGTGATTAATACTCGGAGTACTTTTACGGTATAAATAGCTAATTTCATGGTAGTTTCATGTTTTGGATTGAGAGTTTAGTTACTTTTCATGGTAGCTTCATGTTTTGGATTGAGAGTTTAGTTACTTTTCATGGTAGCTTCATGTTTTGGATTGAGAGTTTAGTTACTTTTCATGGTAGCTTCATGTTTTGGATTGAGAGTTTAGTTACTTTTCATGGTAGCTTCATGTTTTGGATTGAGAGTTTAGTTACTTTTCATGGTAGTTTCATGTTTTGGATTGAGAGTTTAGTTACTTTTCATGGAATCGAAAGTTTGATGCTTTTCCATCGGTCGACACTGAAAATGGCTTCAAACACCATAAATTTCATGGAATGATAATTGTTTCTTTTGTTCCAAATGATTTGGCCGCGGTGGCCGAGAGCACTAACGCGCCACCTCGTGCCTCGCTGGCATCGCGAGAGCGTGGGTTCGAATCCCACCTCCTGAAAATGGTTTCCGTGGTTTCCCATTTTCACCACCAGGCGAATGCCGGGTCGGTTCCTTTCAATAGGTCCACGACCGATTTCCTTCCAATATCCCTTCCCTGACCCGTCCTGAAAATAAAAGTACATGACCATTGGCTGCATTAATAAAATGAGTGTCAAAAAATATATTAAAACTTAAAAAAAAAAAAGATTTGGGCTGGAAAGGGTTAACCCACCATTTGGCGCACGGTATTTTATATCGTCACTAAATACACTGAGTCTGGTGAGCCCATGCTATTGTTCCCTATCTTATTGTGGATAACTTTCTACAGCTATGCATTTATTAGTAGACTGATGCTTGCCCCGGTGGGTGAGTGGTTATCGTGTCGAACTGCCAACCCCAAACTTACAGGTTCGCTCCTGGCCATGGTAAGTGATTTTTGAAAGGTGACAAAAATCACGACACGCATGTCATACGTTGTTGGCACGTTAAAGAACCCATTTGAATTCAGTAGGCCGTGTTCATAATGGCAAAATATATCTCGGGATTTTCCGCCAACACAAAAAGTTCCTCCGTTCTCTACTAGAATGCGCTATAGTGTCAAGGAGCGTAGGTATCTAACCTCTTGACTTGCATAGAACTGCAAGGAGCAACAAAATTCGACATGCAAGCTGCCCTTTGGGCATCAAATAACAAAGCTTGCACCCGGCACCCGAGGCCAAACGATAAAGAAAAAGTAAACTAATAGTGTACAGAAGAATTATGAGAATTACAATCTAAATTGGAATTAAAATTAAAATAGAATAACATATATCTGCAAAATGAAATTGCAGTATGAAACATTGAATCTAAATTGAAATTCCATGACAATCCACAGCCTGCTTCCAGTCGTCCGACCGGGTCAGGGAATGGAATGAATGAAACCCGATCTAGCGGCGAGGATATGTAATGTGCCGGCTGCCGAAGCCTGTCGCACTCCCTTGGGGCAATGAATAAATGAATGACGAATGAAATCAAATAATAGTGGAGAGTGTTGCTGGAATTAAATTGTGACAGGGAAAACCGGAGTACCCGGAGATAAACCTGTCCGCCTTCGCTTTGTCCAGCACAAATCTCACATGGAGTGACCGGGATTTGAGCCACGGACCCAACGGTGACAGGCCGACGTGCTGCCGCCCAAGCCACGGAGGCTCTGTGAACAATCTATACTAATAAAATAAAGCTGAAGAGTTTGTTTGTTTGTTTGTTTGTTTGTTTGTTTGTGTGCTTAAACGCGCTAATCTCTGGAACTAACAGTCGGATTCGAAAATTCTTTTTGTATATTGCAACCATTCTGATTGCAAGGCTCAGCTCTTTTGAGTTTGTTAGGTAAGAAAATGGCGCTTGCTGGGAGGGAAGTTTGCATCTCTGTGTGGCATGGCAGGTGGCCTTGCCAATGAAGTTGGATGTTTTGTATATTCTTTTTATATTTCCATTAACGATGCTGTTTTGTTTATATATATATATCTATGTCTATTCTTGTGAAAGTCCATACTGCTAGATTTTGTATTAGAGTATCTGTCCGATTTATCTTTGAAGATTGTAGGAAGCCATGTTAGTATCTTTTGAGATGGTTAGATGAGAAAAAGAAATATGTTAGGTTTGGATTATAAAAGTGGATTGCTTATAGATAACGAAAAAGTTGTATAGTGAGAATTATTAATGAATTAAATGAATACCTGTGTTCCTATGGTGAGGTGCAGGTTCCTTTATGTTTTAATTGATGGTGATCTGAGTAATTAACGGTTAATAGAGGAATGTCCATCACATATATCAGGTATATGTACTATATGTCTGCCCTGTTGTTAAAATAAAATATCCCTTGTGAGAATAATCAACCACTACCCCGAAAAGGAAGAATATGTACGGTCACAATAGCAGTATTAGAAGACCTGATTCCAAGAAGGCGCTCCTCTACGGACGTCATTTAGCATTTACTGTACCGTATGTTTAGTGATAGGACTCCAACTATCCCAAAATTCATGTCATATTTTTTAGTTTTTAGGTCATATTTAGCTAGTTTTTAGGGCATATTTGCTTGCATATTTTGTACTTCTTTAGGTCTTAAACTTCCGAACCCTAGTGATTATGTAGAAAAATAGCTAAATGTTCAAGCTATAAAATGATGTAAACCATTGTAAAAAAAACAGGTCATCATCCCCTAAACATGGACTACCATTGGGGGCGTCTGAGAAGGTACCGGGAGTGTTTAACCACCTGAAAACCTGCACACCGTCCTCAGTTGCTGATTGCAGTAAGTTCTTAAGGCCTCCGGCAATGTTCACCCCTCCTAACACCCTCAACTGGCATGGGACCAAACCACCCCATCTCTTTCACCCCTAAGGAAGGTTTAAATCGAGATGTTTATCAGTGCTGCTAATGGGGGTGTCTTTCCCTAACGTTCCAAAAAAGTAGCTGTGCCTGTGTCACCACCCCTTCCCCTGCTACCCCCTTTTGTATGATTTTTCGAATCAGGCCCTTTTTAAGGGCTGAAATGAGGTCTTAATTGCTGAAAGGGCTGTCAAGATCCTTAGAAGTAGTGGTGACACGAAATCAACCCCTTCCGATCATTAATTGACATTCCATCCCCCAAAGTTGACATTTTTGCACCCTCAACCCTCCCTGTCTGGACGCGTAACGTGTCATGGCAGAGTTTTCAGAGTTGGATCAAAATTAAGCTTAGGGCCTGCAATCTAGCCCAAAACAACAGGTTGGATGAAAATGTATCGTTAAGATGGAAACGAGACCAAAACACTTTCAAAAGTTAACACCCTCTAGTAAGCACGCCCATGCCTAGGCAACCCACATCACGTCCGTGCGTGCGGGTTGCCTATGATGGAAAGGATGGACATGGGAGAAAAATGACTCTTTGTAATGATTTGTACCCTTTAATAGCGCGTAACGCCTCCAATCGCATCAATTACTGCCTCACGCCTTCGCCTCATGCTCTCAACAAGCGTTCTGATTAGGTCTTGGGGAATGTTGGCCCACTCTTCGAGTAGCGCTTGGCGCAGGTCTGCCAAAGTCTGGAGTTGCCGTTTCGCTGCTGCACTCGCGAGTACGTGGACTGAATTCATCATGTGAATGATTAATGCAAAGCTGTACATAATTATATACAGTACACAACTATAAAAAACATCATCGTCCCTGTAAACTTTGAAGCTAGATATTGCAAAACTGCCAAATTATGTAGGAAACAACAATTATAATTTCTCCTAAGTATTTAAATTGCTTCACTATTTCAACTTTCTTGTTATTTACTGTTATTTTAAATTTTGTAAATATTGTCAATTCAAATTGCAGTACAGTAAGTATGTAGTTAGTTTTAGTTGTAAGTATGAAGTTAATTTGTTTATTAGATATATGTCATTGTTCTATTAGACTGTGGTGTGTGAGTGTGTCTGGTGAGGGTGCATGTGAGTGGGCCTGGTGACAGACTGTTTTAGTGGTAGAATTTGTTTGTTGGTGAAACTTTAGTATTTTTTTTCGTTAGTAGAATTTTGGTATTTAATTGTTAGTAGAAGGTTAGTATTTTGTAGTAGAACTGCTCTTTACTTATTCTGAAAGGGAGTAGCAGCCTTTCAGAATAAATCAATTCTTTACTAGTCTAATAGACGGTTAAGATATTGATAATATAAGCCAACTAATGGCTACACTGCGTTCTGCTGCACGGCTGAAAGCAACGGGAAACTACAGCCGTAATGCTATTCCCGAGGATATGCACCTCTCTATGCATAATTACATGTGATGATGGCCTCCTCCCTTGTAAAATTTCAATCCGGAGGTAAACTAGTCCCCCGTTCGGATCTCCGGGTGGGGACTACTCGAGAGGGGGTTAACATCACAGAAGTGACAAAGAGGAAATCTGAAATTCTACGGATCGGAGCGTGGAATGTTAGAAGTCTGCTTGGAAGTGGAAAGTTAGAAAACTTAGAAAGGGAAATGGATAGGTTGAGGTTGGATTTGGTTGGGATTAGTGAAATGCGCTGGCAGGAAGAGCAGGACTTTTGGTCAGGAGACTATAGGGTCATTAGCACTAAATCAAACAATGGCCAAGCAGGGGTTGGTCTCATATTGAGTAGGAAACTTGGACAGCGGGTGGAATATTATGAGCAATACAGTGAACGGATTATTGTAGCAAAAATCAATACTAAACCTGCGTGCACCACAGTGGTACAAGTCTATATGCCTACCAGTCAAGCCGATGATGAGGATGTTGAAAAGGTCTACGAAGAAATAGATGACATTCTGGGGTATATCAAAGGTGATGAAAATGTTATAGTAATGGGAGATTGGAATGCTGTGGTAGGAAAAGGGAGAGAAGGGAAGATAGTAGGAGATTTCGGATTAGGTGAAAGGAATGATCGAGGAAGCAGGCTGATGGAATTCTGCACCGAACATGAGTTGGTCATAGCTAACACCTTGTTCGATAACCACAATAGAAGAATATACACATGGATGAGACCAGGAGATACAGGGCGTTACCAAATCGACTTCATTATGGTCAAGCAGAGGTTTCGAAACCAGATTTTGGATTGTAAAATATATCCTGGTGCTGACATAAACTCTGACCACAATCTGGTTGTAATGAAATGCAGATTAAAGTTGAAGAAACTGAAGAAAATTCAAAAGCCCAAAAGGTGGGCAATAGACAGACTGAAAGTGAAGGATGTAAACGAAAGATTCAAGAAGAGTATCTTTATACTCTTCTTGAAGGACTAATCAAAACCCCTAAACAAACTTCAATTGCAGACGAATGGGCACTTTTGAAGAATGAAATAACAAAATCCGCAGAAGAAAACATTGGTAGGAAAGAAAGAATAGGTAGAAAACCGTGGATCACTCAGGATATACTAGAATTGATGGATGAAAGGCGGAAACACAAGAATCTAAGAGATGAAAAGGGGAACGCAGAATACAGACGTCTGAGAAATGAGGTTAACAAGAAGTGCAAGGAAGCGAAAGAAGAATGGTTGAAAGAGAAATGTGCAGGTATAGAAAATTGTCTGAAATTAGGAAAAGTAGACACAGCTTATCGAAGGATTAAGAATACTTTTGGGGAAAAGAAGACTAAGTGCTGTAATATTAAGGACACAAATGGAAAGCCTCTAACTGATAGGGAAGGAAAGGTTGAGAGATGGAAAGCTTACATAGAGTGCTTGTATAAGGGAAAGGAGATTGAGAATCATGTAATGGAAAGGGAGGAGGAAATTGATGAGGATACAAAAGGAGATTTAATATTGAGATCAGAATTTGACAGAGCATTAGAGGACTTAGGCAGGAACAAACACCAGGCATAGATGATATACCGATTGAGTTGCTACGCTGCATAGGAGATGAAGGTCTGATCAGGTTATTTCACTTGGTGTGTAGGATTTATGAGACAGGTGAGGTACCCCCTGATTTCAAGAAGAATGTTATCATCCCTATACCAAAGAAAGTGGGAGCTGACAGATGTGAAGATTACCGTACAATCAGCTTGATTACTCATGCTTCAAAGATCCTGTCTAGAATAATTTACAAGAGGATTGAAAGCCAGATAGAAACGGAGTTGGGTGAAGACCAGTTTGGTTTCAGGAGAAATGTATGAACAAGGGAAGCTGTACTGTCTTAGGCTGATTTTGGAAGGTAGAATAAGGAAAGATAAGAGAACGTTCATGGCATTTGTAGACTTAGAAAAGGCTTTTGATAACGTTGATTGGACTAAATTGTTTGACATTTTGAAATCTATTGGAATAAAGTACAGGGATAGGAGGGTGATATACAATCTATACAGAAACCAGACAGCAGTCATTCGAGCTGAAGGACATGAGAGAGAAGCTGGTATTCAGAAAGGTGTAGGCAAGGCTGCAACTTATCACCCATACTTTTCAATCTTTACATTGAACAAGCAATGAAGGAAATTGGAGAAAAATTTAAAGTGGGAGTGAAGATTCAAGGAGAAATAATTTCAACTCTGAGATTTGCTGATGACATCGTCATCTTGGCCGACAAGCCTGAGGATTTGAATGAGTTTTTGAATGGTATGGATTCCGTCTTACGGAAGGAATTCATGATGAAAATTAATAAATGTAAAACAAAAATACTGGAATGCAGCCGAAATAAATCAGAAACCTCTATGGAGATCAAATTGGCAGGTGAAAAGCTGAAGGAAGTAGGAGACTTCTGTTACTTAGGAAGCAGAATAACCAGTGATGGACGAAGCAAAGAGGATATAAAAAGTAGGTTGGCTCAGGCTAGGAAAGCCTTTCTACAAAAAAGGAATCTGTTGACATCGAATATAGATTTAGGTATTTGGAAGTCATTTTTGAAAGCCTTTGTCTGGAGCGTAGCGCTCTATGGAAGTGAAACTTGGACTATTGGTGCAGCAGAAAAGAGGAGAATTGAAGCATTTGAAATGTGGTGTTACAGGAGAATGATGAAGATCAGATGGGTAGATAGGGTTACAAACGAAGAGGTATTAAGGCGAGTGGGAGAGGAGAGATGTTTCTGGCGACTGCTAATGAAGAGACGAGATAGGTTGGTAGGACACATACTAAGACACCCAGGAATAGCAAGCTTAGTTATGGAAGGAAGGGTCGAGGACAAGAACTGTAGGGGTAGACCAAGGTTAGAATATGTTAAGCAGATAGCCTCGGATGTAGGGTGTGGTAGCTATGTAGAGATGAAACGATTGGCTCAGGACAGGGAGGCATGGAGAGCTGCATCAAACCAGTCAAAAGACTGAAGACTCAAACAACACAATATGATAGCCAGATTCAAGAGGAATAGTTTAGGCTATGTAGCATTAGGCTACACCTCTCAGACACCTTAAAGATTGATTTTAGTTCAGTAAGTCGGAAGAACAAGCGCTCCCGAAGAGCTTCAATGATACCTGTCTGTTGTTGCCTGGCAATGTGGGCTGCATCACGTTGCTCCTACCAGTGTTCTGGTGCAGAATTGCGAGCTGCTTATAAATTGCAGTCACGGGGAGTAATTAGTGGGAAAATATTTCTGAGGCCGCTTAAAACAGTTATCATCATGACAATAGTATGCCTCTGTATAAGGTCGATGGTGTTGGTGCAGTTTACTGAGGTTATCAGCTGCAATAAGCGTTCGTGCTTTCCGATCCTTATCCTTGAGCGCTCCAGTTCTGTAGTAGTATTCATTATCATCCATAAAACAAATACATCCACCGGGCGAAGCCGGGCACTACTGCTAGTATAAAAATAAAATAATTGGAACTTGAAAAGTATTTCGGCTCCGATTGAGTGTGGATTAGCTATTGACTAAGGGTGGGCAAAACAATCAAGCAATAGCCTTATTCTGAATGGGCAGTAATTTGTTTGATTATAAACTCTAAATTTAGCCAATTAAAGGCTTGTTAAAAGTTCCTCAATTCCAGAGCGTGCTGATGTTTTAAAGCAATATTATTACAAAGCCTTAGGGAAACATTCTTTGGAAAGAAGCTGAATGTGTTCCTGTAAGGACGTTATATTGTTCTTTATTCGATTCCCTTCCCACAAAGAGCGTCTTGTTAATTCGTTCTCTATTAAAGCATTCTCTTTGAGGTATAAACTTCTCGTTTCCAAGTATTAATTCCTAATTTACGAGCAGTAATCTACTTTACGACTTGGGAACTTTATTTCATCCCTTGAAAATTCTTACACGGATCTGAAGAAGTTCCCACTCGTTTACCAGTATTCTGAAGATTTTTATATAATGCACACGGGATTTTTTCCGAGCATTCATTTATTGGTTTGGTTCAAGATCAGTTGAACAGACCACCAGCTCTTACAGTGATTGCCAATGTGTGTTCATGTCTTCCACCCTTCAAATTAATGTGATGTTCTGATAGGACATTTCCCTAATTCATGGCAACTTTCTTCATGTTGACTGGCTGCGTGACGCTGCGTTGACGTTCTCGCCTGCTGATCCCAAGGTTGCAAGATCGAATCCTGGCAGAGCCAGTTGGTATTTGAGGGTGCACAAATGCGAGGGAGATTTAAAGCACGTTATGGATCTCCTCCGTGATGAAATTCCGGACCCCGGCGCGGTGTCTCTAAATGTATCAGTAGTTAAAAGGGACGTAAAACCAATAATATTATATATTGATGTTAAGTATACGGGGCTTAGAGTCCTGATGTTCCAAGCCACCAAATTAAACAGCAACGATTACATCATCAACATCATCGTTGTTGTTTGAGTCTTCAGTCTTTTGACTGGTTTGATGCAGCCCTCCATGTCTCCCTGTCCTGAGCTAATCGTTCCATCTCTACATAGCTACCACACCCTACATCCGAGGCTATCTGTTTAACATATTCTAACCTTGGTCTACCCCTACAGTTATTTTCCTCGACCCTTCCTTCCATAACTAAGCTTGCTATTCCTGGGTGTCTTAGTATGTGTCCTACCAACCTATCACTTCCCTTCTTTAGCAGTCGCCAGAAACATCTCTCCTCTCCCACACGTCTTAATACCTCTTCGTTTGTAACCCTATCTACCCATCTGATCTTCATCATTCTCCTGTAACACCACATTTCAAATGCTTCAATTCTCCTCTTTTCTGCTGCACCAATAGTCCAAGTTTCACTTCCATAGAGCGCCACGCTCCAGACAAAGGCTTTCAAAAATGACTTCCTACTACCTAAATCTATATTCGATGTCAACAGATTCCTTTCTTGTAGAAATGCTTTCCTTGCCTGAGCCAGCCTACTTTTTATATCCTCTTTGCTTCGTCCATCACTGGTTATTTTGCTTCCTAAGTAACAGAAGTCTTATACTTCCTTCAGCTTTTCACCTGCCAATTTGATGCCCATAGAGGTTTCTCGTTTATTTCGGCTGCATTCCAGTATTTTTGTTTTACATTTATTAATTTTCATCATGAATTCCTTCCGTAAGACGGAACTCCAAAAACAACGACGACGGGAATACAGCAACAGCTGCAACTTCCTAGGGATAATTTATTATGAAATGCGTTCGAATGAATCCCTGTTACATTTTAATACCGTAGCGTAGTTACGCCGGTATTTTAAAACGTAGCCTATGCCAAAACAAGTAGTTCTGTAAATAACTAATATGCCTACTTTTGACTTTGTGTAGCTTTTCAGTCGGTGAACACGATTTTGCCCAATGAATAGGGGGGGGGGGAAGGGCACAAGATACACATATATAAATACATGTATTAGTCCATTTAATTGTGAACATTAACTAATACTTGTAATTTATTGCAGGAGTGTATTTATATATTTGTACCCCATTCATTGGGCACAACCGTGTTGACCGACTGAAAAGTTACAAAGTAAATTTGTATAGGCTGTCCGTTAGGTCGTCAGCCAGAAGGTTGGTTGGATCCCCAAAAAGTAACAAAGTAACAAAAACCCAAGGCAGCACTATATTGAGGCGTACTAGGCAAGATGAGGAGTGAGGTAGTTTGCCATTGCTTTCCTCTCTGAGTCAGAGCAGCAGTACCAACCCCAGGAGTAGAACCTTTCACAGCATCCACAGACACTGACTATACCCTGAATGCCATTACTAAGCACCACCCATACCTCAGTAGCTTCCATATAATCAAAGCCATCAGTGAGACTGCGACATCGGTTAATAGCCACATTTTAATCTAGCCTGTGCCAACAGACAAATTAAAATGTACAGCAGTCATCAAGAGATGGCGAAGAGGCTATTTGTATAGGCAACACTGGAAAAGGTATGACTTCAAATTTATACATGCCTACTTTTCCTTCCATTTCTGAATTCACTAGAAATGTTTGTATTGCAAAATGTCGATAATGAACTTCTGTTATTAACGTATAGCACCAAAGTGGAGTTTCGTTAAGAACTACTGTAAGCAATCTACTTCATGCACAACTGGAAGTTCGCTACAATGTCCTTGGCATAAGATATCAGTAAGGTCCACACCGTGGCGTAGCAACTAGATTTCTTGCCTGTCACCTAGCAGGTCCGGTGGTGATTACTGGCTCTGTCTAGAAATTTAATTCTGATCTGTAGGTAGGAACTAGGTAAAGTCAGCCTCATGAGACAGAACTGAGGAGAGATTGGATAGATTCCTTCCCAGCTATCCTGGGAGTGGTCTTCCGTATTTTCTTTTCACTACTAATCATTGCAAATGCCGGGAAGGTACCTAAATTAAGGCTACGTCCTACTCCTACCTAAACTCTAACCCTAATTACAAAAGAACACAGGTAATCAAACAGATTCCACACACACGCAAGCACACGAGCCTACATGACCACGATGTCACAAAACACCTAATTGGATGAAAGTAAACGAAATCAGTCAATATATGTAAAATTCCGAGTTATGGAATGAAATGAAATCTTGCAAGTATGTTTGATTTAGAAAGACGCAGTTAAAACGAACACATAAAACCGTGAGTTTCAAATAGCATGTTCCATTCAGATTAAGATAGCAGGCTTTTTAATTACTTTTCATGACCAATTCGAGGGACATTTTTTTTCAACCTCCGATGGTATATAAGAAGACAAGTGTAAATAACAAAATATATTTATTACTAAAACCTAATGTACAGAAATTGTTATTTTTTGATATAATCACCGTAAAGATGGAGGTATCTGTCACATCTGTGGATGAGATTTCCAATCCCCGCTTCATAGAATGCTGCTGCCTGAGAGTTGACATGAGCCTTAATGTTGGTTTGTAGCTCGCCGTTATTCTTAACCACATCTTTCAATTCAGGGAAGAACTTGTAAACTTAAGTGACCAGTTTACGTGAAATTCCAATCACAGGATGTGATATTTATCTCCGAAAGTCTCACAGGTATTGTCTTGGAATCGGACCCTGTTTGCCTTGGTGAGAGACAAGCAGACTGCACCATAAAGGCCCTATGTCCCCATAAACTTAGACTCAGGATGCCTCGTTAGAGATTCCTTGTCATAGTTAAGGACTCTTATCGGGTCACTTACGTTCCTTGCGGATATGGCACTCAGTTTATTAATGGAAAGAAAATTGAAATTTACACTCATTAGTAAATTGGCAGTGGTTCTTGATTGCGGAGAAGGAATACGGGAAGAACAATTTCTAAACCCTGTTGTTGTTGTTGTTGATGATTCATTCATTGTGACGTTATGGTCACGCAGCCTCGTGTACCTATCTGTAACTGTAAGGCCACTATTTTTAACAGCAAATGTCTATTGAACCTTATGACAATAGTAGTATAATACTGACTAACTGTTACATTTGCTATTTGGAAATAACTCTCAGTAAACGACTGTCACTGTATTCATGTTACAGCACACTGGGAGTCCTCTTTCATCGCCACGCTTGATTGAGCCCTGGCTGCCGCTGCGCTGGTAATACTGCTACTGCACAGTGAGTCCAATGAATCGTAATAACAGTTAGCAATACTTTTCATTCCGCTCAAGTATGATAAATTAACAGCGATGTACAGGTTTAGAATTTAATGACTGTGATAGAAATAATCAGTATCACCTGTCTCTAATGACAAGAATGGGATAAGCTACTTAAAATTTATATAGTGTGATCATCAGAAAAAACAATTGTGTCGAGTGGTTTGCCAAGTTATATCAAAATATTTTTTAAAAATCGAGTTTACCCTCCAGGGTGGTGGCTCCCACGGACTCAGCGAGGGAACTCACCCCTACCGCCATTTTTCAGGCAGTGTCCTAGAGCGGGGAACATCTAATCGGAGTGGATACAACTGGTGAGGTGGGATTAGCACCTCGCCCAGGCGGCCTCACCTGCAAAGCGAACAGGTGCCTATATCTAAATATTTTGTATAGTAAATGGAGGAAAGACCGGTCAAGAGCTGTGACCAAGAGCACTACCGCGTGCTTCGCTGGCATCGGGGGAGCGTGGGTTCAAATCCTACCTTGACTGTCCCGAAAATGGTTCTCGTGGTTTCCCATTTTCATCTCCAGGCAAATGCCGCGATGGTTCCTCCCAACAGGTCCACGGCTGACTTCCTTACAGAATCCCTTCCCTGTCCCTTCCTTAATTAGACGCAATTTAGCCGTCGCCTTGGTGATCGGCCTGTCAATCTGCTGACAAATTGTGTTCAATCCCCAGAAACCGTCCTTGCCACGATAGAGGGATGATCCCTCACAGAGTCCGTGGGTGACGCGAGCTGAGACGATATGAGATTTAAACAGAAGATCGCGGAAAGAACACGCACAGTAGGTCTAATGTTTGTTTTGGAACTATATCTGTTAAGAACAAAGACAGTACAGCACAGTCTCCGTCCGACTCAGCACGGCTCTGTTAGCTCATTGCCGCATTACATCTTGGGAATGGTCACCCCTTGCTTGGGCTTTTGAAGCTAACATTAGAAATAAACCAAGAAAGACTGTCAAGCCCAGCTGAGGATTTTATTGAGCTTTTAACATAAGAAAATGTTTTAACAACTTTTTAATATGTTACAGTGTATACTTTTGGTGATCCATGTGTGTTTTCATGTACAATTTTTAACTGCATCCAGTATATAAAGGGAATGTTTTAAGTGCTGCCCAAATAAAATAGGCTGATGAAGACGTCAATAAGTGTTAGACGTCGAAACATGTACCATGTTTTAAAAGACAGGTGATTGTATCACGAAATTTTAATAAACAGTGTTGACGAGGCGGAACCATTTGGAACTCTGTTCTTAATATAATTCAGTCAATACGGAAAAAATGTGCGACTCTCAGAGTCAAAAAACTATATCTGTTATTATACCAAGTTATTTAGACTTTTGCTTTCGCAGACTATTTATAAATACCTTCTTACCTACAATGACTCTGAACGTAATAACATACTACTTTACAAACAAATGTTCGTTTGGTCATCTTATCCAAGCGATTAGGTTACTGCAAGTAACAACGTCTTAATTATTTTTTTTTGGAATCGTTTCGGCCATCAATGGACCACGATGTTCTTCACTCATATGATCACTGTAAAGCTTGTTTTCTTGTCTGCCAGTAGATTTTCATTCTTGACGAATGTTCAGCTCTCCTTTCTTCCGTCCACTTGCAGTGAGGGCGAGGCATCACAGATGTTAAAGGGTGCAGATTACTGGTTGATTTAACCGCCTTTCTGAACAGGTTCCTATCCCAAACCAGAGCTTGATTGATTCGAGCTTCTGTTAGGTCCTTTTTAACTTGCATCGACCATTTACAATAGGATTTTTTTTTAGAGATTGATGAGTGGATTCGATATGAAAGTCGATGATGCTCCATCCGTTCCAAATGTCCAAAGAAAGACATTCTCCTTTTTCTCATCACACTCACCAAATCTTCTATATGTTCAAATAATTCATTGTTATGTCTTCTTCTGTAAGTACCATTATCATTATCATTAACAGGTCCTAATATTTTCCTTAGCAACGTCTTAAATATGATTTAGGAGTTCAATTTATTTCGACAATTATTTTATTTATCGTACGGCTTTTAGTGCCGGGAGTGTCCGAGGACATGTTCGGCTCGCCAGAGGCTGTAGCTGCTTCCAGTGGACACCCCTGGGGGGAGGGGGGGGGATATTATGAATATTATGAACACTTAAGGCGTTTATAAAGAAATGTGTGAATTACTGACCGCCTAACATTTCTGTAAATTAGGTATACTGTACATCTCGTGTGGACATCTATTCATGCGTTCAGTTTGTTTTACTTTAGGTCATGGTTGGATGGTTGGTTCTTAAGTTAAGGGGCTGCGACAACGCGGTCATGTAGCCCCGTGTACTTTGCGTGTGTGTAGAATCTGTTTGATAACCGGTGTTAATTGTGATGACTGTATTAGTGTGTGTTATCTGTTTTTAATTCAAGTAAGGACTGCAGACTTTTGAATTTTTCAAATAGTTCCTACTTTTGCCGCCAAACGCCACCGTCAACGACTACTAGTTCAGAACTTAGCTACCAGACGCCACCGCAGTAGGCTCTTGGCAACGAACGTAGCAACCTAAGAGCGTTGTTTACATTCTTAACCTATACAATTTAGCTTCACACAGGTGTAATTAGTATGAGGTTCTTTAACATGCCATAAATCTATGAAATGGGACGCCGGCTTTACTTCCCCTCCGAAGGAAGGCATACTGAGGGATTTTAACGCTCTAAAAAAATCCGACGACTTCGGCCGGATTTGAACCCGCGATCTTGGGCATAGAAGCTCAGCTTGCTACCGACTACGCCACCGAAGTCGGCCTTTAGGTCATGTATTATCATAATAGTAAAATGTTTACTCATAGATTTACTGTACTGCTTTTGGTTTAGTTACCTCTAGGTCCTACTTCAGCCTTTTCACACAACTACAACTCAAAATATTGTTCCAATAATTTATTTAAAACTGCTGTTGACATTTTATAACTAGAAAAATGCTGAGATAATTATTTTCCATTTGAAATTTGAAATTAAATCTGTCTCATTTTGACTGGAATCAACAAACAATATTTATATATAAGTTAAATTCTATAAAAACTTCACGATTAAAAGAATGAAATGTAACAGTTTATAAGCATTTCAAAACTAAATAGTCTTCACACTGTTGAGGTATTGAACCCTTATCATTGTGTCCAATAATAATGTTTCATATTAATAAAAACGATGGAAATACTAAATACATGATATGCTGGATATTTGAGTAATATTGATGTAGCAAGAAATCTGGACTTGGTAAGACATGCTACGTGCTGGCTGGAAATGACCAATAGTTTCACAACCAATGCTATTCTTATAT
This sequence comes from Meconema thalassinum, assembly GCA_946902985.2. NCBI lineage: Eukaryota > Metazoa > Arthropoda > Insecta > Orthoptera > Tettigoniidae > Meconema > Meconema thalassinum. Next base: position 879,963,395 of record OX336390.1, read on the forward strand.
TTCTGAGAAAATCAGATATGACGCTGTGGCGTACGTGACCATAAAAGGGCAAAATGCTGCGTACAAGGCAAGGAGTGAGAGAGAGGAGAATAGTCGTGACGTCAAAATAAGGGCGGGATTTGTAAGGTCAGAGCTCCAACGCCAACTTATCTGACCAATAAGAAAACATGACGCCAGAACATAGCGTCAGTGTGTTTTGCGCGGCAATCGGATATAAAAAGATCTAGCGATCGGTTTGCTTGTTCGACGGCAGATTCGCGACCTGTGAGAAAATACAAGATTTTTGAGAGGTCACACATAATTATAGGCCCATTACTTAAAATATTGAGGAGCTGTTTTTCTCCCACCATTGAAACTTTAGGCTTTCTGTATATATACAAATGTCTGAGATGAACCGGGACACTCCTAATTATTCTTCGACAGTCATTTTAAGACGTCCTTAAGACGATATGGTTTTAAAATTATAGTTGTGTGTCGGCAACGAAGTTGGAAATTTTCATAAATTGTGAGATGGCAATTAGCCATAGAATAGGGAAAGTCGACGATTCTGCATAGGACGATCTGAGGAAATAAAATACTTAGAACGCAGATAGAACAGTTTAAAAACTTTGATTTAATTGTGTTTTAACAGCAGCAAAATGTCGACCATGGAGAGAAGACAGCAAGCTTCATCCTCCATTACCATCAGTGTTATGGGCTAACGGCCTAATGATGGGAATTGACGAGGCGGGAGGCCTCTGGAAAGCAGTTTAAGTGATGAGTATTAAAAAATTGATTTATTGATTTTGGACGAGGGGAATCGCGAGAGATGTGTGGAACTTTGTATAGATTTTATTTGTGTGGTTTAATTTAAATTTCAGGGTTTGATTTCTTAACTGACATGCGTGTAGTAAATTTTGGCATTGCGTGACAATTATGTTGTACAGTAAATTTTGTAATTTAAATGTTTTCCTTATGTATACGTAATTCTTATTGCGAAACGGCCGCATCGATTAACGTATCTATAAAAAGTGTAGCCATGAATGAGAACCTAGGAACGACAATGATAAATGGACTGATTTAATGATATGTTAAACTAATTACTACGTGGGGGGAATATTTGCTTTTTGTTGCTTTGATAACTCGGGCTAGGACTGATCCTGTTATTTATTCTTTATTGTCATTTGGACATGTTGTGTGTCATTATCTGAGAGGTGTGCTGATTAATGCTACGACGAGATCTTCGAGAAATGTGCCACGTATTTTTGGGTGTAAGTGATGATGATGAGGAGAGGTAAAGCCTGTCCATGACTGCGATATCATTCCGGCAAACTAGTTATCCGTGGGGATAAGTTTGACCTGGGAATGTATTCTTAAAAATCCCTGAGAGGATGTTTTGAGATAATGTGTTATTTATTTGTACGCGTTTAACAGGTGGCGATTAGCAAAGGTGCTGTACGCTGGCTATGGGCCAGAATCTATATTTAGCATGGCACTAATTACTACTTGGGGGAAGAAATCAGCCACTCTCTCGGTGATGCGATAACAGGCCCGGTTGTCTCCAGCTCGTTATGACACGTTATGTTTGCTTTAAAGCCTAATGAGTTAAGGTTATTTTATTTGGTTTAATTTGGGAAGTTGCCATGTTGTCGATCCAAGTTTCTTTTATCATTACTACGACTTATTTGTTCATTGTTTTAAAACGCCAAACTTTCCGGCGTGAAAATTAAAAGTTATATTTTGTTGTTGTTGGCTCTTATTTTCAAGGCCATTGTATTCATATAAATATAATTTGGCAACCGGCCAAACCTGTTCATGTCATGTTATGCCTTCCTAGTGTTTAAGGTATAAGTCGGTAATTCCGCAGCCCTTATTTTAAATAATACACACGTGTATTTGGTTGTGGTAATCTAAGGTTAGAGCATGTCAGTAGTGTATATAAATATGTAATTGTTGTTCCCACATTTCCGTAATTCGTCCTTCGCAGTACGGAGTCCGTTCCCGAACCAACTGTTTTGGTCGGAAACGAGCGCCCGTCAAAATGCTCATTACTTGAACTAGTCTTAAAACCCGTGTCGCTCATAAATATTGAATTTTTGTACTATTTTATTTGTTTGTTATATTTGGATCTTGTGATCCGTTTTCTTTTGTTACTCTGACTTAAGTGACATTGCAGTCACAATGCTTGTTGACAGCTGTCATGCCATGTCGTCATGGTACGTCAGGCTGGTCAGTGTTAGATCTGTTCACGCGAGTGAACAATAAAAGGGTGGTTATAGTTTTCTTTTTTATGTTTGATTCAGTTAATAAATTTCATTTGTTAGTAGATCCTGTTGTTTTTCTTGGCTTTATAATAATAATAAGTTAACCTTATGAATCCTGGAAGTTATGTTGATAGCAAAACCTCTAAATCACATTCACAAGAATCCATTACGACCCCGAAATTTTGAATCTTGTCTACATGCTATTTTCCAAAGGGTTTATAAGAGTACCTTTGGCTTCCGAACGTGTGGCATTTGTGTTTTAGAGTAAAAAAATAGATCACCGGCATGTGATAAGTTTATTAACGTAAGTTAGGCGAAGATAATACCGCCAAATGTTTGAAAATATAAAGTCATGAAGTTTGCAATAAAGTAAATGTGGAACAAGTTAAGTGTTTGAACTTTGATTAAAATTAGAACAAACTGTTCCAGGCGCCCAATAAAATTAAATTAGCTTTGTGTAGAAAAGCCAAACTCAAAGAATTGTTTGACAGGAAGGTTAGACCTTAAAAACTAATTAATACTCTATTAATTGGTTAAAATTTGTAAGTAAAGTAAGGTCAGGAAGATTATAACTGAATCAAAGGGTTAAAATTAAATGAAATAATAAGTAAATTATACTCAGTGATGCTATAGTTTGTGGGAGTAATTTAAAGTAAATGAACTGAGTATGTAAAGGGTTAATGTGTGTATATTTAATATATGTGAGCGCGCGTATCCAGGGCTCCGCCCTTATGTCATTTCCCTATGTCTCAAATATATTATTGTTGTGATGGCAACTCTGGGAGAAATTCGCGAAGTGATTGAACTAGCATCCGCTCGTACGCGAGAACAACTTAGTGAGATGAGAAAGGACATAACCAATGAAATACAGACACAGTTAGCGGCAAATAGTGAAGAAACGCAGACACAGTTAGCGGCAAATAGTGTAGAAATGCAGACACAGTTAGCGGCGAATAGTGAAGAAACGCAGACACAGTTAACGGCTATAAATAAACAATCGGCAGAAACGCAGACACAGTTGGCGGCAAATAATGAAGAAATGCAGACACAGTTAGCTGCTATAAATAAACAATCGGAAGAAATACAGACACAGTTAAACACAAAACTATCTGAAGTTAACGAAAATATAAATCAGAAAATCGCTACACAAAACATTCTGGTTAGTGAACAATTACATAGGCAGTCTGAGAAAAACAATGAAATGTTAAACGCACAAGACGAAAGGAACACTCAAAATCTAGCTGCGCTAACGGTAGAAATCAAAGAGCACACAAAAGAACAGCTAATCCAATTAGCAAAGGACGTTAGCACTAACAATACCAAACAATTAGGAATAATAAAAGGTATCGAAGATTCGTTTAAAAAGGAAATAAAAGGAATGGATGAGACTGTTATGGCAAAACTAGCACAAATCGAGCAAGCGTGTTTGACCAGCTCATCTGAAATCAAAGAAGCACACACAAACTTAGAAAAAAGGTTTGAGAATATCGAACGAGGGACACAGGGTATGCAAGATCAGATAATTACAGTAGATAACAATATCACGGGCTTAGTGACGGAACTCAACAAATTAGAAATACAATCAATTAAGAAATGGAAAAAGTTAGAAATTGACCAGGAAGAAATTAAACAAACATTAGAACAGAACAACATTTCTCTGGGAGAAAGGATAGATAAACTTGAAGATAATCAGGAGGCTAATCAACAGGAAGTCGAAAAACGCTTTGTTAAATTGAAGGATACTATTAGGAAAGATTGGACCAAGATGAGCGCTGATTCGAAAGATGAACGGCTCGCAGTAAGCAAGAAGCTAGGGGAAAATAACGCGAAAATACAGGCGTTAGAAGAAAATATGAAGTTAAGGTTTCAAATTCAAGAGGACCGCATGATAAAATCGGAGTTGCAGTCACTTGGACATAATACGATGTTTGCGACACTAATGGAAAAGGGGAAAGGGGAGAATGCGGAAAGAGAGCACACAATAGACAGCCACGAGCTTGGGCAAAGTCCAAGAACGGTAGACACGCAAGCATTCCAGAATTATGAGGGTCGTAGCTCGACACCTCAAAACACACAACTTCCCACGCAAGTTATACAAGTCATCCGTGGAAACGAATTTAAACCGAATAAGTTTTTACCAGAGAGCGGAGGGACACCTAAAGCTTTCTTAAGGGAACTGACAGAATATTTTTCGGACCAAAATGTTAGCTCAACGCGACAATTAAGAATGGTTGAAAAATTTTTGGCGGGCTCAGCACTTACCTGGTATCTTGGATTTAAGAACACATTTAAATCAATGGAAGGTTTCCACAAGGCCTTCCTGAGCAAATACTGGAGTGGGTCGTATCAACAAAGCTTGCGAATGGATTTATACTCGCGCAAATACCATTCCACGCATCAGACGAAATATGCAGATTTTTTCGCCATGCAACTTGTCAAATTGCAGGATCTTGATAATCCCCCGAGCGAAATGGAGCTAATAACTACTATAGGAAAGCAGATGCCTATTAGCGTTCAGCAATTCTTGGTGGCGGCAAATATTACGACCGTGGTCCAGGCAGAAGAGGTATTAAGGAGGATAGATGAAACCACTAATTACATCAACCCGAGAGAGAAGAGACAGATAGAGTTAGTTAATGCAGTCGAAGTAGTCAAGACACCGAACAAAAACACGAGGTTGCAAGCTACAAACACTGGGGATAACCAAAGACGGCAGAACACCGAAGAATATGAGCCGAGATCTCAACCGAGATACGAAAATAGGGACAGAAACCATAACAATCAGGAAGAAACTAACCGCTACCGGAACACAAACAATCAGCAGTGGCGAGATAATAGGAGATACCAAACGTCATACAATAGGAATAATAATAACGCACCTTACAATCGAGGATGGCGTGGAGGACACTATAATCAACAATATAGGCCCAGGGACAATAGGCGTTACAATCAACAATATAACGCACAAAATAACCAGCGGTTTAACGAGCAATCGGATCCAAGGGATGATCAGAGAAATTGGAACGAGAGACACGCTGACCCGCAACAGTACCTGGAGGAGCCACGTAACATGGAAGGAAATAATGATAAATGGGAAAGAGCGATAGATCGGCGGAAGAATCCCGACACCCACGAGGAGGAAAACGGAACACATCAAATGTTGGAGGCCATGCATGTAGAAACCCAGAGATATTTGGAGGAGCTGCATGGAGAAGAAGAAAATAGAGCAGCCAACAATAGGAAACAGAAGAATAGCAGGAGAGATTCGCAGACCGTGTCAGGCAAGGGTCTCGAAATATGGTAAAAAAAAAGTTATTGTACGGGAATCGGAGAAGAAGAAGGGAGAAGGAAGAAGATGGCAACGCGGGGGAGAAGAAGGAGATGACATCACGGTAAAATGGAGAAGAGACAGGAGCGGCTTAAGGAAGTTCAACTAGGGGTTACGAACTTAGGTAACAACGCCTACAGAGTCCGAGAGGTGAGCACAGGAAACATGACAGTGTATAATATCTCATTTAAAATTGTATCATCAGAGAGAGCCATACGAACCGAGAAATAATGTTACTGCAGCAAATTAAACATTCGCGTGATAACATACAACAAAAGATACGGGGGTACTCGAGTGGTGAAAGCGCTCAAAAGACAGCTCTGACGTGTTTACAAGTTCAGGCGGAAGTCGTTAATGAATATGTTGATGTTTTGAAAGAGTGAGAGGGGAGACGAGTAGCAAGGAAAGAGGCCGGAGGGCATAAGTATACAGGAATTTCCTAATGAGTTTGGAACGAGACGGCTACTGAAACAGACAGAGGCGGACAGTCATTATATTTGAGGGTGACCAGCAACTTCAAATTTGAGCCAGAAAAGTAGGGGATGTGAAATTCGACTTCATTTGAGTTCGAATTTCATCAACTAGGGGTCAGATGAACCCTTATCATTGTGTCCAATAATAATGTTTCATATTAATAAAAACGATGGAAATACTAAATACATGATATGCTGGATATTTGAGTAATATTGATGTAGCAAGAAATCTGGACTTGGTAAGACATGCTACGTGCTGGCTGGAAATGACCAATAGTTTCACAACCAATGCTATTCTTATATTTCTGAGAAAATCAGATATGACGCTGTGGCGTACGTGACCATAAAAGGGCAAAATGCTGCGTACAAGGCAAGGAGTGAGAGAGAGGAGAATAGTCGTGACGTCAAAATAAGGGCGGGATTTGTAAGGTCAGAGCTCCAACGCCAACTTATCTGACCAATAAGAAAACATGACGCCAGAACATAGCGTCAGTGTGTTTTGCGCGGCAATCGGATATAAAAAGATCTAGCGATCGGTTTGCTTGTTCGACGGCAGATTCGCGACCTGTGAGAAAATACAAGATTTTTGAGAGGTCACACATAATTATAGGCCCATTACTTAAAATATTGAGGAGCTGTTTTTCTCCCACCATTGAAACTTTAGGCTTTCTGTATATATACAAATGTCTGAGATGAACCGGGACACTCCTAATTATTCTTCGACAGTCATTTTAAGACGTCCTTAAGACGATATGGTTTTAAAATTATAGTTGTGTGTCGGCAACGAAGTTGGAAATTTTCATAAATTGTGAGATGGCAATTAGCCATAGAATAGGGAAAGTCGACGATTCTGCATAGGACGATCTGAGGAAATAAAATACTTAGAACGCAGATAGAACAGTTTAAAAACTTTGATTTAATTGTGTTTTAACAGCAGCAAAATGTCGACCATGGAGAGAAGACAGCAAGCTTCATCCTCCATTACCATCAGTGTTATGGGCTAACGGCCTAATGATGGGAATTGACGAGGCGGGAGGCCTCTGGAAAGCAGTTTAAGTGATGAGTATTAAAAAATTGATTTATTGATTTTGGACGAGGGGAATCGCGAGAGATGTGTGGAACTTTGTATAGATTTTATTTGTGTGGTTTAATTTAAATTTCAGGGTTTGATTTCTTAACTGACATGCGTGTAGTAAATTTTGGCATTGCGTGACAATTATGTTGTACAGTAAATTTTGTAATTTAAATGTTTTCCTTATGTATACGTAATTCTTATTGCGAAACGGCCGCATCGATTAACGTATCTATAAAAAGTGTAGCCATGAATGAGAACCTAGGAACGACAATGATAAATGGACTGATTTAATGATATGTTAAACTAATTACTACGTGGGGGGAATATTTGCTTTTTGTTGCTTTGATAACTCGGGCTAGGACTGATCCTGTTATTTATTCTTTATTGTCATTTGGACATGTTGTGTGTCATTATCTGAGAGGTGTGCTGATTAATGCTACGACGAGATCTTCGAGAAATGTGCCACGTATTTTTGGGTGTAAGTGATGATGATGAGGAGAGGTAAAGCCTGTCCATGACTGCGATATCATTCCGGCAAACTAGTTATCCGTGGGGATAAGTTTGACCTGGGAATGTATTCTTAAAAATCCCTGAGAGGATGTTTTGAGATAATGTGTTATTTATTTGTACGCGTTTAACAGGTGGCGATTAGCAAAGGTGCAGTACGCTGGCTATGGGCCAGAATCTATATTTAGCATGGCACTAATTACTACTTGGGGGAAGAAATCAGCCACTCTCTCGGTGATGCGATAACAGGCCCGGTTGTCTCCAGCTCGTTATGACACGTTATGTTTGCTTTAAAGCCTAATGAGTTAAGGTTATTTTATTTGGTTTAATTTGGGAAGTTGCCATGTTGTCGATCCAAGTTTCTTTTATCATTACTACGACTTATTTGTTCATTGTTTTAAAACGCCAAACTTTCCGGCGTGAAAATTAAAAGTTATATTTTGTTGTTGTTGGCTCTTATTTTCAAGGCCATTGTATTCATATAAATATAATTTGGCAACCGGCCAAACCTGTTCATGTCATGTTATGCCTTCCTAGTGTTTAAGGTATAAGTCGGTAATTCCGCAGCCCTTATTTTAAATAATACACACGTGTATTTGGTTGTGGTAATCTAAGGTTAGAGCATGTCAGTAGTGTATATAAATATGTAATTGTTGTTCCCACATTTCCGTAATTCGTCCTTCGCAGTACGGAGTCCGTTCCCGAACCAACTGTTTTGGTCGGAAACGAGCGCCCGTCAAAATGCTCATTACTTGAACTAGTCTTAAAACCCGTGTCGCTCATAAATATTGAATTTTTGTACTATTTTATTTGTTTGTTATATTTGGATCTTGTGATCCGTTTTCTTTTGTTACTCTGACTTAAGTGACATTGCAGTCACAATGCTTGTTGACAGCTGTCATGCCATGTCGTCATGGTACGTCAGGCTGGTCAGTGTTAGATCTGTTCACGCGAGTGAACAATAAAAGGGTGGTTATAGTTTTCTTTTTTATGTTTGATTCAGTTAATAAATTTCATTTGTTAGTAGATCCTGTTGTTTTTCTTGGCTTTATAATAATAATAAGTTAACCTTATGAATCCTGGAAGTTATGTTGATAGCAAAACCTCTAAATCACATTCACAAGAATCCATTACGACCCCGAAATTTTGAATCTTGTCTACATGCTATTTTCCAAAGGGTTTAGTATATACAATTAAATTTTCTTAAACGATGTCACTCGTAAACTGTATTTTTGAGAGAAACATTTTAGATGACGTACTGCCCCCGTAATTGAATTATATAGAAACCACGGTGGCTATTTTGGAAATTATAGCGAAAGTTATGGCTGTCATAGTTATGACGTGGGTAGTCATGACGTAAGCACGGATGACGCAGACGTTATGCCAGCAGGCTACTTGAGCTGAGATTCTCAGTGACGTCAGCATTTATTCGAGAAGGATCCGAGATGTACGACGCAGTCGCAGGAAACGTGGAATTCTGCTGAGGAAGAAATTATGCTATTGGAGGGGAGGCTCAAACCAATGAACGATAGTCTGAAGGAAGACGGAGATTGCTGAAACTATGGTATTTTTATTACTTTTTGGAATGCAGAATTGTGGAAATCCATTTGCAGTAGAGGCTTTGTTCTGGAATTTTGGTGAAATTTATTTTCAGTTTTTGAATTTTGAAAATCCGTCATGTATTGACGAAGTTGGAACTTCTAGCGATGACGCAGTAACACGCGATGGAAGGGATAGATACGCCCCTCATGAAGTTCATAAAAGGCCTTGCGCAGAAGAGAGGAGCCTCATTGTCTCATTCTCAGATTATAAATCAATCGTCAGATTTCAAATAGTCATTTCAGTGAAACGTCGAGTGAGATTATTAGTGAAAAAGTCGTCTTTGTAACGCGTGGCGAAGCCACTGCATAAAACGAGAGTCGAACTTACAAGCAGTGCAGGTTTACTGTGAAGTAAATCTAGGTGAAGTTGAAACGACCCTTATAACGCTTCTACAAGATTAGCTGTGAACAGTTAGCGGTCGCCTATAAGCTAATTCTCTTGTGCATTGCTACAGTAAGGACTGTAGGAAAGCTGAACAATTTCGAGGAAGTATTTTGGAAGTTATTGACAATTTTAGACGACTGACAAAAGTGATTTTCTCGCCACAGGAGAAACACTTTGTATAGCCAGACTCTACGCTACGGCTGACAGGGCTAGTGAAATAGGGAGACTTCAGATTGCTTTTGTGACACAACACTGCAGTATAATGGAGCAATTTAATATGGCAGTTTGTTCTTCTAATACTATTACCGAAGAGAAGATGGAAGGCTAAAGGACTTAATGCAATTGGGACATATTTCAACGGAGTAAGATAGCAGCATGGAACTTCGCTAATTGCTATTCCATACAAGCGAACATGTGGTAAATAACCATCTACACCCATGTTTCGTGATTAAAGGCTGAATACTATCAAACAGCAATAGAAATGATTTCATACTTTCTGAATATGAATATTTCTTCGGAAATTTATACAAAAACTTCATGGCGATTTTCAACTGGAACTTCAGGGATTTTTCAAGAGAGGTCAGGGTTGTCCCGACTCACAAAGAAGATTATTGCCGGAAGGATGTCGTTCGTCTTCGTGAAGCAGTTCGATTCTCCGATGGTGCTGTTTCTGGTTTCGAGGATGGAGCTCAGCTTTAACTTGGTGAAATGGATCCATCAACAGTCTTCTTTGGGGAATTTTCCTCTGGAACGTCAATCGGCAGATAAGGTAGTCGTGAACGTTTATTGTATTTGAGTTTCTTAGCAATATTTGAGCAACCATTTTTCCCATATTTTTGTCCTCATGTATTTTTGCCCGATATTCTTGTTTGAGATTCCTATTCTCAGTTCACCTTGATGAGTTATGCCTTTTTCGACGTTTTAATAAGACATTGTTATGTCATGGGCATAATTAAATGATTTTGAATCAGTTGAGACTGATATTTAGATTTTTCAGTAATTTGCTTATTTTTGTAGTCACGATTTGACTGTAAGTTAATGATTTTTATGGCAGATTTAAATTCAGACAGCATGTCACTTTATTAAAGTAATTCTACCCCAGTTTAATTACTTTGACCAATTTTCTGTCATCATCAAGAAGGAAGAACATTTAAATGATTTTAGAGCGTTAAAATCCAGTACGTTGTCGACGATCTTGGAAATACTAGTCGTTATTTGAATTGATTGCAACACAGACATTTATCGTCAGTCATGAACGACCATTGCATCTTAGGCAATTTTGTGAAAGATGAACATTAATTATGAATTATTGAATGCATTAAATTCGTGAAACTTGTGTTAGGTTTTTTCTCATATAGAGATTTATATAAGGATGTTTGCATTCCCCAGTCTAATTGGATTCTATTCGACTATTTTGCAGTTAGTCGCACTTTGTTTGATGATAGTATTTTTATACTACAATTCTTTGAAGATGTTAATCTTAAATTTTGATAGACCAGACAGGCGTATATAAGCGTATTCACTATTAAATTTGTTTGTGATTGGCAAATTTTTATTTCATTTCGATTCATGAATGAAATCCACGAAGTTTAAATGACAACAGTTTTGAAACAATTATTGATATAAGAATTTTTAAGTGGAACTATGAATGTATAATCGATAGTGCAGCGGACATGTTGAAAGTCGCTGATGTATAATGCCCTTAAATAAATGAAGGAGATTCCCACAGTAATTAATAATGATAAAGATTGTATTAGGGGAGGATTTTGTAAATGCTGTGGAAGATTTTGATGCCGTATATTTTAATATATGATGAATTTTGGGCTATTTTGAATGCAGTTTGTGCATTATTTTGTAAGCGAAGTATTTTCCGCTAGAGTGTATTGTCATAGTTCGTTGAAAATTAATCAAGTGAATTTACTGTTATAATTAACAAGAGTTTGAAAGAATTTGAGATAAGATTTTGAATGAAGATTACCGTCACAAATAATTAAAATTATTACAACCTTTATTAAACCAGATTGTGACATTTACATGTATAACTAACCTTCATTGGTCGATTATATTAAACACGATTATGAATTTACCAACCGGATAAAACATGTGGTTCAATGTATTTCTTAAATTATTAATTTAAATAATTTAAATGTTGATATTGTAAATAATAAATGTAAATATCTTTGACAATAATGTGGAACGAAAGTAATGTTAAAGGCGTGTTTAAAAATTTTGTAATTATTTTCGACAATATTATAAACAATTTATAATTGTTATAAATAATTTATGTGATTTTGTTATAAACATTTAAGAGTGTGTTTGATACTCTAAACTATGCTTTTTAAATATTTGGATGATAACTTAACAAGTTTAAGGATAGTTAAAATAATCCAGTGGGATGTGAGTTAAGCATTTGAAAGATTTGCGTCAATATGTATGAGTTGTCTTGTAGACATTTAAAGCTTTAAAAGGAGCTGAATTCTTACGCAAGTGTGGCGTGACGAGTGAGCCCCATTTGACAGGTGTGAGCCAGGTTGAAGGGTAGACCAGCCGGCCAAACATCTGGTTATAAGCGGGTGAGGTCGATACTCCGGCCTTGTGCCTATTAATAAAAGTGTTATGTTTATTAAAAGAAACCAAATGCTCTATATATGTCGTACCCTGACTTCCTCATCCAATCCAAATGTGTTTTAAAATGTTACGTTATTTTGAGCTCATGGGAGCTAACATATTGTTTGATAAATTTGCAAGTCCTTTAGGAGGACGTAGTCAGATTGACATAGGCTACTGATAGCCACGTTTATTTTGTTGAGTTGTGAAAATCATACTCTTTATTTGAAAATAAAGCTCTTGTACAGTTCAAAGTTCTCGTCTTCGGTCTGGTTCATTTTTAAATGTCATGGTGAAGGTTATTGTGAGAGCATACTTTAATGATCCTGTTGTCAACCCAATCCCCGAGATATTTATAAGAGGTAAGTAAAAGTAAGTATGAAACCCCGTCTATTTTGGTGTGTTCCACAATAATTTTTCTTGGTAACTTCTGTGTTCAAACCTCGGTAGTATCTGTCAGTGCCATTTTCATTGATGTAGCTGAGCTGGTGCGATTGATTGTTGGCAATCCGATTGAGGGGGCGGATATCCGACAGCCTACTATCCGGGTAAACGGGGACAGAAGGATTGGCGACCCAAGAACGTGGGGCTGAGTCAACAGAAGGATTGGCGCACCTAAAACGTTGGGGCTCGATTCAACATAACTGGATCACCAGGTTGAACGCCAGTAGGATTGGCAAACCTAAAACGTGTGGTTCGATTAGACTCAAATAAAGAGGTTGATTCTTTGTTAGATGTCTTGGCCAATTGTAGAATTTAAGAGTGTGATTATATAGGAATTAAATGTTGTACTGTAGTAGGAAAATTACACTCAGAAAAGATCAGATATTATACAACTTGAGAAAGGTTAAATGGGCTGGAAACTTAGGAAAATCGCCTATGATCTGGAATCTTATTTTATTTGACCGGCTTATGACATTTTAGTCATATTAAAGATAAAATTAAATTATTTGGATTGTAAATGTAAAATCATTTGTGTTAGGATATTTTAAAATGGGCCAGGGAAATTTGAACATGTGCTTGAGTTTGTTTCAACATGAAGTATCTTCGAATATTAATTATAAGGTAGTTATAAGTTAGATTTAAGACAGAAAATTGATCAAATTTATATATGGTGAAAAGTGTTGCTCAAATGTTGTTATTTTGCTCTTTTGATGTATGTCCCTACAGCAGTCTAATTTTTGAATAATATTGTAATGGCAGATGAAAGTTTGAAGATGATGTTAGCGGAGATGTCTGCTAATATGAAGCAGATGATGGAGGAGAATGCTAGTAATTTGAAAGCAAGTATGAAGGAGAATGCTAGTCGAATGGAGGAGAATATGAAAACTCTTCAGACCAGTTCTGCTAACTTAGAGGATAATATGTCGCGTTTACAGATTAATACCCAAGGAATTGAGAATACTGTAACTGACATCCGCTCCGACATGTCCAATGTTAAAATAGATGTGTCTAATATGCATAAAAATGTTGCTGATGTTAAAATAGATGTTGCTAATGTGCATAAAGATCTTACAATGTTGAATTTAGATGTTGCTAATGTCCGTAGTGATATTTCTTGTGCTAGGGCTGAGGTAGTTGTTGTCAAAAATGATGTTGCGACTGTCCAAGACAAGGTTGAGGAAGTCCAAAGAGGAATCCAAAATGTTAGAACTGATGTGTCCAATGTTCAGGTTGATATTAATAACATTCATTCGGATGTAAACGAGATGCAAAGTGACATAAATAAAATTCAAGTAGAGGTCAACACAGTTTTCGTAGACGTTGCTAAAGTCCAAACTGATGTAAATAAAGTCAGGGAAGAGATAGAAAATTCGAAAACCCTTTGTACACGTAATATAAGTGCATTTACGACTAGGCTAGTTGATGAGTCAGTTAGAACGACAGCGTCTTTAGAAGGTTTAAAGTTTGATGTAGAGGTCATGAGAACCCAAGTATTAGACCATAATAAAGTATTGAAAGAGGATATTGAATTAGACATAGCAGAAATGTTAACGGCAAATGTAGCAATATGGAAAGACGAGTGGAATAGGTCAAGTGGGGAACATGTAACCCAAATTCAGGATCGTATTGAAAGGAAACTTGCCAGTACTCAAATTGATATTAACAATGAAGTAGTACAGATTAGGAAAGATTTAAGCGTCAGGATGGATTCGCTATCCGAAAGACAAGTCGAAGATAGGACACAATTAGGTCAGGATGTGCAAACATTAAAATCTGCATTAGAGGAACAGATTCATAAAGTTGTCTCTGATGTGAATGAAACGACGAGTAAACTGCAGAATTTGAAGTTAGGAGAGGCTAATTTAATGGAGACCTACAAAGAAGAGTTAATCAAGAAAGTCTTAACGGAAATCACTGACAAGGATACAGTAGGCTTGGCTTGCGAAACCAGTAGGAATTATGCCAGAAGATATAACCTAGATCCAGAAGAGAGAGACGTGACTCCTGAAGAACGTATATCCAGATTCAGGGAGGAAGATGACGAGAGGAATATGGAACCTGAGTGGAACTATCGTGATAGTGGGAAAAACTACCCGGATTCATATCCGAGGAACGTAACGGTCATTAGGAATTTTGAAGATAAACCGCAAAAATTCAGTAACACGGATAGTTTGACACCTATCGAATATGTAAGGAACCTCAAAGATTATTTCATCGAAGCTCACATTCCCAGAGAGAGAGAGATGAAAATAGTGGAGAGATATTTGATTGGAGGACCCCTCGAATGGTTTCGCGCATTTAGATACACATTCAGTAACTTTGACGAGTTTGCAGAGGCATTAATCAAACGATTTTGGTCCATAGAAGCGCAGAATTCGTTAAGAGCGGAGGTGTATTCAAGAAAATACTCCGGTACTCTTCCAACGCGGTACGCTGATTTCTTTACGAGTCAATTATCCCGCTTGAGATTCTTACAACCCCCATTGTCCACGGAGCAACTTATTGATGCGATTTCTCGTATGCTGCCAGTTGAGGTGAGAAGACTAATAATTTCGTCCAACATCAGGGATTTAACCAGCATGGATGAATTACTGAGGAGGTTAGACTACACAAGTCCAATGCCTAACGTGGTACAGAAAGGTCAAAGGCATGACTTTAAAGAAATAAATACTGTATATATGGACCAAGTCCAACAAACTGACAAGCCAGATGAGGAGAAAACTGACAATGTAGGTCCTCACAGGAATAATCAGTTTCGAAATAACAGATCGCAAGGTTACCGACCGTATCAACAGAGAAGAGGCTGGAACTATAACCGAGGAAATTACAATGGAAGAGGCAGATATTACAACAATAATGGTTATAACAGGAATTATAATAGGAATAACCAGAACCAAAACAGAAATCAGAATCCTCAAGGTCAGGTTATGACACCCGATCAGTATCAGGAAAGAGAGAAGGAAAGCCAGCAATACCTGAAAGAATTACGGGAAAAAGAAGCAGACAACCAAAAGAAAAGGCAGGATGTTGTAATCGATCCTGGGCCTTCTACGAGCCAACAGAATTTTGAGGTCGGTAACACAAAAAAAAACGCCGATTTCTCAACGTCAGTGAGAACCTGTAAATACATTGCCACACCACACCTGATTACGATTAATGAGATATATGAAGTGACTGATGAAGATTTGCTAGAAAGAGGGGTATAGTTAAAGAGGAAAGACCATGTGCCTTACCTATTATTTCTGTTCGGATAGATGGACAACAGTATAAAGCCCTGATGGATACTGGTGCAATTATCTCCATCATTTCAGAGGAATGTTATCAAAGTCTGCTAAGAGGAGAGAACATGACAGTTCTACCTGTTTCTACCGTCAAAGTGAGAGGGATATTCCAAGATAAGGCAGTGAAGTGCAAGATTCAAGTATTATTGAACTTTGAGATCAATGGAAGGAATTATGAACAGATCTTCATTGTGGTGAGCAAGATCAATTTTGATATGGTGCTTGGAATCGATTTTATATCGAAGGTCGGAGCTATTATTGACATGAAGAACAGAAGTATTAGCTTTAATGATGGGTACATAATCACAGAAGAGATAGAAAAACAGGACGTGAAAAACAGTCTGGAAATAGACCTTAGGGAAGAAATTTTGAATACTATAGTTAATGAAGTGGAAAATTTAGCAGAAATACCCAGTAGAAAAACTGAAGGATTTGAAGAAATTCAGGGGGAATTTGAGGATCTGATAAAGGAATTCCAAGATATTTTCGTTGAAAAGCCTGGATTGATTAAGGATTATAAATACAAGATAAGGCTGACAGATGAAACCCCTTACCAGAAGAGAATATACCCCATTCCTGAGAAATACTATCAAGAAGTACGAGGGTTAATCAGAAAAATGGAGGTAGACGGTATTATTAAAAAACAGGCGTCGTCTTATATAAACCCCATCACAGTAGTGAAGAAAAGTAATGGTCAGATACGTCTTTGTCTCGATGCCAGGACCATTAACTTGAAGATTCTTCCAGAAAATGACCGACCACCCAAGATTAGAGATCTGCTTCGAAAATTCAAAGGGAGAGCATGTTTCAGCGTTCCTGACTTGACGTCTTCATTTTATCAAGTTCAGCTAGAAGAAGATAGTATGCAGTACACTGGATTCCTATTTGACCAGACGTCATGGGTCTTTGTCCGAATGCCTTTTGGTATGGTTAACAGTGGACCAGCACTTATTCGAGCACTTGATAGTAAGCTCACTGACGAAGTGAAAGAAAATGTAATCTGCTACATCGACGATTTAATCGTATCTTCACCCAGCGCCGCAGAACATTTAGTGCACTTGAGAAAGTTGTTCGAGAATTTACGGGAGGCCAATATCAAGGTGAATTTTGGAAAATGTCAATTCTTGAAGCAGGAAATAAATTACTTGGGGCATACTATTGATAAAGATGGATATCATCCAAACATGAAAAAAGTAGATGCGATCACGAGATTTCCAAAGCCAACTAAGGTGAAACAAGTCAGAGAATTTGTAGGAGCATGCCAATTTATTAGCAGCCACTGTCCAAGATACTCGGAAATTATGGCTCCTCTGTATGACTTACTCAAGAAGAATAACAGATGGAAATGGAGTACCGCTGCAGACGAGGCTTTTGAGAAAGCAAAAGAGATGCTCAGAAATAATGTGAAACTGGAGTACCCAGACTTTGAGAAGGTGTTCTATATTGAGTCTGATGCATCAAGAGTAGGCATTAGTGCAGTCTTATACCAGAAAGACGAGGCAGGCAACAAGCACTACATTGCGTTCACTAGTCGGAAGTTGAAGAAACACGAGGAAAACTACTTCACGACGGAGCTTGAAGCGTTAGCTTTTGTAACAGCATTGCAAGCCTGGAAGAAAATACTGCTGGGACATAAGGTCATCATTATTACTGACCATAAAGCACTACAGTTTATGCTGCAAACTGACATGTCGAGTGATAGATTGACACGTTGGGCTTTGTTCACCCAACAGTTTAACGCCACTATCGTCCACCAGCCTGGGAAAGATAACTTACTGGCTGATGCTCTATCACGTAACCCTATTAAAAATGTGCAGATACACCATGTACAATTGGAGCAAGAAGATCAAGAAACCGTTAGGAGGTTAGCCCGAATCGGTGTGTCACAGAAGAGACACGCTCCAATAAGGAAAATGTACAGGTTCCTCAAGGGTTACATGGACAATACTGATGTTGACTATGCAGTTACACGGAGAAATTCACGACACTTTGTCTTGAGTGGAGACATCGTATGCAAGTATGCTGACTCTGCGCATACAAAACTCCGAATAGTCGTGCCACCTAAACTTGTTGTCAATTTAGTGTGGGTAGCTCATCACGCAACTGGACATGCCGGTTTAGATAAGACTCTTAATACTCTTAAAGAGAGATTTATCTGGACTAACATGCGTTCCAGCATTGCCAAGGTCATTAGATCTTGTGACAAATGTCAAAGAGCAAAGTATGCTTCTGCTTTATTAAAAGGAAAACCGAAGGCTATGATTCCTTCTAAGCCAAACGAACTAATGGCGACGGACATATTTGGCCCCTGTCCGAAGGGATATCAGGGTAACCAGTACCTGTTGGTTACCGTGGATGTTTTCTCAAAATTTGTTACAATGAGTCCCATGCAGAAAGCTAACACAAGGAACGTAGTAAGCAGACTGGAAAATGCTGTATTTCCTAAAGCTGGTATACCAGAATATCTACTGTCAGATCATGGAACGCAGTTTACATCCGTGGAATTTGCAGCGGATATGGAAAGGCTTGGCATTAAGCACTTATTTTCAAGCGTGCGTTACCCAGAATCGAATTCCTCAGAAAGATATATGGCTGAATTTTCGAAATTCTGTCGAATTTTCTGTCCTAATGATCATTCTGGTTGGGTGAGATTTGTACCCCTTATAGAGGAATGTCTGAACTCTACAGTGCAGGAGAGTACAGGAGAAGTGCCAATGCGACTTCATCTTGGAAGAAACCCAGAAAGGCCGTGGGATAATCTTTTCAACCACATTCCTAGAGATCCCGACTTAGGAAGGCAGCAGAGGATTGACAAGGCGAAGGAACAACTCCAGAAAGCAGCAGAGAAACGATTGAAAAGAGTAGCTGGAAAACGCTTTGGTGCACCCTTACAAGTTGGAAATCTTGTATTATTACGCAGACCTGTCAAGGCTGACATGAGCAAGAAAATATACCCCAAATTTGGAAATGTATTCATGGGGCCGTTTAGGATTACGAACGCCTATGGAAACAACTGCTATGAACTCTACGATGATGAGAATAACGTCATTTACGACAAGTTCAATGCTGGAAATTTAAAAAGATACTATCCTAGAGTAAGCCAGTAATAATTCAATTTCGTGTTCAAGAGAGTTGAGGTACTTGTAACACTGAGTTTAAAAACAATTTGCAACTGTTTTTAAAACGTGGTGAGAGGAGAATGCCCCCGTAATTGAATTATATAGAAACCACGGTGGCTATTTTGGAAATTATAGCGAAAGTTATGGCTGTCATAGTTATGACGTGGGTAGTCATGACGTAAGCACGGATGACGCAGACGTTATGACAGCAGGCTACTTGAGCTGAGATTCTCAGTGACGTCAGCATTTATTCGAGAAGGATCCGAGATGTACGACGCAGTCGCAGGAAACGTGGAATTCTGCTGAGGAAGAAATTATGCTATTGGAGGGGAGGCTCAAACCAATGAACGATAGTCTGAAGGAAGACGGAGATTGCTGAAACTATGGTATTTTTATTACTTTTTGGAATGCAGAATTGTGGAAATCCATTTGCAGTAGAGGCTTTGTTCTGGAATTTTGGTGAAATTTATTTTCATTTTTTGAATTTTGAAAATCCGTCATGTATTGACGAAGTTGGAACTTCTAGCGATGACGCAGTAACACGCGATGGAAGGGATAGATACGCCCCTCATGAAGTTCATAAAAGGCCTTGCGCAGAAGAGAGGAGCCTCATTGTCTCATTCTCAGATTATAAATCAATCGTCAGATTTCAAATAGTCATTTCAGTGAAACGTCGAGTGAGATTATTAGTGAAAAAGTCGTCTTTGTAACGCGTGGCGAAGCCACTGCATAAAACGAGAGTCGAACTTACAAGCAGTGCAGGTTTACTGTGAAGTAAATCTAGGTGAAGTTGAAACGACCCTTATAACGCTTCTACAAGATTAGCTGTGAACAGTTAGCGGTCGCCTATAAGCTAATTCTCTTGTGCATTGCTACAGTAAGGACTGTCGAAAAGCTGAACAATTTCGAGGAAATATTTTGGAAGTTATTGACAATTTTAGACGACTGACAAAAGTGATTTTCTCGCCACAGGAGAAACACTTTGTATAGCCAGACTCTACGCTACGGCTGACAGGGCTAGTGAAATAGGGAGACTTCAGATTGCTTTTGTGACACAACACTGCAGTATAATGGAGCAATTTAATATGGCAGTTTGTTCTTCTAATACTATTACCGAAGAGAAGATGGAAGGCTAAAGGACTTAATGCAATTGGGACATATTTCAACGGAGTAAGATAGCAGCATGGAACTTCGCTAATTGCTATTCCATACAAGCGAACATGTGGTAAATAACCATCTACACCCATGTTTCGTGATTAAAGGCTGAATACTATCAAACAGCAATAGAAATGATTTCATACTTTCTGAATATGAATATTTCTTCGGAAATTTATACAAAAACTTCATGGCGATTTTCAACTGGAACTTCAGGGATTTTTCAAGAGAGGTCAGGGTTGTCCCGACTCACAAAGAAGATTATTGCCGGAAGGATGTCGTTCGTCTTCGTGAAGCAGTTCGATTCTCCGATGGTGCTGTTTCTGGTTTCGAGGATGGAGCTCAGCTTTAACTTGGTGAAATGGATCCATCAACAGTCTTCTTTGGGGAATTTTCCCCTGGAACGTCAATCGGCAGATAAGGTAGTCGTGAACGTTTATTGTATTTGAGTTTCTTAGCAATATTTGAGCAACCATTTTTCCCATATTTTTGTCCTCATGTATTTTTGCCCGATATTCTTGTTTGAGATTCCTATTCTCAGTTCACCTTGATGAGTTATGCCTTTTTCGACGTTTTATTAAGACATTGTTATGTCATGGGCATAATTAAATGATTTTGAATCAGTTGAGACTGATATTTAGATTTTTCAGTAATTTGCTTATTTTTGTAGTCACGATTTGACTGTAAGTTAATGATTTTTATGGCAGATTTAAATTCAGACAGCATGTCACTTTATTAAAGTAATTCTACCCCAGTTTAATTACTTTGACCAATTTTCTGTCATCATCAAGAAGGAAGAACATTTAAATGATTTTAGAGCGTTAAAATCCAGTACGTTGTCGACGATCTTGGAAATACTAGTCGTTATTTGAATTGATTGCAACACAGACATTTATCGTCAGTCATGAACGACCATTGCATCTTAGGCAATTTTGTGAAAGATGAACATTAATTATGAATTATTGAATGCATTAAATTCGTGAAACTTGTGTTAGGTTTTTTCTCATATAGAGATTTATATAAGGATGTTTGCATTCCCCAGTCTAATTGGATTCTATTCGACTATTTTGCAGTTAGTCGCACTTTGTTTGATGATAGTATTTTTATACTACAATTCTTTGAAGATGTTAATCTTAAATTTTGATAGACCAGACAGGCGTATATAAGCGTATTCACTATTAAATTTGTTTGTGATTGGCAAATTTTTATTTCATTTCGATTCATGAATGAAATCCACGAAGTTTAAATGACAACAGTTTTGAAACAATTATTGATATAAGAATTTTTAAGTGGAACTATGAATGTATAATCGATAGTGCAGCGGACATGCTGAAAGTCTCAGATGTATAATGCCCTTAAATAAATGAAGGAGATTCCCACAGTAATTAATAATGATAAAGATTGTATTAGGGGAGGATTTTGTAAATGCTGTGGAAGATTTTGATGCCGTATATTTTAATATATGATGAATTTTGGGCTATTTTGAATGCAGTTTGTGCATTATTTTGTAAGCGAAGTATTTTCCGCTAGAGTGTATTGTCATAGTTCGTTGAAAATTAATCAAGTGAATTTACTGTTATAATTAACAAGAGTTTGAAAGAATTTGAGATAAGATTTTGAATGAAGATTACCGTCACAAATAATTAAAATTATTACAACCTTTATTAAACCAGATTGTGACATTTACATGTATAACTAACCTTCATTGGTCGATTATATTAAACACGATTATGAATTTACCAACCGGATAAAACATGTGGTTCAATGTATTTCTTAAATTATTAATTTAAATAATTTAAATGTTGATATTGTAAATAATAAATGTAAATATCTTTGACAATAATGTGGAACGAAAGTAATGTTAAAGGCGTGTTTAAAAATTTTGTAATTATTTTCGACAATATTATAAACAATTTATAATTGTTATAAATAATTTATGTGATTTTGTTATAAACATTTAAGAGTGTGTTTGATACTCTAAACTATGCTTTTTAAATATTTGGATGATAACTTAACAAGTTTAAGGATAGTTAAAATAATCCAGTGGGATGTGAGTTAAGCATTTGAGATTTGCGTCAATATGTATGAGTTGTCTTGTAGACATTTAAAGCTTTAAAAGGAGCTGAATTCTTACGCAAGTGTGGCGTGACGAGTGAGCCCCATTTGACAGGTGTGAGCCAGGTTGAAGGGTAGACCAGCCGGCCAAACATCTGGTTATAAGCGGGTGAGGTCGATACTCCGGCCTTGTGCCTATTAATAAAAGTGTTATGTTTATTAAAAGAAACCAAATGCTCTATATATGTCGTACCCTGACTTCCTCATCCAATCCAAATGTGTTTTAAAATGTTACGTTATTTTGAGCTCATGGGAGCTAACATATTGTTTGATAAATTTGCAAGTCCTTTAGGAGGACGTAGTCAGATTGACATAGGCTACTGATAGCCACGTTTATTTTGTTGAGTTGTGAAAATCATACTCTTTATTTGAAAATAAAGCTCTTGTACAGTTCAAAGTTCTCGTCTTCGGTCTGGTTCATTTTTAAATGTCATGGTGAAGGTTATTGTGAGAGCATACTTTAATGATCCTGTTGTCAACCCAATCCCCGAGATATTTATAAGAGGTAAGTAAAAGTAAGTATGAAACCCCGTCTATTTTGGTGTGTTCCACAATAATTTTTCTTGGTAACTTCTGTGTTCAAACCTCGGTAGTATCTGTCAGTGCCATTTTCATTGATGTAGCTGAGCTGGTGCGATTGATTGTTGGCAATCCGATTGAGGGGGCGGATATCCGACAGCCTACTATCCGGGTAAACGGGGACAGAAGGATTGGCGACCCAAGAACGTGGGGCTGAGTCAACAGAAGGATTGGCGCACCTAAAACGTTGGGGCTCGATTCAACATAACTGGATCACCAGGTTGAACGCCAGTAGGATTGGCAAACCTAAAACGTGTGGTTCGATTAGACTCAAATAAAGAGGTTGATTCTTTGTTAGATGTCTTGGCCAATTGTAGAATTTAAGAGTGTGATTATATAGGAATTAAATGTTGTACTGTAGTAGGAAAATTACACTCAGAAAAGATCAGATATTATACAACTTGAGAAAGGTTAAATGGGCTGGAAACTTAGGAAAATCGCCTATGATCTGGAATCTTATTTTATTTGACCGGCTTATGACATTTTAGTCATATTAAAGATAAAATTAAATTATTTGGATTGTAAATGTAAAATCATTTGTGTTAGGATATTTTAAAATGGGCCAGGGAAATTTGAACATGTGCTTGAGTTTGTTTCAACATGAAGTATCTTCGAATATTAATTATAAGGTAGTTATAAGTTAGATTTAAGACAGAAAATTGATCAAATTTATATATGGTGAAAAGTGTTGCTCAAATGTTGTTATTTTGCTCTTTTGATGTATGTCCCTACAGCAGTCTAATTTTTGAATAATATTGTAATGGCAGATGAAAGTTTGAAGATGATGTTAGCGGAGATGTCTGCTAATATGAAGCAGATGATGGAGGAGAATGCTAGTAATTTGAAAGCAAGTATGAAGGAGAATGCTAGTCGAATGGAGGAGAATATGAAAACTCTTCAGACCAGTTCTGCTAACTTAGAGGATAATATGTCGCGTTTACAGATTAATACCCAAGGAATTGAGAATACTGTAACTGACATCCGCTCCGACATGTCCAATGTTAAAATAGATGTGTCTAATATGCATAAAAATGTTGCTGATGTTAAAATAGATGTTGCTAATGTGCATAAAGATCTTACAATGTTGAATTTAGATGTTGCTAATGTCCGTAGTGATATTTCTTGTGCTAGGGCTGAGGTAGTTGTTGTCAAAAATGATGTTGCGACTGTCCAAGACAAGGTTGAGGAAGTCCAAAGAGGAATCCAAAATGTTAGAACTGATGTGTCCAATGTTCAGGTTGATATTAATAACATTCATTCGGATGTAAACGAGATGCAAAGTGACATAAATAAAATTCAAGTAGAGGTCAACACAGTTTTCGTAGACGTTGCTAAAGTCCAAACTGATGTAAATAAAGTCAGGGAAGAGATAGAAAATTCGAAAACCCTTTGTACACGTAATATAAGTGCATTTACGACTAGGCTAGTTGATGAGTCAGTTAGAACGACAGCGTCTTTAGAAGGTTTAAAGTTTGATGTAGAGGTCATGAGAACCCAAGTATTAGACCATAATAAAGTATTGAAAGAGGATATTGAATTAGACATAGCAGAAATGTTAACGGCAAATGTAGCAATATGGAAAGACGAGTGGAATAGGTCAAGTGGGGAACATGTAACCCAAATTCAGGATCGTATTGAAAGGAAACTTGCCAGTACTCAAATTGATATTAACAATGAAGTAGTACAGATTAGGAAAGATTTAAGCGTCAGGATGGATTCGCTATCCGAAAGACAAGTCGAAGATAGGACACAATTAGGTCAGGATGTGCAAACATTAAAATCTGCATTAGAGGAACAGATTCATAAAGTTGTCTCTGATGTGAATGAAACGACGAGTAAACTGCAGAATTTGAAGTTAGGAGAGGCTAATTTAATGGAGACCTACAAAGAAGAGTTAATCAAGAAAGTCTTAACGGAAATCACTGACAAGGATACAGTAGGCTTGGCTTGCGAAACCAGTAGGAATTATGCCAGAAGATATAACCTAGATCCAGAAGAGAGAGACGTGACTCCTGAAGAACGTATATCCAGATTCAGGGAGGAAGATGACGAGAGGAATATGGAACCTGAGTGGAACTATCGTGATAGTGGGAAAAACTACCCGGATTCATATCCGAGGAACGTAACGGTCATTAGGAATTTTGAAGATAAACCGCAAAAATTCAGTAACACGGATAGTTTGACACCTATCGAATATGTAAGGAACCTCAAAGATTATTTCATCGAAGCTCACATTCCCAGAGAGAGAGAGATGAAAATAGTGGAGAGATATTTGATTGGAGGACCCCTCGAATGGTTTCGCGCATTTAGATACACATTCAGTAACTTTGACGAGTTTGCAGAGGCATTAATCAAACGATTTTGGTCCATAGAAGCGCAGAATTCGTTAAGAGCGGAGGTGTATTCAAGAAAATACTCCGGTACTCTTCCAACGCGGTACGCTGATTTCTTTACGAGTCAATTATCCCGCTTGAGATTCTTACAACCCCCATTGTCCACGGAGCAACTTATTGATGCGATTTCTCGTATGCTGCCAGTTGAGGTGAGAAGACTAATAATTTCGTCCAACATCAGGGATTTAACCAGCATGGATGAATTACTGAGGAGGTTAGACTACACAAGTCCAATGCCTAACGTGGTACAGAAAGGTCAAAGGCATGACTTTAAAGAAATAAATACTGTATATATGGACCAAGTCCAACAAACTGACAAGCCAGATGAGGAGAAAACTGACAATGTAGGTCCTCACAGGAATAATCAGTTTCGAAATAACAGATCGCAAGGTTACCGACCGTATCAACAGAGAAGAGGCTGGAACTATAACCGAGGAAATTACAATGGAAGAGGCAGATATTACAACAATAATGGTTATAACAGGAATTATAATAGGAATAACCAGAACCAAAACAGAAATCAGAATCCTCAAGGTCAGGTTATGACACCCGATCAGTATCAGGAAAGAGAGAAGGAAAGCCAGCAATACCTGAAAGAATTACGGGAAAAAGAAGCAGACAACCAAAAGAAAAGGCAGGATGTTGTAATCGATCCTGGGCCTTCTACGAGCCAACAGAATTTTGAGGTCGGTAACACAAAAAAAAACGCCGATTTCTCAACGTCAGTGAGAACCTGTAAATACATTGCCACACCACACCTGATTACGATTAATGAGATATATGAAGTGACTGATGAAGATTTGCTAGAAAGAGGGGTATAGTTAAAGAGGAAAGACCATGTGCCTTACCTATTATTTCTGTTCGGATAGATGGACAACAGTATAAAGCCCTGATGGATACTGGTGCAATTATCTCCATCATTTCAGAGGAATGTTATCAAAGTCTGCTAAGAGGAGAGAACATGACAGTTCTACCTGTTTCTACCGTCAAAGTGAGAGGGATATTCCAAGATAAGGCAGTGAAGTGCAAGATTCAAGTATTATTGAACTTTGAGATCAATGGAAGGAATTATGAACAGATCTTCATTGTGGTGAGCAAGATCAATTTTGATATGGTGCTTGGAATCGATTTTATATCGAAGGTCGGAGCTATTATTGACATGAAGAACAGAAGTATTAGCTTTAATGATGGGTACATAATCACAGAAGAGATAGAAAAACAGGACGTGAAAAACAGTCTGGAAATAGACCTTAGGGAAGAAATTTTGAATACTATAGTTAATGAAGTGGAAAATTTAGCAGAAATACCCAGTAGAAAAACTGAAGGATTTGAAGAAATTCAGGGGGAATTTGAGGATCTGATAAAGGAATTCCAAGATATTTTCGTTGAAAAGCCTGGATTGATTAAGGATTATAAATACAAGATAAGGCTGACAGATGAAACCCCTTACCAGAAGAGAATATACCCCATTCCTGAGAAATACTATCAAGAAGTACGAGGGTTAATCAGAAAAATGGAGGTAGACGGTATTATTAAAAAACAGGCGTCGTCTTATATAAACCCCATCACAGTAGTGAAGAAAAGTAATGGTCAGATACGTCTTTGTCTCGATGCCAGGACCATTAACTTGAAGATTCTTCCAGAAAATGACCGACCACCCAAGATTAGAGATCTGCTTCGAAAATTCAAAGGGAGAGCATGTTTCAGCGTTCCTGACTTGACGTCTTCATTTTATCAAGTTCAGCTAGAAGAAGATAGTATGCAGTACACTGGATTCCTATTTGACCAGACGTCATGGGTCTTTGTCCGAATGCCTTTTGGTATGGTTAACAGTGGACCAGCACTTATTCGAGCACTTGATAGTAAGCTCACTGACGAAGTGAAAGAAAATGTAATCTGCTACATCGACGATTTAATCGTATCTTCACCCAGCGCCGCAGAACATTTAGTGCACTTGAGAAAGTTGTTCGAGAATTTACGGGAGGCCAATATCAAGGTGAATTTTGGAAAATGTCAATTCTTGAAGCAGGAAATAAATTACTTGGGGCATACTATTGATAAAGATGGATATCATCCAAACATGAAAAAAGTAGATGCGATCACGAGATTTCCAAAGCCAACTAAGGTGAAACAAGTCAGAGAATTTGTAGGAGCATGCCAATTTATTAGCAGCCACTGTCCAAGATACTCGGAAATTATGGCTCCTCTGTATGACTTACTCAAGAAGAATAACAGATGGAAATGGAGTACCGCTGCAGACGAGGCTTTTGAGAAAGCAAAAGAGATGCTCAGAAATAATGTGAAACTGGAGTACCCAGACTTTGAGAAGGTGTTCTATATTGAGTCTGATGCATCAAGAGTAGGCATTAGTGCAGTCTTATACCAGAAAGACGAGGCAGGCAACAAGCACTACATTGCGTTCACTAGTCGGAAGTTGAAGAAACACGAGGAAAACTACTTCACGACGGAGCTTGAAGCGTTAGCTTTTGTAACAGCATTGCAAGCCTGGAAGAAAATACTGCTGGGACATAAGGTCATCATTATTACTGACCATAAAGCACTACAGTTTATGCTGCAAACTGACATGTCGAGTGATAGATTGACACGTTGGGCTTTGTTCACCCAACAGTTTAACGCCACTATCGTCCACCAGCCTGGGAAAGATAACTTACTGGCTGATGCTCTATCACGTAACCCTATTAAAAATGTGCAGATACACCATGTACAATTGGAGCAAGAAGATCAAGAAACCGTTAGGAGGTTAGCCCGAATCGGTGTGTCACAGAAGAGACACGCTCCAATAAGGAAAATGTACAGGTTCCTCAAGGGTTACATGGACAATACTGATGTTGACTATGCAGTTACACGGAGAAATTCACGACACTTTGTCTTGAGTGGAGACATCGTATGCAAGTATGCTGACTCTGCGCATACAAAACTCCGAATAGTCGTGCCACCTAAACTTGTTGTCAATTTAGTGTGGGTAGCTCATCACGCAACTGGACATGCCGGTTTAGATAAGACTCTTAATACTCTTAAAGAGAGATTTATCTGGACTAACATGCGTTCCAGCATTGCCAAGGTCATTAGATCTTGTGACAAATGTCAAAGAGCAAAGTATGCTTCTGCTTTATTAAAAGGAAAACCGAAGGCTATGATTCCTTCTAAGCCAAACGAACTAATGGCGACGGACATATTTGGCCCCTGTCCGAAGGGATATCAGGGTAACCAGTACCTGTTGGTTACCGTGGATGTTTTCTCAAAATTTGTTACAATGAGTCCCATGCAGAAAGCTAACACAAGGAACGTAGTAAGCAGACTGGAAAATGCTGTATTTCCTAAAGCTGGTATACCAGAATATCTACTGTCAGATCATGGAACGCAGTTTACATCCGTGGAATTTGCAGCGGATATGGAAAGGCTTGGCATTAAGCACTTATTTTCAAGCGTGCGTTACCCAGAATCGAATTCCTCAGAAAGATATATGGCTGAATTTTCGAAATTCTGTCGAATTTTCTGTCCTAATGATCATTCTGGTTGGGTGAGATTTGTACCCCTTATAGAGGAATGTCTGAACTCTACAGTGCAGGAGAGTACAGGAGAAGTGCCAATGCGACTTCATCTTGGAAGAAACCCAGAAAGGCCGTGGGATAATCTTTTCAACCACATTCCTAGAGATCCCGACTTAGGAAGGCAGCAGAGGATTGACAAGGCGAAGGAACAACTCCAGAAAGCAGCAGAGAAACGATTGAAAAGAGTAGCTGGAAAACGCTTTGGTGCACCCTTACAAGTTGGAAATCTTGTATTATTACGCAGACCTGTCAAGGCTGACATGAGCAAGAAAATATACCCCAAATTTGGAAATGTATTCATGGGGCCGTTTAGGATTACGAACGCCTATGGAAACAACTGCTATGAACTCTACGATGATGAGAATAACGTCATTTACGACAAGTTCAATGCTGGAAATTTAAAAAGATACTATCCTAGAGTAAGCCAGTAATAATTCAATTTCGTGTTCAAGAGAGTTGAGGTACTTGTAACACTGAGTTTAAAAACAATTTGCAACTGTTTTTAAAACGTGGTGAGAGGAGAATGCCCCCGTAATTGAATTATATAGAAACCACGGTGGCTATTTTGGAAATTATAGCGAAAGTTATGGCTGTCATAGTTATGACGTGGGTAGTCATGACGTAAGCACGGATGACGCAGACGTTATGACAGCAGGCTACTTGAGCTGAGATTCTCAGTGACGTCAGCATTTATTCGAGAAGGATCCGAGATGTACGACGCAGTCGCAGGAAACGTGGAATTCTGCTGAGGAAGAAATTATGCTATTGGAGGGGAGGCTCAAACCAATGAACGATAGTCTGAAGGAAGACGGAGATTGCTGAAACTATGGTATTTTTATTACTTTTTGGAATGCAGAATTGTGGAAATCCATTTGCAGTAGAGGCTTTGTTCTGGAATTTTGGTGAAATTTATTTTCATTTTTTGAATTTTGAAAATCCGTCATGTATTGACGAAGTTGGAACTTCTAGCGATGGACGCAGTAACACGCGATGGAAGGGATAGATACGCCCCTCATGAAGTTCATAAAAGGCCTTGCGCAGAAGAGAGGAGCCTCATTGTCTCATTCTCAGATTATAAATCAATCGTCAGATTTCAAATAGTCATTTCAGTGAAACGTCGAGTGAGATTATTAGTGAAAAAGTCGTCTTTGTAACGCGTGGCGAAGCCACTGCATAAAACGAGAGTCGAACTTACAAGCAGTGCAGGTTTACTGTGAAGTAAATCTAGGTGAAGTTGAAACGACCCTTATAACGCTTCTACAAGATTAGCTGTGAACAGTTAGCGGTCGCCTATAAGCTAATTCTCTTGTGCATTCTACAGTAAGGACTGTCGAAAAGCTGAACAATTTCGAGGAAATATTTTGGAAGTTATTGACAATTTTAGACGACTGACAAAAGTGATTTTCTCGCCACAGGAGAAACACTTTGTATAGCCAGACTCTACGCTACGGCTGACAGGGCTAGTGAAATAGGGAGACTTCAGATTGCTTTTGTGACACAACACTGCAGTATAATGGAGCAATTTAATATGGCAGTTTGTTCTTCTAATACTATTACCGAAGAGAAGATGGAAGGCTAAAGGACTTAATGCAATTGGGACATATTTCAACGGAGTAAGATAGCAGCATGGAACTTCGCTAATTGCTATTCCATACAAGCGAACATGTGGTAAATAACCATCTACACCCATGTTTCGTGATTAAAGGCTGAATACTATCAAACAGCAATAGAAATGATTTCATACTTTCTGAATATGAATATTTCTTCGGAAATTTATACAAAAACTTCATGGCGATTTTCAACTGGAACTTCAGGGATTTTTCAAGAGAGGTCAGGGTTGTCCCGACTCACAAAGAAGATTATTGCCGGAAGGATGTCGTTCGTCTTCGTGAAGCAGTTCGATTCTCCGATGGTGCTGTTTCTGGTTTCGAGGATGGAGCTCAGCTTTAACTTGGTGAAATGGATCCATCAACAGTCTTCTTTGGGGAATTTTCCCCTGGAACGTCAATCGGCAGATAAGGTAGTCGTGAACGTTTATTGTATTTGAGTTTCTTAGCAATATTTGAGCAACCATTTTTCCCATATTTTTGTCCTCATGTATTTTTGCCCGATATTCTTGTTTGAGATTCCTATTCTCAGTTCACCTTGATGAGTTATGCCTTTTTCGACGTTTTATTAAGACATTGTTATGTCATGGGCATAATTAAATGATTTTGAATCAGTTGAGACTGATATTTAGATTTTTCAGTAATTTGCTTATTTTTGTAGTCACGATTTGACTGTAAGTTAATGATTTTTATGGCAGATTTAAATTCAGACAGCATGTCACTTTATTAAAGTAATTCTACCCCAGTTTAATTACTTTGACCAATTTTCTGTCATCATCAAGAAGGAAGAACATTTAAATGATTTTAGAGCGTTAAAATCCAGTACGTTGTCGACGATCTTGGAAATACTAGTCGTTATTTGAATTGATTGCAACACAGACATTTATCGTCAGTCATGAACGACCATTGCATCTTAGGCAATTTTGTGAAAGATGAACATTAATTATGAATTATTGAATGCATTAAATTCGTGAAACTTGTGTTAGGTTTTTTCTCATATAGAGATTTATATAAGGATGTTTGCATTCCCCAGTCTAATTGGATTCTATTCGACTATTTTGCAGTTAGTCGCACTTTGTTTGATGATAGTATTTTTATACTACAATTCTTTGAAGATGTTAATCTTAAATTTTGATAGACCAGACAGGCGTATATAAGCGTATTCACTATTAAATTTGTTTGTGATTGGCAAATTTTTATTTCATTTCG
The DNA here is from genome assembly GCA_946902985.2 of Meconema thalassinum. Classification (NCBI taxonomy): domain Eukaryota; kingdom Metazoa; phylum Arthropoda; class Insecta; order Orthoptera; family Tettigoniidae; genus Meconema; species Meconema thalassinum. The sequence continues at coordinate 879,995,088 of OX336390.1, forward strand.
ATTCATGAATGAAATCCACGAAGTTTAAATGACAACAGTTTTGAAACAATTATTGATATAAGAATTTTTAAGTGGAACTATGAATGTATAATCGATAGTGCAGCGGACATGCTGAAAGTCTCAGATGTATAATGCCCTTAAATAAATGAAGGAGATTCCCACAGTAATTAATAATGATAAAGATTGTATTAGGGGAGGATTTTGTAAATGCTGTGGAAGATTTTGATGCCGTATATTTTAATATATGATGAATTTTGGGCTATTTTGAATGCAGTTTGTGCATTATTTTGTAAGCGAAGTATTTTCCGCTAGAGTGTATTGTCATAGTTCGTTGAAAATTAATCAAGTGAATTTACTGTTATAATTAACAAGAGTTTGAAAGAATTTGAGATAAGATTTTGAATGATGATTACCGTCACAAATAATTAAAATTATTACAACCTTTATTAAACCAGATTGTGACATTTACATGTATAACTAACCTTCATTGGTCGATTATATTAAACACGATTATGAATTTACCAACCGGATAAAACATGTGGTTCAATGTATTTCTTAAATTATTAATTTAAATAATTTAAATGTTGATATTGTAAATAATAAATGTAAATATCTTTGACAATAATGTGGAACGAAAGTAATGTTAAAGGCGTGTTTAAAAATTTTGTAATTATTTTCGACAATATTATAAACAATTTATAATTGTTATAAATAATTTATGTGATTTTGTTATAAACATTTAAGAGTGTGTTTGATACTCTAAACTATGCTTTTTAAATATTTGGATGATAACTTAACAAGTTTAAGGATAGTTAAAATAATCCAGTGGGATGTGAGTTAAGCATTTGAAAGATTTGCGTCAATATGTATGAGTTGTCTTGTAGACATTTAAAGCTTTAAAAGGAGCTGAATTCTTACGCAAGTGTGGCGTGACGAGTGAGCCCCATTTGACAGGTGTGAGCCAGGTTGAAGGGTAGACCAGCCGGCCAAACATCTGGTTATAAGCGGGTGAGGTCGATACTCCGGCCTTGTGCCTATTAATAAAAGTGTTATGTTTATTAAAAGAAACCAAATGCTCTATATATGTCGTACCCTGACTTCCTCATCCAATCCAAATGTGTTTTAAAATGTTACGTTATTTTGAGCTCATGGGAGCTAACATATTGTTTGATAAATTTGCAAGTCCTTTAGGAGGACGTAGTCAGATTGACATAGGCTACTGATAGCCACGTTTATTTTGTTGAGTTGTGAAAATCATACTCTTTATTTGAAAATAAAGCTCTTGTACAGTTCAAAGTTCTCGTCTTCGGTCTGGTTCATTTTTAAATGTCATGGTGAAGGTTATTGTGAGAGCATACTTTAATGATCCTGTTGTCAACCCAATCCCCGAGATATTTATAAGAGGTAAGTAAAAGTAAGTAAGAAACCCCGTCTATTTTGGTGTGTTCCACAATAATTTTTCTTGGTAACTTCTGTGTTTAAACCTCGGTAGTATCTGTCAGTGCCATTTTCATTGATGTAGCTGAGCTGGTGCGATTGATTGTTGGCAATCCGATTGAGGGGGCGGATATCTGACAGCCTACTATCCGGGTAAACGGGGACAGTACCTTGCACTTCACTTCAATGCTTCTCAATTGAAGGAACTTTACTTTAGCAATGGAGTAAGGATTGAAGTAAAGTACAGGAATTATAGTTGTAAAACGCAAATTTATCGTTCTTTCTTTTGAAAAGCAGGACACTTTGTGAGTATCTTCGTAATTGTTTCCTCGTAATAGTAGAATGACTGATTATTTTTACCGCAAATATGTGTGCTCTTTGTGAGGTATTATAATAGACTGCCAGCCAATTTTTACTTGTATGTCCCAATATATTAATTATTTGTATATTAAGGCTTTCACGGCCCGGATTATATAAATAATTCATGCTTTTTGGGCTAATGCCGTGTGTATTTAGATTTGAACCATACGTTTCGGAGAAACCTTGCCTCCTTTTTCAATGGAAATCAAACAATGTGGCCAAAGAAAGTATATCAATGAGATTACAAAATTTACAAAAAATATAGATAAATTCCTCGGTTCGTCACCAGAGAGCAGCTGCCAGAAATTACTGTATGGACCATGGTAGAACGGCGGACAGAGTAGTAAGTAAGGAGAAGGTAAAGGGGACGAGGTGAAAATATAGAGACTCCTCGAAGAATGAGGATGTCCAAAAGAAAATGGGGGTGGGGTTGAAGGTGGGGGGGGGGCTAGATGGATATAAGGATGGATATGACGTTAGGTACACTTCCCCTTTGTTTATGTTTCCTTATATCCATGTAACCACCACCCCCTCCCCCCTTTTCTTTTGGACATCCTCATTCTTCGAGGAGTCTCTCTATTTTCACCCCGCCCCCTTTACCTTCTCCTTACTTACTACTCTGTCCACCGTTCTACCATGGTCCATACAGTAATTTCTGGCAGCTGCTCTCTGGTGTCAAACCGAGGAATTTATCTATATTTTTTGTAATTTTTGTAATCTCATTGATATACTTTCTTTGGCCACATTGTTTGATTTCCATTGAAAAAGGAGGCAAGGTTTCTCCGAAAAGTATGGTTCTAATCTAAATACACACGGCATTAGCCCCAAAAACATGAATTATTTATATTAATTATTCCCTACATTTCCTACACGCCTTGAAGGCGTTGCATTCTGGACATCTGCTGCAATATGCAATAATATGTGGGAGGGAGGGTGATGGTCTTATAATATCGTATTATTTAAATGAAGTCGCCTCCGTAGCGTAGCGGTCAGCATGGTTAGCTGCCGCCCCGAAGGTCCTGGGATCGATTCCCGGCTCTGCCACGAAATTTGAAAAGTGGTATGAGGACTGGAACGGGGTCTACTCAGCCTCGGGTGGCCCAAATGAGTAGAGGGGGTTCGATTCCCCCTCAGCCATCCTCGAAGTGGTTTTCCGTGGTTTCCCACTTCGTCTTCGGGCAAATGACGGGATGGTACCTTCTTCAAGGCCACGGCCGCCTCCTTCCCTCTTCCTTGCCTATCCATCCTCACCATCCCTTACCTTCCCTCATGAGGCCCCTGTTCGCTTTGCAGGTGAGGCCGCCTGGGCGAGGTGCCAATCCCACCTCACCAGTTGTATCCCTTCCGATTCGATGTTCCCAGCTCTAGGACACTGCCCGTAGAGGCGGTAGTTGTGAGTTCCCTCGCTGAGTCCGTGGGTTCCACCAACCTGGAGGGTAAACGACAAAAATAAACCTTTTTGCAACAATAATAGCGGGAAATCTATATTTTCATAAAGTATTGTTGTTTACCGTATTCCGGATTGTTGTCTAATATATTTAAAATACCACAGAATTGCTGCCCTTTAGGTTTCATTCCATTAACAGAATATCTATGCATGAAGTTAATCGTACATCTCTATCCAATTTAAATACCCATTTTCACCGTTTCCTAATCGCTTTCCAGTGTTCACTTCTCTGTGCTGCAACCACGCAGCCTCGGGCAGTGAGTATTTAAGAGCTGTTTCATTCTTTTGTAATTGGATATCCAGCTGCAGGGAATGCACTTACAGTATTTATGTCAACTGAGTTTAATGTCCAATGTAGGCCAGCCAAACCATCTCTATGCAATATCGTAGTCTACATTCGTAACAAAATGAAATACTGTTATAAGATCACTCGCAGGTGAGCTTGCCACTCGCAGGTGAGTGGTTAACGTGTCGGAGTACCAACCCCAAGATTGCAGGTTCGCCCCTGGCCGTGGTATGACATGGATGTCATACGTTGTTGGCATGTTAAAGAACACATTTGAATTCAGTAAGCCGTGTCCAGTGGCAAAATTAATCTCGGGATTTTCCGCCAACACAAAGTTCCTCCATTCTCTACTAGAAAGCGCTGTAGTGTCAAGGAGCTTAGCTATCTAACCTCCTTGACTTCCATAGCGTTCAAAGGAACGACGAAATTCGACATACAATCTGCCCTCTGGGTGTCAATTAACAAAGCTTGCACCCGGCACCCGAGGCCATACGATATTAATGAATTAACTCGCAGGTGTGGGTGTTTTTACGTGTCCTATTGCGCGGAGTGTATAATTATTAATTATTAATTCGCAAAACACCCTACAAAATGAATGAAACTTGCACAGTGGAGCCCTCGTAAATTGGGATTTTAAAACCATGATAAGCATCAAACTCTTTTTGTTACTTATTTTAAAGGATGCGAAATAGGTGTTATATAGCCCCGTGTATTTGGGTGTGTGTAATAACATGTGCTATTCTGATGGCTATACTAGTGGGCGTATTTGTATATTGTGGATAGGATTGGGAAGGCAGTGACCGTGGCCTTAAGTTAGTAACCATCCCAGAATTTTCTAGGAGTATAAGTGGTGAAACCACGGACAACCACTTCCAGGATGGATGAAATGCGAAGCGAACCCCTCCTCTTCCCAGATTTGCCTCACGAGGCTGAGCGTACCCGTCCCATGCGATTTCATTCACTTTCCTGGATTGAAAGCAAAGCTGCGTGGGCGTAGACTTCATTAGGCCAAGGAGATCATTACTGCGACAAGTGAAGTCGTAAGCATAAGAGTAGTGTTAATATCTTTCAGTGGTGTTTCCAGCAGCTCTACGAACGTTGGCAGACGTGCATCGCGGCCAACTGCGACTATTTTGAGGGAGGTTTTGTTTCTGTGTAAGTGTACGCCTTGTCGTGCGGCAATATGTAAGACTCATTGTATCTGCTGGCAGTCCAACCTCGAGCGACCAATGCATGCATTTAATTACTCTACAGCGTATGTACATTTTGACCTAATGATAGTGTACCAAGTTTGAAATTGTCTCCAATAATTTGATTCTGATATGTTCAGCTTGAGAGCATTAATTTACCTGTTGGCGTCACTGGTAATTCTGATAATGTACAACTTGAGACATATTGGCCATACAAAATGTGGTTGAAATTATTGATTGCCAATTAAGAACCATGTTAATCAATAGGGTTTCTAGAAAAACACAAGATCCCTCAACATGTTTCATAATTTGCGTTGAATTTATATTTTATTTATAAACCAAACGGCTCGTCTTGATTCTGAAATTGAATTACGGTAAGTAAAATGATTCAAAAATGATATGTCTGTTAGGTAGTCAGCCTGAAGGCTGGTTTGATCCTCAAAAAGCACCGCCGTTAAGTTATGTGGGTAGACACCCACAGAAACCCAAGGCAGCGCTATATTGAGGCATACTAGGCAAGATGAGGAGTGAGGTAGTTTGTCATTGCTTTCCTCACCGAGTCAGAACAGCAGTACTAACCCTATGAGTAGAGCCTTTCACAGCATCCACAGGCACAGACTGTGCCCTGAATGTCATTACTCAGCACAACCCATACCTCAGTAGCTTCCATATAATCACAGACATGAGTGAAACTGAGACTTCGGTGAAAAGCCACATTTTACTCAAGCCTGTGCCAACAGACAAATGCAAATGTACTGCATTCATCAAGAGATGGCAAACAGATGATATAGGTGATGAATATTTCTAATTGAATAGAAAACATTTGTCCACGTTAATACAGAAGATTCTTAAAAGAAAACTTGCGCCATTATTATTAAATTCTCGGAACGGGTTGAATGAAACCCTTTGTGACTGCGCTTTGTATTCCTTCACCAGTTCTCTCTTCTTTGTGTTCCATTAAAGATATTCCGTTGTGCTTCAATTCCTAAATTACTGGTATTAAATTTCAATATATGATTTATAATCTTCTTTTAAGTATATAAGTTACAGTACATGAGATTTTACAATCTTGAAACATTAGAAGACATTTTTAGTGTTGCCTAAGTAATTTATTATTAGCCTACTTTTCACATTTTGCAAAAATGAGGAAAAAGTAGACTTATGAGATCGGGCAAATGTGTGTCTGTTTGTCTGTCTGTCCTTCTGTCTGTCTATCTGTCTGTCTGGCTGTGTCAACTCCTAAACGGCTGCAGCAATCGAAACAAAATTTGGTAGGAGTAGAGATCTATATCTGAATATCACACGGCCATATTTGGAAATGATGTCAGTGCTACCAACTGCTGAAAAGTCGCAATTGAAATTTGAGCTCCATGTTGGATATCTTGGAAGGTATGAATGGGAGCTATTTCAAAATTGGCACACGTATAGACAATAATATTGCAGTTTAATTTCCAGGAGGCCATACATGGCAGTGTTGCCAAAATGATTATAAGCCTGCTGATAGGTCCAAATTTTAAATGAACTACTCTACACTATCAATTGGATTTCAACCACATTTCGTAAGTGCTATGTGTACATAAACATGACTGAGCGTATTCTTAAGAGCCACAAGGGCTGCCAACTGTAGATAAATGCTCTGAATTTTTTAAAATCCAATTACCCCTATATCAGAAAGTATGCAAGCCGACAGCTTTAAACTATCCACACGAATAGTACCTGACATTCTATATTAATTTGGAGTAACTTATATACGTCAGTGCTACCAACATGAGTCTAAGCCTGCTAATAGGTCCAATTTTAAAATGAATGTAACTTCTATACTAACAAATGGATTTCATTCAAAATTGACACAACAATAGATCATATTATTTGAGATTATTTCTGACCAATACATGTATGTCATTGTTGCCAACATGATTTTACGCACGCTGTTAGATCCAATGTTTAACTGCATGTAACGTCCATGCTATCCATTGGACTTCAACCAAATTTTGTATTCTGTACCTTAAGAGATGGTACTAAGAATATATTCAGTCACCAGGGCTGCCAACTGTAGTTCTCTATTAGGCTAAATTATGCCATGTATACAGTATTTCGAACAAATTAGAAATGTCGATGTTACAAACTTAATTTCGTCATTATTCTAGACAGATCCATATAGATTAATCATTGGCATGAATCTAAAATTTTAAGAAAAGTAGGATCTTTAGTTCTTCACGGAACTTCTTGTTAGAAGCTTTTCAATCGGTCAACTCGAGTGTACCCATTTTGTGAGAAGTGTTTTATTAGGGTGAAAAACATCTGGCTTGAAAAAAAAAACGAAATTTAGTCTTTATTGTTTTTGAATAATTACTATGTGGATAACTCAAACACGTTGAAAAAATTAACAAAGACTTAAAAATGTGCATGCCATGACACATTTTGTAATCATGTTACTCTTTGAAAAGACACGCCCACTTTTACCTCGGCTCTTACCTTTGCGGATAATTTCTGAACTATTGGAGGTAAATTTCTGAATTCACTACCATTCCGCTTGGTAAAGATCAATCTTCAATTTGGTAGCCCTGTAAGCTCCCGCATAAGTTTGTTTGTGTTTATATTCCGGAGTTGAAAGTCGGGAAGTGGTTGTGGGTTTGGTGTCTTTTGTAATTCTCAGCGCAATGGGTCGTTTTACAGTGGAACTACAATGTGTAAATAACATTGATGTAGATGAAACTTCATCTGTCGAGGTTAGTGTTATAGGCAACATTGGCACGTGCTTGAGCCGGGATACAACACGGTGAATATTCTTAATATGCTGGATGACATTCGCATAAGGAAAGCAGAACTAGTGGTTGAAGACATGACTAAAAGGGCTAGGGGAATAAAGAAGAATCTTAAAAGGGCTAAGGAGGATGCAGATAATCCAGATTATGGCGCAGGAAAGTTAAGAGAACCTTCACAGGTAAGAAATTACACTGAGAAACTTTAGCTTCAATTTTCTCAGTTGTATATTCCTTTGTACTTCGGTACCACTTGTGTGAAAAGTTCTTAAGTTAGGCCAGTGAAACTTTTTCTGTGGTTTAATTAGTCTTCTGTGAACGGTAATAGGAAGAGATTTTTAGTATGCCACCTAAGAATAAAGTTACGATTTTAAAAAAATGTTTGTAAAATGTAATGTATTTTAAAAACTTCATTCTGAAAAATCTATTCAATTCCCGTAAATGATCTTTCCCATTATTACAGAGAAGGATGCATAAACAATCTCTGAAAATATCATTGCAATAACTCAAATAGGTTTTGAGTAATCTGCATCACAAAATTGAAAATTCAACATAGGCGAGATAGGGAGGTGGTTCTCACTTTAAGTGCATAAATAATTCTTGTAACTTATTTCAGGCACTAGGATATTAATACAATTGTAACTACCCACCCAATATAAATAGGTACACTCGTGTTGACGGGCTGAAAAGCTTCTCATGATATTTGTTATAAAATCCTGCGTAGAATATCTTCGTGCTACTTTTTTAATTTTAAATTTCCTTGAAAGATTTGCACTACTTTTGAAGGACAATCTATATTCACAGTCTGATTACGCAAAGGTTTTCTATACGTTATGGCAGACGTTATCGAAACTTTCCTTGAATACACAATTTGTGATTTCTTTACTTGGTGACACATCAGTTAGTGAGTTAAACGATCTTACTCGTTAAAGTCCTACTTAAATTTGCCAGGCTTAGTACTAATTTAGGCAAATATAGATAAATGTTTGTCGAACGTTTGGCCCTAAGACTTATTGATCGTCATTGAGGAAGCTAATCGTATTGGGAACGGCTTTCGTTTTAAATTTGAAAGGAATACATGTGCCAGAGGGAATAAGTTTTAACCTGGATATGAGGACAGTTTCACTTATATTGGAATCTATAACAGTTGCCGCTATTATATTACGCTGTAACTCTTCAACTATAAGTCTAGTACCATTACAGACACCTTTTGAGTGTAGTAAATTTCTTAGTGACAAAATTATAGCACCCTTCTTTACTCTCAGCTTTTGTAGATGCATCCCGGTTGGTGTTAGACTGTTAAGAAATTCTGCAAGCTGATCTTCTGCATGCTCACCCGCAATACTGTCTACACTTTCGTAAACTACTTCATCCCCTGGTAAACGAAGTAATGTAATGTTCTATTAGTAGGTGAACACGATTGTACCCTAATGAAATGGGTTATTCCCCAATCCTGAAAAAAAACATGAGATTAATAAATACACTTGGATGACCAGTTTCAATCGTCAAGCGATCATCATCAGATATATTACACTTAGGATATTAACCTTCATCCGGTTGCGCCCGTGGTGGATTACCGTCCTGTTGAGAAGAACGGACATAGAGCTCCTCTGATCGTTGCAAAGTGCGGAAAAGGCACATGTATTCTCAAGGTACGATATCCTTCGTTAGATGACAGAGGAGTAGCGTGTTCTTGATGGCGACGTTTTCGCTCAGTTGTTCATCGAAGTGCCAAGGGCGCAGTCAAGCGGTAGATACCGTCGCGTGCGACTGGAAGTGCAACGATCTTTGCCGAACGCCCAAAACAAAATGTGAGTATTTATCATAGTTTTTCCTTATTTCTAACACATTTAATTCACTATTGATATCCCAGTTGCTCATTCTCCGCCCAACATCCACACACACGCATGCATATAGTGCATTTTCATTTTTACCACCACCGTTGTCGCTCTTATTATGGCTTTTTATTGAATAAATTTTTCTACATTTACACCTCTGTATGTCAATTACATGTTCGATCAATCTCAAAGCCAGTCATATTGCCATTGGAAGTGATAAAGAAACTCACAATTGAAGAAAACGGGAGGACGGTAAACTACCGTCGCGCGACCGCGTGTGTTACATGAAGAGGCGCGACCGCATGAAGGTTAAATCTAAGAATACAAGTACGAATGATTTACAATGTGTACACATTATTCAGTTGCAGTATTAGTCAAACTAACACACCTAGTCTATATTTGTTACTTACTGTATATGTGACTTTCTGTTAAGATAGTGAAAGTGGTGATTGACCTTCTAATTTGCTTGCTTAGTGTGATTATGTGATTACTGTAAAATGGTCAGGCAATAAACTTGGCAACCGAAGCTGCCTAAGTTGTTCATGATACCCCGCATCATGACACCACTAGTTCTGGAGAACATATGTTCGAAGTTTCACACTGAGGCAATATCAACAACAGGTTCTCATTAATACAGCACAAAGAATTAACAGATTTGCTTTTCAGTCGCTCAAATTAGATTGAGCGGAAAGTAACAATTTATTATTGTATCACCTTACTACCTGAAAGAAAAGTTACATGAATTATATATACTCTTATTAACACACTCATTATCTTGTGTGGGATTTATTGGATGACATATTTTGCTCGTCAAGCGAACATCATCAGAACTAAATATACAAGACCTAATTTCTCTACAACACACTACCCCACACCTCCCAAAGCCACCCACGAACATTAGCGACCCTCCTATATCAACCCGCTAACTATTAAACAGTTCGGCTAATACTGCTGTAAAATATTAAAGCACTAGCTGAAGTACCCGTGCTTCGCTACGCGTTATAAATAAATTAAAATGTGAAGGTGACAGTTAAAACAGGGGATAGGCGAGGTGCTGCACAGAGGGAGATTAAGGATGGAACATTTTTTCCAACTACACCGTTCGGCGTTGACCGTGTTTTATAGCACAAATTTAGGTTTTACTCGCTAACCGTTGGAGATACCTTTCGGATAGAAAATGTAATTTTAAACCTCGTGTATGCCATCAAAAGTTTGCTATTTCTTAGCGTTCACTTTTTATTTGAAATGGAAATATGAAAGTTTGAAACCAAAGGGTGTAGTGACGTCACTAAAATGGTCGCCATCTTTAAATAGTGCAAATTATTGAAATCAAAAGTAGCCTATATGTTAACCAGGTAAATCTGCTTCTTTCATGTCAATTCATGTAAATCGGACCAGTGGTTCTTGCGTGATTGAGTAATACACAGACACACACCATCTCATCTTTAGCCTCGCTTCGCTCGCGTCATAGTCGTGTCATATTGTTATTCAATGAAATGCAGGTTGAACCCCGTTAACAACCCTTTTAGAACCTGAATGTCCAAAAATCCCTCCTTAGTAGATTTTTCAACACACAACAAACATATCCCCTTCTTGTAACTTTAATAGTTTTGGTTGGTCGATGAGAGTGAACATCCAAAAATCCTTCCTTAGTGGACGTTTTTCTTCCAGAACTTCACCCCTCCCCATAGGCCCCTTAAATTGGATTTATGAAGAAACGGTCGAACACCTACTTATTTTAATTATTTATTCATTTATTTATTTTTAAGCTGATTGAAACTCGGAGAAAATCGAACTCCTCGCCTATGTCGTTTCAGAGATACACGCTCCGTTAGGAATCCTTCAACCCCCACTTTTCATCCCTTTCTCCTCTTAATATACACCACATTGAAAAACTATTAGACATGTGTCAGCTTATTTTTAATGATTAGTATATATGCCAAGTATCACATCCCCAAATGAAACCACTCGTGTGATATTGTTATTCAATGAAATGCACGTTTACCCCCTTAACACCTCTTTAGAACCTGAATATCCAAAACTCTTTCCATAGTGGACGTGTTCGACATACAACGAACTTATCCCCAAAATTTCATGTTTCTAACTTCAATAATTTTGGCTTGGCGATGATGAGTGAGTGAGTCAGTCAGGACATTATCTTTCAATTATTTTTGAGAATTTCACCCCTCCCCATGAACCCCTTAAATTGGAATGTGAAAAAAACGGTCGAACACCTATTTACTTATTTAAAGCTGTTTTTCCCCCTGAGTTTGATGAGTGAGTAAGTGAGTCAATCAGTTAGGACACCATCTTTCCTGTTTTCTTTTCCCGAATTTCACCCCTCCCCATGGGCCCCTTAAATTGGATTTATGAAGAAATAGTCGAACACCTATTTACTTATTCCTTAAGCTGCTTTTTCCGGTGAATTTCAAACTAATCGCCTATGTTGAATAAGAGATACAATACATGCTCCGTTAAGAATCCTTCAACCCCCAATTTTCTCCCCTTTCACCTCATAATATACACCATATCGATAAACCCTTAGACATATGTCTGCTTATTTTGAATGATTAGTTTATATGCCGAATATCACATCCCCAAATGAAACAACTCGTGATATATTGTTATTCAATGAAATGCAAGTTTAACTCCCATAACACCCCGTCAGAACATGAATATCCAAAAATCCATCCATAGTGGACTTTTTTCACATACATCGAACATATCCCCAAAATTTCAAGTTTCTAACTGCAATAGGTTTGCTGGGGGATGATGAGTGAATATCCAAAAATCCTTCCTTAGTGGACTTCTTTCCCCAGAATGTCACCCCTCCCCATGAGCCCCTTAAATTGGATTTATGAAAAAACGATCGAACACCTATTTGCTACTTTTTCAACCTGATTTTTCTCCCTGAGATTCATACTTTTTGCCTCTGTCTTTTAAGAGATACTTGCTCCGTTAAGAATCCTTCAACACTCACTTTTCACACATACACCTCATAATATACACCACATCGAAAAACCCTCTGACATGTGTCTTCGTATTCTCAATGATGAGTTTATATGCCGAGTATCCCATCCCAAAGGAAACCAATCGGCAGATATTTTATTCAATTAAATGCAAGTCTACCCCCTTAACACACCTTTAGAACCTGAATATCCAAAATTCCTTCCTTAGTGGACGTTTTCGACATACAACGAACATAGCCCCAAAATGTCATGTTTCTAACTTCAATAATTTTGCTGGGCGATGATGAGTGAGTGAGTAAGTCAGGACATTTTCTTTCAATTATTTTTCAGAATTTCACCCCTCTCATGATCCCCTTACATTGGATTTATGAAAAAAAAAACGGTCGAACACTTATTTACTTATTTTTGAGCTGTTCTTCCCCCCTGAGTTTGATGATTGAGCGAGATAGGACACTTTCTTTCCTGTTTTTCCCCCAGAATTTCACCCCTCTCCAAGGGCCCCTTAAATTGGATTTATGAAAGAACGGTCGAACACCATTTACTTATATTTTAAGCTGTTTTTTCCCGCCGAATTTCAAACATCTCGCCTATGTCGTTTAAGAGATACACGCTCCGTTAAGAATCCCTTAACCCCCAATTTTCACCCCTTTCACCTTATAATATACACCACATCGATAAACCCTTAGACATATGTCTGACTATTTTAATGATTAGTTTATATACCGAATATCACATCCCCAAAGAAACAACTCATGAGATATCATTATTCAATGAAATGCACATTTACCCCCTTAACACCTCTTTAAAACCAGAATAAACAAAAATCATTCCTTAGTTGACGTTTTCGACATACAGCGAACATATTCCCAAAATGTCATGTTTATAACTTCAATAGTTTTCGCTGGGCGTGATGAGTGAGTGAGTCAGACAGGACATTTTCTTTCAATTATTTTTACCAGAATTTCACCCCTCCCCATGGGCCCCTTAAATAGGATTGATAAAAAAAACGCTTGAACGCCTATTAACTTATTTTTTAAGCTGTCTTTTTCCCCTGAGTTTGATGAGTGAGTGAATTAGTCAGTCAGTTAGGACACTTTCTGTCCTTTTTTCCCCCCAGAATTTCACCCCAACCCATTGGCCCCTTAAATTAATTAATGAAAAAACGGTGGAACACCGATTTACTTATTTTTTAAGCTGATTTTTTTCGCTGAGTTTCAAATTTCTCGCCTGTGTCGTTTAAAAGATAGGCCTACACGCTTCGTTAGGAATCCTTCAACCCCCACTTTTCACCCCTTTCACCTCATAATAATACACCACATCGAAAAGCCGTTAGACACATGTGTGCTTATTTTTAATGATTAGTTTATATGCCGAGTATCACATCCACAAATGAAACCACTCGTGAGATATTGTTATTCAATGAAATGCAGGTTTAACCCCCTTAAGACCCCTTTAGAACCTGAATATTCAAAAATCCTCCCTTAGTGTATGGTTTTGACATACAACGAACATATCCCGAAAATGCCATGTTTCCAACTTCAATATTTTTGGCTGGGCGATGATGAGTGAGTGAGTGAGTCAGGACATTTTCTTTCAATTTTTTTTCTCCAGAATTTCAACCCTCCCGATGAACCCCTTAAATTTGATTTATCAAGAAAACTGTCGAACACATTTTTACTTATTTTTAAGCAGTTTTTCCCGTGAGTTTGAAGAGCGAGTGAGTCAATCGGTTAGGACAATTTCTTTCCTGTTTTTCTTTTCCCAGAATTTCACCCCTCCCCATGGGCCCCTTAAATTGGACTTATGAAAAAAAACGGTCAAACACCTATTTACTTGTTTTTATGCTGATTTTTTTCCGCTGAGTTTCAAACTCCTCGCCTATGTCGTTTAAGAGACACAGGCTCCGTTAGGAATCTTTCAACCTCCACTTTTCACCCCTTTCACCTCATAATATACACCACATCGAAAAACCCTCAGACACGGGTCTTCTTATTTTTAATGATGAGTTTATATGCCGAGTATCACATCCCCCAATGAAACCAATCGGGAGATATTGCTATTCAATGCAATGCAGATCTACCCCCTTAACACCCTTTTAGAACCTGAATATCCAAAAATCCTTTCTTAGTTGGCGTTTGTGGCCCTTGAGGAAGCTGCATACCAAATTCCATTCCAATCCGTTGGGTGGTTTCTGAGATTTCGTGATGAATGTGTGAGTGAGTGATTGAGTGGTATTTGACAAATCAAGTAGATAGTGTCAAGTCTTTGTTATGCTATACTCGGTTGACAGTGCTGTGTGAGCAGTTGAGTAACTAACGGGATTTCAAGTAAAGCTCCTCATTTTCTATACCGGTAGTGCAGAGCGCAACTGACATCCAGTCGGCCGTGTCTCGACTTGAGCTATGTTGCCATGGAGACTATCTGCCTTGCCATTCCTTCATGAGTATATTTTATGGATTTATTAGCCTTTGCTCGAGTGCAAAAGGGCCGAAATCAGAAGAATGAGAAAGACTATCGAAAATTCATGTAGGCAGCGGTTCCTTCTGGGTCCTAAACTATGTGTATGCAAAATTTGGTTGAGATTGGTGAAACGGTGTAGATTTGTATACGGAACCAACCCACCCACATATATACATACAGACTTTCACTTTTATATATAAGACTAGCAGGTACCCGCGGCTTCGCTCGCGTCATAGTCGTGTCATATTGTTATTCAATGAAATGCAGGTGTACCCCTTTAACACCCCTTTAGAAACTGAATATCCAAAAACCCTTCCTTAGTGGACGTTTTCGACTTACAACGAACATATTCCCAAAATTTCATGTTTCTAGCTTTAATAGTTTTGGCTGGGCGATGATGAGTCAGTCAGTCAGTCAGTCAGGACACTTAGTTTTATATAATAGATAAGCATCGGTCCCAGTGGAAAAGAATTCTATCACCTGAAACCAAAAATGCATGGGACGAAAAAAAACAACAAAATATCATATTGGTTCCGGACCCTAAAAGACGTGAAAAATATAATAAAAGTATTAAAAAAAACTATTTTTCGAAATGTCATTCGAATCAATTATTATGCCATTCCTGGGACTTAGAAAATTCCGGCCAAAAAGTACAAAATCATTAATAACTCCCTAAGTATTCGTCGTATGATGAAATAGCAAGAGACAAAAAAGATGTAATGTGTTATTGTCTACAACATAGGCCATGCAAAAGTTTACACTCAGACATATTACGTTCCCCCCCCCCCCCATATTTTCACCCCTCCCCATGGGCCCCTTATATTGGATTTATGAAAAAACGGTCAAACACCTATTTTGCTATTTTTTATGCTGATTTTTTTCCGCTGAGTTCCAAACTCCTCGCCTATGTCGTTTAAGAGATACACGCTCGGTTAGGGAACCTTCAACCCCCACTTTTCACCCCTTTCACCTCAAAATATACACCACATCGAAAAACCCTCAGACATGTATCTTCTTATTTTTAATGATGAGTTTATATGCCGAGTATCAAATCCCCCAATGAAAGCAATCTGGAGATATTGTTATTCAATGAAATGCAAGTGTACCCCCTTAACACCCCTTAAGAAACTGAATATCCAAAAACCCTTCCTTAGTGGGCGTTTTCGACTTACAACGAACATATTCCCAAAATTTCATGTTTCTAACTTTAATAGTTTTGGTTGGCCGATGATGAGTCAGTCAGTCAGTCAGTCAGTCAGTCAGTCAGTCAGGACACTTGTTTTTATATAAGAGATAAGCAACGGTCCTAGTGGAAAATAATTCAATCACCTGAAACCAATAATGCATGGGACGAAAAAAAACCATCAATATATCATGTTGGTTCCGGACCCTAAAAGACGTGAAAAATATAATAAAAGTATTAAAAAAAACTATTTTTCGAAATTTCATTCGAATCAATTTTTATGTCATTCCTGGGACTTAAAAAATTCCGGCCAAAAAGTACAAAATCATTAATAACTCCCTAAGTATTCGTCGTATGATGAAATAGCAAGAGACAAAAAAGATGTAATGTGTTATTGTCTACAACATAGGCCATGTATAACTTTACACTCAGACATATTACGTTTCCTCCCCCCTCCCCATATTTTCACCCCTCCCCTTGGGCCCCTTATATTGGATTTATGAAAAAACGGTCAAACACCTATTTTGTTATTTTTTATGCTGATTTTTTTCCGCTGAGGTCCAAACTCCTCGCCTATGACGTTTAAGAGATACACGCTTGGTTAGGAAACCTTCAACCTCCACTTTTCACCCCTTTCACCTCAAAATATACACCACATCGAAAAAACCCTCAGACACGTATCTTCTTATTTTTAATGATGAGTTTATATGCCGAGTATCAAATCCCCCAATGAAAGCAATCTGGAGATATTGTTATTCAATGAAATGCAAGTGTACCCCCTTAACACCCCTTAAGAAACTGAATATCCAAAAACCCTTCCTTAGTGGGCGTTTTCGACTTACAACGAACATATTCCCAAAATTTCATGTTTCTAACTTTAATAGTTTTGGCTGTCCGATGATGAGTCAGTCAGTCAGTCAGTCAGTCAGTCAGTCAAGACACTTGTTTTAGGTAGATTTCATTAGAAAGCTAACTATTGCAATGGGTCCCATGTTTCGACTTCCGGAAAATTTCGACATATCTTCGCGTTTCACATCCCCCAGACCCCAAAACCACCGTCAGTTCAAAAGTTTATATATAATTTATGTATATATATATATATATGTATATATATATATGTATATCAGTTTCTTGTGGACACGATAACTGCCGTAATTTTGCACCAATTACTTCGAATTTTTTACCGAAGATGTATACCTATAAAATCTCGGTCGAGTTCGTTACTGGGCTAAATCGGTCGAAGGGGGTGAAAATGGGGGGCTTTTTTCGAAAAAGTGAAATTTCGCTATAACTCTCTTAATACGTGCAATATCGAATCCATTCAAAGTTCATAATATGTGTCGGATAAGTGCCAAAAATTTATGTCAAATAAGATTTTTGATAGCACCAACCATTGACCAAAGAGGTGGAAAAAAGTGGGTTTTTCGGGAAACATTAATCATATCTCTCTTAATAGGCACAATATCAAAACCGTACAAAATGGACAATATTCCCCTAATAATTACCTAAAACTTTTGTCTGAAAGAATTTTTGATATGACCCACCATTACGCCAAGGGACGAGAAAAATGATTTCGGAATTATAAGAAAATGCCAAGAGCTATCAGTGGTTGCCATGGCAACACTACTAAATTGATGAGGCATGGACCATCAGACGTTGCCATGACAACGCACTTGCACGAGATCAGATTCAGTATTTCCATCTGATTAAGTGGTTGGTTGGTTGGTTCTTAAGTTTAGGGGCTGCGACAACGCGGTCATGTAGCCCCGTGTACTTTGGGTGTGTGTAGAATCTGTCTGATAACCGGTGTTAATTGTGATGACTGTATTAGTGTGTGTTATCTGTTTGTTAATTTAAGTACTGCAACTAACAATTTTTCAGATAGTTCCTACTTTTGCCGCCAAGCGCCACTGTCAACGACTACGAGGCCAAGTTCAGAACTGAGCTACTAGACGCCGCCGCAGTCGGCTCTTGGCAACGAACATAGAAACCTAAGAGCGTTGTATACATTCTTAACCTATCCAATTTAGCTTCACACAGGTGCAATTAGTGGAAGGATCTTTAACATGCCATAAATCTATGACATGGGACCGCCGGCTTTACTTCCCCTCCGAAGGAAGGCATACTGAGGGATGTTTAACGCTCTTAAAAAATCCGACGGCTTCGGCCGGGTTTGAACCCGGTATCTTGGGCATAGAAGCTCAGCATGTTACCGACTACGCCACCAAAGCCGCCTGATAAAGTGGGAAGCGGCTTCGGTGACGTAACTGGTAGCATGCTGAATGTCTATGCCCAATGTCGCGGTTTCAAAGCCGACCGAAGTCGTCGGATTTTCTAAGAGCACTAGAATCCCTCAGTATGCTTTCCTTTGGAGGGGAAGTTCCAACGTTCGTTGCGAGTTGATGGTTGGGGTGGCATCTAGTAGCCAAGTTCACAGCTAGGTGTCGTTGACGGTTGTACCTGGTAGCAACATTAGGAACTACTGCTTGAAATTGACCGTCTGCAGTACTTACATGAATTAAGACTAATACAGCCATTACAATTCACACCGTGTATCAGACAGATTCTACACTCACCCAAAGTACACGGGGTTAGATGACCGCGTTGTCGCAGCCCCTAAACTGAGGAACCAACCAGAGGTAGATTTCGTTAGAAAGCTAACTATTGCAATGGGTACCATGTTTCGACTTCCGGAAAATTTCGACATATCTTCGCGTTTCACATCCCCAGGCCCCAAAACCACCGTCAGTTCAAAAGTTGTATATAATTTATGTATGTATATGTATATCAGTTTATTGTGGACACGATAACTGCCGTAATTTTGTACCAATCACTTTGAATTTTTTACCGAATACGTATACCTATAAAATCTCGGTCGAGTTCGTTACTGGGCTAAATCGGTCGTTGGGGGGTGAAAATGGGGGGCTTTTTTTTCGAAAAAGTGAAATATTGCTATAACTCTCTTAATATGTGAAATATCGAATCCGTTCAACATTCATACTATGTGTCGGATAAAGCCCAAAAATGTATGTTTGAAGAGTTTTTTTTATAGCACCAACCATTGACCAAAGGGGTGGGAAAAAGTGGGTTTTTCGGGAAACATTAATCATATCTCTCTTAATAGGCACAATATCAAAACCGTACAAAATGGACAATATTCCCATAATAATTACCTAAAACTTTTGTCTGAAAGAATTTTTGATATAACCCACCATTATGCCAAGGGATGAGAAAAATAATTTCGGAATTATAAGAAAATGCCTAGACCTATCAGTGGTTGCCATGGCAACACTACTAAATTGATGAGGGATGAGCCATCAGACGTTGCCAAGATAACGCACTTGCACGAGATCAGATTCAGATTTCCATCTAAGTGTGAAGCGGCTTCGGTGACGTAACTGGTAGCATGCTGAATGTTTATGCCCAAGGTCGCGAGTTCAAAGCCGGCCGAAGTCGTCGGATTTTCTAAGAGCGCCAAAAATCCCTCAGTATGCTTTCCTTTGGAGGGGAAGTTCCAACGTTCGTTGCGAGTTGCTGGTTGCGGTGGCATCTAGTAGCCAAGTTCACAGCTAGGTGTCGTTGACGGTAGTACCTGGTAGCAACATTAGTAACTACTGCTTGAAATTGACCGTCTGCAGTCCTTACCTGAATTACAGACTAATACAGCCATCCCAAAGTACACGGGGTTACATGACCGCGTTGTCGCAGCCCCTAAACTGAGGAACCAACCAAAATCTCTGCGGTAGATATAATTTTGCGTGAAGAAGTAACAGACCGTTACATAGTTGCACATCAGTGTCGAAACCTAGCATAAGGACAGTGTGACCACAAGTATAAAAATGGACCCCAAATGACAAGAAGGTTACCGTTCCCATAAGACAATAAAATGTTTAAAATAAGCACAAAATGACGAAAAACAAAGTTAATTAAGCTCCAATTATAAAATACCTTCTCGCATTAAATGAGGTCTGATCCTTCTACGAAAATCTGCATATTCTGCCTATTTTCGCCTATCCCCAAGTTTGTCCGGTGAAATCTACCTCCGCCTTCCGGCGTGCCGAGAGGACTTTTTTATATAAGAGATAAGCAACGGTCCTAGTGGAAAATAATTCAATCACCTGAAACCAAAAATGCATGGGACGAAAAAAAAACATCAAAATATCATGTTGGTTCCGGACCCTAAAAGACGTGAAAAATATAATAAAAGTATTAAAAAAACTATTTTTCGAAATTTCATTCGAATCAATTTTTATGTCATTCCTGGGACTTAGAAAATTCCGGCCAAAAAGTACAAAATCATTAATAACTCCCTAAGTATTCGTCGTATGATGAAATAGCAAGAGACAAAAAAGATGTAATGTGTTATTGTCTACAACATAGGCCATGTATAACTTTACACTCAGACATATTACGTTTCCTCCCCCCTCCCCATATTTTCACCCCTCCCCATGGGCCCCTTATATTGGATTTATGAAAAAACGGTCAAACACCTATTTTGTTATTTTTTATGCTGATTTTTTTCCGCTGAGGTCCAAACTCCTCGCCTCTGACGTTTAAGAGATACACGCTTGGTTAGGAAACCTTCAACCCCCACTTTTCACCCCTTTCACCTCAAAATATACACCACATCGAAAAACCCTCAGACACGTATCTTCTTATTTTTAATGATGAGTTTATATGCCGAGTATCAAATCCCCCAATGAAAGCAATCTGGAGATATTGTTATTCAATGAAATGCAAGTGTACCCCCTTAACACCCCTTTAGAAACTGAATATCCAAAAACCCTTCCTTAGTGGGCGTTTTCGACTTACAACGAACATATTCCCAAAATTTCATGTTTCTAACTTTAATTGTTTTGGCTGGCCGATGATGAGTCAGTCAGTCAGTCAGTCAGTCAGGGCACTTGTTTTTATATAAGAGATTAAGCAGACGAAACGAAAACTATTTATTTTAATATCTATCAGGTTGCGAAAATACAATCCTACCCACAAACAGTTTCCGTCCACCAACTGATCACTGAAGGTGTAACTACTCGTAATATTTCTGTGAAATAATTAAGTGATAAGACCCAAACTGGAATTGTAAACTAATATGAGGTAAATGTCTACGAGTACTGAAAATACAAGGCAGTGTTTGTCAACTAATCCTGAGTTGAAAGTTGCAACGTGGTAACATTTGAATTGTGTAGGCTACTATCTTCAAGCTGATCTGCCAACAACTCTCCTTTGATTAAATGAGGAAGCTTTATGTGCAACAACCAGCAAATCACAAATTTGAGAAGAAAATATAATTTTGAACTCAATTCTACCATGAAAATGGCTAAACAAATCAGTGATTTGCTAATGGTTCTATATAGAGCGCAGATGACAATCGCTGTCGCACCACAAGAAAAATATGCGCAAGATAATTTAACTCTTCGTAAGGTTTTTTATGACTATTCCATGGTGATCGCACCTTTCTGTGACAAGCTACAGGAGTTCATTGTAGAGAAAGTCATTCGCACTAAATCTGTAAATTATGAAAATTAAGCTAGAAAATTTTCTGCCAGTAAATTAACATTATAGAATTATTTATCACAGAATTACTGCCACCGATCGGTTCAATAATGCACTATACACTTTGAGAATGTCATCGATTAGTTCAGTTTGTCACATTTCACAGTGACAGGATCAATAGATTCAAGGTAACAAACATTCATTTTAGAGGATAATACGAGCACCATCCACCATTGAGGAGAGATGTACTGGATAATTATATTCCAGAATGGTTCACTCATAGCAACGATCCATTAAACTAAGTTTCCTGTGTGGAATCGACGCGCGTGCAATGGATTGCGGACACCAAGCTGTAGATTGATGTACCTGTGGGTTTAGATTAGATTACATAGCAGTGGTTAATTATACTCGGTTTTACAGAGATATGATCGTTTCTTGATAAGCTATGAGAATTCATATATCGGAAATTGACGTGCAAATCATATATTATTTGTGAAAAGAAACCAATAGATGTATGTGCATGTAGATTTACATTATAGTAATGGTTTATCATGATAGATTTCACAGTGATCAAATCATTCAGTCTCGAGTTAAATGAATTAATGTATGACGATTTTGCCATGCGTGCCATCTATAATTTCTAAAATGAAATCAACGGATTTACGTACCTGGAGGTTTAAACTAAAAAATTAGTAGTTTTGTTTTTTGAATCTACCAGGCCTAACTGGGTGGAATTCAAACCCATTCCCTTGCAGGTTGAAGCACAGGACCTCTACCGACTGATCTAAGCAGCCCCCAGTTGAACATATATTTATTTTCTTGCTTAAGTAGTTACAGAGACTCGCGTACACATGAACTTTTCAACCCCACCAAAGTTCCAACATCCAAAAATCCTCGAGCATGTGTCTCTTTGATTTCATTGGTTGTCATCGAAGAGCTATTTTTCATGTTTGTAACTCAAGTGGTTTCTGGAAATAGCCTATTTTTTCAACCCCTCTTTCCTTAGTAAAATAGAGTCTTATCTCTTGCTTAAAAGAACATCCATGCAAAAGTGTAGGATTCCATTAACATTTGATTGCGGTTATCATTTTTAAGTTTATCGCTTAAGGACACGTTATCATTGAGAGGAGAGCAGCTGAAATTGTTGAACAAATTCAAATATCTCTGAGTAACTTCAGGAACCTCGTTTAGCCATCACGTCCAAGAAAGAACCACTGCAGCCGTCAAATCATTATACTATCTATATATATAAAAATCAATGTACGTGATAGTTTGTGGGTATGTATGTCTCCTATGCGTTCATATACCATTCGTCCGATTGCGATGAAGCTTGGGTGAGATGTTGAGTACACTCCATGGAAGGTTTCTGACTTAGTAAATCCATTTTACAATAGGTAGCGCACGCGTAGATTCAACAAATGAGCGACGATGCGCGAAGCATTTCAACAAAGTCCCGTATGTGTTCATATACCATTCGTCCGATAGCGATGAAACTTGGGTGAGATGTTTTGTACACTTACGTGAAGGTTTCAAAATTAGTGAATACATTTCACAGTAGATAGCGCACAAGTAGATTCAACAAATGAGCGACGACACGCAATGCGTTTCAACAAAGTCCCGTTTGCATTCATATACCATTCGTCCGATAGCTATGAAACTTGCGTAAAATGTTGTGTACACTGCAGGGAAATTTTATGGCTTAGTACATCCACTTTACAATAGGCAGCGCACGAGTAGATTCAACAAATGAGCTACGATGCGCGAAGCATTTCAACAAAGTCACGTTTGCGTTCATATGCCATTCGTCCGCTAGCGATGAAACTAGGCTGAGATTTTGTGTGCACTCCAGGGAAGGTTTCTAGCTTAGTAAATCCCTTTAAAAATAGGCAGAGCACGAGTAGAATCAACAAATGAGCAACGGCGCGCGAAGCGTTTCAACAAAGTCCCATATAATTTCATATACCATTCATCCGATAGCGATGAAACTTGGGTGAGATGTTGTGTACACTCCAGGAAAGGTTTCTGGCTTAGTTCATACATTTTACAATAGGTATCGCACCAGTAGTTTCAACAAATGAGCGATGACTCGCGAAGCGTTTCAACAAAGTCCCGTATAAAGTCATATACCAGTCGTCTGATAGTGATAAATGTTTGGTGAATTGTTGTGTACACTCCAGGAAAGGTTTCTGGCTAAGTAAATCCATTTTACAATACGAAGCGCACGTTTATATTCAACAAATGAGTGACTACGCGCGAAGCGTTTCGACAACGTCCCGTATACGTTCACATACCATTCATCCGATTGCGATTAAACTTGGGTGAGATGTTGTGTACACTCCAGGGAAGGTTTCTGGCTGAGTACATCCATATTACAATATGTAGCGCAAGAGTAGAATCAACAAATGAGTGACGACACGCGAAGCGTTTCAACCAAGTCCCGTATGCATTCATGTACCATTCGTCCGTAGCTATGAAACTTGGGTGAGATGTTGTGTACACGTCATGGAAAATTTCTGGCTTAGTAAATCCACTATACAATATGCAGCGCACAAGTTGATTCAACAAATGAGGGACGACGCGCGAAGCGTTTCAACAAAGTCCCGTATAAGGCCATATACCATTCTGCCGTTAGCGGTGAAACTTGGGTGAAATATGGTGGACACTCCAAGGAAGGTTTCTGGCTTAGTAAATACATTTCACAGTAGGTAGCACACGAGTAGATTCGACAAATGAACGACGACATGCGGAGCGTTTCAATACAGTCCCCTATGTCTTCATATCCCATTAGTCCGATAGCGATGAAACTTGGATGAGATGTTGTGGACACTTACGTGACGGTTTCTAACTTAGTAAATACATTTTACAGTAGGTAGCGCACGAGTAGATTCAACAAATGAGTGACGGAGCACGAATCGTTTAAACAAAATCAGGTATGCGTTCATATACTATTCATCCGATTGCGATGAAACATTGATCAGTTATTGTGTACCCGCCAGGGAAGGGGACTTAGTAAATCCATTTCACAATAAGTAGCGCAAGAGTAGATGCCACAAATGGGTGACGACGCGCGAAGCGTTTCAACAAAATCCCCTATTGCGTTCATATAACATTCTTCGATTGCGATGAAACCTTGATGAGCTATTGTGTACACGCCAGGGAAGGGCTTCGACTTAGTATTACATTTCTCAATAGGTAGCGCACGAGTAGATTCAACAAATGAGTGACAGCGCACGAATCGTTTAAACAAAAACCCCTATACGTGCATATACCATTCATCCGATTGCGATGAATCATTGATGAGTTATTGTGTACATGCCAGGGAAGGGTTGCGACTTAGTAAATCCATTTCACAATAGGTAGCGTACGAGTAGATTCAACAAATGTGTGACAGCGATGAAACATTTGAAAGTTGTTGTGCACGTTCCCACGAATGGTTCTAAATTAGAAAATCCATTTTACGATAGCTTAGAGGCAGTTAACATGTTGTGTATCCAAAAGCACTTCAAGAAACAGAATTTCAACGCCAACATTTTCTTTGATTGGCATTGCAACGCATGCCGGGTACAGCTTGTATAAAATATTTATCACAACTCTCCTTAAGCACAGCAATGACGTTATTTCAAACGTCAATATCACCGATTGTAATTTATGGAATCAACATTATTTGGGAAAAACTGACACTCAGCGAACTTGAAAGGATTGAGAATGTAAAATCAAGATTCCTGAAACATGTCCTAAGAGTGGGTTATACAGCCCCTTTAAGAATGGTTTATGAGTTAGCCAGGGAATCATTCCACATCGAAGATCTCCGATTTAAAATGCCATTACCATCTATACGTAGAGCTTATAAAAAAGAGAATCTCGAAAAGAACGAAATAGACCTTGATTTCTACGGCACGTGTGCGATGTTGGAAGGGAGTTGGACCAGAGAAAATCCAAATCAAAGAAATGTGACAACGAGATTTGCAATACCTGGGTTCCACCATAAAGTATGTAAAACAAAATCCAACCCTCGCCTCTGTGATAATAATTGTGTATGTGATCTGTGTGATGAAAAGTGTGAAACCTTCCATTTAGTGAACTGTAAAAAACGAATTAAAACCCTGACTGAATGTGGGATTGATTAAAAGGCATGTAGCGCACTATACATGCTCATTCGGGCGAACCCTGATGCATTAAATACATTTTTAAGTTCAAGATTTTCATATGGATTGTGCCATATAACAATTTCCATTTCGAATGTATGATGCTCACAAAACTGAATGACATGTCGGAAAGGATATATTCAATTATTCCAGTCTTGCATGGGCTAGAACAAGAAGCGACCAATATCCGCATCCTGAAACTAGAGCGAGCGTTCCAACTGACTAAAAACATCTACAATAAGAAGATGCTAAGTATCGGAGCCAAACTAAGGCACTACAGCACTGTTGTCAAACCAGAAGGATTATATGCTTCGGAGACCCTGTGTAGGAATCGGACAGGACAAGACAATCAGCTACTTAAAAGAGAACACAGACTACTACGGAAGATCTTGGACAACACATGGGTTGACGGACAGGTTCGACTGATATCAAATAAAGAAGTATACAGAAAGATGGAACTGATACCAACAGCAATTAGAAAACGAAGATTGCTGTTTTATGGACAAATGAATAATGACCATCTCACAAAGAAAATCTGGAATTTTCTTAAACCGAAGATCTCCAAGTTGAAATGGTTCCAAGAGTGTGAGAAAGATATGAGACAGGTGGGCATTACGCAGGATAAAATCAAAGACAAGAATACTTTCAGAAGGATGGTGAAAAGCTATCAGGGTTTTATGGCGGAGGCAGAACCCAGAAGACGAAGAAGCCCTTTGACAGAGGAGTGGAAGAACAAACTGATAGATGGGTTCAAGAGATACTGGCAAGATGTCAAAGCCGGCAAACGAACAAGACGCAGACACTGCAATGAGAGTGGTTGTTAACACGCAGTCCATAGAGGCTCAAGTCGACTGTAAAAAAATGCCTTTTGATGTTATTTGTATTTGTAGACTGTGAGTCATATCCGCTATTATGTTATTGTTCATCACATACCGGCCAGCGAGCACTCGGAGTCTGAATAGATGATGATACTTTAGTGTGTTGGACTGTGTTTAAAATTGCGTATTCAGTAACGACGGTCAATATCAGATAGTTTCCCATTTCATCAGATAAATTATTTATTTTCCAGGAATTTTACAGAAGCGTTACTGCAGTGAATTTGTGTGAAATATACATCCAATATATTTTTGATCATTAATATAAATAAAACTACATGTTTGTCGAGTATTTTATAGTTCTATGGAAATTATATCTAGTGTTTAATTTTCCCGTTTTGTATATTTATTCACGGTAAAAATAGTCAGTTACACATTTCACATGGAGTATTTATAAATACAATGAACAAAGCAACTCCCTTGATAGGGAACGTGTAATCTAGGTGAGTTCAGATAATTATTTTATCTCTATTAGGTGATGAAGCACAGAAGAATTGTCGTGCCCGACGTTAGAAGGTTCATTAACAAACTAGTTATAGTTGTACTAATACATCATCTCCGGCAATTGGCGTTAAGGATGAACGCGAATACACTTCTCAAACTTCTATTGCAGCAAGCAAGCAGCACGACTCGTTATAACCCTTTGACCGCCAACGTCCGATTGATCGGACGTTCTAAAAAAAATGTATTTTCCAAGTTATTTATTCGTTTTAATAGTTCACAATATATGTTTTGGTCTAGTAGTGGATTAAATAAGACTATATACAACAAGTTTTAAAGTTTGCCACACTGAGGAACTTGCTGCTGATTAGCCAAGCGCCAAATTCAGCTATCGCGGGCGGGCAACGAACCCTTTCACCTTTTACCGGAAAAAAAATGAACGCAATTGTTCCGTATACAGCAAGCTTAGTACAATTGGAGGGGGTTGAAGGAAAAAGACCAGATACATTTGTAAAGAATGTAATAAGAGTGTACATCCTTTGTGCCTCTCTAATCACAATTGCTAGGGCGCGTAATCAACATCTGTAAATATTAGGTAATTAGTTTATTTTCATCCAAAAAGTGAATTCTGGAGTGTTCAGTTGGTGTGAAGTAGTGAAATAGATATTAGTAAACATGTTTACTTAAAACTAGCCTGGAACTGCAGCCATTTTTATATAATGTAAGAATTAGAAAATATCATGTCACAGTAATAAAAATAATAATAAATTATTGTAGCTGTAAAATTTTATAGAAATCTCAAATTTGTATGGATTATGTGCTGTTGGAAACATCACCTCTTTAAAATAAAGCAGTTTTCGAAAGTAAAAATATTTTTTATTCTTAACGATTTTTAGCCTACTTTTCACATTTTGCAAAAATGAGGAAAAAGTAGACTTATGAGATCGATCCGGGAAAATGTGTGTCTGTCTGGCTGGCTGTGTGTGTGTCCCCCCCTATCAACTCCTAAACGGCTGCAGCAATCAAAACCAAATTTAGTATGAGTAAAGATGTGCACCGGAATATCTCACGTCCATATTTGAAAATGATGTCAGTGCTACCAACTGCTGAAAAACCGCACTAGAAATTTGAGCTCCATGTTGGATATCTCGCAAGGTATGCATGGGAGCTATTCCAAAATTGGTACACATGCAGATAATACAATTTCAGTTTAATTTCCAGGAGGCCATCAATGACAGTGTTGCAAAATAATTTTAAGCCTTATGATAGGTCCAATGTTTAAATGCATATAAATTCTACACTATCAATTGGATTTCAACCAAATTTTGTATGTAATATCTGTACATAAACAGATATGATTGAGCTTATTCTTAAGAGCCACCAGGGCTGCCAACTGTTAATAATTGCTCTCTCTATTTTTAGCCTACTTTCGATTTTTGCAAAAAATGAAAGTAGACTTATGAGATCAACACAGGGCGAAAAAAGTGTGTCTGTCTGTGTGTGTGTATGTGTGTGTGTGAGTCTGTGTGTGTGTGTGTATGTGTGTGTGTGAGTCTGTGTGTGTGTGTGTGTCTGTGTGTGTGTGAGTGTGTGTACTCTGAATGTCTGTCCCCCCCTATCAATTCGAACACGGTGAATGCGAATTGAACGAAATTTGGTACAAAGGTAGCACTAGCAAAGGACACCTCAGTGTCATGTTTTATATCGCCGCCATCTTGACGGAAACGTAATGGCGGCCACACAAATGTTCAAAGCTTAAATCAAATTACGACTAACCTAATCATCCGATCTCTACCAAATTTTGCAACAACATACCTTTGTGGGGGGAGCATCATTTGGCCAAACCAATAGGTCATCAGCGTAATAGTTTGCGGATGGCGGCCATCTTTGTGTGAAAATCAATTCCCCCTATTAATTCGAACACGGTGCAACCGAATGGAACGAAATTTGGTACAGAGGTAGTACTAACAAAAGGCACCTCAGTGTCATGTTTTATATCGCCGCCATCTTGACGGAAACGTAATGGCGGCCACACAAATGTTCAAAGCTTAAATCAAATTACGATTAACCTAATCATCCGATCTCTACCAAATTTTGCAACAACATACCTTTTTGGGGGAAGCATCCTTTGACCAAATGAATAGGTCATTCGCCTAATAGTTTGCGGATGGCGGCCATCTTTGTGTGAAAATTGATTCCCCCTATTAATTCGAACACGGTGGAACCGAATGGAACGAAATTTGGTACAGAGGTAGCACTAGCAAAGGGAACCCCAGTGTCATGTTTTATATCGCCGCCATCTTGACTGAAACGTAATGGCGGCCACACGAATGTTCAAAGCTTAAATCAAATTACGATTAACCTAATCAACCGATCTCTACCAAATTTTGCAACTACATACCTTTATGGAGGGAGCATCCTTTGGCCAATCTAATAGGTCATTCGCCTAATAGTTTGCGGATGGCGGCCATCTTTATGTCAAAATTGATTCCCCCTATTAATTCGAACATGGTGGAACCGAATGGAACGAAATTTTGCACAGAGGTAGCACTAGCAAAGGGCACCTCAGTGTCATGTTTTATATCGCCGCCATCTTGACTGAAACGTAATGGCGGCCACACGAATGTTCAAAGCTTAAAACAAATTACGATTAACCTAATCATCCGATATCTACCAAATTTTGCAACTACATACCTTTATGGAGGGAGCATCCTTTGACCAATCTAATAGGTCATTCGCCTACTAGTTTGCGGATGGCGGCCATCTTTGTGTCAGAATCGATTCCCCCTATTAATTCAAACACGGTGAAACCGAAAGGAACGAAATTTGGTACAGAGATAGCACTATCAATGGGCATCTCAGTGTCATGATTAATATCGCCGCCATATTGACTGAAACGTAATGGCGGCCACACAAATGTTTAAAGCTTAAATCAAATTACGACTAACATAACCATCCGATCTCTACCGAACTTTGCAACAACATACCTTTATGGAGGGAGCATCCTTTGACCAATCTAATAGGTCATTAGCCTAATAGTTTGCGGATGGCGGCCATCTTTATGTCAAAATTGATTCCCCCTATTAATTCGAACACGGTGGAACCGAATGAACGATATTTGGTACAGAGGTAGCACTAGCAAAGGGCACCTCAGTGTCATGTTTTATATCACCACTATCTTGACGGAAACGTAATCGCGGCCACCCAAATGTTAAAAGCTAAAATGTAATTACGACCAACCTAATAATCTAGTCTCTACCAAATTTTGCAACACCATATCTTTATGTGGGAAACATATTCTGACCAAACTGCAAGAACATCAGCCCAATAGTTTGCAGATGGTGGCCAAGTATGTGTGCAAATCGATTCCCCCTATCAATTCAAACTCGGTGAAACCGATTTGAACGAAATATGGTACAGAGGTAGCACTAGCAAAGGGCACCTCATATTCATGTTTAATATCCCTATGGCACGTTGTATTTCAACAAGCTACTACAACCAACATTCAATCATACTCCTTGAAAAGGACAAAGAGTTATAACAATACCCATGCATTTAGGAGAAAGTAGGCTATGTGTTCTTTACTGAACATCTTGTTTTTTTACCAAATACCAATATATCAGAAAGTATGCAAGCCAACAGCTTTAAACTATGCACACGTATATTATGACATTTTAGATTAATTTGGAGTAACATATATATGTCAGTTCTACCAACATGTTTATAAGCCTGCTGATAGTACCAATTTTTAGCCTATTTTCAATTTTGAAAAAATAGGCTTATGAGATCACCTTTTGTCCGTGTGTGTGTGCGTGTGTGTGTGTGTGTGTGTGTGAGGTGTGTGTGTGTGTCCCCCTAATAAAATCTAAACGGCTGGAGCGATTTCAATGAAACTCAGTGAGTTCATAGCGCTATTCCCGGCGACCTCGACCGTGCCCTTCAAATTTTGTTACGTCTCACCAATCCAACATGGCGGCTGTGCGAAATATTTCACTAGCATTCAATATCTCCGAAACTATTACCGATATCACCCTGAAATTGTGCACGGTGATAATGGGCACTACTAGAAGTTCACCTATGAGACTTTCATAAACCTGGTGACTACAAAACCAACATGGCGGCCAAGCGAAGTTGAGACTTTTAAATATACTTTTCTCACGATTTAACTATCCAAACGTAATGAAATTTGGTACAGCAATTGTCTATACAAACTGTAATGCACTGGAGTCTAATTTAGTTCAATTGTTTACATACCCTCAAAATGGCGGCTGTGCGAAGTATTTCACTGACATTCTATATCTCCGAAACTATTACAGATATCACCCTGCAATTGTGTACGGTGATAAAGGGTACTGATACAAGTTTACCTATGCATATTTCATAAACCTGTCAAGTACAAAACGAACATCGCGACCAAGCGAATTTGAAATATTTTAATAGACTTTTCTCGTGATTTAACTCTCTGAGCGCAGTGAAATGTGGTACAGTAAATGATTTTGCAGATTGTAATGCACTGCCATCTAATTTAATTCAATTGTTTACATAACCTCAAGATGGCGGCTGTGCGAAATTTTAAAATTAAGTTTTTATTTCTTGTGTCGTAATCATGCGATCGATGTGAAAGTTTGAATAATGTACCTAGGCAATAATTGTCCTTGAACGGTACATAACTCTATGGCCTATACATATAACAATCCTAAATGGCGAGCTTCCGAAATATTTAGACGATTCTCAATATCTATGAATCTTTTACAGCAACCAAACTGAATTTTTTTATGTTCATAGTGACTATGAACATATGTTCACCTATAGGACTTTCAGTAACCTGGTGAGCACAAATCCAACATGGCGGTGACGCGAAGTATAAATATTTAAATGGACGTTTCTCGCGAATTAACTATCCGAGTGCCGTGAAACGTTGCACGTTAAATGCTTATACAAATATTGATCCACTGGCATCTAATTTATTTCAATTGTTTGCATAATCACAAGATGGCTACTGTGCGTAATTTTAAAATCTCGTTTTTACTTCTTGTGTTCTAATAATGCGATTGAAGTTTGAATACCACACGTACACAATAATCTTAATGTAATAGTACAAAAATAAAAATCCAACCTAGCGACCTTCTGAAATATTTAGACGGTTCTCAATATCTACGAATCTGTTACAGCAATTTAACTGAAATTTTGTATGTTGATAGAGGCAATTAACATGATCAGGATATATGAAAATAGGCTATGTAGTTCTTCACGGAAATACTTGTTAAGTACATGTAACTTCTATACTATCAGTTGGATTTCAACCAAATTTCGTATGTGCTATGTGTACCATAACAGATATGATTGTAAGTATTGTTAAGAGCAATCAGGGCTGCCAACTGTTAATAAATGCTGTCTATATTTTTTACCCTTATATCAATATATCAGAAAGTATGCAAGCCAACTGCTCTATACTTTGCACACGTATAGCACCTGACATTGTAGATTAATTTGGAGTAATTAATACAAGGCAGTGCTGCCAACATGATTCTATGCCTGCTGATATGTCCAATTTTAAAATACATGTAACTTCTATACTAACAAATGGATTTCATCCAAAATTGGCACAACAAGATATCATAATATTTCAGATTATTTCTGACCAGCACTCGCATGGTATTGTTGGCAACATGCTTTTACGCGTGCTGATAGATCCAGTGTCTAACTGCATGTAACGTCCATTGGACTTCAACCTAATTTTGTATTCTGTACCTTAAGTGATGGAACTAAGAATATATTCAGTCACCAGGGCTGCCAACTGTAGTGCTCTATTAGGCTACATTATACCAGGTATATTTTGAACTAATTTGATATTTCGATATTACCAACTTAATTTTGTCATTATTCTAGATAGGTTCATATAGTGTAGAATAATCATTGGCATGAAAAGTAGGCTGTATAGTTCTTCACGGAACTTCTTGTTGATCATGAATTTTCTTTTAAAATTTTTAATGTAGGCCCTAAATATGTATTCACATATCACTCCATTTAATATAAATTATAGAATAAGAGTACATTAAGTTGCATTTATAACACGCCCACGCCACACCTTCAAAACAAACACAAAAGATCATCCTATATACATAAATAGTTCAGAAGTTATTACGTATCATTTATCGCAGGGTAAAATGTGCAGATTAGTCCTTGGCAGTATAGGGTAGGGACATCTCGTATATCGCTGGCGGTCAAAGGGTTTATAAGTAATTCTCGACCAGTACAATAGGAATTAGACCCTTTCCCGGTGTAGGAACAGATGACCTCAATGTTTCACTCCTTAAAACCACAAGCACCACCATCATCAGCACTACCACCTCCTAGTGCAGCGGCTAACATTTTTGGCTGTCACATTAGAGTTCTGGTTTCGATTCCCGGCTTTTTCTAGAAAGCTACCTCAGCCATCATGAAAGTTGTTTCCCGTGGTTTTCCACTTCCACTCTAGGCAAATGCCGGGATGATTCCTAACATAAGGTCACGGTCACCTCCCTACCAATTTTCACCTGAATTAAAATTACACACACTACTACAGACTCCACAATAACACCGGTTATCAGAAATATCATATATATATATATATATATACCCAAGGACATGGGGCCAGGGGGCGTGGTGGCTCAGCGGTCTAGCTGTAGGCCTCTCACCAAGGTGGTCCGGGTTCGATTCCCGGTCAACGCATGTGAGATTTTCGAAGT
Source organism: Meconema thalassinum (assembly GCA_946902985.2). Taxonomy (NCBI): domain Eukaryota; kingdom Metazoa; phylum Arthropoda; class Insecta; order Orthoptera; family Tettigoniidae; genus Meconema; species Meconema thalassinum. Next base: position 880,028,705 of record OX336390.1, read on the forward strand.
GAAATGCCATGTCCTGTGGTTCGGATTCCAAGTAAAAAGGAGGTCCCGTGGCTCAAGATCTCAAGGTTAACTGTCACGTTAAACTACAAGCTTCCTTCCTTCCTTTCATGGGGCCAAATGACCTCGATGTCCAAGACCCTCAAATGAAAGAACAGCTCTTCGAAGGTTATGCCCCCAATGTTACTTGGCATTTGTATTACATCATTAGACAAATACTCGGGCAAAGATGGAAATAATTAATAATTCAACGAGTACTTAAGAAATTATTGTAGAGGACTTCAAAAGAACCAGATGGATTTATGGTGACTATTTCACGAATTATCTGGAATACACATTTAGATACGACTCCGGCATTTGCCTGGAGTAGAAGTAGGAAACCACGGAAAACCACATATAGGATGGCTGAGGTGTGAATCGAACTCATATCTTCTCAGTTCTCCCTCACACGAGGCTGAGAGTACTCCGTGCCAACCTTTAGACCAGAATTAAATGTGTTGTTGGAGCAGGAAATCGAACTCGGCCCTCCGCGATGACTGCGAAAAAGAATACTACGCAGTACACCAAGAAGTGCTCATATTTTGTTGTAGTGTGTTAATTGCTTCCGTATATTTCCGTTAAAACATTCTTCATCTTCTTCTACTTTATATGCCGTCTCTGCGTCGAAGTTTGATGATCATAATTGCAATCCCTTGCCTCGAGGTTGCCGTTCGAAACAGAGATGCTGAGTCAAGTTCAAACCATTCCCGCAAATTCTTGAGCCAGGAGATCCTCCTCCTCCCTGGTCTGCGCCGTCCTTCAATCTTGCCTTCCATGATTAGCTGCTGGAGTCGGTACTTGTTATTTCGAATAACGTGGCCAAAATATTGTAGCTTCTGTCGCTTGATGTTGTAGAGCACTTCCACCACCTTGCCCTTGTAATAAAACTCCCCCCAGGGGCTCACATCTAGTGGGACGTGGGTTGGCGACCACGGGGCCCCAGCTGAGTCCAGCATTGATTCCACTTACTTGTGCCGGGCTCCTCTCCGTCTTCTTTCCTGTCGACCTCACTTGGTCAACTCTTGTTCTCTCCCAACCCCGACAGTATTGGGGTATCCGAGGCCAAGGGAGTAACTTCCTTTCCCGTCTTAATTGGCCCTTGTCTCATAATTTCTGATACCCTCCTTCTGCGAGGGGTCTGCCTTCTTTTTTAGCCTATTTTCAATTTTGAAAAAATAGGCTTATGAGATCACCTTTTGTCCGTGTGTGTGTGTGTGTGTGTGTGTGTGTGTGAGGTGTGTGTGTGCCCCCGCCCTAATAAATTCTAAACTGCTTGAGCGATTTTAATGAAACTCGGTGAGTTCATAGCACTATTCTGGGCGACCCTGACCGTGCCCTTCAAATTTTGTTACGTCTCACCAATCCAACATGGCGGCTGTGCGAAGTATTTCACCAGCATTCAATATCTCCGAAACTATTCCCGATATCACCCTGGAATTTATTACGGTGATAAAGGGAACTACTAGAAGTTCACCTCTGTGACGTTTGAAAAACTGGTAACTACAAAACCAACATGGCGGTCAGGTGAATTCGCGACTTTTAAATAGTCGTTTCTCGCGATTTAACCAACCAAACGCAATGGAACTTGGTACAGTATATGTTTATACACATTGTAATGCACCGACATCTAACTTGGTACAATTGTTTAGGCCTACTTAACCACAAGATGGCGGATGTGCGAAATATTTCACCGGCATTCTATATCTCTGAAACTATTAGCGGTATCATCCTGAAATTTTGTACGGAGATAAAGGGCACTACTGGAAGTTCATCTATAAGACTTTTAAAAACCGGTTAACTACAAAACGAACATGGCGGCCAAATGAATTTGAAAACTTTAAATAGACCTTTCTCACGATTTAATATTCCAAACGCAATGAAATCTGGTACAAGAAATGTTTATACACATTGTAATGCACCAGTATCTAATTTAGTTCAATTGTTTACATAACCTTAAGATGGCGGCTGTGCGAATTTTAAAATTAAGTTTTTATTTCTCGTGTCCTAATCATGCGATCGAAGTGAAAGTTTGAATAATGAACCTACGCAATAATTTTCCTTTAATGGTACATGACTCTATGACCTATACATTTAGCAATCCAACATGGCGACCATCTGACATATTTAGACGGCTCTGAATATCTACGAATCTATTATAGCAATCAAACTGATTTTTTTTAATGTTCATTGGGGCTATGAACTTAAGTTCATCTAGAGGACTTTAAATAATCTGGTGATCAGAAATCCAACATGGCGACGACGCGAAGTATAAATATTCACATGGTCGTTCCTCGCAATTTAACCATCCGAGTGCAGTGAAACTTGGTACAGTAAATCCTTATACGAATGTTAATCCACTAGCATCACATTTATTTCAATTGTTTCCATAACCACAAGATGGCAGCTGTGCGAAATTTCAAAAACTCCTTGATACTTCTTGTGTCCTAATCATGCGATTGAAGTTTGAATGCTACACGTACACAATAATCTTCATGTAACAGTGCATAACTCTAGGACCTACATATATATAATCCAACATGGTGACCATCCACAATATTTAGTCGGTTCTCAATATCTACGAATCTATTACAGCAATCTAACTGAAATTTTGTATGTTGATAGTGGCAGTTAACAAAGTAGGATATATGAAAATAGGCTGTATAGTTCTTCACGGAACGACTTGTCTTTTCTTGTTATCTCCTGCCTTCTGCCCAAGGCCCTCAAGGAGGCAAGGTGTATGTAGCCCCACCACTTCTGGTGCACCCTGAATATTGCTACACCCTCAGGGGCTCACGGTTGGTGAGTTCGGGAGTTGGCGAACCCGAGGGATTCCTGAGCTGGGTCCGGTTTTCCCCCTTTTATCCATTACCTCTGGGGTGGACCCTCCCCTCTTTCACTTTCCTATCTGCCTTTCATGGCTCTCCTTCCTTCCAAGTCCCTCAATCCGCCTTCTTCGAGGGTTGAGGGCATGCCTGTTCCTCCTGTCCTTTATTTGCCTTATTCTCCTTTTGTTGTCCATTTCTTCTTCTAGTATATAAGTTAGTAGTTAATTTTAGTTATAGTTTACATTTCATTATCATCTTCACGATCACCCAAACCATTTGGGGCCGATAACCTAGATGTTAGGCCCCTTAAAACAACAATTATCATCATCATCATCATCATCATGTAATACAACTGAAGTGTTGTCGGTCTGTTACTTTGACGGGAAATCAGATGTTTATGTGTATCGGAATATTTTGTTACTGGGAATAATATCGGAATTCAAAGTAGAGAGTGTGTGACACAGAGAAGGAACTGAGTATCGCACGAGTAGAAAGAAACAGAAAGTGTATATGTGGAACGCACAGCGACGCGTTATGAAGAACGTTACTTCAGAGGGTCCAGTTAACTATATCCACCTGTAGTAGACTCTATATACTGTACCCATCTCATATGGAAATGCTCAATCACGTGCTGGCTAGCGGTTGTGGTTCGGGGCATGTTACGTTCACCCACAACGTGATTTCACATTGGATATGATAGCACTTGTTTTAGGATCTGCAGGACTACATTGAAAACAAACATGTTTCAAAAGAAATGAGTTTATTTTATGAAAAACTCCCAGAAATTACAATTATTTTACAAAACACTTACATTTTTGGAACATTCCAATAATCAAATATCAAAGACATAATAAATTCATATAAAATTTATATTACCGCGTTACCTTGCGTAGGTATCTCTTTATCATTGAGTATTCATTTATATTTCTCTCCACAACATTTTATTTATTGACACATAGAGCATGCCTATCACTTTATATCATTTATATATAAGACTTTTCAGATAATTTATTGTATTATTAATGTCCCTTCCGGGCTTTAGTCACACTTTATTTACTTTATATTTCTTTATAATCATTTGTTTAAGTATTGTAACTTGAATCAATAAACCTTATTTTTCACAACAATTTAACACTTTGAAAATAAAAATACATGCCCATCCTTGAATTCACGTCCCGTCACAATTCATTTACATGCAGTAGGGTGGTTTATTTAGTGATGTATCAGATGCTATTTTTTCATACTTTTCAATTACCTTATAAACTCAAATTTGAGTTTACCCGTTTTATATTTTACATGTATCTTAAGGTAGGAATCGAATATATTATGATCAATATATCTTTGACCTCATAATCTAAAAATTTGCACGTTCCGCGATAACGTCTAGTATCCATTCAAATACCCTAACCTTCGCATACAAAGCATCATTGTATTCTCTTCCTTCTCGTTGTAGGAGCGGTCGGCCACTGCCTGAACCCCTCATGATTTATGACCTCCTTCGTGCCTCATTATAGATTTTAACTTTCAACTGTTTCGTTCCCTTTAAAACAAAAGCTTATGAGGATCCAAGCTATCACCTCACTTCATTAACTATCACCTATTTATTCATTTTCAATCCACTTTCCTTGTGAAACGTGCCGTAGTTTGAGATTATAACTCATTACCTTTTCCTTTCTCATACTTTATTTGGTCGGCTTACATAACGTCGTTGGAACAGTACAGGCAATGTGAATCTAGGCTCAGGTACGCCTTTGCGGACCTCCAGTCGAAACACATATCGTAGCAGCTCTCGTACTTCCATAATATATTTAGCAATTGCCCGGCGGGACTTAGATTGCAACAAACAATACTCTCAACTCGAACCCTTGTCCGGTTAAGTGGGTCGAGCCCTCACTCAACGATACCACACATCTCCACTATAATGCTCTTGATTTGAATCCCTGTTCAATCAAGGGGTCGTACCCTCACACACAAAATCGACGACTTTACGACAATTATATACCTTTTACCTCCGAACCTACACACGTCACAGGATATATTCATTTCACTTGCTAGCATTTAACTTATTTATTCTTTATAGGCCCTTTATGGCAATACAACTTTTTAAATACCTTGGATCAACATAGCAACTTTCATAACTTTGCTCACATTAGCATTTTACTTTACCGTAACTCAATATATCGTAACTTCACAATTAACTTTCTGGTGTTCGATAACACCGAATATCTTAGCGCATTTTCTTATTATTTGCTGGATAGCCTTATTTTGTCATCATATTAAGGTATCTCAATGATCCTTCAGTTTTTAATTATTTTATTTATTTACTTCATTCAACTCGAGTTTATTATTATTGTTATTTTTATCGGCATTCATTAATTCATTATTACTTTGCGGAATGCAATTCATTCATTTTACCATTAACATTTCGGAGTACAAAACTCAACATTTCTTATTTTGGAGTGTAAAAACTCAATATTTATTATTATTATTATTACTTTAACGGTGCTTGTTTTATTTACGTTACTTCATTTCTTTGGCGCATGCATTTTATTTGCCATTTACTTTATTACATTCGATTCCTCCTTTTTAGATCATTAATTAATTGTTATTTAACCCTTTTTACGGGCTTTCAACATTATCATTATTCTTATCATTTCTGCACTTTTATCATTATTAGCCTACTTTCGATTTTTGCAAAAAATGAAAGTAGACATATGAGATCAACACAGGGCGAAAAAAAGTGTGTCTGTCTGTGTGTATGTGTGTGTGTGAGTCTGTAAGTGTGTGTGTGTGTGTGTGTGTGTGTGTGGACTCTGAATGTCTGTCCCCCCCCTATCAATTCGAACACGGTAAACGCGAATTGAATGAAATTTGGTACAAAGGTAGCACTAGCAAAGGACACCTCAGTGTCATGTTTTATATCGCCGCCATCTTGACTGAAACATAATGGCGGCCACACAAATGTTCAAAGCTTAAATCAAATTACGACTAACCTAAACATCCGATCTCTACCAAATTTTGCAACAACATACCTTTATGGGGGAAGCATCCTTTGACTATACTAATAGGTCATCAGTCTTATAGTTCGCGGATGGCGGCCATCTTTGTGTGAAAAAGGTTTCCCCCTATTAATTTGAAAACGGTGAAACCGAATGGAACGATATTTGGTACAGAGGTAGTACTATCAGAGGGCTCCTCAGTGTCATATTTTATATCGCCGCCATCTTGACGGAAACGTAATGGCGGCCACACAAATGTTCAAAGCTTAAATCAAATTACGACTAACCAAATCATTCGATCTCTACCAAATTGTGCAACAACATACCTTAATGGAGGAAGCATTCTTTGACCAAATTAATAGGTCATTAGCCTAATAGTTTGCAGATGGCGGCCATCTTTGTGTGAAAATCGATTCCCCCTAATAATTCGAACACGGTGAAACCGAATGGAACGAAATTTGGTACAGAGGTAGTACTAGCAGAGGGCTCCTCAGTGTCATTTTTATATCGCCGCCATCTTGACGGAAACGTAATGGCGGCCACACAAATGTTCAAAGCTTGAATCAAATTACGACTAACCTAATCATCCGATCTCTACCAAATTTTGCAACAATATACCTTTATGGAGGGAGCATCACTTGACCAATCTAATATGTCATTAGACTAATAGTTTGCGGATGGCGGCCATCTTTGTGTCAAAATCGATTCCCCCTATTAATTCGAACACGGTGAAACCGAATGGAACGAAATTTGGTACAGAGGTAGCACTAGCAAAGGGCACCTCAGTGTCATGTTTTATATCACCACCATCTTGACGGAAACGTAATCGCGGCCACCCAAATGTTAAAAGCTAAAATGTAAATACGACCAACCTAATAATCTAGTCTCTACCAAATTTTGCAACAACATATCTTTATGTGGAAAGCATATCCTGACCAATCTGCAAGATCATCTGCCCAATAGTTTGCAGATGGTGGCCAAGTATGTGTAAATCCATTCCCCATATCAATTCAAACACGGTGAAACCGAATTGAATGAATTTTTTTACAGAGGTAGCACTAGCAAAGGGCTCCTCATATTCATGTTTAATATCCCTATAGCACGTTGTATTTCAACAAGCTACTACAACCAACATTCAATTATACTCCTTGAAAAGGACAAAGAGTTATAACAATACCCATGCATTTAGGAGAAAGTAGACTATATGTTCTTTACTGAACATCTTGTTTTTAACATTCTTGCAAACCGTCTTGGCGGTTGCCTTCTGACACATTATTACTATTTGATTACTCATCGTGGATACATTTATTGAGATAGCATATGATACGATCACTTTGATATTTATAAACATTTTGTCTCACCCATGTTTCCGCTCATGACGTGATTTCTAGATGATTTCACCCACATAAATTCTTCAGTACTTCATTTCTAAATTATAATCGACCTTTTTAAACACTTGGTCGTTATTTTTACACACGACTATATCTTGATACATTTTTCAAGTTTTACTTTTAACACTTATAAAAACACAATAAAAATTCACTTAATTAATATTTACAGTCGAACACGGACCAATTCTCAGCGTAAAATCTGTTGGAAAACAGCATGAATAGCTTCTCCCTGTACTGCTTTGAACGTGTGATCCTATCTTATTTCCCCTCGGCAAGTCTCTTCCTAGTATTCTCAATCTCGTACTTGTCTTTCTTCGGACTTCCTCCTATGATAGCTTTCTCCTTACTTATTACTGTCCCATTTATCCTGCTGCTATCGCTCTTTACGTTTGCTTCATAACTGCCTGTTACAATTTTTATAGTTCTGTTTCCTTCTATCGTGATCTTCCCTGAAGATCGTGTTACAAGTTCTAACTGTTGAGCCTACGTTCTCTGACGTTTTACTGGGATAATTGTTCTTTACTTTAACTGTCTTTTTCTGCACGTTATCGTTTCTCTTTGACTGTCAGTGTTCAGAATTCCTGACCCTCTATTGTCTTTAATTTTCCGCACTTCGTTCGTAAAAGTTCTTAAGATACTTCAGCATCTTCTGCCTTTCCTACGTTAATGCACTGTTTGGTTTCGAACCAATACTATTTTGCAGTCGATTGCACTTTATACTGGTCTTATCTCTTACGAGACACGAACTCTAGCGTTTCTGATTGCAGTGTTTATAATTTGCTTGCGGACTTGCGCACTCCGTTCCCGAGGCTAGACCTAACTTGTTCGTACTGATTAAATCTTAAATAACATGCCTATACAGAGGATGTTAAAAATTGGCTATCTGCGTAACGCACTCGAACTCTGGTCTTCGACAATTCTCGTATAATCTGCCTCTAGCAAAGTCTCTCTCTCGACTGATAATTACAACATGCCCTCCGGCTTCGCTTCTCGTTCTACTGACTGATATGAAGACGGACATCAACTGACTGATGACTGTCTGACGGTACTTCTTATGACGTGCCTCTAGCAAGGCCCTCGTTCAACTGACGGACTTCATATGACGTCCCTCTCACCAAGGTCTGTCATAGACTGACGAACTTCATACTTTTGCTCGAGCCTTAGGCCTATTTATTCGTTTCTGTCTAGAAAATAGTTCTCAACACAACTGGGAGATGAATTTCTGATTCCCTGGTCTGATCCTCTTCATAATTTAATCTAAAGAGTGTTTTATAAATATATATTGATTTCCGGCTGGCCGTATGAAAATCCTTCGCTGGTTTATTTTTAATTAAATTAAATAGTTATTCTCCCCTTTGCGGGGCCAGCCTATCGACTCCTTTCGTCCACAAATATTATTCCGCTCGATTTATGATGACTTTTTCTCTTAGCTTGCAGTTTTCGAGTGGTATTTTCAGGTCGGCCAACTTACTGATTTTTCTCGTTCCTGTTTATCGTTTTCCTCTAGATTTAACACTTCTGGTGGATTTATTTTGTTAAGTTTAACGAGGTAACTCCCCCTTCTGTATATTTAAGAAAAACTGCTGATTTAACACATTCCTGGTTTAAGTTTTAAAGAGCCACCTGAGAAAAAGTTCCCTTCAGTTTTCCACTTGAGAAGTCATAATTCTAGTGAAATTGCTGGCACATTGGAATTTCGAGTGGTATTTATTGCCTCTCGACTTTGACTCTCGCTAAAATTTTAATAGTTTTCTTAATGTTTCTTTGCTTTTAAACTGTCACCTTTAATGGTACTTACGTGTCTGACTTGACTCTCTGTCTCCATTTTAGCCGTCTTACGGTCGCCTACTATTTTGCCTGCTCTTTTATTCTCTGTAATCATTCTAAAGTCTTCGAGTATTTCTCCATAAAGGATCAGGGGTTCAATTCTTGTGCCAATCCCAGATGGACACAATACGTCACATATGCAAATCTTTCAATGTTACACCAATAGATGGCTCTGTGAAATCAAGTTATTACCAAAAATCCCCAGAATCACCAGAATATATATAATTTTAACGTCTAACACAACATTGTGACAAAACTTCAATACCAACGCCATGTGTTAAACATCAAAAGAAAGATCTATATCTCAAGATTACTAAAAAGAAAAGCCTTATTTTATCATTGCCTTCATTGATATTGTGACAGATCATGGATCTGCATAGACACTCCTCATTATTCTTTATTGTTATTTATGTATACTAGCTGACCCGTGCGAGAACTCTCGCATAATGAATTGTGCGCGCCCCACGTGTACAGACTACCCGCGCGGCGCTAGTGGTATGCGGGCTGTAGGCGACAGAGTTCTCGCTGGGGCTGTCGTCTTGTTTATTTGTTTAAAAGCACTATATAAACAAATAAATATATTTACGTTGACTTTTCAAGAAATGAAATATTTTTCCTGTACTATTGAGACGATTTGGAAGATTTTGGTACAAACCGCTCCTTCTAACTCCCTCTGGTTCAGGAGATTGAGTTTTGTGATACATACATCTTAGCCTTAGCGTAATATATAATACGGTAGTTAAAGTTTATATTTATTCAATCGGAAAGTGCCCAGATATATAGAGTAGAAGTTAGTACCAAGGCTGTTGCCTGATGGCCTTGTGTCATATGAAGTGAAACCGACTAAGAAGCGATACGGCATAACCTAGAACTAATGATTTGTTTGAAACGAATAAGGATCTAGGTGGCGGTGAAATGAGATATAGATACTCTGGTAAAAGTTTGTTAGTTGATTGTTTGGCATCGAATGGATGCATTCTGTTATATAATACAACGAGCTGCTACAAGTATTGTGAATGTAATTGTATCCTAGAAAGGATTCACATTCTTATATATAACGGAGAAGTATCCGTAAAGGGATTCTTCATAAACGGAACCAACAATATCGTATGTGGATGAAAATAAAGAACACCTATATGAACGATATGCCCCAAATATCAAGTAAGACAAGGTTAGCTAAATGGAAATGTAATGTACGGCGCTTTCCGGTTAGTAAAACATAGTTCGATTCATGAAATATTATAAATTTACCTTGCAATTACGAAGTGATAATATTATTTCAATAGCTACTCTTTATACTTATGATTTCTAGGAAAGGGGGAAGAATGAGTTGCCATATAGCAAGGGTATTGTCCTGCTGCCTGGGAGTAAGGTCTTATGAATTTTATATTTTATTCTCATTATAGTAATGAGTGGCGCCCAACAGAATTTATTTACGGGTCTGAACAATCTTATCTTATATATATATACTAGCTATTTTACCCGGCGTTGCCCGAGAGGTGTATTTACTTGTTATAGAAAGATACATGCCAATATATTTCGCAAAGTATATTCACTTTGCCCCTAAGTGAGTTTAAAACATAGTTATCCAGGGCTCTGAAGTTAATCAAGTGCAATATTGCAATATTGAAGTTCGACTTCAAATGAAAACAATGCGTTGTGTGGAAAAATAAAGGTGTACCGATTGAAAAAATGGAAAATTACTTTCTGGAAAAGTACTGTGGAGTACAATAACGTAGTAGAGAATGCATCAATAACAAAGAGGGCTGTATATGCACATTTCTCAAGGATCTAGTCTGACAATTACAGTACTTTCCTGATAGTCTTTATTTTTGTTGTAATGGGTGTAATTTAGACGTTTTGTTCACATAGAGCTCTTTAATTTTTAAATTATTGCATCCACTTTTTTGAAAGGAAACAATATTTAAATGATTCAATGTTTGGAATATAAAGTCATCATTCTGGAGTCAAATATACATACGATTTTTAACTCCGCACAAATGGTGTGATTAATGAGAAATGGCTTATTCATGTACATAAGTCAGTGTGTATGCTACTATAGCTGCATATTAGGGAACAGTATTGCTGTACTTCCATGCCTATTATCTCATATTGGGCGTATTTGGTAGCATGCTGAGTTTCTATACCTAAGGTCGTGGGTTAAAACCCGGCCAAAGTCATCGGATTTTTGAAGAGCGTTAAAAATCCCTCAGTATGCTTTCCTCCGGAGGGGAAGTAAAGCCAGTGGGCCCATGTCATAGATGTATGTGGAGTAAAAGAACCTTCCATTAACTACACTCGTGTGAAGGTAAAATTTGTAGTTTAAATTTGATTAACGCTATTAAGTTTCAACGTTCACCGTCAGGTTGTGGTAGTGGTGGTACCTTTTAACCAAGTTTGCAGCTAGGTGTCGTTTACGGTAGCATTTGGTAGCAAAAGTAGGAACTACTTAAAACTGACTATCTTTAGTCCTTACCTGAATTACATATAACACCCAATAATACAGCCATCACAATTAACATTGGTTATCAGGCAGATTCTACACACATCCAAAGTACACGGGGCTGCATGACCGCGTTGTCTCAGCCCCTAAACAAACAGAGGAGCCATCCAACCTATCTCACCTAGTTAAAGTAAATGCAACAATGTTTAATCCCAGTTTAATGTTAAATACGATGCATTGATTGAGAACACATTGGGCTTCTTTAGCCCCTAAAATATTTCGTAAGATAAGAAATATATTCTCTAAATCCATACCGTAATGATCACTAAAATGCTATAGCGGAGTTCAGGGAATTCGTGATAACTACACCATTACACAATACCATTCGTCAGTAAGCACTAAAATGGCTAAGACATAGGAAATCAGCAAAATGTGGGATGAACACCCATTTTATTTGAAGAAATAATAGATCAGATATATGTACAAAGAACAGCACTCGTTTGTCAATAACCCAAGTGTTGTCATGGCTACCGCTAGCCTTAGTCAACACTTTATTTATATCCTCTTTGGTCAACACTAATATCTTTGGATTGCCTCTGTCCATTGCGGTACCTGGTGTCATTCTGTGTTACCCCCGCCACATCGGTCCTGGTGGCAAATTGTGTTACTACCGCCGTAGCTACTGTTTGATCCTTATCATCCAAAATCTAATCACAAAGAAAATAATACTACTTTAAGAATAATCTGCAATAGTATGTCGAATGCAGGGTTTGCCAATGTATTTCTTTTTTAATTTCATTTCCCTATTACGACCCCTGTTAATAAAAGAGATACGGTTTCATATTTTTATTGCGTTCAGATTTCTAATGTTTTTATCGTACTTAAGATAATAAATGTTGTGGCCACTGCCTGCTGGATTGCATCCCTCCTGGCTGCTTTAAACTGACTGCCCATTAAAAAATATTACAGTATTGGTTTATTCGTACAACCTCGTTTCCAAATATAGGCGCTGTGTTCGCAGCTTTTTCAAGTCACTGTTACAGACATTTGTTTTGTATTGATGTTAATGGTGAAGTTGTGTTTTGTATTTTTTGATGGCGTATTGATGTGTGTGCTTTTGTAAATCAGAACATGTCAAGTTTGAATGCCGAGGAATGTCATTTCATGAGTTACCATCGGACAATTCACTGGACTTATAAATACACACTAATACAGCCATCACAATAAGACGGTTTATCAGACAAATTCAACACACCGCCAAGTACACGGGGCTACATGAGCACGATGTTCCAAAGCCCCCTAAATTAATCAACATCCCTTTCTTCGGCGGCCGGAGGCATTTCTTTTCCCTGTCTTTTATTTCCCTTATTCTTTTCTTTTCATATCGTCTAGTATGTAAGTTAAATTTAAATTATTTGGAAGTAGTTGTATATTTTTAATCGGGGAGCGTGATGGCGCAGTGGCTTAGCTTCTCGGCTTTCACCCGGACAGACGAGGTTCGAATCCCGGTGACAGTGGGGTGGAATTTTCACCTGAAAAATCAAGTGGTGTCAGGAAGGGCATCTGGCCTTAAATCCCCGGCCAATACCAAAATGAGCCTGGTTGGCTCCGGTGACCCCAATTAATTGGGAAAAGCCGAAGAAAGTTAGTTGTATATTTTTAATCATCCCTACCGTATAATTACGGGAAAATGAGCAAGACATTTCGCCCCTTGAAAACAATCACCTCCACCACCATGTATGTTTCGCTTTCCTTTAAATTGAAAATTTGCCCGTAAGTATGTGTCTAAATTAATATCATGTTTGCAACCGCATTGCCCACCAACAGCTGAAAGTGACCTTCTGCCAGCAAAGAGTTAAGCACAATTTCAGCCCTAGTATCTGGCTTCACCTTGGACCGTTCCTAAACCTTCAAGAAACACTTGGAATACACAGGCCAAAAACTCAAATCGCGGAACAATATCATGAAGAAATTGGCTGGCACATCATGGGGTGCTGATGCAACTTCACTACGCACGACTGTCCTCTCCATGGTTTATCCTGTAGCAGAGTATTGTGCCCCAGTGTGGCACGGTAGTGCTCATACTAAAAAGATCGATGTTCATCTGAATGAAAGTATGAGGGTCATAACAGGTACACTGAGATCCACCCCCAACTCCCTGGTTAAACACTATCAGTATCATATCACCTCCAGAACTAAGACGACAGGAAGCAAAAGTACGTGAGTGGAGAAAGGTACATCAACAAAATCACCTACAGGATCTCCCAATTCATGAAGTGCTTAATGATCTTTCCTCCAGTCGTCTTAGATCAAGGAACCCAATATGGCATAACATACCTGATATTAATTGCACGGAACAATGGCGCAAAAAATGGAGGTCTGCTCCTGTGAGACATCAAGGTATTCTAGATCCTACTATAAGACTTCCGGGATTTAACCTGAAGAGAAATCAGTGGGTCAAGTTAAATCGCCTAAGAAGAGGTCACGCCAGATGTAACGCCATACTACATAAATGGGGACTTCATGATTCTCCTGCCTGTGACTGCGGAGCTCCTCTTCAAACCGTAGAGCATATTATTCAATAATGTCCGATGAGGAAGTATGCTGGATCACCTCAAGATGTTATTTCTGCTGCATCTCCCTTCCTGGACTGGCGTCAACAACTGGACATCTCGTTGTGAATGCGAACGCAACCTATGTCCTTGTGATTTATATATTGTACATATGATTTACTTATTTATATATACATTTATTATATTGTAATTCATCTAGTTGCTAGCCATACGTTAAATAATAAATAAATATCATATTATCCATAATATACAATTTTGAGCTTAAGCCGTGTTTTATTTAATCAAACTCGACGCGTTTCAAAAGAAACCATGTCTTTCTTCGTCGGGAATAAACGGAAATACGACTAAATTGTTGCTAATGGAAAGCAACAAATAAACTAAAAAAGGTGCCCTAAGATGGACGCCATTATAGCCCCATGTTATGGACAACGAAAAGCTTGTGAATGCGAATGCAACCTATGTTCTTGTGAATTATATACTGTACATATGATTTACTTATTTATATATACATTTGTTATATTGTAATTCATCTAGTTGCTAGCCACACGATAAATAATAAATAAATACCATATTGTCCATAATGTACAATATTGAGCTTATGCCGTGTTTTATTTAATCAAACTCGACTCGTTTAGAAAGAAACCATGTCTTTCTTCATCAGGAATAAACGGAAATACGACTAAATTGTTGCTAAGAGAAAGCAACAAAGAAACTAATAAAGGTGCCCTAAGATGGACGCCATTTTAGCCCCATGTTAGGGACAACGAAAAGCAGCAGTGCATTATTTTCTGAGGGTTCTGATAATAGGTAGCCAGGACACACTGTGAATGTAGCCGTTGTCGCGGTTGAAATTATCTGGGTGTTTACGTATTTCAACCGCCTCCCTGATGATTTTGGGACGATATTGCTTTATACGGGCAAGAACATCCACTCCATGGAACATGACATCATGGCCAGGTGATAAAGCATGATCAGCAACAGCTGATTTATCAGGTTGAATGAACCTGATACATCTATTATGTTGCTTAATGCGAGTACATATCGTTCTCGAAGTCCGCCCGATATAAGCCTCGCCACAAGTACAGGGACCTCTGTAGATACCCACTGCTGCTTTTCGTTGTCCCTAACATGGGGCTATAATGGCGTCCATCTTAAGGCACCTTTTTTAGTTTCTTTGTTGCTTTCTCTTAGCAACAATTTAGTCGTATTTCCATTTATTCCTGATAAAGACAAACATGGTTTCTTTCGAAACTCGGCGAGTTTGAATAAATAAAACACGGCATAAGCCCAAAATTCTACATTATCGATAGTGTCACGGGCCGTGAACGTCTAAACGATCATATTCTTTATGCTGATTGAATAACAAAAGAACTAACTTAGTGCCAAGTTTTCGCGTTTATTTCGATCTCGATATTAAGCCTCCAAAGGTAAAAACCCTTCGTTTCAGGTATCGTCCCCTTAAAAAGCCGCGGAAGGTTGGCGCTGCAACCTAGTGGTGAATTAATATATAGTATATCCAGTACGCGTCAGAGTGTTGAATGGGCAGGCAGTTAAAGCAGCCAGGAGGGATGCGATCCAGCTGGCAGAGAAAATGCCGTGGCGATCACAGTGGGTTGATGCTGCAACCTATCTTGTGCTAAATAGACAGGCAGTTTAAAGCAGCTTGGAGGGATGCGATCTAGCTGGCAGTGGGTGTAGCATGGCCTCTCACCGAAATAGATAGAAACTTGGTGGCTCCGTCTTGAGCTAGTGTTGCCATGGAGATGGCCAGCCTTGCCATTATTTTATCAGTATATTTTCTGACTTTATTTGCCTTCGCTCGAGTGCAAAAAGGCCGAAATCAGAAGAATGAGAAAGACTATAGAAAATTCATGTAGCCAGTGGTTCCTTCTGGGTCCTAAACTATGTGTATGCAAAATATGGTTGAGATTGGTGGAACGGTGTAGATTTGTATACGGAACCAACCCACATACATACATACATACATACATACATACATACATACATACATACATACATACATACATACATACATACAGACTTTCACTTTTATATATTAGATAAAAAGGAATGTCTGTGTGTTCGTCTTTTATGCGATCAAAAACCATTCATCCGATTGCGATCAATATTGGTGAGTTGTTGAAAACACTTCCGGGATGATCATAGGCATAGTTAATCCATTTCACAATAGATAGCGCGCGAGTAGTTTAAACAAATGCGTAATGGCGATGCGTTCATATACAACTCATCCGATTGCGATCAAATCTTGGTGAGTTGTTGTGCACAGTCCCGGAAAAGTAATAGGCGTAGTAAGTCCAATTTACAATAGATGGCGCGCGAGTAGCTTCAACAAAATGGCGTGCGATTGTTTCAAGAAAGTCCCACATGTGTTCATATACCATTCATCCCATTGCGTTGAAACTTGGGTGAGAAGTTCTGTACACTTCAGGTAAGGTTTCTAGCTTAGTGAAACCACTTAACAATAGGTAGCGCCCGAGTAGATTCAACGAATGAGCGACGACGGGCGAAGCGATTCAACAAAGTCCTGTATGCGTTCACATACCATTCGTCCGGTAGCGATGAAACTAGGGTGAGAGGTCGTGTACACTACAGGCAAGGTTTCTGGTTTAGAAAATCCATATTATAATAGGTAGCGCACGAGTAGATTCAACAAATGAGGGACGACGCGCGAAGCGTTCCAACAAAGTCCCGTATGCGTTCACATACCATTCGTCTGATAGCGATGAAACTTGGTTGAGGTGTTGTGTACATTACAGGGAAGGTTCATGGCTTAGTAAATCCACTTAACAATAGGTATCGCACAAGTAGATTCAACAAATGAGCGACGACGGGCGAAACGTTCCAACAAAGACCAGTAGGCTATGCGTTCACATACCATTCGTCCGATAGCGATGAAACTTGGGTGAGAGGTTGTGTACACTACAGGCAAGGTTTCTGACGTAGTAAATCCATGTTATAATAGGTAGCGCACGAGTAGATTCAACAAATGAGCGACGACACGCGAAGCGTTTCAACAAAGTCCCGTATGCGTTCATATACTATTCGTCTGATAGTGTTGAAACTTGGCTGAGATGTTGTGTACACTTCAGGGAAGGTTTCTGGGTTAGTAAATCCACTTAACAATAGGTATCGCACTGGTAGATTAAACAAATGAGCGACGACGCGCGAAGTGTTTCAACATAGTCCCGTATGCGTTCATATACCATTCGTTCGATAGCGACTAAACTTGGGTGAGATGTTGTGTACACTCCAGGGAAAGTTTTAGGCTTAGTAAATCCAATTTTCAATGGGTAGCGCACAAGTAGATTCAACAAATGAGCGAAGTCGCGCGAAGTGTTTCAAGAAAGTCCCGTATGCATTCATATACCATTCGTCCGATAGCGATGAAACTTGGGTAAGATGTTGTGTACTCATCAGGGAAGGTTCCTGGCTTAGTACATCCACTTTGCAATAGGTATTGCACAAGTATATTCAACAAATAAGCGACGGCACGCGAATCGTTTCAAACAAGTCCCGTATGCGCTCATTTACCATTCATCCGATTGCTATGAAACTTTGGTGAGTTGTTGTGAACACTTCCGAAATCATTATAGGCATAGTCAATCCAATTTACAATGGACAGCGGGCGAATATTTTAAACAAATGAGTGTTAGCGATGCCTTCATATAGCCTACAAGTCATCCGATTGCGACCAAATTTTGGTGGGTTGTTTGGCACACTTCCGGGATGGTTATAGGCATAGTTAATCCAATTAACAATTAATAGCGCACCAGTAGTTTAAACAAATGAGTGTTGGTGATGCGTTCATATACAATTCATCCGATTGCAATCAAATTTTAGTGAGTTGTTGTGCATATGCCAGGAAAACTTATAGGCATAGTAGATCCAATTAACAATAAATTCAACAAATAAGCGACGACGGGCGAAGCGTTTCAACAAAGACCAGTATGCGTTCACATATCATTAGTCCGATAGCGATGAAACGTGGGTGATATGTTGTGTACACTTCCGGGAAGGTTTCTGGCTTGGTAAATCCACTTTACAATAGGTAGCGCACGAGTAGATTCATCAAATGAGCGAAGATGCGCTAAGCGTTTCAACAAAGTCCCGTATGCGTTCATATACCATTTGTCCGATAGCGATGAAACTTGGGTGTGATGTTCTGTACACTTCCCGGAAGGTTTCTGGCTTAGTAAATCCACTTTACAATATGTAGCGCACGAGTAGATTCAACAAATGAGCGAAGATGCGCTAAGCGTTTCAACAAAGTCCCGTATGCGTTCATATACCATTTGTCCGATAGCGGTGAAACTTGGGTGTGATGTTCTGTACACTTCCCGGAAGGTTTCTGGCTTAGTAAATCCACTTTACAATAGGTAGCGCACGAGTAGATTCAACAAATGAGCGACGGCACGTGAATCGTTTTATCAAAGTCAAAGTCCCGTATGCGGTCATATGCCATTCATCCGATTGCGATGAAACTTTAGTGAATTGTTGTGTACAACCGAGGAAAGGTTTCTTACTTAGTAAATCCATTTTACAACAGGTAGCGCACGAGTAGATTCAACAAATGAGGGACGACGCGCGAAGCGTTCCAACAAAGTCCCGTATGCGTTCACATACCATTCGTCTGATAGCGATGAAACTTGGTTGAGGTGTTGTGTACATTACAGGGAAGGTTCATGGCTTAGTAAATCCACTTAACAATAGGTATCGCACAAGTAGATTCAACAAATGAGCGACGACGGGCGAAGCGTTCCAACAAAGACCAGTAGGCTATGCGTTCACATACCATTCGTCCGATAGCGATGAAACTTGGGTGAGAGGTAGTGTACACTACAGGCAAGGTTTCTGACGTAGTAAATCCATGTTATAATAGGTAGCGCACGAGTAGATTCAACAAATGAGCGACGACGCGCGAAGCGTTTCAACAAAGTCCCGTATGCGTTCATATACTATTCGTCTGATAGTGTTGAAACTTGGCTGAGATGTTGTGTACACTTCAGGGAAGGTTTCTGGGTTAGTAAATCCACTTAACAATAGGTATCGCACTGGTAGATTAAACAAATGAGCGACGACGCGCGAAGTGTTTCAACATAGTCCCGTATGCGTTCATATACCATTCGTTCGATAGCGACTAAACTTGGGTGAGATGTTGTGTACACTCCAGGGAAAGTTTTAGGCTTAGTAAATCCATTTTTCAATGGGTAGCGCACAAGTAGATTCAACAAATGAGCGAAGTCGCGCGAAGTGTTTCAAGAAAGTCCCGTATGCATTCATATACCATTCGTCCGATAGCGATGCAACTTGGGTAAGATGTTGTGTACTCATCAGGGAAGGTTTTTGGCTTAGTACATCCACTTTGCAATAGGTATTGCACAAGTATATTCAACAAATAAGCGACGGCACGCGAATCGTTTCAAACAAGTCCCGTATGCGCTCATTTACCATTCATCCGATTGCTATGAAACTTTGGTGAGTTGTTGTGAACACTTCCGAAATCATTATAGGCATAGTCAATCCAATTTACAATGGACAGCGGGCGAATATTTTAAACAAATGAGTGTTAGCGATGCCTTCATATAGCCTACAAGTCATCCGATTGCGACCAAATTTTGGTGGGTTGTTTGGCACACTTCCGGGATGGTTATAAGCATAGTTAATCCAATTAACAATTAATAGCGCACCAGTAGTTTAAACAAATGAGTGTTGGTGATGCGTTCATATACAATTCATCCGATTGCAATCAAATTTTAGTGAGTTGTTGTGCATATGCCAGGAAAACTTATAGGCATAGTAGATCCAATTAACAATAAATTCAACAAATAAGCGACGACGGGCGAAGCGTTTCAACAAAGACCAGTATGCGTTCACATATCATTAGTCCGATAGCGATGAAACGTGGGTGATATGTTGTGTACACTTCCGGGAAGGTTTCTGGCTTGGTAAATCCACTTTACAATAGGTAGCGCACGAGTAGATTCATCAAATGAGCGAAGATGCGCTAAGCGTTTCAACAAAGTCCCGTATGCGTTCATATACCATTTGTCTGATAGCGATGAAACTTGGGTGTGATGTTCTGTACACTTCCCGGAAGGTTTCTGGCTTAGTAAATCCACTTTACAATAGGTAGCGCACGAGTAGATTCAACAAATGAGCGAAGATGCGCTAAGCGTTTCAACAAAGTCCCGTATGCGTTCATATACCATTTGTCCGATAGCGATGAAACTTGGGTGTGATGTTCTGTACACTTCCCGGAAGGTTTCTGGCTTAGTAAATCCACTTTACAATAGGTAGCGCACGAGTAGATTCAACAAATGAGCGACGGCACGTGAATTGTTTTATCAAAGTCAAAGTCCCGTATGCGGTCATATGCCATTCATCCGATTGCGATGAAACTTTAGTGAATTGTTGTGTACAACCGAGGAAAGGTTTCTTACTTAGTAAATCCATTTTACAACAGGTAGCGCACGAGTAGATTCAACAAATGAGGGACGACACGCGAAGCGTTCCAACAAAGTCCCGTATGCGTTCACATACCATTCGTCTGATAGCGATGAAACTTGGTTGAGGTGTTGTGTACATTACAGGGAAGGTTCATGGCTTAGTAAATCCACTTAACAATAGGTATCGCACAAGTAGATTCAACAAATGAGCGACGACGGGCGAAGCTTTCCAACAAAGACCAGTAGGCTATGCGTTCACATACCATTCGTCCGATAGCGATGAAACTTGGGTGAGAGGTTGTGTACACTACAGGCAAGGTTTCTGACGTAGTAAATCCATGTTATAATAGGTAGCGCACGAGTAGATTCAACAAATGAGCGACGACGCGCGAAGCGTTTCAACAAAGTCCCGTATGCGATCATATACTATTCGTCTGATAGTGTTGAAACTTGGCTGAGATGTTGTGTACACTTCAGGGAAGGTTTCTGGGTTAGTAAATCCACTTACAATAGGTGTCGCACTGGTAGATTAAACAAATGAGCGACGACGCGCGAAGTGTTTCAACATAGTCCCGTATGCGTTCATATACCATTCGTTCGATAGCGACTAAACTTGGGTGAGATGTTGTGTACACTCCAGGGAAAGTTTTAGGCTTAGTAGATCCATTTTTCAATGGGTAGCGCACAAGTAGATTCAACAAATGAGCGAAGTCGCGCGAAGTGTTTCAAGAATGTCCCGTATGCATTCATATACCATTCGTCCGATAGCAATGAAACTTGGGTAAGATGATGTGTACTCATCAGGGAAGGTTTCTGGCTTAGTACATCCACTTTGCAATAGGTATTGCACAAGTATATTCAACAAATAAGCGACGGCACGCGAATCGTTTCAAACAAGTCCCGTATGCGCTCATTTACCATTCATCCGATTGCTATGAAACTTTGGTGAGTTGTTGTGAACACTTCCGAAATCATTATAGGCATAGTCAATCCAATTTACAATGGACAGCGGGCGAATATTTTAAACAAATGAGTGTTAGCGATGCCTTCATATAGCCTACAATTCATCCGATTGCGACCAAATTTTGGTGGGTTGTTTGGCACACTTCCGGGATGGTTATAGGCATAGTTAATCCAATTAACAATTAATAGCGCACCAGTAGTTTTAACAAATGAGTGTTGGTGATGCGTTCATATACAATTCATCCGATTGCAATCAAATTTTAGTGAGTTGTTGTGCATATGCCAGGAAAACTTATAGGCATAGTAGATCCAATTAACAATAAATTCAACAAATAAGCGACGACGGGCGAAGCGTTTCAACAAAGACCAGTATGTGTTCACATATAATTTGTCCGATAGCGATGAAACGTGGGTGATATGTTGTGTACACTTCCGGGAAGGTTTCTGGCTTGGTAAATCCACTTTACAATAGGTAGCGCACGAGTAGATTCATCAAATGAGCGAAGATGCGCTAAGCGTTTCAACAAAGTCCCGTATGCGTTCATATACCATTTGTCCGATAGCGATGAAACTTGGGTGTGATGTTCTGTACACTTCCCGGAAGGTTTCTGGCTTAGTAAATCCACTTTACAATATGTAGCGCACGAGTAGATTCAACAAATGAGCGAAGATGCGCTAAGCGTTTCAACAAAGTCCCGTATGCGTTCATATACCATTTGTCCGATAGCGATGAAACTTGGGTGTGATGATCTGTACACTTCCCGGAAGGTTTCTGGCTTAGTAAATCCACTTTACAATAGGTAGCGCACGAGTAGATTCAACAAATGAGCGACGGCACGTGAATCGTTTTATCAAAGTCAAAGTCCCGTATGCGGTCATATGCCATTCATCCGATTGCGATGAAACTTTAGTGAATTGTTGTGTACAACCGAGGAAAGGTTTCTTACTTAGTAAATCCATTTTACAACAGGTAGCGCACGAGTAGATTCAACAAATGGGTAACGGCACGCGTATCGTTTAAACTAAATTCCGTAGGCGTTCATATACCATTCATGCGATTGCAATGAAATTGGGTGAAATGTTGTTTCCACTCCCGCGAAGGTTTCTGATTTAGTAAATCCATTTTACAATTGGTAGCAAACGGGTAGATTTAACTAATAAGCGACAGCGCGTGAATCGTTTCAATAAAGTCCCGTATGCGATCATATACCATTCATCCGAGTGTGATTAAACTTTGGAGAGCTGAGTACGGTCCTGCGAAGGTTCATGAATTAGTAGTCCGTTTTTCAATGGGTGGCGCACAAGAAGATTCCTCAAATGAGTGTTGGCGCGAATCGTTTAAACAAAATCCCGTATGCGTTCATATGCCATTCATCCGATTGCGATGAAACTTTAATGATTTGTTGTGTACACGCCAGGAAAGGTTTTCGAGTTAGTAAATCCATTTTACAATAGGTAGCGTACGAGTATATTCAACAAATGGGTGACGGTGCTCTAATCGTTTCAGCAGTCTAGTATGCGTTCATATACCATTCATTTCATTGCGATGTAACTTTCGTGAGTTGTTGATCACGCTCCCGTGAATGTTTCTGAGATAGTAAATTATTTGTTTATAAAAGTTTAGAGGTGGTTAACGGAAAAAAAAGAAAATATTGGTAATCCAAAAGCACTGCAACTAACAAAGTCAAAACCCCAACACTTTCTTTGATTGGCAGGTCAACGTCTGCCGGGTACAGCTAGTTATAATATAAAATGGGCAGCTCGGCGGCTTAGTTGGTCGCGAGCTGAGCCTCTATGCTCAAGATTGCGGGGTCAAACCCGGCCGATGACGTCGGATTTTTAAGAGCGTTAAAATCCCTCAGTATGCCTTCCTTCGGGAGGGAAGGAAAGCCGGCGGCCCCATGACATACATTTATTGCATGTAAAAGAACCTTCCACTAATTTCAATTGTGTGAAGCAAAATTTGTAGGTTATATTTTGATTAATGCTTCTAAGTTCCAACGTTCGTCACCAGGTGATGGTTGCGATGGCATCTAGTAGCCAAGTTTGCAGCTAGGTGTCGAGGACTGTAGCATTTTGTAGCAAAAGTAGGAACTAATTGAAATTATCGTCTGCATTCCTTACTTGAATTAAAAACAAATAACACACACTAATGCAGCCAACACAATTAACACCAGTTATCAGACAGATTCTACGCACACCGAAAGTAGACGGAACTACATAACCGCGTGGTCGCAGCTCCCAAACTATGGAAGTTAGTTAGTTATTGTTTTTAAGGCGCGGAACTACGAGGTCATCTGCCCCTAACTAACGCACCAACCAAACTAGAGCAGTCATTCATTCCAAACGTTCGCGACATGAAAAATTAGAAAATAATGAAATTAAAACTGGCTTAGGAAATTATATAATAAGGGATCCCATGTACTGCATAAGTACCCATACATTAGCAAGTCACATTTCCGGGATTGTATAGACTTAATATGTATACTGTATTTGAATTTCAGCCAATGGCCATAGCGGGGTATATTTAATGGAACGCCCGTTCAATTTCAAGTAGTTCCTAATTTGGATACTAGTTATGCCACTGTCACTGACACCTCGCGACGAACGTTGGAATTTGATAAAGCGTTTCTAAACAAATAACCTATAAATTTAGCTAAACACTATTAATTGTAATGGTAGGTTCTTTTACATGCCATAAATCTATGACATGCGGCATGGAAGGCATACTGAAGGATTTTTACGCACTTACAAATCCGATGACTTCGGCCGGGTTTGAACCCACGATCGTGATTGGTTGGTTATTCAGTTTAGGGGCTGCGACAACGCGGTCATGTAGCCTCGTGTACTATCGGTGTGTGTAGAATCTGTCTGATAACCGGTGTTAATTGTGATGACTGTATTAGTGTGTGTTATCTGTAATTCAGGCAAGGACTGTAGACGATCAATTTCAAGTAGTTCCTACTTTTGTTACCAAATGCTAATGTCAACGACACCTAGATGTGAAGTTGGCTACTAGATGCCACTTAAACCGGCATCTGGCGACGAATGTTGCAATTTGATAGAGCGTTAATCAAATCTAAGCTACATATTTAGCTTCACACAATTGTAGTTAGTGAAAGATTCTTTTACATACCATAAATCTACAACGTAGATCGTGAAATCCAAAATGTGAAGGTCCTGCGTAATGCGAATATAGACTCAGATCATTATTTGTCCCTTATTAAAATGAAAGGTATTCCGTTTAGGAACAATAGAGTGAATGTTGAAAAGGGAATGAAAACGCAAAAGTACAACATCGGTGGTCTGAAGTCAAATAACAACACTTTTGCGGAAACACTCCACAACAAACCAAATGATGGAACATGGTTTACATTAAGGAACGCCATTGTTACTGCGGCTTCGGAATCCATTCCTCTTGATAGAACGCGCAAGCATCCATGGTGGAACGGTCAATGTGATCACGCAATAGAGGAAAGAAGAAAAGCTTGGATCAAGTGGAATAACAAGAAAGACGATATGAACCTTGAGAACTTTCTCTGCATCAGGAAAGAAACTCGTAAAATTTTAAAATTGGCAAAAAGAAATTTCCATAAATCTCAAATTATTCAAATTGAAGATGATTTTCAAAGGCACAAAACAAGGGATTTCTATCAAACTTTTAAACACCAACTGTCCAAATACGTCGCCCCTACTCTTCACATCCGAGGATCTGATGGTAAACTTAATCTCAATAATAAAGACTGTGCTAAAGCTTTTGGAGAATATTTTAAAACCCTTTTGAACACGGACATACCTACTGAACAACTTGCTTTCTATCCTAGCATTGCATACCACGACAGTTCACCACCCTCCGTCGAAGAAATAACACAAATCATCAAGGCGCTAAAAAAATAATAAAGCCTCTGGGGAGGATAGTATTGTGGCTGAATTATGGAAATATGCAGATAATGACTCCATCATTTGTCTCCAGAAAACCATTGAAGAAATATGGCATAGTGAAAAGTTGCCGGAGGATTGGACTTCTGCCATCATTCATCCTATACATAAGAAAGGGGATAAATCCGACCCAAATAATTATAGAGGTATTTCACTGGTATCGGTAACGTACAAAATATTTGCAAGGGCTCTTCTGAACAGAGCAGAACCGATATTAGACCGTCAGTTAGGGGAATATCAAGCTGGGTTCAGGAAATCAAGATCCTGTCCTGAACAAATTCATAACATTAAGACCATAATTTCCTACTGTACGGTACGATCAAAACCTTATGTTGTGATTTTTGTGGACTTTTAAAAGGCTTATGATTGCATTCATAGAGACACAATAATTAACACCTTTCGTGAGTTTGGCCTAGACAATAAATCAATTAATTTGTTCAAAGCAAGCTTAGAAAACACCATTTCTAAGGTCAAATTTCGTGGTGAATTGTCAGAAGCCTTTGCAATCAAGACTGGCTGTAGACAAGGTGATCTGGGATCACCGATGCTGTTCAACTGTGTCTTGGAAAAAATTATAAGAGAATGGTTAACAATCTTACCAAATAATTATGGTATTCGAATTGGTTATAAAAAAGAAGACCTGCATATAAACTGTCTCGCTTTTGCAGATGACATTGCTTTGTTCGCTAATTCAATGGAAGAGGCCACTGACCAACTTAATAAACTCCAAATCATAGCTGCTAAAACTGGACTTAAAGTGGCCTTCCATAAAACTAATTTTATCACAAATGTCAAAGATGCCTCAAAATTCATCACGATTGGTCTGCAAAAAATCAAAAAAGTCCAAAAATTTAAATACCTAGGCGAATGGATTACCCCTAATAATTCAGAAATAGCTGCCATTGAGAGCAGATGTAACAAATTGGAAGGTGCCTTTCAAACCTGCAAAAACATTTACAAAAGTAAAAGCTTGTCCCGGAATGTCAAACTTTGTCATTATAATACAGTAATTAGGCCGTCAGCACTGTATGCTGCAGAATGCTTACAGATGACAAACAAAGGCCCATTGAGAAAATTAGAACTTAAGGATCGGAAAATTCTAAGGAAAATATTAGGACCTGTTAATGATAATGGTACTTACAGAAGAAGACATAACAATGAATTATTTGAACATATAGAAGATTTGGTGAGTGTGATGAGAAAAAGGAGAATGTCTTTCTTTGGACATTTGGAGCGGATGGAGCATCATCGACTTTCATATCGAATCCACTCATCAATCTCTAAAAAAAATTCCTATTGTAAATGGTCGATGCAAGTTAAAAAGGACCTAACAGAAGCTCGAATCAATCAAGCTCTGGTTTGGGATAGGAACCTGTTCAGAAAGGCTGTTAAATCAACTAGTAATCTACACCCTTTGACATCTGTGATGCCTCGCCCTCACTGCAAGTGGACGGAAGAAAGGAGAGCTGAACATTCGTCAAGAATGAAGATCTACTGGCAGACAAGAAAACAAGCTTTACAGTGATCATATGAGTGAAGAACATCGTGGTCCATTGATGGCCGAAACGACTCAAAAAAAAAAAAAACGTAGTGTCATACGCGTACGCTGATGACATAGTAATTGGCTCTAAAGACGTTACAAAACTCCAAAACACATTAACCGAAATGGAACAAAGGTGCTCCCATCACAAGTTTGAAGTCAACCTTTCAAAAACAGTAACGAAGGTGTTTAGAAAAGGAGTTAAGGTTCCAGCAGCGACAGAAATTTTCATCAAGAGGAGGAAAATAAACATCGTAAAGGAATTCAAATATTTGGGTATCACGCTCCAAACAAGTGCTACATGTTTCACATATCATGTGATAGAGAAATCAACGCAAGCAGTACGGGCAATGCATGAAATTAGATACTTTAGAATCCTCAGCTTAGAGACAGCAATGGCTCTGTTCAGAAATAAAATTATGCCTATGGTGTTACGGCTGTGAGTTTGTGTCATCGCTCGCCGCATGAGTCACAACTGCCCCAGGGTTGGGCTGTGTGTGCTCTGCCTCAGTGTATTACGTGCGCGTTACGCAACGGGCTGCGAAGTGAAAGGAATGGTCCAGAATATTCATGACCCAGCCAGTGAAGGAAATGTCGAGAAGCCGTGAACCCTGGATGGGTCTAGAAGCATTTATTGAGTCACCGGCCTGCTATATAAGAGCGACCTGTCAAGCAGTTGTTGTTGTGTGTTTTACGAGCTAGTGCGAGCGTTTATCCTGAGCGACAGAAGTGTGGTGACTTGCGAAACCCCTAGTGAAGCCGTTTCTCTTGACAGCGAGGAAGTGAGAAGCATACAGGGGACTGCCTGTGTTTTCGTAAGTAACTGTAATTTGTGCACATAGGGGAGAGTTGCATGTAGTTCTGTCAAGGCCACCAGACTCATTAGCGAGATGATTAACTGTTGACAAGTGAAAGAGGGCAAGGGCTCTCCATAAGCAAGAGACTTGAGGAAACTGGAGTAAGGTTCCAATTGCTTGTATTTGCTGATGAGTAGTGTATCTTCCTGCAAGCAATAAAGCTAACTTCTCTTTAAAGCAGTAATTGGTGTTGTGCTTTCTACCCACCGTAATCCAGTTAACAAAAGTGCCACTAGGGGGTGGCACGTAACAATGGCATTGAAGTCATTTGGCAACTCCTAACAGAAAAGAACCTTTCCTCACTAGAAAGAGTGAAGGCATTATTCATTTAAAAAAAAAGCAATCGGAGTGTCAAAAACTACCAGGTCACGATTCGTCTACCTCCTGGCACGAGAATCATTTCTTATAGAAGACCTTAGAAACTATTTACCTCTACCAAATACCAGAGCCTAGGAACAGCTACTAACATCATTGATGAAAAAACGAGAAGACATACCTCAAGAATTTTATGGAACCGGAGCCATGATTGACCGGACGTGGACAACAGCCAACTTTGAGTTGAGGCATGTGTTTACACGTCTGGCTGTCCATGGTTTTCACCACCTCATTTGTGTTAGCAAATATTTCCATGAACCGAGAGTGACGTGTGTATGCCAACTATGTGGACAACCATGTGATCGCTACCACTTAGAGCTCTGTACGAAAAGGACAAAATCAATCAAAGACTATGCAACTCAAAGTGTCAGAGTGCAATTTTAGTGTACGTTTCTATACTTTGTTTTCAGTGGCTATTTGGCTGCAATAAAAGTATCATTAAATCTATGACATGGGCCCGCCGGCTTTACTTCCCCTCCGAAGGAAGGCATACTGAAGGATTTTAAGGCTCTTAAAAATCCGATGACTTCGGCCGGTTTTGAACCTACGATCATGGACATAGCAGTTCAGCATGCTACCGTCCACGCCACCGAAGACGTAAATTCTACAGTTTACAATAGCAGAGCAATTGTAAGTCTGATCAATGATGTAACAGCATAAATGAAGACGTTTTCACCTAATCTCTGGAAATGTTAAGGAATTTAACAGTTTCGATACTATGTAGTCAGATGACGATGCTAACACAGATTTTGTGGGCTGTGTACCAATAGAATAGCCTACTTACAGTCAAATATGCTATCTGGAATGCCACTACATGTTTTAAAAATGAACGTTTGTGCAATTGTAATTCTTAAAAGAAATATGCACATGACCTTTGGTTTAATAAATAAAGTGCGTTTGATGGAGAAATATATGAAAATGTATTTGATTAGAAGTCATTACAAGTGCTTTCTAGAATCAGATAAATTGTCTACCTAGGATTGATTTAGTGCCTACTGACATTAACCTGCCTTTCAATTTATGAAGAGAATGTTCCCGCGAAGTCTTGCTTTCGCAATAACCATTAACAAAGCACAGGGGCTAAATTTGCATTTACGTCTCTCGATGCGTTTACAGCCATGGTCTGTTATATGTCGAGTCAAAGTTGCGAGCTACGTCAAAGTTAAAGTTATATACCTTATCAAGGTCAGTTCTCCGAACTGAAGGGTATTTTACAAAAACATTTGCATATTAAGGCTTTCACGGCCCGGATTATTATATAAACAATTCATGCTGAAAAAGGAGGCAAGGTTTCTCCGAAACGTATGGTTTAAATTAAAAATACACACGGCATTAGCCCAAAAGCATGAATTGTTTATACAAAAACATTGTTTATAATGAAATTCAAAAATCAGTCAATGAATAGGACAGTTAAATGCAATCATCAACATTGAACTGCAGCCTAATTTCTTAAGCTAAAATAAAGCAGAGAAGAATGCACCAGAAGATTACGATTGAGCAGTTGCAAAGGTTCAAAATTTACGTATGAATAGTCACAAGTAAAATGTAAGTTTAGAGGAAAATAAATGGTCTTCCTGAGTTCAGTATATTCTCCGTTATTTTCCTCATCCTTCCTTTATCATCAATCTCCTGTTTAGTCTTTGTTTGCAGTAATTGCTGCGACATGCCACTAGTAGAGATATAATTTCCAAGGAACAGCAGTTGTGTTCTCTTTTTAATACAAAAAACCGAGCGTGATTATAAGGACCTGCAGTAATCCCTGCCCATGTTTAGCTAACACAGCCACGCGTTGACAATTTATTAGATTTGTGCTTGGCTATGTAATCCAATTGGCTCTGCCTCTGATTTATTGCTCGCCGTATTGATATGCGCTGGAACAACGCCTCTGCATGCAGGTTCATATTGTTTAGCATGCTGTCTCTCTCTCCTTTATTATGCAGCTTCAGTTTGAACAAATTAGGTCACTGTGGGTTTTACATAAATGCCCGTTATTATTTCGAAAATGCTATAACTCATATGTATTTTGTAAAATATTCCCTCATATAAGTCAGACAATTCTCGCATCATCACGATGTTCAATATTGCTTCTTTGTTTCCCCGTTAAAAGATTTGTGGAGATTAAATACGAACTTCTAACTCATGGTGCTCTGACTTATGACGATGAATCAGGGATTACGTTAAGGTATTCCAGGATATGACGTGTTAGATACACATTTCCATGAACTAATTTTCCCCATCGTGTTATTTAAAATGATATCTTTGATCTATTCCAAGTAGGATCTTTTAATAATAAAACGTTTGTATAGTATAACTTCTGGCTTACGGGCGATGATGATGAAGATCAAAAAACAAGTAGTTCCGTGAAGAACTATACAGCCTATTTTCATATATCCTACTTATGTTAATTGCCACTATCAACATACACAATTTCTGTTTGATTGCTGTAATAGATTCGTAGATATTAAGAACCGACTAAATATTTCGGATGGTCGCCATGTTTGATTTTATATATGTAGGTCCTACAGTTATGTACTGTTACATGCAGATTATTGTGAACGTGTAGTATTCAAACTTCATTCGCATAATTAGGACACAAGAAAAAACAAGGAGATTTTAAAATTTTTCACAGCTGCCATCTTGAGTTTATGGAAACAACTGAAATAAATTAGATGCCAGTGGATTAACATTCGTATAAGGATTTACTGTACCAAGTTTCACTGCACTCGGATGGTTAAATTGCGAGAAACGTCCATGTGAATATTTATAATTCGCGTCACCGCCATGTTGGATTTGTGATCACCAGGTTATTTAAAGTCCTATAGGTGAACTTAAGTTCATAGCCCCTATGAACATTAAAAAATGCAGTTTGATTGCTAAAATAGATTCGTAGATATTCAGTATCGTCTAAATATTTCGGATGGTCGCCATGTTGGATTGTTAAATGTATAGGCCATAGAGTCATGTAGCATTAAAGGAAAATTATTGCGTAGGTTCATTATTCAAACTTTCACTTCGATCGCTTGACTACATCACAAGAAATAAAAACTTAATTTTAAAATTCGCACTGCCGCCATCTTGAGGTTATGTTAACAATTGAACTAAATTAGATACCAGTGGATTACAATGTGTATAAATATTTCCTGTACCAGGTTTCAGTGCGCTTGGAACATTAAATCGCGAGAAAGGTCTATTTAAAATTTTCAAATTCGCTTGGCCGCCATGTTCGTATTGTAATTAACCGGTTTTTGAAAGTCTTATAGATGGACTTCCAGTAGTGCCCTTTATCTCCGTACAAAATTTTAGGGAGATACCGCTAATAGTTCAGAGATATAGAATACCGGGGAAATATTTCGCACATCCGCCATCTTGTGATTATGTAAACAATTGAACGAAGTTAGATGTCGGTGCATTACAATGTTTATAAACATATACTGTACCAAGTTTCATTGCGTTTGGTTGGTCAAATCACGAGAAACGTCAATTTAAAAGTCGCAAATTCGCTTGGCCTCCATGTTGGTTTTGTAGTTACCAGGTTTTCAAAAGTCACATAAGTAAACTTATAGTAGTTCCCTCTATCACCATAGAAAATGTCAGGGTAATATCGGTAATAGTTTCGGAGATATTGAATGCTGGTGAAATATTTCGCACAGCCGCCATGTTTGATTGGTGAGACGTAACAAAATTTGAAGGGCACGGTCGAGGTCGCCGGGAATAGTGCTATGAACTTTCCGAGTTTCATTGAAATCGCTCCTGTCGTTTAGATTTTATTAGGGGGGGACACACACACGAATCACACACACAAACACACACACACACACGCACACACGGACAAAAGGTGATCTCATAAGCCTATTTTTTCAAAATTGAAAATAGGCTAATAAGACGAGGGAGATTATGCTGATGATGATGATGATAATGATAGAAGATGAATTAGAAGAGGCAGATGATAATGATGCTGATGATAATGATAGAAGATGAATTAGAAGTGGCAGATGATAATGATGCTGATGATAATGATAGATGATAAACAAAAAGATGAAGATAAAATATGAATAAGAATAACTTGCATTACACGTCGCGGCTTCGCCCGCGAATATTCTAGTTGCAAAGAGTACACTTAGCAAAATCTCAATCATGAATGCTATGACTGATTTATCCTTGGTATAAATAATCAGACTTTATCAATTCATCTACTGGTGCAGTGGTTAGGGGTTTGTCATTCCTTCATAGGTATATCAGAGCGAAGTTAGTTTTCTGGGAATATCGCTGACACTGTTAATTTAAGGGTCTTTAAATGTGGTTTTCGGAGACCCTATATAGTCGAGTGAAAATGACCTTTCGTACCACACTCACATGTGAAAATTGCGTGAAAAAAATCTAGAGTGCCCCTTGACCCCATTAAGCGCATTATACTGTATATACTTATGAATTTTACAGCTTAATTTGGTTCAGTGATAACCTTATAACCGTCTGGAAACTTTCACAGTAATGAAATAATTGTAATTGCATTGCGTCTTACACAAATAGATGAACCTGTGAGATTCTGTTACCATGGTTACCGTGTTGCATTCTTTCATTATTTCATTGTAAATATACATGTTTTAAGGTATTTATTTAATTGTGAGGCATTTAAAGAGTAAGTATGTGCGTTTCGCTTACGCATTGGGTTATGCTGAACCTGTAGGTACCCCATATGTGTAGGTTGGTGTTAATGGGACCTTAGTTTCGGTACAAAACTGGGATGGGACCTTAGCAGAATAATATAGGGAGGGATGAGGTGATGACGATGATGGTGATAACGAGAACAATTATTTTACTGATTGCTTAAAATATGTCAACAGCTATGATATGTTTAGAATAAAGGTTTGCTGCTGATTATGATGATGGTCGTTGTTATTGTTGTTGTTACCTAACGAGGCCCATCTGCCATATTGTCACGTTAGAATATTGCCTTAATATTTATTGAAATTATTGGCGTAATATTTTATCTATTACCCTCGCCATATGATTGATTCTTGATGATAAATAATATTCAAATAGCCATCAAAAGAGATTTGTTGGCAATTAGGCATGGCATGTGGAGCTACTTGTTTCTCTAGTTGTTAACAATGTACAGTAAATACTTGGACAGTTGTGAGTAGTATTTTGGTTCCTATGCATAAACTCGAACCACAGTGGTATGCAAATTTTTAGACTGGTATCCACTTAAAAATGCGTAAACATTGACCATTTTGTTCCGTTTGAGGCGACAATTTGACCTACATCCTTTGCGCTTCTTCATTCTTCTGACAGAGACATATTCTGTCACTATATTTTTCGATCAAAATTATTGGAGTATTGACGTAGGCAGTTTATAAGGTAGATCTCTTATTTTAATAGCATCATTTTACTATCATTTATTAATACATGGCATTTAATCATTTGCAAGCTTTTCCATTTTGGATTTAAAACAATTTTTGTAAAGATATCCATTTCTTTTTGGCTTTGTTAACTAGTTTTAATATGTAATATCAATCACGATGAGGAAGGTATCAATGTAATACCGAAACATGTACGATTAATAATGTAATTAAATGTTTCATTAGTGTTTGACTTGGCGGTTTTAATAAGATATTGGTATCCAATTTTCCAATATTTCATTTTTTGCTTTTCACGACTTATGCAATAAATATGTTTGCAAGGCGCTGAAATTATTCCAAATTGTAATCAACAGTCCTAATGACGATTTCCTTTAACAAACTCGTAGTAAAATTATATATTAGAATTTCCACTAAAAGAGGGGGCTTGCTAATTCAAAATGCCATACCTTTTGTTTAGATGCGTTATTCTACTACTCGCATGAATTTAGAGCCGTGCGATTTGAAATATTTGTTTGACTGATGGTCCGATCTTGAACTGTTGAAAGGTTCGTGGATCTTGGATTGAAATCACATGATTTAGAGGGCACATTCCAAGGTCATTGAAGAAAGAGAAATTGGACTCAGCTCAATTGTCTCTCAGAATACCCGATTCTGAAAACCTTAGATGCAATTCCTTATGGGAAAAGTCGTAAGTCCATGGTGAAGGAAACAATACTAAGAGGGTAAACAAATATGTCATCAGCTGGTGAGAAAAATTATTCAGAACAAAAACATGTGAAAGTTTCAAATTATTTGTTGTTGTTGTTGTTTGAGTCTTCAGTCTTTTGACTGGTTTGATGCAGCTTTCCATGCCTCCCTGTCCTGAGCTAATCGTTTCATCACTACATAGCTACCACACCCTACATCCGAGGCAATCTGTTTAACATATTCTAACCTTGGTCTACCCCTACAGTTCTTGTCCTCAACCCTTCCTTCCATAGCTAAGCTTGCTATTCCTGGGTGTCTTAGTATGTGTCCTACTAACCTATCTCTTCTCTTCATTTGCAGTCCCCAGAAACATCTCTCCTCTCCCACTCGTCTTAATACCTCTTCGTTTGTAACCCTATCTACACATCTGATCATCATTCTCCTGTAACACCACATTTCAAATGCTTCAACTCTCCTCTTTTCTGCTGCACCAATTGTCCAAGTTATACTTCCATAGAACGCCACGCTCCAGACAAAGGCTTTCAAAAATGACTTCCTAATACCTAAATCTATATTCGATGTCAACAGATTCCTTTTTTGTAT
This sequence comes from Meconema thalassinum, assembly GCA_946902985.2. NCBI lineage: Eukaryota > Metazoa > Arthropoda > Insecta > Orthoptera > Tettigoniidae > Meconema > Meconema thalassinum. Next base: position 880,063,590 of record OX336390.1, read on the forward strand.
AAATGCTTTCCTTGCCTGAGCCAACCTACTTTTTATATCCTTTTTGCTTCGACCATCACTGGTTATTTTGCTTCCTAAGTAACAGAAGTCTTCTACTTCCTTCAGCTTTTCATCTGCCAATTTTATGTCCATAGAGGTTTCTGATTTATTTCGGCTGCATTCCAGTATTTTTGTTTTACATTTATTAATTTTCATCATGTATTCTTTCCGTAAGACGGAGTCCATACCATTCAAAAACTCATTTATTTGAGTCTAATAATATGCACACCTCCATAGTTGTCAGCGGACGCAACCGAGTAAGTCGGAATCTGAAGGCACTTTGAACGTATCCACAACCATTATCTGAAGCTACGAAATTCAGTATTAGAACTTGTCCATGCACATAATTCTGTTCTCCACCCTTCCAGTTAGTTTTCCATTATATTCCAGATGAAAGGTCCTCCTGTACAATGACTAAATTGCATATCATCATCGCATCTAACATACAGAGCATTCTTCAAGTCGCTTACTTTTCTTATGACTGATAACAAGTCCTGAGCTACATTTTATAGTTTAAAAGCATTGTACAATGTGACTCCGATCTTGCATGCAAATATTCATCCCTTAAATAGAATGGATGTAAGGTTTATTTTCCTTCAAGGGGAGACGTAGGAAAATTAAAATAACATAAATTCATATAAATTATTGCAGGGAATGGATCCCTTGAAGCAGTCTTACTTGACTACAGTCAGGATTCGAATTTGAATCTCTGCTGTCCTGGCAGACGTTCTAAGCCACTTACACCAATGTGTCCTCGCCTCGACCTGGACTCTTTTTGAAGTCTTAGATGAGTACAGAAGAGCTGCTTCCAGGATATTGTGTCGGGTTTGAGAATTCGCTCGCAAATATGAACACAATCTTACGTGCGTTACTAATGCTAAATTTATTTCTAAATATGCTACCATATTTACAGTTCATCTCAGTACACAACCTATAGGAACTTGGTAGTTCACTGCTCACCAAGGTTAACTAAGCATGACTGTTTACCACTCCGCCGCGTCTCTGTTATTCATCCGTTTGTCCCGCGCTGAATCTATGTTTCCGGCGTATCTTTCCTTCACGAAGCACTACTGAAAAAGGCTATCCCACTAACTGACACGGTCCTCCTTTGCTCACTGCTAACTGTGTCACTCACTTCTATTTCGAGGGGGAATTGTTGTTGTTGTTAATTCATATGATCCCTCAGAGGTTCACAACTAGTGTGACGTGGGTTGGCGACCACGGGGCCCCAGCTGAGTCCGGCATTGCTTCCACTTACTTGTGCCGGGCTCCTCTCCGTCTTCTTTCCTGTCGACCTCACTTGGTTAACTTTTGTTCTCTTCCGACCCCGATGATATTAGAGTATCCGAGGCCTAGGGAGTTTCTTCCTTTCCCGCCTTAATTGGCCCGTGCCTCATCTTTTCTGATACCCTCCTTCTGCGAGGGGTCAGCCTTCTTTTTAATTTCATGTTATCTCCTGCCTCCTGCTCAAGGCCCTGAAGGAGGCAGGGTGTATGTAGCCCCATCAGTTCTGGTGCACCCTGGATATTGCTACACCCTCAGGGGCTCACGGCTAGTGAGTTCGGGAGTTGGCGACCCTGAGGGATTCCTGAGCTGGGTCCGTTTTCCCCCTTTTATCCATTACATGTGGGGCGGACCCTCTCCTCTTTCACTTTCCTATCTGCCTTTCATGGCTTTCCTTCCTTCCGAGTCCCTCAATCCTCATTCTTCGAGGGTTGAGGGTATTTCTTTTCCTCCTGTCCTTTATTTGCCTTATTCTCCTTTTGTTTTCCATTTCTTCTTCTAGTATATAAGTTAGTAGTTAGTTTTAGTTATAGTTTACATGTCATTTTCATCTTCATGATCACCCAAATCATTAGTGGCCTATAACCTAGATGTTAACGCCCTTAAAACAACAATTATCAGCATTTCATATGAGGTTCTTGGGACATCTCTGGGACTTTAGCCCCGTGTAGTTGGGTGTGTGCTGAATTTGTATGGCGACTTGTGCTTCTGTGGTGACTCTAGTAGTGTGCGTAGTTGGGGATGGGATAAGTGTCCCGGAACTTGAAATAAGGTTCTATCCAGGCATTTGCCTCAGGGAATTGTGACAAAAATATGGGAAAACACCCCCTCAGGATGGCCACTGCTAGTGCCAGGAATCGGTCGCTCAAGGCAACACTTGTTGGTTGGTTCCTCAGTTTAGGGGCTGGGACAATGCGGTCATGTAGCCCCGTGTACTTTGGGTGTGTGTAGAATCTGTCTGATAACCAGTGTTAATTGTGATGAGGATGGCTGTATGTTTCTGTTTCTTAATTCAAGTAAGGACTGCAGACTTTTAATGTTTCAAGTAGTTCCTACTTTTGCCACCAAACGCCACCGTCAACAACTACTAGTTCAGAACGCAGCTACTAGACGCCACCGCAGTCAGCTCCTGGCGACGAACGTTGGAACCTGAGCTTTGTTTACATTTTTAACCTAATTTAGCTTCACACAGGTGCAATTAGTGGAAGGTTCTTTAACATGCCATAAATCTATGACTTGGGACCGTCGGCTTTACTTCCCCTCCGAAGGATGGCATACTGAGGAATTTTTAACGCCCTTAAAAAATCCGACGACTTCGGCCAGGTTTGAACCCGCGACCTTGGGCATAGAAGCTCAGCATGCTACCAACTACGCCACCGAAGCCGTCAAGGCAACACTGTGCGGGTTTCAACGTATAACTACTGTATATATCCGCTAGAGTGTTATGTGTATGCACTGAGGAAAGGAGCTTTTTCTTGTGTATTTAGCAGGGTTAAAAAGAAACAGTCACAGGAAGTAGGTTATAAATATTCCCAACCACCAGTCAGTTGCTTATGAAGAAGAGGACGTGATGGAGATGTGGTCAATCTACCTGCCTCTTACCAAGGCGGACCAGCCTCGATTTCCGGTTAATGCATGTGAGAATTTCAAAGTGAAATATCACGGCCTGTGGTTAGGATTCCACGTACAAATGGAGGTCCCATGGCTCATGATCACGAGATAAACGATCACGTAAAATTACAATCGTTCTTGACCCAGCAACGTAGTCACGTGAGTCAAGTCACTATGCACGACTATAGTGCGGAGTTGCAAGATCTAAGATCAGAGATTCAAATTCCAGTGCTGATAGCAGTAATCCCGAACGCGGATTTTCTATTTTCTATTTTCAAACTCCCTGCAGACAGTTGTTGGGAGGGTACATTATTTCAAATCTCGTGGCACCGACTCCAATTCTTGATGTAGACTAATTGCAGTAACACACACTTATACAGCCACGACAGACTAACAGGTTATCAGATACATTCAACACACAGCTAGGAATGATGACCGGGTTGTCCCAAACCCTTTAATGAAGATCAAATTTCATGAGGATAGTTTTCGAATGTATATCATACTTTGTTCGTGTACATTTGAGCGTTAATTCACAGATACAGTGGTACGTTGTAATATATAAGAGACCTTTTCATCACTCTTTCACATGCTAAAAAAACGGGATATTATGGCTTCAATGCAGGGATTATAATCACGGAATTTTAGGGAAAGGAAGGTGAAAAATGTTACGCATTTAACCTACATCTCCGGTTTCAAAAATGATGCCATTTAACACAATTGCGCTTGATTAGAATGGAAATGAGCCGTGATTTTTAATATACCGTCCCATAGTACAGTAATTATATCGTCAGTTTGATAGCAGGATGTAATGGGCGCTCTGTCACCACAGGCAGCCGAGCCATAACTCTACCCCTGGGCTCTCTAGGTGTTACAGGACCCTCGATTCATTCTCACCATCGCCTTGCCAAGAACAAACATTCACATCCATTAGGGTTATATAACAGAATATAATGAAAGAACGCTAGAAGCCGCTAGAAGCCTACACAACCCATCACATTACTCTGAAATAGCCACTGCAGAGAACTTATATGATAAAAAAGAAGTGTAGTATACGAATTAGTATGTTCATACTGATATGGTGCAACATCAATTTAATGAAGAAGAAAATATAACTGAAATTTTATGTTCCACTGTTTTGACTGTTGGGCATGACATGACATGAACAGAGGTTATAATACAAACAATTGAATATCAAAATTCAGTACCAAAACATCAAAGAAATTATATATACATTCCCAGCACAAAGAACCCAATTAAAATATATGGCATGAACACAGAGGCTATAGCACAAACAACAGATTTAAAAAATCCAATGCGTTAAAACGTCAAAGAGAATATATATAAACAGTTACAGTTCACAAATGAATAGCAGATGCCAGTGTCAAAGAGAAAAATCTAGAAGTGTGGAGCTCTTTGGGATATTATCAATTAAACATTTTCCATTATTATATTATAACTTCTGTTTAAAATTTCAAATTCTTCTAATACATTCAATAAGGCTGTCTTAGTACAGAATGAAGACATATAATCACCTGCTTGCCAGGTAAATCAAATTTGTGACGGCACGGGGAATAATAACTTCTGTTTTTGGAAACTTGTAGACATTTTCGAATTTCAAATACGGTAATATCATAAACACAACAGTAGTATCAGCCCTTAAAGAAATCATTAGTAATTTGAGACACCATTTTATTCTTAAATTATGTATATTCTTATTGCTCAAGAGTTAATTTCAATATTTATTTTGTTACGGCTTATTTAATAACTAGCAACCCAACCCGGCTTCGCCCGGGAACAGTTATGAATGCATTACGTTATAAGCGCTTTTTTTAATGTCAATGAACAACGACCAATATCCGTTTTACGTCTCGGCATGATGGGTTAAAATCACTGACTGGACTATTAATCATATCATCATGGAGATTCATGAGCAACACATTCTTGTCAGACGTAATTTAAGAATGGCGAGGTGCATGAAACACAAATCCCCCTTCCGTCCTATCTTAACATGACTGTGAATTTTGCGGTACGAAAGGTTCACAGGCGAATTGATGAAAAGCCGAGTTGCACTTCCAGGGAAACTCCAAACACAACCACTCTTCTCTAAAGTTTTTAACTCAACACGACTCGACAGTTTGCTGCAGGCTGTATCTGGGGCAATAAACCCGTCCGCTAGCTAAGCTGTAACTGGGGTGATAGACTCGCCCCTAGCTAGCTCGTAAACTGTCGCCTCAGTAACTGAATTAAGATTGTTGGAAGAAATGAAAACGTAAAAGCACTTATAGTAGGCGATGTATTGAAGATAAAGATATGCTCTCCTGGGCCTTTTTGTAGAATTTTTCACGCTGAACAATTCTTACACTCATATTATATAGATATTTTTAACGGTTTGCCCAGCGTAAGCTGAGAAAGCGCACGGACGCCATTTTTTCGAACTTTGCACTGAAATCGTAAGTGCTTGACTTCCTTTGGTCATAAATAAATTATTATCTACAGAAACCTTCCTAGAGATATACTCTACAGAATGGTGAAAACCGCATCAAAATCCGTTCAGTGGTTCTCGAGATTACCCGTTATATCCAAGAATCGGGGAGTTTGTTTTATACTATGTAGAGATGTGGGTCTTAGGGCTTAGCTTAAACAATTTCTTAAACGTATTTCATATTATTTTATAAGGAGTATTATACAGTTAAAAATCTAATATTGTTACATTTTTAACGGATATCACACTTTTCAATAAAAATAGAGATAATTTGTTGTAAGTTATCTTGTATTCTAGACCTTGTATTGGTTTTCCTTTGTTTTTGATATCAGTACAGTATAATTTAATATAATATAATCCCCTCGAATCTTAAATTGACTGTGAATTTTGAGGAACGAGAAGTTCACAAGCGAAATGAGAGTTGCACTTCCAGGGAATGGCGAGGTGAATGAAACTCAAATCCCCCTTCCGCCCAATCTTAACTTGACTGTGCTTCACAGGTGAAATGAAGAAAACCCGAGTTGCACTTCCAGGGAAACTCCAAACACAACCAACCTTCTCAGAAGTCTTAACTCAACACGACTCAACGGTTTGCTGGTGGCTGTATCTGGGGCAATAGGTTCGCCCGCTAGCTAGGCTGTAACAGGGATGATAGACTCGCCCTTAGCTAGCTCGTAAACTGTCGTCTCAGTAGTTGAATGGACATGGTTGGAAGAAATTAAAACGTAAAAACACTTATAGTGGGCGATGTATTGAAGATAGACATGTGCTCTCGCGGACTTTTTTGTAGAACTATTCATGCTGAACATTTCTTACACTCATAGTACTTAGATATTTTTAACGGATTGCCCAGCTTATGCCTACAAAGCGCTCGGACGCCAGGTTTTCTTTCGACTTTTCCACTAAAATCGTTACTACTCGGCTTCCTTTGATCATAAATACATTATTTTCTACATAAATCATCCTCAAGATATCCTTTACAGAATGGTGAAAACCGCATCAAAATCCATCCAGTGGTTCTCTAGTTTACCCGTTACATCCAAGAATCGGGGAGTTTGTTTTATACTATGTAGAGATGTGGGTCTTAGGGCTTAGCTTAAACAATTTCTTAAACGTATTTCATATTATTTTATAAGGAGTATTATACAGTTAAAAATCTAATATTGTTACATTTTTAACGGATATCACACTTTTCAATAAAAATAGAGATAATCTGTTGTAAATTATCTTGTATTCTAGACCTTGTTATTGGTTTTCCTTTGTTTTTGATATTAGTTAATCTATGTTTAAAGCCGCCTCGTAAGTCGAGGAAGCATAATACAAATAAGATGCTTAGCAAACGAAGACTTACCTTTTGTATCTAACCAGTCTTTTCATGTTTCTTATTTCTAACTTTAAATTTCCTCCCATTCTGACCTGTGTATTCAGATCCACTTTTATATTTGGCTTTTATCTTACCCTTAACTTTATCAATCGTTGACTTAAAACTACTTTTAGTTTTTAAACTCAATTGAAATTACGCTTAGGAAGTATTCCTCCTATTTATTCGGATATATTCCCGTAGTATGGGGGGAACACGAGAAATATGTCAGTGGAACAGACAATTTAAGCCATATTTCTTTGTCTTCTGCAATTCAGTATAGTATAAGCTTAAGGACAGAAACTAATAATCATACTGAATTGACAGATTTGTTGTTATATTTAGGGACTTGGACATCGTAAATATCTGGTCCATATACATGTTTTGTACTTGTATAATTAGTCTGATAACTTATGTTTATGTGGAGTTTCAACTAGCAATTGAGGCTAGATTTGGGCACGAAGTGGTTAAGGCCTTAAGTTTGGATCATAATCTGCATTTTAAGTAGGAAACTATTGGAAACAACATATGGGGTAGCTGAGATGGTAATAAACCCACCTCTGCCTCACCGTAGTGTAGTACTGTAAATACAGTATAGTTACTGCTATTACTTTCAAAATTATGCTAAGCATGGAATTGAAGTGGTGTCGAGGTATATTTAAAACTTAATTGCCTATCCTAAGGACGCATTATAGCTACCATTTTGTAGCATGATAGTTGACTGTAAAGCAAGTTCATCGTCGACATCAACATAAAAACGTTTGATTGTCCTGTGTTGTCTTCCCTCGATACACCGTATCGTATGACTTCTCTAGATCTACAAAACACAAGCCCAAATGTCTATTCCTCTCATAGAATTTCTTCGTAACTTGGTGCATACTAAGAACATGATCCTAATATCCTCGTTGTGGTCTAAAGCCACCCTGGTTACCACCCATCTTACTCTCGATCAATGATCAAGCATTTCTTTATGCAATGACATAATACACTTTGCCGGAATACTTGTCTAAGAAATACCTCTATCATTATTGCAGTCTTTCCTGTTACCGTGCTTATAAGTTGGTGTAATTTGTTCAGTCAGGGGATGCCTTTTTAAATTCCCATGCAAATTCCATCACCCATTCCCAGCCACCTGTCACTTTGTGACATTTTTGTTTATTTGCCACCATCTCTACTTCCTCACCCCTGATCTTGTTCTTATCCTCATTCTCATCCTTATCCTTATTCGCCTCCTCGGTAGTCTGAAAATCTTATGACATGGCAAAATAGTTTATTAAACCTATGGTGGTCATCTACAAGTCATAGAGGTGACATTGATGAGTTCATTCTGCTCTGCAGCTTGTTTGGAATATCCATGAGTGAGATAATGCCACCAAATGTTGTTCTGGGGAAGATAGCAACTGGTTCATCCCTTGTTCACATCATTATCATGTTTTAAGGAAATAGTTCTACCGATAATTCACTTTTAAATGGCATAAAACAGACAAACCATGTTTACCAATCATGTGGCCTGGAGTCTTTCCATAAATAACGTCTGAAATTCCGCCCTAAAATTATCAATTTTCCTTTTGATGGAATAGTGGCGAGAACGATGCTAGCGGTTTCAGATCATCATATTAATATCGTAAAGAAATGGTATCAAGTAGTAGTTTTTGGAATCAATTCAATATAATAGAGATAAAAACGTAATTTTCTAAGGGCAGTACATAGGTATATAACCTTCAAACATTTTGAAAATTATCCATGATCACAGTTTACTTACCTTTGATGTTCCGCAACTGGCTGAGATTCCTTTATAATGTTGCAGCGTGCCAAGTCTTTCGACTGAATCATCGTAATCTGGAGTTACTAGGTGAGTATATTCCATATATACATTACGTTTCTGAAGTAAGTTAAAAGTGAATACTATATGGAAAGTCTTGCGTCTTCACCCTTCGTTATTCTAAGGAAGTTAATTCTCATGGGATATTAAATGACTGGTTCCCTTTCAGGAGGTATTTCTCTTATTTTGGGAACTGCATTGGAAGATATAATTTATGTTATATTTTTACCCAGCGTATGAAAGGAATTGATCGTATATATAAATTGGCTTGTGCGCAATGTGACGCCATGTAGAAATTGTATTCTTCTTTGGCTGCTTTTGCGACTCTCTTTTAGTTGCATGCCTGTGTTTAAACTCTTCAGACCCAGGACCCCCAAACGTGGACCTCCAGTTTCAATTTTTTATCAGCGGCAGTTGGTACTACGTCAATTATGACCTGTATTTCTTCCCCTAAACATTCTCATTTCTACAAGGTTGGAGCCGAGATGAGATGAGTTTTCTATTGTGTGGATGGATTTGACGCGGGATGCCATTCCCGATGCCTAGTTCATCAGAGCTGTTAATTGAGTTGAAATGAATGAATACGAATGAAACATGACGAGAAGTCTGAAAGGAGACAGTCGTGACCTGTTAAAATTTCCTTTGTCATTTGCCTTCAAACATATTTAATTTGTTCCATTATTTAATAAGAAAGGCCGAATAATAAAATCTCAACTACTAATTTTGTCTTGCGTCTGACGAGGTTAATGTGCTGGGGATGAAGATTACAGTATCAAAAACGTAATACAGTTTATTCTTCTCCTAATCGCATTTATCACTTCACTTTCATAGCAACATATTCATTCATTATTTATAAGCATGCATATCAACACATAATGTACTGGCATTGCCATTCTGTATTAGACTTTCTTCCACTCCGATTCTGGGAGGTCGTTTTTGATATACCGCTTCCACTACAATGAGATATAACGGATGTGTTTTATATTAATTTTAAAGCTTTTATAAATGAAAAACAGCTGTGCATGAAGCTACTAACGAAAGAGAAGTTGAACGAAAAAGTGTTTACGTGCGATGATCGAAAGAAGCATTGATGGCTAACTTTTCTTTACATCTAGTGAGGTGTGTGGTTTCGGAGAAATACCTGAATCACAACAATAGTTCGCTTCAAAATCGAATTCCATTTTATGTTCGGTTGAAAATGGATTTGAAACCCAAACCGCTCAATTTGAGGGCGTAGACTCATGATTGTTAACCGGGTTGAACCATGCATAGTGGGCTGCACAAATCACCTCTGGCGATAGATACATCATTTAATTAAAATATAGGAGCGGTTTGATCTCTGGAAGCATTATAGTAACAGGGAAATTTACTAGGGTCAATTAAGACTGGAAAACGAAAGACACTAAATTCCGATAACCTTCAGGGTCAGAAGAGAACAAGAGTTGGTTAAGGCAGGTCGACAGAGAGAAGCCCAGCGCATCTACGTGGAAACCAGGTCACAATAGTTGTGAGCCCTTGGTGGTTTCTGAACACAGCTGCCCATGCGCACGCTTAAGGGTGTAATAATGCGAGTATACGCGACCTGTGCCAATCCCGAGTCAATTACTCTGGGTAATAGATGGGACGACGTAGCCTTTGTATGTACAATTAGCTCCACTAGATTAGCAGTGCTCACGCTTCAGATCCCTTCACTCTAGTCAAGTGCCTCCTCATCGTCCGTCAAGCTGATACCAACAGAGTCTATCAGTCTAGAGATAAAAGTTTTTGTTGTTCATTCGTTTGGGAATCATACATCGTGTTCATTAGCCCCATGTACTGTACTTGAATGTGTGTACAATTTGTCTCATAATATGTGTTATTCATATGTCTGTAATTAATGATAGGAAGGGAGGCAGAAGTGACCATTTGCCTGGAGTAGAAATGAGAAACCACGGAGAGCCACTTCTACGTTTGGCTGAGGTAGAAATCAAACCTATCGCTTCCCAGCTTTGATTCATGAAGCAGGGTGTATTCCGTTCCAAGGTACAGGCCAAAATGAAATCTATTGGCAGTGCCATGAGTTGAAACCAAGAACTATGGAACCAGAATCGTAATAAATACCCCAAACCACAAAGTGTGGTAACATTTTTGAATATGGTCATATTGTGGCTATACCGAGTGTTTCAGCAGCACCTTCCAATATCGTTTGCTGCAACCCAACTTACGCGTGTTGGCAGGAAGGTCGATTCTCTGCTTGCATTCCGTATTGCACTAAGGCACTGCAAGCATATCCAGCAAAAGATACTAAACACTATTATTTTCCCCTCGATGTGACTACAGACTAATACGAGGGAAACAAAAGGGTGTTCAGTATCGTTTGCGGGATATGCTTGCAGTGCCTTAGAACCATACGGATTGGCGGCTTCGGTAGCGTAGTTGGTAACATGCTGAGCTTCTATGCCCAAGATCGCGGGTTCAAACCCGGCCGAAGTCGTCGGATTTTTAAGAGCGTTAAAATCCCTCAGTATGCCTTCCTTCGGAGGGAAAGTAAAGCCAGCGGTCCCATTTCAAAGATTTATGGCATGTTAAAGAACCTTCCACTAATTACACCTGTGTGAAGCTACGTTGGTAAACATTTGACAAACGCTCTTAGGTTTCGACGTAACCTGGTAACCAAGTTCAGAACTAGTAGTCGTAGACGGTGGTGTTTGGTGGCAAAAGTAGGAACTACTTAAAAAATCAATGTCTACTGTCCTAACTTGAATTGAAAACAGATAACACACACTAATACAGTCATCACAATTAACACCGGTTATCAGACAGATTCTACACACACCCAAAGTACACGGGGGCACATGACCGCGTTGTCACAGCCCCTAAACTGAGGAACCAACCAACCCACCAGTACCATACGGGATGAAAGCAGACAAATATAGACCTTCCTGCCAATACGCGTTAGTTGGGTTGCATCAAGCGATATTGGGAGGGGCTACTGAATCTGCCGGTATATTGAATTTCATAAAAACAGAGATACAGTAATATCACAGATTTTTGTTTCATATCGCACTGGAAGATATACCCGTTCTTTAAACGATGGTTGGTGTCTACCGGCCAATTAGAGTCACATATTCACCTAATTGTAATGCAGTTATGTTTGGTACATATTTATTTATTGAATGTAGATACAAAATTGATACCAAAATAAATGAAATTAAGATAGCGCAAAGACAGTGTTTCGTAGCAATTTGTGACAAATAAGTAGAGGAGAAATTCTTCTAACGACAACAACAAAGACACTGCTTCTTTTCTACGAAATACCACTTAAATAAAACATTTTGAGCAATTATTGGGCTCTCCTATTTGTACTCACCAACTACAGAACATGCTTACACAGACCTAAACTCAAACCATTCAAATTGGCAGCCAACCTAACCGAAAATTTCAAATCTACTTAAAATTAGCTAAGTGAATACACCAATGTACCGTGTTCGAAAAGACAGGGTTCATTTGAGAGTCCACTTTGTGAAAATTTACTTGAAATTCTTGGAAAGTAAATACAAGTCCCGAGTTCTCCTGAGATGGAGGGAGGGCTTCTCCCTTCTCCTGCTGATTGGCGCATCAACTTATCGTTTTCGTTTAATCCTCTTGGAAGAAGAAAATGGCTTGAAAGAGAAAGAACATTCTTGTGGTATTAGTCGAAATCCTTCATTGAGTGTTTACTTGCTAGGGAGGCATCCTCTTTCACTCGACCCACTCAACAAATTTTCGCGGGGAGATTACCCGAGACTAGAGCTAATGTTATTATCGAACTTTTACTCCCGCGTTACAGCTTAATTAGAATACTTTCTGGAATAAAACTCCCTTGAGCCCCATCTGCGCCCTTATATGGAAAATTGGCAGAAATACTTCGTTGTTGGGAAGAGCAACTAACTTGAAAGTTAACTTGTACGTAGAGAACTAAACAGAACGGAAGGCTACCGTCAATTTGGATATGTAATTAAATTATTACAGACAGGTTATGTTAAAAGGCAGAAACTAATACTCTATGAATTGTCCATTTCACAGATTGGTTGGTTGGTTCCTCAGTTTAGGGGCTGTGACAACGCGGTCATGTAGCCTCGTGTACTTTGGGTGCGTGCAGAATCTGTCTGATAAGCGGTGTTAATTGTGATGACTGTATTAGTGTGTGTTATCTGCTTTCAAATCAAGTAAGGACTGCCGACTTTGAATTTTTCAAATAGTTCATACCTTTGCCGCCAAACGCCACCGTCAACGACTACTAGTTCAGAACTTAGCTACTAGACGCCACTGCAGTCGGCTCTTGGCAACGAACGTAGGAACCTAAGAGCGTTGTTTACATGCTTAACCTATATAATTTAGCTTCACACATGTGTCATCAGTGGAAGGTTTTTCAACATGCAATAAATCTATGACATGGGACCGCTGGGTTTACTTCCCCTCCGAAGGAAAGCATACTGAGGGATTTTTAACGTTCTCAAAAAATCTGACGACTTCGGCGGGGTTTGAACCCGCGATCTTGGGCATAGAGTTCAGCATGCTACCAACTACGCCACCGAAGCCGCTATATTTCACAGATTGTTTGCCAAAATATAGTATTATGGATCATCCATATATCGTGTCGCCGTTGCTGAAGCAGAGTCCCACCTTTTTATAAGACCATGAATAAACCATACATTGAAATATACTGCTCAAAAAAATTAAAGCACCTCTTTTTTCAAAGGCCACCAAATTTTGAAAAGTTGACCTACAAGCTCGAAATCTCAGTATGACGTTTGTCCTGACGCCTACCAAGCATATGCTTCAGCACAACTCCCCAACTTGAGTAGTTTCGGGGTAGCACCCCGAAAACCTGCCCATTTTCGAAAACCGCAAATTGAAGTTTGCGAAAAACGCTGAAGGACTTGTCGCAGGTTGCCAAAGCAGTCGAAAATGAATGAGTCTTGCTCTTAAAGGTTCCAAAAACACGTTGAAATCGTTACATTTGACGTTTGGGCATTTTCAACCCTCTTCATCATCCCCTAAACATGGACTACCATTGGGGGCGTCTGAGAAGGTACCGGGTGTGTTTAACCACCTGAAAACCTGTACACCGTCCTCAGTTGCTGATTGCAGTAAGTTCTTAAGGCCTCCGGCAATGTCCACACCCCCTAACACCCTCAACTGGCATGGGACCAAACCACCCCTTCTCGATTCACCCCTAAGGAAGGTTTTAATCGAGATGTTTATCAGTGCTGCTAATGGGGGGGGTCTTCCCCTAACGTTTCAAAAAAGGAACTGTGCCTTTGTCACCAACCCTTCCCCTGCAACCCCCGTTTGTATGATTTTTCGAGTCAGGCCCTTTTTATGGGCTGAAACGACGTCTTAATCGCTGAAAGGGCTGTAAAGGTCCTTAGAAGTAGTGGTGACACGAAATCAACCCCTTCCGATCGATGATTGACATTCCGTCCCCCAAATTCGAAATTTTTGCACCCCCAACCCTCCCTGTCTGGACGCGTAATGCGTCATGTCAGAGTTTTCAGAGTTGGATGAAAATGAAGCTTATGGCCTGCAATGGAGCCCAAAACAGCAGGCTGGATAGAAATTCATCGGTAGGTTGGGAAACGGGACCAACATTTTTCAAAAAAGTGTACAGCCTACAGTAAGTACGCCCATGCATAGGCAACCCACATCACGTCCGTGCGTGTGGGTTGCCTATGATCGGCAATAGGTTACAAAGTTTGGCAATGGGAGAAAAATGACGTGATGTGGGTTGCCTATGCATTGGTGTACTTACTAGAGGCTGTTAACTTTTTTGAAAAATTTTTGATCCCGTTTCCCACCCTACCGATGAATTTCTATCCAACCTGCTGTTTTGGGCTCCATTTCAGGCCATAAGCTTCATTTTGATCCAACTCTGAAAACTCTGCCATGACGCATTACGCGTCCAGACAGGGAGGGTTGAGGGTGCAAAAATGTCAACTTTGGGGGATGGAATGTCAATCAAACATCGGAAGGGGTTGATTTCGTGTCACCACTACTTCTAAGGACCTTTACAGCCCTTTCAGTGATTAAGACCTCATTTCAGCCCTTAAAAAGGGCCTGATTTGAAAAATCATACAAAAGGGGGTAGCAAAGGAAGGGGTGGCGACACAGGCGCAGGTCCTCTTTTGAAACGTTAGGGGAAGACCCCCCATTAGCAGCACTGATAAAAATCTCGATTTAAACCTTCCTTAGGGGTGAATCAAGACGGGGTGGTTTCGTCCCTTGCCAGTTGAGGGTGTTAGGAGGGGTGAACATTGCCGGAGGCCTTAAGAACTTACTGCAATCAGCAACTGAGGACGGGGTGCAGGTTTTCAGGTGGTTAAACACATCCGGTACCTTCTCAGGCGCCCCCAATGGTAGTCCATGTTTAGGGGATGATGAAGGGGGTTGAAAATGCCCAAACGTCAAATGTAACGATTTCAACGTGTTCGTGGAACCTTAAGAGCAAGACTCATTCATTTTCGACTGCTTTGGCAACCTGCGACAAGTCCTACAGCGTTTTTCGCAAACTTCAATTTACGGTTTGCAAAAATGGGCTGGTTTAGGGGGCGCTATCCCGAAACTACACAAGTTGGGGAGTTGTGCTGAAGCATGTGCTTGGTAGGCGTCGGGGCAAACGTCATACTGAGATTTCGACCTTGAGCAGTCAACTTTCCAAATTTGGTGGTCTTTGAAAAACGTGGTGCCTTAATTTTTTTGAGCAGTATATTAAATATCACTTTTCAGTGTTGCCTAGACGCAATCTATTACTGGAAGCTATTCAGTCGGTCAACATGAGTGTGCCTACTTAGTTTGGACGGGGAGTTCCACATAACTTCCTAGTGCCTGAAATCAAACACATCATATATTTATACACAATCAAATACTTCTCACACAATTGGGGGGCTTACTTCCTGACTAGTTTCGTTCGTCAAACGAACATCAACAGATCTTGATCAGTTAGGATTAATGTAGGCTCAGTGTAAATGTATATAACACGTATTTATACAGTAATAGTTATTGTTAATTTAAGAGGCGGAACAGCGAGATCATCTGACCCTTATTTAACACCTTATGTGCAACAGTATTTAAAATTATTATGATCAAGCTACAGAAGTTTTTAATTGAACTTTGTAATAAGTTGAATCTTTCTACCAATTATATGTTTTTATTCCGTTAGCCCATTGTACTTCCCTAAGTTATTGTTATTATTATAATCTCTACTTAGTATAAAACAAAGTCCCCGATTCTTGGATGTCACGGTTAAACTCGAGAACCACTGAATGGATTTTGATGCGGTTTTCACCATTCTGTAAAGGATACCTCGAGGAAGGTTTCTGTAGAAAATAATTTATTTAAAACCAAAGGAAATCAAGCACTAACAATTTCGGTGAAAAGGTCGAAAAAAAACTGGCGTCCGTGCGCTTTTTAAGCTTACACTGAGCAAACCGTTAAAAATATCTATATACTATGAGTGTAAGAATTGTTCAGCATGAAAAGTTCTACAAAAACAGCCCGGGGGAGCATATATCTATCTTCAATACATCGCCTACTATAAGTGTTTTTACGTTTTCATTTCTTCCAGCAATCTCATTCAGTTACTTAGGCGACAGTTTACGAGCCAGCTAGGGGCGAGTCTATCACCCCAAATAAAGCTTAGCTAGCGGACGAGCTTATTGCCCCAGATATAGCCAGCAGCAAACTGTCGAGTCGTGTTGAGTTTAAAACTCAAGAGAAGTGTGGTTGTGTTTGGAGTTTCCCTGGAAGTGCAACTCGGCTTTTCTTCATTTCGTCTGTGAACTTTTCGTTCCGCAAAATTCAGTCAAGTCAAGATTGTACGGAAGGGGGAATTGTATTTCTGCACCTCGCCATTTTTAGCCTATTTTCAATTTTGAAAAAATAGGCTTATGAGATCACCTTTTGTCCGTGTGTGTGTGCGTGTGTGTGTGTGTGTGTGAGGTGTGTGTGTGTGTCCCCCCTAATAAATTCTAAACGGCTGGAGCGATTTCAATGAAACTCGGTAAGTTCATAGCACTATTCCGGGCGACCTCGACCGTGCCCTTCAAATTTTGTTACGTCTCACCAATCCAACATGGCGGCTGTGCGAAATATTTCACCAGCATTCAATATCTCCGAAACTATTACCGATATCGCCCTGAAATTGTGTACGGTGATAAAGGGCACTACTAGAAGTTCATCTATGAGACTTTCAAAAACCTGGTTACTACAAAAATAGCATGGCTGCCAAGCGAATTTCAGACTTTTGAATAGACTTTTCTCGCGATTTAACTATCCAAACGTAATGATACTTGGTACAGCAAATGTTTATACACATTGTAATGCACTGGAGTCTAAGTTAGTTCAATTGTTTACATAACCTCAAAATGTCGGCTGTGCGAAATATTTCACTGACATTCTATATCTCCGAAACTATCACAGATATCACCCTGAAATTTTGTACGGTGATGAAGGGTACTGATACAAGTTTAAATATGTAACATTTATAAACCTGTAAAGTACAAAACGAACATGGCGGCCAAGCGAATTTGAAATATTTTAATATACTTTTCTCGTGATTTAACTTTCTGAGCGCAGTAAAATGTGGTACAGGAAATGTTTATACACATTGTAATGCACTGGTATCTAATTTAGTTCAATTGTTTACATAACCTCAAGATGGCGGCTGTGCGAATTTTAAAATTAAGTTTCTATTTCTTGTATCGTAATCATGCGATCGAAGTGAAAGTGTGTAATTTTCCTTTAATGGCACAGGACTCTATGACCTATACATTTAACAATCCAAGGTGGCGACTATCCGAAATATTTAGACTGCTCTGAATATCTACGAATCTATTATAGCAATCAAACTGAATTTTTTAATGTTCTTAGGGGCTATGAACTTAAGTTCTCCTATAGGACTTTAAATAACCTGGTGATCGCAAATCCAACATGGCGGCGACGCGAATTATAAATATTCACTTGGATGTTTCTCGCAATTTAACCACCCGAGTGCAGTAAAACTTGGTATAGTAAATCTTTATACGAATGTTAATCCACTGGCATCTAATTTATTTCAATTGTTTCCATAACCACAAGATGGCATTTGTGCGAAATTTTAAAATCTTGTTTTTACTTGTGTACTAATCATGCGATTGAAGTTTGAATGCTACACGCACACAATAATCGGCATGTAACAGTACATAACTCTAAGCCCTATGTATGTATAAGTCCAACATGGTGACCACCCGAAAAATTTAGACGGTTCTCAATATCTACGAATCTATTACAGCAATCAAACTGAAATTTTGTATGTTCATAGTGGCAGTTAACATAAGTAGGATATATGAAAATAGGCTGTATAGTTCTTCACGGAACTACTTGTTTAATTACGTCTGACAAGAATTTGTTCCTCATGCATCTCCATGATAATATAATTTATAGTCCAGTCAGTGATTTTAACCCATCATGCCGAGACGTAAAACGGATATAGGTCGTTGTACATTGACATTGGATTAAAAAGGCGCTTATCACGTAATGCATTCATAACTGTTCCCGGGCGAAGCCAGGTCGGGTTGCTAGTTATTATATAATATTTGAAAATGGGGGTAAATTCCCTGGTGGCAAATTGTACAAATACAGAAAACAACAAAAACATCAAACACAATATCCACAGTTCACAATTTAGGAACTCGAGTAATCACATCGTTGTATTTACACATAATTTCAATCTTTTCTTAAACATATCAATGTGTTTGGGGAAAGGCTCTGAGACTGAGGCAGGTAATGAGTTCCAATTATCAATACCACGGTTAATGAATGAATATTTCCCATAATGTGTACGCTGTGGTCGGACCTTCACTTTATGGGGATGATCTGTCCTGCTCTGGTACGTGGGATTTAGCAGATGTTTGCTTAGTTCTCCCCATGAATAGTGTAAGTGTTAAACATAGCGCATAGTCTGGATTTCGTCCTTCTATCTTCCAGAGATTCCCACCCTAGCTTTTCTATCATCCGAGTTACACTACTTCTAGTATTAAAATCGTTGAGCACAAACCTAGCAGGCTTCCTTTGTACCACCTCCAGCTCATTGATGAGCCCTACCTGATATGGGTCCCAAGCCGCTGAGCCGTATTCCAAGATTGGCCTCACCAGGGTCAAATATCCTAATTGTTTTGCGGTAGAGCTACTGCCTTATAATAGCCGCATTACGAAATGAAGTGATTTGTACGCTTTGGAGACGACTCAACCCACATGAGTACTCCATTTCAAATCATTCCTTACATGGATGCCCAAGTATTTACACGAGTCTTTTTCTACAACAATTTCCGAGCCGATATTATATTGAAAATCATGCCTTCGCCCTCTATCTATTCTCATGAGAATACATTTACTCGTATTTATCTTCATTTTGTTGCCAACCACCTTTTTATCAACCAGGTTGAGGTCAGTTTGCAACCGAGCGTTGTTGCGTTAATTGCTGGTACTTTTTATGTTTATGAGTTTGGAAATCCTTTAAAATCGTTAATTTCAATCGTGCCGAGCTTTCAAACTGACTTTTCGTTACTAACCCGTGGCATTTGTAGTTGTTTACTGAGGTTAAACCCTTGAACAAACACTTAAATGTAACTGAATTGATAATGTGGGTTTGTGGACTTAGCTGATTTGCGAATCTGTGTGAGAAGCGCACAGCGAATAAAGCGCACATACAGGTATTTGCGAAGAAAGCGCACAAGGGCCAATGTGACAGTTTAGGGTAGGGGTTACGTTACCAGGAAATGAATACTTGGAGCTGGTTGGAGGTGAGTCATCACGCAATACAATAGCTCAGGTTCATTCCTCCCGAGCAGCCGCCCCACCTCACCGACCCCTTCTTTGTCATTCCTGTTCTGATGGTCCTTCAAGTCACTTCGTAAGCAGCAATAATCTGTTTTAGTGTTTTAAACTTACTTGTGTTAAAGTTATTTTACTAGTATACCTAGTGTTTTGAACGTTTTCTTTCTTTTTAGTATTTATACATGGTTTAGTTATATTATGCAAGTCTTAACTACTAACAAGGGTAAGCCTGCAGCACATTATAACGGATACGCATATAGGGAGTTTAGGAAGAATATAGATGGGTTAATAGTTTGGCGATGTCAGAAGGAAAGGTCAAGTAGGTGCCGTGGAATGTTAAAAAGTAAAAATGGCGAAGTTTTAGAAGTTACTGATCACTCATGTGCAGCACCGGACACAGCCAGATTGGAAGTTATGAAGAGCATCAACGTTGCAAAGAAGAGAGCCCGTGAAGAAGACACGTCCATTTCAAAGATCTACAGAGAAGAACTGGGAGAACTCCACAACAAGGGCTACAATTTTGTAACAGAAATGCCGCAACAACTCACCACAAAAAGAAGTATGTACATGCAGAGAAACAGTGCGCGTGGAACCCAAAAGGAGCCTAAGACTAGAGAAGAAGTAATTTTAGACGAAGAATTGCTTCAGATGAACGACGGATCAAAATTTATGTTAGTGGACGAAGGCTCAGAGGAACGGATGATCATTTTTTGTTCAGAAAAAGGAAAAGAGTGCTTGAGGAACCTACAAGGCTTTTTCATGGATGGAACGTTTAAAAGTTGTAGTAAACAGTTCGGTCAAATTTACACCATCCATGCTGATTATGGAAGCTCCGACACAGAAACTAACGTTTATCCAGTTGTGTTTGGCCTACTTCCAAACAAGAAGAAAACTACATACGTTCGTTTTTTTTCGTCATGTACTGCAAGCAGTCCCAGAATGGAATCCAAGACACATCCACGTTGATTTCGAGGCGAGTGCAATAGCTGCAATTAGAGAAGTTCTGCCATCAGTTGAAATCCATGGGTGCTACTTTCATTTGAAAAAATGTCTGTGGAGAAAAATACAAGAAATTGGACTGACATGTGAATATAGAGAAAATGAAGAAATCCGACTGTCCACTCAAATGTGTGCTGCATTAGCCTTCTTGAAAACTGAAGATGTCCAAGATGGCTGGGTCGAAATTCACTCACAGGCTCTTGAAAACCCGAAATTAACTCGCTTCTTCGACTACTTCGTCGAACAGTGGCTGCATAATGACGAAATTCCTATTGAATTGTGGAATTGCTATGCTAGGCGACACAGGACTACGAACGCGGTGGAAGGTTGGCACAACAAAATCAACAATCTTCTTGGACGACCCAACCCCAAAATCAGAGATGTCATACTTTGTTTCAAGAGTGAAGCGGAGGAATCTTCTTGTATGTACATGAGGATAGAACTGAATTTAGCTGGGAAAAAGAGGAAGAAAACTTACATCGAGTTGGATAAGAAACTGGAAAGAACTGTGAAGAAGTATGAAGAAAATGGTGACATCACAGCGTGTTTAAAGACAGTTTCATATCTACAAAAACTTGGCTAGACCTTCTTTCTAGAAGAAAAGCAAGACCCGAAAAGAATGTAAATAGTAAACAGTTAATATTGACGAAGCTACATTCATGCTGATTTAAAGCAAGCCTAAGTATACTTTGAAACTGTAAATATATTTAAAAAGTTAACATTGACGAAGCTATACTCAAGCTGATTTTAAACACGCCTAAATGATTAAAAATATTTAGTAATTAATCATTTAGCCAGTCCACAGCCTGGATAAAGTGTGATGGGAATCAGAAACTAATTAATTCAACTTTTATTTTCTATGTAACACTCCTTATTTCTAAGAAGATAGGGGCGGGATTCCTTCTGTAACTCCAAAAGGGTTGACTGTGCGCTTTCTTCGCAGTGCGCTTTTCTCGCAGTGCGCTTTTTTCGCGACACCCTGATTTGCGGCTGTTTCTGTACTGAAATCTACTTTACTTCACTTCACTAGTCACAGTCAACATTCTAATTTTTATTAGCCTACTTTCAATTTTTGCAAGAAATGAAAGTAAACTTATGAGATCTATACAGGGCCAAAAATCGTGTCTGTGTGAGTCTGTGTGTGTGAGAGAGTGTGTGTACTCTGAATGTCTATCCCCTGCTATCAATTCGAACACGATGAAACCGAATTGAACGAAATTTGGTACAGAGGTAAAACTAGCAAAGGGCACCTCAGTATCATGTTTTATACTGCCGCCATCTTGACGGAAATATAATGGCGGCCACCCAAATGTTCAAAGCTTAAATCAAATTACGACTAACCCAATCATTCGATCTCTACCAAATTTTTCAACAACGTATAGTTATATGGCGAGCGTCTTTTGACTAATCTACAAGGTCATCAGCCTATTAGTTTGCAGTTGACGGCCATTTATGTGTGCAAATCGATTCCCCCTATCAATTCAAACACGGTGAAACAAAATTGAACTACATTTGGTACAGAGTTAGCACTAGCAAAGGACACCTCAGTGTCATGTTTTATATCGCCGCCATCTTGTTGAAAACGTAATGGCGGCCACCCAAATGTTAAAAGCTTAAATCAAATTACGACCAACCGAATCATCTGATCTCTACTAAAGTTTGCAACATTACACCTTTATGTATGAAGAATAGTTTGACCTAACTACAAGGTCATCAGCCCAATACTTTGCGGATGGCGGCCATGGATGTGTGCAAATCGATTCCCCCTATCTATTCAAACACGATGGAACCGAATTGAACGAAATTTGGTACATATGTAGCACCAGCAGAGAGCACCTCAGTGTTATGTTTATATTGCCACCATCTTGACAGAAACGGAATGGCGGCCACCCAAATGTTCAAAGCTGAAATAAAATTACGACTAATCTAATCATCCGATCTCTACCAAATATTGCAACAACATATATTGATATAGCGAGCGTCTTTTGACTAAACTACAAGGTCATCAGCCTGTATAGTTTGCAGATAGCGGCCATGTATGTGTGCAAATCGATTCCCCATATCAATTCAAACACGGTGAAAACGTTTTGAATGACATTTTTTACAGAGGTAGCACTAGCAAAGGACACTTCATATTCATAATTAATATCCGTATAGCACGTTGTATTTCAACAAGCTACTACAACCAACGTTCAATTATACTCCTTGAAAAGTACAAAGAGTTATAACAATACCCATGCATTTAGGAGGAAGTAGGCTATATGTTCTTCACTGAACATTTTGTCTAAGTTAATTTTCAACCTACTATTGCTATTTATTGGATCAATCATTATTTGAGATGCAACATATTTCTGGAGATACGATTCGTCATAGAGGCCTAAGTGTTAACAATTTTAGGTAATTATACACTATAAGAATCGACAATATGACGCATTATTACAGACCAAATTATTGACATATATCTCTTAGTTGCAGCAAGCCACAATGAACAAATAGTTCCGTGAAGATTTAACCGCCTATTTTCATATAACCTACTTATGTTAATTGCCTCTACCTACATACAAAATTTCAGTTTGATGGCTGTAGTAGATTCGTAGATATTGAGAACCAACTAAATAATTTCGATGGTTGGCATGTTGTTGGATATTTACATATGTAGGCCATAGAGTTATGCACCATTAGATGACGATTATTGCGTAGGTTCATTATTTAAACGTTGACTTCGATCGCTTAATTAGGACACTAGAAATAGAAGCTTAATTTTTAATTTTCACTCAGCCACCATCTAGAAGTTTTGTAAACAATTTAACTAAATTATATGTCAGTACTTTATTATATTGTTTCACTGCACTCGGTTTGTTGAATCGCGAGAAGAGTCTAAGTTTCAACTTCACTTGGCCGCCATGTTCTTTTTGTACTTAGTAGTCAGTTATTATTGTTTTAAAGGGCGGAACTACGAGCTCAACTGCCCTTTTATTGTACTGAACAGGTTTGTGAAGGTCACATATGTAAATATTTAGTACTGGCTTTTATCACCGTACACAATTTCAGGGTGATATCGGTAATAGTTTCAGAGATATGCCGTAGAATGCTGGTGAAATATTTCGCACAGCCATCATGTTGGATTGGTGAGACGTAATAAAATTTTAAGGGCGCGGTGGGGGTCGGTCAAAATTGGACTATATTCTTACTGTGATTCATAGAATTCGCTCTAGCCGTTAATATGTTATTAAGGGAGGGGGTACACAGACACCCATACGCACACACACACACTTACGGACAAAAGGTGATCACATAAGTCTATTTTTTTCATAAATGAAAATAGGCTAAAAAGGACGGAACACAAAGGCGTTAGTAATAATGGTAGTATAACCCGTGTTGCCATTAGCAATGGGCCACTCTCCACTCGATTGTTTAGCGACAGTATCGCTTTCACGCAGATCCCTTGTATTGTTGGAATAGTATTACAGTAATTGCTCGTGTAATCATCGGAGATAAAAGAAAAACAGCAAAGGACACTTCAAAGCAAAAGACAATTTGGAATTAGGATTCCAAGCTGTGATTAAACTGAAGAACTTAATTCCAAGGCGTTTTAAAGTCATGAAATGGGAAACTCCACAAATCAGTTTTCCTTTAAATTTCAGATAAACGATTTGAAATAGAGTTACCACATGTTGTTGATTATTTAGGTGCTTTGCGACATCGTTGACATGTAGCTTCGTGTACTTGGGTGAGTGTATAATGTGCCTGATAACCTGTGTCACTGTGATGTCTGTACTAATGTGTGTAGTTGTAATTTAGGTTGGATTTTGGGTAGGAAACAGTCTTATCCTCACGTTAGGTGCCATCCCTATATTTTCCTGGATCAGAAGTGGGAAATCACGGGAAACCCATTCCTGGATGGTTGAGGCAGGTGTCAAACCTCTGCCTCTTTTCAGTTTTGCCTTACGAGGCTGAGTGTATGCCATTTCAGTCCTCAGACCAGAATTAAATTTCTTGGCAGAGCCGGGAATTAAACCCGGGCCTCCGTGGTGACAGACGAGAATGCTGGTCACCGCGCAACCGGGTGACACAGTTACCATTGTAAGTTATTATTAATGTCAGCATTGGCACTGACATAAAAATCAGTGACCATTTGACGCAGTAGTAGACTAACAGGAGAACATAATGTGGAGTTAAGATATTTTCAGGTAAATACATTTAAAGACGGGTTTATTAAGGTAGAATTAAGTCTGATACATAATAAAATATGTTTATTACTATTAATAATGATGTTTGTATAAAGGTAATACAGTGTAACATTCAGACGAAGACTCGTCTACTTGCTGATTGATTGCACTTGCTAACAATATATTCTGCAGGATCTTTTTCGCGCCAATAATGAAAACCATTATTTTGGACTTAAAGTTGCCTTTGCACCTTTGACGCTTATTGATGAGTAAATGAGGCATAAACAACTCCTCAACGAACCATTAAGTCCCATGGACTATGCAAAAGCAGTAACATTGGTGAATGATGGCCGTAGCTTCCGCTATGTAGCCGAGGCGTTGAATACGCCTCCCACAAGCATTTATCGCTTAAATAAAAGTGACTTAACGTCTTTACCTATTCTTCTTGTACTGGATGGCCTACTCTCACAGTTGATATAAGCCGTTCAGGAACACAATAAGTATTTATGTATAAAATAAATTGTCATATAAGAATATTGAAATACAACAATTTTGGATTTAAGACACTATGGAAATAGATTGTATAACTAGAAGGTCTGTGCGAGAAATCTCGCGAGTGTACTGTATAGACTACCCACCTGCCTTCACTGTTATGCGGGCTGAACGCGGCACAGTTCTGGCTGGGTCTATCGTCTTGTTTAGTTGTTTAAACGTACTTTACAAACAAATATATTTCTGTTGACTTTTCAAGAAATGTAAAATATATTTCCCGTACTATTGGGACGATTTAGAAGATTTTGGTGCAAATCGCCCCTTCTAACTCCATCCAGGGTCAGATGACCTCCCTGTTCCGCCCCTAAGAGCAGCAATAACTAATTGGCACACTCTGGATTAATAGCTTCAGTTCTGTGAAAGCGTTTCATATACACTGACCTCCAATAAATAGCGTAACACTTGATTTTCTTTTAAATAATGCCAGTTAAAGGGAGTAAAATTTCGTTTCATTTTAAAAATTTCGTTACAGAATAAGAGAAGGAATATTTCTATGCACATTCCCAGCCTGATTAACGTTTGTGGGAGACGTAATCAACGCCTCAGCTACATAGCGGAAGCTACGGCCATCATTCGCCAATGCACTGCTGCTTTTGCATAGTCCGAGACTTAAAGGAATGTTGAGGTGTTGATTATGCCTCATATATTCATCAATCAGCGCCAAAGGTGCAAAGGAGACTTGAAGTCCGAAATTATGATTTTCATTATTGGCGCGAAATGAACGGGAAATGCGAGGGAGCGTTCACCATTGTTTCAGCGGATTATATTGTTGTTTGAGTCTTGAGTCTTTTGAGTGGTTTGATGCAGCATTCCATGCCTCCATGTCCTGATCTAGTCGTTTAATCTCTACATAGCTACCACACCCTACATCCGAGGCAATCTAATTAACATATTCTAACCTTGGTCTACCCCTACAGTTCGTGTCCTCGGCCCTTCATTCCATAACTAAGCTTGCTATTCCTGGGTGTCTTAGTATGTGTCCACATAACCTATCTCTTCTCTTCATTATCAGTTGCTAGAATCATTATAATTATAATATCATAATTATAATATATAATAATTATTATAATTGCGTTAAAATAACCTCCTGTTGTTTTAATTTATTGTTGTTCACCCCCAGTAACTTCACAGAACACAGTCCAATCAATACATATTGGAAAACGTATGGTAATTATATACAATATACCAACAGTAGTGGCTACGCTGGCTAAAGCGCAGCATTAGGTCATGGGGCCAAGCTCTCTGCTGACTCGATAGACGCGTGGGTTCGAGCCCCACCGTTGGCCATCCTTGAAATGGTTTTCCGTGGTTTCCCATTTTCAACACCAGGCAAATGCTGGGACGGTATCTTCTAACAGGCCACGGCCACCTCCTTCCACATCCTTGCCCAGTTCCATTCACCATCATTCATTTCATCTCTCATTAACTCCTCTCATGAGGTTGGCGTCAGGAAGTGATTTCGGCCATAAAAACCATCGCCACAAAGACTTCCAATGCATCTCATCCCCGACCACGTTGGAAAACGGGAATAATAAGGGGTAGACATACATACAATATAGAATTTATCTAAGCTTTGTATCAAAATATAAAGTGTTATGCTTTTCTTGGAGGGCAATGTATATTATGATTTATAACAGTCATATCATAAAGTTAGGATTGTTACGGTTTTAGCCCTCTAAGCTAAATCTCTCCTCTTAAACCATTAGTGACGCTGTAGTGTTCTCTGAGGATCACGCTAATGTATACGGTATTGATGTTTAAGGGTCCTCCTGTAAGTGGAACACCACATAACTTCCAAACGTCAGATAAGAGGTGTTGCATGAAGCAGCGGCTCGCTCCCTAGTGTAATTGATTTTCTAAATTCTCGAGGATATTAGCAGCAAGGCGCCCTAAGATTGCAGGCCGAGCTTGCGATTAGAGTGCAGATTGAGTGTCAAGAGGCCTGGGTCAAACACGTGCAGCCACAGACACAGGCTGGCTTGATGCCATCGTAAAAGCACCGCCTTTGTTGAAATAGCCATAAGAACTAATGCAACCCTCATTGACCTAGTCGATACAGCTTTAAACGGAAGTGGACCATCTGAGTTGGTATGTGCAAACACAAGTTTACAGGTACACATTGACCTAAAGAGGTATTTGGACGAAATTCTGACAAACGTTTAAGGTTGACAGTTGTTGAATAATAGATACGTGAACATTTTTTTTTTTAGATTGTTGACTCTACAATGATCTGTGTCTTTTGGCTGATATGTGTTCATTGGCTGCTCCCACAGTGGGAAACAAGTTTTCTGGTGACTGGTTTGCATAGATATACTCATTCCGTTGTGGAATGTTTATAACGACTCGGAGTTCTACTCGGTGGGTCAAGTAAATTGTGACCCAATCAGAAAAGCAGCACAATTACGTCCAATAATATCACTGTCAGATAGAAGGCATTATACTGTTTAATTTAACTCCAAAAAGCAACATTCTGCCAATCAGCAGAATTAAAATTTCACGGCAGAGTTGGGAATCGAACCGAGTCCTCCGGGGCGACAGACAAGCCAACTATATGTAATTAGATATTTTAGCAGCAGCTGTTGTTTGGTGTTCTCCTTGACAATTTTCAGCTCTGTATCCATTCACCTTCAGGGCTGATATTACGCACATTAAAGCAACAATCACTACCATCAACATGGTTTGTTGTGGTGTTGGAAGCCGTACTTAGAACTAATTCCCTCGGCACACGTAATACAACCGGGTGATATGACGAGAACCAGTTTTGAGGGTAGCATCAATGACGCTAACGGGTATTGTATCTCGGTCCTAACTACTGGCCAGATAAAGCAGCGATCACCGTGTTTCCATCGATCATTACGTTGAGACTAAAATTCATTTCTTTAGATCGCCTTTTTCCTGTCACGTTACTACCCGCAATACTCAACTGTTGAGCGGCCTGCGTGATGATTTCTGCCACGGCGAATGCACTTGGTCAGTCTGGGTGCATTCTCCTTGATGTTGGATCAATAGAATATCGTTCAATGAGGCACGGTATTCAGTTTATTTAAGTTTATTTTACTTCTGTTTTCATAAAGTTCTTCGTCTTCTTAAGACGTCGTCTGCGAACGGAGGTTGACGACCCACATAGCTTGCTGTGATCTTGACATTGCTGCATGAGAGGCCTCATCTGGTGTGCAACATTGCCATCTTCAGATATCCTTCAGCTACGAGTTTATTGTTTCTTCGTCTTCCAATATACCAATTTCCATGAATTTTCCCTTCAATAATTAGTTGTACTAATGGTATTATTCGCCTCCCAAGTATCTTGTTTTTCGTTGTTTTATTATTGTACAGGGTGAACAATAAATACCGCACTCGGAGGTCGGCATGCGGTTCCTCGTCGACATTCACGACAAAAGTTTATGTTGCAAAACATAGTCCCGCCAATAGGTTTAACAGAAATGCGTGTTAAGAAACGAGGCTCTGGCAACGCTGTAACTGCAAGCAGCGTGGCCAAAAGTAGGTCGCAGGAACTTGGCGCTCTGCCGGAGCTTTCTCTATACATTCCGATGCACTGCAGGATGTGACAGTGTTGCCAGCTTCTCGTTTTCATACTTGTGTTTTCAAACAGCACCGGATCCGATTTTGCTATTGAAACTTTTGTCTTGCAATTGGATGAGGAATCACATTCCGGCCTCCAAGTGCGGCATTTCTTGTTCACTCTGTATGTAGTAGTTCTCTTTGCTTTTCCATCCAACGAAGGGCCTTGTTGTTCGAAACCTTCAGTATCTAGGATATAAGTAGGATACGTCTGTACAGATACATTTCAAATGCCTTAATTCGTTTCTCAGTAGACTATTTGGGTCCAAAGTCCAACTTTCACACCCACAAAGGAGGACAGAGAAAATGTAGCAACGGATAATTCTGATTCTCAGTGATAAGCTGAGGTCTGATCGTATAATAGTACATTATGCAACGAGCCTATAGTGGCAACATACTCGTGTCTTAATTACCATTATAGGCGAGTTGTATACGACTGTTTATGTTCGACGATAATTATAATTTTATATGTTCTAACATAAAGAATTTTATCATGTCGATGAATTGTTTCTGGGCCTGTTCAAATCTAGATTTTATCTGTCCAAAATAGTGCCTAAGTATTTGAAGGTGGATATTTGCTCAACTGCTTTTCCTTTTATTGTGAGGTTTATTATTTTGGATGTTCCGTTTAGAGAATACCATAATCTTGGTATTGGAAGTGTTAATAAATAGACCGGATTTCTCGCTGCATGGAACTAGTTGGTTTATCGTGCGTTGAAGGGCAGGTAGCGCATCTGCTATGTCGACAGTGTCATCCACATATCTAATGTTGTTAATAACTTTCCCATTTATTGTGATCCCACCACAATCTTCCGCCAGGGCTTCCTTGAAGATTGCCTCAGGATAAATATTGACCAGAAGACGGGATAGTACACAACATTGACGTACACCTTTTCTGATTGAAGTTGTTCCTGAAGTTCCTTGATCGGTTTTCATAAAGTTAGAATATTAAATTATACTGATATTCAAATAGTAGTCCGCTAAATGTTATAATTCTGAAGCTGCCACGGTAGAGACACCAACTTTTGATCCTGCGATCATGGGTTCGTTCGTTGCTAATGAGGTTCAAATTTTTAAGAGCAAAATGACAGTCCATTAAGCATTCCTTGGTGAACATTCGGGCATGGTAAAGAACTTTAGGTGATTGCTACAGACAACTAACTAGAAATCAAATGACCCCGCGGAGTAGCCGTGCTCGTTAAATCGTGCTCCAGGGCCACGTGGGCAGCTGCAGTAAGTCTGGAGATTTTAGGTTTGAATCTCAGCGTTCACAGAGGCTATCCTGAGTGGGGTGTTTCCCCTCGGTTATTTAACACTCCCTCCGAGAAAATGCCAGGATAGTAGGGTCTACTGTGCCCCTGTGGACATTGGCACAAAGGAACCCTTGACTTTTATGTAAAAATTTGATCAAATTTTACAGAAACTATCAGAAACCAAGGAGATTATATTTTATGTTATTGGTTTTACGTCCCTTTTAACTACCCTGGCTTTTAGAGACGCCGGGGTGCCGGAATTTCGCCCCGAAGGGGATCTTTAACGTAAACCAAGGAGAGAATTCGTTGTGGAATAAGCTTCAGAAAGTGCAGGTGGTTTACTAAATACTAAGCGGAAACATAAAGTCCCATTATTCTCACACTTTAAGTACAAAAGCCATTTAGGAAGCAATTATAGGAGCAAGCAATTGCCGAGCTGAGGAGTTTAAAAGGACCATTGACATTCCATGAGACAGCGATTCTAGCAAGAACTGATTGCAAGTCAAGTGTGACAGTTATGGGAGATCTATTTTTTAATCACACACTTGAGAGGGGGCCCTGGAAAACGCCAGTTAAGCAGAAATTCGAATATATAAACAAGGAAGTCCCCGTCATAAAACTTAACAAACTAAATACACCGTGTTAACGAGATATGAAATATAGACGAACACTGTAACAGAATAATTCGGGAAGTTGGGAGACCTGTAAAATAAACACAGAAGCAAACGCTGACCAAAGACGACGTAATTTGGGATTCCAGCGGAGCGCTATGAAAGAATACTAGTAAAGAGGTTGGCCCCTCACTGTGAATAATAACTATTTTGATTAATTAAAAATTAACCTATGAACGAATCTCATTACGCCAAAAAGCAATCTTAAAGTTAATGCATTTTATATCTGGAAAAAGATTGTGAACCAGATTGGAGCAAGGAGTCAGGAGTTTAGTTCCCGACGTTGAAAGGAACTAATTTCTGCGCCAAATCGAATAAATAAGCCTTGAGCTAAAGCCAGAGTATCAGTTAGATCCAAGACCTCGGAGGGGGCACGTCGCTACGAGAATACAATCTATCAGTAGATCGAAGACCTCAGTAGGGGCACGTCAGTCTATCAGTTAGATCCAAGACCTCGGAAGGGGCAGGTCAGTCTATCAGTTGATACAAAACCTCGGAGAGGTAACGCTATGCTATCAGAATATAGTTCATCAGTAGAACACTGTCCGATTTCTGACCTAAGTGTAGGTCATACTATTCAAAGGCTAAGTAATCAGTCAGATTGAAACTAAAGTGGAGGCGCACTACGATAAAATTAGTCGGAGTTTCACAACGTATATGATCCATAGTTAGGGGCTCTGAGCGATCACAAAAGTCTATAGAACGTTTATGTTGAAAGACTGAAAAGGAAAGAACATTAGAAATCGAAAAAAAAACAATTAGTGAATTCGTAGAGAGAAAACAAGTTGCGTTACGCCAAAGTAAAGGCGGTTTGAAAATATTAACTCCCAGAAGGGACGTTTAAAGAACATTATATTGAAATCTCATAGTGCAGAAACATTACGAGGAACGCGAATTCAAAGAAACGAAATACTATTCTAGGAAATAGCAGCTAGAAACAGGAATAAAAAGTATATGGACTTCGAACTGGAAGCCAAGCAATAAAGTTGTAAAAGTTGCGATAGGTAGAAGTAGGAAAGGAAGTGGCGGCAAAAGTTACGAACATTTTCGTCTTAAGCAAATAGGCCAAATTAGGAAAGCCACGTACAATAAAGAGATACTAGAGAGACTAAAAGAAAGAAAGAAAGAAAGAAAGAAAGAAAGAAAGAAAGACTTACCAGAAGTAGGAGTTTCGTGGAAGGAGAAGTCACACGTTCGATGCGGAGTGTAGAGAGCGCATCAGGGATCATCAGTGTTGTAAGGTTTATCGCAAAACGCTGAGACAGGGTCCGTGTGAACAAGTGTAAATATTAAATAAGTGTTTTAAGTGTTATAGTGTTAAAGCAGAGTAATTATGTATTTAAAAGTGTACAAGTGTAAAATTGATGATCAGGAAGTGAAAATGGTCAATTTTTGTCTAATTATGTGTGATTGAAGAAGTATGATGGGTAAATTGATCCAGAGATATGGTCATGAACCGAACGTCAGATGGGGTGAGTAGGATATTTTATTAGCCTAAATGTTGTGTCATGTGCTAATTATTAATTTGGGAAATGTATAAAATAACCAAGTAAATCCACTAGTAAGTGAATGAATAATGTTTAAAATGTGTTGGAAAAATCGCAAATATAAGTTTGACAAATGTAAGAATGTCAGTGTTAACGTGCAAAGTAAAAATAATTGAAACCCGTAAAAATGAATGTTTAACAATGATAAATGAAATCTGAGAGGAGAAATTGAGTATAATGATGTTATTGGTAAGTAAGTTATGCCGTACAAGTGAAATGTAAAAGTAATAATGAAATTAGCACCATAATAATAATAATAATAAGTATTGGGTTTTTATACTCCGAGAATAATGAGTAAATAATTGAGTAATTGCATTCCGTAAGTAATATTGAAGTAATAAGTAATAACGAATAATAATAATAATGAGCTCTTGTTGAAAGAATTGGAAGAGGAAAACGTCGAAGTGAAGACCAATAAGTAATGCCGCGATATAAGCAAGTTGAGTTGTCTGAGGATATTTGAAGCGTGCGATGAAAGTCCTAGTTATTATAATGTTGTATTGCCATTATGGGCTAATATAATAATGAATAATGAGTAGCATCAAGCTAGGAAATGTGTTATCCTATAACATGCATATTCGAGAGATCAAAAAGTGTGTTAATTGTCGGAATATTGTCGTCGTCGTTATTAAAGGGTTGCGCCCATGGGAAGTCCAGAGGGTCTTTGCCAGTCAGCAAAATGGTATTATGGTAATTGCATTTAAGCCCCGCTAGGCATGATGAGGATCTCTAGTCTGAGGCGTTGCCAAATGTGTTCAGGTAAGTCTCGAATAAAATAAAGAGGCTTCTACGAGATATGATGCGACAGGGGAGACCAGATGTCTCCGAGCCCAACATCATATAACCTATCATAAAGTGGCCAGCATTGATGGTTGCATCCGACCAAATAAGTGTGTGAAATGATAAATATAAGACGGAATTGGGTATGAATGAGCTTCTCCAAGTGTCCGCATTGCAAGTATACAAATCGTTGTGATCTCAGGATAAATGCATTGGTTATGACTAAAATGAAATAAATGATATAATAAAGTGATGAATAGTAATTGAATTAATGAGTGGGCTTGGACATTCATACGCCTATAAGGGGAGAAAGTAAACAGTTGGAATCGCGAGGGTTAAATGAATGGAGAGACGACTAGGTCGTAAATGTGAAGCTAAGTAGCGTGAAGGAGGGAGTCTAGCGACCTTGCCGGCCCTTAAAAGACCGCAGGGGGAGCTGCTTAAGGTGGTTCATTAATGATGTGTCATGTGCTATTATCATTTTTCATTACTTGGTTTACTTCCAAACTCAATTATACGTTTATCCGTCTCACTTGTTTAATCTTTTTGAGGGGGAGATGCTTTGTATAAAAAGGTTTTAAGATCTGAACATGTAGTAGCCATAAAACGGAGAATTATGCAAATTTGTTAAATAAAGGTGCTATAAGAATATAATGTAAATTGTTGTATTGATGGGTTTTAGACAATTGTCCCCATCCCAAGTTTGAAGTAATTCCGTAATATTTGACCATAGCAGTCAAGGAATAAGATATTAAGAAAATAACCGATTTCTTCCTCAAAAAGATTAAACAAGTGAGACGGATAAACGTATAATTGAGTTTGGAAGTAAACCAAGTAATGAAAAATGATAATAAAAGCACATCATACATCATTAATGAACCACCTTAAGGCATGAGAAACAAGTTGAAGGGCGTGAGTTCGATTCATGACAAGTTAAGAGTGTTATTCATGACGTGTTTAAAGTATTATTCATGACACGTTAAAAGTGTTATTCATGTTGTTTTAAAAATGTTGATTTGTTGTGTTAAAGTGTAAAGACCTAAGGCTTGAATGGAAGGAATTAGTGCAGTTTGAAAGTAACTGAATGTAATGCAAGTGATGAAAGTAAAGATAAACGAAAGCCCTGAAGGGACTATAATAATAAACGGTAAATGTCCGCAAGCCTTAGAGGATTTTTCATAAAATGATAGGCGCGCTTTGTGCTTAAATAAACAGAAATAAAAACTGTAAGAAATAATTTTTGTATTGACCGTTAAGGATAGATATCAGCTCAAGTGAGCTGAGCAAGAAGATTCTAGAATATAGATTTGAATGATTTTGGATGATTTTATTGATTTTTGGTTTTGGATTTATTCCAAACAATTTATGTTTGTATTTGTAATTGCAATTTTCCTGGGCACTTTTAGTGAATAAATTCATACCAGTTGTAATATGTTAGTTGTTTTTGTAGATTGTCGATCCATTAGTTTTTCCATATCTGAATGCGAGATCATATTCTGGGCTGAACGGTACATGCCCCGAAACCGCAGTAGCAAGCCAGGTTGTGATCAAGCGTTCTCCGACAGAATCGGGTACACTGCCTTACTTTAAGTCCTGGGGTGCCCACCCTATCCCTATCCCTAATACAGCAGCACAAATTGCGACAGTCTTCACAGGAATACAGGTTATCAGACAATTTATACTGTGACCGTCAGCCGGGTGGCAACGGCACATATTTGTGAGTGACCTTCAGAAGTCCTCCGGTAAAGCTGTCGGGATAGCCAACAACCGCGATGATTCTCCTAACATCTCCCCCGTCGGACCTTTAAAAGTTTGCCGTGAGGATCAGGTGAACTTCCTAACAATAGGCCAATGCGGCACGAGGTTCTATAGTCCACGGGGAGCGTGGTACATGGTTGCGATGGTCAAAGACGGCCTAAGGAAAGGTTCACCTCAAAAACTAGACTGTGAAATTAAACATCCAGGCTTATGTAAAACACCGTGAAAATTTATTGTAGATTTCCACAAACCCCTATCCTAGTTCGGAGGGTTATATTCGGCTAATCCGCAAGCTAAAAGTTAATGATAATAAAAGTTCAAGTCCCTAACAATGAAGTTACATTATCCCTCGCGAAAGATCTAATACACAATAAGTAAGCAACAGCAACAACGCTGGGTAAATGGTACGACGCAAAATCCCTAATACAAGTTACATGATCAAGCTAATATGAAGTTACATTTAAGTGAAGGAGCAAAGCAAAGCTAAGTTATGGTGGTACCATTTCCACATTTACATTTAACTTTTATAGCTAAGTCCTTTCAGTTAACATTCAAAGTTACGGCGGTGACGTCCGTAATAGCAAAACAGTTACAATACAAAGCTAAGTGTACAGCCATTTAAAAACAATTAATCTAATCA
The DNA here is from genome assembly GCA_946902985.2 of Meconema thalassinum. Classification (NCBI taxonomy): domain Eukaryota; kingdom Metazoa; phylum Arthropoda; class Insecta; order Orthoptera; family Tettigoniidae; genus Meconema; species Meconema thalassinum. The sequence goes on from OX336390.1 coordinate 880,098,969, forward strand.
ACAATCATGTGCTAAATAGCACGCAATAAAGGTAACATGGGGAAAAATACAGTTTCATGACATCAATAATTATAGTACAACACAGTTTTTATTATAATGCCTTCCTGCCCCATGGTTAACTCTTTGTAAACCACTGTCATCTAGCTTGATAGTAATGTCGGTGATAGCGTAGTTAAAACCACGTCTGACAATCACATGGCCTGCGCTCCACACACTATGAACTAATGGTTCATGTGTGCGCCAGGTCACAACAAAAATGTCTACAGTCTTCGTCGTTTCCAATAAAGGAAATCCCTTCATCTGCACGGCCATGTCAGCAGGTTCAAATGTAAGAATGTCAAAGTTTAAATGGAAACAATATGTTAGTTAGATCTTGTTTAAAACAATTATGCGGATGATGTTTATTATGTCGGTTTATGTTCCTTCCGTAGGTTTATGGCGTATTCTGACAAAGACCTGACAAGGAGTAGTCTTCTAAAGATCATTCTCCCGCAGCAAAACATCGACTCAATAGTCGGAAAACTCAACGAGCAAACTCGGCTCGGACTCACAATAATACGAGTTATCAGCGGTAAATACCTCGCTTTCAACAACTCTCATAATAATGCCTCATAACAACAACAGATGCGCGACTTACAACAATGGCACGTCTTACCCACTCAAGGCACATAATATCATGGGTTACCTGCGGCAAAAACCTCGCATTTAATAACCAAATTGCCTTCATTATAATTTGCCTCTCTCAAGAGGATCGCCAACAATGCTTAAAGAAACCTGACAACCCTGGACATGTCGAAATGACATTCCTCGCAGCAAAATATCTAACTAACAGTTTGAAAATCCAAGAAAAACAAATGAACAAAAATACAGTAAGAAACACTGGGTTTCATGAGCAATAGCTGCATTGAAAGAAAGAGATGAATGAAATCAACATTCTGTCCTATGTTATCGTAGTTCTGTCTCGCTTTCAAGCATTTGTTTTCAAGGTTACTGGGTCAACAAACCAGTTTATTGGTGACAACTTCACAAATTGCAGTCCTTCACTGACCACATTTTTCAACAGGCAAGGCCGGCTAGTTTTAACATTATATAATACCGTAATATTTGGCCTTGTCATTATTAGCATATGCTTGGTTCAAAAACCTTATAGAATCCGTGTGCTAAACACGTTACAATTTAACTGTACAATAAAGTATCGCAGTCCTTCATTTCAAAGAATAGTACATCACAGACATAACAGCATGTCTCACGAGCTTCTTTTCTCATCAAAGATATAACACTTATTAAGTTCTCAGTATAACATTAACACCTGTGTCCTCATGACAGAAACAAAGTAGTAACAAATTGATAAATATGGCACAGATCTGCAACTCTAGACCTGCATAATGATGCGATAGTGCTGGGTAGATTATAGGCTAGGGAATAACCCACCCACCAAGGGAAGATGATTAAGAAAAGGAAATGGGTTTCGGACTGGAGAAAAAGGATAGAAAAATAGGATGAGAGTTCCACAAAAATAATGAATTTGACTTTCAATACATTTAAAGGTGGTTGCCGCCGCAAATCCTTGTTCGGATACCTAAAGTGGGTACGAGCTTGGTCAAAGCTGACGGGAACCGCAGCTAAGACTTGGGCAGTTTGCCAGAGAGAGGCTTTAGTGTATTTCCTCCCAAGCACGAATAAAAGTACTATAGGGAAGGGTGATGGTCTGGCCAGACAGAGAGCAAACGATTTATTGAGCATGAACGAGGGCATAAACCTAGGAAGGGCTAGGAAAGCCAGGATCCTGCCTAACTGTAGTATCAGAGAAATGATGAATCCAAAAACAAATATTTAATTTATTTAACAATTCAAAGAAGCGTAACTTTAACAAATAAATATGTTCTATGTAGTTAACAATTTGGGGTCGCGGACCTCCAACAACGTTCAGAAATTGCTCCAGGCAAATGACAATTTTTAAGGTTTTTAAACCTTGTATTAAAATCTTGGTAAGATTTAATAAAATAGGCAAAATGGAATAATTAAAGTTTTAACATTTACAGGAGTACAAGCAGTGTACTATAAGAAACCTCTGAAAGAACATTCTAACGAGAATAACAACTTCGAAGCTAACAAAATAGAAAACTTAAAGAATAAAAAGGAAGTTCCTACAACTTCTTATATTTAAACAGAATTACTTTGTGAGAATTATACAAAGAGAGCAGGTCACTTACTGTGAACCTGAAAAGTTAATCAAGAGGAAGGTTCTAGACCTCCTATACTTTAAATAGGACTCGCAAGTTAAATGAGGCAGTTTTCATTTAGCGAGACCAAAAAATAACTCACTAAAGAGTTGAGAGAATTGTTTTCCCTGCTTTTGAAGGGAGGAACAATGTAAGTTTGAAACGTGTGCTAGACACGTAATTATACAGAGATACTTAATGATAAACCAACAAAATGGAAGGGCACTTCTTGGAATGACACCTTATTGGAACAGACCTAGATTAAAAGTTTATTGCAGATTGTTAGTAAGAGGTTTAGGAAAGAGAAATGGGAATTAAGGAAAATGTTCATGGCCTTATTTGAATATAAGCGGACGATCGCGACGTGGTATAAAAGTTGAGCAAGCACTGGTTTTCACTATAGTTCATTGAAATGTATGAAAAGTTCACTGTGGAGACACAAAGTTTATGGAAAAGAAAGTTATTGCAATGATGAAAATAACTGGTTTCACTAGATAAGTGAGAGTCTATTTCTTAAGAAAATTGTAAATTACAATTAAATGCGCTATAGAAAATTCCCGCGGTGGACGAAACTTCACTATGTAGTAATTTAGAAGTAAGATAATTCAATTTTAAATAGAATTCTCACAAGTACGTGAGAAATACATGACGGCAGGACTAGTAGATTGAGTACAGAATCTGGAAGGTTCCAGAACAATCTTAGCAGTAAAATGGGGCTAATGTAAATCCAGCGGAGGAACTAGCTTGTAGAATTATAGACAGCGGGTAATTAGATAATATCCCACGTAGTGAGAGGATTTCTCATTTGAATAGCTTAAGAAAAGCTCTTTATAGTAAGGTCGGCTTAAACAAGCGAAAGCTTAACATGGCAAATCCCACGAAGAATGATTTTTGCCCCAAAATAAATACTTTCACACTGTCTATAAAAGTATCATTGAAAACACGTGGAAGTTAAAACCATGAAGATGAGGTTAAAACTTTAAGAAGGTACTTATCTTTGTTGCATGTCGAAGTGAAGTTCCTCACTGATGCCTAGAGTTCCAAAATGGCGTGGAATTTAAAAAATGCCTCGTTAGGTCAGGAGGCTAGCTCTGGTTGAGCCTTAACTGATTGATTCAACTGCCGACTGAGAAGTGAGACTTGCTCAACGAAGCACAGAAGGTCCTAGGAAGGGAAGAGAGTGGGGGTAGGAAACAAAAGGTATACATATCAGCATAACCAACTTATCAAAAATAAATGTTCTTCTTGATGGATGGTCTTCTAAGAATTGATAGTAGGCGATATTAGCGCAGCATGGTGAGTGAAACAGTAGACGTAGTCCTCTTGCTCAAGGAGAAAATAGCTGGAGATAATAACAAGATCCGGTGGCCAGATGGATATGTAAGTCCTCTTGCACGATGAGGAATTGAGTAGCTTCAGAGGTTCGCTACTAGATGACGCTAGGTAGGTCACAGAAGTTATATATCTGAAACATACTTATGAAGACATAAGAGATTTGCCCAACAAGGAGAAAACAAAAGATCACTGTTGGTGTTTGGCAAAGAGGAAGGAAGAAATGAACATGCAAGGAGCAGTAGACATTATATCTTAGGTACCGTGTATTCAAAGAATACACCATACTGGGAGGGCAGACACCAACAGCGAACAAAAAAAAACAAGTACACATTTAAAGGTAATGGAGAGATCAAAGACAGAGGTCTTGTGATCGGACCATTAATAGTTAAGACTCTGACTACCCTGACTCTCCTATCCCCTCCAGGGTAACACTCGGTCACTTTTCCAAAAGGCCAGACTAGGGGGGGTGAAACATCCCTAACTAAGACCAAGTCCCCCACCTTAATGTCGGGACTGGAAAGAAACCACTTCTGTCTCCGTTGTAAGGAAGTTAAATATTCCAAGTTCCATCTCTTCCAAAAGGAATTGCAGAGGGCTTCAAGTTTCCGCCAAGCGATAGGTAGATTAGAATCCCTGTAAGAATTGGGAAGGGGAGGATGGGCAGAGAGAGAGGTACGTGTAAGACAGTGACCAGGTGTGAGTGGAAGGAGGTCATCAGGGTCATTAGAAAGCGGAGTTAAATAACGAGAATTATCAACACTTTCAATCACAAAATAGCTGGAAGCTGAGTGAAATAAAGCACTAGTAAAGATTGCGATACAATGCAAAAGGAGAATTAACGAGTTTAAACAAAGCGTATAGAAACAAGTACATCTATTCAGGACAAGAATATACCAAGTAAACAAAGGAACTATGCAAGTAGAAAGCAAGAACGCCATAGGTAACAACCTAGTAGCCATAAACAATGACCTTAAGTCATAATAAGTATCAAAGGGGTTACTCAGAAAAATACTTAAGTCAGCGAGAAACGTGACATAACAAGTACGAATGCAAAAACACATCGAATGTGACGACGAGAAAAAGTAAGTTTGTTCATCAATGAACATTAAGATTTCAAAATATGTAAGCAAATTGCAATACATGAGCGCGTGAGAAATACGCAACGAAGTTTTGAAGCAAGAATCGAAACAATTGTAAGATACGAGCGTGAGTAAGTGAGAGACGTAAACAAGCACGACCTTGACACACATAGTACAACGAGATAAGACATATAAATAGCTGAAAGAGTCCTTAAACGGAACAAGTTTATTTTGGGAAGTAGGTGAGCGGCTTCTGTACTTGCAGTAGAGACTCGCCAGGCAATGGTTGGCAATCAGCCAGAGTTGAGATAAGAGAAACTTGTTTTGACCTTTGTCAAGCGTACAGGAAATAAACAACAACTTGGCCTTCTTCAGGCTTGTATACAAACAAGTTTGAAAAACAAGCAGTTCAGAATAAACAAACAACACTGGTTGAATCAGCTGTAACTTAAAGCAGATATTCAGGTTGAACGGAATGCAGTCAATCGTAACTTGGACGTGAAAAAGCAATTTAAAGATATATGAAATAGAGTAGGAAATCAATTTCGCATAATTGAGAGGATCACGGAATCCGACAATTTTCAACAAAAAGAAGCTTAATCCTTCCGAGCAAAGAAGACAAGCTGGGACATTGAGAAGAAGGTTATGCATAAGAATAGTTATTCTAGATGCTATAGAATTCAGATTTTCAAACGGTTTCATGAGCGACTTCCAATTGTGAGGAAGGAGGGAGGAGCCGACCGTGGCCATCCTTCTAAATAACGAAAGAAGTGAAACATGGCTTACAGCAAAGTGATGGTGACTGATAGCCATGGTTTTACACAAGGGGAAGATAGTTTTCGAGAAAGAGTTTAAGCAATTACCTGCTAAAAAAATGACATGAGAAGGTAAACGACATAACACAAAGCAAGGCGAACTTGAATTGCCATTTTGTGCGGGAAGAAGGAAAAACCATTTAAACAACTTACAGAGGTAGCGTAGTTGTTCACGATAAGACATCGTTTCGGCAAGTGTTTTTCAAAATTATTGAGATCTGAAACATGAGCGTTCTCTTTTTCAGAAATGGGATTTATGTCAGCTGTAACGAAATGACATTGCGCTTTGGTTTGAACACTGGTATGTTGAATTTCACCAGTAATAACCCAACCAAAATCGGTGTCTCTGGCGACCACGGTTGAAGATAACTTACGTGTTTGTTTGCGAAGGCACTTCCAAAAAACATTGGCACTGAAAAGTACATCAATGGGACCTTGAGCATTAAACTGAGGATCAGCTAACCTTAAGTGCGAAGGAATCTTTAATCCGCAGGTATTAATAGAGTGACTTGGAGTGTCCTTGCCAATACTGGTAAGAATGAGACAGTTTAAATTAAGATTGGTGTTTCTTTGGCAAACGTCTCTGATTTTCAATTTTGAAGACTGCAAGACTTGAGTTTTCAAATTGTCAATGCCGGTCACACTGATAGAAGTAGGCGATGACGAAAGACCTAGTTTTTTAATTAACGATCGCGAAACAAAGTTATGAGTTGAAGCGGAATCGAGAAGACCACGGGTTCTAAACCAATTTCCAAATTTATCTTGGATTTCGAATTGTACAGTGGTTAAAAGGGTTTGCGCACTATGAAAAGTTTCGGCGGTAGAAATGCAGGAAGAAGCATTAGTTTGTTCAGAGCTGCTCTGCATGGAGCTTGAAGAGGCAGGTACTGATGACTTCGATTTATCGTGAACGTGCAATAAAGAATGATGCGGTTTTTACAATGGAAACAGAGATTTGATGACGTACAGTTCGAAGAAGAATGCTTAGGTGACAAGCAATTGAAACAATGTTTGCTATTTAAGACAAACTTCCTTCGATCTTCGACAGACAATTCTTTAAAAGATTTGCACGAATACAATGTGTGAAGCTTTTTACAGAGCGTGCATTTTAACAATTTGTTAAGCGGCCTGATATGTTCTCTTGCATGATTGAACGAAGAACGGGTTTGCTTGTTCTCGACAGATGGGGGCTGATGTCCCTTTGAAAAAGCAAGGTTTTTCTCAAAAATTTGACACTGAGGATTCGTTTCAACCTTTTCGCACTGAAATGCGAGTGCTGTAAGGACTTGGCATCGGTTGTTAAGAAACGAGATTAAGTGTTCGAAGGAAAATTCTTCCTTGCGAGCGAGTTCAATTTCCCAAGCCTTTAAAGTTGAAAAATCGAATCTTGATGTAGCCAGATGAATGAGTATGGTGTCCCATGTTTGGACAGGCTGATTGAGTTGGTATAATGCTCTGACATTCAACTGTATAGAATCTAAGAGGTCTCTTAAAGAGGTGACGTCATTAGGTTTGACGGCTGGCAAGTTGAAAAGACAACGTATGTGGCGAGCTACACTCAAACGTAAATTGCCATATCTCTCTTTAAGGAGATTAAAGGCGATGTGGTAATTGTCTGCGCTTAAAGGCAGTGACTCCACCAAGGCTAAGGCCTCGCTTTCCAAAGTCGTGCGGAGGAAATAAAATTTATGTATGTCTGGGATCTCGATATTTTCATGAATTAGGGAGCAGTAAAGTTCGTAAAAAGAATACCATTCACCTTCCTTGCCTGAGAAGTGCGGTAGGCTTATCTTAGGAAGTAACGGTTTCGGTTTGTTTTCGTGAAATGAAGTGGGTGCGAACTGGGCCGGATTGATGACCCTAGTGTCCGGTTCTGAGATATTGCGAATCAATTGGTGGGCCTTTGCAGTCCCTTCAAAGTACAAGGGTTCGACCTCGTCCCGATCCGATTGAAGATCTGGGCAAGCGGATTCAATCTCGGTTTGAATTTGGTCATCATGATCATAAGACCGTTCGTACAACTTAAGGCGATTTGTCAAGATGTCTAAATCACACTCGGCGGGATTTAATTTGCTGATGAAATTTCTGAATCTAGTGAGTTGCCCTTTATAGGAAGAACGTCTGGCAATGAGAGTTTCATCTTTTTCAGTAGGGGCCATGACAAAAAGAATAAATTGAAATGTAACTCACGATACTGTGGAACCTTGGAAATGCTGTCAAGCTGGCAGCAGCGAATGGGTAGAAAGCACGGGACCCACCAAAGAAGACAGGAGTGGTCTCGTTCCCTTTCACAGGCTTTGCACGATGTAATTATAGCTGAAAAATTCAAAGTAAATATTAATGATTTGCAGAATATTGCCAAATAGAAAAACTGAAAAAAGGACTCTCCCGGGTTTCGGCACCAATCTTTGGGTAGATTATAGGCTACGGAATAACCCACCCACCAAGGGAAGATGATTAAGAAAAGGAAATGGGTTTCGGACTGGAGAAAAAGGATAGAAAAATAGGATGAGAGTTCCACAAAAATAATGAATTTGACTTTCAATACATTTAAAGGTGGTTGCCACCGCAAATCCTTGTTCGGATACCTAAAGTGGGTACGAGCTTGGTCAAAGCTGACAGGAACCGCAGCTAAGACTTGGGCAGTTTGCCAGAGAGAGGCTTTAGTGTATTTCCTCCCAAGCACGAATAAAAGTACTATAGGGAAGGGTGATGGTCTGGCCAGACAGAGAGCAAACGATTTATTGAGCATGAACGAGGGCATAAACCTAGGAAGGGCTAGGAAAGCCAGGATCCTGCCTAACTGTAGTATCAGAGAAATGATGAATCCAAAAACAAATATTTAATTTATTTAACAATTCAAAGAAGCGTAACTTTAACAAATAAATATGTTCTATGTAGTTAACAATTTGGGGTCGCGGACCTCCAACAACGTTCAGAAATTGCTCCAGGCAAATGACAATTTTTAAGGTTTTTAAACCTTGTATTAAAATCTTGGTAAGATTTAATAAAATAGGCAAAATGGAATAATTAAAGTTTTAACATTTACAGGAGTACAAGCAGTGTACTATAAGAAACCTCTGAAAGAACATTCTAACGAGAATAACAACTTCGAAGCTAACAAAATAGAAAACTTAAAGAATAAAAAGGAAGTTCCTACAACTTCTTATATTTAAACAGAATTACTTTGTGAGAATTATACAAAGAGAGCAGGTCACTTACTGTGAACCTGAAAAGTTAATCAAGAGGAAGGTTCTAGACCTCCTATACTTTAAATAGGACTCGCAAGTTAAATGAGGCAGTTTTCATTTAGCGAGACCAAAAAATAACTCACTAAAGAGTTGAGAGAATTGTTTTCCCTGCTTTTGAAGGGAGGAACAATGTAAGTTTGAAACGTGTGCTAGACACGTAATTATACAGAGATACTTAATGATAAACCAACAAAATGGAAGGGCACTTCTTGGAATGACACCTTATTGGAACAGACCTAGATTAAAAGTTTATTGCAGATTGTTAGTAAGAGGTTTAGGAAAGAGAAATGGGAATTAAGGAAAATGTTCATGGCCTTATTTGAATATAAGCGGACGATCGCGACGCGGTATAAAAGTTGAGCAAGCACTGGTTTTCACTATAGTTCATTGAAATGTATGAAAAGTTCACTGTGGAGACACAAAGTTTATGGAAAAGAAAGTTATTGCAATGATGAAAATAACTGGTTTCACTAGATAAGTGAGAGTCTATTTCTTGAGAAAATTGTAAATTACAATTAAATGCGCTATAGAAAATTCCCGCGGTGGACGAAACTTCACTATGTAGTAATTTAGAAGTAAGATAATTCAATTTTAAATAGAATTCTCACAAGTACGTGAGAAATACATGACGGCAGGACTTGTAGATTGAGTACAGAATCTGGAAGGTTCCAGAACAATCTTAGCAGTAAAATGGGGCTAATGTAAATCCAGCGGAGGAACTAGCTTGTAGAATTATAGACAGCGGGTAATTAGATAATATCCCACGTAGTGAGAGGATTTCTCATTTGAATAGCTTAAGAAAAGCTCTTTATAGTAAGGTCGGCTTATACAAGCGAAAGCTTAACATGGCAAATCCCACGAAGAATGATTTTTGCCCCAAAATAAATACTTTCACACTGTCTATAAAAGTATCATTGAAAACACGTGGAAGTTAAAACCATGAAGATGAGGTTAAAACTTTACGAAGGTACTTATCTTTGTTGCATGTCGAAGTGAAGTTCCTCACTGATGCCTAGAGTTCCAACATGGCGTGGAATTTAAAAAATGCCTCGTTAGGTCAGGAGGCTAGCTCTGGTTGAGCCTTAACTGATTGATTCAACTGCCGACTGAGAAGTGAGACTTGCTCAACGAAGCACAGAAGGTCCTAGGAAGGGAAGAGAGTGGGGGTAGGAAACAAAAGGTATACATATCAGCATAACCAACTTATCAAAAATAAATGTTCTTCTTGATGGATGGTCTTCTAAGAATTGATAGTAGGCGATATTAGCGCAGCATGGTGAGTGAAACAGTAGACGTAGTCCTCTTGCTCAAGGAGAAAATAGCTGGAGATAATAACAAGATCCGGTGGCCAGATGGATATGTAAGTCCTCTTGCACGATGAGGAATTGAGTAGCTTCAGAGGTTCGCTACTAGATGACGCTAGGTGGGTCACAGAAGTTATATATCTGAAACATACTTATGAAGACATAAGAGATTTGCCCAACAAGGAGAAAACAAAAGATCACTGTTGGTGTTTGGCAAAGAGGAAGGAAGAAATGAACATGCAAGGAGCAGTAGACATTATATCTTAGGTACCGTGTATTCAAAGAATACACCAAGTGCACTTAGTGCGATGCTTTACATCTACACTTTCTCCAAAATAATAAATCTGTCAGTATTTGACTATAAATTGGCTTCTAAGCGCTTTCAAAAATGAAAATACAGCATATTTTTATAAAACTGGAATCTACAGTTGGTTTCCTAACGATACGACCTATCTAACGAGGTCATAAGTCTCAACAGACTGGTTGCAAAGATTGCAGTTAAATAAAGTGACGATGACATCTGAATGAAACCACGGATAAATATCCTACACATGGCTGCGCAAAATAGCTGCAAATGATTACAGTCATGTTTGGCAGCGGGTCGGCTATAACGTGGTACGACGTCCATCAGGACGGCAACAGGGTTAACCAAAACTGGTCTACCCTACAGGGTGACTCACAATGACTGAAATAAACAACAATTATACTAATTACAACCCTACCTGGCAAATGGCTGACACATAAGTGCGGTTGATTCACAAAAAAAAAACTACGATATCTAAATATACCACCGCGGACTATTACAAAAGAAAGGGTGCCCAAACTCACGACTTTTGGTAGCTCTCACATCGGCTCAGACATTCATCGACCAGGGTCGCGAAAAACTCTGCTTGGCTCTCCAGCATGGTCCTGTCCTCCACGGATTCACCAATCTGGACCTCCCAAGCAACCAGGGTTCGTTCGCCTCCGGATGGTGGTCTCCCAAAAAGGTCTGGAATGTGCCTGGAAGTCGGCATCCACGTTCCTTCGTCTGCGTCCTCGGCATCCTGACGTTCCATCAAGCTGGTGGTCTCCATCACGACGTCTCCCTCATACCGGAATGGTATTAGCCCATAATCGTCTTCTTCACCATGGCGTGGAAAAGTTCAATGTCTTGCATGATGTCGAAAATGTCGAAATATCTCGTTCCTCTCGGCGTTTTGGCGTGATTATTGTGGATGATGCAAATAATAGTGTTCTCCACAGTATTTTGTAGTTTTCAGCCTGTTGATCCTCAAGATTCAACACGATGCGATGCTTTGCTTGTTAGCACGTGCAATTGTATCACGTTTTATCAATCACGTGGCATCCGCGATAAAATTGATATTTTCAATTCAGAATTTCCGTAGCAATAATGTTGTGATCGTTGGCAGTAATAATCACGTCGTCTTGGCACAATTATCAGACGATAACTCTTATATTTTCGGCGTGGCACTTTGCCCTTCCACTTACACGTGGGAAAAATATCTGGCGTATGGCACCAATTACAGTTTGTAGAAAATATTGCCTAATATGGCCTTTCGTAGAACAATAATATGTCCACAATGTGTGACAACTTTAGTATAGTTATTTTCAACACACGATGCAGTCGGATGCTCACATGAGCACAAAAATATTTATAATGTCCACGTCTCGACGGACGGATACTCGAAACACGCCTGTCTGGCGTCAGATCTCCAGATGTAGTGTCGTCACTGACTTTCACTCGGAAGTAGGTCGCCAAAACGAAGTCATTGAGCGACTACTTTCATAGCTCCTTGCGTATCTGCAAGTGTTATACCTTACCAAAAACGTAATAATCATTCACCAAAATGATTCAATAATACAGAATGACGAATTAGAATATTCTGAGTCTTACGAAAGGATAAAAGTGATTAACAAGACCTCCAAAGTCAAAAATGCAATTGAGCGCTACATCAAAGAGTATAGCATGAGCTCTCTGCTCCACGTGGTATTCTGGGTATGTTCAAAAGTACTACATCCCATAATAATTATTCCGTCACAAAAATATCACATGAACCATAGCTCAGCGGGTTCATCTGCCTCTCCGTCGTTTCAAAGAAAATGTTGGGACGACATTTTATTTGCCTCTATAATTCATTCATGTGTGATATTTTTTTAGATTGGCGGCGTTGAAAGTTCCAATACGTTCTCCAGTTCTGATGTCTTCAATGACATAACTCCCATTATTCAACGGCTGTCTAACACGACTAGGGCCGTAATACAAGGAAAGATATTTCCCGTATACGCGGTCAATTGGATTAGAAATTCCGGGTCTCCTTATAAGGATAAGGTCTCCCTCCTCAAGTGGTTCTCTGAATCTCTGGCGTCTTGTTCTCCTCAAGCGTTTGCAGCTTGTCTGTCTAAAGTATCTCTAGCAGCTAACAGTCTGCTGGCATGCGATGGTTGTAAACAAGGTGGATTTACAATCACGCGGTTCCAGACTCTCAGTGGCATCTGGTTCAAATGCAGGACCAAAGGTATTTGACCAGTGCTTTCATGCACAGTAGAATTAATGCATTTTGTCATCAAAACAAGGACTTCAGTCCATCGCCAGTGTTCCTCCTGACAATACAAACGACAAAATTTTGCAATAGTGGACATAACGCATTCCGCTGGATTGCTCTCAGGGTGTCTTATTGATGACAAAAGATGACCAATCTCTAGCTCCTCCATAGCGTTGGCGAATTCTGCAGAAGTATATTGCGATCCGTGGTCAGTTAATAAGAATTGTGGCTTCCCTGCCTCCGGTATCACTTGTCGTCTTATTCGCTGGATAATTTGATGTGCATTAGCCTTCTGAATAGGATGGAGCATTGTGTATTTTGTAAACACATCTATGGTGACTACAATGTAACGATTCCCACGACGGGCTTTAGGTATAGGACCGTAAAGATCTTGTGCGTACAACTCTCTGGGTTGAGTTGGTATTATAGGTCTAGGTGGTTCTCTCAATAAGTGTGACGTGTATTTGTTCCGCTGACATGCGTCACAAGCACGCAAACACTCTCTGACAGTGGTTCCTAACCTTTTCCAGGTGAACGACTCTTTAATGGAGACAATGGTCTTGTCCGTTCCACCGTGACCAATAGACAAATGTACCATGAGAATGACAGATTCCTGGTACCTTCTGGGAATTGGATCTTCCTTGCAGCTTCCTCGCGGTGTTTTTCAGCAATCGGGTAAATTTTCTTCTGAAATGGAGAGTCGTCTAATAAAATGAGGTCATATTCATAATTCATAATTTCGCCAGGAGTAGTATCGAATATGTCCCAATATTCATTTAGTGTAGTAGCCAAATTCTCTTGCATGGTTGTGGATATTAATCCTGCCTCTCCGTCGGCATCAAGTGTTTCCTCAGTTTCCTTGCTATTAAGTTGCTCGACAACGTCGACTTCGGACAGGAATTCCGGTTCATCTACCACAAGGTTCATCTCTATAGGTTCGTTCGGTTTAAATTCGACAGTATTGCGTCCCATGTCGATAATACCGTCATACTTCCTCATGAAATCAGCCCCTAGTATGACATCATGATGCAAACCTTTCATAACTAAGAATTCGTGCAAATACACGTGGCTTGTGATTCTCAATGTGCACAAAACCTGTATCTTGCACGTCACAACCCGGTCAGGTATCACTCCTCTGACACGAATAGCGGAAACAGGCAGCTCTGTCACCTCAGAGTTAGCCTTCAACTTAGCATAGCAATCTGCAGAGATTACACTGATCATTGCGCCAGTATCGATCAGAATTATAACACTGCATCCATTGAGAGTGGCTACTATTTTGGGTAAACGTGTTGGCTCATAACTGTGGTTCGTCGTTCGTCGAGTAAATCCTGTTGGATGGGCTCCCAGAGTAAAATATCTGCCGTCACTCTGTGCTCAGCCAAACTAGACTGTCTTAATTTTTCGGCGTTTTTTTCCCTTTGTTGTGACTAGAGGTACCAGGCTGGTTCTGTCCTGCCTCTGACGTCACATTTCTTTCTTCCCTCGAAGTAGGGTTCCTTTCTCCCTCTTCTCTATTTTGGCTCTCTCTCAATTGCTGGAGGTACTCGCGGCTCTCGCGCGCTCTCCCTTTCCAGTCACGGTCCGGATGGTAACGTGGATCACGTCCTCGTTGGTAACCTCCGTTATACCTGTAGTCTCGCCGGATCCTTCCTCTTCCTGACGGACCTTCCTGATTCCCACGACGGTTATTGTCGTGACGACGGTTGTCGCTCGCCCCATTATCGAACCTACGATTCCAATATGTTCTATTGTCTTCTCTCTGGTTCCTTGAATATGGAGTATTACTCCAGTCTCTCCAGTTACGGCGGTATTCATTGTTGTATTCTGGCCGAGGATTCCCAGAGTTCTGTGATGCTTCTTGTGTCTGGCTAACTTTGTCCACAGTCGTGACGTTAACGTGACGCTCTTCACGCCTGTCAACCTTCTGTTGACGGTGAGTTGGAAATTGCTCCGCGTTAGCATCAAGACGTCGTAATATCTGATCACACTGTTGAAATGTCGTCGCCCCTGCAGCGATTAGTACTCTTTGCACGTCGGCTGGGTATTGCCATACTATGGTATTCACTAAATCCTGCTCCGATAAAGGAGGCTGAAGATTTCTCAATTTAGCAAGCTGGGTTGCAAAGTAATTTGCGTAGCGAGTTGGCATGTTGGAACTGTATCGGCGAGTGTACATTTCAGCCCTTATACTTTGCTGAACGTCACTCGACCAATACGTCCTCAGTAGTGCTTCTTTAAAGTCTTGATACCCGGAGAATGAATATTTAAAAGCCCGATACCAAGTTGCTGCTTGTCCATCCAGAAGACGTTCAATAACTCGAAGTTCTCTTTCAGGAGTTACGAGTGTGTCTCGTAAATAGCTCTCGACGTTCGTGAGAAATTCTACAGGAGTCACTCCGCTTCCTGTGCCAGTGAATTTAGCAGGTTGCTCTTCCCTTGACCTTACCACTGTGACATTACCCTGAGTATTAGCAGTACGGTATGTATTCTGCATGTAGTTGTTTGACGGCGTGTTAGTTTCAGGATCCAGTCTATTTATAGCTGGTCTGAACGGGTTAGCATCGTAATTTAACGTCTGGCTTGGCGCTGTTGCATTAAACTGCCAAGGTCGTATATCGGCATGTACACTTGACTGTACATTACTAGTCCAAGATTCCGGCGTTTCACGTGTATTTCCCATCGGCGGTTGCAAATCTACTCCCCTCGGAAGTGCTTCTAACCTGTCGAGCCTCTCCTCGATGACTTCTAATTCTTGTATATTCCTGTTGGCGACTTTGCTCCCTAAATCATTTAGTGCAACTCGATTCGTTCAACTTTACCTTTGAGATTTTGGTCCACCTCACGAATAGCTGATTTGAGGTTACGACTCAACTCGAGCCTATCAATAATCGTTATTTCCTCAATCTTTTTCTGCAATGTTGCAATTTCGCCCTCAACCTGAGATACGTTACTCTGGATATGGTTGATATCATCCTTGACTCCATTTACATTGGCGTCGACTGTAGTTTTATGCTCCACGAATTCGCCTCTCAACATCATCAGGTCGACTTTGTGCTCCTCCCTGTGCACATCTACAGTATCACGTAAGCCTGTGACAGTTTCTTTTAGTTCCGCGATGTCCTTCCGGTTAGAATTAAGTTCCTCCCTAACCTCAAGCATGTTATCCACGATGGTCTTCACGTTGTTATTAACGGCGATAGCTGCACCTCTCATTAATACCAGTCCTAGGTTCATGGTAGCCATATCCTTTTATACGTTGTCCATAAAACCTTCTACGTGATTCAGCCTAGTCCCAAATTCTTCTCTGGTGTGCTCGATATCAGCTTGGACGTCTAACTGTACTTTATTTATAGCGGTCTGAATTTGAGCCGTGTGCTCCTCGAGTCGGGTTTGCACATCCTGTCTTGCCCTATTCATTTCTTCCGTTAATGTGTCTACGCGCTGGCTTGCCTCCTGGTGGTGACGAATCACGTCTATCCTTACCGCTGCCAAACCTGCCGTTAAGTCATTTTTCGCTTCTACCCTGTACGAGTCCATTTCGGCCCTGACCTTCGTTAGATCGGTCCTAACGTCTTTAACTGTACGGGTGTTTATCTCTAAATCTAAACGTACTTCATTAATTGATTGGGTATTTACCTCAAGGTTCTGCCTGACATTGTCAACAGACTGAGTGTTTATCTCGAGGTTCTGCCTGACCTGGTCCACATGACCATTTACATCACCTACTTCCTGTCTAACATTGTCAATAGCTTGTGAATTAACCTCTAAGGCTTGTGTATTCACACTCAAGTCACTAGTAAGTTGTTGGAGGTTAGCGTTGACACCTGCCAACATCTCAGTGAACACTCTGCGAATCATATCTTCATCCATTTGACAAGAATTTATATTGAGAGAAACGAGGGATCAATCATGATGGAAACTTACAGCTATGATAGTAACGTGGTGGTATAAAGCTTGTTTCGACTTAATAAATATCACGAGTACAGCTGGAGTATGCAAACTAAGTGCTTCTACATTTACTAATACAACGGTGAGCAAAGCAAAGTATTACATTTACTTAGGATGAGGCATCATCTAAGAAAAACCCTATCTTTCATTTATTCAATATAAAAACCTCACCCCATGGTCTTCTATCAAATATGAATGCCATGCGGTCTATTGATCTGCAGTACGACTTTCTAAGTTCGTCCCAGTCCTGTCAATTTACCATTATTCAAATATTAAGATCCTCCTAAATATCGGCATAAGAAAATATACAGGGCGCCATCTGATGATCACCATGTTGACATCTGGCTCCATGTATAGGGAGTCAATCAATGTGTTACCATGTCAACGTCTCTCCCCACGTATAGGGAGCCAATCTATGTGCGACCTATACGTCGGTTTCCACGTTAACACCGTGCACCATGTCAACTTCGTAGCCCCATTAGTTGGGCCGCCATTTTAAGTGACCGTTAGCCGGGTGGCAACGGCACATATTTGTGAGTGACCTTCAGAAGTCCTCCGGTAAAGCTGTCGGGATAGCCAACAACCGCGATGATTCTCCTAACATCTCCCCCGTCGGACCTTTAAAAGTTTGCCGTGAGGATCAGGTGAACTTCCTAACAATAGGCCAATGCGGCACGAGGTTCTATAGTCCACGGGGAGCGTGGTACATGGTTGCGATGGTCAAAGACGGCCTAAGGAAAGGTTCTCCTCAAAAACTAGACTGTGAAATTAAACATCCAGGCTTATGTAAAACACCGTGAAAATTTATTGTAGATTTCCACAAACCCCTATCCTAGTTCGGAGGGTTATATTCGGCTAATCCGCAAGCTAAAAGTTAATGATAATAAAAGTTCAAGTCCCTAACAATGAAGTTACATTAACCCTCGCGAAAGATCTAATACACAATAAGTAAGCAACAGCAACAACGCTGGGTAAATGGTACGACGCAAAATCCCTAATACAAGTTACATGATCATGCTAATATGAAGTTACATTTAAGTGAAGGAGCAAAGCAAAGCTAAGTTATGGTGGTACCATTTCCACATTTACATTTAACTTTTCTAGCTAAGTCCTATCAGTTAACATTCAAAGTTACGGCGGTGACGTCCGTAATAGCAAAACAGTTACAATACAAAGCTAAGTGTACAGCCATTTAAAAACAATTAATCTAATCAACAATCATGTGCTCAATAGCACGCAATAAAGGTAACATGGGGAAAAATACAGTTTCATGACATCAATAATTATAGTACAACACAGTTTTTATTATAATGCCTTCCTGCCCCATGGTTAACTCTTTGTAAACCATTGTCATCTAGCTTGATAGTAATGTCGGTGATAGCGTAGTTAAAACCACGTCTGACAATCACATGGCCTGCGCTCCACACACTATGAACTAATGGTTCATGTGTGCGCCAGGTCACAACAAAAATGTCTACAGTCTTCGTCGTTTCCAATAAAGGAAATCCCTTCATCTGCACGGCCATGTCAGCAGGTTCAAATGTAAGAATGTCAAAGTTTAAATGGAAACAATATGTTAGTTAGATCTTGTTTAAAACAATTATGCGGATGATATTTATTATGTCGGTTTATGTTCCTTCCGTAGGTTTATGGCGTATTCTGACAAAGGCCTGACAAGGAGTAGTCTTCTAAAGATCATTCTCCCGCAGCAAAACATCGACTCAATAGTCGGAAAACTCAACGAGCAAACTCGGCTCGGACTCACAATAACACGAGTTATCAGCGGTAAATACCTCGCTATCAACAACTCTCATAATAATGCCTCATAACAACAACAGATGCGCGACTTACAACAATGGCACGTCTTACTCACTCAAGGCACATAATATCATGGGTTACCTGCGGCAAAAACCTCGCATTTAATAACCAAATTGCCTTCATTATAATTTGCCTCTGTCAAGAGGATCGCCAACAATGCATAAAGAAACCTGACAACCCTGGGCATGTCGAAATGACATTCCTCGCAGCAAAATATCTAACTAACAGTATGAAAATCCAAGAAAAACAAATGAACAAAAATACAGTAAGAAACACTGGGTTTCATGAGCAATAGCTGCATTGAAAGAAAGAGATGAATGAAATCAACATTCTGTCCTATGTTATCGTAGTTCTGTCTCGCTTTCAAGCATTTGTTTTCAAGGTTACTGGGTCAACAAACCAGTTTATTGGTGACAACTTCACAAATTGCAGTCCTTCACTGACCACATTTTTCAACAGGCAAGGCCGGCTAGTTTTAACATTATATAATACCGTAATATTTGGCCTTGTCATTCTTAGCATATGCTTGGTTCAAAAACCTTATAGAATCCGTGTGCTAAACACGTTACAATTTAACTGTACAATAAAGTATCGCAGTCCTTCATTTCAAAGAATAGTAAATCACAGACATAACAGCATGTCTCACGAGCTTCTTTGCTCATCAAAGATATAACACTTATTAAGTTCTCAGTATAACATTAACACCTGTGTCCTCATGACAGAAACAAAGTAGTAACAAATTGATAAATATGGCACAGATCTGCAACTCTAGACCTGCATAATGATGCGATAGTGCACTTAGTTCGATGCTTGACATCTACACTTTCTCCAAAATAATAAATCTGTCAGTATTTGACTATAAATTGGCTTCTGAGCGTTTTCAAAAATGAAAATACAGCATATTTTTATAAAACTGGAAACTACAGTTGGTTTCCTAACGATACGACCTATCTAACGAGGTCATAAGTCTCAACAGACTGGTTGCAAAGATTGCAGTTAAATAAAGTGACGATGGCATCTGAATGAAACCACGGATAAATATCTTACACATGGCTGAGCAAAATAGCTGCAAATGATTACAGTCATGTTTGGCAGCGGGTCGGCTATAACGTGGTACGACGTCCATCAGGACGGCACCAGGGTTAACCAAAACTGGTCTACCCTACAGGGTGACTCACAATGTCTGAAATAAACAACAATTATACTAATTACAACCCTACCTAGCAAATGGCTGACACATAAGTGCGGTTGCTTCACAAAAAAAAAACTACGATATCTAAATATACCACCGCGGACTATTACAAAAGAAAGGGTGCCCAAACTCACGACTTTTGGTAGCTCTCACATCGGCTCAGACATTCATCGACCAGGGTCGCGAAAAACTCTGCTTGGCTCTCCAGCATGGTCCTGTCCTCCACGGATTCACCAATCTGGACCTCCCAAGCAACCAGGGTTCGTTCGCCTCCGGATGGTGGTCTCCCAAAAAGGTCTGGAATGTGCCTGGAAGTCGGCATCCACGGTCCTTCGTCTGCGTCCTCGGCATCCTGACGTTCCATCAAGCTGGTGGTCTCCATCACGACGTCTCCCTCATACCGGAATGGTATTAGCCCATAATCGTCTTCTTCACCATGGCGTGGAAAAGTTCAATGTCTTGCATGATATCGAAAATGTCGAAATATCTCGTTCCTCTCGGCGTTTTGGCGTGATTATTGTGGACGATGCAAATAATAGTGTTCTCCACAGTATTTTGTAGTTTTCAGCCTGTTGGTCCTCAAGATTCAACACGATGCGATGCTTTGCTTGTTAGCACGTGCAATTGTATCACGTTTTATCAATCACGTGGCATCCGCGATAAAATTGATATTTTCAATTCAGAATTTCCGTAGCAATAATGTTGTGATCGTTGGCAGTAATAATCACGTCGTCTTGGCACAATTATCAGACGATAACTCTTATATTTTCGGCGTGGCACTTTGCCCTTCCACTTACACGTGGGAAAAATATCTGGCGTATGGCACCAATTACAGTTTGTAGAAAATATTGCCTAATATGGCCTTTCGTAGAACAATAATATGTCCACAATGTGTGACAACGTTAGTATAGTTATTTTCTACACACGATGCAGTCGGATGCTCACTTGAGCACAAAAATATTTATAATGCCCACGTCGCGACGGACGGATACTCGAAACACGCCTGTCTGGCGTCAGATCTCCAGATGTAGTGTCGTCACTGACTTTCACTCGGAAGTAGGTCGCCAAAACGAAGTCATTGAGCGACTACTTTCATAGCTCCTTGCGTATCTGCAAGTGTTATACCTTACCAAAAACGTAATAATCATTCACCAAAATGATTCAATAATACAGAATGACGAATTAGAATATTCTCAGTCTTACGAAAGGATAAAAGTGATTAACAAGACCTCCAAAGTCAAAAATGCAATTGAGCGCTACTTCAAAGAGTATAGCATGAGCTCTCTGCTCCACGTGGTATTCTGGGTATGTTCAAAAGTACTACATCCGATAATAATTATTCCGTCACAAAAATATCACATGAACCATAGCTCAGCGGGTTCAATACATACATCCAACTACATGCGACAGATGACCAAGGTGTCACAAGGTGGTCAATGTGTACATAATATAGCCATTGTTTTCCTGTGTTTTACGTCCACAGTTCATATCTATGTCGTTAACCTAACATGTACTATTTTAAACTTTCATGACGACTTCATACTTTAGTTGATCTGGGGCCTGTTCCACAAATAAACTTTGCAAATTTTCACTTTTCACTTTGCCCTTTTCAATTCTTGCAAAGTGCAAAGTCTTTCTGTTCCACCATGATCTATGTATTACTTTTCAATTTCTTTGCAAAGTGAAAAGTCTTTACAGAGGAATGATCCGATCATGTTTATTCCATGAACAAACTGTATATTTATTCCATGATTTAATGCTTTATTTTTCATGGTGAAACAAGTCCCATTAATGACCACACAGTGATCCTAATTAATAAAAGTATTGATCAGGCGGAACTTTTAACCGGTTAATACTAAAGTGAGGTTATGAAAATTCATCCTGTCTTTGTACGTCTTCTTGTTGGATTGTTCATCACTATCTTCACTTGATGATAACAAAAGCTCCTGCGTAACATATTTATATCACTAAATCAAATTCTGCGCCGAGAAACTAGTGTAGAGACTTGTTCATTAACAGCTGAAATGGGAATCGTCTCTTTGCAAAGATTTCTGAAAACTTTTCAATCATTGCTTTGCACTTTGCATTTCTGCACCAATGGAGGAACATAACAGTCTTCTAAAGTGAAAAGATTCCTAACTTTTCACTTTTCACTTTGCAAGACAAATCTGAAAAGTGATGGTGGAACAAAATCTGAACTGAAAAGTGCAAAGTGCAAAGTGAAAAGTTGCAAAGTTCATTCGTGGAACAGGCCCCAGGTCACATTTGGACCATTCATTTTCAAAAGTACGGGGAGATGAGAGGCAAGGACAGTTCATCTTTGTGTTGAAATAAATTGTCGATGGTATTTTAGTATATGTTTTTAATAAGAATAATCCTTTGTTTTGTTTTCTAACCTGTTTATTTAGTTATGGGGACTGTAGTATTTTGGGACCCCCACGTGTCTATATTAGGACAGAGAAGCCTTGTCTTCATTTTCAAGTAATTTATTCGCGTGATATGATATCATAATTATTATTTTGGTTGGTTGGTTCCTCAGTTTAGAGGCTGCGACAACGCGGTCATATAGCCCCGTGTACTTTGGGGGTGTGTAGAATTTGTCTGATAACCGGTGTTATTTGTGATGGCTGTATACGTGTGTGTTATCTGTAATTCAGGTAAGGACTGCAGACGATCAAGTTCAAGTAGTTCCTACTTCTGCTATCAAATGCTACCGTCAACGACATCTAGCTGCGAACATGGCTACTAGATGCCACCGCAAACTCCATCTGGCAATGAACGTTGGGACTAATAGAGTGTTCTTCTTCTTTATATGCCATCTCCGCGTCGAAGATTGGCGATCATCATTGCAATCCCTTGTCTCGAGGTTGCCGTTGGAAACAGAGATGCTGAGTCAAGTTCAAACCATTCCAGCAAATTCTTGAGCCAGGAGATCCTCCTCCTCCCTGGTCTGCGCCGTCCTTCAATCTTGCCTCCTATGATTAGCTGCTGGAGTCGGTACTTGTTATTTCGGATCACGTGGCCAAAATATTGTATCTTCTATCGCTTGATGTTGTAGAGCACCTCCATCTCCTTGCCCATCCGATCCAGCATCTCGGTGTTTCTCACCTTGTCGGTCCACGATATACGAAACATGCGACGGTACAGCCACATTTCAAATGCTTCCAACTTCTTCTCCAAGGTTTTGGTTAACGTCCACCCCTCGTGTTTCATACATTAGTATGGGAATTATGTAACATTTGAGGGCAAGAAGTCTCGTTCTCAGACTAAGATCGCGGTGTCACAGCATTTTCTTCATTTTGATAGAGACAGCCCTGGCTTGCTCAATGCGAGCTTTGATTTCATGGCTGCAGTCCCATTTGTCATTCAGGTGGCATCCTAGATATTTATACGAATGAACTCGTTAATCAAATCTAAACTACACATTTAGCTTCACACAATATTGTAGTTAGTGGAAGGTTCTTTTACATGCCATAAAAAATAAATAAATATATATATATGACATTGGCCCGCCGGCCTTACTTCCCTTACGAAGGAAGGATAATGAGGGATTTTTAACGCTCTTAAAAATCCGACGACTTCAGCCGGGTTTGAATTCGTGATCTTGGGCATAGAAGCACAGCATGCTACCAACTATGGCACCGATGCCGCAAATATTATTTTATAATTGAAATTATCCCAAAAACATTTCTTCTTTAGTTTATCTATTTCTGTGTATTTAGTGCAGCAATTGTCTGCAGTTACAACCAATACATTCATCGGAAACTGCAAGTTAAATAGGCCTACTCCTACGTCTTTAAAGAACATCTGAGTGTAAGTGCAGATGCCGTCTCTGTTCCACCCCTTAAAACAACAATAACTATAGTAAAGCCATCATTACTTTCGACTTGACGTTTCAGTGTTACCCTAGAGTTATCTAGCGGTCAGAAGGAAAATCACTTTAACTAGCCAATCACAGGCAGCCATTCAAATCGATATATCACGACAAATTGAGTTTCGTTCGCGATGTCGCGATTTAGCGAACCAAACTCTAGCCTAGCACTGAAACGTCAAGTCGGAAGTAATGATGGCTTTACTATAACTACTAACATCCGAGCAACGCCGGGCTAAACAGCTAGTATTATTACAAAGTTATTAACAATAAGCTGCATTCAAAACCAACAGGTAACATGCCATAGCACATGCCATTATCATCGCATACAGGGCTTGTATCTATTTATTCCTTTGATGCCGGTAAAAATAATGTGCCCATGAGAAAGGATGCTTATAGCAGTAGCTTTGAGAGAGTCTTGGAAGGAAAAGAATGATATTTGAGACGAGCTCACATCATCATTAGATTCAGTAATACGTTGAGCTCAAAATGTCAGCTCAAAATGTCAGACTCACTCGGTAGTGAAGCATGGTTCAGTTGGCGATACATTTACATAGATAATTATATCTCGAGCTGTATAGCTGGTTTACTGGGATTATTGGACTCGCTGGCGGAGATGGATAGAACATTTGAACAGTAATCCGATGATTTAGTATTCAAGTCTATGGCCAGTCACTTCGCACTTCAATGTATTTGGAAGACAAACCAAACCTTAACAATACCTTAAGCCAAACGATATTTAAACAACAAATCACATGAATTAACTAGCAAATACTTGTACGTGATTGCTCTCTGAGAGCATATACAGGCGCTCTCTGGGATTTTGTGCTCGTGACTCTAGATTCTGTGCATTATTTGAGGAACATGGACATTAATTTGTAAATATGTTGTATATACAGTATGTTGTTCTTTTGTGATATATAATATTACTCTAAGCCATACGATTAGTAATCATAAAAACATACGAGCCTTACAGTAGTCGCATATGATGTGTAACATCTGACATGTTATCCTACACAGCTTGGACATTCTTAAAATGTTAATTTACGCTCCGTTTTCATACTGGTACTATGATGAATGTATAGATTGAATTGGAGATATGCTACTGTCACACGTGTTTGAACAAACAGCACATATTATATTGTAAATTAAGAGGAGGAATAAAACCATAGTCTCTAGCCTATCTATAGACTACTAGAAATAATGTTCAATACAATCAAATTTCCCAACTCCTGCTTGGTGCAAACTATTGTAATTAAAATTAGATAAATCGTAATTTCATGTAGATTCCGTTAGAATGACGCATAATGTTATTAATGATATCGTTTAAATCGATAACCCGGTAGCAAATATAATTGCCGGGACTGGGATTCGAACCTGAGACCTCATGATTCGCAGACCAAGATGTTATCCACGCAGCCATTACAAGCACAGAAATTTAGAGTACAAGACTGGTACTCATTTTCACGCGCCGGTAATAATATGGATGTATTTTTAATGCTCCATTAATATTTTGCTTTTTGATGTATAACATCTTTCCACTCAGTTGCTGGATATTTGAGGAAGTGATTTTGAAAAATGGGACGGAAGTGGATCGGACGATCCAGCTGGCAGTGGTGGATCGAATGGAAGTGTAACACGCAACGCCAGCTGGATCGCATTCTGAACAGTTTAATTTCGACGGTAAATGCACATGAGAACTCTGGTGTCAACTGATTGAACACAAAGCACATGGCACATAGTCGAAGTCTTCGTATCAGTACTTAATTATTATATGCTTTAATATGACACATTGTAAGTAGTCGGCAATTCCTGTATTATGTTTCTGCACAATTGCTATTCAAATATTAACCCACATAACGGTAATGCAGTCATCAATATAATATATATCATCGTGTTTATACGGGAACTAGGCAAGCCTCCATGAACTATTGCTGAATACATTCTCTTTACTCATAAGAGGGCCTATTCATTCGGTATTTTAAACTCAATTTCACGCAGGAACATTATCGAAACAAGCAAAATATAAATGAAACTTAATTCCGTGATGCAGTATTATTGGTACGTGAATATAAGTCATCTTCTTGTACCAAATATTCGTGTGGTCCAAATAACAGTGGGGTTAACGTCATTGACTTGAGTGTAGAGATATCGGGTTCGAATGCCGGATGGGTTAGATAATTTTGCTACCAGATTATCGTTTTGAACGATATTTAACATATCAATATGACTCATTTTAACAGAATCCATATGAAATTACGTGTTGGTCTGTGAATCAAGAGGTCCGGGAACTGGGCAAGCCTTTCATGATCTACTGCTGTGCACATTGCATTTACTCGCAAGTTGGCCTATTTATAGGGAATTTAAGGTTATGAGCGGTGTCGCGTCTATTAATCTAGTTGATCCATATCGTATTCTTTATTTAGGCTAGTACTGGTGGAAGGTACGAAACCTCAAATAAAATGAGTTCCGTATTATAATCTACAATATCTGAAAAACACTCCATTTTAAAATAGATTAATATTTGTGCCAATAATATTATAAAATACCGGTGTATCAACAATTTGCTGTCCTTGAAATGGTATTTTCTTCCATCCATGTTTCCAACGTCCATACTATCTTCCTGTTAACAATTTGTCATTTTCCCATATGCTGATGTTGTTGTTGATTCATTAAGAGGCTTTGCTACATCGTGGTCATGTAACCCCGTGTAGTTGGGTTTGTGTGTGGAATCTGTCTGATAACCTGTGCCATTGTGATGGCTGTAGTACTGGGTGCATTTGTAACTGGGTCTAAAATTTATGTAGGAGGCAGCCAAGGCCGTAATTTTCGTGCGATATCGGCATTTTCCTGCTGTAGGCCTATATGTGGGAAACCACGGGGAAATCAGTCCTAGGATGGTTGAGAAGGGAATTGAACCCACTTATTTCCTATTCTGACTCATAAGGCTGAGTGTATCCCTGTTACAGCCCTCAAACCAGGGGCGTATATACAATTATTTTTAGGGGGGGGGGGCTGACTATCCTTGAAATTTGTGAGTATTCTCAGGGGATTATCACCGCACAATACCCAGAAATATCAACCAATATCTTAGAGCATAAAACTTTGTGTAATTGTTTTAGATAAGATTCTAAGTTTATATAGCCTACAATTATTACTGACAATACAAAAAAGTTGTAAAATACAACACACAAATAAAATTTTTACTTAATGAATTTTCTATTATGATCTATGGAGTATGAATGGCGAATATCTAAATATTTGTCAATTTACTAAGCAGAAAGGTAAACAGTTTTTTTTTACAAGTTGATAATTTATTTCTCAAAAGTACCGTACTGTGGAATTTACAGTTTTGCCTCACAAGGCTGAGTACACCCCGTTCCAGCCATCAGACTAAAATTAAAATTTCTTGGCAGAGCCGGGAATCGAATTCGGACCTCCGGGGTGACAGCCAAGAATGCTAGCCTCTACACCATGAGTTAGTCTAATTTCAACCTTAATATTGTTTTTAACATCGCCAATAAGTTAAGATTAGGTACAACCAAATTTACAATTATTTTATGCTCTTAGCAAAGCAACACTTTCTTAATTTTTATTGGCTTTTTTCGGGGGGGGGGGCGGGGCTGGAGCCCCCTCAGCACCCCCCTTCTTATATACGCCCCTGCCTCAAACCAGAATTGAATTACTTGGTAGAGCCAGGATTCAAACCTGGACCTTCGTGGAGAGAGCTAGGAATGCTAACTACTACACCACAAAATGGACATTTACACATAAGGAGGAGAGCTCCAAGATGCAAGGTAATTAGGACTCTTACAGAGAGACTGTTTATACATATAGATACAGAACCAAAAACGACTATGCCATGGTATGTTAACGTCCAGAAAGACCTGAAAGAAATGGGGATACGAGCAGAAGATGCTCAAGACCGAAATCTTTATAGAGCAGCCATCAAGACGTTTGGGACTTACCGGGACGAAAAACGGACAACTGGTGCGAAATGGACAGAGGAACGTCGTGCTAAACACAGTGAGCTCATGAAGACAATGTGGATCAAGGGAAAAATGAGCAAACGCCAGAATGTAAAATGAGGCTTATCGTGGTCCCTAGTTGGCCGATTAGCGAAATTGAATGAATGACTAGATACAGAAATAGACAGTAGTAGAGTACTGATGCGTATTATTATTCGACATAGTCTTTTGCAAGCACTTATTCCAACGTTGCAATAAGCCATCAAGCTCGGCATGGAAGAAATCTGATTCTTGTCCCGGAAGCCACATTGAAGGGCGCATCTGTGCCCACAGTTTGAAGATCTAACCCTGGCGCAGTAATTTGGCTTTTGAGGCTTCTTAACCCTGAAACCCTATACTGGGGCACTGGGTGCCGCAGAGAATTTTCGTTTTGTTCTGGGTTTGTGTTGGCAACCCTTAAAGCCTGCTGCTACCGTGACTTTTCTTTGTCCTTGACAGCCTTTCAGTTGCCGTGTTAATCACAGTTGTAACGCATCACATCTTTGCTATACATCGGTTTTGGGGAACTGAGTACCCCAGTGTAGGACAAGTGTTACGTTCCTTGCTGTGTATTTTCCGTGAACTTAGGACACCAAAACCACTATGTGTGCAGAGTATATGCAAAAGGCATATCCTGTTTTTGTCAATTGTAGAGATGACATTCAGTTAAACACTCTAAAATGTGAGGTGTTGCAAAATTATGCAAAAAGTGTACTTTTTAAATTTTATTTTATTTTTAGAATAGAATGGTAAAGTGTAATATAAAATAACTTTTCTGTAAGTCTAACCAAACAAAATTTTGTTATAGTAAATTCAATGAATATTGGTTTGTAATATGTAAATCAGCCTTATTATTTCTGGGGCACTGAGTGCCCCAGAGTATGATTAGTGTTTGTAATAAACAAGCTGAGGATTCCAGAGTTAAATGTGGGGGAGCAGGTTAATGATCCCCCTCCACTCTAAATTCTGACACCCAGCGTCTCTAAAACCCAATTCCACGTTTGACCATATTCAGTGTGCACAGCCATTTTTCAGTACAATGTCATTATTATTAGTATTATTATTATTATTATTTATATATTCATTTAATCGATTGTTCCCCTTTAGGAGAGCAATTGAACTTGAATTCACGATTTCATCTTCGGGCGTTTTCCCTCTTTTCTTCCCAAAATCTATTCATCCTTTCGGAATGCTCCTTCTGCTCAGCTGTCCATTTTTTCCAGTATTATTATAATTATTTTATTATTTATATTTACTTTATGCACTTAAATTGAGCCGCAATGAACTGCATGTTAACCATCAATTTCATTTTTGCCTAGATCTTGGTTTTCTACCACCCTTGACAACCTCCCGTATTTCCTGAGACCATCGATCAGTGCCGGGATTCTGGTAGAGGCCCTCTCCGTCTGCTGGGCTCAGATTCCACTTAAATCCCTGATAGCGTTTAATAATTTCTTGAAATTCAAATTTGTTTTGGAATTTCTTATTATGATGACAATTATTTATTATGCTTGCCACGGTGGGAGTGGTTAACGTGTCGGATTACTAACCCCCCAAGCTTGCAGGTTCGCTCCTGGCTGTGGTAAGTGATTTTTGAAAGGCGGCAAAAATACGACACGCATGTCATACGATGTTGGCATGCCAAAGAACCCATTTGAATTCAGTAGGCCATGTTCATAATAGCAATTCGAAGTGAAATGCCATGTCCTGTGGTTCGGATTCCACGTAAAAAGGAGGTCCCGTGGCTCATGGTCTCAAGATTAACGGTCACGTAAAACTACAAGCTTCCTTTGTTTTCATAATGGCAAAATTAATCTCTGGATTTTCCGCCAACACAAAGTTCCTCATTTCTCTACTAGAAAGCGCTATAGTGTTCAAGGAGCTTAGATATTTAACTTCCTTGACTTTCATAGTGCTTCAAGGAACAGCGAAATTCGACATGCAAGCTACCCTCTGGGTGTCGATTAACGAAACTTGCACCCGGCACCCGAGTCCAAACGATATAATAATAATTATTTTTATTATTATTATTATTATTATTATTATTATTATATCTAAGGTATATATTATAAATATAGGCCTATAATGCGTTTGTCCCTCTAAGGAGCACATAGAACCATTGGTATTCTTGTTCTTCTTATCTTCCCAAAACTTCCTCATCCTTTCGATATGTGCTTGTCTTCTTACTTGTAATAATAGTTTTTTTTTTTGTTTTTGTTTTTAGGGGAAGAAATGCATTTACGCACAGAGTGTCGGGCTCCTGCTACTGAGTAGCAGATAACCGACTAAAACTCCCCCTTTACTTCTGAACACTAGCCTGGAACCGTTTAGCACATTACTTCAGGCTAGAGTCATTTTATATTTGCCCGTAGGGCACTCTTCCGTAATGAATTATCTTCAGTGGCGATCCAGATCCGTCTTCTATGTTCGGAGGATATCTTCAACAAAACTTGCTACAAGTTTCCAATGTTCTTCATTTTGTAGCATTACCGCAACAATATTGTCAGGAGATATCTCTACATCAATTTCATCTTGAAGAGACTGCCTACTTTGGACCCACCGTCCACAAGAGAAGAAGGTGTGATTAGCACTATCTACCTCATTAACACAGTAGATACAATCTGGTGAATCCACTTTCCCCATCTTCTTAAGATAAGAACTGAAGTACCCATGGCCAGTCAAAAACTGAGTGAGATAATAACCAACCTCACCATGTTTCCTCTCTGTCCAAACCTGCACCTGGGGTATCATTCTCCTAGTCCACTGGCTTCGGTGTCCTTGCTCCCATTTGATCTGCCAATTGTGAAAGGTTTGTGCTCTTGCTGTTCGTCTTGCATTTTGTAAACCTACTTCCGATTTCCTCCAGTAAATGTACTTGCGTTCTTTCGCTAGAAAAAAAATTGGAATTATCCCAGCAATAACAAGAACTGCTTCTTCAGAGACCGTGCGATAAGCAGATGCCACGCGTAAAGCACCCCGCCTCTGCGCTTGTGCTAGTGACTTTCTATAAATTTCCTTATCCAGGGCATCCGCCCATATTTCCGCTCCATACAGCAGAACTGAATGGATGGCTGTCATCAGTAATCTCCTCTTACTAGATTTTGGCCCACCAACATTGGCCATTAGCCGACTGAGAGACGTTACTCCTCTTGCCGCCTTATCCGCAGTCCGTCTAATTTGTTCTCCAAAATTCAATTTATTGTCGATCATGAGGCCCAGATATTTTGCTGCTGGCCGCGTCTCTACTTGTATGTCTCCTACCTGTATTGGGAGTATTGTCTGAATTCTCTTCTTTGTTAGGACTACAATTTCTGTCTTACTAAGTACTAGAGACAGACCATGTTCCTCCATCCAACTATTGATTGTACGCATTACCATATTGAGTCGCAACTGTGCCTGCTCGACACTTCTTCCTGCTACAAGAGCAGCAACATCATCTGCATAACCTACTAGGATAGTTTCATCAGGGACTTCAGATCTCAGCAAGCTATCATATGTGATATTCCATAGATCTGGTCCTAAAATCGAACCCTGTGCTGCTCCGGCTGAGACCCGTACCCTGCGTTGTCCTTCTGTCGTGTTATAAATCAACGAACGATCTTTCAAGTAGGAATTTATCATCCGTAAGAGATAATTTGGAACATGAAATGTATTCTCCAACGCATTCAGCATGTCACTCCACTTGACAGAGTTGAATGCATTTCTTACGTCAAGAGTAACAAAGAGAACCACACGACGAGAGTGGTGATTGTAATTCTCCGCCCGCTGGACAGCTGCAACAATTTCTTGTATCGCATCCAGGGTCGATCTTCCTGTTCGAAATCCATATTGTCTTGGTGATAAGTCGCCCGCTGCCATGATCGCTTGGCGCAACCTGACCCTCAGAAGCTTCTCAAAGAGCTTCCCTGTTGTATCGAGCATACACAGAGGGCGGTATGATGATGGTAAATCCGGGTCTCCCTTACCCTTATTAATGAGCGCCAGACGACAGACCTTCCAGCAGATGCTGAACACTCCTGCTTTTAGACACTCGTTGAACATTCGTAATATTAATTGTGGATGTAACTCGATTATTAATTTGAGAATCTCATTTGAGATGCCGTCAGGGCCAGGGGATTTTTTGCTTCGCAGAGACTGAGTAGCCCTACTCAACTCATCCTCAATAAAAAGAGGAATTTCAACATCTACATCGAAATTCTGCTCAGGGATTGTTGGATGTGTTGGGAAAAGAGTTTGGACAATAATGGCCATACTGTTTGCATCCATGACGCACGGTGTTCTTTGTGACCCAAGCTTCTTACTGACAATTTTATAACCCAATCCCCATGGATCAGTGTCAATATCCTCACATAGCTTCCTCCAGCTCTCAGCTTTGCTTTGATTTATGGTTTTCCGAAGTAGCTTCTTTGCATCTCTATGTTCGGCTGATAAGGCATTGGCATCATCCAGATTTCTTGTCCGTTGTGCAGCACGTCGGAGTCTAAGGCAATTCCGCCTCAATTCTGCAATTTCATGTGTCCACCAATATGCAGGGCTCTTCCGATGGTGTGATCTTAAACTTGGCATTGAGGTATCACAAGCCAATGTAAAAAGATTCATAGTTGAGGAAACGAGATTCTCAACATCAGCCTCTCCGTCAGGCTCCATATCCTCAATTAGTTCTACACCACTGGCTAACGCCTCCTTAAATGCATCAAGATGGATCTTATTCAAATTCCATCTCCGTTGTTTCTGAGTAGATACGTTCTTCCCACTTATATTACTGCACACATCAAAATTAATATACTGATGATCACTACCAGTGTAGTCTTCTATAACCTTCCATTCCTTGATGTGTGGTACTAACGTCTCAGAAGCCATGGAGATATCCGGAATGGTCTCTGTATAACCCGGACGCCGAAAGGTAATAGTAATAATAGTAATAACAATAATAATAATGTTATTTGTTTTACGTCCCATTTAACTACTGCGGGTTTTTGAGACACCGGGGTGCCGGAATATTGCTCCGAAGTGGAGCTTTAACGGGCCCGTAAATCAACTGACACAACTTCCTCGCATTTGCGCTCCATCAAATGCCAGCTGACTGTGCCAGGATTCGATCCTGCAACCTTGGGCAGAGCAAGCGAGAACGTTACCGCCGAGTCACGCAGCCAGCCTTCTTCTTACTTGTATCCATGCAATTTATTATTCTTATTATCATTATTATCATTACTATTATTATTATTATTTGGGAATTACTAGTGGTTTCATTCGTTTCCTGTCCGGCTCCGTAGCTAAATGGTTAGCGTGCTAGGCTTTGGCCCGAAGTGCCCCGGGTTCGATTCCCGGCCAAGCCATCAGGGACTTAAATCTCCTGGGGTTAATTTCCGTAGCTCGGGGACTAGGTGTATGTGACGTCTTCATCATCACTCCATCCTCATTACGACGCGCAGGTCGCCCACGGGCGTCAACTAGAAAGACCTGCACTCGGCCTTTCCGGAGGCCACACGATCATTATTATTTGTTTCCTGACATCAATCGATCAAAATCGACTAAGTAAGTTTAGCTAATTGGATACAGTAATTGCAGGTCTCAGTAGTGCCCATGCTAACAAATAATTGAATGTTTTGAGAAGACAAATAAATAGTTTAATACTATTTTTTATTTAGACGATTTACCCTCTAGGTTGGTGGTTCCCACGGACTCAGCGAGGGAACTAACCACTACCGCCTCTATGGGCAGTGTCCTGGAGCTTGGAACATCTGGACGGGGTGGATACAACTGGGGAGGTGTGATCAGCACGTCGCCCAGGCCGCCTCACCTGCAAAGCGAACAGGGGCCTCATGAGGGATGGGATGGGAAGATTTGGGGTGGATAGGCTAGGAAGAGGGGAGGAGGCGGCCGTGGCCTTACAGTAGGCACCATCCCGGCATTCACCCGAAGACGAAGTGGGAAACCACGGAAAACCACTTCGAGGATGGTTGAGGTGGGAATCGAACCCCCTCTACTCATTTGGACCACCCGAGGCTCAGTAAACCCCGTTCCAGCCCTCATACCACTTTTCAAATTTCTTGGCAGAGCCGGGAATCGAGTCCAGGACCTCCGGGGCGGCAGCTAACCGTGCTGACCGCTACGCTACGGAGGCGACTCACTATTATTAAAATTAGTATTATTATTGTTATTCGGGAATTACTAGTGCCTTCATTTGTTTCCTGTCATCAATCGATCACAGTAGTGCCCATGCTAACAAATAATTGAATATTGTTAAAAGACAAATAATTAGTTGAATAACTTGTAACATTATAAAACTTATTCATGTACTGTCTCTTTTACTCGATGAATAACTTCACTAGAGCTATCATAGTTCTGTGACATCATTTGCCAAAGTTATTGGGGTTGCAGATAAAGTAGGCCACTGGTTGTGGAATAGACACGATTCGCTCCCGCACGTCGGCACTTAAACAAAGCGCGATGCGGCACATTCGCTCATTACGTGTCGGGGATTGCGTACCGCAGTGCGGATTCTCTTCGCGAGACAAAAACATCTTCTCTTCGCATCTCTCAGCTCCCGGGATTAAAACTACACCCAGCGTTCATATAAAGCTAACAGTTTGCATATTATACTGTAGCCTACTCTGTACGCAATTACAATAACTACTAATCCCGACTCAGTATACCGAAGCTGTTACTGTTGTTGTTCCATTTAAGACCATACGATACATTGATCATCAGTTCCATGTACTGGAGTGTGCATTGATTTTGTATAATAACCTGTGTTTATGAATTGACTGTGATGGTACTGTAAATAGCAGTATTATCTGGGATAAGGACTTGTCTTGAATGAAGTAGAACCCCAGCATTTGCCTGCAGAGAATGTGAAAAAAAAATACGAGCCTTACAGTAGTCGCATTAATGTGTAACCTCACGTGAAATTGTTGATACACCGGTATTTTATAGTATTATTGGCACAAATATTAATCTATTGTAAAAGGGAGTGTTTTACAGATATTGTAGTTTATAATACGGAACTCATTTTATTAGATGATTTGTAGCTTCCACCAGCACTAGCCTAAATAAAGAACAGGATATGGATCAACTAGATTAATAGACGCGACACCGCTCATAACCTTAAATTCCTTATAAACAGGTCCTCTTGTTTCACACACCAACACGTAATTTCATATGGGTTCTGTTAAAATGAGTCATATTGATATGATAAATATCGTTTAAAATGATAATCTGGTAGCAAAAATACCTACCCCGCCCAGGATTCGAACCGAAGATCTTTAGATTCACAGTCATACGCAATAACCCCACGGCTATTTCGACTACGCAAATATTGTGCACAAGATGGTGACTTATTTCCACGTTCCAATAATACTGCATTACGGAATTAAGTATCATTTATATTTTGCTTGTTTCGATAATGTTCCTGAGTGACATTGAGTTCAAAATGCCTTATGCCAATGCAATGCCGACTACTTACAATGTTTGATATTAAGGCATTTTACCATTTAAATACTGATACCGACAGTAGTGGCTACGCTGGCTAAAGCGCAGCATTAGTTCATGGGGCCAAGCTCTCTGCTGACTCGGTAGACGCGTGGGTTCGAGCCCCACCGTCGGCCGTCCTTGAAATGGTTTTCCGTGGTTTCCCCATTTTCAACATCAGGCAAATGCTGGGACGGTACCTTCTGATAGGCCACGACCGCTTCCTTCCACATCCTTGCCCAGTTTCATTCACCATCATTCATTTCATCTCTCATTAACTCCTCTCAAGAGGTTGGCGTCAGGAAGGGCATCCGGCCGTAAAAACCATCGACAAAAACTTCCATCGCATCTTATCCCCGACCCGGTTGGAAAACGGAAATAATAAGGGGTAGACATACAATACCATTTAAATACTGATACGAAGACTTTGAACATGTACCTTGTCATTTGTTTAAATCACTGGACACCAGAGTTCGCATGAGCGTTTTCCGTTCAGTATGTCATATACATTCCACATGGCCGAGAGTGCGTCATGGTATCAATTTTCGACACCGCGCGCTGATTGTTTCACTTACCAGTGCCAGCTGGATCGATCGATCGAGTTGGCAGTGCGTCTTATACTTCCGTTCGATCCACCACTGCCAGCTAGGGCACACTTCCATTCGATCGATCGAGCGGGCAGTGCATACTTCCGTTGTCCACCACTGCCAGCTAGTACACTTCCGTTTGATCGATCGAGCGGGCAGTGCATACTTCCGTTGTCCACCACTGCCAGCTAGTACACTTCCGTTTGATCGATCGAGCGGGCAGGGCATACTTCCGTTTGATCCACCACTTCCAGCTCGATCGTTCCGATCCACTTCCGTCCCCAAATTTCAAAATCACTCCCACAAAACTATCCAGCAACTGAGCAGAAAGATGTTACACATCAAAAAACGGAGAAACTCGCACTCAGGATGGCCACTTCCCACGCTGAGAAGTGGGATCTTTGGGCTAATTGCACTCATGATGAGTAGCTTGGCATGCACGGCTACGTTGATGGGTTCCAAACCAAGTTACTTGTGACGATTCTACAGGAACAAGGAATGTCAGGTACATCTTACTGTACAGGTCTGATAGACCTCATTCCAAATCTTACACTCAGTTACAAATACACATTGTACCACAGTCATCACAGTGCCACAAGCTAGCAGACAGATTCCACGCACATCCAAGTACACGAGGCTATTTAACCAGAATGTCTCTAAACAACGAACTTATTTTCAATCCAGCTTCTTTTCTCTCATCCTTCTCAATAGTCACAGGAGATTTTTTTTTAAATTTTTTATTTAGTCGATTTACCCTCTAGGTTGGTGGTTCCCACGGACTCAGCGAGGGAACTCACCACTACCGCCTCTACGGGCAGTGTCCTGGAGCTTGGAACATCTGGTCGGAGGGGATACAACTGGTGAGGCGTGATCAGCACCTCGCCCAGGCGGCCTCACCTGCAAAGCGAACAGGGGCCTCATGAGGGAAGGGAGGAGGGGAAGATTAGGATGGATAGGCAAGGAAGGGGGAAGGAGGCGGCCGTGGCCTTGAAGTAGGAACCATCCCGGCATTTGCCCGAAGACGAAGTGGGAAACCACGGAAAACCACTTCGAGGATGGCTGAGGTAGGAATCGAACCCCCTCTACTCATTTGGGCCACCCGAGGCTGAGTAGACCCCATTCCAGTCCTCATACCACTTTTCAAATTTCGTGGCAGAGCCGGGAATCGAACCCAGGACCTCCGGGGCGGCAGCTAACCATGCTGACCGCTACGCTATGGAGGCGACCTGGAGATTTTGGTAACAATATTTAACTTAGTTCTGCATAAAACAACAGTATGCTCTAAATGATGTCTTAACGGTAGTGTTTAAGGCATTTGACTGGATCAATGCTGTTCTCCACGCCTCCCTGTCCTGAGCTAGTCACTACATCCCTACCTAGCAGCCACACCCAATCTCCGAGGCAAGTTTTCTAGCCTTGACCTACCCGTACAGTTTCTTCCTTAACTAAGTTTGCTATTCCTGGGCACCTTAGTACGTGCCCTACCAACCTATCTCTTCTCTTTGTTAGCATTCACCAGAAACATCTCTCCTCTCCCAATCGCCTTTATAACTCTTCATTTTTAGCCTATTTTCAATTTTGGAAAAATAGGCTTATGAGATCACCTTTTGTCCGTGTGTGTGTGTGTGTGTGCGTGTGCGTGTATGTGTGAGGTGTGTGTGTGTGTGTGTCCCTAATAAAATCTAAACGGCTGGAGCGATTTCAATGAAACTCGGTAAGTTCATAGCACTATACCCGGCGACCTCGACCCTGCCCTTCAAATTTTGTTACGTCTCACCAATCCAACATGGCGGCTGTGCGAAATATTTCACTAGCATTCAATATCTCCGAAACTATTACCGATATCGCCCTGAAATTTTGTACGGTGATAAA
Organism: Meconema thalassinum; assembly: GCA_946902985.2. Lineage (NCBI taxonomy): Eukaryota > Metazoa > Arthropoda > Insecta > Orthoptera > Tettigoniidae > Meconema > Meconema thalassinum. The sequence continues at coordinate 880,136,289 of OX336390.1, forward strand.
GGGCACTACTAGAAGATCACCTATGAGACTTTCAAAAACCTGGTGACTAAAAAACCAACAAGGCGGTCAAGCGAAATTGAGACTTTTAAATAGACATTACTCGCGATTTAACTATCCAAACGTAATGAAACTTGGTACAGCAAATGTTTATACACATTGTAATGCACTGGAGTCTAATTTAGTTCAATTGTTTACGTAACCTCAAAATGGCGGCTGTGCGAAATATTTCACTGACATTCTATATCTCCGAAACTATTACAGATATCATCATGCAATTTTGTACGGTGATAAAGGGTACTGATACAAGTTTACCTATGTATATTTCATAAACCTCTAAAGTACAAAACGAACATTGCGACCAAGCGAATTTGAAATATTTTAATAGACTTTTCTCGTGATTTAACTCTCTGAGCGCAGTGAAATGTGGTACAGTAAATGATTTTGCAGATTGTAATGCACTGCCATCTAATTTAATTCAATTGTTTATATAACCTCAAGATGGCGGCTGTGCGAAATTTTAAAATTAAGTTTTTATTCTTGTATCGTAATCATGCGATCGAAGTGAAAGTTTGAATAATGAAGCTAGGCAATAATTGTCCTTGAATGGTACATAACTCTATGACCTATACATATAACAATCCTAAATGGCGAGCTTCCGAAATATTTAGACGGTTCTCGATATCTATGAATCTTTTACAGCAACAAAACTGTTTTTTTTATGTTCATAGAGACTATGAACATATGTTCACCTATAGGACTTTCAGTAACCTGGTGAGCACAAATCCAACATGGCGGCGACGCGAAGTATAAATATTTAAATGGACGTTTCTCGCGAATTAACTATCCGAGTGCCGTGAAACGTCGCACGTTAAATGCTTATACAAATGTTGATCCACTGGCATGTAATTTATTTCAATTGTTTGCATAATCACAAGATGGCTGGTGTGCGTACTTTTAAAATCTCGTTTTTTACTTCTTGTGTTCTGATCATGCGATTGAAGTTTGAATACCACACGTACACAATAATCTTAATGTAATAGTACAAAAATAAAAATCCATCCTGGCGACCATATGAAATATTTAGACGGTTCTCAATATCTACAAATGTGTTACAGCAATTAAACTGAAATTTTGTATGTTGATAGAGACAATTAACATGAGCAGGATATATGAAAATAGGCTGTATAGTTCTTCACGGAACTACTTGTTTACTCTAATTTACCAATCAAATCTCCATAATTCTCCTGTAACTTACATCAGTTTCAAATATTTATATTCTTCTCATTTCTGCTGCACCAACTTTACAAATTTCACTTCCGTAGAGCGCCAGATAAAGCATTCAAAATCGACTAATTCTTACATCTGTATTTGACATCAAGAGATATCTATTCTGCAGAAACGTTTTTGATGTGTAACATCTTTCCACTCGGTTGCTGGATATTTTTGTGGGAGTGATTTAGAAAAATGGGACAGAAGTGTATCGGACGGAAATGTGTAAGACGCACTTCCAGCTGGATCGTATCCCTCCTGGACATTCATCAACACACAAACATCTTTTTTATTAACACACTAATAATACATGAAAATGAAAATCCACAGCCTGCTTCCAGTCTCCGACCGGGTCAGGAATGGAATGAATGAAGCCCCCATCTAGCGGCGAGGATATGAACTGTGTCGGCTGTCGAGGCCTGACGCACTCCTCTGGGGCAATGATTAAATGAATGACAGATGAAATGAAATGATAGTGGAGAGTGTTGCTGGAATGAAATTTTGACAGGGAAAACCGGAGTACCCGGAGAAAAACCTGTCTGCCTCCGTTTTGTCCAGCACAGATCTCACATGGAGTGACCGGGATTTGAACCACGGACCCAGCGGTGAGAGGCCAGCGTGCTGCCGCCTAAGCCACGGAGGCCCTGACATTATTATTATTATTATTATTATTATTATTATTATTATTATTATTATTGATGTGTAACATCTTTCCGCTCTGTTGCTGGATAGTTTTGTGGGAGTGATTTTGAAAATTGGGGACGGAAGCGGATCGGAACGATCGAGCTGGCAGTTGTGGATCGAACGGAAGTATGCACTGCCCGCTCGATCGATCGAACGGAAGTGTACTAGCTGGCAGTGGTGGAAAACGAAAGTATGCACTGCCCGCTCGATCAATCGAACGGAAGTGTACTAGCTGGCAGTGGTGGAGAACGGAAGTATACACTGCCCGCTCGATCGATCGACCGGAAGTGTACTAGCTGGCAGTGGTGGAAAACGAAAGTATGCACTGCCCGCTCGATCGATCGATCGGAATGTACATGACATACTGAACGGAAAACGCTCATGCGAACTCTGGTGTCAACTGATTGAAACAAATAACATGGTACATGTTCAAAATCTTCTTATCAGTATTTAAATGAAGGAAGGAAGCTTGTAGTTTAACGTGACCGTTAATCTTGAGATCATGAGCCACGGGACCTCCTTTTTACGTGGAATCCAAACCACAGGACATGGCATTTTACTTCGAAAATCTAACATGCATTGACCGGGAATCGAAAGTATTTAAATGATAAAATGCCTTAATATCAAACATTGTAAGTAGTCGGCATTGCCGGTATTATGTTTCTGCACAATGGCTATTCAAATATTAACCCACATAACGGTAATGCAGTCATCAATATAATATAATCGTTGTGGTTATACGAGAATTGAGCAAGCCTCATGAACTATTAATAAATATATTCTCTTTACTCACAAGATGGCCTATTCATAAGGCATTTTAAACTCAATTTCACGCAGGAACATTATCGAAACAAGCAAAATATAAATGAAATTTAATTCCGTAATGCAGTATTATTGGAACGTGGAAATAAGTCACCATCTTGTGCACAAAATTTGCGTAGTCGAAATAGCCGTGGGGTTAGTGCTCATGACTGTGAATCTAGAGATTTTGGGTTCGAATCCCGGATGGGGTGGATAATTTTGCTACCAGATTTTCATTTTAAACGATATTTATCTTATCAATATGACTCATTTCAACAGAATCCATATGAAATTACGTGTTGGACTGTGAATGAAGAGGACCTGTTTATAAGGAATTTAAGGTTAGGAGTGGTGTCGCGTCTATTAATGTAGTTGATCCATAACGTATTCATTATTTAGGATAGTGCTGGTGGAAGCTACAAATCATCTAATAAAATGAGTTCAGTATTATAAAGAACAATATCTGTAAAACACTCCCTTTTGCAATAGATTAATACTTGTGCCAATAATAGTATAAAATTCCGGTGTATCAACAATTTCACGTGAGGTTTCTTCTATGTCAGATGTTACACATCATATGCGACTTCTGTAAGGCTTGTATTTTATTATTATTATTATTATTATTATTATTATTATTATTATTATGGACCATAATGGATGACCAAAAACCACGGGAAGTTTAGTCGTGTAAAGAAATTTAGATACCTACATGAGATAATCGAACATGGCCTAGAACAGGAATCAATTAATCTTAGGATTTGGAAATTAGTCTGAGCATATTACCTGATGAAAAATCACTATAATATGAAGTCACTAATCAGAGGAGTCAAGTTAAGTCACTACAGCAACGTTGTCAAACCTGAAAGACTACATCCTTCGGAGATTTTGACTATGAACAGACAAGGACTAGTCGACCAGTTATTAGTCAAAAGAGAACGCAGGATAGTTTTATTGAGAAGAAGTTTAAACTACCGATGGGTTGGATGGGCACATACGTTTGAAATCAAATGAAGAGTTGTATAGGTAGAGTAAGATAGAACCAGTCACATTGACAATGAAAATGAAGAGGTTGTTGTTCTATGGATTGTTGTTGTTTGAGTCTTCAGTCTTCTGACTGGTTTGATGCAGTTCTCCATGCCTCCTTGTCCTGAGCTAATCGTTTCATCTCTACATAGCTACCACACCCTACATCCGAGGCAATCTGTTTAACACATGGGTACATCTTCAGAATGTTCGATGATCGACCGACAAAGAAAGTTTGGAACTTCGTGAAACCAAATGCAAAAATTTTGTGATGGTTCCAAGAATACAATGAAGATATCACAGAAATCAGTAGGCCTATTTCGGAGGATAAAATTCTGAACAGGAATGAATTTAGACAAATTATCAAAAACTACCGGGGTTTTAATATAGGAGTAGAACCCATGAAACGGAGGGGACCATTTTCAGATCAGAAGGCACTGAGTGAAGGGCTCAAGATATACTGGCAGGACATCAACGCTTGCAGACAAACAAGAGCTTAACACTGAACTTGATATTTTATTGTCAACTCATAGTCCATAGTGGATAAATTCGACATGAAAAAGTTATTATCTATATATTTAAAACACTAAGCTGATTTTCGTTATCGCGAGATTGAGGGAACGGTAGAACCGATTCACTTCGTAGAGCAATCTGTCGAAAGCTGTAGGCCTGTAGATTTGCAGAGTGTCTTTAAAATAAACAAATATTTTACCACATATTTTTAAATTTATAAACAAAACTGCAAAATTATTGGCTCCAGCGCATGCGCAGAATCACCTTGGTTAATGACAGACATGGCGGATGTCCACCGCGTTTTAATGTAATAGTTATTTATAAGAATTATAATAAAGGAGGGAAATATTGATTATGAAGTTTCCACGATATAAACAGGAATAGAATATTATAAAAAAAAACGGAAATGTAGAAGAATTTATACGGACTGTTGAGAGTGAATGTTGTTTAAGTAACTTAATATTACACTGTTCCACAAGTGATTCGGTAGCTCAGACGGCAGTGTTCGAAACTCTTAATTTATGCATCGCGCAATGGAAGCAGTTCGAATCCCACCTCCGACACATATTTTTATTTCTCAAGTATTCTTTCTGCCTATTGGTAATACATTGTCTTAACATATTTTATTTTTATTATTTCCATAAAGTAAGGAATTCACCACGATTTACGTTCCCCTATACTTTTAAATTATCAAATAAAAGATGGCCACAATCGCTTTCGCCATGAGAGACAATTGATGAACATAATTCATTTGTTGGACTCAGACATCGTGGTCACTCAACCCCGTCTACTTTGGTGTGTGTGTCTCAAATTTTCTCTGATAACCTGTGTTATTGTGATGGCTGTACTGATGTGTGCATTTGTAATTCAAGTGGGGAATGGGAAATTGGCGACCGAGGCTTTAAGTTAGGAACTATCCCGGTATTTACCTGCAGTGGAAGTGGCAAACCACGGAAAACCACATCCCAGATTGTTGAGATGGGAATCGAACCTTGCCCTACTTAGTTTTGCCTCAAGAGTGCGCCCCGTTCCAGCCCTCAGACCTGAATTACACTTGCAGTGGAAGTGGCAAACCACGGAAAACCACATCCCAGATTGTTGAGATGGGAATCGAACCTTGCCCTACTTAGTTTTGCCTCAAGGGTGCGCCCCGTTCCAGCCCTCAGACCAGAATTACATTTCTAGAGAAATGGCGGATAAAGGATTCACCGTATCGTAGTGTGATCTTTGTTTTTGAGAATTAAAAAGAGGGGATTGAAGAACTTCAACAGGCGTTTGAGTTCGTTTGTTGTTTAAGTAACTTAATATTGGTTTAGCAGTCTGTTGACTGGGTGGCTCAGGGGTAACATTGCGGACCCAGGAATGAATTTTGCATAGTCGAAGGAGTCTCACCTCAGACATGTATTTTTATTTCCCAATTATTCTTTCTGGCTATTGGTAATTCATTGTCGTAACATATTTTACTTTTATTATTCCGGTACAGTAAGGGATTCTACACGATTTACGTTGCCAGATACTTTTATATTATTAAATAAAAATGGGCACAACCGCTTTTGCCCTGAGAGAAAATTGTCGAACATAATTCATTTGATGGACTCAGACATCGTGGTCACTCAGCCCCGTCTACTTTGGTGTGTGAGTGTAAACCTTTCTCTGATCACCTGTGCTAATGTAATGGCTGTATTGATGTGTGCATTTGTAATTAATATGGGGAATGGGGAGTTGACGACCGAGGCTTTAAGTCAGGAACTATTCCGGTATTCGCCTGGAGTGGAAGTGGGAAACCACGGAACACCACATCCAAGATTGTTGAGATGGGAATCAAATTTTGCTCTTCTTAGGTTTGCCTCAAGAGTGCACCCCGTTCCAGCCCTCAGACCAGAATTAAATTTCTTGGCAGAGCAGGGATCGAACCTGGAATCTGGGGTGATAGCTCAGAATGTAGCCTTAAGAGTGGGCTTCCCTGTGTTAATACGATCTTTGACAAACACTGAACATATAATTCTAAAACTCCCTCCATTACGGTGGCTGGAGAAGTGAGTCTATGCTCATTCCAGTAGTGGCGAAGTGATTCTATGCTCCCTTGCGTAATTTACTGTCATGGAAACGCAAAGTTTTGTACCTTCAACAGGTGATGGAAATTGATTATTTAGAGCAGTTTCATTCTGTTTATTTCAAAATGAAGTTCGTCATCCTGAGTTGCGTTTGCAAGCAAATTGCAAAAATTGCAAGGATTTTATTATTGGCGATCAATCTCATCGCATTCTCATCAGCAACCTACTTGAGAATGGAAGTCTGTGAACTTAATTGTATAAGTGAATATTATTGTTTATTGATTATTTTTTAGAGTACATAACAATGAGTCTAACCACGGAGTTGATTTTGGCAATGGAAGTAAATTATTATTTGCTATTTAATATTTGGCAGCTGCGTTGATGCAGGCCACTGTAGTGTTATTTAATATGACGTTAATTCGGGGAGAAATGCTGCTATAAATAAACCCATTTTACGAAATAGAACATTAGCCGCAAAAAAGTGGGAAATCGGAGAAAAATACGAAGCCACTTTTAAAATCCAATATAAATACGGCATTTCAGATACAATTCCAGATACAATACCGTTACAGTGTAGGGTCCTTGACGAACGAATGTAAACATTGTTCTGCACTGTATTTCTCTTGAGAGAAATCTACACTTGGTTACTTTGACCTTTGCTGTTGTAATGGTAAAATTAAACTGGCTAAATATAAAATATTTGACAGGCTGCAACAATTATTTTTCACTGGAGATGATATCTCAAGGCATTTCAGAGAGACTAATCGGCAGTACAATGCTATGTCCTTCGTTTCATTTGGTGCCAATTTTACTGTGCCACGCGCATACGGTCCACATCGTTTTAAAATGTATGGAGGTGCACATCATCGCATTTCTTCGTTATATTCCAAAATTATATGCGACGGTTTGCGGCCAGTTGTATTAGACTCCTCAGAGTTCTTGAATTCCTTGGAACTAAATGACTTACCTCCACATATTCCAAACGCTTGACCGGTTATGCTGCTTAGAAATCTGAACGTTTCCCAAGGGCTCCTAAATGCAACCATATTGCTTGGATTTGGAAATAATAAGTGCAGTTAAAATTAGGCAGAGAGGTCTAATCCTTCGACTTGATTTAACACCATCCGATAAAACACTATCATTTTGTTTTAAGAGGCAATATTTTCCAATTTATTTGGCATACTCTGTCACAATCAATGAAGCTCAAGGGGAAACTCAGGAACGTATAGGTCTAAATTTGCCTCATCAATTTTTCAGTCATGGCCAGCAGTATTTTGCAATGTTGAGAGTGCAATCTTTTGATGCCCTTATAGTTTCAATAGAGACATAAAATAATCGTACAAAGAATATACAGTAGGCCTATATAAGAAAATTCTTCAGTAAATATTTTTCTATTGACCGTCATTTTTGACGGGTTTCAACTAGTTATTATTATTATTATTAACTTGCATAAAGGATTAGTTCAGTAAATTATTGAGTTTTTACGTTAAAATTGTTGTAATTTTACATGGATTTTCTATGTGTTTATTGCTGAGCATATGAAAGAGATGGGGCAGTGGTTGTCCAGCCCAAATGCTTGTAACTGCGGCGAACACGGTCAAACAGTGGTACCCGGTATTGTGGTAGAGGCCAGAGCTGTGATGCGCTCCATTGTCGAACACATAACACGAGCCGTACATCACAGTCAGCTGCCAACACAGTGGTTATTTAATGCCCCGGGCTAGCTCCACCAAAACAACAGCGCTATTGACCTTACGAGGAGTGGTTTGTACACTGGTTTAAAAGACCGCTCATTATTTCTCAATTACAGCATATTTCTGTATTTCATTCAAGTGTGTTGTAGTGATAAGTATTTTTGGTTCTTAAGGCTTTGCCAAATGTAATTCCTGTCTGAGGGCTGGAGAAGGCTACCCTCAGCCTCATGATACTGAACTGACAAGAGATAAGACCGATTCTCACCTCAAGCATTGTAAAAGTGGTTTTCCGTGGTGTACGAATTCTACTTCCACCTTATGGTGGTACAGTGCAGGCTGTTCCAGCCGAGATGCTCGCCAGGGAGCAGCTGAGTACTCGCCACCTTGTGTGAGTAAATCTGCAATATGCAATACAGCTCTGCTGTAGGGGCTGCCGTTACTAAGCGGTGGATACATCAAGACTGGCAGGAAATGCATGGACTTGTACTATGACCTTCGACCAGTGACGTATTGGCTATCACTCCCAGTCCCTCTCCAGCCGTGCTCCGAGCTTCACTGCTGAGTATTCGCGTGTACGCATACTCAAGCTCGTGGATTGGGAACAGGCTGGTGTAGTGCCTAACTTAATGCCACTGCCGCTTCGTACCAAATCATAGCGCCAATTGAATTTACAGACATTAGTACATCAATCGCAATAATAAAGCATTTGATGCTGATGATAATTGTCGTTTTAAGGGACCTAACATCTAGGTTATTTGCCCCCAATTGGTTGGGTGATAGTAAAAGATGAGATGAGAATCAAAACTATGACTAATTCTAACTACAAACTTACATACTAGAAGAAGAAATCGTAAACAAATAAAGAATAAAGGAAATAAAGGACTGGAAGAAAAGAAATGCCTTCAACCCTCGAAGAATGAGGAATGAGAGACTTGGAAGGAGAGAGACCCATGACCGGCAGATATGAAAAGGGAAAGAGGAGAGGGCCCACCTCAAGGTCTGAGGAGATTGGGGGCGAAACGGAGCCAGCTCAGGAATCCTTCGGTTTCGCCAACTCCCAAACTCACCAGCCGTGAGCCCTTGAGGGTGTAGCAATATCCAGGGTGCACCAGAAGTGATGGGGCTACATACACCCTGCCTCCTTGAGAGCCTTGTGCAGAAGGCAGGAAATAACATGAAAAGGAAAAGAAGGCTGACCCCTTGAAGAATGAGAGTTATCAGAAAAGATGAGACAAGGGCCAATTAAGGCGGGAAAGTGAAAGACTCCCTAGGCCTTGGATACCCAAATACCGTCGGGGTCGAAAGACAACAAGAGTTGACCAAGTTAGGTCGACAGGAAAGAAGATGGAGAAAAGGAAGGAAGGAAGGAAGCTTGTAGTTTAACGTGACCGTTAATCATGAGAAGACGGAGAGGAGCCAGGCATAAGTAAATGGAAGAAATGGCGGACTCAGCTGGAGTCCCGTGGTCACCAACCCACGTCCCACTAGATGTGAGACCGTGGAGGAATAAAGCATTTATTGCGGCCAATGGCCATAGAGTAGAACCACTTATAACAATGTACAGTACATTAGATGCAATCATGTAACACCAGAGACTTGTGTTCACAGGGTCTGTTCTCACTGTTGTTCTTAGTACTGCTAGTGTCCAAGCTCTGTGAACTTGCAGGGTGAAGTGACGCTGGAGGCTGGACGAGAAGGCATGTCACCAGCCCATCGTATTATCTGGGATCCCTGTCTATTCCAATACTGCTAACATAGGGCCGTTGACTAAACCACTGTGGTGTTGCGAATGAGTGAGTGAGTCACCGACCAATGTAGCTAATATGTTTATGTTACTACACACGGACAGGGAACCTCCCACATTACCCCTTATCGTCCGTGTTCCACATTGCTCTCTGGTTCACAGAGTTTGGACTCAAGCAGTACACTACACATTGATCGTTATATCATAATCAGTTCTCGCCTAAACAAACTGCTCTATCACACTCCATGGCGTGATATGTGCCGCACTGATTCTTGCACAATAGACATACAAACTCCTGGCTGGGCTGATGGAAGGACTTCCTAGTCTAGATGTCAATCATAATGATACTGGTTATTAGAAGTTTCCACACACACCCATGTACATGACACGATGGCACATAATCCCTAAATGAAACTATAACTCAATCAATGATTTTCTTCCTTCCTTTCTTTTACACTTTGTCTTTACATGTACCGTGATTTATTTGTTTATGCACTTACTTGTCCACCTCCTTGTAAGTAGCTAGCATTCATGGCTGTCGACCCGGAGGTCCGAGTTTGATTCCTGGCTTTGGCAAGAAATTTAAATCTGGTCTGAGGGCTCGAACGGGATCCACTCAGCCTCGTACGGCAAAACTGAGAAGAGGCGGGTATCAATTTCTACCTCAGCTATCCTGGGTGAGGTTTTTCGTGGTTTCCCACTTCTACTCCAGGCAAATATCGAGATGGTTCCTAACATAAGGCCACGGCCGTCTCATTCCCAATCCGCACTTGACTTACAAATATACACACTAATACGGTCATCACTATAATAATGTTATTGATTTTACGTCCCTTTTAACTACTGCGGCTTTAGAGACGCCGGGGTGCCTGAACTTTGTTCCGAAGGAGATCTTTATCGTGCCAGTAAATCTACATCACCGCTCCATCATATGCCAGCTGAGCTCAGCAGGAGAGAACGTTACTGCTCAACCATGCAGCCTGACTAGTCATCACAATAAGACAGTTCATCAGACAAATTCCACACACACGCCAAAGTACACGGGGTTACGTGACCACGATGTCGCAAAGCCCATAATACATCATCAACAAAAACAACAACAACGAACTGCACTCGCCAACAACTCAGGCTGTTAGGTGCAAAAGTATAACCTTGACGATTAATATTTAATTACCGACTTACCTATATGGAAGTCCGACTCTAGAAAGATTCCTACTGACTTTTGGTGACATGTACACAAAAGACGATATAGCCTACATTCAGTTCACGACTTCAATGATTTTCTAAAAAGAAACACGAAAAAATCAATTATTGTTCGTAAGAAAGGCAGAATAGTGCATGGCAGAACAAATCTTAAGGATACGCCTCTTTTATTGAAGCGTCTATCTCCAACATTTCTCAGTTGGAACTTCCTTAGAATCAGCCCATTCTATGCATCGATTTTCTCGCGTCACATGCCAATACTCAATAGACCGTTATTAAGTACCGTAACGAATAAAAGAGCCCACGTTCAACTAACAGTCCTATTTCATTTCTTTGTGACTTGCAATAATAGTATTCACTTAGTAAGTAGCCACCGTGACCCAACAAAGCCTACGCCCTCTTCTTTGTAAAATATCCTTGGCCATTTCTTGTTAGCCCACCTCTTTGCGTAGTAGCTAGCACTCTTGGCTGTCACCGTGGAGGCGCGGGATAGATTCCCGGATCTGCCAAGAAATTTAATTCTGGTGTGAGGGCTGGAACGGGGTACACTCAGCCTCGTGGGGCAAAACTGAGAAGAGGTGGCTTCGATTCCCACCTCAGCCATCCTGGGTGTGGTTTTCCGTGGTTTCTCACTTCTATTTCTGGCAAATGCTAGGATGATTCCTAAAGTAAGGTCATGGATTCCTCCTCCCCAATCATCATCTGAATTACAAGTACACTAATACAGCCATCGCATTAACATAGGTTATCAGACAAATTCTTCACACACCCAAGTACACGAGGCTACATGAACACGTTGTCGCAAAGCCCTTAAAAGAATCAACAACAAAATCATTTTTAGCCTACTTTCGATTTTTGCAAAAAATGAAAGTAGACTTATGAGACCAACACAGGGCGAAAAAAAGTGTGTCTGTCTGTGTGTGTGTATGTGTGTGTGTGAGTCTGTGTGTGTGTGTGTCTGTGTGTGTGTGTGTGTGTGTGTGTGAGTGTGTGTACTCTGAATGTCTGTCCCCCCCTATCAATTCGAACACGGTGAATGCGAATTGAACGAACATTGGTACAAAGGTAGCACTAGCAAAGGACACCTCAGTGTCATGTTTTATATCGCCGCCATCTTGACGGAAACGTAATGGCGGCCACACAAATGTTCAAAGCTTAAATCAAATTACGACTAACCTAATCATCCGATCTCTACCAAATTTTGCAACGACATACCTTTATGGGGGGAGCATCCTTTGACCAAACCAATAGGTCATCAGCGTAATAGTTTGCGGATGGCGGCCATCTTTGAGTGAAAATCGATTCCCCCTATTAATTCGAACACGGTGCAACCGAATGGAACGAAATTTGGTACAGAGGTAGTACTAACAAAAGGCACCTTAGTGTCATGTTTTATATCGCCGCCATCTTGACGGAAACGTAATGGCGGCCACACAAATATTCAAAGCTTAAATCAAATTACGATTAACCTAATCATCCGATCTCTACCAAATTTTGCAACTACATACCTTTATGGAGGGAGCATCCTTTGACCATTCTAATAGGTCATTCACCTGATAGTTTGCGGATGGCGGCCATATTTATGTCAAAATTGATTCCCCCTATTAATTCGAACACGGTGGAACCGAATGGAACGAAATTTGGTACAGAGGTAGCACTAGCAAAGGGCACCTCAGTGTCATGTTTTATATCGCCGCCATCTTGACTGAAACGTAATGGCGGCCACACGAATGTTCAAAGCTTAAATCAAATTACGATTAACCTAATCATCCGATCTCTACCAAATTTTGCAACTACATACCTTTATGGAGGGAGCATCCTTTGACCAATCTAATAGGTCATTCGCCTAATAGTTTGCGGATGGCGGCCATCTTTGTGTCAGAATTGATTCCCCCTATTAATTCAAACACGCTGAAACCGAATGGAACGAAATTAGGTACAGAGATAGCACTAGCAAAGAGCATCTCAGTGTCATGATTAATATCGCCACCATATTGACAGAAACGTAATGGCGGCCACACGAATGTTTAAAGCTTAAATCAAATTACGACTAACATAACCATCCGAACTCTACCAAACTTTGCAACAACATACCTTTATGGAGGGAGCATCCTTTGACCAATCTAATAGGTCATTAGCCAAATAGTTTGCGGATGGCGGCCATCTTTATGTCAAAATTGATTCCCCCTATTATTTCGAACACGGTGGAACCGAATGAACGAAATTTGGTACAGAGGTAGCACTAGCAAAGGGCACCTCAGTGTCATGTTTTATATCACCGCTATCTTGATGGAAACGTAATCGCGGCCACCCAAATGTTAAAAGCTAAAATGTAATTACGACCAACCTAATAATCTAGTCTCTACCTAATTTTGCAACACCATATCTTTATGTGGGAAACATATTCCGACTAAACTGCAAGAACATCAGCCCAATAGTTTGCAGATGGTGGCCAAGTATGTGTGCAAATCGATTCCCCCTATCAATTCAAACACGGTGAAACCGAATTGAACGAAATTTGGTATAGAGGTAGCACTAGCAAAGGGCACCTCATATTCATGTTTAATATCCCTATAGCACGTTGTATTTCAACAAGCTCCTACAACCAACATTCAATCATACTCCTTGAAAAGGACAAAGAGTTATAACAATACCCATGCATTTAGGAGAAAGTAGGCTATATGTTCTTTACTGAACATCTTGTTTGAATATATAGTCTCTCTACTCACATATTAATTTCGTATCTCGTAATTTCTCCACATACTAATGGCACCTCATTTAATTTTATTTACTTTACTTATCTGACCCAATATATAGGGTTGCCGACTGGCACCGAATAGCATACGATCGATGTTTCCTTTAAAATGCACTGTTTACGATGACTGTTGCCCAGAATCAATTTACAAACTCACACAAGCTGAAGAAGCAATAGGCTGCAAATTACGTACCATGTACGCCATGCAGATGGTGGGCAAACTATAGAAACCGAATGTTTTGTAATACTTGTCCCAATTTCGTCTTTGAGTGTTTTGTCCAATTACTATTTCTGCCACCAGGTTATGATTGAACTCGGAATTGTACGCCTCGCTCTAAAGAAAAGATCTGTCTCAATAATCTGCCTTAAATTGTATGATTGATGGAAAATGAAAAGTTGCTATATGGTCACCTTTCCTTTATCAACATCTGTAGGCTGAGAGATAGCTGATTCGAACCGTATAGGTGGATCGATATATCTTCACCCTTCGCTCTCTTGATCGCAATTTTATCGATCCTGCGATTGTACTACCATCAACAATGCAGTGTACTTCTTCATGCACTTGAAGATATTTGAGACGAAGGGCGTCAGCGATCATGACCATCATGTCTGTTTTATTTTCATATTAACCTTTACTTCCTCAGTAACAGCCAGTGTTAATCCCACGAGTCCTTACAATTACATTTTTATATTTTCCCTCCTTTTATTGCCCATTATATTCCGGACACTAATCTCCAATGTGTCCTCCAGCCGTGACCTCTCGTCTGTCTCCATATAAGTCATGTCTCAATGACCAAAATGAAGTTACCTCCTATGTTCGTTATCTCAGAGAGTAATGTCACTGCCTTTGATGTTGCTGTAAATATATTCTACCTTGTCAGCACATCTAGAATCCTTGACGTACACAAGATAAGTTTGTGTTTCATTTAATTTCATTTCACCATTGGCATACATGTTACAAGTATCACTATAGCAAAATTGCCAAAATAAGATCAATACTTGAAAACATCTGCATTTATCTGACCATTTATTGACATTCTCCATAGGAAATGTACCATAAGACAAACAATATATCATAAAATGTCAAAATTAATTCCATTATCATTTCAAACTGAGGACAAAATTCAGTCATCATTATTAGTTTTCTTCATGTATTAGCATCTGCCTCTGTTTCACGTTTCTCCCCTGTAGGTCAAGGAGTGAATTACGTGTGCTGGACGTGTGGGGAAGCCAGCAAATGGTGCGCAATCAATTACAATGTGTTAATTAATTCTTGAATCCCCGGGAATGTTTTGCTGTGAATGAATTCCCTCCAGTCACTTCCTTCCTCCTCTCACAGCTGCCTTTAGTGAACAAAACTCTTTTCTTCTTCATAGATTCTTGTCTGGAATGTCCAAGTCTTTTCCTTCATTGCTTCCATCGCTCCTTCTACTCGTATTCCTTTCCAATAGACTCAGGACTAACCATTCTCACCCAATTCATACCACTCAAAAGACGAATTCTCCGAAATGTACAACAGTCCCTCCCCAACTGGAATCATATACATCCTGAAATTTTATAAGCTGCCAAGGAATACTCTCTGAACGCATGATTATTAGAAGATGTCTAAATGTATATCTCATAGATTACGAGAATACATTCGATGGAATATCGTGGAACAAACTATTTCCATTGTTACGCATAATAGGCACAGAAGAACAACTTACCTAACCATAATGGCCGAAATTCCATTGTCTCACTTAAGGAAGGTCCATATAATCGAATGCCCATCAAGAAAGGAGTAAGACGGCGATGTCCTTCATCGCCAGTCCTCTTCAACGCCATTGTAGGTTGTGTGATGGAATAATCACTAGGTGATATGGAGATGGGATTGTGGGTAAGGGGAAAATTGGCCAAGATATTTACATTTGCCGATGATCAAGTCCATCCTCTTAGCAATCCATGATTAGAATTTCACAAACAGAATAGACTCCAGACAAAGTGAATGGCCATATCGCCGAGCTCTAAGATTCTGGGCTTAACTATCTGTGATACCAGAATCAATCAAGTCGCATCATTCAGCCACTTAGGCCAGATAGAAGGTGTGCATCTGAAATCAAGAGCAGGATTGATCAAACCAAGTCCGCTTATACGAATAAGAGTAGTATCTCAATCTGCACCTTAGTATAATGATCCTGTGTATATTCACCGAGTCAGGTGTTAATTTCTAAATATCAAATTACGGGACCTCTGAAAATTCGGTGATTCTGGATACCAGAATACTAGCCAAAGACCCTGATCGGGCTGCCTACGTTTCTTGAGAATATGTTACTCAGATTATTATACTTTTATAACAATCATGCAATGTGAACCACTTATCTAAAGTAGACCTGTACGTAGCCTAATAGTCTGTATTCACAAAGAAAGGAAAAGACGAATTTGGTGGTTGTGATATATCATAGCCACCGGTGGGCTATTATTGGCTAGAGTTTGACAGCTAACACACCACGTTTCCAGCGCGAGTATATTCTGTTGCTATTCACATGAACTGGCTAGACTTCATAGCTTTTACATCGCTAATAATTTCACACAATGGATTTAATACAGGCTGGCTGAAGTAGAAAGGCATGTTGCAAGAAGAACAAAGCATTCGATTTGACCGAGCTAAAGGAGCTTGCTAAAGATGATTTTGCCACGGATTGACCCGGAGGTTGGACAATTGCAGTCCAACATGCGTAGAAAGATATAACGAAAGCATTTCAAGTCTGACCGTCAACTCAATATTCTATAACGGACCAAGAGATCAGGATGATCAATAATTAACAATTAATACTGTAGCTTCAGTCGGTCAACAAAAAAGAATTCCAATTACTGGAATATGTGGGAAAAAGTGGGAAAAATGCATGTGATTAAGATTTATATACCATGTGAATCAGCTGTCCCTCATAATGTTGTTTTATGCAGCCCAACTAGCGTTGTTATCAGAAAGGTCGATATTAGGCCTACTCTGCATGCATCCCATATGGCGCTAATGAATTGCAAGCATATCCTGCAAGCGATACTGGACACTATTATTTTTCCCTGGATGTGACTACAGACTAATACGACTGTGCATTTCAGTGCATTAGTAACATGCGGAATGGAAGCAGAGAAGTATCGACCTTCCTGACAACATGCGTTAATTGGCCTGAATATGTATGTATGTCTACCCCTTATTTTTCCCGTTTTCCAACAGGGTCGGGGATGAGATGCGATGGAAGTATTTGTTGCGGATGTTTTTTTCGGCCCGATGCCCTTCCTGACGCCACCCTCATGAGAGGATATAATGAGAGATGAAATGAATCATGGTGAATGAAACTGGGCAAGGATGTCGAAGGAAGCGGCCGTGGCCAGTCAGAAGGTACCGTCCCAACCACGGAAAACCATTTCAAGGACGGCCGACGGTAGGGCTCGAACTCACGTGTCTACCGACTCAGCAGAGAGCTTTGCTCCATGACCTAACGCTGCACTTTATAGAGCGTAGCCACCACTGTCGGTTGATTTGGCTGCATAAAATAGTATTATTAGAGCCAGATGATTCACCTGGTATAAGTTATTATTGTGGGCTATTGAAGAAGAAGAAGAAGAAGAAGAAGAAGAAGAAAATAAATTAAACAGCTTTTTCTTCAATAGTCCGCAACAATATACATAAATCTCGGTTGGTTGGTTCCTTAGTTTAGGGGCTGCAACAACGCGGTCCTGTAGCCGCGTGTACTTTGGCTGTGTGTAGAATCTGTCTGATAACCGGTGTTATTTGTGATGACTGTATTAGTGTGAGTTATCTGTTTTCAATTCAAGTGAGGACTGCCGACATTGAATTTTTTCAAGTAGTCCCTACTTTTGCCGCCAAACGCCATCGTCAAACACTACTAGTTCAGAACTTGATTACCAGATGCCACCGCTGTCGGCTCCTGGCGACGAACGTCAGAACCTAAGAGCGTTTGTCGAATGTTTGACTTATATATAATTTAGCTTCACACGGGCGTAATTAGTGGAAGGTTCTTTTAGACGCCTTAAATCTATGACATGGGACCGCCGGCTTTACTTCCCCTCCGAAGGAAGGCATACAGAGAGATTATTAACGCTCTTAAAAAAACGACGACTTCAGCCGGGTTTGAACCCACGACCTTGTGCATAGAAGCTCAGCATGCTACCAACTACGCCACCGAAGCCGCTACATAAAACATAATCACATGTAGTTTATTTCAATTTTTTTCCATATTCCAAAAATAATTGGAATTATTTTGTGTTGACCAACTGAAAGCCATAACATTAGTTGTTAATACGGCAACACTCCGATCACGAAAACTAAGGTTTATGGTCAAGGGGACCCAATGCGCTGATCACGTGTCACCCCAATATCTGCACGCCAAATGGCTGGGCAGTGTTCGCTTGGTAGGCCTAGGCCCTCACGGGCTGTAGTGCCAGGTGTTTAATATGGCATGTTATTATGCATTAGTTGGATACACACGTTACCTGAGTACACTGACCGCTTTTAAAGGTCCATAAACTGAACAACTATACTGTGAGGAATAAATAATTGTGTGAAGCTTTAATAATCAATGATAGGATTTTGTAAAACTAAACAAATTTCATAATTCTCCCTGAGCCTAAATAAAGATAATAAATATTAAAAATAAACTATTTTTCTGGACCAAATGTTGACACTTAGATATTGTTAAGTTATTTTAGATACATTTTGATACATTTTCACATGAATAGTCGACAACCAATTGGTGATGTGATAACTGTAGCACACACATCAGATTGGTAGCAATATGAGTCGATGTAATTGTTTAATTACCATCGCATTTTCAGGCTTTGCTATTTTTAGCCTACTTTTCACATTTTGCAAAAATGAGGAAAAAGTAGTCTTATGAGATCGGGCAAATGCATATAACTTCTACACTATCAATTGTAATTCAACCACATTTCGTATATTGTATGTGTACATAACCAGATATGACAGAGCGTATTCTTATGACCCACCAGGGCTGCCAACTGTTAATAAATGGTCCTAATTTATTTTATCCAAAATACCAATATATCAGAAAGTATGCAAGCCGACAGCTTTAAACTATGCACACGTATAGTACCTGACATTCTATATTAATTTGGAGTAACATATATACGTCAGTGCTACCAACATGATTCTAAGCCTGCTGAGAGGTCAAACTTTAAATACATGTAACTTCCTTACTATCATTTGGATTTCAACCAAATTTCGTATGTGCTATGTGAACGATAACAATTTTTAATGCGTATTCTTAAGAGCAACCAGGGCTGCCAACTGTTAATATGTGCTGTCTCTATTTTTGTTACCCTAATATCAATATATCAGAAAGTATGCAAGCCAATAGCTCTAAATTTTGCACACGTATAGTACCTGACATTCTAGATTAATTTGGAGTAACTAATATAGGCCTAGGGCAGTGCTGTCAACATGATTCTAAGCCTGCTGATAGGTCCAATTTTAAAATGCATGTAACTTCTATACTAACTAATGGATTTCATTCAAAATTGGCACAACAATAGATCATATTATTTCAGATTATTTCTGACCATTACATGCATGACACTGTTGCCAACATGATTTTACGCGCGCTGTTAGATCCAATGTTTAACTGCATTTAACGTCCATGCTATTCATTGGACTTCAACCAAATTTTGTATTCTGTACCTTAAGAGATGGAACTAAGAATACATTCAGTCACCAGGGCTGCCAACTGTAGTGCTCTATTAGGCTACATTTTGCCAGGTATACAGTATTTCGAACTAATTAGAAATTTCGATATTTGCAACTTAATTTCGTCATTATTCTAGATAGATCCATATAGATTAATCATTGGCATGAATCTTAAATTTTAAGAAAAGTAGGCTCTTTAGTTCGTCACGGAACTTCTTGTTCTACTTTCTTAACACTTTGAAACAATGACCGTTTGTTATAAACAGTATCAAATCGAGTACACAGGCAGTGCCAATTGCACAACCATAGGAGTGCTGAATTATTGTATGCATTTGTGTTGTATTAGCATAGCTCTTTTTTATTCAGCAACATTGTGCACATAGCTTGATTTTCTTTGTAATAAACGAGTCTCGTTTATTAATCTATTATATATAATCCAAAATTGACTCATCACCTCAGGGCTCAAACCACTAGACCTAGAAAGCTGAAATTTTGCATTTTGCATGTTGGTTGATCCGAGTATGTAGAGGCCCACTGAGAAACGGTTTTTGAAAATTCAATTTGTAAGTGACCTTTTTCGGCCCTTTGGCACTGAGGAAGGACAGTCGGTACAAAGGTCAGATTTAGCTCATTTTAAGCCGGCAGATAAGAGAAACAATACTCGGAGGTCCTGTAGGGACCCCGAAACACACTTTTTAAGTTCCTAAAATGAACGGTTTCGGAGATATTCCCAAATAACTGTGTTCCCTCTGAGAAACAGATCAACGTTACTATGGCAACCGCTGGAATTTCCCAGACCGGGGATAGTTTTATGGCAATATCTCGAAAACCGTTCGTTTTAGGGCCTTAAAACGCGGAGTTCGGTTCCCACTTCTAACCACGAACATTGCTCCTCGCATTGATACGCGTAAAATGAGATATATTTTATTTATAGTGGTGACTTTTGGGGTCGAATACGATCGTGATTTTGACTCTAATTTTATACTCTTTGAGCTGGTTAATGTAAGCGAGCTTTCAGATCTTTACTCTAATTTACAATATTAAGATTCTTTCTATTTTGCAAGGTATGCTTTCATTTTCTTTATAAATTCGTTTTTTGTTAACTGAATATTTTTGTTTGCCAATTTTGATCTGCTCTTTTCGTATTTTTACCATGATCTGCAACCCATATTCACAGTCGAATGTGTCGTATTCTACCGGCTGTCACGTTAATTATTATTTTTTCTTAATTACTCTTACTGAGGAAAAATGTTGGTATTTTGTCTCTTACGACCTAGAAAAGTTGCTGAGTTGGACTAATGTACTAATGGTGCAGCAGAAAAGAGGAGAATTGAAGCTTTTGAAATGTGGTGATACAGGAAAATGATGATCAGATGGGTAGATAGGGTAACAAAGGAGGAGGTATTAAGACGAGTGGGAGAGGAGAGATGTTTCTGGCGACTGCTAATGAAGAGAAGAGATAGGAGGGTAGGACACATATTAAGACACCCAGGAATAGCAAGCTTAGTTATGGATGGGAGGGTCGCGGACTAGAACTGTAGGGGTAAACCAGGGTTAATCAGATTGCCTCGGATGTCGGTGTGGTAGCTATGTAGAGATGAAACGATTAGCTCAGGAGAGGGAGACATGGAGGGATGCATCAAACCAGTTAAAAAACTGAAGACTCAAACTACAACAATCAGGAATTTTAATTACTTAGAGAGGCATGTGAGGCAAATGGGTGGTTGGAGATTTCAATCCCTTGGATGTAACACTGGAAGAGACTGCATAATGTACATCAGCGGCCAAGGTGAGATATATTTAACTATAGGTCCATTAATAGCGATATGATGACGTTCAAATCATCAATAAGTATGGCCAAATTACATCCAGAATAGCTTAAGTAAGAATACTTTTAATTCCCCATATTCCGATAGATTTGCCATTCCAGTGTGCAAGAGTGCAGTTCCCTCTTCAAACAATATTCGCAATTTCTTTAACAAAGCGCAAAGACACACACTTAACAGTAGCACGTGTACATTTAGACAAAAACCATTTTTTCCCTTGGCCAACAGTATGTGGCGTGCTCGCGAGCGTCCGGACAACAAAATCGTTATGTCTCAGCAGAAGATGGCAAAACCAAGAACGTAATTTTAAAATGTGTTAACATCATGTAATATCGAACCCTGCAGACATTCACAACTCTATAAAATTCCCACTTTGCTGCTCATATCAATATACTGTACTGTATGTATCAGAATATTCAGATTTAGAATGGACCCACCTATAGCCGCGATTGCTGTAATAGAATATACCAATTATCAGCAATAATTCATCGTCCCCATTGTCTTGATCGTGGGCGAAGCCGCGGGTACCTGCTAGTTAATGATATTTAGGACTAGCTAAAAACTTAAATCTAAAGATAAATGTTAGAGATGGTACCATGATAGCATAGGACAAATTTTCCCCTTTGCTACTAAATGTAAATGTTTCTAGTATTTGTAAACATGTAAATGTCTTGCTTTGAAGTAGATTCTTTTGATGTTTGATACTCCCGTAGTCATTTCGATGTAATTGCTTAGGGCTGATCTTACGTGCCATTCTCTTAGTTTGTTCGTTCTTAGTCGAATTTTGTATTAGGACCATGAGAGTAATTTAGATCTTGATGAAGACTTTTGTTTTATATTTTCTTTCAGGGCAGAGTAGTATCGGACTAGCCGTTTTCAATTCTCATGCTAGGCTAGGGATCTATTCTGAATAAAATTTATTTAATTTTAACATAAGACTGACCTCTCTTTTCTGGTTTAGTTTTGTTATCGATGCATTCCTCTGAGCTGGTTAAAGATCGAACCTCACAAATTCCCTATACCACCGAGTGCAGACTTTGTGCTACACCAGCCTATGAATGTGTCGTCCCCTATACTTGTGTGTTAACTGGAAGAGGGTCTCGCAAAGGTCATTTGAAACCGGTAGCTCCCCGAAACCTTCGGCCAGCGGGCACAGTATGTCTCAGAAACCTGGGCAGTTAACAAAAGTTACATCAAGCGCTTGGAGGCTTTTCAATTAATTGTGGTGTTCCTGAAGAAATATTACGATTACTTGGACGAGTAGGATGACAAATGCTGAAGATCTGGGAGAAATTACGAAATTATTATGCTTACGTTGCATTTGATAGAGGCATCATTCTATGCTAATGCTGAAGGCAATGAAAAACGGCCTCAGAGAAATATTTTATTTAAGTGGTTTTAGATGACACTGGAACGGATAGCTACGGATGACAATGAAGAGGACGACCATAACTCACACTGCCGGGAACAATTTTATGCCAAAAGAACAGTGCTTATACTGAACACCAGATTATTTGAATTCTTCCTCATCGTGTACTATTTAAATGGACAATCTGAAAATCGACCTCTTAGAATAAGTTCATAAAAGACCGACAGCGGTAACTACGCTTGCTAAAGCGCAGTGCTAGGCCACGGGGCCAAACTACCTGTAGGCTCAGTAGACGTGGGTTCGAGCCCCACCATCAGCCGTCCTTGAAATGGTTTTCCGTGGTTTCCCATTTTCAACTCCAGGAATGTGCTGGGACGGTACCTTCTGACAGGCCACGGCCGCTCCTTTCCACATACTTACCCAGTTTGATTCATCTTCATTCATTTCATCTTTCATTAACTCCTCTCATGAAATTGGCATCAGGAAGGGCATCCGGCCGTAAAAACCATCTGCCACATAGAATTTCATCTCATCTCATCCCCGACCCCGTTGGAAACGGGAATAATAACACAGGATAAGTTTATAAAAATCTGCATATTGTGTATGACAGGGAGTAATGGAAGAATAGTGCATCACCATGTTAAGAAAAACTCGGTCTGGACCGGGTATTGAGATACGGCAAAAAATAGGAAAGTTGACTTTTAGGCTCAAAAACATTATCCTTCTTTCCTGATTACAGCAACAGGTTACACTTGTCTTTTCTCCAGAAGTTTCTAAGATACCATTATTTTATATGCAAATTATGTAATGATTATATCTTTTTAGCCTATTTTCATTTTATCAAAAAATAGGCTTATGAGATCACCTTTTTTCCGTGTGTGTGTATGTGCATATGTGTGTCTGTGTGTGTGCCCCTCCCCCCCCCCCCTCCTAATGCCTTTTAAACGGATGGAGCGATTTCAATGAAACTCGGTAAGGTCATAGCACCATATAGGCCGACCCCTCCCATGCCCTACAAATTTTTCTACAACTCACCAATCTAACATGGCGGCTGTGCGAAATATTTCACCAGCATTCAATATCTCCGAAACTATTACCGATATCACCCTGAAATTTTGTACAGTGATAAAGGGAATAACTAGGAGATCACCTACTAGACTTTTGAAAACCTGGTAACTACAAAACCACATGGCTGCCAAGCGAAGTTGCGACTTTTAAATAGACGTTTCTCGCGATTTAATTATCCAAACGCAATGAAACGTGGTACAGGAAATGTTTATACACATTGTAATTCACTGGTATCTAATCTAGTTCAATTGTTTACATAACCTCAAGATGGCGGCTGTGCTAATTTTAAAATTAAGATTTTATTTCTTGTGTCCTACTCATGCGATCGAAGTGAAAGTTTGAATAATGAACCTACGCAATAATTTTCCTTTAATGGATCGAATCTATGACCTATACATATAACAATCCAACATGGCGACCATCCGAAATATTTAGATGGATCTCAATACCTACGAATCTATTACAGCAATCAAAGTGAATTTCTTAATGTTCATAGGGGGTTATGAACATAAGTTCACCTATAGAACTTTCAATAACCTGGTGATCACAAATCCAACATGGCAGCAATGCGAAGTATAAATAGTATTCACATGGTCGTTTCTCGCAATTTAACCATCCGAGCGCAGTGACCCTTGGTACAGTAAATCCTCATACAAATGTTAATCCACTGGCATCTAATTTTTTTCAATTGTTTCCATAACCACAAAATGGCAGCTGTGCGAAATTTTAAAATCTTGTTTTTATTTCTTGTGTCCTAATCATGCTATTGAAGTTTGAATACTACACGTACACAATAATTTTCATGTAACAGTACATAACTCTAAGACCTACATATATAAAAATTCAACATGGCGACCATCCGCAATATTTAGTCAGTTCCCAATATCTACGAATCTATTACCGCAATCAAACTGAAATTTTGTATGTAGATACCGGCAATTAAAATAAGAAGGATATATGAAAATAGGCTGTATAGTTCTTCTCGGAACTACTTGTTTCTAATGCGTTGAATTTCTTTTTTCCAGCTTCGGCCGGGTCGGAGCAAATATGACACCTCTCCACTTTAGTCTGTCTGTCCACCATCCTTCCTCAACCACTGAACTCCACTCCAGGTTTCGTTCTATCACATTGTCCTTCACAAAATCCATCCATCGTACCCTAGGTCTTCCTCGTCCTCTCTTTCCAGTGGCCGATAACCAAGATGTTAGGCCCATTTAAACAACAACAACAACAACATATCTTTCCATTCATCCGTCTCTCCATCACTTGTTTCGGTATTCTTTCATCATTCATCCTCTTCACGTCCATACCATCTCAATCTGTTCTGCTCCAGCTTATCATTCAGGTTCTGTACATTCACTTCCTTTTGAATGTCTTCATTTATCAGTCTCTCTCCCCTAGTCTCCTGTTCCATTCTCCTGTATCCTACTTTCATCTCTCCTCGTTATCGGCCAATGTGTTTATTAGTGAAAGAGCGAATTCAAATATTGATTTTCAGTTCATATGAATATTCTTTGGACCGACAGTAGTGGCTACGCAGGCTAAAGCACAGCATTAGGTCATGGGGCCAAGCTCTCTGCTAACTCGGTAGACGCGTGGGTTCGAGCCCCACCGTCCTTGAAATGGTTTTCCGTGGTTTCCCACTTTCACCTTCAGGCAAATGCTGGGACGGTGCCTTCTGATAGGCCACGGCCCCTTCCTTCCACATCCTTGCCCAGTTTCATTCACCATCATTCATTTCATCTCTAATTAACTCCTCTCATGAGGTTGGAGACAGGAAGGGCATCCGGTCGTAAAAATCATCGCCACAAAGACTTCCATCGCATCTCATCCCCGATCCCGTTGGAAAACGGGATTAATAAGGGGTAGACATACATACTTACATGAATACACTTTGGGAAGTAAATGAATAGGCTATAGTTTAATTTGCTACTGCTTTTCATCTGTTAATTTCCTACCGGCAATTAAATTATTTAATAACAAAAGTTACTATTAACAGAAGTTATAAACAAACCCCGTAGTGCTGACCCTTGAAGGACCTTGGTATACCAAGTGGTTACTGAATAGCCCTTGGTTGGTTGGTTGGTTGGTTCCTTAGTTTAGGGACTGCGACAACGCGGTCATGTAGCCCCGTGTACTTTGGTTGTGTATATAATCTGTCTGATCAGTGCTAATTGTGATGACTGTATTAGTGTGTGTTATCTGTTTTAATTCAAGTAAGGACTGCAGACAGTAATTTCAAGTAGTTCCTACTTTCGCTACCAAATGCTACCATCCACGACAACCACCTTGCGGACTTGGCTACTCGATGGCATCGAAGTCAGCACCCGACGGTGAACGTTAGAACTAATAGAGCATTATCAATTCTAACCTACAGATTTTGGCTTCACACAAGTGTAGTTAGTGGTATGTTCTTTCTCATGCCATAAATCAATGACATGGGACAGCCGGCTTTACTTCCCTTCCAAAGGAAGGTATACTGAGGGATTTTAAGACTCATAAAAAATTCGATGACTTCGGCCGGGTTTCAACCCGTGACCTTGAGCATAGAAGCTCAGCATGACCAGCCCTGTTGACCTACAGAGTGACAGCGGTGACGCGTGGACAGCACGTTGGGTTGCCTCGGCCGTTAATCTTGGTTTTCTTCACCAAGGCGCTGCCTCGCTGAGTGCACGAAGTTCCAGTCCTCACATGAGTTTCTAAGTACCTGACTGAACCGGCAATCGAACCCGGGACCTTCAAGTGAGAATCAAGCGCACTACCCCAACACCATGGGATCGGCCATAACTTTTATGTAGAAAGCGTGAAGGAATTTTCAAAGCTACTGTTCTAACACTTATCTGCAAAGAACATTATTTTGTCGAAAAAACGAGAAACTGAGAAAATCCAATTTTATGTATACTGTACGTGTATAAGCAGGGCCGCTCCGCATTCCCGTCTTCATCTAATATTTGAAAATAGCGGCTTCGGTGGCGTAGTTGGTAGCATGCTGAGTTTCTATGCCCAAGATCGCGAGTTCAAACCTGGCCAAAGTCGTCGGATTTTTAAGAGCGTTAAAATCCCTCATTAGGCTCATGCCTTCCTTCGGAGGGGAAGTAAATCCGGCGGTCCTATGTCATAGATATATGGCATGAAAAAGAACCTTCCACTAACTACACTTGTGGAAGCTAAAATGTTTAGGTTACTTTGATAACGCTATATTAGTTCCAGCGTTTGCCGCCAGGTGCTGAGTGCGATGGCATTTAGTAGCCATGCCTGCAGCTAAGTGTCGTGGACGGTAGCATTTGGTAGCAAAAAGGAACTACTTGAAAAAAAAATCGTCTGCAGTCCTTCCACCTAAATTACAGATAATACACACTAATACAGCCATCACAATTGACAGCAGTTATCAGACAAATTCTACACACACCCAAAGTACACGGGGCTACATGACAGCGTTGTCACAGCCCCTAAACTAAGGAAGCAACCAACCAAATTTGAAACTGAATCGGAAACTAGCGGAGGCCGTTACAGTGTAGCTAATAACCGCTCCTTCCTGGATTGGAGGAATTTAGGGGTTTGAATCTCGACTTAAGTCTCGTTTTCAAGTCTTATTCAACAGATATGATCGATCGAAAGGAAATGAATTCTGGACAATGAAAGAAGTGATCGCTGGATTTCAAAATGGCAGGCTATGGAAGAACAAGATGTTCAGTAAAGAACATATAGCCTACTTTCTCCTAAATGCATGGATATTGTTATAACTCTTTGTCCTTTTCAAGGAGTATGATTGAATATTGGTTGTAGTAGCTTGTTGAAATACAACGTGCTATAGGGATATTAAACATGAATATGAGGTTCCCTTTGCTAGTGCTACCTCTGTACCAAATTTCGTTCAATTCGGTTCCACCGTGTTTGAATTGATAGGGGGAATCGATTTGCACACATACTTTGCCACCATCTGCAAACTATTGGGCTGATGTTCTTGCATTTTGGTCAGAATATGTTTCCCACATAAAGATATGGTGTTGCAAAATTTGGTAGAGACTAGATTATTAGGTTGGTCGTAATTACATTTTAGCTTTTAACATTTGGGTGGCCGCGATAACGTTTCCGTCAAGATAGCGGTGATATAAAACATGACACTGAGGTGCCCTTTGCTAGTGCTACCTCTGTACCAAATTTCGTTCATTCGGTTCCACCGTGTTCGAATTAATAGGGGGAATCAATTTTGACATAAAGATGGCCGCCATCCGCAAACTATTAGGCTAATGACCTATTAGATTGTTCAAAGGACGCTCCCTCCATAAAGGTATGTTGTTGCAAAGTTTGGTAGAGATCGGATGGTTATGTTAGTCATAATTTGATTTAAGCTTTAAACATTTGTGTGGCCGACATTACGTTTCTGTCAATATGGCGGCGATATTAATCATGACACTGAAATGCCCTTTGCTAGTGCTATCTCTGTACCAAATTTCGTTCCATTCGGTTTCACCGTGTTTGAATTAATAGGGGGAATCGATTCTGACACAAAGATGGTCACCATCCGCAAACTATTAGGCGAATGACCTATTAGATTGGTCAAAGGATGCCCCCTCCATAAAGGTATGTAGTTGCAAAATTTGGTTGAGATTGGATGATTAGGTTAATCGTAATTTGATTTAAGCTTTGAACATTTGTGTGGCCGCCATTACGTTTCCGTCAAGAAGGCGGCGATATAAAACATGACACTGAGGTGTCCTTTGCTAGTGCTACCTTTGTGCCAAAATTCGTTCCATTCGGTTCCACCGTGTTCGAATTAATAGGGGGAATCAATTTTGACATAAAGATGGCCGCCATCCGCAAACTATTAGGCGAATGACCTATTAGATTGGTCAAGGGATGCTCCCTCCATAAAGGTATGTACTTGCAAAATTTGGTACAGATCGGATGATTAGGTTAATCGTAATTTGATTTAAGCTTTGAACATTCGTGTGTCCGCCATTACGTTTCAGTCAAGATGGCGGCGATATAAAACATGACACTGAGGTGCCCTTTGCTAGTGCTACCTCTGTACCAAATTTCGTTCCATTCGGTTTCACCGTGTTTGAATTAATAGGGGGAATTTATTTTCACACAAAGATGGCCGCCATCCGCAAACTATTAGGTGAATGACCTATTAGATTGGTCAAAGGATGCCCCCTCCATGAAGGTATGTAGTTGCAAAATTTGGTAGAGATCGGATGATTAGGTTAATCGTAATTTGTTTTAAGCTTTGAACAGTCGTGTGGCCGCCATTACGTTTCAGTCAAGATGGCGGTGATATAAAACATGACACTGAGGTGCCTTTTGTTAGTACTACCTCTGTACCAAATTTCGTTCCATTCGGTTGCACCGTGTTCGAATTATTAGGGAAAATCGATTTTCACACAAAGATGGCCGCCATCCGCAAACTATTACGCTGATGACCTATTGGTTTGGTCAAAGGATGCTCCCCCCATAAAGGTATGTTGTTACAAAATTTGGTAGAGATCGGATGATTAGGTTAGTCGTAATTTGATTTAAGCTTTGAACAGTCGTGTGGCCGCCATTACGTTTCAGTCAAGATGGCGGCGATATAAAACATGACACTGAGGTGCTCTTTGCTAGTGCTACCTCTGTACCAAATTTCGTTCCATTCGGTTCCACCGTGTTCGAATTAATAGGGGGAATCAATTTTGACATAAAGATGGCCGCCATCCACAAACTATTACGCTGATGACCTATTAGTTTGGTCAAAGGATGCTCCCCCCATTAAGGTATGTTGTTGCAAAATTTGGTAGAGATCGGATGATTAGGTTAGTAGTAATTTGATTTAAGCTTTTAACATTTGTGTGGCCGCCATTACGTTTCCGTCAAGATGGCGGCAATATAAAACATGACACTGAGGTGCCTTTTGTTAATACTACCTCTGTACCAAATTTCGTTCCATTCGGTTGCACCATGTTCGAATTATTAGGGGGAATCGATTTTCACACAAAGATGGCCGCCATCCGCAAACTATTACGCCTATGACCTATTGGTTTGGTCAAAGGATGCTCCCCCCATAAAGGAATGTTGTTGCAAAATTTGGTAGAGATCGGATGATTAGGTTAGTCGTAATTTGATTTAAGCTTTGAACATTTGTGTGGCCGCCATTACGTTTCCGTCAAGATGGCGGCAATATAAAACATGACACTGAGGTGCCTTTTGTTAGTACTACCTCTGTACCAAATTTCGTTCCATTCGGTTGCACCGTGTTCGAATTATTAGGGGGAATCGATTTTCACACAAAGATGGCCGCCATCCGCAAACTATTACGCTGATGACCTATTGGTTTGGTCAAAGGATGCTCCCCCCATAAAGGTATGTTGTTGCAAAATTTGGTAGAGATCGGATGATTAGGTTAGTCGTAATTTGATTTAAGCTTTGAACATTTGTGTGGCCGCCATTACGTTTCCGTCAAGATGGTGGCAAAATAAAACATGACACTGAGGTGTCCTTTGCTAGTGCTACCTTTGTGCCAAGTTTCGTTCAATTCGCATTCACCGTGTTCGAATTGATAGGGGGGGACAGACATTCAGAGTACACACACTCACACACACACAGACACACCCACACACACACACAGACTCACACACACACATACACACACACACACAGACTCACACACACACATACACACACACAGACAGACACACTTTTTTCGCCCTGTGTTGATCTCATAAGTCTACTTTCATTTTTTGCAAAAATCGAAAGTAGGCTAAAAATACATGCCTACATTAGGGCCGCGTCGCTAGAGTATTTCTAATGGAAAACAAAACTTTTGCCCTTTTTTACGAAGCGACAGCCCGTTCGGACACTCCCCGTATAGAAGCATTATCTTCACTGCGAAAACTGTAAACTTCAACATTCCAGTGTGCCTATAGCCATTATCATAAACTTCTTCTTTCCTAGCGCAGGGTCCTCTTGGTAGTTTGGTGTACGCACCTCTTCCTGTCGAGGGCTACTTCATATTTGATGCCTCATACCAGAAGGTCTTCGCTGATTCTATCCATCGTTTCTTTAGGCACACACGGGGTCGATGCCCACCCGGTTCGTTTCGGAGAGCCGTTTTTATCACAGACGTCCTCATTACTTCTAGTGACTTGCCCATACCAACGAAGACGCGTTTCCCTCATTTTGTCTTTAATTGTTGCAACACCCATTTGTTTCCATACGTGTTCATTTCTGACATGGTCATGCCATGCAATACCCATGGACCAACGCAGCATTTTCATTTCCATTCCATGCATGACTTGCAGGGCCGGATTTAAGAGTAAGCCGCCTATAGGCTTAAGTCCATTTCCCGCCCCATCATAATTACCTAATACATATTTTGTTTTATACAACAAAAGGATAGAGTTCATTGGCGTTTTCATCTTTTTTTAAACAAAAAGTTCATTTAGTTTCGATAAAACTGCAATTTTAATGGTTTACATAATGCATTATGTAATTAAATTAGTTGTTATTTTTACTTGTTATTTTTACTTTCTTCTTTTAAGATTCGTTAAAAATGAAATGAGTTTCGAACTTAATTAATTAATTAATTTGTTCTTGGAGATCAGTGATCACTTCTTCTTTATTTGTTTCACCCAACTTTGGGGTACATGAAATAAATCAATTTTTATTGTTTTGAGCTTTTCCTTTGAGATCTTGCTTCCCTTTCTTCGGCAGAGATGTGGATCGTACGCTTTTGTTTGAGTTTCACTTGGAACCGTTGTTTCTTATCCTTGGTGAGGGGTTTGGCTGTTATGTCCATGAGCATGGTGTCTGTAATTTGGAGTTCCACGAGGTCTTTCACTATTTTACATATATTTTTATAGTTTAATCCTAATGACTATCTTTTGTGTAATTGAAGAACTGTGTTCAATTTGAAATAAGTTGTCCAACACGGAGAAATGAAATTACACATAATGTACTTGATTACTGGTTTATTTGTTGAAAAATATACAAACTTCTCTAAAACAACTCACCGCACGTAATCTTGATGTTCAAATTTACATAGCTTTCTTACGAGATTTCTTAATGGCAAACTCGTTAATTATGTCCTCATATGAAAGTGTTTTTGTTGTATTTGCCTCAATACAAAGTAATGACCGTAATTCAGAAATCCTAGTTTGCAGGTAGTTCTTGCTTCTTCTAAGGTAGGAAACACTGTAGATGGACTAAAACATATTTTTAAGTAACTGAAGCCTCCGTGGCTTAGGCGGCAGCACGCCGGCCTCTCACCGCTGGGTCCTTGGTTCAAATCCCGGTCACTCCATGTGAGATTTGTGCTGGACAAAACGGAGGCAGACAGGTTTTTCTCCGGGTACTCTGGTTTTCCCTGTCAAAATTTCATTCCAGCAACACTCTCCACTATCATTTCATTTCATCTGTCATTCATTTAATCATTGCCCCAGGGAGTGCGTCAGGCCTCGGCAGCCGGCACAGTTCATACCCTCGCCGCTAGATGGGGGCTTCATTCATTCCATTCCTGACCCGGTCGGAGACTGGAAGCAGACTGTGGATTTTTCATGCATTCTTTAATTCGTATTATTAATGTTTGAAATACCTCAATTTAACTTTTGAGTAAATTGCCAAACTGCCGCCCTTGAAAATATGCCGCCCTAGGCTGCAGTCTACTTAGCTTATTTAGTAATACGGCCCTGATGACTTGTTCGTGTTTGATTGAAGAAGACCAACATTCTGTGCTGAAGAGTGCCAGAGTCTTGTTAACTTTTCCTTTCAGGTGGATAGGCATTTTCTTATCGCACAATACTCCAGTGACTTGGCGTCATTTCATCCTCGCAGCATTTACTCGTGCTCGGTCATCGAGAATGGTTTCGCCATCCGAAGTGGTGAGAGAACCAAGGCACTTAAATTTAGTGGTTTTATTGAGTTGATGGAACCATTGGTCTGTGTGCCACATTGTATATAAGCATAAACCTTAGTGAGAAACTGATAAACTGCTTCACTCACATTGTATACCCCATCAATATATCCTGCCAACCGTATCCATCACGTCGAATAATGAGGTAGAAAACCAGGTGAGTTAGCAGTGGTCGTTACGGCGTGGCTGCTGGCAGTCGCTCATATCCGGGAGGCGAGGAGGTTCGAATTACCCCGCCGGCAACCTTGAAGATGGTCTTCTGTGGTTTCCCATCTTACTTCCAGGCAAATGCCGGGGTTGGTTCCTAACTATAGGCCACAGTCGCGACCTTCCAACTCATCGTCCTTACAATCATACATTCCTCCCCAGACATCACTGCACACGCGACGGTACTTGTAGCTCACCCCATGGGTGTCCGCATAGAAGCAGCCACAAACTGGCGAGCCGAACCTGTTCTCGGACACTCCCGGCACTAAAAGCCATACGCTAAAAATAAAAAATAAAAAATTATATAAAATATCAGGTAGACATTTCTTGGATCCGTCTCAACAAGCGGTGCATTAACAACATTATTTCGCAAGTTCAAACAATGAGTAGCGTTAATGTAATCCGTTTATAGACAAAGATGATGATGGTGAAAATTGCTGTTTTAAGGTTATCGGCCCCTAAAATAAGGAAGTGTTGCAATTTTATCCTTGTACATGGAGATTCTTTTCCTGGCGCGGGACCGGCGACCGGCTGCCGGCCGTGCGCGCCTTCCGCCAGCCAAACGAGCTCAGGCCGCGGATAGCCCGCAGGTGGAAACCGTAACAAAGTACATTAATTAACGGTAAATTCACCAGCAAATCATGATTAAAGAACTTACCTTTTCATGGAAGATGCTGAAAATGTTCTCCTTCAGCTGACAGACTGGCGTTGTACCGTGTAAATAAATTAACGTTTACACGTTGTGATTCCCTTCTGTTGTGAGGGATATCTGCTGCCCATATTATTCTCCAGCTCCACTTTGTATTTTAAATTACCACACAATTAATCATAAAGCGGGCTTAGGTCCGTGCTTCGATTAATCACATTAATCACAGGAGTAGCTGCATAATGTAACGATATATCATCCAAAGTTACTGTCTGTCAGCCGAAGGAGAACATTTTCAGCCTCTTATGTGAAAAAGTAAGTTCTAACCTTTAACTGGTGACGTGAGATTATCCAGATTCCCAAGAAATAAAAAATACATGTGTGCTTCTTTAATTAAATCTTGCAAGAAGCTGTTGTTTATGTTACCTTCTTATCTGTGCGCTGACACTTCACACCCTTGTTGATGAAAGTTTAGTGGCTTAATAGCTTTAATGACCCTGGTTATCTCACCGGCCCAGCTCCAACAAAAGAATTTCACTGTATTAAGAATGCCAGTGGTTTGGACTGAACACAATGTCGCTATTCAGAAAAGCTATGGACAAAGAGCAGATTCTGCTACTGATTTTACTGGTTTTAAAACTTCTTCTTCTTGCCGTGCCGCCTTCTGTCGACGATTGGCGGTGATCATGGCTATACTGGTTTTTGAGTCTGCCAAACGGAAAAGGTTCGTAGTGCTCATCTCATACCAGTCCCTGATGTTCTGCTGCCATGAGCAGCTCCTTCGGCCGGATCTCCGCTCTCCTGAGATCTTCCCCTGTATCACCAACTGTAGGATCCTGTTTATTTCATTACACATCACGTGTCTGAAATATTCGAGTTTTCGCTTCTTGATGGAAAGGAGCACTTCCCTCTTCTTGTTTAATCTTCCCATCACCTCAGTATTCCTCACACTTTCGGTCCACGAGATACGTAACATCCGTCGATATATCCACATTTCGAGGGCTTTCAGCTTCTTGCACAGGGCCTAGGTTAAAGTCCACCCTTCCATTTCATACAATAGTATGGGAAAGGGATTGGAGCTGTCTGCAAGCAGGTGAAATGAGGTTTCTCAGAGCAGTTAACCCTTTATAGGGCAAAACTTTGGGGGTATAAAATATGTTTTTTTTTTGCACATCTGTAATAGGGGGTGATATATGAGTAGGAATATGCAACAATTTTATAGGTGTGGATTCTATTTTATGGAATATGGGGTGGGAAATTATTATCCCACTGCTCACACCCGACAATATGTTTTCTTAAACGAATAAAGGGGTAATAATCTCCCACATCCAAATTATGATGATACTGTATTTATCACTCAATAATGAGGTTTATTTAACAGGATATCTAATATATAAAAGTGAAAGTCTGTATGTATGTATGTATGTATGTATGTATATATGTTGGTTCCGTATACAAATCTACACCGTTCCACCAATCTCAACCATATTTTGCATACACATAGTTTAGGACCCAGAAGGAACCGCTGGCTACATGAATTTTCGATAGTCTTTCTCATTCTTCTGATTTTGGCCCTTTTTCACTCAAAAACAGGCTAATCAAATCATAAAATATACTCATGAAGGAATGGCAAGGCAGATAGTTTCCATGGCAACATAGCTCAAGTCAAGACACGGCCGACTTGATGCCAATTGCGCTCAGCACTACCGGTATAGAAAATGAGGATCTTTACTTGAAATCCCGTTAATTACTCAACTGCTCACACAGCACTGTCAACCGAGTTTAGCATAACAAAGACTTGACACTATCTTCTACTATATATTTGTCAAATACCACTCACTCACTCATACATTCATCACGAAATCTCAGAAACCATCAAACGGATTGGAATGAAATTTGGTATGCAGCTTCCCCAAGGGCAGCAAATGCCCACTAAGAGAGGATTTTTGGATATTCTGGTTCTAAAGGGGTGTTAAGGGGGTAGACCTGCATTTCATTGAACAGCAATATCTCCCGATTGGTTTCATTGGGGGATGTGATACTCGGCACATAAACTCATCATTAAAAATAAGAAGACACGAGTCAGAGGGTTTTTCGATGTGGTGTATATTATGAGGTGAAAGGGGTGAAAAGTGGGGATTGAAAGATTCCTAACGGAGCGTGTATCTCTTAAACGACAAGGGCGAGGAGTTTGAAACTCAGCGGGAAAAAATCAGCATAAAAATAAGTAAATATGTGTTTGACCGTTTTATCATAAATCCAATTTAAGGGGCCCATGGGGAGGGGTGAAATTCTGGAGGGGGGGGAGAAACAGGAAAGAAAGTGTCCTAACTGATTGACTGACTGACTCACTCATCAAACTCAGGGGGAAAAACTGCTTTAAAGTAAGTAAATAGCTGTTCGACAGTTTTTTTTTTCATAAATCAAATTTCAGGGGTTCATGGGGAGGGGTGAAAATCTGAAAAAAGAAAATTGAAAGAAAATGTCCTGACTCACTCACTCACTCATTATTGAAGTTAGAAACATGACAGTTTGGGGATATGTTCATTGTATGTCAAAACCGTCTACTAAGGGAGGATTTTCGGATATTCAGGTTCTAAAGGGGTCTTAAGGGGTTTAAACCTGCATTTCGTAGAATAACAATATCTCCCGATTGGTTTCATTGGGGGATGTGATACACGGCATATAAACTCATCATTAAAAAGTAAGAAGACACGTGTCTGAGGGTTTTTCGATGTGGTGTATATTATGAGGTGAAAGGGGTGAAAAGCGGGGATTGAAAGATTCCTAACGGAGCGTGTATCTCTTAACGACATAGGCGAGGAGTTTGAAACTCAACGGAAAAAAATCAGCATAAATATAAGTAAATATGTATTTCACAGTTTTTTCATAAATCCAATTTAAGGGGCCCATGGGGAGGGGTGAAATTCTGGGGGGAAGGGGGAAACAGGATAGAAAGTGTCCTAACTGATTGACTGACTCACTCACTCATCAAACTCAGGAGGAAAACTGCTTTAAAGTAAGTAAATAGCTTTTCGACAGTTTTTTTGATCAATCAATTTGAAAGGGTTCATCGGGAGGGGTAAAATTCCGAAGAAAAAAAATTGAAAGAAAATGTCCTGACTCATTCACTCACTCATCATCGCCCAGACAAAATAATGAAGTTGGAAACATGGCATTTCGGGGATATGTTCGTTGTATGTCAAACCCGTACACGAAGGGAGGATTTTTGGATATTCAAGTTCTAAAGGGGTCTTCAGGGGGTTAAACCTGCATTTCATTGAATAACAATATCTCACGAGTGGTTTCATTTGTGGATGTGATACTCGGCATATAAACTAATCATTCAAAATAAGCAGACATGTGTCTAAGGGTTTTGCGATGTGGTGTATTATTATGAGGTGAAAGGGGTGAAAATTGGGGGTTGAAGGATTCCTAACGGAGAGTGTAGGCCTATCTCTTAAACGACATAGGCGAGAACTTTGAAACTCAGCGAAAAAAAATCAGCTTAAAAAGTAAGTAAATCGGTGTTCGACCGTTTCTTATAAATTAATTTAAGGGGCCAATGGGGTGGGGTGAAATTCTGGGGGAAAAAGGAGAGAAAGTGTCCTAACTGACTGACTAACTCACTCACTCATCAAACTCAGGGGGAAAAGACAGCTTAAAAAATAAGTTAATAGGTGTTCAAGCGTTTTTTCATCAATCCAATTCAAGGGGCCCATGGGGAGGGGTGAAATTCTGGTAAAAATAATTGAAAGAAAATGTCCTGCCTGGCTCATTCACTCATCACGCCCAGCGAAAACTATTAAAGTTGGAAACATGAAATTTTGGGAATATGTTCACTGTATGTCGATAACGTCAACTAAGGAATGATTTTTGTTTATTCGGGCTTTAAAGAGGTGTTAAGGGGGTAAACGTGCATTTCATTGAATAACGATATCTCATGATTTGTTTCTTTGGGGATGTGATATTCGGTATATAATCTTATCATTAAAAATAATCAGACATATATCTAAGGGTTTATCGATGTGGTGTATATTATGAGGTGAAAGGGGTGAAAATTGGGGGTTGAGGGATTCTCAACGGAGCGTGTATCTCTGAAACGACATAGGCGAGAAGTTTGAAATGCGGCGGGAAAAAACAGCTTAAAATAAAACTAAATAGTTGTTCGACCGTTTTTTCATAAATCCAATTTAAGGGGTCCTTGGAGAGGGGTGAAATTCTGGGGGGAAAAACAGGAAAGAAAGTATCCTAACTGATTGACTCACTCACTCACTCATCAAACTCAGGGAGAAAACAGCTTTAAATAAGTAAATGGGTGTTCGACCGTTTGTTTCATAAATCCAATTTAAGGGGTTCATGGGGAGGGGTGAAATTATCAAAAATAAATGAAAGAAAATTTCCTGACTGACTCACTCACTCCATCATCGCCCAGCCAAAATTATTGAAGTTAGAAACATGAAATGTTGGGGATATGTTCGGTGTATGTCGAAAACGTCCACTAAGGAAAGAGTTTTGGATATTCAGGTTCTAAAGAGGTGTTAAGGGGGTAAACGTGCATTTCATTGAATAACAATATCTCACGAGTGGTTTCATTTGGGGATGTGATACTTTGGCATATATACTAATCATTAAAAATAAGCTGACACATGTCTAATGGTTTTTCGATGTAGTGTATATTATGAGGTGAAAGGGATGAAAAGTGGGGGTTGAAAGATTCCTAACGGAGCGTGTATCCCTTAAACGACATAGGCGAGGAGTTTGAATCTCGGAGGAAATCAATCAGCTTAAAAATAAATAAATAAATAAATAAAATTAATAGGTGTTCGACCGTTTCTTCTTAAATGCAATTTAAGGGGCCTATGGGGAGGGGTGAAATTCTGGGAGAAAAACTTCCACTAAGGAAGGATTTATGGATGTTCACTCTCATCGACCAACCAAAACTAATAAAGCAAGAAGAATGATATTTTGGGGATATGTTTGTTGTGTGTCGAAAACGTCTACTAAGGAGGGATTTTTGGATATTCAGGTTCTAAAGGGGTGTTAACGGGGTTAAACCTGCATTTCATTGAATAACAATATCACACGACTATGACGCGAGCGAAGCGAGGCTAAAAATGAGATGGTGTGTGTCTGTGTATTACTCAATCACGCAAGTAACACTGGTCCGATTTACATGAATTTTACATTGAAGTATCTGATTTACCTGGTTAACATACAGGTTACTTTTGATTTCAATACTTTGCACTATTTAAAATAGCGACCATTTTAGTGACGTCACTACACCCTTTGGTTTCAAACTTTCATATTTCCATTTCAAATAAAAAGAAAACGCTGAGAAATAGCAAACTTTTGATGGCATATACGAGGTTTAAAATTACATTTTCTATCCGAAAGGTATCTCCAACGGTTAGCGAGTAAAACCTAAATTTGTGCTATAAAACACGGTCAACGCCTAGCGGTGTAGTTGGACAAAATGTTCCATCCTTAATCTCCCTCTGCACAGCACCTCGCCTATCCCCTGTTTTAACTGTCACCTTCACATTTTAATTTATTTATGACAAGTAGCGAAGCACGGGTACTTCAGCTAGTAATATATAAAAACACCCATCACGCTCTATAATTTTTTTAAAACGTAACTCCCACGCAAACTGCCGAAAACTGCACAAAAAATTTAAAAGTGATTTTGGAATATTAAAAGTTAGTATATTCGAATATAATTCAATAATTTCAAAAGAGTATTTACTAATAACCCAGAAAATTAATTTTAAAAATCTTCTATTCTATGGCAAACACCCTGAGCAGGATAATTATTACCATTCCAGCTGAAATATATTTACTCAAGTGACCAAAACCATGATTAACATTGTATTTCAGTTACATACCAACGTTTACAAATCTCTTATTTTCAATAGAAACACCTTCTTCTGTAAAACAGTGCATTTCTTTCACTCAACACAACCGAATTGGCGAGCACGTGCACTATGGAGACCATTGGGATATATGTTTCCCACCCTTGGTTTCTGATGACAGTATAAATCAAATTAATGGGTTTTAAATATTTCTGTGCAGCTAACTTGTGGATGCATGTGAAACTGCTTGAAATGCAAGGGGTGGGAAGATTCTCTCCCTAACACTGTTCTATAAATACATGGTGGGATGATCCCAAGGACCTATAAAGGGTTAAATGGAAAACAAGATTGAACAGAATAAGAAATGTAGAAATTAGAAAAGAACTTAATCAGGAAAGTATGAGAGAGGGTAGAGAAAAAGAGACTACCAAAAGGTTACCAAAAATAATGGAAGAGCTTAAGATCGATGGAAGAAGACCTCGAGGGCGTCCAAGAATGCGCTGGAGTACAGGAGTGAGATACCGTGCAGAGAGAAGAGGAGTTAATTGGCATCAAGTGGAGGAAAAGTGGTGGGAAGATTGAATAAGAGGCCTCATAAACACCCAGACCCGGCAATAGCTGGAATGGGATTTGGATATGTATGTAGTATGGGAAATACATATCTCCTGACCATTCGCAACCTAAGATCTAGACTTAGACTGCGGTTACTAAGAAGCTTTTCCATTTTGATGAATAAAACTAACCGATTCAGTTTCTAATGTAAGTGAACAGAAATCTGAAATCGACTGGCTGCGTAGAGCAGCGGTAACGTCGCAGGATCAAATCCTCTCGCAATCAGTTTGTATTTGATGGTGCACATATACGAGGGAGCTGTGTCAGTAAAAATCCCTTTCGGGGCAGTATTCTGCCATCCATGTGACCCTAAATGCATCAGTAGTTAAAATGAACGTAAAACCCATAACGTTATTATTAGATCAGTAATCAACTAATTGTTTTATCTGATATTGAAGTCAAGAGAGATGAGCACGAACAATTAATGCGCCTTTCAAAGTGTTAATAATAGCTATCCATCATTACTCTATCATTTGTTTCTAAATGCGGCCAGAGGGTACAACAATTAACAGCCCATAGAACTAGAGATAACGTATCGCCACACAAATCACGTGCTGAGCGCATTGTCCCACGTTCATTCTGAATTAACAATTTCTGTCAGCCTCAATTTTGTTTTATATTTAAACATCGTTAAGGGAAAAATTAAACTGATAAATAACTTATCGCCAATGTCATTCTCAAAATTATCATTATAGTAACTGACGATGATTGGTTTATGATCGGTACAAGGGACGTAATCCCGAATTTCTATCACAAATTCTGAAAGGATTTCCGTCTAGAAAACCGTTTTATACAAGGCATTGCAGTATTGGAGATCCAATATAGTATTGATGAGGTTGAGAGCTATATACTGGTAGTTGTTAACCCACCCAATACTAAAGTTACGGTGTGCAAAAAGATGAGTAAACTAGAAAAGAATGAAAAGTGGCTCATGAATGGGTCATAATTAGGTGTGAAAGCTCTGAGTACCTAAGGATGCTATTAGCAAGTAGTGGAAAATGGACTGAGCAAAATTGAAAGAACAAGCATCGTTGGCGAGTGCCAAAGTCGTTGAAAGTAAGATACCAAATATTGACTGTAAAATCCATAAAATAGTACATTATGCAACGAGCCTATCATGGCAATAATTAAGACACGAGTATGTTTATAAAACGGGTGAAGCGAGTTTTATAATTTCCATACGAGTGTCTTGATTACCATTAAAGGCGTGTTGCATACGACGATAATTATAACTATGTTATGTTCGAACATAAATATCCATAAAGTTCTGTCGAGATTTCGCCAGTTTTATGTACTGAACAGAGCGCATGGGACGCAGAGAATACCTTGTATTCGACCATGACCTCCTCGAATACCCCTCTATGACACTAGCCACGCAGTTAAATTTAAAATAGGACACCGTGGAAGTCAGCGCAGGTGCGATGCTATCCTTATCTAATTGGTCACACAACTGTTTCTTGAGCTCTGATTGGTGGGAGAAACTGTATCATAATGAAAACTTGTACTATGCTGAGCCTCATTATAGTACAATTTTCTGACATATAATATTTACATTTCACCAGGGTCGAACATAAATATATGTATTTAATGCACTTGTCATATCAAAAGTATTACATGGAGGTATTTACCTTAATATCAAGGAATGCCTTGTGAATGTCCACCTCAGTAATGGCTATATCACCAGGGATGTTTGTTTCGTGTGTAGTGTCCGAATGAGTGGAACAGTTGTTAGGCACGCCAAATGTATTATCAACGATGTTGAAATAACGCGAAAGCGCATTAAGATATTAAGTGGACCCAACGGATTCACCTTAGCCTTTTTTGTCAGTAAATGGATCTTGCAACAATTGCAATATACAGTACATTTAAGCGTTATGTTAATGAAATTTTCAAGATAGGCTATATTCATTTCAGCATAAATGTGAAATACTGGAACCCCAGAATTACTGTAGTAAAATTATTATTAAGAAAATTACCAACTGGAACAGAACTTATGCTCTTAATGGTTAATTGGGAAGAATTAATGCTTTCAAGAATTTTTTCTCAAGCTAGTGTCAGCGTTCCGTGTGTCATTTAACTCGTTAGTTAGTATAGCACCCTTTACCAAGACGCTGGGTAATGCGTACAAACAATATCTTTTTCTGAGTTAATGCAGTATTACCTCTCTCAATCGGTGTACAAAAATTCTGGTTGGCTACTCACTTGAAGCTGTCAGACAGGCATTCTTTCTTTTACAATAGAGATTCAATACCCCACATTAGATTGGCACTGATCGTGGTATTTATGCATTGCAATGGTCTTCTCATCATGCACTGAGCAGTGTCTTGTGCCAAAGAAACTGACGAGCCTATTCGCACACTAGGAAGAAATGACTGTAAATAGACTCATATTACTGAAAAATCATGAATTCTTCTGAATTAAGTTAAAAACCAATCACCACATTGAAAACTCATCTCACCTCATCTTTGACCCAATAAAGCGGGAATAATAAGGGGTGGACATAAATAAATAGCCTAAATAAATAAATAAATACAATATTAATTGTATTAATGGGGATTGAAGATAAATGTGGAGAAGAGTAAAACAGTGGTGATGAATAGAGATAAGAAAGAAGGAAAAGGAGTAATCAAAGTAGGAGATCAGGAATTGGAAGTGGTGAAACACTTCAAATACTTGGGAAGCGAACTG
Organism: Meconema thalassinum; assembly: GCA_946902985.2. Classification (NCBI taxonomy): domain Eukaryota; kingdom Metazoa; phylum Arthropoda; class Insecta; order Orthoptera; family Tettigoniidae; genus Meconema; species Meconema thalassinum. The sequence continues at coordinate 880,178,891 of OX336390.1, forward strand.
GCTGAAGATGGAAGACTAGATTTGGAAATTAGCAGAAGAATACAACTCGGGAGTGCTTTCTACCAACAGGTACGGGGACTAGTATGGAACAAGGATATACCAATTAAGGCTAAAAAAGTTATGTACAAAGCATATTATGTTCCTATAATGACATATGCAGCAGAAACTTGGACAATGACTAAGAGGGATGAGAGCAGAGTACAAGCAGCAGAGATGAGATTCCTGAGAAGTATGGTCCAGAAAACGAGGAGGGACAGAGTGAGAAATGAAGATATACGGAAAGAACTGGGAGTACAGAAACTAAATGACAAACTGGTGCAAAACAGATTGAGATGGTTTGGACATGTTAAACGGATGAATGAAGTAAGGCTACCAAGAAGAGCACTGGAACGACGGATGACAGGGAAGAGAGGACGAGGAAGACCAAGAATACGTTGGATGGACTCGGAGGAGAATAGTATTAGAAAACGGAACCTGGATTAGAACACTGTGTCGGAAGAGGAATGGTGGAACGACAGAACAAAGTGGAGAGGAACCATATTTGCCCCCACCCAGTGTCAGCTGGAAAAGGGGAAATGAAGATGATGATGAATATTAATTTTTTAACTAGATGAAACCCGTCAAAACATGACGGACAATGGAAATATGTATTTACTGAAGAAGCTTCTTATATAAGTTACATTCTTTGTACGATTACTTTTTAGCACTATTGCAACTTAAAGGGCGTCAAAGGATAGCACTCTCAACATTGCAACATAATGCTGGTCATGACTGAAAACGTGATGAGGTAAAGAGCCCAATACGTTCCATAGTTTCTCCTTGAGCTTGTTTGATTGTGATAAAGTAGGCCGAGCGAATAAGACATTGTTGCCTATTAAAAGAAAATGTACTGTACCTGCAAGTGTTTTATCGGAAGGTGTTAAATCAAGTCGTAGGATTTGAGCTCTCTGCCTAATATTACTACACCTATTATATCGGAATCGAAGCAATTTCTTACATATTTCTTACAATTTATATATTTCCATATATGAGTCCTTGGGAAACATTCAGATTTCTAAGGAGCATAACTATGGCTCAAACGTTCGGAGTATGTGGAAGCGAATCACTTAATTCCAAGGAATTGAAGAATTCTATAATAGGGAAATGAAGTAGCTGGCTTTCATCTTCAGTATCCAATTTGTTAACGCTGATGTATGTGTTTGAACTACTGGACATAAGTTCAATGACTCTTAAATTAATATCATTACATTGTTGCAAATTGGCAAATACATGTATTATACTGTATATTCCAGCATATCAATTTTACCATCACAACAGTAAAGGCCAAAATAACCACGCGTAGATTTTACGCAAGAGAAATACAATTTAGAACAATGTTTACATTTGATCGTCAAAGACCTTACACTGTACTGCATAATATCTGGAATTGTTTCTGAAATGGCCTATTTATATTGGATTTTAAATGTGGCTTCGTATTATTCGATAACACTATAGTGTCCTGCAATAACGGAGCCGCAAAATATTAAATGGCAAATAATACTTCCATTGCCGAAATCAACTGCGTAGTTAGACTCAGTACTCTAAACAAATAATCATTAAACAATTGTCTTATACAATGAAGTTCAAGATGACCGTCCAGAGACTTTCATACTCAAGTTGGTTGGTGAGGACAATGCGATGAGACTGATCGCTTAAAATAAATTCCTTATAATTGTTCCTGCCAACGAAATTTTTGCAATAGCTTGAAAACGCAGCTCAGAATGACGTTCTTAATTTTGTTATAAACAGTACAAAACTGCTCTAAATAAGCAATTTCCATCACCTGTTATAGGTTATGGCGGTACATTTTGCAGGGGAACATAGAATCACTTCGCCAACTACTGGAATGACCATAGGCCTATACTCAATACTCACTTCGGCAGTCACCCTAATGGAGGCAGTTTTTGAATTCTATGTCCCGTGCATGTCAAAAATCGTATTAACACATGAAAGCCCACCCATTCTTGGCTATCGCCTCGGAGACCCGAGTTACATTTCCTGCTCTGCCAAGAAATTTAATTCGGGTCTGAGGGCAAAAACGGGGCGCATTCAGTCTCTTGAGGTATAACTAAGAAGAGGAAGGTTTGATTCCCACCTCGACAATCTTGGATGTGGTTTTTCGTGGTTTCCCACTTCCACTCAAGGCAAATACCGGGATGGTTCCTTACTTAAGGCCTTGGCCGTCTCTTTGCCATTTCCCACCTTAATTACAAATACACACATTAATGCAGCCATCACAATAACGCAGGTTATCAGAGAAAATTTTACACATACACACCAAAGTACACGGGGCTGAGTGACCACGATGTCGGAGCCCTTCAAACGAATTATGTGTGCCAAGTGTCTCTCGTGGCGAAAGCAATTGTAGACACGCACGAGTGCCTGGAAAACTTCTTTTTTCTTTAATAATTTAAGAGTATATCAACGATGCATAATTATAACTTTTAGTCTAGGACGCTAATAATTTGACCTCCGAAGCATTGGGAAGAATTGCAATATTGAGGTACATAAACAACATAGCCTACACAATCAAATGTTAGTTAATGTTCTTCAACATTTCCCTTCTTAAATATTCCCCTCCTTTATAATTCTCCATCACGTGAAAACGCGCCATGTCTTGTGTTTTAAATATAGCGATGCAATGGTGCTGCCATCTGTTGTCAGTTACAGGAAATATATGGGCGAGGTACTGCCATCTGTTGTCAGTTACTGGAACTGATTGCAGATATTCGAACGGCGAATTGAGGACAACAGTTAGCTCTCTTGATCACATGCTGTAATGCAATGGTGAAACGGAAATAAAACATATTGAGAGGGAATGTAGAAATATGTATCTTTAACAGACATAAAACCTTACTAATACTCCTTGATTAAACAATATTTCAGTGGTAAAAAAAAACTGGCGAGTGATGGGATCGAACCTGTGCTCCTTGGAACCACAGTCAGTCGCCTTAACCACATAGCTACTCGCGCACTCTCATTCAGCAGCAGACAAAAGCATTCACTACATTCAAAAGCTGCTGTCTGAAGGAAATAATACATTTCGTTATCAAAAAAATCAATGTTGCACATTCGTATACGTTCATACTGTTATTATATTTTATAGTCATAACTTGGCTAATGTATGATTTCAATTACATGGAAGCTTATTAAATAACTTACATTTTAATGGACTTCTCACCGCCATTTTGTCATGAACCCAGGCGGATTGTGCGCATGCGTGAGGGATAGGAATTCTGCTATTTTCTATATTAATTTAAAAATATACCGTAATATATTTGTTTATTTTAGAGACACTCTGCAAAACTACAGACCAAGAGCTTTCGTTAGAGTGCTCTACGAAGTAAATCGGTTCTGTCGTTCTCTCAATCTCGTGATAACAAAAATCACCTTACTGTTTTAAATATATAGATTGTGTGCAAAATTTCTGGTTTCATCAGGAAACACAGATATTTCACTTACTTTTCTTGGTGTATTATTTTATGTTGTTGCTGTTGTTAGTTTGTTATAGATGAGACGCAGCCCCATTTAGTTGGATGTGTGTTGAACATGTCTATTTACCTGTATTCATGTGATGCATGTATTAGTGTGTGTAACTGTATTAGGGAGAGGGATGTAGGTGGTGCCCTGGGACTTGAAAACTGATAGTACCCCGGCAATTGCCTGGAGGGGCTGTGGAAAAACGTGGGGGAAGCTCACACTCAGGATAGCCGCTGTCAGCGACGGGATTAGAACTACCAATCTTCGGACTTGCTGCAGCTGCCCTCGCAGCCGTGGTGCACGATTTACTGAGCACGGCTACGCCACGGGGTGTTCATTTATACACGTCCGTCAGGATACAAAAACCGGACCCATGCTGTACAGAGGAAGGAGAACATCCATATTGCAACAGTAAATTTTAGACGGATTGATGTTAGCTGCCACTTAAAACTTAATAGGAGACGTTCTCTAAGTTCGCTCAATGTTCCGTATTCACTCGCTACAATTTATTGCTCTGGGTTTCAGTCGTCCCGAGCGCCGCTTTAACAGAATATTCCTCGGGGATTGAGCAGATGGCACGTGATCGATCGACTGTTATCTCAGCTGATTACTAAGGCCAGTATTCATTGCGCTAAGTGGACATTAAATGGTCTCGAGCGCTGTTCACCTCGCGAGGTGGAGTTCACAGTGTTAATGTATTGTCTGCCCCGGCCAACCGATAGTCAACTGTTAGGTAATAAACATTGGACCATTCTGTCTGTACTTCTCTATGACCCTCACTGTAATGTCAATAGGGCTCTATGAAGGGGATCGCGTGTATTTGCATTATATGACTAGCCCGAAATGGAAAGGCTGATGCTAGAGCGCTCTAACTACTGCACGTTGTTGTTGTTGATTAATTTAGGAGGTAGGACATCCTGATCATTTAGCTCCGTGTACTTCAGTGTATAATAATAATATTAATAATAATACCGGGTGAGTTAGCCGTGGTCGTTACGGCATGTAGTACTGGGATTCTATTAAAAGTTGGCAATATACCGTTTTCGAGGTCGCTGAATTCGTTTCTGGCATCGTCTAAAGTGTACGATATTTGGGGGTAAATATATAGGGGTGAGGGGTAAGATGAGGTGTAAAAATGGCCGAAAGCAACACAAGAATCATCCATTTTTGGTAGTAAAAATCACGATTTGGATGTGTATATGACAGTTTATGACAGGGGTAAACATACTATTTAAAACTGGATAAAATATGAATATCAATGAGACTTTCAATCAAGTATTCTTGTTACACCGTATTTGAGGGAATAGACGAAGTCACTGTATGTAAAATCATCCAGATTAAAATGTATATTAAATTGTTATTAAACATAGAACAACGAAATATGCACAAAAAATAACATTTATTTTCTAAAAATAAAAAAATATTCGTCAACATCATACAAACAATGTCTTTAAAACAAAATGTAATTTTACAGTCACCGGGTGAGTTAGCCGTGGTCGTTACGGCATGACTGCTGGCAGTCGCTCACATCCGGGAGGCGAGGAGGATCGAATCCCCCCGCCGGCAACCCTGAAGATGGTCTTCTGTTGTTTTCCATCTTCCTTCCAGGCAAATGCCGGCGTTCGTCCCTAACTATAGGCCACAGCCACTACCTTCCAACTCCTCGACCTTCCTTTCCAACTTTCCTCCCCAACGGTACTTGTAGCTCACCCATTGGGTGTCCGTCTCGAAGCAGCTACAAAAACTGGCGAGCCGAACATGTCCTCGGACACTCCTGGCACCAAAAGCCATACGCTAAAAAATACAGTCCTGTTAATGACGTAGTTTTAATAAACATACTTCACACACGAAAATAATATTATTTCTCTAGAAAAGCATGGAAATAAAGACAACATATTATACCCTTGGAAAATAGCATGTAGACAAGATTCAAAATTTCGGGGTCGTAATGGATTCTTGTGAATGTGATTTAGAGGTTTTGCTATCAACATAACTTCCAGGGTTCATAAGGTTAACTTATTATTATTACAAAGCCAAGAAAACAACAGGATCTACTAACAAATGAAATTTAATAACTGAATCAAACATAAAAACACTTAACGATAAACCACCCTTATATTGTTCACTCGCACGTGAACAGATCTGACACTGACCAGCCTGACGTACCATGATAACACGGCATGACAGCTGTCAAACAAGCATTGTGACTGCAATGTCACTTAATTCAAAGTAACAAAGAAACGGATCACAAGATCCAAAAATAACAAACAAATAAAATAGTACAAGAATTTAATATTTATGAGCGACACGGGTTTTAAGACTAGTTCAAGTAATGAGCATTTTGACGGGCGCTCGTTTCCGACCAAAACAGTCGGTTCGGGAACGAACTCCGTACTGCGAAGGACGAATTACGGAAATGTGGGAACAACAATTACATAATTATATACACTACTGACATGCTCTAACCTTAGATTACCACAACCAAATACACGTGTGTATTATTTAAAATAAGGGCTGCGGAATTACCGTCTTATACCTTAAACACTAGGAAAGCATAACATGACATGAACAAGTTTGGCCGGTTGCCAAATTATATTTATAATGAATACAATGGCCTTGAAAATAAGAGCCAACAACAACAAAATACAAATTTTAATTTGCACGCCAGAAAATTTGGCGTTTTAAAACAATGAACAAATAAGTCGTAGTAATGATAAAAGAAACTTGGATCGACAACATGGCAACTCCCCAAATTAAACCAAATAAAATAACCTTAACTCATTAGGCTTTAAAGCAAACATAACGTGTCATAACCGAGCTGGAGACAGCCGGGCCTGTTATCGCATCTCCGAGTGAGTGGTTGATTTCTTCCCCCATGTAGTAATTAGTGCCACACTAAATATAGATTCTGGCCCATAGCCAGCGTCCAGCACCTTTGCTAATCGCCACCTGTTAAACGCGTACAAACAAAATATCACATTATCTCAAAACATCCTCTCAGGGATTTTTAAGAATACATCTCCAGGTCAAACTTACCCCCATGGGTAACTAATTTGCCGGCATGATGTCGCAGTCAAGGACAGGCTTTACCTTTCCACCCAAACACACATGGCATATTTCTCGAAGATCTCGTCGTAGCATGAATCAGCACACCCCCTCAGATAAATGACACACGTCATGTCCAAATGACAATAAAGAATTAATAACTGGAATCAGACTTAGCCCGAGTTATCAAAGCAACAAAACACTAATTTTCCCCCCACGTAGTAATTAGTTTAACATATCATTAATTCAGTCCATTTATCATTGTCGTTCCTAGGTTCTCATTCATGGCTACACTTTTTATTGATACGTCAATCATATGCGGCCATTTCGCTATAAGAATTACGTATACATAGGGACAACATTTAAGTTACAAAATTTTACTGTACAACAATTGTCACGCAATGCCAAAATTTACTACACGCATGTCAGTTAAGAAATCAAACCCTAAAATTTAAATTAAACCACAAATATAAAATCTGTACAAAGTTCCACACATCTCTCGCGATTCCCCTTGTCCAAAATCAATAAATCAATTTTTTAATACTCATCACTTAAACTGCTTTCCAGAGGCCTTCCGCCTCGTCATTTCCCACCATTAGGCCGTTAGCCCATAACACTGATGGTAATGGAGGATGAAGCTTGTTGTCTTCTCTCCATGGTCGTAATCTTGCTGCTGTTAAAACACAATTAAATTAAAGTTTTTAAACTGTTCTATCTGCGTTCTGAGTATTTTATTTCCTCATATCGTCCTATGCAGAATCGTGGACTTTCCCTATTCTATGGCTAATTGCCATCTCACAATTAATGAAATTTATAACTTCGTTGTCGACACACAACTAGAATTTTAAAACCATACCATCTTAAGGACGTCTTAAATGACTGTCAAAGAATAATTAGGAGTGCCCCGGTTCATCTCAGACATTTGTATATATACAGAAAGCCTAAAGTTTCAATGGTGGGAGAAAATAGCTCCTCAATATTTTAAGTAATGGGCCTATAATTATGTGTGACCTCTCAAAAATCTTGTATTTTCTCATAGGTCGCGAATCTGCCGTCGAACACGCAAACCGATCGCTAGATCTTTTTATAACCGAATGCCGCGCAAAACACACTGACGCTATGTTCTGGCGTCATGTTTTCTTATTGGTCAGATAAGTTGGCGTCGGAGTTCTGACCTTACAAATCCCGCCCTTATTTTGACGTCACGACTATTCTCCTCTCTCTCACTCCTTGCCTTGTACCCAGCATTTTGGCCTGTCGATGGTCACGTACGCCACAGCGTCATATCTGATTTTCTCAGAAATATAAGAATAGCATTGGTTGTGAAACTGTCGGTAGTTTCCAGTCAGCACGTAGCCCGTCTTACCAAGTCCAGATTGCTTGCTACATCAATTTTGCTCAAATATCCAGCATATCATGTATTTAGCATTTCCAGCGATTTTAATAATATGAAACATTATTATTGGACACAATGATAAGGGTTCATCTGACCCCTAGTTGATGAAATTCGAACTCAATATGAAGTCGAATTTCACATCCCCTACTTTTCTGGCTCAAATTTGAAGTTGCTGGTCACCCTCAAAATATAATGACTGTCCGCCTCTGTCTGTTTCAGTAGCCGTCTCGCTCCAAACTCATTAGGAAATTCCTGTACGCTTATGCCCTCCGGCCTCTTTCCTCGCTACTCGTCTCCCCTCTCACTCTTTCAAAACATCAACATTGCTCATTAACGACTTCCGCCTGAATTTGTAAACACGTCAGAGCCGTCTTTCGAGCGCATTCACCACTAGAGTACCCCCGTATCTTTTGTTGTATGTTATCATGCGAATGTATAATTTGCTGCAGTTAAAACACAATATTTCTCGGTTCGTATGGCTCTCTCTGATGATACAATTTTAAATTTGAAATATTATACACTGCCATGTTTCCTGTGCTCACCTCTCGGACTCTGTAGGCGTTGTTACCTAAATTCGTAACCCCTAGTTGAACTTCCTTAAGCCGCTCCTGTCTCTTCTCCATTTTACCGTGATGTCATCTCCTTCTTCTCCCCCGCTTTGCCATCTTCTTCCTTCTCCCTTCTTCTTCTCCTATTCCCGTACAATAACTTTTTTTTTACCATATTTCGAGACCCTTGCCTGACACGGCCTGCGAATCTCTCCTGCTATTCTTCTGTTTCCTATTGTCGGCTGCTCTATTTTCTTCTTCTCCATGCAGCTCCTCCAAATATCTCTGGGTTTCTACATGCATGGCCTCCAACATTTGATGCGTTCCGTTTTCCTCCTCGTGGTTGTCGGGATTCTTCCGCCGATCTATTGCTCTTTCCCATTTATCCTTTTTGTTTCCCTCTATGTTACGTGGATTCTCCAGGTCCTGTTGTGACTCAGCGTGTCTCTCGTTCCAATTTCTCTGATCACCCCTTGGATCCGATTGTTCGTTAAACCGCTGGTTATCCTGTGCGTTATGTTGTTGGTTGTAACGCCTATTGTCCCTGGGCCTATATTGTTGATTATAGTGTCCTCCACGCCATCCCCGATTATAAGGTGCGTTATTATTATTATTCCTATTGTATGACGTTTGGTATCTCCTATTATCTCGCCACTGCTGATTGTTTGTGTTCCGGTAGCGGTTAGTTTCTTCCTGATTGCTATGGTTTCTGTCCCTATTTTCGTATCTCGGTTGAGATCTTGGCTCATATTCTTCGGTGCTCTGCCGTCTTTGATTATTCCCAGTGTTTGTAGCTTGCGACCTCGTGTTTTTGTTCGGTGTCTTGACTACTTCGACTGCATTAACTAACTCTATCTGTCTCTTCTCTCTCGGGTTGATGTAATTAGTGGTTTCATCTATCCTCCTTAATACCTCTTCTGCCTGGACCACGGTCGTAATATTTGCCGCCACCAAGAATTGCTGAACGCTAATAGGCATCTGCTTTCCTATAGTAGTTATTAGCTCCATTTCGCTCGGGGGATTATCAAGATCTTGCAATTTGACAAGTTGCATGGCGAAAAAATCTGCATATTTCGTCTGATGCGTGGAATGGTATTTGCGCGAGTATAAGTCCATTCGCAAGCTTTGTTGATATGACTCACTCCAGTATTTGCTTAGGAAGGCCTTGTGGAAACCTTCCATTGATTTAAATGTGTTCTTAAATCCAAGATACCAGGTAAGTGCTGAACCCGCCAAAAAAAATTCAACCATTCTTAATTGTCGCGTTGAGCTAACATTTTGGTCCGAAAAATATTCTGTCAGTTCTCTTAAGAAAGCTTTAGGTGTCCCTCCGCTCTCTGGTAAAAACTTATTCGGTTTAAATTCGTTTCCACGGATAACTTGTATAACTTGCGTGGGAAGTTGTGTGTTTTGAGGTGTCGAGCTACGACCCTCATAATTCTGGAATGCTTGCGTGTCTATCGTTCTTGGACTTTGCCCAAGCTCGTGGCTGTCTACTGTGTGCTCTCTTTCCGCATTCTCCCCTTTCCCCTTTTCCATTAGTGTCGCAAACATCGTATTATGTCCAAGTGACTGCAACTCCGATTTTATCATGCGGTCCTCTTGAATTTGAAATCTTAACTTCATATTTTCTTCTAACGCCTGTATTTTCGCGTTATTTTCCCCTAGCTTCTTGCTTACTGCGAGCCGTTCATCTTTCGAATCAGCGCTCATCTTGGTCCAATCTTTTCTAATAGTATCCTTCAATTTAACAATGTGTTTTTCGACTTCCTGTTGATTAGCCTCCTGATTATCTTCGAGTTTATCTATCCTTTCTCCCAGAGAAATGTTGTTCTGTTCTAATGTTTGTTTAATTTCTTCCTGGTCAATTTCTAACTTTTTCCATTTCTCAATCGATTGTATTTCTAATTTGTTGAGTTCCGTCACTAAGCCCGTGATATTGTTATCTACTGTAATTATCTGATCTTGCATACCCTGTGTCCCTCGTTCGATCTTCTCAAACCTTTTTTCTAAGTTTGTGTGTGCTTCTTTAATCTCAGATGAGTTGGTCAAACACGCTTGCTCGATTTGTGCTAGTTTTGCCATAACAGTCTCATCCATTCCTTTTATTTCCTTTTTAAACGAATCTTCGATACCTTTTATTATTCCTAATTGTTTGGTATTGTTAGTGCTAACGTCCTTTGCTAATTGGATTAGCTGTTCTTTTGTGTGCTCTTTGATTTCTACCGTTAGCGCAGCTAGATTTTGAGTGTTCCTTTCGTCTTGTGCGTTTAACATTTCATTGTTCTTCTCAGACTGCCTATGTAATTGTTCACTAACCAGAATGTTTTGTGTAGCGATTTTCTGATTTATATTCTCGTTAACTTCAGATAGTTTTGTGTTTAACTGTGTCTGTACTTCTTCCGATTGTTTATTTATAGCAGCTAACTGTGTCTGCATTTCTATACTATTTGCCGCTAACTGTGTCTGCGTTTCTTCACTATTCGCCGCTAACTGTGTCTGTATTTCATTGGTCATGTCCTTTCTCATCTCACTAAGTTGTTCTCGCGTACGAGCGGATGCTAATTCAATCACTTCGCGGATTTCTCCAAGAGTTGCCATCACAACAATAATATATTTGAGACATAGGGAAATGACATAAGGGTGGAGCCATGGATACGCGCGCTCACATATATTAAATATACACACATTAACCCTTTACATACTCAGTTCATTTACTTTAAATTACTCCAACAAACTATAGCATCACTGAGTATAATTTACTTATTATTCCATTTAATTTTTAACCCTTTGATTCAGTTATAATCTTCCTGACCTTATTTCACTTACAAATATTAACCAATTAATATAGTATTAATTAGTTTTTAAGGTCTAACCTGCCTGTAAAATAATTCTCTGAGTTTGGCTTTTCTACACAAAGCTAATTTAATTTTATTGGGCGCCTGGAACAGTTTGTTCTAATTTTAATCAAAGTTCAAACACTTAACTTGTTCCACATTTACTTTATTGCAAACTCCATGACTTTATATTTTCAAACATTTGGCGGTACTATCTTCGCCTAACTTACGTTAATAAACTTATCACATGCCGGTGATCTATTTTTTTTTACTCTAAAACACAAATGCCACACGTTCGGAAGCCAAAGTAACTCTTATATACCCTTGGAAAATAGCATGTAGACAAGATTCAAAATTTCGGGGTCGTAATGGATTCTTGTGAATGTGATTTAGAGGTTTTGCTATCAACATAACTTCCAGGGATCATAAGGTTAACTTATTATTATTACAAAGCCAAGAAAACAACAGGATCTACTAACAAATGAAATTTAATAACTGAATCAAACATAAAAACACTTAACGATAAACCACCCTTATATTGTTCACTCGCACGTGAACAGATCTGACACTGACCAGCCTGATGTACCATGATAACACGGCATGACAGCTGTCAAACAAGCATTGTGACTGCAATGTCGCTTAATTCAAAGTAACAAAGAAACGGATCACAAGATCCAAAAATAACAAACAAATAAAATAGTACAAGAATTTAATATTTATGAGCGACACGGGTTTTAAGACTAGTTCAAGTAATGAGCATTTTGACGGGCGCTCGTTTCCGACCAAAACAGTCGGTTCGGGAACGAACTCCGTACTGCGAAGGACGAATTACGGAAATGTGGGAACAACAATTACATAATTATATACACTACTGACATGCTCTAACCTTAGATTACCACAACCAAATACACGTGTGTATTATTTAAAATAAGGGCTGCGGAATTACCGTCTTATACCTTAAACACTAGGAAAGCATAACATGACATGAACAAGTTTGGCCGGTTGCCAAATTATATTTATAATGAATACAATGGCCTTGAAAATAAGAGCCAACAACAACAAAATACAAATTTTAATTTGCACGCCAGAAAATTTGGCGTTTTAAGACAATGAACAAATAAGTCGTAGTAATGATAAAAGAAACTTGGATCGACAACATGGCAACTCCCCAAATTAAACCAAATAAAATAACCTTAACTCATTAGGCTTTAAAGCAAACATAACGTGTCATAACCGAGCTGGAGACAGCCGGGCCTGTTATCGCATCTCCGAGTGAGTGGCTGATTTCTTCCCCCATGTAGTAATTAGTGCCACACTAAATATAGATTCTGGCCCATAGCCAGCGTCCAGCACCTTTGCTAATCGCCACCTGTTAAACGCGTACAAACAAAATATCACATTATCTCAAAACATCCTCTCAGGGATTTTTAAGAATACATCTCCAGGTCAAACTTACCCCCATGGGTAACTGATTTGCCGGCATGATGTCGCAGTCAAGGACAGGCTTTACCTTTCCTTATCATCACTTACACCCAAACACACGTGGCATATTTCTCGAAGATCTCGTCGTAGCATGAATCAGCACACCCCTCAGATAAATGACACACGTCATGTCCAAATGACAATAAAGAATTAATAACTGGAATCAGACTTAGCCCGAGTTATCAAAGCAACAAACCACTAATTTTCCCCCCACGTAGTAATTAGTTTAACATATCATTAATTCAGTCCATTTATCATTGTCGTTCCTAGGTTCTCATTCATGGCTACACTTTTTATTGATACGTCAATCATATGCGGCCATTTCGCTATAAGAATTACGTATACATAGGGACAACATTTAAGTTACAAAATTTTACTGTACAACAATTGTCACGCAATGCCAAAATTTACTACACGCATGTCAGTTAAGAAATCAAACCCTAAAATTTAAATTAAACCACAAATATAAAATCTGTACAAAGTTCCGCACATCTCTCGCGATTCCCCTCGTCCAAAATCAATAAATCAATTTTTTAATACTCATCACTTAAACTGCTTTCCAGAGGCCTTCCGCCTCGTCATTTCCCACCATTAGGCCGTTAGCCCATAACACTGATGGTAATGGAGGATGAAGCTTGAGGTCTTCTCTCCATGGTCGTCATCTTGCTGCTGTTAAAACACAATTAAATTAAAGTTTTTAAACTGTTCTATCTGCGTTCTGAGTATTTTATTTCCTCATATCGTCCTATGCAGAATCGTGGACTTTCCCTATTCTATGGCTAATTGCCATCTCACAATTTATGAAATTTATAACTTCGTTGTCGACACACAACTAGAATTTTAAAACCATACCGTCTTAAGGACGTCTTAAATGACTGTCGAAGAATAATTAGGAGTGCCCCGGTTCATCTCAGACATTTGTATATATACAGAAAGTCTAAAGTTTCAATGGTGGGAGAAAATAGCTCCTCAATATTTTAAGTAATGGGCCTATAATTATGTGTGACCTCTCAAAAATCTTGTATTTTCTCATAGGTTGCGAATCTGCCGTCGAACACGCAAACCGATCGCTAGATCTTTTTATAACCGAATGCCGCGCAAAACACACTGACGCTATGTTCTGGCGTCATGTTTTCTTATTGGTCAGATAAGTTGGCGTCGGAGTTCTGACCTTACAAATCCCGCCCTTATTTTGACGTCACGACTATTCTCCTCTCTCTCACTCCTTGCCTTGTACCCAGCATTTTGGCCTGTCGATGGTCACGTACGCCACAGCGTCATATCTGATTTTCTCAGAAATATAAGAATAGCATTGGTTGTGAAACTGTCGGTAGTTTCCAGTCAGCACGTAGCCCGTCTTACTAAGTCCAGATTGCTTGCTACATCAATTTTGCTCAAATATCCAGCATATCATGTATTTAGCATTTCCAGCGATTTTAATAATATGAAACATTATTATTGGACACAATGATAAGGGTTCAATATATTGAATACTAGCTGTACCCGGCATGCGTTGCAATGCCAATCAAAGAAAGTGTTCGGGTTTTGACTTTGTTAGTTGCAGTGCTTTTGGATTCCCAATATTTTCTTCTTTTTCGGTTAACCACCTCTAAACTATTATTAAAAAATAATTTACTATCTCAGAAACATTCACGGGAGCGTGATCAACAACTCACAAAACTTACATCGCAATTAAATGAATGCTATATGAACGCATACGGGACTGCTGAGACGATTAGAGCGCCGCCTACCATTTGTTGAATATACTCGTACGCTACCTATTGTAAAATGGATTTACTAACTCGAAAACCTTTCCTGGCGTGTACACAACAACTCATCAAAGTTTCATCGCTATCGGATGAATGGCATATGAACGCATACGGGATTTTGTTTAAACGATTCACGCCGTCACTCATTTGTTGAATCTTCTTGTGCGCCACCCATTGAAAAACGGACTTACTAATTCATGAACCTTCGCAGGACTGTACTCAGCTCTCCAAAGTTTTATCACACTCGGATGAATGGTATATGATCGCATACGGGATTTTATTGAAACGATTCACGCGCTGTCGCTTATTAGTTAAATCTACCCGTTTGCTACCAATTGTAAAAGGGATTTACTAAATCAGATACCTTCCCTGGAGTGTACACAACAACTCACCAAAGTTTCATCTCTATCGGACGATTGTAAATGAACGCATACGGGTCTTTGTCGAAACACTTCGCGAGTCGTCGCTCATTTGTTGAATCCATTCGTGCGCTACCTATTGTAACATGGATTTACTAAGCTAGAAATCTTCCCTGAAGTGTACATAACATCTCACCCACGTTTCATCGCTATCGGACAAATGGTATATGAACGCATACGGGACTTTGTTGAAACAATTCCCGCGTCGTCACTCATTTGTTGAATCTACTCGTGCGCTACCTATTGTTGAGTGGATTTACTAAGCCAGAAACCTTCCCTGAGTGTATACAACATCTCACCCAAGTTTCATCGCATTGGGGTGAATGGTATATGAACGCATGTGGGACTTTGTTGAAACAAACACACGCCATTTTGTTGAAGTTACTCGCCCGCCATCTATTGTTAATTGGATCTACTATGCCTATAACTTTTCCTGGCGTATGCACAACAACTCACCGAAATTTGATTGCAATCGGATGAATTGTATATGAACGCATCACCAACACTTATTTGTTTAAACTACTGGTGCGATATCTATTGTTAATTGGATTAACTATGCCTATAACCATCCCGAAAGTGTGCCAAACAACCCACCAAAATTTGGTCGCAATCGGATGAATTTTGGGCTATATGAACGCATCGCCAACACTCATTTCTAAAAATAATCGTTCGCTGTCCATTGTAAATTGGATTGACCATGCCTATAATGATTTCGGAAGTGTTCACAACTCACCAAAGTTTCATAGCAATCGGATGAATTGTATATGAACGCATACGGGACTTGGTTGAAACGATTCGCGTTCCGTCGCTCATTTGTTGAATCTACTTGTGCGATACCTACTCAGCCAGAAACCTTCCCTGATGAGTACACAACATATTACCCAAGTTTCATCGCTATCGGACTAATGGTATATGAATGCATACGGGACTTTCTTGAAACGCTTCCCGCGACTTTGCTCATTTGTTGAATCTACTTGTGCGCTACCTATTGGAAAATGGCTTGACTAAGCCTAAAACTTTCCCTGGAGTGTACACAACAACTTACCCAAGTTTAGTCGCTATCGGACGAATGGTGTATGAACGCATACGGGACTATGTTGAAACACTTCGCGCGTCGTCGCTCATTTGTTTAATCTACTTGTACGATACCTATTGTTAATTTGATTTACTAACCCAGAAACCTTCCCTGAAGTGTACACAACATCTCAGCCAAGTTTCATCACTATCAGACGAATAGTATATGAACGCATACGGGACTTTTTTGAAACGCTTCGCGCGTCGTCGCTTATTTGTTGAATCTACTCGTGCGCTACCTATTATAACATAGATTTACTAAGTCAGAAACCTTGCCTGTAGTGTACACAACCTCTCACCCAAGTTTCATCGCTATCGGACGAATGGTATGTGAACGCATACTGGTCTTTGTTGAAACGCTTCGCCCGTTGTCGCTCATTTGTTGAATCTACTTGTGCGATACCTAATGTTAAGTGGATTTACTAAGCCAGAAACCTTCCCTGTAGTGTACACAACATCTCACCCATGTTTCATCGCTATCAGACGAATGGTATTTGAACGCATACGGGACTTTGTTGGAACGCTTCGCGCGTCGTTGCTCATTTGTTGAATCTACTCGTGTGTTACCTATTATAACATGGATTTAGTAAGCCAGAAACCTTGCCTGTAGTGAACACAACCCCTCACCCAAGTTTCAAAGCAATGGGATGAATGGTATATGAACACATGTGGGACTTTCTTGAAACAAACGCACGCCATTTTGATGAAGCTACTCGCGCGCCATCTATTGTAAATAGGATTTACTACGCCTATTACTTTTCCGGGACTCTGCACAACAACTCACCAAAATTTGAACGCAATCGGACGAATTGTATATGATCGCATCGCCATTACGCATTTGTTTAAACTACTCGCGCGCTATCTATTGTGAAATGGATTAACTATGCCTATGATCATCCCGGAAGTGTTTACAACAACTCACCAAAATTTGATCGTAATCGGATGAATGGTTTATGAACGCATAAAATACGAACACACAGACATTCCTATATACAGTATATATATATATATATTGTAACCGATCAGGGGGCTGAGTATTGATAGCATGCCGAGTCATCTAAGACCTGGGATAAATCGCATACAGAGCATGGATAACATTTACAGTGTTCCCAGTGCCGAGAATTTTATTGGAACGGCGGACGGATGATGGATCCTGAATCGTACTTATTTAGACATTGATGCTACGAAACCAAGAGGGTTTTAATAATAATACTATTTGCTGGGAGAAAGCACTGACAGAGTTCAAGAGGCATTGGTCTACGTGCAGCCAAGACAATGCGAGCGTTTCCGAGAAGCTGAGTGACAGGAGTGGTCATTGTTTCCTCCGCCGAGTTATTGTGAACATTTCAAGTAATATTTACGACCCTGGACCTGAGCTAATCTCCCCCACGCCGAGCATGGGCGAGGCCAGAGTCCCAGAACAATGAGAAAATAGCGCATGATGACCTAATTCTTGATCCACATATCCGGATATTTTGTTAAGAAGCCATATCAGAGCTGAGACCGAGTTGATAATTTAGAAATTTTAATCTCGACTAAGTGTTGAGAATGGCCGGAGTTATGGCGACTTGAAGAGCTAAACCGCGGAGTGATACTTCCTAACCCCCTCCAACATGACGGCATTGGCGCGGGAGTTGGAACTACGTAGACGCGTCATGATGACCTCATCAATTATAAAATATCTGCCGATCGTTTTTCAAAATAAAAGAAGATTTGAAGCCGTCCCAAATCAGAGCTTTAAGGAGAACTTAAGATCACAGTGATGTGACGATTTCCCTAGAATCGCAACCATACAGTGAAATCTGCCCATTGTAGTGAAGTGACAGGACCATATAGGGACTTGCCCCGGACTAGGAAGGGGTAGTCAACATGAGATCTTGGAGCCGGAAGGCTGTTCGGTGCTGCTCTGAAAAGTGAAGCCGCGTGTTAGTGTAACGTCCACAGAGACTTAGTTCGTGGTTGCGTAGCCGAGTGCCGCATATAAGTAAATAAAACGTGATATATCTTTGAATTAGTTGAACTGTGTGAATTAATTATCCAAAATATCAACTCGGGTAGCCGAGACAGAAATAGTAATTTTAGAGTATCAAACGGGTTGGTGACCCGAGACTGTATTCATATAAGCGCTAACCCGTCCATACCAAATTTAATCATACGGGGCGCGAGATGCAGGCGAATCGAAGTAGCTTAATTTATATTTTATGCTATGCTTCGGAGGATATAAACTAGTTGCCATTTGCTGACAAAGATTTGTGGCCAAGTTCTGAATATTTGAAACGGTCACGAGCCTAAGCCAAAACAGTCGTGCCGAGGATCGAACGGGTAGTCCATTCGTGGAACATACTTCGAACTGTACGAGCGCGTGCGAGCTGTGTACGCCAGTGACCTTATCGTCGGACGGTCAAAACGACGGGAAATGCCATTGCGTGTGTTTTATTGGTGTGAATAATTTATTAATTGAGTGTTATATATTTGTGTTTCGTGAATACTTATGTGTGTATACCCTGTGTTGCTAAGGTCGTACCGAGACTGAGTATTTCATGTGCGACAAGATCACGAAGTTGAACACTATGCATGGACTCAGCATAGAAGCCATGAGAGGCTAGGAGGCATCAGATCGGGAGTCGAACGTCATCCCAGGAAGCTGTCATGGATTTGTCATCCCCAGGAAACGATGAGTATTAACCTTTCATTAGAGGGAGCATGAATGCAGATATCGGGTAGCGAGATAGCATGTACAGCAGTATTTAGATTTATTTTTTTGTGGCATTTGTCACCATTTTCTTTGTAGCTGGGGAGCGAATTTTTTTTTTCGGGTCATCATGTTAAGGTTTGTGTTGTGACTTGTCAGACTGTAAAAATAATGCATGTTTGTGGGCCTCTGACAAGGAAGTCCGTAATTGAGTTTGAGCCCGGACTTTGTAACTGTAAATATGACGCGCATAGGTTAGATTTGATGGCTAATCTTTTTTTTTTTTTTTTTGGTAGAATTGTAGTGTGATGTATACTTTTGGAGTGACCATTTAGCAAGGATATCAATTTTTTTTGTTTGTTTTTGATGTGACATTTTCGAGTCGAGCTAGTTTGATTTTTCTTTTGAGCCATTTTCATTTTCTTGTTAGATTAGGGCATTAGGATCCCTGCCCCTTTTATTTTCGCCAGACCGGTCGGCATTATGGTCAGTGATCCAGATTCGTGGAGGCGTGGCTTACGCCTGTGATGGTGTATATTTATGTGTGTGTGTGCAGTTTGTTTCCGGCTGTGGAGTCGTTGATTTTCGTACCAAAGTGGTAAGTGATTTTTTTTTTTGCCAGTGTGCCCGATGTGTAAGTGTATCCAGGTGTTTACCCTGAGAATTTTCGTGTTGTTTCCGGCCATGAAGCCGAGGAGTATGTTGATTTTTTTTTCCAGGCGGCGATCCTGAGGTATTTTTGTGATTACGCAAATATGGTACGATACCGGTAGGTTATTAGTTATTTGTGTTTTTTTATGCGCGCACACACACATTATGTTTTTATTCCCACAGCGCAGTGGAGGATGCAGCTGACCCTGGCCATATTTCTTCGCGACCAAGGTCTGGAAATTAACGTTTATTCCATATTTAATTTATGTCACATTTAGTATTGCTGTTGGAGCATCTCTGAGCTAAGCCCACTGTAGAAGTGCGGTATTTCTGGCAGACTGGCTGGACCCGTGGTAATGACTGCGCAGCGGGGTTCCTTCCGTTTGTCAATGGTCACCCTAGGGTTAATGGATCGAGTGTAGGTAGTTTCCCTGTTGGAGTGGTAGTTATATTTAGTCATGTTGGCCTAGTATTTGTTTGGTGAGCCTATGTTTGACGGGCTATTATAGAGTAGTTGCTGGCTTGTCACCAGCTGTGTTTTGGTTCGTTATTGTTTTTTTTGTCGCATTCCCCAAATGTTATTTTGTGTGTATCTCGCTAACCCAGGTGACCAGTATTCATGTGGTCCCAATGGAGCTGACGGACCACCGGTTCGATGCCCCATTATACAAAGGAATACTCTCGTTGTCCTTAGTGTATATTTGTGTGTATGTGGGAGACAAAAATTAGATCCTTTGCAGCTAGTTTGTTTTGATTAAGGGCAGCTGCCAAATTGAGTTGAACCTTTGATATTTGCAAGTAGGCAGTTGACAGTCACCTAATGTAAATGTCACCCCCCAAATCAGCTGTTTAAAGTAATATTTATGTTTGCAGTTTTGACAGCTGGTTTTTGGTAATGTTCTCTTTTTCTTTTGAGTTCTTATTAAGCAAGGAAGAACGATGGGATACCAACTCCGACTGATGTTTTGAATTTTGATTTCTATTTTGATCCTTTTATTTGATTTTTTTTGTTTCGTTTAATGTAAATGTTTTTTTTTAATTAGGTAGTTTTTTTGTATACTTTCTGTAATGGGACTGTATTTGTTCTAAACCTGATTGCCTGGTTATGAATAAATTACAGATTTTCTTTAACCCGTGTACGCCATTTCACGTAGTTAGAAATACCTGTTTCATTGACCTAGGCCAAACAATTTTTTTTGGATACCAACGAACAGTCCACACCCGAGATTATTATTATTATTATTATTTATTTATTTTTTTAAGGCCTAGAGACACCCAATCGGGTACATAGGAAATATTTAGGACCCCTTTTACTCGGAAACAGGAACAGTGGCGTTGCAAAGTTTGATTGTGGGATAGGAGTTTGGCAACCGCTCCATTTAAAGTAGCGATTTGTCCCTCTTTGCCTGAAGGTAATTTTTTTTACCTTCGTCGCACTACTTGACACCTCGATCTACCGATGCGGTTATCTATTTCTCCTGGTACCCGCCAGTGAAGCTGGAAATAATGAAGGCAGCTCTCGTGGGTGATTGGATAATCTACCAGGATGATTTAGAGATCCGTAGCATTTACTGCAACTCAGGATCACCCCCTCCACTCCCTATTATTATAATATATATTTCAAAATGGCGCCCAACGTGGGGATGGATCTATTGTGGAGGCTAGATCCATTGGGGAGGCTAGATCTATTTGAAAAGGCGAAGATCTCTGATCTAGGATTAATAATCATGTAATTATCCAAGCCAAGGTAGAAAGAGTGCACCAATAGACGAGATTGCCTGCACTGGACTGAAACTTGTTTATTTCTGGGTAAATATTTAAAATCACGCGTAGACGATCTTGTTCAATTCACGGTTACACCCAGAAAACGTTGTAATAACTTCGTTTTTTGAGATAGCAGTCCATAAGGGTTAAGCATTTATTTAGGTAGCCCACGCTTGTGAGAGCTAACTTCATATTCATTAATCATCAATTGATGAATATTTCTTCGTCGCACTAATCTCGCGAACGAGTTAGGTAGGTAATCTATTTTAGGAAGGTATCCCAGTGTTCATTTTAGGAGACCTGGACACTAGATAAGCCAATCAGGCAGTTGTTGTTGTTATTTTTTCTAGTTAAAGTAAATGTTGTGACAGGTCCAATAAATATTCTAATTTTTGTCCCCACACTAGACAAATGCATGGCAGTGAATGGGAGACCCAGACTCCCGTATGTTATATTGATATTTGTGTTTTATTTGTGAGTGTCGCAATGGCTACTTCCGAGGAGTTGCGAATAATGTTTGAGGTACTGTGTAAAAAGATTGAGGAAAGTGCGGAAGCAAACCTTGAGAAACTTAAAGACACTTTAGAAGCTAGTGACAGAAAGGCAGAGGAAAGGTCGGAAGCCGCAGATAAGGAACTCAAAGATAGTTTAGAGGCGGTTAAGGCAGAAATTAACTTAAAGACAGAGCAGCTAGGTCAAACTTGCGTAGCGCAGGGCAAAGAGTTGAGAGCCGCAGTGGAGCAACTTACACGGTCCACCAGAGAGCAGATCGACAAATTAACACATAACACGGAAGAAATAGAGCGCAAAGCGGACAACAATTATGAAGAATTGCTCACAGAAGTAAATAAGGTGGATAATACCGTCAAAGCTATGGATAAGAATCTGGAAGAAATAACGAACACTATGGAATCTATGGACATTAGAGTTACAAAGCAGCTAGAGGAAGTCCAGGAGCAGATAAGCGCCGGAGCCGAACGCGTCATTGCCATGGAAAGCCGAGAAGAAAACGTCACCCGACATATTAAAAGAATGCAAATTGGGATGAAGGAATTGAAAGAGGAAATCAACGGATTAAGAGAGCGGAATGAGGAAGTTGCCCACGAAAATAAGAAAGGAATTGAAAAAGAAATGGAGGCCAGCTTAGAGGAAGTCCGGAAATTGGAAATGGAAATTATATCGAGAATGGAACGCCAGGAGGCAAAACTAATTAAAACAGACTTACGAGGGCAGATTCAGGACGAGGCGATCCTCGAACTGCAAAGAGAAGCTGCACGGACGATGGAAGACGCCCGGAGCAACATTAATAATTATAATAACCACCGTAAGTCTGGATACCAGACGCAGACGATGCCAGAGCCACCATTAAATGGATTACTCGGAGGGCCTGCGAGCATAACATTCGGGACGCCGAAAGCTGGAACTTCGACGCCAAACGACGCCACGACGCCGACGCAGATTGTACATGTGATCAAGACAGGAGACGACCGCCCAAAACGTTACAACGAGAATAGCGCCATGACCCCTAAGCAATTCATCCGCGAACTGGACGCTTACATTTTGGACAACCGCATACCGGAGGAAAAGCACTTGCGCACGGTGGAGAAACTTTTGGAGGATGCCCCCTTACAATGGTTTCAGAGCTTCCGCTACACTTTTCAGACCCTGGCAGAGTTCAAGGAGGCTTTCCTAAAAACGTATTGGAGCCTCGAACGGCAACAAAATTTGAGACTGGAGTTATATTCCCGTAAGTTCTCAACGCAAGGGCCAACAAAATACGCGGAATACTTTATTGCGCAATTCGTGAAGATGAGAGAGCTGGACGACCCCCCTTCCGAACGCTCTCTGGTAGCCGCAATTAGTAAACAGCTACCTGTGAAAGTTCAAGAGACGCTTATCGCTGCAAACGCCCAAACGGCAATACAAACAGAGGGAATTTTGAGACAGCTGGACCATACTAGCGCGCATTTACAACGCATGAGGGCCTCTGAACAAATTCATGCAGCAGAAATTCAAAGAATACCAACCACACGAGAGCAGGGTACCACTACAGCGAGCCCGCCCCGCGGTAACACCTGGAGGAGGTACGAGAGCAGACCACCGAGGGGTTATGAACCTAGGTATCAGGCAAGGGCAGAGCGAGGATGGAACAGGCAGTACCACCCTAGAGGACACCGCGGATGTTGGGACCAAGGACGCCAATACTCAGCGCCGTACCAACCGCGAGAGGGAAGGCATGGAAGCTACAGGCCACGACCGACCCAACAGGGAGACAGGATCTCCGATGAGCAGGCACGGAGAGACCTCGAACAAAGATACACGGAGTCTCAGCAATATCTAAAAGAACTCCACAGTAAGAACGAAGATGGGCAGGCCAAGACCGAAGCCGACAAATGGAGAGAGGCTATCCAACATCGCGAGGACCCAGACAGGCACTATCAGGGAGCCCAGAGCCTAGAACTCCAGCGAGAGAGAGAGGAGGCAGCGTCCCGGAATAATGGGGCGAGCAACAAAAAAAAGCGCAATTCTAGATAGGGGAGGTAGGCCCAGATTTGACCAAGATGGCGGACATCAAGAATGGGTGGTTGCGAAAATTGAGAAATGGGTAGCGCAGCCAGATGACCTCATTGAGGATATGTACAGGAAAGAAAGGCCCGCTATAAAGGAATTGGATACCTATCAGTAGAAAGGTGCTAAGTGCCATTTTTTGAAAAAAGCCGTTTTTCTGCTAGAATGGTGCTATGTGCGATGTAGCATTACATATCAAAAGGGCTAACTCCTCAGTGGTTTCGAAGAACCTTCCAAGAGCATCACACGATGGCACTAGTTGTAAGTCCTGCAGCTCTTTCAGAAGAAAGGTGCAATGTCCCAATCATTTGTTCTCATTTCCCTCCAATATGTGCATCGTTGACAGAATTGTTCAAGGAACTTAGAATACTCAATTATTAGCAGTTCGTACTGTTAGAAACCTGTGTACGGATAGCACAGTTTGTTTCCCGTTGGACACGCGACTTTGCCGCAAAATCTCGAAAACTACTGCTCCGATTTCAATGAAAATTTTACAATTTGTTCTCATTATGGTAGACAGTGTTTAGAAAGTGGTTTGAACAAAATCGAATTGGCAGTATTTTTAAATTAATTTACATTAAAAAGCCTTGCCAATATTGAATCTAATAACTTGACTAACAGATGGTGACACAGTGCATCCACTTCAAAATTTTCTATGAGCAAAGATAACATCCCGTACCACACCCTTTGATCAATACGTGCAACAAAATAATACTTAACTTAACAGAATCATACTGTATAATCAAATTACAGCATACCGGTATTAAAGTATGTTATAATAATATTATATTTCACGTTTATGTGTTTCGACCAACATATCTAATGTGAGAATGTACTACTAACGGAAAGGATGTCAATATTGTCAAGTTCTCAAGGTAGGTTCGATAGATTTGAATTACTATGAAAACATTCCGTGTCGTTTTACAGTGTCCATTACATTAATAAAATTACGTGTCATTTTATTGTCCATTACAATGCCAAGGAAAGGAAGAGCTGACAGAGGTCGTCGAAGCCAGTTAAATGCGCGGTGAGCTACATCACGTGCAAACCGCACTGATGACCAAAGAGCGACGGATAATGAAAATAGTCGTATGGGCATGTCTGACTTACGTTCGAGAGTGACCGAAAATGAAAATGAATGAACGAACAGCGAATAGATTCAGAATGCAATGAGTTCGTGAATATTAAACACAACGACACAATGGACATGACCGATTGCGGCGACGCGATGCTCCTATGAACATGGAACATCCGTTGACCGAATCAAAGGAGGATCTCATTCGGCTTGTTTTTCCGAACGTAGCGCAGAACTTCAAAAAACATAATTGGCTGAGCAAACGAGCCATATTGGCAGCGAAAAATAAAGATACCAACGAGTCCATTCAACATTTCATTCCGGGACAGTTGTTTTCCTTCAAATCGGTTGACACAGTTATCAACCAGGATGAGGTAGTCAGCCATCTAACAGAATTTTTGAATTCGCTGAAATTGCCTGGATTACCACCTCACAATTTGCAATTGAAAGTAGGCTCAGTCATCATCATGTTGCGTAACATCAACTTCGACTATGCAATGGAACACGACTGGCTGTGGAAAAGCAAATGAACAACGTCATCGATGGAGAAGTTGTTTTGATTCCGCGCATCCCAATGATTCCACCGGACGTGCTATTCGATTTTAAGCGGTTGCAATTTCCCATGCTTATGGCCTTCGGAATGACCATCAACAAATCACAAGGTCAGTCGTTGTTAGTTTGTGGAATTAACTTGGAGTTTCAGTGTTTCGTGCATGGACAAACGTATGCCACGTGTTTGCGTGTCGGAAAGCCGTCATCTTTGTTTAATTAGCACGTAGCACATTCGTAAAGACTAGTGGACTTAGCACCTTTCACAATTTCTAACATTTCACTCAAACAGAATTCCACAATTTTCATATTATGAACCTATATCTGCCACTGGATAGCAGGGAATACTATATCTGTATGTTATTCAAATTAGAAGAATAAATACTCACAAATAAACTGACTAAACCCTTTTTACTATAATACTCAATGTTCATAAAAATGGCACTTAGCACCTTTCTACTGATAGGTATCCAATTACCTGTAATTTTCGTACGCGTGGGAGGACTAGTGGTCCGAAGTCTGGTCGACACGGGAGCCAGTATTTCGGTAGCGAGTGGTGCGCTATTGAAAGAACTTGAGAGAAAATTTAAAGTACCCGTAATACCAGTAGCTAATGTCAAAGTGAAAGGCATTATCCCCGATCGTACAGCGGAATGTAAATACCAGGCATATTTAGATTTTAAAATTGGTAATTATACCATGTCACACCCATTCTTAATTATGAATAAAATCAGCTTCAATTTAATCCTCGGAGCGGATTTTATGAGAACCAATGGAGCCGTCATTGACTTGCGCACAAACGAGATTAAGTTTCGCACGCATGATAAAAGGGAGATTGACCTACGGTTGAATGAAGTGGAACCAAGGGATCAAGGTCAAATTTGGAGCATTGACATACAAGATGACGTCACGAGGGAAACTATGGCATTATTACATAAAATAGGGGAGGAGTTCGTTGAGGAAGAAGTCTTAAATTATACTACAGAGTTCGGCGCTACACTTGAAGAGAAGGTGGCTGAGGCAAAAATTAAACCCCATGAAAGAGAGGAGCTGCGGGCAATTTTAACAAAACACCAGGAAGTTTTTGATAACAAACCGGGAAAAATTAGAAATTTTAGCTATGCATTCCAAGTAAATGACTGGAGTCCATACAAGAAGAAGGTGTACCCTATAGCAGAGAGGCATCACGAGGAGGTAAAGAAAACAATTAAAGCCATGGAAGAGGCTGGAATAATTACGAAGAAATCTACCCCATTCGTGAATCCGATTGTCATTGTGGAGAAGGCGGACGGAAGCGTGAGATTGTGTCTCGATGCACGCGAAATCAACTCCAGATTACTGCCCGAATTCGACCAAGCCCCACCGATTAGGGAGGTGCTGAAGAAGTTCAGAAACAAGAACTATTTCTCGAGCATCGATTTAACGAGTAGCTTTCACCACGTGGAACTAGAGGAGAAATCCCAACTTCTCACTGGATTTATTTTCGACCAGCAGACGTACACCCATAATCGCTTACCATTCGGGATTCGAACCGCAAGTTGTGCACTTATCCGAGCCCTGGACCGCAACTTGACGGAAGAGGTTAAGCAATGCACAGTCCGTTATGTAGACGACATCCTGCTTGCTTCTGAGACACTGGAAGAACATATTCAAAATTTGGAAAAACTTCTATGGAATCTTCAGTCGGCCAATTTCAAGATTAACTTTAACAAGTCCCACTTCTGTCAAAAGGAAATTTTATATCTTGGACACATTATCGATGGGGAAGGAATTCGGCCTAATCCCACCAAAATTTCTGCAATTAAAAATTTTCCCACGCCAAGACGGATTAAGCACATCCGTATGTTTCTGGGAATGACTGGCTTTTTCTCAGAACATTGTCCTAATTATACGGAGACGGTCGCGCCATTGCAAGACCTTTTGAAGAAAAATAACCGATGGTTATGGAGTAAAGAGGCCGAGGAAGCATTCCAGCGAACCAAGGACCTTCTGTTAGAGAGCGTAAAACTGGGATATCCAAATTTCAACTGGAAATTCGTGCTACAATCTGATGCATCGAAAATAGGGATCGGATCAATGTTGTACCAAGAAGACCCCGAAGACCCAAAGAAAAGAATATATTTAGGATTCCTGAGCCGAAAATTGAGGAATCATGAACTCAATTATACCGTCACTGAAATTGAAATGCTCTCAGTACTCCATGCATTGCAGCATTGGCGAAAGATTATATATGGTTTCCCGATTATTTTGAGAACGGACCACAAGGCACTTACCTTCATGTTGAAAACCAGCTTAGCTAGCGAGAGGGTAAATCGTTGGGCACTCTACGCACAGCAATTTGATATGCAGATCGATCACTGTCCCGGTAAACAGAATATCATCCCGGACATTTTATCCCGGAACCCGGAGGAGAATGAAGAAATGGAAATGCATCACGCCGCACTTCAGCAGGAAGACCATGACTTTCTCGCAGACTTACCGAGACTTGGGATGGAACAAGAAGCGGACCCTTGGGCTAAGCTAATGAGAGATTATCTCAGAGGATTACTTCCAGAAGACTCACCAGCCAAGGCCGAGATGGAGAAACTCGCGCCGAAATATCAATTCATGAATGGATTTCTACATCAGTTTATCGATGAGGAACACACCAAGCTTCGCATTTTAGTTCCACCGATATTCCAGCGCCGACTAGTCTGGCACGTTCACCGTGTCTATGGACATGCTGGCTGTGACAAGACATTCGCTGTGATTCGGGAGGCATTCACATGGCCTCGTCTCCGAATTACGATCCGAGAGGTATTGAGGACATGCGATACTTGCCAACGCATAAAACACAATACGTTTCTGATGAAGCAGCTACCCCGACCGATCTTACCATCAAAGCCGAGAGAAATTTACGCCATTGACTTTTATGGTCCTCTCCCAGCCGCCAGAAGAGGCATGAGGCACATACTGGTATGCCTAGATGTGTTCTCCAAGATCGTGAAACTGTGTGCTGTGCAAAAGACAACCTCAAAACAGGTATTAAATAAAATCAGAAACAAAATTGTACCGGAACTGGGAAAACCAGAATTTATTTTATCCGACCATGGGTCTTGCTTCACAAGCGGACTTTTCAAGAGAGAGCTGGAAGGAATGGGAATTCGGCATATTCTAAGTTCTATACGCCACCCTGAGAGCAATCCTTCAGAACGTCTGATGAGAGAGATTGCAAAATTTTGCCGGATATATTGCCCGGACGCGCATTATCGTTGGATAGATGTCCTGGAGACCATAGAGACGTGCATAAACACCACAGTGCACGAATCTACATCGGAGGTGCCAACGGTAGTCCATTTCAACCTGTACCCTGAGAGACCTTGGAATAGGATCATAAGTTGCCCGGTAGACGCGAGACCCTCACCACATCTCAAAATTGAGGAAACCAAGGCAAGCCTGCGCGAACAAGCCGAGAAGAGACTGAGGCGGATGAGAGGGAGAAGATACCACCGACCTCTCAGAGTGGGAGAGTACGTTTTAGTGAAGAAACCTGCCGTCTCAAACCCTTCAGCGCGTTTCTACGCAAAATTTGCCCCCATTTACGAGGGACCTTACGAAATTATACAATGTTTAGGAAACAACGCATACAAAAATCGAGAATTAGGAGGAGAGAACGAGGTCACCCACAACGCACAAAACTTGAAATTATACTACCCCAGGAATGTATTAGACGAACCACCGCCAGCCCAAGTGAATGCTATTATGAAGGGAAGAAACAACGCAGAAGAGCAACTCCACAAGTGTGAGTTAAATACGCTGAGGGACGAACTGGGGCAGTTGCTCAGCGCAGCCTTGGAGACAAACTGGAAGTTACGAGAAGGAAAGAGCGAACTGCTAAAACTACTAGAACTAGAAAGGGAGAGTGAATCAAGACAAAACACCACAGAGGATTAAGAGTGAGCGATGAACTCGGCATTATAACTCCAGATGACTTTGGTGTTAGAATTGAAAAATTGTACTGCTCCCGCTCGTACACATTTTTCAAGCTGAGCAGGGGGAAATTGTAACCGATCAGGGGGCTGAGTATTGATAGCATGCCGAGTCATCTAAGACCTGGGATAAATCGCATACAGAGCATGGATAACATTTACTGTGTTCCCAGTGCCGAGAATTTTATTGGAACGGCGGACGGATGATGGATCCTGAATCGTACTTATTTAGACATTGATGCTACGAAACCAAGAGGGTTTTAATGATAATACTATTTGCTGGGAGAAAGCACTGACAGAGTTCAAGAGGCATTGGTCTACGTGCAGCCAAGACAATGCGAGCGTTTCCGAGAAGCTGAGTGACAGGAGTGGTCATTGTTTCCTCCGCCGAGTTATTGTGAACATTTCAAGTAATATTTACGACCCAGGACCTGAGCTAATCTCCCCCACGCCGAGCATGGGCAAGGCCAGAGTCCCAGAACAATGAGAAAATAGCGCATGATGACCTAATTCTTGATCCACATATCCGGATATTTTGTTAAGAAGCCATATCAGAGCTGAGACCGAGTTGATAATTTAGAAATTTTAATCTCGACTAAGTGTTGAGAATGGCCGGAGTTATGGCGACTTGAAGAGCTAAACCGCGGAGTGATACTTCCTAACCCCCTCCAACATGACGGCATTGGCGCGGGAGTTGGAACTACGTAGACGCGTCATGATGACCTCATCAATTATAAAATATCTGCCGATCGTTTTTCAAAATAAAAGAAGATTTGAAGCCGTCCCAAATCAGAGCTTTAAGGAGAACTTAAGATCACAGTGATGTGACGATTTCCCTAGAATCGCAACCATACAGTGAAATCTGCCCATTGTAGTGAAGTGACAGGACCATATAGGGACTTGCCCCGGACTAGGAAGGGGTAGTCAACATGAGATCTTGGAGCCGGAAGGCTGTTCGGTGCTGCTCTGAAAAGTGAAGCCGCGTGTTAGTGTAACGTCCACAGAGACTTAGTTCGTGGTTGCGTAGCCGAGTGCCGCATATAAGTAAATAAAACGTGATATATCTTTGAATTAGTTGAACTGTGTGAATTAATTATCCAAAATATCAACTCGGGTAGCCGAGACAGAAATAGTAATTTTAGAGTATCAAACGGGTTGGTGACCCGAGACTGTATTCATATAAGCGCTAACCCGTCCATACCAAATTTAATCATACGGGGCGCGAGATCCAGGCGAATCGAAGTAGCTTAATTTATATTTTATGCTATGCTTCGGAGGATATAAACTAGTTGCCATTTGCTGACAAAGATTTGTGGCCAAGTTCTGAATATTTGAAACGGTCACGAGCCTAAGCCAAAACAGTCGTGCCGAGGATCGAACGGGTAGTCCATTCATGGAACATACTTCGAACTGTACGAGCGCGTGCGAGCTGTGTACGCCAGTGACCTTATCGTCGGACGGTCAAAACGACGGGAAATGCCATTGCGTGTGTTTTATTGGTGTGAATAATTTATTAATTGAGTGTTATATATTTGTGTTTCGTGAATACTTATGTGTGTATACCCTGTGTTGCTAAGGTCGTACCTAGACTGAGTATTTCATGTGTGACAAGATCACGAAGTTGAACACTATGCATGGACTCAGCATAGAAGCCATGAGAGGCTAGGAGGCATCAGATCGGGAGTCGAACGTGGTCATCCCAGGAAGCTGTCATGGATTTGTCATCCCCAGGAAACGATGAGTATTAACCTTTCATTAGAGGGAGCATGAATGCAGATATAGGGTAGCGAGATAGCATGTACAGTAGTATTTAGATTTATTTTTTTGTGGCATTTGTCACCATTTTCTTTGTAGCTGGGGAGCGAATTATTTTTTTTTCGGGTCAACATGTTAAGGTTTGTGTTGTGACTTGTCAGACTGTAAAAATAATGCATGTTTGTGGGCCTCTGACAAGGAAGTCCGTAATTGAGTTTGAGCCCGGACTTTGTAACTGTAAATATGACGCGCATAGGTTAGATTTGATGGCTAATCTTTTTTTTTTTTGGTAGAATTGTAGTGTGATGTATACTTTTGGAGTGACCATTTAGCAAGGATATAAATTTTTTTTGTTTGTTTTTGATGTGACATTTTCGAGTCGAGCTAGTTTGATTTTTCTTTTGAGCCATTTTCATTTTCTGGTTAGATTAGGGCATTAGGATCCCTGCCCCTTTTATTTTCGCCAGACCGGTCGGCATTATGGTCAGTGATCCAGATTCGTGGAGGCGTGGCTTACGCCTGTGATGGTGTATATTTATGTGTGTGTGTGCAGTTTGTTTCCGGCTGTGGAGTCGTTGATTTTCGTACCAAAGTGGTAAGTGATTTTTTTTTGCCAGAGTGCCCGATGTGTAAGTGTATCCAGGTGTTTACCCTGAGAATTTTCGTGTTGTTTCCGGCCATGAAGCCGAGGAGTATGTTGATTTTTTTTTCCAGGCGGCGATCCTGAGGTATTTTTGTGATTACGCAAATATGGTACGATACCGGTAGGTTATTAGTTATTTGTGTTTTTTTATGCGCGCACACACACATTATGTTTTTATTCCCACAGCGCAGTGGAGGATGCAGCTGACCCTGGCCATATTTCTTCGCGACCAAGGTCTGGAAATTAACGTTTATTCCATATTTAATTTATGTCACATTTAGTATTGCTGTTGGAGCATCTCTGAGCTAAGCCCACTGTAGAAGTGCGGTATTTCTGGCAGACTGGCTGGACCCGTGCTAATGACTGCGCAGCGGGGTTCCTTCCGTTTGTCAATGGTCACCCTAGGGTTAATGGATCGAGTGTAGGTAGTTTCCCTGTTGGAGTGGTAGTTATATTTAGTCATGTTGACCTAGTATTTGTTTGGTGAGCCTATGTTTGACGGGCTATTATAGAGTAGTTGCTGGCTTGTCACCAGCTGTGTTTTGGTTCGTTATTGTTTTTTTGTCGCATTCCCCAAATGTTATTTTGTGTGTATCTCGCTAACCCAGGTGACCAGTATTCATGTGGTCCCAATGGAGCTGACGGACCACCGGTTCGATGCCCCATTATACAAAGGAATACTCTCGTTGTCCTTAGTGTATATTTGTGTGTATGTGGGAGACAAAAATTAGATCCTTTGCAGCTAGTTTGTTTTGAATAAGGGCAGCTGCCAAATTGAGTTGAACCTTTGATATTTGCAAGTAGGCAGTTGACAGTCACCTAATGTAAATGTCACCCCCCAAATCAGCTGTTTAAAGTAATATTTATGTTTGCAGTTTTGACAGCTGGTTTTTGGTAATGTTCTCTTTTTCTTTTGAGTTCTTATTAAGCAAGGAAGAACGATGGGATACCAACTCCGACTGATGTTTTGAATTTTGATTTCTATTTTGATCCTTTTATTTGATTTTTTTGTTTCGTTTAATGTAAATGTTTTTTTTAATTAGGTAGTTTTTTTGTATACTTTCTGTAATGGGACTGTATTTGTTCTAAACCTGATTGCCTGGTTATGAATAAATTACAGATTTTCTTTAACCCGTGTACGCCATTTCACGTAGTTAGAAATACCTGTTTCATTGACCTAGGCCAAACAATTTTTTTTGGATACCAACGAACAGTCCACACCCGAGATTATTATTATTATTATTATTATTATTATTATTTTTTAAGGCCTAGAGACACCCAATCGGGTACAATATATATATATATATATATATATATATATATATATATAACGTCTATTCGTCAAGTATTATTCTCATTAATCTCACTCCCCTTAATAATAACAAAATGTCTAATGTTCATTCAACACCTGATTCTTCTGTAGAGTCCAGAGCATTGTAGTCATTGCTATACTGGTCTTCATCATTTGATGTCAAAGTTCCTTGGGGGTCATTAAGTAACTCAATAGCTTCCATAGGTAGATTACCTATGTACGTGGCATTGTTCTTCCCGCACTCTCCCAGTTTTGTTAATATTATGGGATATCAACTTAATTTTGTTTCTTAGCTCGTGCACCTGAGTGTTAGTAAGAGTTGTAGGATCAAATTCATTCATAACATATTGAAGTATGACGTCTGTATGCCCCTATTTACGACACAACCGCCACGCGTTGAAGAATTCTTCTCGCGGTAATGCCCACATAGTCACTGAAAATAAGAAAATAAACCATCATGCACATTCGTGCGCAACCAAACCACTACAGATCCTGAATCTACATTAAATTTCCTATCGAATGACGTTTAATGTAAAGTGGCGCTATGAGGCACTCATAAAGTAAATAATTTATTTAGTTCAGAAAGCTTGTATTACGCGTAAAAGTGCGAACACATACCTCTTTTCACTATTCCATGAGCCGCAGGAGACAACACCTCGTTGAACTCACTTTGTTCACTATCGAATGAGCCAGTTTTCACTTTCATTTGCGACAGTGATTTTTTTTCCACCTAGATATGGGATTCGACACACTGTGCGTCGCCTACCCAAATGCGATTTTAGGAAACCGAACACATGAAAGTCACAGAGGTTTAAGTCGGAACTATAGGGTGGATATTCCAAGCGTTCTCAATGAAATGTTCATAACAGCTACTGCGTTTGTCTTGCTGTGTGAGGGCGGGCATTGCTATCCAGAAGAATCACTCCCTTTGTCGTGAGACCAGGTCGTTTGCGGCGAATGGCGTATATCATTGTGATCGCTGTATTAGTGTGTATTTGTAATTGGAGTTAGAAATGGGCAGGACGTTGTCTTAAGTTAAGTACCATCCCAACATTTGCTTCGAGAAGAGGTGTAATATTACGTAAAACTGCCCCTAGGATGGCTGTAATGGGAATGGGAATAATCCTGGAAAATTGAGTATTCATATGGTAATGCTTGGGCAAGCATATTTTTTCACAGCAACATCATCATGAAGATATTTATTCTCACGTAATCACATGATCATATCAATCCTAATCTCAAAATTTCTATGCACGAATATATAATATCTACAGATACTTTCAACTTCAAGCAGCTTTCTTTCAAGAGCTATCTCATTCACCTTTAATCTATACTTTTAACAGTTATGATTTTTTAGAATTTTAATGTATTTTTTAGTTTTCAGATAATAATAATAATAATAGCGGACCCGTGCGAGAAATCTCGCATGTTCAGAAGCCACACTTTCCCCAATAGGTTTATAATAAGAGACTACCGTATGTTTTTATTTGAACCAAATTAATATAGACCACTATTTACGTTTCAGGCGTCCCTGCGGCCAAAATGCGAACTGAACAGCAATGATGTCGCGTAGCAACAGTATTTGCAAATCGCACACTTCTTACAAAAATTGATAGTTGTGAAATTAGAATGCAATTCGTCACTGCTAATGTCATTTGTGTGCTGAGTCCGTTGTTTGACAGCTTAGCTGTAACACTCACCGGTTATTCGATATTTATGAAATTAAACGATTTGAGTACTCATTCCTTTAAATTATTGTGTCTGAAATCCTTGAAAAATGATAAAGGAAAGACCTCAGAATGTTAAAATGACATGAAACAGGGATCACAGCGGCCAAAATGTGAAGTGGACAGCAATTAATGAGCGTATCTTCCTTCAGCAACTGTATCTGCAAATCGCACACTTCGTACAGTTTTTTAAAAGTCATTTTTAAAGAAATTATAGATATTTATGAAATTAGAGTGCAATGCGTGATTGCTAATGTCTATTCGCTTTCATATGAATGATCATTTTTCACGATCAGCCGCTTGTGAGCACCGCAGGAGGGATCTATACTACTGAAATAATATATAAGATATCGTATGGCCCAGGGTGCCGGGTGCAAGCTTTGTTAACTGACGCCCAGAGGGCAACTTGCATGTCGAATTTAATCGCTCCTTGAAGAGCTATGAAAGTCAAGGAGGTTAGATATCTAAGCTCCTTGACACTATAGCGCTTTCTAGTAGAGAAATGAGAAACTTTGTTTTGGCGGAAAATCCCAAGATTAATTTTGCCATTTTGAACACGGCCTACTGAATTCAAATGGGTTCTTTAACATACCAACATGGTATGACATGCGTATCGTGATTTTCGTCGTCTTTCAAAAATCACTTACCACGGCCAGGAGTGAACCTGCAAGTTTGAGGTTGTTTTTTTTTTTTTTTTTTTTTTTTTTTAGCGTAAGGCTTTTAGTGCCGGGAGTTCGACATGTTCGGCTCGCCAGTGTTGTAGCTGCTTCGAGACGGACACCCAATGGGTGAGCTACAAGTACCGTTGGGGAGGGAAGGAGGGAAGTTGGAATGTAAGGACGAGGAGTTGGAAGGTAGCGGTTGTGGCCTATAGTTAGGGACCAACCCCGGCATTTGCCTGGAAGGAAGATGGGAAACCACAGAAGACCATCTTCAAG
Source organism: Meconema thalassinum (assembly GCA_946902985.2). Taxonomy (NCBI): domain Eukaryota; kingdom Metazoa; phylum Arthropoda; class Insecta; order Orthoptera; family Tettigoniidae; genus Meconema; species Meconema thalassinum. Next base: position 880,214,622 of record OX336390.1, read on the forward strand.
GTTGCCGGCGGGGGGATTCGAACCTCCTCGCCTCCCGGATGTGAGCGACTGCCATCAGTCATGCCGTAACCACCACGGCTAACTCACCCGGTTTGGGGTTGGTAATCCGACACGATAACCACTCACCCACCGTGGCAAGTTAGTTTTTAGATAGATAGTATTTTTAGAAATATTTTTGAAAACAACCTTTGTTATGAAAATTGTTTAAGTGTAAGTCTTGCAACTCGACTTGTGTTATCTATTTCTGCTGAAGATCACAATATGGCCGAAACCAGTACACTATAATTACAAGTACATTTTATTGACTTTAGGTATTAATTTCCATAATACACACATCAAAAAAAGTTTTGCATCACCTCGGTTCCCAGATCTCCGGCATATAGACGTTGACTGTGTATATTGTATCAAAGATACAGTCCCTTTGACTGTTCATAGATGTCACTAAAACAACTCAAAGATGTAAACAACCATGCATGAGCAGGGCCTATTAGACGGAGGGGGTACGACAGCCGATCAGTTCCAGTCATTCCACCAGGACGAAGGTACGCTGCTCATGTTGTCTGTAGTTCTACCATGCCTAGAAGGTCAATACCGCAGTTCGATCGCGTCCGCATTGTTACTTTGTGTCAAGAAGGGCTCTCAACAAGGGAAGTTTCCAGGCGTCTCAGAGTGAACCAAAGCGATGTTGTTCGGACATGGAGGAGGTACAGAGATACAGGAACTGTCGATGACAGGCCTCGCTCAGGCCGCCCAAGGGCTACTACTGTAGTGGATGACCGCTACTTACGGATTGCCGCTCGGAGGAACCCTGACAGCAATGCCACCATGTTGAATAATGCGTTTCGTTCAGCCACAGGACGTCGTGTTTCAACTCAAACTGTGCGCAATAGGCTGCATGATGCGCAACTTCACTCCCGACGTCCATGGCGAGGTCCAGCTTTGCAACCCCGACACCATGCAGCGCGGTACAGATGGGCCCAACAACATGCTGAATGGACCCCACAGAATTGGCATCACGTTCTCTTCACCGATGAGTGTCGCATATGCCTTCAACCAGACAATCGTCGGAGACGTGTTTGGAGGCACCCTGGTCAGGCTGAACGTCTTAGACACACTGTCCAGCGAGTGCAGCAAGGTGGTGGTTCCCTGATGTTTTGGGGTGGCATTATGTGGGGCCGACGTACGCCACTGGTGGTCATGGAAGGCTCCGAAACGGCTTTACGATACCTGAATGACATCCTCCGACCCATAGTGCACCCATATCGGCAGAATATTGGAGAGGCATTTGTCTTCATGGACGACAATTCTCGACCTCATCGTGCACATCTTGTGAATGCGTTCCTTCAAGATAACGACATCGCTCGACTACAGTGGCCAGCATGTTCGCCAGACATGAACCCTATCGAACATGCCTGGGATATGTTGAAAAGGGCTGTTTATGGACGTCTTGACCCACCAACCACTCTGAGAGATTTACGCCGAATTGTCGTTGAGGAGTGGGACAATTTGGACCAACAGTGTCTTGATGAACTTGTGGATAGTATGCCATGACGAATACAGGCATGCATCAATGCAAGAGGACGTGCTACTGGGTATTAGAGGTAGTGGTGTGTACTGCAATCTGGACCACAAATGCTGAAAGTCTAGCTGTATGATGGTACAACATGCAATGTGTGGGTCTCATGAGCAATAAAACGAGCTGAAATGTTGTTTGTGTTGATCTCTATTCCCTTTGTATTTAAAGGTTCCGGAACTCTTGGAACCGAGGTGATGCAAAACTTTTTTTGATGTGTGTATTATTGCTAATTTCGTGTCTACAGCTCTGATCAGTAGGCACATATGTAGGGTGTTATAAAGTATCAAATATTTTAGGAGGTGATGGTATGCATTGAAACAAATAAAAAGGCTAAAAATGTCTATCCCAGCACTTGCCTAGGGGGAGTGTGGGAAAACCCGGGGGAAAGCCACACTTAGGATAGCCTCTATTACGCCTGGATTCGAACCTACGATGTCAGGACTTGCTGCAGCTGCCATCACAGCAGTGAACAATTTAATGAGCACGGCTACTCTACGGGGTCTAGAAGCTAACTACGTATTGCGTAGAGTAGGACCTGAACCCCAGTTCTCACCAACAGACGTGTCTACTTCCTCAGAGCTAACGTCACTCGTATGGAAACTCTTGCTGTAATATTGTACGGATATTTTTAAGTGAGTTGCCTCCGTTGCGTAGTGGTGAGCGTGCTCAGCTGCCACCCCGGAGGTCCACGGTTCGATTCCCGGCTCTGCCAAGAAATTTGAAAAGTGGTATGAGGACTGGTACGGGGTCTACTCAGCCTCGGGTGGCCCAAATGAGTTGAGGGGGTTCGATTCCCACCTCAGCCATCCTCGAAATGGTTTCCCATGGTTTCCCACTTGGTCTTCGGGCAAATGCCTTACCTACCGTAAGGCCACGGACGCCTCATTCCCACTTCCTTTCCTAACCCTCCTACTATTCCAATACCTTCATCAAAGGAAGGAAGGAAGCTTGTAGTTTAACGTGACCGTTAATCTTGAGATCATGAGCCACGGGACCTCCTTTTTACGTGGAATCCGAACCACAGGACATGGCATTTCACTTCGAAAATCTCACATGCATTGACCGGGAATCGAACCCGGACCGCCTTGGTGAGAAGCATACAGCTAGACCGCTGAGCCACCACGCCCCCAGTCATCCCTTCATCAGGCCCCTGTTCGCTTTGTATGTGAGGCCGCCTGGGCGTAGTGCTGGTCACACAACCCAGTTGTATCCCCGCCTCTGAGTCTCAAGCCTCAGGACTGCCCTCAATGGCGGTAGAGGTGGGATCCCTCGCTTAGTCCGTGGGAAAAGCCAACGATAGCGATAGCGATATTTTTAGCCTACTTTTCACATTTTGTAAAAATGAGGAAAAAGTAGACTTATGAGATCGGGCAAATGTGTGTCTGTCTGTCTGTCTGTCTGTCTGTCCTTCTGTCTGTCTGTCTGGCTGTGTGTGTGTCCCCCCTATCAACTCCTAAACCGCTGCAGCAATCGAAACAAAATTTGGTAGGAGTAAAGATCTATACCTGAATATCTCACGGCCATATTTGAAAATGATGTCAGTGCTACCAACTGCTAAAAAATCACAATTGAAATTTGAGCTCCATGTTGGATATCTTGGAAAGTATGAATGGGAGCTATTTCAAAATTGGCACACGTACAGATCATAATATTTCAGTTTAATTTCCAGGAGGCCAAACATGGCAGTGTTGCCAAAATGATTATAAGCCTCCTGATAGGTCCAATTTTTAAATACATATAACTTCTACACTATCAATTGGAATTCAACCAAATTTCGTATGTTGTATGTGTACATAACCAGATATGACTGAGCGTATTCTTAAGACCTACCAGGGCTGCCAACTGTTAATAAATGCTCCTAATTTATTTTATCCAAATACCAATATATCGGAAAGTGTGCAAGCCGACAGCTTTAAACTATGCACACGTATAGTACCTGACATTCTATATTAATTTGGAGTAACTTATATACGTCAGTGCTACCAACATGATTCTAAGCCTGCTGACAGGTCCAACTTTAAATACATGTAACTTCCATACTAGCATTTGGATTTCAACCAAATTTCGTATGTGCTATGTGTACCATAAAAGATATGACTATGTGTATTCTAAGGAGCAACCAGGGCTGCCAACTGTTAATATGTGCTGTCCCTATTTTTGTTACCCTAATATCAATATATTAGAAAGTATGCAAGCCAATAGCTCTAAACTTTGCACACGTATAGTACCTGGCATTCTAGACGAATTTCGAGTAACTAATATACGTCAGTGCTGCCAACATGATGCTAAGCCTGCTGATAGGTCCAATTTTAAAATGCATGTAACTTCTATACTAACTAATGGATTTCATTCAAAATTGGCACAACAATAGATCATATTATATCAGATTATTTCTGACCAATACATGCATGACATTGTTGCCTACATGATTTTACGCACGCTGTTAGATCCAATGTTTAACTGCATGTAACGTCCATGCTATTCATTGGACTTCAACCAAATTTTGTATTTTGCACCTTAAGAGATGGAACTAAGAATATATTCAGTCACCAGGGCTGCCAACTGTAGTTCTCTATTAGGCTACATTATGCCAGGTATACAGTATTTCGAACTAATTGGAAATGTCGATATTAGCAACTTAATTTCGTCATTATTCTAGATAGGTTCATATTCTGTAGAATAATCATTGGCATGAAAAGTAGGCTGTATAGTTCTTCACGGAACTTCTTGTTAACAGTGCATTGCGCATATTTACACCTCTATAACAGTCCTTCTCGCGAGCATTGATAAATAACTACCGGCTCATTGCTTGCATTCGGAATGAGAATGCAAAGACTGTTAATATGACATTTTCACGATTGAGTAACAGAGTCCAATTAATAACAATCACTGCCAATGCCAATATTTGAAACCCGGATCTCCTGTTCAAAGACTATTTTCCTATGCCAGGCCTGTCCAGCGAAAATGCCACGGTGGCAGTCCTCTGCCACGCTAGTGCCACGACCTTTCCTTAGTGAATCGGGGGTTGTGTAGGGAGGCATGGCTGCTAGCGAGGAAGGTGTTGTGGTAGTGAAGGTAGCGAGCTGGCCGAAGTACGGGCAACGAGGAGCGTGGCTCTGAATGGGACAATAGTAACCAATACTCACTAGCTATAACAAATCCTTTGAATCATACCACCTGCTTCTCATTTTTTAGCCTATTTTCATTTTATGAAAAAAAAAATAGGCTTATGAGATCACCTTTTGTCCGTGTGTCTGAGTGTGCGTGTATGTGTGTCTCCCCCTAATAATTTCTAAACTGCTGGAGCGATTTCAATGAAACTTGGTAAGATCATAGCAACATTTCGGCCGACCCCGACCTTGCCCTTCAAATGTTATTGTTTCTCGACAATCCAATGCCTGTGCGAAATATTTCACCAGCATTCAGTATCTCCGAAACTATTATCGATATCACACTGAAATTTTGTACGGTGATAAAGGGAACTACCAGAAGTTCACCTATGAGACCTTCAAAGACCTGGTAATTAAAAAACCAACATGGCCGCCAATTGAAATTGAGACGTTTAAATAGACATTTCTGGCGATGTAACCATCTAAACGTAATGAAACTTGGTACAGCAAATGCTTATACACATTGTAATGCACTGGCGTCTAATTTAGTTCAATTGTTTCCATAACCTCAAAATGGCGGCTGTGAGAAATATTTCCCTCGCATTCTATATCCCCGAAACTATTACAGATATCACTGTGAATTTTTTTACGGTGATAAAGAGTACTACTACAAGTTTATCTATGTAACTTTCAAAAACCTGTAAAGTATAAAACGAACATGGCGGCCAAGCGAAGTTGAAACATTTTAATATACTTCTCTCGTGATTTAACCTTCTGAGCGCAGTGAAGTGTGGTACAATAAATGAGTATACATATTTTAATGCACTGGCATCTAATTTAGTTCAATTTTTTACATAACCTCAAGATGGAGGCTGTGCGAAATTTTAAAATTAAGTTTTTATTTCTTGTGTCGTAATGATGCGATCTAAGTGAAAGTTTGAATAATGAAACTACGCAATAAGTTTCCTTTAATGGTACATAACTCTATGGCCTATACATTTAACAATCCATAATGGCGAGCATCCGAAATATTTTGACAGTTCTCAATATCTACGAATCCTTTACAGCTATCAAACTGAAATGTATTTATGTTCAAAGAGGCTACGAACATAAGTTCACCTATAGGACTTTCAGTAACTTGGTGAGCACAAATCCAACATGGTGGCGACGCGAAGTATAAATATTTAAATGGACGTTTCTCGCGATTTAACCATCCGAGTGCAGTGAAACTTTGCACGTTAAATACGTATACAAATGTTAATCCACTGGCATCTAATAAATTTCAATTGTTTTCATAACCTCATGTTGGCAGCTGTGCGAAATTTTAAAATCTCGTTTTTACTTCTTGTGCCCTAATCATGCGATTGAAGTTTGAATACCACACGTACACAATAATTTTCATGTAATAGTACATTAAAAAAATCCAACCTGGCGACCATCTGAAATATTTAGACGGTTCTCAATATCTACGAATCTATCACAACCTTCAAACTGAAATTGTGTATGTTGATAGAGGCAATTAACATGAGTAGGAGATATGAAAATAGGCTGTATAGTTCTTCACGGAACTACTTGTTATTCTTTAGAAAAGTGTGACATAAAGTATCAAACACATCCACTTGCACCACTGGCTCTGGCACTGGGATGCGTACTACTAAATAATTGAATTCCCAGGAAGGGTTGCTTCCGCCACCCACCTCTGATATTGAACGTCCTTTTGCCATTCGGAACTTTTCTACAACTGATGTACCGTTCTATTTAAGAAGAGGAAATCAAATCTCCTTCCTTCCTTGCTTCACTCTTGGCTTATGACCCATTCCACTACAGCGCAGCGTGTTTCGGACGGGGGGTGGAGGACATGTCCATCTTCTCCTTTCTAGCGAGAGAAGGTATTGAGAGGAGAAGTTAGCATGAGTGAGGAAGAGCGGGACTTAGTCTGTCACGGAGCGAGTCTCGTGACAAGCCGTGGCGCCACAGCCATCAGTGACATGGCTGGACAGGACTGCTCTATGCTAACACTGACACTGATGTGCTTCATAACATTTATTTATTTATTTATTCATTGACGGTACACAACAGGTCTCAGTGTGCGCCCCAATAACAGTGCACCTACACAGTAGAATACACTTTCTGATATTTCTACATTAAGTATTAATATCTAAATGTAATTATTAAAACTAGGAAGTTAACACAGATTGAAATGCATAGTAGTAAAAAGCTTAATCTAAAGGTAATATAAAAACTAAATCTAAATTTTACCTAATGCCAAATATATAAAAAGCAGGTTTTGAAATTATTACATGGTAAACTAAAAGGTAACATTGATAACTAGGGTACAGGGCTATCCACATATATACATTGTTGATTCTGTTTTGTGTGATAATTTTATTTCAAGTATGAATTAGAGTGACTGGGTTATAATTTCCAAGAACGGTCTAATTGAGAGACAGAAATCTAGTTTCCAGTTTACACGAACCGCATCGTTGTAAATACTGCAAAGCCTCCATACAGGTGAATTATTATGTGAAGTAGTATTGGTTATATCATTTTTGAATGTTATAGTTGATCTTGTAGTAAAGCGAGGGATGTTGAAATTTAGGAGCGATAGGAAAAATGAGTTATCAATTTGACCGTTAATAACTTTATAAAGGAATTTCATATCATTCACTTGCCTTCGAGACTCCAAACTAGTCAAGCCGAAATTCAACAAAAGTTCACCGTAGGGTACCATGTGTGGGTAATTGCCCGTTATTTTGAGGTGTATATATCTGAGGAATTTCTTTTGAACTTGCTCAATGGATTTAATGCATGTTTTCTGCCAGGGACTCCATACTTTTGCTGGCGTACTCGAGCTTGGATCTCACCATGGCAATATAAAGGTTTATGCAGGTACTGGTCCTAATGAATGGCTTAGTGTTTCTTATTATAAACCCTAACATGCGGTAAGCATCCCCGACTGTCTTTTGCACATGACAAGTGAAAGCATGATCTCGGTCAAACAAGATTCCTAGATCTTTCTTCTCGCTTACTGTTTGCAATGACTGAGGTCCAATTCCATAAACAAATGTGATTGGGTTCTACTTACAGCACACTTCGGTACATTTAAGTATAATTTGTTTTCTATACTCTATTTGTGTATATTATTTAGGTCATTTTGTAGTAGAGAGCAGTCATTAGCGGAAGAAATTGATTTAAAAATTTTGTAGTCATCTGCATATAAAAGACTATTTGAGTGTACTATACAACGTGGCAAATCGTTCATCATTGCTAGAAAAATCAGAGGTCCAAGGTTCGAGCCTTGGGGTATTCCGGAATGAACTATGTATTCCTTTGAGACAATTTTCTGGAACAAAACAAATTGTTTCCTGTCTCTGAGGTAGGAGATGAATAATTTGAGTAATGGGTGGGTGAATCCCAAAATACACAATTTGTTAAGAAGGATATCATGATTTATTGTGTCGAACGCTTTCTCAAAATCTGTAAATATGACATCTATTTGTCCTCCTTTATCTAACTCTTTAGATATAATTTGAGTAAAATTAGTTGCATTCGTCACCGTAGATTTCCTGGATAGGAAACCATGTTGGTTATCTGTTACGAGCGGTCTGAGAAATACTGATATTCTTCCGTGCAATATGAATTCAAATACCTTGGCTACTGCAGATAAAATAGATAAAGGACGGTAGTTATTAATTAGTGATGGATCTCCCGATTTTAGTATAGGGCAGACGCGAGTGATTTTCCAGGCGTCAGGGAACGTAGAAGTTTGTATGGCTAAGTTAAATATAAAGTGTAACGGGTCCCTGAGACTTTCAGCACATCCCTTAACTACTTACGGTGGAATATTATCAGGGCCAGCCGACGACTTAGGTTTTAATTTTTTTTAAATGCATTTCCAACCTCTTCCTTCGAGACAAGTTTTATGTGAAGGGTGTTGGGAGTATTCGAATTGCAGGCTGGGACTTTGTATTGGGCTGACTGAGAGTCATAAACTGATTTTAAATATGTGGCAAAACCTTCAACAATGGAATCACCCCTGTCCAATTCTCCATTATTATATTTAAAGGTGTCGCATGTGTTCCTATTTTTTTTCTTGTTTTTAATAAACGTCCAAAATTTCTTTGAGTCCCGCCTAATGTTTTGTTCAATATTACGGATATATTTCTTATAAAATAATTGAATGTCCTTTTTAATTTCTGATCTTAATTCTTCAAAACGTAGTCTATGATGATCTGAGTAATTTTTTCTCTTCCTATGGTATTCCTTCTCCTTCAATTTACTTTTTGTTTCCTTAGAAAACCAGACAGGATATTTTCTGCCCGTTTGACGTTTACATATAGGAACGGTTTCGCCAAGTACTGCGTTAAAAATTTGGTAAAACAGGTCTACTGCAGTATTTACATCAGTGCACTCGTATATTTGACCCCAAGCGCCATTCCTAAACCGAGTGTACAGCTGCTCAAAATTGGCTTCCCGGAAGTTAAAGGTATCGTTAGGCTGGATATGTAATTGGTGTCGACATATTATTAGAGATATTTCCACATCCAGGGCAGGGTGGTGGCGATCCAGCGGTAAGAGTGGATCAGTGTTTTCAGTTACATTTATGTTGGTTTTGTTGGATAAAACTAAGTCCAGCGTCCTACCGTTACGGTTTAGTACTGAATTATAAGACTTTAGCTGAAGATAATTAATAAAATTTACGAGTTCTCTTGTTTGAATGTTGTCGTCTTTAATTAGTGTACTTTGTATTGTTGGGATGTTGAAATCGCCGAAGATTATTAAATTTTGATCATATATTTCTGTTCTGGATTCCAACCACCGATATAGTTCCCTGTATGTTTCTACTTTTGAAGCTGGTGGAATGTACATATTACAGACGTACCAAATATTTCCCCTAATGACCAGTTTCACTAATAGACATTCCAATGTGCCAGTCATTCTGTCTACCTTGAGTACCGTTAATCCGCTCCTGACCAAGACAGCCACCCCACCCCCTGCTCTGGCAGACCTCTCAGCCCTGTACACTCTGTATATATCAGAACAGACCTCAATGTCAGCGATTTTACTACAGTTGTAATACTTAGAGTTGAATTCTGACAGTTCTTAGAGGGAGGTCCTTTTACTGCCTACCGGGGTGGGTTAAAGAGAGGTGGGGGTATGGTTGTCATGGAAACGGGGTGGGGCGACTGCGGTTGCCATGGAGATAAGCCCTCTGGCCAGCTCATGTTGAGGAGGAGTTTGTAGGAGTTGCCAAACCTCGCACTTCTGAGTTAGATCTTGTCACAAGCAGTTCAGCGTGAGTGTTATTCTATTTGTGTTTCTGTTTGGAGGCCGTCATTAAGTATCTAACGGTATTTTAAATACTAATTATGTAGACCTACAATTATTGTATTGCAATATATATTTCGAGCATTATGAATACTCCTCGAGGGAGAGGGAGGCCCAGAACTCGTCCACCTCATGAAAAAAATACCGCCGGTCATGGTGTGACAATTTATCACCAAGGAAGAGAAATTATATGTGCCGAAAGGGAATTCTTTGAAGAGGAGGCTAAGAGTTTTTCGGAAAGGAATGTTCCTTTAATTCCATTCCAGAGAGTTCAAGAACGCACTGCGAAAGCTCTTAGAGTTAGTAAAAGTACTGTGACAAGAGTTACTATGGAGAAATATAACAACTCAGAAGAGGGTTCATCTAAACTGTCCATGCCTGGAAAGAAGCGGCCTAGAACCTCCAGAATTACAAATCTGGATCCGTTTAAAGACGATGCTATTCGCCGGCACATATATTCTTACTACACCAGGAGGGAACATCCGACAATTCAAAAACTGTTATTTACACTTCCGAACGACTTATTTAAAGGCAGTTACTCTTCCTTACTGAAAGTGGTTCATAACCTTGGTTTTGAATATAAAGCTATCAACAGTAGGAAGCTGCTGATGGAGAGAGGTGACGGACTGAGCCAGGATCGAACCTGCCAAGTTGAGCTCAGAAAGCCAGCGCTCTACTGTCTGAGCTTTTCAGCCCGACCTCTGTTAAAGAAAACCGAACATAAGACCAAGTCAGTCATGGTCTGGCCAGGTAGTCTACAAGAAAACACAGCGGTCAGAATGAACGAACAAGCCAGCCGGAAGTGAGAAGGGTAGGGTATGGAATGCAGGAATGTGGCAACCGCGTGAAATGGCACGTGCAATGCTCATCCCTCCAGCACTAGCTGTCAGACATCAACTCTAAGTATTACGACCATAGATAACCAAGTTTCTGTAATTAGAATTAAGTCATACTGTTTGGTGATCAGGTTTTCATTGAATAAATCTAATTTTGTATTCATTCCTCCTACATTTTGATAATAAATGGATAATCTAGGTTTTGATACCATTCGAGAGTGTTCAGGTCATCCTCATTTCGAATTACGATGACCCGAGAACCTTCAGATTTGCGTATTTTAATATGTCCATTTCTTAACCACAAGAAAGCATACTCTTTCTCTCTTCTGATGCTCCTAGCTTGTGCCAGCAACTTCCTCTTTTCCGGGGATAAATCCTCGTTCACATAAATTACATTATCGCCAGGAAGACCAACGTGACGAGTGGAGAGATTCCGTTTCACCCGGCGTCGCTCCAAAAGATGCTCCTTGTCGTCCCGCCGAACGAATTTTATGATAATGCCACTGTGTTGATGATTAGGTGACTTAGGCAGTCGATGACAGGCATCCACCATTGTTTCAGTGATGACCACATCCAGAGCTTGACCTACTTTCTTCACTGTTTCAATAATGTTTTCGTTAGGAACCTCCGGGACACCGTGTATTTCCACCGTATTCCTACGTGTGTACTGCTCAGATTCTCCTAGGCGGTTTTCAAGAGATTTTAGCTTCGCCTTAAGATTGACATTCTGCTGAGTTAATGACTCAATGTGTCCTTTACATTCCTTAATTTCTATCTGCTGGTTTGAAATTAATGTTACACAATCGTCTAGTTTGTTATGGCACAATTCAATTGAATTACCTAGATCAGTATCTCTCGCTCTTTGTTCGTCTTTTATGATTTTAAGTTGTTCTTTTAAATCTTTCAGCATTCCATAAATATTCTCCATTGATGGAGCGTCTTCGTTACTTACACTATCACTTATTGTTGCACTATAGTCCACACATTGCACACACAGCCACTCGGTGAATCTGTTCAATGTATTCACACACTTCTTGTGGAACCAATTTTTACATGAACCACACTGTACCTTTCCAGCCTTCCCCAAGCTACCACCACACTCTCCACAGTCGCCCACGTTGCCGATGCAAGTGGAAACTCCTATTTAACCAATTTACGAGGAAGTTAGTAATTGTAATTGATGATGTTATTAATAACTGGTCAACGTATACACTTATATTGTTGGGTGACAAATATGGTTTAGTTTCTTCCTCGAATACACTCTAAAATACACAATGTGTTCAGAGCTACTCACTGCTGTGTTGTTCACTCAGCCGCCATGCTTCACTTGCCAGGCGTAATCGTCAGTTGACGTATTTACCTATTTCGGTTTCTTTTCGTTCATTTCATAATATTTTATGTTATTCTGATATGCTGACAGTTGGATTGTGTACTGTCACCTACCGTAAGTTAAGAACCATCCCAACTATTGTACGTGGTGCACTTTTTTTATTTAGTCAATTTACCCTCGGTTGGTGGTTCCCATGGACTCAGCGAGGGAACTCATCTATACCGCCTCTATGGGCAGTGTCCTGGAGCCTGGAACATCTGGTCGGGATGGATACAACTGGGGAGGTGTGATCAGCACTTCGCCCAGGCGGCCTCACCTGCAAAGCGAACAGGGGCCTCATAAGGGATGGGAAGGGATGGAAGATTGGGATGGATAGGCGAGGAAGAGGGGAGGAGGCGGCCGTGGCCTTACAGTAGGTGCTATCCCGGCATTTGCCCGAAGACGAAGTAGTAAATCACGGAAAACCACTTCGAGGATGGCTGAGGTGGGAATCGAACCCCCTATACTCATTTGGACCACCCGAGGCTGATTAGACCCCGTTCCAGTCCTCATACCACTTTTCAAATTTCGTGGCAGAGCCGGTAATCGAACCCAGGACCTCCGGGGCGGCAGCTAACCATGCTGACCGCTACGTGGTACATAACAGTCAAAATAGCTTTGAAGCCATTTTTCAGTGTAACTTTCAGTCGGTCAACAGAAAATAATTATCAATTATTTTTCTACTCTCTGTCATGTTTAGCGGCTTCAGTGGCGAAGTCGGTAGCATTCTGAAATTCTATACCCGAGATAGAGGGTTCAAACCCGGCCGAAGTCATCGAATTTTAAGAGCGTTAAAATTCCCTCTGTATGCCTTCCTTCGGAGGGGAAGTAAAGCCAGCGGTCCCATGTCATAGATTTATAGCATGAGAAAGAAGCTTCCGCTAACAACACTTGCGTGAAGAGAAAATGTATAGTTTAGAATTGATAACGCTCTATTAGTTCCACCGTTCGCCGACAAGTTCTGATTGCGATGCAATCTAGTAGCCAAGTTCACAGCTAGGTTTCGTGGACGGTAGCATTTGGTAGCGAAAGTAGGAACTACTTGAAATTATTGCCTGCAGTCCTTACTTGAATTAAAACAGATATCACACACTAATACAGCCATCACAATTAACACCGGTTATCAGACAGATACATGGGGCTACATGGCGCATTGTCGCAGCCCCTAATCTAAAGAACAAATCAACCGACGCAAAATAATTACAATTACTGCAATATGAGAAAAATTAACTACGTTTTCTTCTCCTTCAAAAATCCATAACAATATATAGGCCTACAGTAAAATCTGCCTTCACGGAATCGAACGGGACTCACAAATGTTTCCATTAAAGATAGGTTTACGGAAAACGGAGGTAGGCCTTTGCTAAAATAATTTTCCCTCGGACATACTGAACCCATGTACCATGGCCACAAAGGGAGTCGAATCCATGTATTTTGAGAAAGGAATGAAAGAATCATACAGTCTCTAAGGGAACGGAGAGAGATTTCAAGCCAGGATTCTAGCCTAACATTGTGCAAGCGCTAGGGCCAGGTGTTCCTTAGATGAGCTCATGCCTCTTGACATTTATAGGGAGCCAGTCATGGACATTATTAGAACGAGTGGAAAGTTTGGACTGTAAGACGAAGAAGCTTGACTCGGAAATTGCTCTTACGTTGCAGGAAAATGGCAACCCCGCTGCTGAGTCAGAACAGGAATAATTAAATTTAACCCGTTTACGAGTATAAAAATAAGTAAACAGATACAGTACGGGGAATCATTTTGGATTAGAGATTTTTGTGTAAAGGAAAACCTTGTAAAAATTGCACAGGAGAAAACTGCAAACGCAAGTATACGTCATTGGGGATTCACCGGGACCCAAGGAGTGGGAGAATTAAAAATGAACAGCACCACCCACACAGTTGAGGACGAGAAATTAATTAATATCTCGGAAATGCACGATCGATTTCCATGCACAGGAAGATTATTTTACGTTTGGAAGACGAGCTTTCTGGAGATATAATTTTTATAATTGTGCGACAATTAGTTCAAAAGTTGGTCACGAAAAGGATTAGGATTTTATCTTTTTGTGACTGAAAAGTATAAAACTCCTGGTCTCACCAAGCCAATCAGGCAGTCTACGATAGCCCGTGAGGGGAACGTAACGCTGTATCAGTACATGCAGTCTACGAGCATTCCGGGAGCGGAAGTGCTGCACCACATCGTATACGCAGTATTCAAGAGCCCGTGAGGGGAACGTAACGCTGTATCAGACATCGAAGGCAGCTAACCAGTACTCCTTGAGGGGAGAAACGCTGTATTACACCGCATAATTAATATATCCGATAGCCACGGGCGTCGAAGTATCAGTAACTTGCGTGCCTCCGGAAGGAGTTGCAAAGAAGAAGTATTAAAGTATCGCCGTGTTGAAAAATTAGGAAAATCCTAGTTACAGGATTTAGGTCCGACAGGGAAAACGTTACCGTAAAAGTTCTAAAAATACAGTCAAAGCAGGCTGCGAACTTAGGATTCAGGCGATAGGTCTTTCAGTAATCGACCAAAAGTATCATAACGTACGGAAGTATCGGAACAGCGAGATAAACAGTTTATAAATTTTAAAGAACCCGAACAGGGAAAAACTGAGTAAGGTTCGCAACGTATTTCAGAAAATTAGAAGTGCGAGAACCAAATAAACAAAGAAGAACGGAAACTATAGACATTGTTTTCAAGAAAGCAGACGAACTATTCTAAAGCACTAAGACTCGAGACGTATTAGTGGCTAAAAAATCCATAGGTCACCGATAGGTTATCGAGGGGACCTCGATCAGAACAGACTTTCGCTAGGATCGATAAATCAGATCTAAAAGGGGAACCGTTCAAGCTAGAGAAATAGCCGATCATCAGGAACGGGATTCGAAGAATTACTATTCCAGGGAAGCAGTAGATGATTCGAGACTTTCGTATTCTGCAGGATAGGAAGCCGACATTGAATAAATTTCACCCTTGGAGACGGGAGATTAAGAGGTCACGTGTGATAGGCTAAAAAGACGGCCTAGTGATCAAAAGTTGTGAAGTGTAAATATATCAAAAGTGTGTGTTAAAGTAATATATTTTTTAGTGTTTTATTGTGTGTTCAAAACGGATACACCAGTGTATTAAAATGTTGTCAGTGTTAAATATAGTGAATATGTGTCAAGAAATTTCTGTACATGAGATGAGCTTGTACAATATGGAGTAGGTCAAGAAGGTGGGCCAAAATGTCACATCAAACGAGAATAAAGGTCAGAAAACGACCTTAGACATGTGAGTAAAGATTTTCATTATATTTTGGTGTCGGGAAAATTTTTTGTGTACAATTCCACCGGAGTTTTGAGTAAAAGGGATGTTTTTAAATAAATAACAACTAAATAAGAACGCGATCTGAACGAAAATAAAGTTTTAAGAAATAATAAATAATTATGTGAAATAATAAATCCTGTAGAGGATAGGCATGGAATAAAATGTCAGTGTATTTAATGAATGTTATAAAAGCAAGCGTAATAATAATAATTATAACAAAGATATTTACATAAAGGTAAATTTGAATTATATGAAAGAAATAGCTTTTGAGCTTTTGTAAGGAATGAAAACATGATGTGAATAACAAGGTAAAGAAATCTAAATAAAGATTAAATTGAATGATATAAAAATATAGAGCGTTGAAGCCTTAACAAATGTATAAGACATGATGTGAATGCATGTTCTTAAAAATGGAGCGATTTATTGTCAACGGAAAAGATTAATATAAGAATGGAGATATGTATCAATTGTTACTATGAAATTTATCAGTTCTTTGGAAGACATTCGGCCGTAAAGTAATGTGTAGCTTAATGGAACGCAATTAAATAAAAAGTCACGCTAGGAACGCGTAAAAGTTAAAGTACTTGGTAAGTTACTTATGGAGGGTAGTTGATTGCAGTGAATTGAGATATGTTGTAAGTCCTCTAAATTGTGACGTGGATCACGAGGCCATGTGTGTATTATTTAAAAGGGAGCTAATGTATGGTATTATTGAGCGTATGTCATGTAGGCCACGGCCGACTTTAAATCGCGTCTTGTATAAGTCCTCCAAATGTGGAAATGGTTCCCGAGGCATGCTAAGAGATTCGAACATAGAATCCTCTTGTTGTTAAAGCCCCTAATTATTCGTCGTAGAATGTGTATTATTCTTCCCAATCAATGAGGACCCTCTCATAATTAATAAATGCCAAGGTTACGAAAGTGGTTTATGAGCCAAAGAATATTGTTGAATGAAAATAAGTGAAGTACAAGCCAGGTCTCTCCACAGAACTGAGAATAATGTGAAGGTTTGTTTTAAAGCATTGAAGAGAGCTGTCACCGTAGGTTAGGCAGAGAGCCGCTTTCCTTGTCATAAATCACGCTCGAGTATAATGGCCTGACCCTCAGAGAGCGAGGGTGGGTAAAAACCGTCTTGTAAGAAATGTTAAATACACCGTGAGTGTTAAAAGTTGTTAATGACCCGGGCGTTGAACCGAGGTCCTTGTAGATTTATATTATCGCTTGCCAGTTCAGATCGTAGTTTTCTTATGTGATAATGGTCTTATAAGACAAATGAATTAAATAAAATCCCTATTGTAATGTTGTATGGAAAATAAGGAATCCACGAGTTTTGTGAAGATAACTAGATTCGGGAGTAATCATAGTTTTTGACTTTGTCAAGTAATCTTTATGACTCTGGAGTACACAGGTAGTTCCCCGATCACCGTAGTGAATTTGCAAACTTGAGAGAGATAGTAAATCCTGAGAATATGTGAAATGCCCAAATATTGAAGTGAATAATTAACATGTAATTTTAAATGTAGTTATATATTTGTTTTGATGATAAGAAAAGATAAAATAAGTTCTTGAGGTGTACAGAAGTATGACACCATTATTATGGAAAAGTATCGAGCCAAAGAAGCTCGTAGTTATATGGAACTTTAAGATAAGTACTTTATGGAAGTGAAAATAATCGTGAATTGTTGGTTTTAAAGAAAACCATGTGTTTTATTCTAATATTTGTTTTATTTTTATGCTATTCCTTGTTCACTTTGGACAAGTAGAATGATATTGGTCAGTAGTTTATTTGTTTTATTGTTTGTAGCGCCATAATTTTGATTAATTAAATGTGTTAAAATAGGAGTTGATTTTGTTGTTATTTTTGCAAGTGTATCCTCTATTTAATCCAAGATATGTAAGTCACAGAGTGGGAGAACTTACCGCAGCCCCGAAAAATCCCGAATTGAGCAATGCTGGCATACTGTGATTTGCATATTGCTTGCTAAAGGGCACAGGGGGTGAATAGAAGTACTGTGGTTGGATTAATAATTAGAGGAACACTAAAGACGGTCGATTCATGTAAAAGTAAAGTAATGATAGGAGTAGCTACAACGTATAATGTTAACTGACCGCATGGGTCCCTAGAAACTCACACCGAGCAGCCCTGGATTAAACAACCCCCTACCAGACATTTCATGGCGCCCAGTACGCAGGGATGAGTTTTCCTAGGGAAAACCCGAGTTTTCTCGAAAAATCAAAATTTTCAATTTCTTTGAAAAAGCAAATGGTTTTTCGAAATTTTGAATTTTAAATACTTCCATAAAGGTCTTTGAGTTTGAATGAAGAGTATCAAAAGGGTACGGAGTAATAAAAACCCGTACCAAAGTAAAATTTTTAAAGAAATTGGGACACAATGGTTCAGATTACTATCTCTCAAGCATGTTCTAGCGATGTGGCATTAGTAGCCCACTATATTCTAATAAGATGGCATTGAGTGAAGAGATGCAACGGCTTTTGGAGGCTATAAAAGCCGATAACAATGAGAAGCTGTAGGCTATAAACAATACATTGGGCCTCCAAAAGGATGAAAATAACAAAGTGTTCGAATCCATAAATGAGAGTCTAGAGTCACTAAAACTGATAGTGCTAATATGGGGACTAAATTAGTAGATATCGAAGCTAAAAGTGATAACATGGGAACTAAATTAGTAGATATCGAAGCTAAAAGTGATAACATGGGAACTAAATTAGTAGATATCGAAGCTAAAAGTGATAACATGGGAACTAAATTAGAAGCTATCGAAGCTAACTGTATAAAAATGGATAAGGAACTGAAGGTTGAAATTAAGGAAATGAAAGAGGGGTCCAAGGTTTTAGAAGAAACAATGAATACCAAATTTCAAGATTTTGAGACTAAGTTTGGGGACAAATTAAATGATTTAAAAGGGAAAATCGCAAGTGAAATTCAAAGGGAAAATAAAGTATTTCAGTCAGAATTGCAAGGCCAAATAAAGATCTTGAAGGAGAGTATGGGAGAGTCCCAAACTAGGTGTCAAGAAAATTTTGAAAATTTGGAAACTAAATTAAGTAACATGGAAGGAACGTGCAAAAAGAATGTAGACGATTGTAAAAATGAACTTGTAACCCAGATCCAAGGTGTGCAGAAAGAATTGAAAGCTCAGATAGAATCTAACAAGAGTATTTGTGAAACATCCCGGGATGAGATAAAAAAAAGTGTGGATGAGCTAGGAACCCGATTTGGAAAAGTTGAGGAGAAAGTAGGGACCCTCGAGAATAAAATCGGCGTAGTTCAGGCCAAAGTGGATGATATGGAAATTCAGAATCACAAAGATATGCAGGGCATGAAAGAACAGATTGATCATTTTACCGGGCAGGTAGATGAGAACTTAAAAAGGCACGGGGAGGAAATAACTCAAAAATTCGGTACCTACGAAGAGCATCTCCAGAAAGAAAGAAAACAAAGAAATAAAGAAAGTAAGGAAAGTACTCATAAGATAGATGAAATAAGTCAGGGTATCAATGGAATTCAGGAAACAGTAAGTGGAATAACAAAACAAATGGAAGACACAAAGGGAGATATAGATAAGGTTATGACCGACATAACAATTATATTCGAGGAACAAGGAAAGACTCGAGAGGATATGAACAAGATTCAGGACAAAGTGGTCAAAGGACAAAGAGAAATGGAGAAAAAGATAAAGGAAATACGAGAAGACCTAGATACCAGAGGTGACGTTAAACCAGAAATTATAACAGAACAGGTCATGGTCATCAAGAAAGAGGTAGAAGAACACTTAAATGAAATCAGGAATAGCTTCAGGAACGACAAAAACCAACTCAAACAAGAACTGGAAACCAGTAAGAAAAATCAGGAAAGAATTCAAAATGAATTAGGATCCCGGTTGGAGAGGACTGAACATAAGAACAGTCAAATGGAAATCCAACTCATGGCTAATGAAGAAAGTGCCCGAAGGGAAAGGAAGTTAGAATTTGAGAATCAGGAGGAGTTTCCAAAGACAGGATGGGTAGATTCCCGTGAACAAGGCACAGATACCGATAGGGACTTAGGAGGGGAGAGCCCTTATAAGAACCCCGGATATCCGATGGCGATGTCAACCCCATACATGAACCAGACAAATGGTCAGATAATAAACATTATCAAATCGAATGAGGACAGACCGGTAAAGTTTACGGGTAATAACATGTCAATTACTCCAAAATACTGGTTAAAGGAAGTCGCAGATTACTTAAACGAAAAGAAGGTTCCTCAGGATCGGAGACTGAGAGCTATTGAGAAGTTGTTGGCAGGTGATTGTCTCACCTGGTTCAGAAGCTTTAGGTACACCTTTGATAGGGTGGAAGGCTTTAGAGAAGCCTTTTTAAAACGATATTGGGCAGCAGACGTCCAGGAGAATTTGAGGCTAGATCTGTACTCTAGGAAGTACAGCACAAATGCACCAACTAAGTACTCGGAATTTTTTACCGCTCAGCTGTGTAAATTCCGCGAACTTGACATTGCTCCAGCTGAGAACGACCTGTGTGCTGCCATTGCATGACAACTTCCATATGAGATTCAGAGGCTGTTAATCTCATCCAAAGCCAGAAGTGCTGTGGAAGTGGAGAGTGTATTACGTCAATTAGACATGACGACGTCACACGTAACTCCTAGGCACCAAAGACAGACTGAACAGGTACACATGGCCAGCAGTCAGGAAACCAGCGAAAAACCATCGACCAGGAATCAGTCCACCAGCACTGATACTCAAGGACTAGGTCGAGAGTATGGGCACCAAGAGCCTAGAGGAATACAGCCACACTACAGAGGAGGATATCGAGGAAGAAATCCTAGGAATACGGGTTATAGGCAACAAGAGAGCCGACCCTATAACAATAACCATCAGAGGCAAGAAAACAGAAAGAAATGGGAGAATTATCCCAGAAGGAACGTAAGGCCAGAGGATAGGGATGATGAATATCGGGCCGAAATAGAGGAAAGATATCAGGAAAGTCTTCGTTACATGAACGAACGACCAGATGAACCTGAAAGACAAAAAGTCCGTTGGAGTGAGGCAATCAAGAACCGGAAATCACCCGACCGACTAGATGGAGCTCAAAGCTTGGAACTACAAGCTCAGTTAAAGAATGAGGGGAAAGGAAGCCCTCAGGATTAAAAAAAACTCCAAATTTAAATCGTCAAAGTGGAAACATACCAGGAGCTGGGAGGAGGTAGAAATTGTGAATTGGATAGCAAGACCAGATGAGCTAATTAATGAGGATGTGGATGGAATCCCACCTATCAAAAGAGAATTACCCATAATTATGCTAAGGATAGAAGGATTACTGGTCAGGGCATTGATTGATACCGGATCAACAATAAGTTTAATTACGCAAACCCTTCTGAATGAATTGGAAACAAGAGGCCGCGTATTAAAAATCCCCACATCAAGGGTAAAGATTAAGGGAATTATCCCTGAAAAATCTTTAACATGCAAATTTCAGGTATACATTGATCTAATCATGGGTAACACCGAAATTTCGCAATGCTTTTTGCTGGTAAATCAATTACCGTATAATGTCATATTAGGTATTGATTTTATCCGTGAGAACAAGGTCATCATAGACCTAGCGCAAAACTGCATTAGAATCCAAAGAGAGGATGTGGATGAACAAAACATTAACCTACAGGAACAGGAGGCGAAAATAGGAGAACAGGTATGGCATGTGGAAGAAGTAACTGAAGAAGGTTATAAGGACATAGAAAAGATATTTGAAGTCCTCAACATAGAACTCAAAGATAATTTGGAAACTGAGTTCGAAACCAACCTGTCAGGAAAAGTAGAGGAAGCCAAAGTTAACCTTGAAAATAAGGAACAATTAAAGAAATTATTATTAAATTTTAGGGACGTATTTGATTCCAAGCCAGGGAAGATTGAAAATTTTAAATACGCGTTCCAAGTCAATGATTGGGCACCGTTCAGACAAAAACCATACCCGGTTGCGGAAAAACATTACCCACAAACTAAGAAAACACTGCAGGAGATGATGAATGCAGGTGTTATAGAAAAGATGGCGACACCATATGTTAGTCCATTAGTGATTGTGAGTAAACCGGATGGCTCAGTAAGGGTGTGTCTGGATGCCAGAAATTTAAATGCAAAAATCATACCAGAAAATGATTTGGCACCACCCATAAAAGAAATACTGAGGAAGTTCAAAGGCAAGAAGATTTTTACCAATATTGACATGACTTCTTCGTATCATCATCTCGAACTGGAAGAGAAAACCAGCTTGTTGACTGGATTTCAGTTCGACCAGCAAACCTATTGTTTTAGGAGATGTCCGTTTGGATTGAAGACCGCGGGATCTGCCTTAATAAGAGCGCTTGATCGAAATCTTTCAGAGGAAGTGAAAGATTGCACTATCCGTTATGTGGATGATATTTTGCTTACCTCGGAGAACATTGAGGAACATTTAGAAAAATTGAAGAAATTATTGGAAGACTTAAGAAGGGCAAATTTTAAAATCAATTTAAAGAAGTCAAATTTTTGTCAAAGACAAGTAACATTTTTAGGGCATGTGATTGATAAGGGTGGTGTTAAACCACATCCATGCAAATTGGAATCGATAAGGGATTTTCCAAGGCCTTTGAAGGTGAAGAACCTTCGCCAGTTTTTGGGATTGATTGGGTTCTTCTCAGGACATTGTCCATCATACACAAAAACTGTTGCACCACTACAGGACCTTCTGAAGAAGGGGGGCAAGTGGAAATGGACGGAGGAAACAGAAAAAGCATTCGTGGAGGCCAAGGAAATGCTCTTAAACTATGTGAAGCTAGGATATCCTGATTTTAATCAGAAATTTATAATTCAAACAGACGCATCCCAGATTGGAATAGGGGCAATCCTATATCAGGAAAACCCGGATAACCCTGATAAGAAAAATTATCTAGCTTTCACAAGTCGGAGACTGAAACCACACGAGAAAAATTATACGATCAGCGAAATCGAGCTGTTAGCGATATTGCACGCGCTGCAATATTGGCGAAAGATCGTATATGGGTTTCAGGTCATTCTAAGAACGGATCATAAAGCCTTAACCTTTTTGATGAAGACTGATCTATCCAGTCAAAGGTTGATGCGTTGGGCTTTATATATCCAACAGTTTGATGTAAAGATAGAATACTGCCCAGGAAAAGAAAATATAGTTCCAGACTATTTAAGTAGACAGCCAGAGTCCACAGAAGAGGAAGTAATGGCTATTGATTTGGAAGACAGGGATCAGCGTACTCTAAATGAGTTAAGGAGCATTAGTCAACGGCAACGTGAGGATCCATGGATGAACATGCTCATATCTTTCCTTGAGAGAAGTTTGATAAGGGGAACACCAGCGTACACAGAAGCTAATAAGATAGCTCAAGATTACACATTTTATAATGGATTATTATATAAGTTTGTGGACTCTGACCATACACGATTAAGGATTGTTGTACCTGGAATTTTGCAGAGGAAAATAGTATGGTTAGCCCATAGATCGTTCGGACATATGGGAGTCGACAAAACAGTCTCGACGCTGAAAGAAGCATTTGTATGGCCGAGACTGAGAGAAACTGTAAGGGACACACTAAAGACATGTGATCTATTTCAAAGGATCAAACCAAATGCATTTCTGATGAGACAAAAGCCTATACCATTGTTGCCCGAAAGGCCAGGTCAAATCATATCTATTGATAACTTCGGACCTTAGCCAAAGGCAAGAAGAGGAAACCGACACATAATGGTGGCTATGGATGTCTTCACTAATATGGTTGTCCTTGCTCCCATACAGAAGACTAGTACCAAACAGGTGTTAAAACGACTCAAAGAAAAAGTGATACCGATTCTGGGAAAACCTGAGAATTTGTTGTCGGATCACGGTAGTTGTTTCACCAGTGTAGAGTTCAGACAAGAATTAGAAAGACTTGGAATACGTCAGATTTTGTCATGTATTCGCCATCCTGAGGCAAATCCTGTAGAAAGAGTGATGAGGGAGACGGCCAAGTATTGTAGAATATACTGTGCCGAAGAAAATTGGAAGTGGATAGATATCTTGGATATTATCGAATTTTGTATAAACAACACAATCCATGAATCTACGGGAGAGATACCAATAACGCAACATCGGAATGAGCAACCAAAGAGACCTTGGAGTCTGTTAATACCTAGGCCAGCAGACGCTCAGCCTGGAAGAGATGTACGTATAAGAAGAGCCTTTGAGCATCTAAAAGCTCAAGCCGACAGGAGACAAAGAAGAAATAGGCACAAGAGGTATCATCGGCCACTATTAGCAGGGGAAATGGTGTTAGTAAAAAGACCCGCCATTTCGGATCCAGGGAACCGCGTGTACAAAAAGTTTCAGAAAATGTACCACGGACCGTGTCAAATAATAAGGGATTTGAGAAATCATGCCTATAGAATTCGGCACTGTGAAACGAATCACGAAGTGACCATGAATTCAGCAAATTTAAAAGTGTATTACCCTCCCGAAGACTTCGATGAAGCCAATGAACAAGCCCTGGTTATGGAAACATTTAGAGATGAAGAATCCACTTTTGATAGAAACGAGAATGAGATAGAAAAAGGAAACAGAGCTCAAACATTCGAGTGCGAATGCGAATTAGAGAAATTATATTGGGAAATAAAAGAAATAATTGATTTTATTGAAGAAGAAAATTTCAATTTAAGGAAGGAGAATGATGAAATAAAGGAACGGGTAGGGATAGACCACACCCGTAAAGAAGAATGAGGTTCTGGAAACCTGAAGTCCAGACAAATAAAAAGCAGAAAGAAAGGGTAGGGACAGAGCGTACCCAACCGACACAATTACCGGATATGACTTAAAGAGATGAAAGAAATCAAATTATCGTGGGATTTTTAAGGAAGAAAAATCAGAAGGTACGGATAACGTTATGATGGCTTCGACAGTTAAAAAGGAAAAATAAGATTTTTTTTCAGATAATTAAAATAAATTTACTCAAAATTTTTCGAAAATTTATTTACCTAAGGAGGGGAGAGGTGAACCCATGTACCATGGCCTCAAAGGGAGTCAAATCCATGTATTTTGAGAAAGGAATGAAAGAATCATACAGTCTCTAAGGGAACGGAGAGAGATTTCTAGCCAGGATTCTAGCCTAACATTGTGCAAGCGCTAGGGCCAGGTGTTCCTTAGATGAGCACATGCCTCTTGACATTTATAAGGAGCCAGTCATGGATATTATTAGAACGAGTGGAAAGTTTGGACTGTAAGACGAAGAAGCTTGACTCGGAAATTGCTCTTACGTTGCAGGAAAATGGCAACCCCGCTGCTGAGTCAGAACAGGAATAATTAAATTTAACCCGTTTACGAGTATAAAAATAAGTAAACAGATACAGTACGGGGAATCATTTTGGATTAGAGATTTTTGTGTAACGAAAAACCTTGTAAAAATTGCACAGGAGAAAACTGCAAACGCAAGTATACGTCATTGGGGATTCACCGGGACCCAAGGAGTGGGAGAATTAAAAATGAACAGCACCACCCACACAGTTGAGGACGAGAAATTAATTAATATCTCGGAAATGCACGATCGATTTCCATGCACAGGAAGATTATTTTACGTTTGGAAGACGAGCTTTCTGGAGATATAATTTTTATAATTGTGCGACAATTAGTTCAAAAGTTGGTCACGAAAAGGACTAGGATTTTATCTTTTTGTGACTGAAAAGTATAAAACTCCTGGTCTCACCAAGCCAATCATGCAGTCTACGATAGCCCGTGAGGGGAACGTAACGCTGTATCAGTACATGCAGTCTACGAGCATTCCGGGAACGGAAGTGCTGCACCACATCGTATACGCAGTATTCAAGAGCCCGTGAGGGGAACGTAACGCTGTATCAGACATCGAAGGCAGCTAACCAGTACTCCTTGAGGGGAGAAACGCTGTATTACACCGCATAATTAATATATCCGATAGCCACGGGCGTCGAAGTATCAGTAACTTGCGTGCCTCCGGAAGGAGTTGCAAAGAAGAAGTATTAAAGTATCGCCGTGTTGAAAAATTAGGAAAATCCTAGTTACAGGATTTAGGTCCGACAGGGAAAACGTTACCGTAAAAGTTCTAAAAATACAGTCAAAGCAGGCTGCGAACTTAGGATTCAGGCGATAGGTCTTTCAGTAATCGACCAAAAGTATCATAACGTACGGAAGTATCGGAACAGCGAGATAAACAGTTTATAAATTTTAAAGAACCCGAACAGGGAAAAACTGAGTAAGGTTCGCAACGTATTTCAGAAAATTAGAAGTGCGAGAACCAAATAAACAAAGAAGAACGGAAACTATAGACATTGTTTTCAAGAAAGCAGACGAACTATTCTAAAGCACTAAGACTCGAGACGTATTAGTGGCTAAAAAATCCATAGGTCACCGATAGGTTATCGAGGGGACCTCGATCAGAACAGACTTTCGCTAGGATCGATAAATCAGATCTAAAAGGGGAACCGTTCAAGCTAGAGAAATAGCCGATCATCAGGAACGGGATTCGAAGAATTACTATTCCAGGGAAGCAGTAGATGATTCGAGACTTTCGTATTCTGCAGGATAGGAAGCCGACATTGAATAAATTTCACCCTTGGAGACGGGAGATTAAGAGGTCACGTGTGATAGGCTAAAAAGACGGCCTAGTGATCAAAAGTTGTGAAGTGTAAATATATCAAAAGTGTGTGTTAAAGTAATATATTTTTTAGTGTTTTATTGTGTGTTCAAAACGGATACACCAGTGTATTAAAATGTTGTCAGTGTTAAATATAGTGAATATGTGTCAAGAAATTTCTGTACATGAGATGAGCTTGTACAATATGGAGTAGGTCAAGAAGGTGGGCCAAAATGTCACATCAAACGAGAATAAAGGTCAGAAAACGACCTTAGACATGTGAGTAAAGATTTTCATTATATTTTGGTGTCGGGAAAATTTTTTGTGTACAATTCCACCGGAGTTTTGAGTAAAAGGGATGTTTTTAAATAAATAACAACTAAATAAGAACGCGATCTGAACGAAAATAAAGTTTTAAGAAATAATAAATAATTATGTGAAATAATAAATCCTGTAGAGGATAGGCATGGAATAAAATGTCAGTGTATTTAATGAATGTTATAAAAGCAAGCGTAATAATAATAATTATAACAAAGATATTTACATAAAGGTAAATTTGAATTATATGAAAGAAATAGCTTTTGAGCTTTTGTAAGGAATGAAAACATGATGTGAATAACAAGGTAAAGAAATCTAAATAAAGATTAAATTGAATGATATAAAAATATAGAGCGTTGAAGCCTTAACAAATGTATAAGACATGATGTGAATGCATGTTCTTAAAAATGGAGCGATTTATTGTCAACGGAAAAGATTAATATAAGAATGGAGATATGTATCAATTGTTACTATGAAATTTATCAGTTCTTTGGAAGACATTCGGCCGTAAAGTAATGTGTAGCGTAATGGAACGCAATTAAATAAAAAGTCACGCTAGGAACGCGTAAAAGTTAAAGTACTTGGTAAGTTACTTATGGAGGGTAGTTGATTGCAGTGAATTGAGATATGTTGTAAGTCCTCTAAATTGTGATGTGGATCACGAGGCCATGTGTGTATTATTTAAAAGGGAGCTAATGTATGGTATTATTGAGCGTATGTCATGTAGGCCACGGCCGACTTTAAATCGCGTCTTGTATAAGTCCTCCAAATGTGGAAATGGTTCCCGAGGCATGCTAAGAGATTCGAACATAGAATCCTCTTGTTGTTAAAGCCCCTAATTATTCGTCGTAGAATGTGTATTATTCTTCCCAATCAATGAGGACCCTCTCATAATTAATAAATGCCAAGGTTACGAAAGTGGTTTATGAGCCAAAGAATATTGTTGAATGAAAATAAGTGAAGTACAAGCCAGGTCTCTCCACAGAACTGAGAATAATGTGAAGGTTTGTTTTAAAGCATTGAAGAGAGCTGCCACCGTAGGTTAGGCAGAGAGCCGCTTTCCTTGTCATAAATCACGCTCGAGTATAATGGCCTGACCCTCAGAGAGCGAGGGTGGGTAAAAACCGTCTTGTAAGAAATGTTAAATACACCGTGAGTGTTTAAAGTTGTTAATGACCCGGGCGTTGAACCGAGGTCCTTGTAGATTTATATTATCGCTTGCCAGTTCAGATCGTAGTTTTCTTATGTGATAATGGTCTTATAAGACAAATGAATTAAATAAAATCCCTATTGTAATGTTGTATGGAAAATAAGGAATCCACGAGTTTTGTGAAGATAACTAGATTCGGGAGTAATCATAGTTTTTGACTTTGTCAAGTAATCTTTATGACTCTGGAGTACACAGGTAGTTTCCCGATCACCGTAGTGAATTTGCAAACTTGAGAGAGATAGTAAATCCTGAGAATATGTGAAATGCCCAAATATTGAAGTGAATAATTAACATGTAATTTGAAATGTAATTATATATTTGTTTTGATGATAGAAAAGATAAAATAAGTTCTTGAGGTGTACAGAAGTATGACACCATTATTATGGAAAAGTATCGAGCCAAAGAAGCTCGTAGTTATATGGAACTTTAAGATAAGTACTTTATGGAAGTGAAAATAATCGTAAATTGTCGGTTTTAAAGAAAACCATGTGTTTTATTCTAATATTTGTTTTATTTTTATGCTATTCCTTGTTCACTTTGGACAAGTAGAATGATATTGGTCAGTAGTTTATTTGTTTTATTGTTTGTAGCGCCATAATTTTGATTAATTAAATGTGTTAAAATAGGAGTTGATTTTGTTGTTATTTTTGCAAGTGTATGCTCTATTTAATCCAAGATAAGTAAGTCACAGAGTGGGAGAACTTACCGCAGCCCCGAAAAATCCCGAATTGAGCAATGCTGGCATACTGTGATTTGCATATTTCTTGCTAAAGGGCACAATACTGAGAAACAAATAAAAATGGTTTACCTACCTTATTCAAAATTGTATTTAGCCCCATATTTCTATTATGAATTAATTCAGTACCGGTATTGTAACACATTTACTCTCGTTTAAATATCAAGCACAACTTTTGCCATAATGACTACTCAGTTAAATGCTGAATTCTAAGCTGATTGACAAGGGCCGAGACAAAGATAGACAGTGACTGCTTCGGAGGCGTAGTTGGTAGCATGCTGAGCTTCTTTGCCCAACATCGCGGGTTCAAACACGGCTGAAGTCGTAGGATTTTTATGAGCGTTAAAAATCCCTCAGTATGCCTTCCTTCGGAGGAGAAGTAAAGCCGGCGGGCCCATGTCATACATTTATGGCATGTAAAAGAACCTTCCACTAACTAGAATAGTGGGTGAAGCTAAATTTGTAGGTTAGATTTGATTAACGCTCTATTAGTTCCAACATTTGACGCCAGGTCCCAGTTGTGGTGGTATCTAGTAGCCAAGTTCACAGCTAGGTGTCGTTGACGGTAGCATTTGTTAGCAAAAGTAACAACTACTTGAAATTGATCGTCTGCAGTCCTTACCTGAATTACAGATAGCACACACGTATACAGCCATCACAATCAACACCACTTATTAGGCAGATTCTACACACACCCAATGTACACGGGGCTACATGACCACGTTGTCGCAGCCCTTAAACTGAGGAACCATCCAATCAAATATACACATTCGTTTATTGACAGGTGAAAAGCGAACATCGGACAAGCCGTGAGGAACGGGAAACCGGGAATTAGCCGTACACTTTCACGTGTATGTTGGAGAACAAAAGAAGGAAGCCGTATTTGCACAAGGTAGAATTTCACAGGGCGACTGAAAATTTTCTAAACACTGCATTCAAGAACTTGGACACTTTCCGCTAACATGCGTAGTTTGATTCCAGTTAACCGCCTAACACTGTTTCCGTTCAATGAATGGAATTTAACACGTGTTTCACCCTTAAGTTTACGGGTCCTTTGAAGGCAGGTTTTACCGTTCATTAATCACATGTAATTTATTTCAGGTTATGGCTCTGCTGTCCAATACAATGATTTAGCTGAAACACAGAATATAAAACATACAGTCAGTCTGAGAGACTAGACTTTATCATTTCAAATGACGCATGCTACAAATGATACACATGTTAGAAAGGCTCAGGACTCTTTGCACTCTGCTGCATGACGTCACGCACTCGCCGTCTCCGTCTCCGTTCGCATAACGCCAGACCCCAGGGGTCAACTCAGACTCGGTGCATATGCACTGAACAACATGATGACGTCATACACGCCGTAACCGTGACGCATGACGGTAGACCTAAGCATAACGATGAAGTCGACAAGATCATTTGAAATGATAACATTACAAAGAGTCCAGAATGCATGTGTTCGGTACATTCTGGATGTAAGGCGAGATGAACATATCACACCTTACTACGTGCAGCTAAATTGGCTGAAACTCCACGAGCGCCGGCAGTTATCAGTTGCCATTCTGACATATAAGATATTGCATACCAAGACCCCGTTATATCTCTACAATGCCTTTACACCAATGCATTCTGTTCATAATCGAGTAAATAGATACACTAAATTAACACTCCAGATTCCTATACACCGAACCATGAAGTTCAATAAATCTTTTGTTTGCACCGCCTCACGCCTCTTCAACACCTTCGATTTATATAAGTTAACATTGCAAGCACTTGCGGCTCTTAAATGCATGTTTCATACTGCTTCTTGGAGCAGTATACCTCTCACATCTGATTACGGCATTATTTTAAAATGCTATTCTTTAGTTGAATTATAACATCAGGACAATAGCCAACAACCTTGCTACGTTAAGATCTTTTCTTGTATAAGGTGTTTGATGTTCAGGTTGATGCCGATACTGTGTCTGTATGCACTCTTTTGTATATATATTTAGCCTACTTTTCGATTTTTGCCAAACCTGAAAGTAGACTTATGTGATCTACTGTACACAGGGCCAAAAATGTGTGTTTGTCTGTGTGTGTGGGGGGGAATTTGGTATGTCTGCCCCCCCCCCCCCCCTATCAATTCAAACACGGTGAAACAGAATTGAACGAAATTTGGTACAGAGGTAGCACTAGCAACGGACAACTCAGTGCCATGTTGTATATTGCCGCCATCATAACAAAAAAGAAATGGCGTCCACCCAAATGTTCTGAGCTCAAATCAAATTACGACTAATCTAAATATTGCAGACATTTTGCAGTTTATTTTAGAAATATCTGTAATGGCGCCTCCAAACCTTGAAGTAATCCGTATGTGATAAACATTCCACATTACTTGAATTGTTATGCACATATGTTACATTTTCTCAGAACGTACTGCACCGATTTACCTGCAATTTTCACAGTTTCGATATATGGGCATGTACATTAATCCAAACTAGAATTATATCCGTAGTATTTATGTAACCTGAGCAAAAGAAACATTGCTTAAAGAAAGAGACGTTTTTATAAACTTTTCAAAGAAAATTTCACAAAAAATAAATAATAAATAATAAATAATAGATAATAAATAATAAATAATAAATAATAAATAATAAATAATAAATAATAAATAATAAATAATAAATAATAAATAATAAATAATAAATAATAAATAATAAATAATAAATAATAAATAATAAATAATAAATAATAAATAATAAATAATAAATAATAAATAATAAATAATAAATAATAAATAATAAATAATAAATAATAAATAATAAATAATAAATAATAAATAATAAATAATAAATAATAAATAATAAATAATAAATAATAAATAATAAATAATAAATAATAAATAATAAATAATAAATAATAAATAATAAATAATAAATAATAAATAATAAATAATAAATAATAAATAATAAATAATAAATAATAAATAATAAATAATAAATAATAAATAATAAATAATAAATAATAAATAATAAATAATAAATAATAAATAATAAATAATAAATAATAAATAATAAATAATAAATAATAAATAATAAATAATAAATAATAATTAAATAAATTTCAAGAACTAGTATTATGTTTCTAGATTGGTGTGTAAAGCCATGGAGTCTTCTATACGTGTGTTAAGTTTCGAATCTCCCACCTTAATAGTTACGTCGTAAATATACCTTCTGCCTAATATTAGCCTACTTTCGATTTTTGAAAAAAAAATAAAGTAGACTTATGAGATCAACACAGGGCGAGAAAAGTGTGTCTGTCTGTGTGTGTGTGTATGTGTGTGTATGAGTCTGTGTGTGTGTGTGTGTGTGTGTGTGTGTGTGTGAGTGTGTGTACTCTGAATGTCTGTCCCCCCCCCCCTATCAATTCGAACACGGTGAATGCGAATTGAACGAAATTTGGTACAAAGATAGCACTAGCAAAGGACAGCTCAGTGTCATGTTTTATATCGCCGCCATCTTGACGGAAACGTAATGGCGGCCACACAAATGTTCAAAGCTTAAATCAAATTACGACTAACCTAAATATCTGATCTCTACCAAATATTGCAACAACATACCTTTATGGGGGGAGCATCCTTTGACCAAACTAATAGGTCATCAGCGTAATAGTTTGCGGATGGCGGCCATCTTTGTGTGAAAATCGATTCCCCCTATTAATTCGAACACGGTGCAACCGAATGGAACGAAATTTGGTACAGAGGTAGTACTAACAAAAGGCACCTCAGTGTCTTGTTTTATATCACCGCCATCTTGACGGAAACGTAATGGCGGCCACACAAATGTTCAAAGCTTAAATCAAATTACGTTTAACCTAATCATCCGATTATCTACCAAATTTTGCAACAACATACCTTTATAGAGGAAGCATCCTTTGACCAAATGAATAGGTCATTAGCCTAATAGTTTGCGGATGGCGGCCATCTTTGTGTGAAAATCAATTCCCCCTATTAATTCAAACACGGTGAAACCGAATGGAACGAAATTTGGTACAGAGGTAGCACTAGCAAAGGGCATCTCAGTGTCATGTTTTATATCGCCGCCATATTGACAGAAACGTAATGGCGGCCACACAAATGTTCAAAGGTTAAATTAAATTACGACTAACATAACCATCCGATCTCTACCAAACTTTGCAACAACATACCTTTATGGAGAGAGCATCCTTTGAGTAATCTAATAGGTTATTAGCCTAATAGTTTGCGGATGGCGGCCATCTTTATGTCAAAATTGATTCCCCCTATTAATTCGAACACGGTGGAACCGAATGGAACGAAATTTGGTACAGAGGTAGCACTAGCAAAGGGCACCTCAGTGTCATGTTTTATATCGCCACCATCTTGACTGAAACGTAATGGCGGCCACACGAATGTTCAAAGCTTAAATCAAATTACGATTAACCTAATCATCCGATCTCTACCAAATTTTGCAACTACATACCATTATGCAGGGAGCATCCTTTGACCAATCTAATACGTCATTCGCCTAATAGTTTGGGGATGGCGGCCATATTTGTGTCAAAATCGAATCCCCCTATTAATTCAAACACGGTGAATCCGAATGGAACGAAATTTGGTACAGAGATAGCACTAGCAAAGGGCATCTCAGTGTCATGATTTATATCGCCGCCATATTGACAGAAACGTAATGGCGGCCTCACAAATGTTTAAAGCTTAAATCAAATTACGACTAACATAACCATCCGATCTCTACCAAACTTTGCAACAACATACCTTTATGGAGGGAGCATCCTTTGACCAATCTAATAGGTCATTAGCCTAATAGTTTGCTGATGGTGGCCATCTTTATGTCAAAATTGATTCCCCCTATTAATTCGAACACGGTGAAACCGAATGGTACGAAATTTGGTACAGAGGTAGCACATGCAAAGGGCACCTCAGTGTCATGTTTTATATCACCGCTATCTTGACGGAAACGTAATCGCGGCCACCCAAATATTAAAAGCTAAAATTTAATTACGACCAACCTAATAATCTAGTCTCTACCAAATTTTGCAACACCATAACTTTATGTGGGAAACATATTCTGACCTAACTGCAAGAACATCAGCGCAATAGTTTGCAGATGGTGGCCAAGTATGTGTGCAAATCGATTCCCCCTATCAATTCAAACACGGTGAAACCGAATTGAACGAAATTTGGTACAGAGGTAGCACTAGCAAAGGGCACCTCATATTCATGTTTAATATCCCTATAGCACGTTGTATTTCAA
The DNA here is from genome assembly GCA_946902985.2 of Meconema thalassinum. Lineage (NCBI taxonomy): Eukaryota > Metazoa > Arthropoda > Insecta > Orthoptera > Tettigoniidae > Meconema > Meconema thalassinum. Next base: position 880,248,360 of record OX336390.1, read on the forward strand.
GAAGCTACTACAACCAACATTCAATCATACTCCTTGAAAAGGACAAAGAGTTATAACAATACCCATGCATTTAGGAGAAAGTAGGCTATATGTTCTTTCCTGAACATCTTGTTTTATTTTTGAGATTCATTAATTGTAATGCTGGTAACATTGAAGGATATTGTATTTTCAGTACCGTAATCTAACTCATTTATCATATAGAGGGAGTCCTACTTACTATGTGCATAAAGTTTCATAACAATTGATTCACTAGTGTGGTTGGTAAGAGCATATTAAGAAATTGGATTGTTTTGTTCAACTACACAGTTAGCGCCACCTTAATGTCTACGTGTAACCGTGGAAATAAATAAACAAATAAATTAAAAAAAGATACGAGCCTTACAGTATTCGCATACGATGTGTAACATCTGACATGTTATCCTACTCGTATAGTACACAGCTTGGACATTCCTAAAATGTTAATTTACGCTCCGTTTTCATACTGGTACTGTGATGAATGTATAGATTGAATTGGAAATATGCTACTGTTACACTTGTTTGAACAAACATCACATATTATATTGTAAATTAAGAGGAGGAATGAAACCATAGTCTCTAGCCTATATATACACTACTAGAAATAATGTTCAATACAATCAAATTTCCCAACTCCTGCTTGGTGAAAACTATTGTAATTAAAATTAGATAAATCGTAATTTCATGTAGATTCTGTTAAAATGACGCATAATAGTATGATAAATATCGTTTAAATCGATACTCCGGTAACAAAAATAATTGCAGGGACTGGGGTTCGACCCTGAGATCTCATGATTCACAGACCAAGATGCAATCTACACAGCCATTATAACCACAGAAATTTAGAGTACAAGACAGTTACTTATTTTCACGTGCCGGTAATAATATGGAAGAATTTTTTAATGCTCCATTAATATTTTGCTTTTACGATAATATTCTTTAGTGGAATTGAGTTTTAAATTATTTATGAATACGCCTACTTGACAGTAAAGGGAATTCCTATAGTGGTGCGTGAAAGGCTACCTCAGTTCCCGTATAAAAAAGATATATATTACATCGCTGCATTACCGCAATGTGGGTTAATATTATAATAGCCATTGTGCAGAAACATAATACCGGCTTTGCCGACTAGTTACAATGTTCCATATTAAAGAATATCATCATTTAAATACTGGTACCAAGACTTTTAACATGTGGTTTGTGTTTCAATCAGTTGACACCAGAGTTAGCATGAGCGTTTACCGTTCAGTATGAAAGTGTTGAGCAAAGTTACTCGGGGAGCGGATGCCCATCACTTTTATCCAGAGATTGAAAAACAGACTTTTAATAAATCATAATTGTTTTCAGCAAATATGATATAATGAATATCTTTACACCAAAGAACGACAACTTGAAGATGATTTATTGTATAAATATCTGTAATGGCGCCTCCAAACCTTGAGGTAATCCGTTTGTGATAAACATCCCACATGGTACCACTGCCAGCTGGATCGCATTCCTACTGGCTGCTAAAGCCCGAGGGATGCGATCCAGCTGGCAGTGCGTCTTACGCACTTCCTTCCGATCCACTTCCGTCCCATTTTTCAAAATCACTCCCACAAAAATATACAGCAACCGAGTGGAAATATGTTACACATCAAAAATGAAGAATTCCAGTAATTGTATTGGCCGACTGACAGTTACTATATACTGAACTCATGTGCCATTGGTTCAAGGGTCGAATCCATATTTTATTGGTAAAAGAAGAGAGGATAAATACAGTCTTTAGAATGACTTAGAAAGATTTTATGTAGAGGACTGTTACAACGTGGCGCAATAATAAGAGAACACGAGTCGCGAGGAAATGATATCATGCATGACGCACCGATAGGGAGCCGATCATGACTATTAATAGAACGATAAAAACTTTCCGCTGTGTGTAAGAGAGAGGAGGTTTCGGAAATTGAGCTTACGTAGCAATAAAATGGCAACCTCGCAGTTGCTCAAGAAGAGGAATAATTAGATTTAAGCCATTTGCGAGCATATAATTAATAGAAGAAATACATCATTGTGAATCATTTTGGAATAGAGATTTTTGTGTGGGGAAAAAGTTTATAATATTTGCACAGGATAGAAGTGCCGACACAGCATGACGTCGTTAGTAATTCCCCGAGACCAGAGTTGGTAGGGAGAGAAAATAAACCGCAACACCCACGTATCTGAAGAGCAAAATTTATTTAATATCTTGGAATTGTACGATCGATTTTCATGTTCAAAGAAGTCAGTTGACGTTTAGAACACGAGCTTTACAGAGATATAGTTTTCAAAATTATGCGACGATTACTTCAAAAGTTAGTGCTGAAGAGGACGAGGATTTTATCTTTTTGTCGCCGATTTGTATAAAAACCCTGGCAGTGCCAGGATAATCATGCAGTATCAGTCAACCCAGGGGGGCGTGACGTTGTATCGACAACCATCCAGTTCCGTGAGCGCCGAGACGCTGCGTGATGAAGCATCGAATACAAGACTAGTTACAAGTGAACTCCTAGTACAGGAGAGAAGTATCAAGTACAGGCAGTATTTAAAAGACCTTGAAAGGTCGTGATACGCTGTATCACCAACGCGCACCCCGTATGGGATTGGCCGAGCAGTATCGTCATTAGTATCGCCGTGTGATGACATAGTAAAATCCTAGTATAGGATTAATCTCAGCAAGCTTCAGACTTTATCGTTAAAGTTCATTATTACAGTCAAAGTTAGGCTGCGAACTTGAAGAAATAACGGGCGATAGGTACTCGAATTATAGTTCAGTTAAAGACATAAAGCATCGTAATGTTTCGAAGTACAAAAGGAAGTGAAACAAACAGTTCTATCAACGTTAAGGAACCCGATCAGGGTCGAACGAAATAAATAACGCCTAGTGTGCCGGAAAGGTAGGGACTAGAGCGCAGAACACTAAGAATTAGGAAGTGTAATTCAAGGCTTTGTCTAAGGAGACAAACGAACAGTAAAAGCAATAAGCTACGAACTGAAGAAATAGCAGTTAATGCTAGGGAAGTATTAGGTCACCGATAAACTATTCGAGAGGCCGTAACCAGAACAGACTTTATCTAGACGAACTAACTAGCGTCTAGTAAGAAACGACATCGTGCAAGTAGATTATAGAAGCCGATAGTCAAAACCCGGATTTGAAGATCAGCCGTTCCAGTGAGGTGTAGATCGATCGAGACTTGCCATCATCTTGCCAGATTAGGGAAACGACGTTCTCAAAGTGTCACCCTTGGAAACGGGGAAGAAAGAAATCACGTGAGTAAGGCGAAATTTAACGCCAAATTGATTAAAAATCTATGTAATGTAAATATAGTGAAAATTTTTGAGTGTAATAAATTTAGTGAATTTATATTGTGTTAAGATAAACGAATACAAAATGGTATTCATTATGTTACAAGTGATTAAGGTAAATAATTTATATGTGGATAAAGAAGTGTCATTGTGTGTAAGTGTATCAATGAAGATGGCTTAAAAAGCTGTGAGTGGGTAAAATGAAACATCGCTGGAGGATTCGGTCGCTTTCCGTACAATCATGTGAGTAACTATTTCATTATGTTATGTGTTGGGGAAGATTTGCGTATAATCCACATGAGAAAGAAAGAATAGGGTTGATTAAATAACAAATAAAAGAATAATAGCGCGATCTGAACGATTAATTTGAGAAAGTATACAATAATTATGTGAAATGTAAATGAATCCCTTGGGGAATGTATTAAGTAAAACATCAGTGTAATTGATAAATGATATAAAAAATGAGAAAGCAAGCGTAATAATAATAATAACAATCAGATAAATGAATGAATATTATGATGAATTATATGAAAAGTAGTAGCTTCCGAGCTCCTTTAAATGAATTAATACATGTTATGAACACATGTTCTTATGGTAAAAGGATTATTGTCAAGGGAGAAGAGTAATATAGAATTGAGATGTAGATCAAATTATGATTTTGAATTTATCAGTTCTCTGAAGGCAATTTGGCTAATTGATGTATAAGCGCCAGGTAGCGCATTGAAGTAATTTGTCACGCTAGGTATGCGTTGAAATACTCGGTAAAACTAATTATGAGGGGCAGTTGGTCGTGGTAATTGAACTATGATAAGTCTTCCAAGTAGTGATGTGTTCACGAGGCCGCGTGTGTGTTGTATGGTAAAAAGGGTGATAATTATGTTGTATTATGAGCGCTGGTATAAGGTGAGCCCTGCCCTAAGTGCGAATGTTATAAGTCCTCCAGTGTGGGATATTGCTCCGAGGCATTTGAAAGGATCGAACTCAGTGTCGTCCATGTTTAAGCCCCTAAATATTTGTTGAAATATTGAATTATTCTTACCCGCCAATGAGGACACTTCATAATTACTATATGCCGAAGTTAAGAGAATAGGTTTGTTGAACCTAAATATGTTATTAATAAAATTAGTATGAAAGCCTTGTCATTCAGGGAACTGCATTTAAGAACAGCTGTAGAAAAGCTGAGGGTAGCTCGTCTCTTGTGAAGCGAGACAGTGAAGTTTTTGCCTACCTGCAATAAATCACGCTAAGTAGCCAAGGCCAGACCCTTACCATTGACGGAGTGTGGTAGGTCTGGGAGCTGTCTGTTGAGTTATAGTACACAGAAGTGTTTAGAGTTTGTTTTAACGACCCGGTCTTCGAACCGAGGTTCCTTTATAAATGATTATCGCTTGCAAAGTTCAGATCGTTGCTTTCTTATGATATAATGGTCTTTTAAGACAAATAATGATAAATCCCTAATTTTATGATTATATGATTCAGTGATTCACGAGTTTTAGTGAAGACAATTAGATTCCGGGAGTGATCTTAATTTTTGACTTGTTCAAGTAGTCTTCTGTAGCTCGGGAGTACGCAAGTTTTTCCCAATCACAGTAGTGAATTGTTGACTTGAGAGAGAGAGGGATGGTAACATATGAGCGTTGTGAAAGCCCAAAATTAAGTAATGATTAACAGTACTTTGGTAAATTTTTATATTTTTGATTAGAAGATATACTCATGTAATAGGAAGTGATGTGTGTTAAATGGATAACACAATGTATATAAACATTATTGAGCCAGTTGGAGCTCTTGATTTTATTGAATTTTAAAAGGACACTATATGGAAGTGAAACTTAATGGAAGTTGTTGGTTTATGGAAAGCCATTTATGATGATTTAATATTTGTTGAATATGAATTCCTTGTTCAACTTTGAACAAGTATGAATTGAAGGGTCAGTATTTTTTTGTTTAAGTTTTGTAGCGCCATATATTTGAATAATTAAATATTATTATAGTAGGAGTTGATTTTTGTTTATTTTTGGAAGTCTATCCTCTATTCAATCCAAAGTGTGTAAGTCACAGAGTGGGAGAACATACCATGAACCCCGATACTCCCGATTGGGCGTTGCTGGCAAACTGTGATTTGCTTATTTCATTGCTTAATGGGCACAATACCGGGTGTCATTTATGTACTTGAGTACCCTTAAGGGGCGTGGAGGGGATGAGTATAGGATCAATTTGAGATAGCGAACCTGGGGTCGTAACGACCTCCTAACTCCAGTAAACAGGTTTGTTTCAGGCCCTCGGCCCATGTAAAGTAGGCAAGCGCGCCTCGTGTTACTCTGAGGTCAGGCACTCTTTCGCTGTCAACGGTCTTGGCGCTACCACCGCTCAACGCTGCGTTAGCCGGGAGGGTAGCGGCGAGGCACGGTGCCCCGTTTCTCCTGGGGTGCCATGTTTTCATTTTATTATTTTTATTTACATTTTTAGAGGGGAGGAAGGGGCGCAGTCACAGTGCGTGTTTATCTTCTTCTTCTTAGTCGTTTACCCTCCAGTTTGGTGGAACCCACGGACTCAGCGAGGGAACTCACCACTACCGCCTCTACGGGCAGTGTCCTAGAGCTGGGAACATCTAATCGGAGTGGATATAACTGGTGAGGTGTGATTGGCACCCCGCCCAGGTGGCCTCACCTGCAAAGCGAACAGGGGCCTCATAATAATAATAATAATAATAATATCGTATGGCCTCGGGTGCCGAGTGCAAGCTTTGTTATTTGACACCCAGAGGGTAGCTTATGTCGAATTTCGTTGTTCCTTGAATACGAAAGTCAAGGAGGTTAGACGTTAGATATCTAAGCTCCTTGAACATAGCGCTTTCTAGTAGAGAAATTAGGAACTCTGTGTTGGCGGAAACTCCCGAGATTAATTTTGCCATTATGAACTCGGCCAACTGAATTCGAATGGGTTCTTTGACATGCCAACATCGTATGACATGCGTATCGTATTTTTGCCGCCTTTCAAAAATCACTCATGAGGGAAGGTAATGGATGGTCAGGATGGATAGGCAAGGAAGAGGGAAGGAGGCGGCCGTGGCCTTGAAGAAGGTACTGTCCCCGTATATTCTAGAGGCGGTCTGTTGGATATCCGAAGCAATGCTGGATTCGTAGACCCTGACGGCTCCGGCGCAAATACTAGTCAAGGACCCACTCCAACAAGACCCTCATGAATATACGTGGTGGAAATTACGACGCAACTGTGAATTACATAAAATGCTCTTAGCTCGAAGTAGAACACCTACCTTTCGTTCTCAGGGATCTCGTGGTCAGCCTCTGGACCTATAATGGGTTTCACAGTTGCATCTCCTTATATCTAAAATAAATCAAAACGACGCGGCTTCTAATAAACTAAACAATTTAATAACAAAGGTGTAAACTAAATCTAAACATTCATACAGTACATAAAAACACACTCCCTTTCTTTCTTCTTCACATTTACGCCACTGATAATACTGCATTCCATGAACGCTGTGACAAATTTTGGGGTAGCTTGTGTCATTACGACAAGCTATACATCAATTAAAGACCCCTGTGTATTTTACATTCCTCTGGCGCGCTTCACAATGAACATCTGGGCACTAAGAGCACGCGACCTTCGCCACGTGTCTGATGGCATAACAAACTCCGTTACATTCCCAGAGCTGGCTGGTTTAAAAGCTGGTTGCCTGTCGGTCCGCAACAACTCTCCACATTTGTGCGCGGCCGACCACTGGCCTTGGATAAAAACGAGTTTTAAACAAACCCTCACTATTCCACCCTTGCCCACAAATACATCTCTCCATCGAATCACAAGCTATGTTAAAATGGAACAGATTCACGTCAGACAAATACGCGAATCATACACACATCCTACACGCTGATGAAACAAAACTTATATACACTATTCCTTTCATACTCTCGCAGTGTGACGTCCCAATGGAGTTCATTTCATTCACACTGAACAAGAAACCAACCACATCCAGTCACATCAACATTCATACGCTAACCACTACGCTAATCAATCAATAATCTTCCTATACCTAACATATCATACACTCGATTGGCGAATAAAGAAAGTCAATACTGAATGAAATTACAATGACACTAATAGCATGGGTTATAATCTTTTAAAATAAGTAGCGTCTATATCCACATGAGCCTGAGCTCCGATCTCACAGTTATGTCAAATACAATCAACTGGGATCCTCACATGCTTCTACAGCTTCAGAAATACCACCATTCTCTCCTTTCTGATCTGGTGTCATAACAGATTAAATACGTTCGACCACTCAAGGTGAAACATATGTCGTTACATACTTGGGTTTAATAATATTAATAAGTGTATAACATAACAGATGTCAATATCCATTTCCCGTTTCAATTTCAATCGTGACCCTCCTGTCTTCTCTAATCCAAAGCCGTGTATAAAATAAGGAGTACTGTCAACTCACACCTTCGTGCCTTGCCAAACCTAGTCATGCCCACGCAATGACTGTAATATAAAATGCGGAAACACCTTCGCAAAAACCTCGTATGCCAACTACACACGGAATTACATACATATATAACCACTATCAAAGGGTTATCACCTCCACTTCTTTCAAACTGGCATTCCTTAAAAAGGGCATAATTCCTCAGCGTTGTCACACCAATCGCTGTTCTAATGAACAATAACATCAATTGTTAAACCATTAATCTATACATGTTAATGACATTTGGACTAATCGATACAGACCTCCTCACTATTATTTTTAAAACGTTACTCAGATAAATTTAAACTGTTGTGTATACATTTAATAAAAATACTGAATCTTAACTTCACACTTCTGGGTTCAACTTTTACCGATGAAGGAATATGATGTCTACAACGTGACATTATATTACTCCTCGTAAATACTTAATCACAAAATTATATATGTGTGTCCAACAAGAATCGATCACGACGAGGATATCAAACAAGAATTTCCCTAACGTCGGATAATAATAAACCTTCCAAGAAGATTCTAACTTCAAATTATTTTAAATGACTGAAAGTTCATGGCTTTCTTCAATAACACATACAATTAGTCATATTCGTGTTATCTCCATTCTGAACGAATGTCTATGAGTTCTGACGATAATAATCGTTTCCACGTTAAATGTTTCTCTTCCAAATGATGCCATGATATTTCACAATATATCACTACCAATATCTTCTCTCTTGATGTCTCTTCTCGACGGATAAAATGCCCAAATTAAACTAATAAAAATTAATTTAATCGGTAACATAGACGAAAATGTCTATCACCTGAATTCAAAATAAACTCATAAACGTCGAAAATAAATTACTACTCCTTAAAGGAAATGACAAAATGCTTGTCCCTCGAACAAGAAAAATACTCAGTTCAGAAACTGGAGTTCAAACAAACAAAGCTAAAAGCGTCGAAAGACGATCACTACAAATAATCTCGAAGAATAAAATGTCTATGCATGGAATACATAAATATTGTGTCGAAATATGGATAAAGGATTTGCTCAAAAATGTCACTACAAAGCTCTAACTACTAGGTTAGTGAACACTGCTACCTGGTCTGGATGTCTAGAAGCTCAAGATAGAGTATTATAAAATACTCAGTTGTTACATCTTCCAAAGATCCGGGTTGGATCCTAGCTCGCCTCGAAGAACTCGTGACCTCAGGAAAGGAACGAATTCCCCTACTGGAAAACAGCAAGCTCCGTCCGGGATCGAACTGCGGGCCTCCAATCATCATCTTCACTGTGACCGGGTTTACCCTGGACCTCTTGATAATCTTCATGTCTCTTCTTACTCCGTCACAGTAAAGTTTCATCAAAACAACGAGCAGTGTCAAAAGTTCTGCTTCTCATTTCGAAAGACATTCGAAAAGAAAGTCGTAGACCTCACTCGCACAACGAACATTCATGTAGATGGAATATGAATATAGCTCTGTAGTCGCTGGTGTTAATGTCGAGCTCATGTCTGACAATAATGCACTAGAATGCAGTTGTACATCAAGTCTCATGTTCGCTCATCAAGTAGACATTCATGAACAAACTCCTTTAACGAAGCTCCATCGCTGACTATATCGCTTCTATCTGCTTATATCCCTGGCGCACATACTAATTTTGTCCATAATTAACTTCATATTAGCACTCTTAATAATGTTCTTCAACATAGAATACATCTTCATCCTAATGGTGTTGTTATACAGTTCCACAAAAGCAATGCTAACATTCACTCTTACTCACTTGTGTCTGGTGCATGCACTGTAGTCGCTCGAACAAAAGTGTCTTATCGCGCTGGAAACAAACACTTTTCTCGCGCTTCACAAAAACGCTGATATCTTCTGAAATATTCTTCTCAATTTTCTCAAAGTTCGTAATATACTAAATACGATAGTAAGCTACAATCTGTAGTCGAAATAATGTCTCTGAAGTGGATCAGGCCGAAGTAATTGCGGCATGTAAGTTCATCGCAACTTCACTTAGTTTCAAGGCGCGGTAATCTCCTAACTCTCGCCTCGCTTATGCCTTGTCTCCACGAGTCAACCTTCTACAAACTCGGTGAAACACTCGGAACTCCTCTCTCTTCCGGTAACATACGTCTGACCTCTCTAACATTCAGATAATAAATAGCCTCGATGCTTGGCGTCTCCCCTCCAAGTCCATCGATTCTGGCCGCCTTTTTGCGTTCCCTCTCAAATTCGCGCGGGCACTAGCAAATCGCTTATTCCTTCCAATAGCGACCTGCTATCGACTTATAAAATATTTCCAATATTTTATTATCTTATTCTTCTCTTTACCATTATATAAATTCACTCTCAAGGGGCTTAAATGTGTTAAATATCCATAAAAATTTAGTTGTTGGAACTCTCGTCTTCTCTAAAACTTATTCTGATTGGCTGTAAGCTCATATCCAATCGGATAATTTATAACAATGTTTAAACAATTCTTGGGATTATTCGCTGTTGCTAGGTCGATTCTAAGCTTCTGGAAACTTCCATTGCGCAATACAATCACGTGGCGGAATTTCCCTCCTGCTCAACGTCGCCTCTAGACTGGTTTCTGCCAACATCCAGCCTCAATATTGCATGGTTAAATTTTATCATGGGCTTCGAAAAAATATTCCCATTTTCATCCCAAATAATTCATTTAACGGGAGAGATGTACCCGATACCTAGTTTAGGCTATCGGCTACGCCAGCAGACATTAAGCCGTAGTTGAGGTTTTGAGAAGAGTTAGGAAAAGATAGCGCACCGATCGAGTCAAGAAGAATGTCAAGATGACGTAGGAGGTCTAGGATCAAGGAGGCACTGACATCTGTAAGAAGATGGAATTATGGATAGAGATGTGAAGCTTTATTAAGATATGTATTGAATATGGTATTTAAACATCTTAGAAGAGGATATATAACATGCATTATATGTGGAAATAATTGTAAGGACGTTAGATAACCCTTAAGTTATTTTATAACGGAATAGCCGAGATGATGTGGGTTCGAGACTATGATCGTGACGCGAGAGCACTGTGGTGGGGGACTACACCACGTGTCTGCGCCAGGCAGATAAGAGTGAAGACAGTGCCAGCACATTCAGTGGAGCTCTGTCAGTCGAGCAAGTAGGGTCGAGCTCTGTAGCGCAAGCGAGACGCACGGTGAAGGTCGCGTAGCATACCGAAACTGTCACGGCAGAGTGTAGGCGACAGTTTCAGCATCGCCGAGCAGTGAACGCCAAGCAGGTCATTGATCCAGGCGGACTTGCCGAGGAAGCAATCACAGACGGCCGGGATATGTTAGAACAGCACTGCAAGTAGTTGGTGACTTTATTACAAGTTACATTTCAACGCAGTTTGAACACAGCTTTTATGAATAACATTATGAATATGCTGTTCTATAACGCATTCAAAGTTACTTTAACAATTTCAAGCAAGCGGAATGTCGTTAGCATAGACACTGATGAACATTAGATCGTGCATTAATGAGATTTATTTCTTATGCAGTTTCATGAATTACCAAATACAGACAACTACAGGGTGTTTCGTAAACTTGAACACTCTCAAGTAAAATTTTATTTTACGAAAGTGAGACTTAGCAGTTGTTAGAGATTAATCTTTCAATGCTCAAACTGAACGTTTAATGGAACAGTGGCGTAACTTAGAAGAGGAATAGGGGGTCCGCTGTTTCCATGAACATTTTCGAGAGGAGTTGGACAATATCCGCTATGGGTAATCCGAAGTTCAACATGTCAGAGTAGACGCAGATAGAGACAAGATGGCACCGCAGAGCGATGGATTCGATTCCTGACGAGAGGAGTCCACCAGCTGATTCACTTGGGATTTCGAATGCAATCGTCATTTCATGGATGGAATGATATTCACGCCGATCTTTCGAGAAATTCATTATGTAGGGAAAATCGACGATCTTGGAAATTTAATTACAGCTGATTATGAAAGGTACTGTAAGAGTTATATCTACCTGATACGATTATTTTCATGAATACTGGGCACACATGTATATTTTTCTAATAGGAGTGATACGATTATTAAGACATGGTTTGACTTTATATGCTTCGAATTTGCTAGAATATGGAGTGACCATATGATATGGCAGGCATCATTATATGAAATTCTCACCATTGGTTGGCTTTATTAAGCAGATGTTTGGTCTTTTAGACATACTTCCAGCTAGGATATTTTTCATGAATAGTTTTTTTTTTGTGTAACGAGTATTTCGAACTCGTGATCTGCAATTGATTATCTAAAATTACTTCGTCAGTTCATTGCATACTAGCGAGTGTGTATTATTCATCAGTAGGGATTTTTTTTTCCATTGGATTGTTTGGAGATATTAAGAAGTTATTCACTTTAGTGAATGAACATCGCTTTTATATGACAACTAGAGACTTGTTGATTCCTATCTGGTACATTCACTCATATAGTCTACGAGATGGGGTCTTTCGTATTTATACGATTGTATGGTGGCTACTCATCTTACCCATCGTTCAGGGCACTATCATCCAAGTCGACGGGGCGAGGTCTTTCGTATTTATACGACTGTACGGTGGTTACACATCTTACTCGCCATTGAGGGACTCATTTTTATCATCCGAGTGTACACGAGATTGTAAGTGAATCAAACAAGGAACTACTAGTCACATATCAGTCGAAATTTTGTTAAATAAAGTAACGATAAATGTCAGCAGGATTGCGTTTAGTAATTCTTGTTTGCCAATCCAATATTTTGTTGCTATACTCTTTTGAGAGTAATTTCAGTTTAACAGCTGTTACAGCTGATGCTTTTGATTTTTATAATTGTGTTTGATACCTTTGAGAAGGATTTAAAGTAATTGAATCTTGTAAGATTAATCATTACTGGTCAGATTTATTTTAAGGCAGATCAGTATTGCAGATTTTGATATGAGAGATTATAGCACATTGGTGTTTCTTCTGCGATGTGAGTTATGAAAATTGTAAGAGAATTTATGCTATTTGAAAGCAGATCTTAAATTACTGAGGTAATATATTTTTTCCAATTGTTTAAGAAGTTGTCTAGATGTGATCAGATTAATTACAGTTATTGGAGATTGTGTGCGTTGATAATTTGAAGCCAGTTATATATTTTTTGTAGATCATGCAACATGGTTAAGTGAAGTTTGTGATAGGCATTTTGTGGAAGTTGCCATGTGATAGTTGCAACGTTGATAATGTATTTTGAAGCAGACATGAGGTCGTCGTACCCAGTCTAGCGTAATTGTTGAGATTCATGCTGTATGTGCTGAATATTTATGGAGTTTAGTGGAGTAATTGTTGTATTCAAATGTGATATTTGAAGTATTGAGGAAATGTAATGTCGTTGTGGATAGTTAGATCCAACGTGATGTCGTGGAGGCAATAATATTTTTTGGCATGATAAATTAAATACGAGATATAACTTGGAAGTGATAAAACTGTAAGACAACGTTCTATAAACCTTATTAAACAATTTGTTAGGAAATTAAACAAATAAATGAAGTTGATAATACAAGATTTTCTGAAAATAATAATTAACGAAATAATAATCTGAGATTTAAGCATATTAACGATCTGACCTAATGAAATAAAAATCAGAATGACTAGATGAAATAATGAAAATCTAAATAACCAGATGATTGAAATTTAAATAATTTGATAAAATAAATTTTGGAGTAAATCAATGAATTAAATAAGTGGATGAATTAAAGATTGGATAAATTAAGCTGATTTAAATAAATTAATAGACGATTGTAATGATGATGAATAACTGAATTAGAAGGTGATAATTAATTAGAGAAGCTGATGATTAATGAATTTATATGGAATTAAATAAATTTAATTGAGAGATAATTTGAGGAATTGCAACTTGAGTTGAGGATTTAAATGATGTAATGGTAATGAATTAATGATTCTGACAGGAATATGTAGAATTTTGAAGTGAGAATTAATGTGAGAAATATTTAATTTTGATGATGACGATAACGATGACCAATGAGCCATGAATTTTCTGTAATTCACAGATAAGTAATTGTTAATGACAATGTAAATAGTGTAAATTAATTATTCGATGTTTAGGAGCATTTGACTAACATGTTCAACATTCAAATTATGCCATGCAAGCCATAAAATACTTGATATTTAATATGTGTGATTATAATATGTGTATGTTTAGACAGATTAATAACTTTTTTCAAATCCACATTGATGATGTTAAATTAAAGAGAAATTAGGTCTCAGGTTTCACAAATGTCAGTGACGAAAGACATAGTGCTACAGTGATCCTGAGAACCCAAGAGAACTTTAGAGATTTTTCTTGTTATGTGGATAAAAATAATTTTGGATTAGAAAAGAGATGGTTCGATTTTTGGACAATGACAATTTAACGTTGGCATTCGACCATACTCTTAGGTAGGAGTTATATTTAAAATGTCTGTCTGACTATCAAAGTAAAATAAATTTGTTTTTATCTTAGTGGTGATCTGATGATGGTGTGATGTTCCTTTTTCTTTCCTTGTCTTGAGTAAGGCTTATCCGGAAAGGAAGTGGTTTGCTAGGAGTTCAGTTGATGGCGCCCATTTATATTTGCATTATTTCTATTAAACTTAAGCCCGTAACGACCCTAGAGATACTTTGTCTCGTGATACCCACTGCTTTTTCGATAACTCAGCTGAATTTCCGACACATTCCTTATTTGACTAGAGGTTCATTTAACTCCGCTCTGTCCCGGAACTCCAGGAATGCGATGCTATAGCAGATGGGTCATCGCATCCCCAGGACGATCGGGTACAGTACCATCCCGACATTTGCCCGAAGACGAAGTGGGAAACCACGGAAAACCACTTCGAGGGTGGCTGAGGTGGGAATCGAACCCCCTCTACTCATTTGGAACACCCGAGGCTGAGTAGACCCCGTTCCAGTCCTCATACCACTTTTCAAATTTCGTGGCAGATCCGGGAATCGAACCCAGGACCTCCGTGTGGCAGCTAACCATGCTGACCGCTACGCTACGGAGGCGACGTGTTTATTCCGTGTTATTTTTTTAAATCTATCGTTGATTCTGTAAATTAATCGCCTTTTGATTATTAGTATCAATGAGTTACGTGTTAACCACCGGGGCACCGCGCCTCGTCGCTATCCTCTCGGCTAACGCAGCGTAGAGCGGTGGTCGCGTCAAAACCGTTGACAGCGAAAGAGTGCCTGACCTCAGAGTAACACATGGCACGCTTCCCTACTTTACAGGGGCGGAGGGCCTGAAACAAACCTCTTTTCTGGGGTTAGGAGGCCGTTACGACCCCAGGTTCCCTATCTCAAATTGATCATATACCCATCCCGTACATGCCCCTTAAGGGTACTCAAGTACTTAAATGACACCCTGTATATATTAAGGGCAACTGCTATGTACTGTAGTTACTTGTTACCCACCCTTGCTGTCGCATATAGCCCCATAAACAGCAGACACTGGCTTACAGCGAACTCCTGCATTATGCTTCATGAAGAGAACATACAGTTTACTGCTCTTTTAGCATATTTCCTGCATTCACCCATTCTCCACCAACTCGCCTCATTTATTAACATGGATCTCTCACACATGCACGTGCTCTCTCTCTCTCTCTCTCTGTAGGGAGAAGAAGCCGCTAATGACTCCGCCATAAGCCCCTCTGGAATAACGTTGTGGAACTCCACAAGCCGAGCTGTCTACTTCTATCTCCTGTGCTCGCTACTGGATTCATTGGATCTTAAACACAACAGTATATCACAATGCTCAGTCGTGCCATTTGATCTCATGAGATATGCCACCAAATGTTAGATCTATTTAAACAAACAAAATTACGAGCCTTACAGTAGTCACATATGATGTGTAACCTCTGATATAGAAGAAACCTCACGTGAAATTGTTGACACACCGGTATTTTATAGTATTATTGGCACACATATGAATCTATTGTAAAAGGGAATGTCTTACAGATATTGTAGTTTATAATACTAGCCTAAATAAATAATACGATATGGGTCAACTAGATTTATAGACACGACACCGCTCATAACCTCAAATTTCTTATAAACAGGCCCTCTTGATTCACAGATCAACACGTAATTTCATATGGATTCTGTTAAAATGAGTCATATCGATATGATAAATATCGTTTAAAATGATAATCTGGTAGCAAAAATATCTGCTCCGCCCAGGATTCGAACCCAAATTCCCTGGACTCACAGTCATACGCATTAACCCCACGGCTATTTTGACTACGCACATATTGTGCACAAGATGGTGACTTATTTCCACGTTCCAATAATACTGCATTACGGAATTAAGTTTCATTTATATTTTGCTTGTTTCGATAATGTTCCTGAGTGACATTGAGTTTAAAATGCCTTATGCCAATGCAATGCCGACTACTTACAATGTTTTAAAAATACTGATAGGAAGACTTCGAACATGTACCATGTCATTTGTTTAAATCACTTGACACCAGAGTTCGCATGAGCGTTTTCCGTTCAGTATGTCATATACATTCCACATGGCCGAGAGTGCGTCATGGTATCAATTTTCGACACCGCACGCTGATTGTTTCTCTTACCAGTGCCAGCTGGATCGATCGATCGAGTTGGCAGTGCATCTTATACTTCCGTTCCATCCACCACTGCCAGCTAGGGCACACTTCCATTCGATCGATCGAGCGGGCAGTGCATACTTCCGTTGTCCACAACTGCCAGCTAGTACACTTCCGTTTGATCGATCGAGTGGGCAGTGCATACTTCCGTTGTCTACCACTGCCAGCTAGTACACTACCGTTTGATCGATCGAGCGGGCAGTGAATACTTCCGTTTGATCCACCACTGCCAGCTCGATCGTTCCGATCCACTTCCGTCCCCAATTTTCATAATCACTCCCCCTAACTATCCAGCAACCGAGCGGAAAGATGTTACACATCAAAAGTAATATGCTCTTAGCTTTAGTGTCACGTACTGTGAAGTGCTTTGTTGCCAACGTTTCGCCATCACTATAGTAGACTTCGTCACGCCATAGGCTAATATGGCAGGTCTAATCTCTGGCTTCGTTATCCAAAATGATGACTTATTCTCAAAGGACTGGTGTTCCTTACGATGTTCCTCGTACCCTGTTTGTATGATGCTTTTTTTTGTTAAGTTGTTTTAGTTATAAAATATATATATATATATATATATACAATTCTTTGTATTTGGTTCCGGGTGACTGACAGCACCATTCTGAAACAGTTAGGATTGTGTAAAACAACCTGTTATAAAGTCTGGTGCCCCCGAAGGATCCTTTCACTTTATTTTATCAGAAGCAATCATCACCATCATCATCATCATATATATTCAGTAGTATAGATCCCTCCTGCGGTGCTCACAAGCGACCGATAGTGAAAAATGAGCATTCAAATGAAAGAGAATATACATTACCAGTGACGCATTGCACTCTAATTTCAAAAAATATCTATAGTTTCTTTAAAAAAATTATTTTTAAAAAACTGTACGAAGTGTGCGATTTGCAGACACTGTTACTGCTGGAAGGTACGCTCCATAATTGCCGTCCACTTCACATTTTGGCCGCTGTGACGTCTATTTTATGTCATTTTAACATTCTGAGGTATTTCCTTTATCATTTTGCATGGATTTCAGAAACAGTAATTTAAAGGAATGAGTACTCAAATCGTATAATTTCATAAATATCGAATAACCGGTGAGTGTTACGGCTAAGCTGTCAATCAATGGACTCAGCACACAAATGACATTAGCAGTGACGAATTGCATTCTAATTTCATAAATATACATTTTTGTAAGAAGTGTGCGATTTGCAAATACTGTTGCTGTGGGAAAATACGTGACATCATTCCTTTTCAGTTCGCATTTTGGCCGTAGGGACGCCTGAAACGTAAATAGTGTTCTATAATCATTTTGTTCGAATAAAAACATAACAACCTTTCTCCTTAAGTCTCTCATTATAAACCTATTGGGGAAAGTGTGGCTTATGAACATGCGAGATTTCTCGCACGGGCACGCTAGTTAATTATAGATTTCTGTAGTGAGGAGGAGTGTGGAGGGGGGTGGTGGGGGGGGGGGAGGGGGGTCAAGCTGTTGGCCTAGCACCGAGGTGGACTCGGTTCAATTCCCGGTCAATGCATGTGAGATTTTCGAAGTGAAATGCCGTGTCCATGGTTCATATTCCACGTAAAAAGGAGGTCCCCGCGGCCCATGATCGCATGATTAAATTTCACGTAAAAATAAAGGCTTCCTTCCTTTTTTCTGTAGTGAAGTTTAATTTAATTTAAATAATTTAAATACGTTTTAATTCACCGGCCGTGAATCTTTTTTGGAAGCCTTCATAGGGAGGTAAAGGCTGCTTGAGCTTTTAGTTCTCGCAGTCAAGTGGTGCAGTTGCACCTAATATAAAGGGAGGTGGCGAGCAGTTCGTCACTCCTGCGGGGGTCCGGGCGGGGACACCAAGAGCCCGCCGATGAGCCAGCTTGGTGTCCTAGGCGAAACCCCACACAAGACACGGCACAAACCTAGAAGAATTGCTGAGTTTTAATTCACCGGCCGTGAAAGCCAATATACCATATTTTTTGGACGCCTTCATAGGGAGGTTAAGGCTGCTTGAGCTTTTAGTTCTCGCAGTCAAGTGGTGCAGTTGCACCTAATATAAAGGGAGGTGGCGCGCAGTTCGTCACTCCTGTGGGGGTCCGGGCGGGGACACCAAGATCCTGCCGATGAGCCAGCTTGGTGTCCTAGGCGAAACCCCACACAAGACACGGCACAAACGTAGAAGAATTGCTGAGTTTTAAATAATTAAATTTAATTTTTCGCTCGGATTGGGGTGACTTATGTACAGTACATCATCTTAACAGAGCTTTGTTGTAGTAAGTTACATTATATTTGTGTGCTTGAAAGATATTAAGAAATGCGCAGTTAAATTCGGTAAGTTACTTAAAAATTGAAGCAGTAGGCCTATCAGGTTTATAGTAGCCATTCCATTAGGTTGGTGAGAATGTTTTGACCGCGGGTTGGTAGTTTGGTTCCTCAGTTTCGGGGCCGCGACAACGCGGTCATGTAGCCCCGTGTACTTTGCGTGCGTGTAGAATCTGTCTGATAACCGGTGTTAATTGTGATGTCTGTTTTAGTGTGTTATCTGTTTTCAATTCAAGTAAGGACTGCAGACATTCAATTTTTCAAGTAGTTCCTACTTTTGCCGTCAAACGCCACCGTCAACGACTACTAGTTCAGAACTTGGTTACCAGATGTCACCGCAGTCAGCTCCTGGCGACGAACAGCGGAACCTGAGAGCGTTTGTTAAATGTTAACCTATAATTTAGCTTCACACAGGTGTAATTAGTGGACGGTTCTTTAACATGCCATAAATCTATGACATGGGACCGCCGGCTTTACTTCCCCTCCGAAGGAAGGCATACTGAGGGATTTTAAACGCTCTTAAAAAATCCGACGACTTCGGCTGGGTTTGAACCCGCGATCTTGGGAATAGAAGCTAAGCATGCTACCAACCACGCCACCGAAGCCGCATTTGACCATGGGACCAATTCAATATCACCCCACGGAGCTACATGACTACGAAGTCGCAAACCCTCTAAATCAGCGATTCCCAACCGGTGGATCGCGGAAGGGTTACAGGTGGGTCGCGACTCGATCCTAAAACTATCAGAAACCATCGAATAATAATAATAATAAACCATCAGTAAAGATAAGAAAAGTCGAAACAAATCGAATTGTGTTTTGATTGTTTTCTTTGTTCTTGATTTATCGCATCTAGGGCAGACAACACTCGAAATAATCCCAAAGATCTCATTAATATACAGTAGTATTCTTACTTAAGAACAACAACTTTACATATTGATTGCTATAACAACTTTCTTATCGGTAATCATATCAAAGCTGTATCAAATTTTTTGCCTGAAAGATTAAAATGGTCTTTATGTACTTTTGTAGTTGTAGTTTATATCTTCACCTAGGTCCTTGTTGCATATAATGCAAACATATCGATTCACTATTGTTAAATAAATAACTGTTTTGCTACAAAGTGCTTATATTTTGTCAACCATTTTCAAATCAGGACACAAATTGTTTATCAATAATCAACCATGCCTCTCACCAAGGCGGTCCGGGTTCGATTCCGGGTCAATGCATGTGAGATTTTCGAAGTGAAATGCCATGTCCTGTGGTTCGGATTCCACGTAAAAAGGAGGTCCCGTGGCTCATAATCACATGATTCACGGTCACGTAAAACTACAATCTTCCTTCCTTCTTTTTTTCAATTATCAACCTGTATCTTCAAAAAACCATATATATTTGTAATATCTGATGGTAAATTATATATAGTCTACATAAGGAAGGGATACGATACAAATAAGGCTTTTTAATCCACCATGGACCGATGGACCGTGGAGGTATTCCGAGAAGAAAAGGTGGGTCTCCAGCTGAAAAAGGCTGGGAACCACTGCTCTAAATGAATCAACGACAATTCAAAGTTCAATGTTCACTTTATCCGACCTACACTGATCTCGCGTTCAGTTGGAGTGTGCAGATGGTGTTAATGATCCCAACCAATTATCACCCATGGCAATAAATCTAAATGTGTCTCAGCCACATGATTGTAATGTCTGGTTAGTGCATAAAAGTCGGGATTCCCTGACTTAAGTGGCTAGTGAACGTTATGTTGTTCTCGCCTATCTGAAAGGACACACTTCACTTCAGCAAAGTTCATCGAACTAAAAATAGCTTGCGACGTAGGGACGAGACGAAGCGAGGCTCCTGGGAGGCCGCCCGGACATAATGAGTGACGTCATCACATACCACGCGGCGCGGCGCGATCTCAACCAATTAATTCTTGGGGCTCTTTAAATTCGCTCTTCAAATGGTTCCAAACACATGGCGAGAGAAAACGAAAGTGAGCTTGCGAGGATTTTGTATAAATGGTATAGGCTACTTACTGTACACCTTCTTAGACGGCAACCCATAACAGTTCGGGAGGTTTTATCCTCTACACGGAAAATCATAGTTTTTTGATGTGTAACAACTTTCCACTCGGTATCTGGATATTTTTGTGGCACTCGGTAGCTGGACATTTTTGTGGGGGTGATTTTGGAAAAGAGACGGAAGTGGATTGGACGGAAGTGCATGGGACGGAAACAATGAGCGCGCGCGGTGGCGGAGATCGGTACAACGACGTACTGTAAGCCATGTGACTATGTGGAATGTAAATCGCATACGGTTTACCTCAAGATTTGGAGGCCCCATTAAAGAAATTGCTTCAATAAATCATCTTTAAATTGTCATTCTTTGGTGTGAAAATATTCATTATATCATATTTGCTGAAAACAATTACGATTTATTAAATCTTCATACTTTTGCTGTATTCTTATTTAATGTAAGCACTCGATACCTCGAGTGCTATATCGCATCAACCAACACTCCAAACAACGTAGGATTTCAGTATATTAACACCGACTACTAACAATAATTGAAACTTCGTTGGTCTAAACGTATCACTGGGAGAAACGCATTTAATATACATAATGCACACCTCTATACTTGGCAGTGCACTATATCGGCAATAAGAGGCCATTTTCAATAACACCGCTGGCATGGGTTCACTAACTGGCCGGTATAAAGCACAGCTCGCATCAAGTAGGCAGTGGATTGCTCCCGCATACAGTTGCAGGTATATGTCACTACTGACGATGCATTGGAGAATCCTTTCATGTGTGCTGGCACAAGGTAGCACTCTGAGTTCATTCTTTAAAAAATGCGAGTAAGTAATATGGAATTATTCGAATAACATGTCAGATGTTGCACATCATATGCGACTACTATAAGGCTCGTTTTTTTAATTTTTTTATTTATTTTTTTCATCAGCGATGGTTTGCGGGTTTATGATTTGGGTGTTCTTTAGATATCGATCTACCACGCTTTATAGAGAAGCGATCGTAATTTATAAACATCCACGGAATTTTATGGTGCTTGGATCCATTTTTCAGTGTTGCCTTAGTAAACAAAAGTTTAGTGCTTTTCAGTCGGTCAACACAATTGTACCCAAATGAGATGGGTTATTCCGTAATCCTGAAAAAAAAGTACATGATATTAATAAATACACTTAGATGTCCAGTTTATATCGACAAGCGATCATCATCAGATCCTAACAAATACTGACAAATTGCATTACTCCGTAATACTGCAACTAAATAAGTGTACATATTGTAAATATTTTCACCTATATTTTCACAATTAGAGTTTACTAGCGGACCCGCGAGAGAAACCACACTTTCCCCAATAGGTGTATAATGAGAGACTTAAGGAGAAAGGTTGTTATGTTTTTATTTCAACAAAATGATTATAGAACACTATTTACATTTTAGTTAGAGTTCCTTGTTCTACGGTCCCTAACTTAAGAAGGCAATCACTGAAAATTGGATCACCATAACACTCACCGGTTATTCGATATTTATGAAATTATACGATTTGAGTACTCATTACTTTGATTTACTGTTTATGAAATCCATGCTAAATGATAAAGGAAAGACCTCAGAATGTTAAAATGACATGAAACAGGCGTCACAGCGGCGAGAATGTGAAGTGGACAGCGTATTTTTCTACAGCAAGAGTATCTACAAATCGCACACTTCGTACATTTTTTAACGTCATGTTTTAAAGAAGTTATAGATATTTTTGAAATTAGAGTACAATACGTCACTTCTAATGTCTATTCTCTTTCATTTGAATGCTAATTTGTCACGATCGGTCGCTTGTGAGTATATTGAAATAATATACAGTATATGATGATAGCCTAATTGTAATGGATCTGATGATGATCGCTTGACGAAACTGGTCATCTGAGTGTATCTATTAATCTCATGTAATTTGTTTCTGGATTAGGGATTAACCCTTCTCATTTGGGTACAATCGTGTTGACCGACTGAGAAGCACCAAACTTTTATTCACAGAATGTCTATAGAAGAATTGAAATGATCTCTGGAAACCAGCAATCAGCCTCTCTCTCAGTACAGAATTCCTGGTTTTTGCCCACGTCATGCTTCACCCCCTTCGCTACTGTACACAGGAGCGACGCATCCCACAGCAGCACGTAGAGTAGGCTATATCAGAACCACTGCCATGTGGGAACGAAACAAGAGAACTGTCAACCAGAAACTGCCAGAATCCATCCCCGTTTCGATTTATTTCCAAAACATTCCAATCAGACAAATGTCACTTCAAACCATTCAAAAAAAACTTGGAGAATGCCAGCCGAACAAGCTGGGGAAATAACATATATCATGAAACGTTTAACCCGCGCCGTCAGGCGCACGCATATTGGCCACTTTGTCGGGTGCACACGGTCTCTTCTAGCAGGTTGACCATGGATCCATTAAACAATAACCTAATATTGTCCCACCGTAATGTTTCATCTTATACTATTTGAAAAACTGAAAGTTGCAGTCCTTACTTGAATTTAAAAAAACAGATACACACACTAATACAGTCATCACAATTAACACCGGTTATCAGACAGATTCTGCGTTGTCGCAGCCCCTAAACTAAGAAACCAACCAACCATCTTATACTTTTTTAGATTGAGTATACTTTTCCTGTATAAAATTTGGAACGTAACTTCTTGCAATCCTAAACAAACCATTATTACATAATAATGATCGTCATCCTGATGTGTTTCTTAAGTTAAAGACATACTTCAATATAGTTAATTCTTATTTCCTAGCACTATGCTCAATTTTTTTAAACAAGATGTTCGGTATAGAACATATAGCCTACTTTCTCCTAAATGCATGGGTACTGTTATACGCTTTGTTCTTTTAAAGTACGGTAGTATAATTGAATGTTGGTTGTAGTAGCGTGTTGAAATACAACGTGCTAGACGGGTATTAAACATGAATATGAGGTGCCCTTTGCTAGTGCTACCTCTGTAAGATATGTCATTCACCGTGTTTGAATTGATATGGGAAATCAATTTGCACACATACATGAGCGCTATCTGTAAACAATGGCGCTGATCACCTTGTAGGTCAGTCGAAAGATGCTTCCCAAAAAAAAGGTATGTTGCAAAATTTGCTAGAGATCAAATGATTAGGTTGGTCGTAATTTGATTTAAGCTTTTAACATTTGGGTGGCCACCATTCCGTTTCCGTCAAGATTGCGGCGATACGAAACATGACACTCAAGTGCCCTTTGCTAGTGCTACCTCTGTACCTAATTTCGTTCAATTCGGTTTTACCGTGTTTGAATCGATAGGGGGAATCGATTTGCAAACATACATGGCCGCCATATGCAAACTATTGGACTGATGACCTTGTAGCTTGGTCAAAGAACGCTTCTCCCATAAAGGTATGTTGTTGCAAAATTTGGTAGAGATCAGATTACGTTGGTCGTAATTTGATTTAAGCTATTTACATTTGGGTGGCCACCATTACGTTTCCGTCAAGATGGCGGCGATATAAAGCATGCCAGTGAGGTGCCCTTTGCTGTTGCTACCTTTGTACCAAATTTCGTTCAATTTGGTTTCACCGTGTTCGAAAAGATAGGGGGATTCGATTTGCACACATACATGACCGCCATCCGCAAATTATTGGGCTGATGATCTTGTAGTTTGGTCAAACGATTCTCTGTACGTAAAGGTATAATGTTACAAAAATTGGTAGAGATCAGATGATTAGGTTGGTCGTAATTTGATTCAAGCTTTTAACATTTGGGTGGCCGCCATTTCGTTTCCGTCAAGATGGCAGCGATATAAAACATGACACTGAGGTGCTCTTTGCTAGTGCTACCTCTGTACCAAATGTCGTTCAATTCGATTACACCGTGTTTGAATTGATAGGGGGAATCGATTTGTACTCATACATAGCCGCCATCTGCAAACTATTGGGCTGTTGACCTTGTAATTTGGTCAAAATATGCTCCCCACGCAAAGGTATGTTGTTGCAAAATTTGATAGAGTTCAGATTATTAGGTTGGTCGTAATCTGATTTAAGCTTTTAACATTTGGGTGGCCGCCATTACATTTCCGTCAAGATGGTGGCAATATAAAACATGACACTGAGGTGCCCTTTGCTAGTGCTACCTTTGTACCAAATTTGGTTCGATTTGGTTTCACCGCGTTTAATAGATAGGGGGTATCGTTTTGCACACATACATGGCCGCCATCCACAAAGTATTGGGCTGATGACCTTGTAATTTGGTCACAGTACTCTTCATACATAAAGGTATATAGTTGCAAAAATTGGTAGAGATCAGATGATTTGGTTAGTCGTAATTTGATTCAAGCTTTTAACATTTGGGTGGCCGCCATTACTTTTTCGTCAGGATGGCGGCGATATAAAACATTACACTGAGGTGTCCTTTGCTAGTGCTAAATCTGTACCAAATTTCGTTCAATTCGGTTTCACCGTGTTCGAATTGATAGGGGTGGCCAGGCATTCAGATTACACACACTCACACACACACTCACACACAGACACACAATTTATGGCCCTGTGTAAATCTCATAAGTCTACTTTCATTTTTTGCAAAAATCGAAAGTAGGCTAAAAATATTGGTCATAAGAGTCAGCTTGAATTGCACCTAGGAAATAGGTTGCTGCACAGTGACACCGACAGGAGGCTGCAAATAGAAGTCCTGACAAAACCTGAATGTGTTTCTGTCTTCCTACAGTCAAAATCATTTTTCATCATCACTAATAGTTTCATCTTTGACACATTCAAATAATAATTGTCTTCGTACTGATTCCGCTCTAGTTGCAGCATTTCACTTCTCTGCCTCTCCTCCTTTTCCAAACTCAACAGACATCTCCTAATTTGATCTTCTCCTTTATCCATCATGTCACTAACCAAAATAACAAGGAACCTCGAGAAAAGGTGTCAGGCGCAAACGGTCAAAGTGACCAGGAGTTTGAACGGGACGTTCAACTTGGCACTTCCTCCACGTCAGAGGGAGGTGATCAGCCGCTGGGCAGTGCTATAACCCTTCTCGAACAAACTCATGGAGGGAAAGGCGCCTGTATAAAATGGCGCACAATAATCATGGCACTCGGTCTAAAAAACCATGGTAATGTTTACGGTTTTCGTCATATTTCAGTCATCATCATCATCTTCCGAGCATTAATCCCGCTTTATTGCAGGGTCTGCTTTTCTGCACTTTTTCTTCCATACTGCTCGATCTTGAGCGTCTCTAGTTGTGGCATTCACTAGTTGCATGTCCTCCCGCATAGTATCCAGCCAGCGCTTTCTCTGTCGCCCTCGTGGTCGTCGGCCTTCTGGACTGATGTCAAGTGCAGTTCTCGCGACTGAAGAGTGATTGCTACGCAGTACATGGCCTTACCAACGCAGACGGCTCTCCCGCATTTTTTCATGGATTGGAGCCACACCAAATGTAGCTCGAACATTGTCATTCCTGATGCGGTCCTGTCTAGTAAGTCCCTGTGTCCAGCGTATCATCTTCATCCCCATGACATGTAGTTGTTGTTCATGTCTCTTCGTTACTGGCCAGCATTCAGTACCGTACAGTGCTACTGGTCGAACGATGGTTCTGTAAATTTTCGACTTCAGATATAGTGGCACATTCCGGTCGAAAAGGACTCCAGTAACTAGGCGCCATTTCAGCCATGCAGCGTTGACTCTGTTTCGGACATCTGGGAGTGTCATATTTCACTAATTTTAGTAATATAGTCATATTTGGTTATACATTTTGACAAGGTACATGTTACAGTATTTAGATGGAGTTTCATACACGTGATTTCTAAATGGTGCAGTAAATACATTTTTCTCTGTACTTCCAGAAGAGCAGATAGCATAACACCTGTTTTCTAGAAAGAACATTTGTACGGATGTCTCAATAAGAAAGATGCCACCTCAGTCGATCAATTTACTTCACGGAAATTAGTAAGCAAGGAAACTCAGTGTTATCTTACGCTCAGTTTGGCCCTGACGGGTCGTGTTATTTATTTATTTACGTACTTATTAATTTATTTGTGGAGATCCTCCGTGGCTTAGGCGGCAGCAAGCCGGTAGCAAGCCGGCAGCACGCCGGCCTATCACCGCTGGGTCCGTGGTTCAAATCCCGGTCACTCCATGTGAGATTTGTGCTGACAAAGCGGAGGCAGACAAGTTTTTCTCCGGGTACTCCGGTTTTCCCTGTCACAAATTTCATTCCAGCAACACTCTCCCCTGTCATTTCATTTCATCTGTCATTCATTTAATCATTGCCCCAGGGGAGTGCGACATGCTTCGACAGCCGGCACAGTTCATATCCTCGCCACTAGATGGGGGCTTCATTCATTCCATTCCCTGACCCGGTCGGTCGACTGGAAGCAGGCCGTGGATTTTTCATTTATTTATTGATGGTACACAACAGGGTTCAGTATTACAGTCCCTTTCCCCTTCCACGACAGATTGGTCACACTGCAGTGAAGTGCGTTTCCTGGTCGGCAGTGTCTTCAAACTTACGGCAACAGATACCAAAAAGCATGCTAATACTTCGCTTTTGGATTCTATTTTTAGGAAGAGTGATGGAGAATTGCATTCCAAGTCTATGCTACAACCGTACTCAATGTGCGTGATAGGAAGGACATCACAAATGAGGAACTCTCTACCTACTTTACCATAAGAATGTAAGAATGTTTTGACTTTGGGGTCAATTTTATAGTTTGTTTTGTTAATTAGGGTCATTTGTTGTTAAGTTTCAAAATATAGAATTAATTTAATTTGATAGAACAGTTCTTCTTAGTTAGTTGCCTGTAGTTAGTTTTCCTACATATTATACGTTTTCAAGAAGTTTTGGTAAGGCCTTTGCACGAGCCAGTTCCTTTCAGTATCTCTGTACTCACCCGGGAATTAAGGAGTCTCTTTGTCAAATTGTTGGATATTTTCATTTTTTAAGTTAAAATGAATTTGTTCTTGAAATTTACTTAAAATTACAAACGTGAATGAGGCAGCTATTTTTTTTTTTTATTTTTTTTTTTGTAATTTCAAAGTTACACAGTTTATATTTGGCCTGTTCGCCATCTCTTGATGAATACAGTACTTTTGCATTTGTCAGTTGGCACAGGCTAGAGTAAAAGGTGGCTTTTCACCGATGTCTCAGTCTCACTCATGGCTGTGATTATATGGAAGCTACTGAGGTATGGGTGGGGCTTAGTAATGGCATTCGAGGCACAGTCAGTGCCTGTGAATGCTGTGAAAGGTTCAACTCATAGGGTTAGGACTACTGTTCTGACTAAGTGAGGAAAGCAATGGCAAACTACCTCACTCCTCTTCTTGCCTAGAACGCCTCAAAATAGTGCTGCCTTGGGTTTTCGTGGGTATCTACTCACATAACGTAACGGCGGTACTTTTTGAGGATCCAACCAGCCTTCGGGCTGACTACCTAACAGACAGACAGTTTATATGATGAAATGTGTCTGCTTTATTGCCGTGTTTTATGATAGTAATTCATGTCCCGAAAATGTTTAGGTCATATTTTCCCGTTTGAGGTCATATTTACTTTCGGCTTGCATGCTGAACTGCTGTGCCCAAGATAGCGGGTTCAAACCCGGCCGAAATCGTCGGATTTTTTAAAGATCGTTAAAATCCTTCAGTATGCCTTCCTTCGGAGGGGAAGTAAAGCCGGCGGTCCCATGTTATAGATTTATGGCATGTATAAGATCCTTCTAAAGACTAAACATGTGTGGAGCTAAATTTCTAGGTTAGATTTCGTTGTAACACTCTATCAAAGTTCTAACGTTCACCACTAGGTATCATTGACATCTGGTAGCGAAAGGAGGAACTACTTGAAATTGAACGGAACTTTTAGCTCACCCAAGTGGTGTCCGCTTGAAGCAGCTACAGCCTCTGGCCAGCCGATCATGTCCTCGGACACTCCCGGCACTAAAAGCCATACAATTAATAAATAAATAAATAAATAAATAAACAAATACTTGAATATTTGGTAATATTTAGGTCTTTAGAGTTCCAAATCCCTAATCATCAATTTGCCTTACACCATGTTCCCCCAGGGGTGAGCATTGATGCACAATATGTGAGCACATGTGTGGGCGCCCAGAGGAAGACTGAGCTTCACCACAGCTTCCGGTGGGAGGATCACTAGCATGAGCCACACTTGCGCATACATAATACCACCAGGCCATACGACGCTGCATACTAAGTCGTGCCTCGAAGTGAGGGCAAAGGAAATTGCATTTACATGAAATGATATTTCCAAAACACAGTGTGACTCATTCCTTTCGTCTGTCTCGTGCTGTGGTGGTAGGAGTTGTTGTCTTCTGTGCTTGAGTCCCTGGTCCGATTCCTGGCCCTGCCTAGAAATTTGTATAATCTCAAGGCTGGAATAAGGTCCACTCCACCTCGTGGGGATAGTTGAAAAGAGTGTTGGTTCGACTACAACCTCAGGCATCCTAGAAGTGATTGATTGTTCGTAGTTTCCCATTTCTACTCTAGGCACATGCCATGATGGTTCCTAACTGCCTTCATCCTAATCCTAGACACAATTATAAGTAGTTTACAAATACTACTATATATAATTAAAAACACAGGTTATCAAAAAATTGCTTACACGGCCACGAACATGGGGCTAAATTTTCCACGATATCTAAGTCCCTCAATGACGCAACAACAACAAGAACTCCCTCCTTTCAAGGCTAGAGATAGGATCTGCTTCATATAGATAGATTTATTTTGTCTGGCAAGATTAGGGCTATTGGGCCCTCTCTTCTATCTAACCAGATTATATAATTGATACATAATAAACAATGCAATTACAACTTAAATCTAACAATAATACAATGTTGATACAATATAAAATACATATAAAAACAGATTTTGAGCCTCCGTGGCTTAGGCGGCAGCACGCCGGCCTCTCACCGCTGGGTCCGTGGTTCAAATCCCGGTCACTCCATGTGAGATCTGAGCTGGGCAAAACGGAGGCAAACAGGTTTTTCTCCGGGTACTCCGGTTTTCCCTGTTAAAATTTCATTCCAGCAACACTCTCCACTATCATTTCATTTCATCTGTCATTTATTTAATCATTGCCCCAGAGGAGTGCGTCAGGCCTCGGCAGCCGGCACAGTTCATATCCTCGCCGCTAGATGGGGGCATCATTCATTCCATTCCTGACCCGGTCGGAGACTGGAAGCAGGCTGTGGATTTTCATAAAAACAGATTATCTTGGCATATTCAGGAAATTGTAGTATTGCTTATTTATTGCTAGGGTAAATAAGTAAGATACTTACAAGTAAGTTTAAAATAAGTAGTGTATGGGTATCAGCATGAGAGTGTCGTTTGCTTAAGCCATACTTGTAAAATTTAATACCGAACCCATTTCCGAAATGATAAAAGGAACTTTCTAGTTTCAAAAGCACTGACATTTAATATTGTTTCAGCTTGGTTCAGCCTAAGTTAATAAAGAATGTGGTTAACTGACAGCTATCCAGAATAAGTGCATTTTGCATAGATTTGTAGATATCCTACTTAAGGTTTAAGACTTGTAGTGACTCCTTTAATATCACTATTATTAGTGGCTTAGCTGCTCGTCAATCACCCAAACGGCCGGGTTCGATTCCCGGCTCATGTAAGACATTTTATTCTGTTCTGATGACCGGAACGGGGTTAACTCAGCCTCGTGAGGCAGTACTGAGAAGAGGTGGTTTCAATTCCTACTTCAATAAATTATCTTAGAAGTGTTTTTCCTTGGTTTTCCTACTTCTACTCAATTATTTAAACCAAGGCCAGGGTCGCCTCCTACCCAAATCTCAGTATTAATTACAAATCCTCATACGTGTACAACCATCAATATGATACAGGCTGTCGAACAGATTCCACAAACAGTCAAGTACACGGGGCTACAAGCAAACCATGACGCAAAGCCCCTAAATGAATCAAGGACAACACCAACTTGGTCAATGTAATGGCCATGCGCTGGCTCTTAGAGACGATAATTCAATTTCCAGTTGAACGAATAGCAGAGGAACATTTTGCTAACTGCGAGAGTAATTATTGTAATCCCAACAAAAGCTAGTAAGAACTCAATCTCTCTGAGCTATTCCAGCGACAGTGATTAATGGAGCCGAGAATTCCTTCCGCCTCGCTTTATTAACACAATGTCTTCCTTCAAGCGCGCTCTGGAAATATGTATTGAGCTGGTAATTGCTCTACTAATACTCAACGTTGACACGTCACTTCCTCCTACTGTGGAGTTTGATAAAGGACTGAATCGAGAGCATTTCAATTTTAAAATATTCAAGAGGAATTCATACACTTGCTGACTTTGGAAAACTTCCGATTATGTATAACAAACATTACCCGTCGCGGCTTCGCCCGCGAATATTCTAGTTGTAAAGAGTACACTTAGCAAAATCTCAATCATGAATGCTATGACTGATTTATCCTTGGTATGAATAATCAGACTTTATCAATTCAGCTACTGGTGCAGTGGTTAGGGGTTTGTCATTTCTTCATAGGCATATCAGAGCGAAGTTAGTTTTCTGGGAATATCACAGACACTGTTAATTTAAGGGCCTTTAAATATGGTTTTCGGAGACCCTTTATAGTCGGGGGAAAAAGACCTTTCGTACCACACTCCCACTTGAAAATTGCGTGAAAAATTCTAGAGTGCCTCTTGACCCCCTTAAGCGCATTATACTGTATGTATTGATGAATTTTACAGCTTAATTTGGTTCAGTGATAACCTTATAACCGTTTGGAAACTTTCACTGTAATATAATAATTCGAATTGCATTGCGTCTTAAAGAAATAGATGGACCTGTGAGATTCTGTTACCATGGTTACCGTGTTGCATTCTTTCATTATTTCATTGTAAATATACATGTTTTAAGGTATTTATTTAATTTTGAGGCATTTAAAGAGTAAGTGAATGCGTTTCGCTTACGCATGGGGTTATGCTGAACCTGTAGGTACCCCATATGTGTAGGTTGGTGTTAATGGAACCTTATTTTCGGTACAAATCTGGAATGGGACCTTAGCAGAATAATATAGGGAGGGATTGGTGTTAGTTTGTAGATGAGTTATACGATATTCTGCAAAATTCAAGATTCAGTTTTAATAATTCACTCATTCTGGTAGTATCCGACTGTGGTAGCTAAACCCGCTAAGGCGGATTCAATCTGCTCTCTACTTTACAGATGAGTGGACTCGAACGCAGCGTCAGTCATTCTTGAAATTGTTTTCTGTGTTTTCCTATTTTATATTCCAACAAATGCCAAGATGGTATAGCCTACTTAAATATGCCGCGTCCGTTTCTTTGCCCAAGTTCCGTTTATTCAATTTCATTAATTTCATCTAGCACAAACTCTTCTTGCAAGGTTGTCATTGGGAAGGGTATCCGGCCCTAAAAAACATCTGAAACATAGACATAGGGTATTCTATGTGGGGAATGGTCTTTATGCCGGAGCCCTTCCTAACGTCCTCACCAGAGAAGTGCAAGAGAGATAAAGTTGTAAGGAATCCAATCAGAAGGTATTATCCAGGCATTTGAAAATGGGAGACCACAGAAACCATTTGAAGTGCAGCCGACGTGACTGTGGGGTTCGAACCCAATCGGCTTCTGCGTTCAGAGATAGCTTGGCCTTAGGGTATGATCATGCATCTCAATGCGCCTAGCTGCCCAGATCAGCCATCCTACACCTTTTATTCCTATCCTAAGCAGGTTCATGAAACATCAAGACAGAAATACCTATAATCAACTATTTTCTCCTCACTAAGGTCACGCAGGTTGTCCATATCACGCCTCAGAGCTTAGCCCACAGTAAGCAATAAGATTTGCTATTCCAGTACCAGCGTAGGACTTCATACAGCCAGGATATGTCGTCATCATTGGATCATTATCCAGTTCCTTACTCCTAAATCATGATGAAGATGCTTGACACCCAGCTAAACCCGGAGCAAAATATGACTCACTCTGCGACCCTGCAAGGCGCTGCAACGGAAAAGAATTGCATATTACATTATATTATATGAAATTATATTATATTATATTATACTAGCAACCTGACCCGGTTTCGCCCGGGAACAGTTATGAATGCATTACGTGATAAGCGCTTTTTTTTCAATGTCAATGAACAACGACCAATATCCGTTTTACGTCTCGGCATGATGGGATAAAATCACTGACTGGACTATTAATTATATTATCATGGAGATGCATGTGCAACACATTCTTGTCAGACGTAATTTAAGAATGGTGAGGTGCATGAAACACAAATCCCCCTTCCGTCCAATATTAACGTGACTGTGAATTTTGCGTAACGAAAAGTTCACAGGCGAAATGAAGAACAGTCGAGTTGCACTTCCAGGGAATCTCCAAACACAACCACTCTTCTCTCAAATTTTTAACTCAACACGACTCGACAGTTTGCTGCTGGCTGTATCTATGGCAATAAGCTCGTCCGCAAGCTACGCTGTAACTGGGGTGATAGACCCGCCCCTAGATAGCTCGTAAACTGTCGCCTCAGTAACTGAATGGAGATTTTGGAAGAAATAAAAACGTAAAAACACTTATAGTAGGCGATGTATTGAAGATCGAGATATGCTCTCCCGGGCTTTTTTTGTAGAACTTTTCATTCTAAACAATTCCTACTCTCATAGTATATAGATATTCTTAACAGTCCCAGCGTAAGCTTAAAAAGCGCACGGGCGCCAGTTTATTTTCCGACCTTTTCATTGAAATCGTTAGTGCTTGGTTTCTATTGGTCATAAATAAATTATTTACTACAGAAACCTTCATCGAGATATCCTTTACAGAATGGTGAAAACCGCATCAAAATCCATTCAGTGGTTCTCGAGATTGCCCATGACATCCAGGAATCTGGGACTTAGTTTTATACTAAGGCGGTCGGATCAGTTTGAGCTCCGTGTAAATAGAGTTGTTTCTGGTAAATTTTTAAGTGGAACGACTTAAACATGTGTCTACGAGTGCAGTAAGTTACTCAGGAATATTTAATATATAATGTAAAACGGTAGATATTCGCATAATTGCCAAATTGAGAAGTTTTTATAGTCGTTATGTGCATGTAAACACTGGAACACCAGTATTACCAACCTAATTCAACTGAAGTATGGGGGTATCCTCACTGTCACATCTTTGCCTTTCAAGTCGATACTGTATATCCAAAGAGTGTAGCGATGAGTACCTGCTTGGAATGTTCGAAGGCAGGGCCTAGACAAGACGTAACAGCCAAAATTCAGTGCAGTGAATGTAATAATTGGTTTCACAGCAAATGTGTGAATCTCAAAGAAGCGGATGTAGAGTATATGCTATCGCAGAGTCAATTATGGAGGTGTAAACAGTGCTATAGTAAGAGGCGTGAGAGTTTACACAGAGAAAACCAGCCAGCGTCCGTGGTGCCATCTGTTGGTGAAATATAGAAACTATTACTATCTCTGCAGGAGAAGTTGGACAGTGTAAACAAGTCTACTACTGACATTGATATACAACTGGGGAAATCTATTGATGCCTGTCATGAGAGATTGGATGAAAGTAGTAAACTTATCAGTTAACAGCAGGAAATTATTGATAGGCAACAAACTATCATAGACAATATCAGAAAACAGACGTCTGACGAGTGTAGCAAATAATCTTGCATCGAGGTGTGATGACCTGGAGCAATATTCAAGGTCAAACACTGTGGAAATATTTGGTGTTCCAGAGTCCCCTAGTGAAGATATCGTAAAGACTGTCATTTAATGCCTGTCATCGTCTGAAAAAGACTCACAATCGTCCTACTTCAGGAATTATTGTTAAATTTGTTAGAAGGACCCACATGGAGCAATTTCTTACCAAACGAAAGGTTAAGCGGATCCTATCTACAACACACCTTGGTATGTCAACTTCCAACCCAATATACTCGTATATTAATCAATCACTTGCCCCAGCTAGAACAGTGTTATTTTCAAAGGCTAAGCAACTGCAGCGGGAAAAGAGCTATAAACACCTTTGGGTTAGTAGAAGTGGAAAGATCATGATTAGGAAATTAGAAGGGAGTCCAATTCATGTCATCAGTACTAATGAGGACCTGAGTAAGTTGTGATTTCGATGTACTGGCACAGGAATGTATTTAATTGTTCGTTGACTCCTCTTAATACTTTGGTATGCATTATTGATTTATATTTAGATATATCAGTTTTTTATTCACAATATATATTTTTATTATATAGTAATGTCTGTAAATGAATTGTCCATTTATTATCAAAATGTTCGGGGCCTTAGGACAAAAACTGACGTGTTTCTTAAAAATCTAAGTTTGTTGTGATTATGATATAATTGTATAAACAGAGAGTTTCTTGGGTCAGGATATTATGGATAGTGAGTCATGCGATGATCGTTATGTAATGTTCAGAAATGATAGTGTTTATATCTGGGAAGTCTAGAGGTGGAGGAGTAGCCGTAGCAGTCCAAAAGGGGTATACATCCAAATTATGTTCTATCTATAACGAACAACAATGCGAATCCTTAACTCTTTACATTCAGGGTCATACTCGTAAATTATTCATAAATGTTATTTACATTACCCCCTCCCCCAAACTCTCTGTTTATGAAGGATACTTTAATTACATTGAAAACGTTGATAGTCTTATAACATCTGACTGCCAGATTGTGGGCGATTTCAACCTACCTGAAATTAGCAACGCCGGTTATAATTTTAATGAAGGGTCCACGGTCTGTCATCGTTTATTCCAGTTCATCTCGTATCTTGGATTAACATCGCACAACAATATTCAAAATTCTAATTTCAAGATATTGGATTTGGTTTTAGGAAATATTCAAATTGATTTGAAGCACGACGAATTTCCGTTGGTAACTGAAGACTTAAATCACCCTGCACTATATTTAGCAATACCACCCATTAAAAAGGTTCCATTACTTCCTACAATTAATCGTGAATATTACAACTTCAAAAATGCTGATTTTTTTAGACTCTATTGCAACATACGAGATTTAGACTGGAGTTTACAGTATACATTTAAGGAGGTTGATCTTGCTGTTGATTTCTTCTATTCTTCACTCTACAAATGTTTTGAAAATTATGTACTGAACCCTTTATCCACAGGCTGTATAAAGAATTCTAATAATTATTCATCATCTTTTGATACATTTATACAGACAACAGATATGAGAGCCAGACGGTGTTGGGATATATAGAGAAATCAGTGGCCGAGAGGACACAATGGTTTAAGCTCCTGTGGTATTTTAGGAGGATGCGTTTATATTCTTGGGACACAGGACAGGTGCAACTTTTAGCGCGAATGTTGGCGTGGGCACGCACAATATGGCTTGTTACTAGGAAGGTTGGCGCCAAAATGAAAATCGAATGCTACAAGGTAATTGGTCTATCATCATGTGAACTACTCCCTACGGCAGAAATGTATGTAAAAACGCGCAAAGACATACAACAGTCTGGGCCAATAAAATCAAGACGCCTTGTCTAAGCGGGAACTCGGCTTGGGAACGCGCACTGGTGAATTAACGCGGGAGTTATCTACAGATTAATTCCACGATCGATTCAAGCCGGCTACAGCATATTCGTAACCTCCACACTGCTACGAACTCAATGGTACCGATCGCATGCTAGTCTGATAGTTATTATGGAACATTATTTTAATATATCCCCTTCCACACCTACCCTAGTCAGTGTCATTTATAAGGATCCAAGATGCTTCGAGGATCATTACTAATTTTTGTGCGTCTGAGGACGTAACGTCGATCACTTATTTCTGTGCGTCTGAGGACGTAACACACATTACTTATTTCTGTACGTCTGTGGACGTAAGATTCATACTCTGCATATTTTCATGTTTGTGAACATGGAACAGTGTCGTCAATTTATAAGTATAACTTCAGTGATTTATTTATAGTCCCAGCACTATCAGTAGGACCAGTTCATCGAAGTAATTCACCAAATAGACTGTCAAGGAATATAGTACTTGATAGGTGAATATAGTAGGAATTATATCGTGTGTGTATCTGACAAAAACTTTATTTAATTCAGCACGAGATGACGCCTAAGTACGAGAATGGATCTGGGAACCAGCAGGACATTTGCCTAAAGATGTCAATGACCAGATAAACATCTTAAAGGAGATGGCTGCAGACGTATTCTTGGCGCTGTTTAAAGGATTGAGTACCAAATAAATTTATTTATTTATTAAATCAGCTACGGTATTATGGGATATTTTTGTAAATATTTGTTTGCTTGCTTGGTAATGTAGATTATTAGTTTTTATTTTACTGACACATTAAATATGGGACCAGCTGATGCTCGAGTTCGCTTGCGTAAATCGCGGTCAAGCATTATTATTCGGAGATATGCCTTACAACAAAAATGGAACTGAATTAATTTTGAGAATAAAAATAGAATTTGGAGGGTAAAAGATTATTTGTGAGTAGAATTATGGCGGATCAGGATTATTTTGATACTTGCTTTCCAGCAGATTTGAACGGGATGGCACTTTGCACCCGAGTTTTTGTTGTGTATTTTTGTTAATGTGTCAATGGACGCAATATTGTTGATCTGTTTGAGCCGACCCAGTGTGTGTGTATGAGAGTCAGTCGAAGCTATGGGTGCGTTATGTGATTTTTTTATGATGTGCTAGCAAGAATATATCATGGCGATTATTCTGTCTTGCTCCACGTCAACCCAGTTCATGTCCTCGCGAGGCTGGACTTGTGGTATATATTTGTTTCTCGCCATCCAGGGGATGCGTGAGATATGTTGACGTTTTCCAGTGGGAAACCTGCACTTAGCTTGCCAGACTGAGAGAGGTATTTGTGGCAGTGTTGACTCATACAAATAGGGGAGCGCTCAATCAGATAACGTGTCTTGTCATTAGAACAAGCTTGCTTCCTGTACTGCAATTTAAGATGTTGTTTAAATTCACAAAACCTGATCGGTTATAATGTGTATTGTTGATTAAATGGGAGCTGTCCATAATTGTAAGGTAGCCACCGAAATTCCTGTTTGTCTGGCGTTTCATATAAATGTAAACATAGTTTTTCAGCCGTTAGGCTTGTATTTTGTTGTTGTTGGTTCAATTTTTGGTGTGTTTATTTTTGACGCGTTCTTGACCCGTGTCAAGTTAGGGTGCGCGAAGCTATGTTCCCAAGTTATGATGAGAGCTTTCTGGGCCTATTCCTGGCATGCTCTTTTTATTCCGTGTGCTCTGGCACCAGCTAGGATCTCAGGGAGATTCTTCATTCAGTTAATATTATTGGATCTTGCATGTGTCAGTATTAATTATGGTGTATTAATTAAGGGTGGGTCCCATAGCCGTAGTGCGATTTAAAAGATGCACTCCGTAAGCAACATGTCTGTTTCAGTTGTAAACGGACTCGCATCAGTACTCGATTTCTTATTAACGAACAGTACACCGCACATTATATAACTTCTTGACCAGAAAAAAATGGACTTGTATCCATATGTTGTGACGAGTGAGTTCTTACCGCTCATATGCTTATGTTATGATTTTATCATTTATGTGATGCTGCATTCACATTGTCTTGTTGTGACGAGCGAGTTCCTACCGCTCAGTGTTATTATTATTATTATTATTATTATTATTATTTATTAAGGGGGTGAACGTCAGGGAGGATTTGTTTTTATTTATTATTATTATTATTATTATTATTATTATGCACATATCTTTCAGTCATTAAATTTCTTTTATTCTACTTGTTATTCATTTTATTTCTAGTATAGCCTCTGTCATGAACCTTTCCATTCATTAGAGCATGTTGTTTTAAGCGAACTTTGCTGTGTAACGCAGTCAGGACTGAACACGACCCCGTAGACGACTCTTGACGAAACCATGCTTTATTGAAGGGTGCAGTACCTAAGCAGAAATTCATTCGAAAATCCAAATATCCAGTATGGTTTTCACGAGATATTATCCAATCCATAAAAAAATAAGAAAAAGTGTGCTGCAAAAAGACGTTTTTCGAAATATTATGATGGAAGATTTAGACAGCTTGGATCGGAACTAAAAACAAAATTACGAATGGCTTATGCTGTTTACATTCATAGTCTAGAAAATGGAGTTAAGAATAACATTAATGAGTTTTGGACGTATGTTAAAAGCAAGCGGGTATCACGTGCACGCGACTACACATTTATACTAAACGGAAATCATTATACAGCTGGAAGTATTGCAGATGGGTTTGCTGAGTATTTCTCTTCAGTATATATCAAAATGAATTGTATTTATAACGCGGATCATTTGTCTTTGAATGAATTTCCTGTTTTGCCCAGTGTTGATATGCTGAACGTGACTCACATAACGGTGGATGAAGTAAGAACAACTATAAATAGAAAATTAAAGCCTAAGAAATCCCTTGGGCCTGATGGCATACCACCATACATAATCAAGGGCTGTGTGGACTTATTGGTTTCTCAGTTGGCCTTCATCTTTAATCTTTCTTTAAAGACGTCAAGCTTTCCTGGAAAGCGGTAAATGTCTAGAATTATTCCAATCCTAAAGGGAGGCAACTCTGAAATGATATCGAATTACCGTCCTGTCTCAGTGATAAATGCTATAGCAAAAGTATATGAGCACATTTTATATTCTAAGACTTACAATCATATTAAGGTTGAGCTCTCACAATATCAGCATGGCTTTATGCCCGGCAGATCAGTTATTAGAAATTTGCTGGGTTTTACTCAAAAGGTTTA
Source organism: Meconema thalassinum (assembly GCA_946902985.2). NCBI lineage: Eukaryota > Metazoa > Arthropoda > Insecta > Orthoptera > Tettigoniidae > Meconema > Meconema thalassinum. The sequence goes on from OX336390.1 coordinate 880,287,924, forward strand.
CAATTCATTAGATACCAATAGAAGAACTGACGTGATATACATGGATTTAGAAAAGGCCTTCGACAAAGTAGACCATAAAATTCTGGTGACAAAGCTGTACTAGTTTGGAGTTGCTAAACCATTACTTCAATTGTTATGCTCCTACTTAAATTTAGACAGCAATTTGTTTGTTTCAGAAGTGAAATTTCAGGTAATTTTGTTAGTTCTTCTGGTGTCCCACAAGGATCTAATCTTGGGCTTCTTCTATTTCTAATTTTGGTTGATGATTTGCCTAATATTCTATGTTACTCTGACTGCTTATTGTTTGCTGACGATGTAAAGCTATATAAGACCATATAAAATTTGAGAGATGAGAATAACCTTCAGAGGGATGTTAATAATATTGTAGCTTGGTGTGTTAGTAATAACTTAGTCCTTAATGTAAAAAAACGTAAAGTTATGGTATTTACAAGGAAGAAGGAGTATATAAATCCTAAATATTGTATTGGAGAAACAGCACTCGAAATTGTACCGTCGATAAATGATTTAGGAATTATTTATGACAGCAAATTAACCTTTAATAGCCATATTGCAAATATAAATAGTTCGGCCAACAAGATGCTTGGTTTTGTCATTAGAAACTCCAAATTATTTACTAAAACTGGAGTAATTGTTAAGTTGTAAGAAAGTTTAGTTCGAAGCAAGTTAGAATATTCAGCAGTAATCTGGGATCCCTTTTATAAAGATCAAATTCATCACATTGAGATTGTGCAAAATAAATTTCTAAGATACATGTATTATAAGAAGTTCAATGAATTTTGTCCATTTGACACTTCGACTCAGTTTTTACGAAATTTGTTCAATTTCATGTCTTTGAAAAGTAGACGGTCGTTAAGTTCTTGGCAACTGCTGAGGAAAATTTTAACTGGAAAAATTGACTGCCAAGAAGTATTTCAATTCATCACTTTTCATATACCACATGTAAGATCTCGACAGCAAGCACTCTTTCACATCCCAAGATCTAAAAGTGTTCACCATTCTAATTCGCCTTTAGTTAAAATATTATCATTTTATAATTCAATTGATGTTCAAGTAGATTTATTCGCTGGCGCTAACTTATTCAATAAACAAGTAAAAGCAGCTGTTCGTTGAATACTGGGTACTCTTTTCTCCTTTATTTTTATATATTCTTTTTATCTACTTTGTACAGTTTTGTTTTCATTTTATGGTTTATATTTTCACGATCTCCTTTGTAGTATTTATTTTCTGTTCTTCATTTGTGTAATTTGTTTAATCTGTTTTCTCTATTTTTTACTGTTTAATATGCAGAACAGTGTATTTATTGCATTATGAACATTTTTTCATTCTACATTGTTACACAGACTTTATACTCGCAATTTCTGATTGCGTCAATGACGGCAGTGAGCATAGCAGCAAGAAAAGAAATCTTCAGACATTGGGACATTGAGGTACAGTACAGACTTTCATTATTACCTTATCGCGAATTGGCAGTACAAAGCATGATAATATGTATCCTTTATTTGTGATATTTGTGTGTAGATTTAGCGGACGTTATGTTCTGTTGTATTTTCGGTAACATTTTGCGTAAAAATCTATGTGTTTACGCAGTGTTAGCAATTACCATGTGCTTGCGCTAGGCCTCCTAGATGGCAGATGGGCGGTGTTGCCAAAACTTATGACACGGCTTGAGAATTGTAGACGGCGATGATAGAGGTCATCTCTCTGTTGTTGTTGTTGTTGTTGTTGTCGTCGTCCCAGGTAAGCCCCGCCATTGTCTAGTAAGTGAGTCATTCCTGGAAATCTTACTTACTGCTCCCTCAACTACGTGGTGACGATGTTTCCCACTTAGTTGTCACTTGAGCTTCCTGCTCTTACCTATTGCAATGCAATCTGTATTACATTTCTTTAAATATCGTGTATATTTTATTTGCACCTAACATTTCTCATTGAATATTTACTTATGAAACGATTGATAATTGCATGCATGTCTTTTATTGGACCTAAAACCAAAACAAGAAAATGTAACTTCTTGATTCAAATGTTTGGATACATTGTTGGATTTTGTCGGAGCTTGCGAGTGACGCCTGAAACACACACTGATTTGGTCCCTTCAGTTTCGTATCGTCCAAGTTCCTCTGTATTAAGGCCTATTGAAGGTATGCTTATCATCTAGCCTTACTGCTGGAAATGATAACAATTTGCGCAGAAAAGTTGATTGACTCCCCCTCTCAAAAATAATACTTTTTTGTTATTGCTAAACAGTACATATTTCGATGAATTCTAACACTGCTTAAGCAATATGAAATGTGTCTGATAACCTGTATCATTGTGGTGTATGTATTAATGTGTGTACTGTATTTGTAACTGAGGAGAGGATTACGATGGAGGCGGCCGTGGCCTTAAGTTAGGAACCATTCTGGCATTTACCTGAAGTAAAAATGGCAAACGACGGAAAACCACTTCTACGGGTAGGATGGCTGAGGTAGGAATCGAACCCACCTCTACTCATTTTTGCCTCACGAGGATGAGTGTACCCCGTTCAAGCCCACAGACTGAAATTAAATTTCTTGTCAGAGCCGGACATCGAACAATACCTCCGGGGCGACAGCCAAGAATGCTAGCTGCTGAATTTGCCTGAATTGGCTATGGCAGCGGGTTCTTTGATATCCCAACGTTCCAACTTGAATTCTTCGTTGTGGATGCGTGCTTCTGTCGCCTCGACACATGCTCTTCCCACATCCACTTACGATCCCAACGGCCACTGTCACGAAATTCATGTAAATCATTCACTTCAATTCCACGGCACTGTTTCCTTCTCTCTGTGAGACGAACAGATTATTCCACTCCATCTACTGTTGACGGGATTCAGCTGCGTCCTTAATTATGAGACAATTTGGGTCATCATCCCTTCATACTGCTGTGTGTAAGATGTTTGTCTGATGAAAATGAAAATCCACAGCCTGCTTCCAGTCTCCGACCGGGTCAGGAATGGAATGAATGAAGCCCCCATCTAGCGGCGAGGATATGAACTGTGCCGCCAGCCGCACTCCTCTGGGGCAATGATTAAATGAATGACAGATGCAATGAAATGATAGTGGAGAGTGTTGCTGGAATGAAATTTTGACAGGGAAAACCGGAGTACCCGGAGAAAAACCTGTCTGCCTCCGTTTTGTCCAGCACAGATCTCACGTGGAGTGACCGGGATTTGAACCACGGACCCAGCGGTGAGAGGCCGGCGTGCTGCCGCCTAAGCCACGGACGGTGTTATTATGATGTTTGTGGTAGTGTATAACATTGTAATTGCAATTAATAATAATTTGAAATTGGAGTAGGTGCCCTTAGACCTGAAATAAGGTAAATTTTTGAAATGCTAAAAATTTTTTTTTTTGTCGTGTAGCCTCCTGAGAGGCCGAGTGCAGGTCTTTCTAGTCGACGCCCGTGGGCGACCTGCGCGTCGGGATGAGAGATGGAATGGATGAAGATGAATGAAACTGGGCAAGGGTGTGGAAGGAAGCGGCCGTGGCCTGTCAGAAGGTACTGTCCCAGCATTTGCCTGGTGTTGAAAATGGGAAACCACGGAAAACCATTTCAAGGACAGCCGACGGTGGGGCTCGAACCCACGCGTCTACCGAGTCAGCAGAGAGCTTGGCCCCTTGACCTAACGCAGCGCTTTAGCCCGCGTAGCCACTACTGTCGGTAATGCTACAATGAGTGCAGTATTTCCGTGCGTGATAGAAAACCCAAAACACCGCAATCAGTATTTTCTCTTCTCTTTCTCTAATTTTGCATGGTTTAACAATATTTCACTGCTGTGTGCCTCGTCCCAATACTTTTAGTTACGCTCAGCCTCGATAGAGCGGCGTGCACAGTTCCTATAGATTACCTTACAAATATCGCACATAAATACACGTGTATAGTGATCAAAATTTCACAAGTCCGTCACAGAAGTAACTACGAATAAACAAGTAAATTACAACTGTAATATTTCTTGCATGGTAACGGTTTTAGAATACGTAGAACTTTATTTTAAGTTCATTTGTTACGCAAATATCTTGACCACGTCATTTGCAATAATTGTAGCTTATAATTTACGCAAATTTTGAGGTAAGATTAGGCACAAATTATGAAGGCCCCTCACATCAGTTATTTATTATGACTTCGAACATCATCATTAAGGTTGTCAGATGAAATAAGTATCCATTTTAATTTTATTTATTTATTTATTTATTTTGCTTCTGGCACATTAAATTATCACATATATGAAACTGCACTCATGTAAATTCCAGGCATGAAAGAACAACTATCTACGTAAACCTATATACCCCGTATAAATATTCGAGTTCGTTATATAGCAATAGCAATCCACCCTGGCTTCGCCCGGTATCTTTAACGTTTTACCCAGTGTAAGCTTAAAAGGTGTTTTTTTTTATTTCCACGAATTACGGCCTATATCCGTCTTCCGTCTCAGCATGAGTGGTTAAAATCACTGACTTGACTATTAATAACATATTATCATGGAGATAGCATAACGTGCAACGAATTCTTGTCAGACGTAATTTTAGAATGGCGAGGTGCAGGAATCACAAATCCCCCTTTCGTACAATCTAAACTAGACTGTGTATTCTGCTGAACGAAACGTTCACAGGCGAAATGAAGAAAAGATGAGTTGCACTTCCTGGCAAACTCCAAATGCATTCACTCTTCTCTGAAGTCTTAACTCGACCAATTCCACTAGACACTACTCGACAGTTTGTTACTGGCTGTAGGCTAACTGGGATAATAGGCGCCCTAGCTAGCTAGCTCGTAAACTGTCGCGGAAGCTAGTAATTGAATGGTGATTGTTGGAAGAAATGAAAACGTAAAAACACTTATAGTGGGCGATGTATTGAAGAGAGAGATATGCAGTCACGGACGTTTCGTGCTGAGCAATTCTACACTCATAGTATAGAGATATATTTAACCGTTTACCAAGAATATGCTTAAAAAGTGCAAGGACGGTAGGTTTTTTCTTAGACGTTTTCACAGAAATCGTAACTGCTCGGCTTCCTTTGGTCATAAATAAATTATTTTCTACAGAAACCTTCCTCGCGAAATCCTTTACACAATGGTGAAAACCGCATCAAAATCCGTCCAGTTGTTCTTGAGATTACCCGTAACATCCAAGAATCGGGGACTTTGTTTTATACTAAGTAGAGATATAGAGTACATTGTTGTTGCTAAAAACTCCTTGAAGTCTCCACAATACGCATGGTTTGGGCACTCGATCACTAAGTGGTTAATTGTCTGTTTCTCAGCACCACAGTCATATTTAGGAGAAGAGATTTTCCCCCACTTATGAAGCGCGTTTGCACATCTTCCATGGCCTGTGCGGTTACGATTGAGGGCTGTCCACACACCACACATCACGATGTTGATCAAATTCTGGTGGTCTTCGCAGAATACAGGGCATATTACGACGTCGATCACTGCAGTGTTGCTGCCAATTTTGCCAAATTTAACTTAATTTCACGGGAAACTGGTGGCGCAACCTTTCCCTCGTTAGCAATTCCAAATACCGACAATGATTCACAACGTCATCACATTCGTTTATTGCAAGGCAATGTTCTTCCTCTGACTTACCTGGAAGTGTTTTTATTCCAGGTACATCTCAACGTTTATAAGCCAACCGATGCAAGTGGAGTTCTGCACAGCATACCGTCACCAGTATCGAACATGACGTCACCATAGTACGGTATTCCCAGGAGAACAACTGAAGCACTAAACATCTTGTACGCGAGTCCACGAGCATTGCCTTTACGGAAAATCATAACTTTACATAATACAATTCCATATTTGCAGATTCTTAATATATTTGGAAATGTTGGAACTTCTTTTATGCACTTAAAATATTCCCGAACTTCCTGCAAATAATATACTTATCCATATCTTCCAGTATAAAATTCTTTGCTTGGCAGTATGCCCTTTTTACAAAGTGACATAATATTGCTCGTTCCACTTTCATCAAGTTGGCCTTCCTTTCGTATCATACATATTGTGCTCTTACTAGACTATAGTTGGTACAGCAATAACATGTTCAGTAGCATTTGTAGCTGGTGATTTCACTCCTTATATCCTCTCTCAATGCGTAGTCGATAGCATCCTTGCCTGCCACCAGGGAGGCCCGAGTTCATTTCCCAGTTCTGCCAAGAAATTTAATTCTCGTCTGAGGGCTGGAACGGGGTACACTCAGCCTCGTGAGGCAAACCTGAAAAGAGGCGGGTTTTATTCCTATCTTAGCCATCCTGGAAGTGGTTTTCCCACTTCTACTCCAGGCAAATGCTGGGATGGTTCCTAACGTAAGGCCACGGCTGTCTCCTGCCCAATCCTCACATGACTTATAAATACACGCACTATCACAGCCAACACAATAAGACAGGTTATCAGACAAATTACACACTCACCCAAGTACACGGGAATACATGCCCAAGATGTCGGAAAGCCCTTAAATTAATCAACAACAATCAACCGCAAAAGATGCAAGCAAGGAACCATAGATGAAGGAAGAAATATCTGCTGATATGTTGAAGTTAATATTCTTGTGCGAGTTCCTTCATTTTTCATGTCTCTTAAAAGTGTGCGTCGATATTGGATTTATAAGAAGAGAAGAAATAGCAATTTTACTGATTAGACTAAATCATTTGTATTCGCCGCCGTGTGTGGTCTTGAGGTAAGGGTACGTGTTGAGACTCCGAATCCAAAGGTTCAGGGTTCGATTGCAGGCTCTTTCAAGAAAAAAACAAGTAGTTCCGTGAAGAACTATACAGCCTATTTTCATATATCCTACTTATGTTAACTGCCACAATCAACGTACACAATTTCAGTTTAATTGCTGTAACAGATTCGTAGATATTGAGAACCGTCTAAATATTTCAGATGGTCGCCAGGTTGGATTTTTATTTTTGTGCTATTACATTAAGATTATTGTGTACGTGTGGTATTCAAACTTCAATCGCATGATTAGACAACAAGAAGTAAAAACGAGATTTTAAAATTACGCACAGCAGCCATATTGTGATAATGCAAACCATTGAAATAAATTAGATGCCAGTAGATCAATATTTGTATAAGCATTTAACGTGCAACGTTTCACGGCACTCGGATAGTTAATTCGCGAGAAACTTCCATTTAAATATTTATACTTCGCGTCGCTGCCATGTTGGATTTGTGATCACCAGGTTCCTGAAAGTCCTATAGGTGAACATATGTTCATAGTCTCTATGAACATAAAAAAAATCAGTTTGGTTGCTGTAAGAGATTCATAGATATTGAGAACCGTCTAAATATTTCGGGAGCTCACCATTTAGGAGTGTTATGTGTATAGGCCATAGAGTTATGTACCATTCAAGGAAAATTATTGCCTAGGTTCATTATTCAAACTTTCACTTCGATCGCATGATTACGACACAAGAAATTAAAACTTAATTTTAAAATTTCGCACAGCCGCCATCTTGAGGTTATGTAAACAATTGAATTAAATTAGATGGCAGTGCATTACAATCTGCAAAATCAATTACTGTACCACATTTCACTGCGCTCAGAGAGTTAAATCACGAGAAAAGTCTATTAAAATATTTTAAATTCGCTTGGTCGCCATGTTCGTTTCGTACTTTGCAGGTTTATGAAATATACATAGGTATACCTGTATCAGTACCCTTCATCACCGTACAAAATTGCAGGGTGATATCTGTAATAGTTTCGGAGATATAGAATGTCAGTGAAATATTTCGCACAGCCGCCATTTTGAGGTTATGTAAACAATTGAACTAAATTAGACTCCAGTGCATTACAATGTGTATAAACATTTGCTGTACCTAGTTTCATTACATTTAGATAGATAAATCGCGAGAAAAGTCTATTTAAATGTCTCAAATTCGCTTGGCCGCCATGTTGGTTTTGTAGTCACCAGGTTTTTGAAAGTCTCATAGGTGAACTTCTAGTAGTGCCCTTTATGACCGTACACAATTTCAGGGCGATATCGGTAATAGTTTCGGAGATACTGAATGCTAGTGAAATATTTCGCACAGCCGCCATGTTGGATTGGAGAGACGTAACAAAATTTGAAGGGCACGGTCGAGGTCGCCGGGAATGGTGCTATGAACTTCCCGAGTTTCATTGAAATCGCTCCAGCCGTTTCGATTTTATTAGGGGGGGACACACACACGAATCACACACACACACACACACACACACACACGCACACACACACGGACAAAAGGTGATCTCATAAGCCTATTTTTTCAAAATTGAAAATAGGCTAATAACTCTGCACTCATCTTTCAATATACATTGTAATTGAAGGCATATTTCTAATCACTTTCCCTTTAATTAAATCCTTCTAAGGATCTTAAAATTGTAAGCCCCAATTTCTGGAAGAATCGTTTAATTTTTCTTCATCTGATATTCTTCAACGACACATAGGCTATCTGAAGAGAAATGAGACAGGAAATGTATAAAATATCTGCAACGTTTGAACATGTAAGAGACCGTTCCGAAGTTCAATCAATGTAATCTTAAAGCATCTGGGACTTCATGTTGTCTCATCCGGAACCATTCATATAAGCATACATTTAAAGGCATGAATTATTCGTGTTAATGTCTGTACGAATTTATTCGCGAACAAAATCTAATTTTCGCGTTATTTCGCGTTTATATTTTGATTTAATAATATTTCAAATGTAATCATACATGGCCCCGTTGTTGTGGTTTTGAATTATTTATGGAATGAAGATGTATAGACTTTAGTGTTATAATATTGATAATGAATAATGATATTGTTTTATTATATTCTCATTTAAGATTATATAATACTTATTGCATTGCATAATATATTATACCTTCCTACTCAGCTTTACTTTGTGAAAATAACAAATCGTTTGTTACAATGGAGTTTTATTTCATTATCATGTCCGGTCATTAACAATCAATTTATATTTTGAAGAAAATCTCTTTGCAACAACGGATGAACAGGGAACGCAAATGGATTAGAATTTACAAAGTTCAGGTGCATTAAATTTAATGCTTGCATTGATTGAATTGTTTCAACATTTTGACAGAGTTCTTTAAATTTGTTTCTGATTTGTATCTTTAAAAGCAAGATGTCCAGCAATAATATCGTACTTGACGCAAAATAAGTAACTCTTTCTTTAAAATGACCTTACTGCTCTAATTCTCATAATATCACTGTTATCAATTAGAAACATATGATTAGTGAGAAGATCTCAAGATCGTATCAAAATACTTTTGGTTGCGTTTATAGTTATACAAAACATTCATGCCTCTGCATATAACACTGTTATTTGTAGCCTTATGAGTATTTCAACATCTTCTGTTCGTGAAACGAATCTTGGGGAAATGACATTTGTTATTGAATCATATAAATGATTTCGGGTTGGTCCCAGTGACCCCTTTATCTAAGACTTAGAAATGGGCTCTAGTGATGACGAGATGCGCTAGATATATAAAAGCATATTTATGTATGTATTATCTTTATACGTTCAAGTGTGGTAGTATCTTTCTTCCAATATCTTCCTCCATGGCTTCACATCCATATTAATGAAGTGAATGTATCTGGAAGGAGGTCAGGTATCGGTACAGCGTTCATCCATTGTTCTGTACGGCGCAGAGAGGAATGTGAAGTATTGTGAATTGTGATCGCTCTGGAAGGCTGACGATCATATCTGGCAAAGATAGAGAAAATGAGCATTCCTCACCTCTTCTCCCCCTTGGGTCCATTACTACGCTCTTCAAATTACATGTAAAATCCAGCCACAGCGGCCCTCGACACCCATCCTCCTGATGTTATTTTATTTTTTTATACGAACTCTCTCAGCTTTCTACCGCTGCGGTTTATTGAGCGGGATACCTTACATCAACTGAGTGGCCTACTTAGTTACCGTTATTGCTAGACACAACGCGATCTTCATCCCGTCGTACATGTGATGTGGGTGAACCCTCTACAATAGTCTGTTATATTAATTGTCTGATTTAGACTATTAATGTATGGGGTCCACTCTAGTCTGTACATGAAATTGGAGCTTAAATTTGGTTGATATAACCAGGATTTATCTGGAATTTTGGAAAGCTTGAAGGAGAATTACACCAAGGTTAGTTACCAAAAACGTCCGTGATTATGATCAAAGCACTTAACTTTGCCTTCCCAGTCCTCCTGGGAACGTTCTTTAGCGTTGTGGGCTACGAAGTTAGAAGAAAATCAAGATTAACTATCTTTAAAAATTGTAGCTCAGTGAAATCATGACGTCTTCGCGATTGAGTTGGTGGTTACTCTTCAGTTGGTCAACAGGAATTTACCCAATGGGGATACAATGTATATAATATAACTTAATAAGTAAACAAACACTTCTGAAAATATTAGATGCACTAATTATGATCACTATTAATGATGGGGTGATTTAGGATTATGCGTTTAGACCGTTATAGGGAGTTACAACCGACAGTTTGTATAGGATACGCTGGAAAATATGGTTTCAAAACTTTATATACACAGTTTGATAACTATAGTAATTATTTTATTGCAAATTGCAACATAGCGTTTATTTAATATATTTTACGCTGATCTCAGAGTGTCATTCACTGAAGGTTATATAGAGGATGGTAGTTAATATTCAGTTCTCAAAACTGGGTGGTAGTCTGATAACTATCGAGACCAATGTTCTCTCTCGGTATGATACATTATCGGAACTCTTTGTTTCATAAGTGATACTCGGACGCGATTGGTGGGTTTACCCCGAAACTTATTTGAATACTATTCTACCATGATTACTTGCGTGCTTTCTTTGTTGACGTACTTACAAGAATGGCATATATTCAAATAATATTTTCATCGCTTACTTACAAGTAGTAGTGGGGCTTCCCTGATCAACGGAACATAGAAATTAACCCTTATAAACAAAACACTTTGCTTTGATTTTACATTAAAAATAATTCAAATAAAACAAAATATATTTAATTGAAACAATAACAGAAGATCGTGAACTTTTCCTTTCCCCACAAATTAGTGTATATCGTTCATCCTCTTCCCATCATCCGCCGTCGTCGTCTTCTGTATTCCGTCTCATGACTGGACAGTTGCCGTAAAACTCATCGATCCTTTCGATCTCTGGAGGCTAATTGCATAGTCATGTCATAGTAATCCACACCGATGTCGTTTACAGTTTGCTAAATAATCAGTTTTTGGGTCGTCCACATGATCTTATTTCCTTAAAGAAGCCTTCTGCCATTAGTTGGATTAGATATAAGTAGCGTATGTCTGCACCAAGAATAATACGATCTCCGCATGATTTGCAGCATAACTCGTTCTGTCTCTATCACTCTCAGAACGGATATCCTGTCCTTCAGTGTGTCTACCAGTTTGGGAAAACACCAAATTCGAAAAGCTTCAAGATTTGTTTTATTTGCTTTGCTCAGTTTCCATGTAGAGCTATTCTTGAGAAAAGGAGTGACTAAGTCTTACTTGTAAACGTAGGTAGAGTTTATAGGAGCCCAGCATTAGAGCAACGTTTGCTTCATCAATAAAGGCTGTTGATAAAATAATCGAACGTAGTCTAGAGCTCCTGAATAAGCAATACCTAAAGGGATTTCCCATTAAAATACTGCCACAGCACAGACCCCAAAGCGAGCGGTTAAGCACAACGAGTGCTGCCTTAACGATCACAACATGTCGCCAAGTTCGCCAAGTGCTGATAGACTAATGAATCCAGCCTCCTACCAATGGTTTGGTTTGGCATCTGATTTGGGATTTCATTCATTCATTTACTCTATTTGCTAATGGGGATAAAACATTTTGTACAATTGTAGAAAATTACCAATAATAATATCAAACAGTCTACTTAATTCGTGATTTGGAAACTATAGTAATTACATCGTAGTATTTACTAAACAAACTTTCAGTTTTCTTTCTTCTTCTTTAATCGTATCGGCCAACTAAGGACCACGTTATTTCAACTGGCTTCTCTGGGCTTTGATGTTTGCCCAGTGTTCCTTCATACGTTGCCGGTGTTGCTCTTTTCTTTCTTCCGTCCACATCTTTCCCGTCTTCAACTTCGGTTTTTCTTGAAAACCCTGGTGGTCGTGTAGTTTCTTCCTGAGGGGATTGCGTTCTTGAATATCCTCACAGGTAATTTCCATCTCTTGCAGGTCACTTTCTACCTCTTCGAACCAGGCTGGCTTGGTCTTCTTATTTTTAAAATAGTTAAAGATCCGGTTCGTCAATCGTGTGGGTTTCATTCTAAGCAAGTGGCCATAAAATGCAATCCTCCTTTTCCTCATTACATCAGAGATCTTCTGGACATGAATATACAGCTCATAGTTATGCCGTCGTCTATATTCACCGTTGTCTTTAATCGGGCCAAGAATTTTCCTCAAGATCTTTCTTTCCTTGATCTCCAATTTTTCTACCAGGCCTTTCTTGTTCATGGTGAGGCATTCCGCTGCGTACAGAGCCTCTGGTCGTATGACAGTGCAATAATGCCTAAGTTTTGCGTTCAGGGATATTGACTTTTTGTTGTAAACGTCCTTGGTGAGTTGGTACGCCATTTCCATTTTGTTCATGCGCGAAGTGAAGGTTTCTTTCTCACATACGTTGGGTTCTATCCACTCGCCAAGATATTTAAACTTATCTGTCCGTTTGATTTTCCCCTGGTTTACTTTTAGCTCCCTTGGTGCTGGCTTGATGTTAGTTATGAAGTGTGTTTTCTCCAAAGAGATCTGAAGACCAACTTTTGTTGCCTGTACCTGCAGCTGGTTAATTTGTTTTGTGGCCATGTCTAAAGAGTCGGAGAAAATTGCAAGATCATCTGCAAAAGCGAGGCAATCAATAGAAAGGTTCATGTTCTTGTAACCCAGTCGTACTCCATTTTGGACCCCATCGTTCATTTCTTTGCGCCACTCGCGGATGACCTTTTCCAGTGCACAGTTGAAGAGCAGGGGTGAAAGCCCATCTCCCTGCCTAACTCCTGTCTTAATTTCGAAAGAGTCCGAAATTTCTCCTCTGAACTTGACTCTGGAGGTGGTGTTAGCTAAGGTCTGTTGAATGATTGCCCTGGTTTTATTATCCAATCCAAATTCCTTTAGAATTTGAATAAGAGCTATTCTATCAATCGAATCATAGGCCTTCTTGAAGTCGACGAAGGTTACCACAAATTTCTTGTTCCTTTGCTTCAGATAGAAAAGGATGGATTTCAGATTCATAATTTGTTCTGCACATGAGCGCTCTTTCCTGAACCCTCCTTGGTATTCTCCTAATTGTGGATCAAGTTGTTGTTCTGCCCTAATCTGCAGAGCTTTTGAAATAATTTTGTAAGTTATCAGTAGGAGGGAAATGCCGCGGTAGTTGTTAACGTCCGTTTTGTCACCTTTCTTATGCAGGGGATGAATCAAGGCAGAAGTCCAGTCACGTGGAAGTTTCTCAGTTTCCCAAATCTCCTTGATAATGTCAGTCAATTTATCAATCATCTTTTCACCAGCATACTTCCACAATTCGGCGATTATCGAGTCCTCACCTGGTGCCTTGTTGTTCTTAAGTGACTGGATAATCTGTTTGATTTCTTCTTTCGTTGGAGGGGATGAATCTGGGTGGACTTGTACGTTGTCTTCAAATGAGAAAGTGGATTTGGGAGTCTCACAATTAAGGAGGGATTCAAAGTATTTCGCTAGAATCTGGCAATTTTCTCTCTCACTGTAAGCTAGTCTCCCATTTGAGTCTTTGAACTGTAGACTCGGAGGATTGTATTTGCTTAGATTGCGTTTGAAGGTTCTGTAGAAGTCCCTTGTGTTGTTCCTCTGAAAGTCTAGCTCAATTTGAGTTAGTTGGCTCTTGTTGTAGGCACGTTTTACATTGCGGATGATTTTTGCAGCGCGTTGTCTCTCGTTCACGAAGGTTTCCCAATTTTCTTGGTTCTTTCCCGAGTTCCATTTCTGCCAGGCAAGTTGTCTTTGCTTTACCACTGAATCACATGCATTATTCCACCACGCATGTTTCTTTGACTTCGTCAGTGGAACTGTCTCGTGTGCTGTTGTGACCAAGGCCTGTTGTAGTTCATCCCAGTTTTCGGGATTCCAAGATTCTAGTTTTTGAGTAAATTTAGGGCACAATCGTAGTTTTTCCGTATCAAATCGATTGATCTTTTTTAAGACGGCCTTTCTGGTGTTTCTCGGAATCAGCTTAACTTTGATTTTGGATAGATAGTGATCCGAATCTAGATTGGCATTTCTTAGAACCTTCACATTCTGTATTTCTCTCTGAGCTTTACGTGCAATAGCGACGTGATCAATTTGAAATTTATTTATTTATTTATTTATTTATTTATTTATTTATTTATTTATTTATTTTATTTATCTATGGCTTTTAGTGCCGGGAGCTCTGTAGCTTCTTCCAGAGTACACCCAGAGGGAGAGCTACAAGTTCCATTCAATTTCAAGTAGTTCCAACTTTCGCCACCAGATATCAATGATACCTAGTGGTGAACGTTGGAACTTTGATAGAGCGTTCCGATGAATTCAAACCTAACAATTTCGCTTCACACAAGTTTAGTCTGTGGAAGGATCTTTTACATGCCATAAATCTATGACATATGCCCACCGGCTTTACTTCCCCTCCGAATGAAGGCATACGGAAGGATTTCTAACGCTCTTAAAAAATCCGACGACTTTGGCCGGGTTCGAACCCGCTATCTTGGGCACAGCAGTTCAGCATGCTACCAACTACACATCAATATGTTTGGGGAAAGGTTCTAAGAATGTGGCAGGTAACGAGTTCCAATTATTAATAACAGAATATATCCCATAATTTACACGCTAAGGTCAGCCCTTAACTATATACGGATGATCTGCTCTGCTCAGGTAGGTGGGATTTCCCAGATGTTTCATTAGTTCTCCCCATGCTGGCCGATTAGTGTAAGTGTTAAACATAGCGTGTAGTCTGGATTTCGTCCTTCTATCTTCCAGAGATTCTCACCCTAATTTTTCTATTATTCGAGTTACACTACTTCTAGGATTAACCTTTTAGGTGCTGAGTTTCATTCGCATATAAAAAAATGTAGATGCCGTAATGTTTAACTTATCAGCGAGGGGGGGGGGGGGGGAGTGACAGGCTTAAAATGTTTATAGGCAAGTAATACTTGTTGCTCCTTACTGATATAAAAATTTATATTCTTTGATTCGAAATCACAACACGGTGAAAAGAAATTGCTTGTTATTCCGCCATACTTGTTTACATCTCATATAACTCCAGTTGTAGAGGACAGATGTCTACAAAATGCTATATTACCTACTTCCGGAAGAGAAAAATCCAAACTCAAGTAGTACTTGGCCTACATAATAACCAACAGATGGCAGTACATGCCAGAGATTAACTGGGCACTCGAGAGCGAACGGGGAATATGAAAACAATAAACGTTCTCGTGCTCCGTCTATAGACGGGCGTAGGACTCAATGGGTTAAAATCGATGAGCACAAACCTAGCAGCCTTCCTTAGTACCATCTCAGGCTCATTAATGAGTCCTACTTGATATGGGTCCCAAACCGCTGAGCCTTATTCCAAGATTCGCCTCACCAGTGTCAAATATCCTAATTGTTTTGCGATGGAGCTACTGCGCACAAAGTGAAGGCTGATTTTATAGTTCATTCTGAACTCAAAGGATATTTATAAAAACATTCCCTGAAGCTAATCCAACCTCAAGAAGTGCGATCGAAAGATTGGTAAGAAATTTTGAACCCACGGGTTAAGTGCTCAATAAGAAACACAGTAGTCGCACAACATTAACACAATAAAGGGTAGACAAAATGTAGGCTGATAGGAGAACAAGTCTATCGCTTCCAGCAACTTCTGTAAGGCAAGCAAGTCGTTTATCTTACAATGATATAGGAACATGAAATACATTAGCTTCCTAGCATGTTCCTGGAGTATAATGAGGTAAATTTCGAGGATGAACTTGTAATTCCCCATCAGTAGTTGTTTATGAGTAGTGCCATCACTTACGGAACAGTATTCAGATACGGATGGTATGTGGTGAGACTTGAAGATCGCTGTACAGTATGAGTGGTGGGAAGCCGGAGCGCTGGAGGAGAAACAACTCCCGTAACTGCCGAGCTCTAGACGATTGCATGCACAGATGTTATGTCGACAGCTCGGTGAGCGTCCTGTGACTGCTGTTGTTTTTCCTCCACCACCAAAACGTGGCTTGAAATCTATCTGGCCAGAGTGATCAACTTGACCTTGAAACCTTACCACATAGCCTATTGTCCGTATTCTACTGAAAGGCCACTCACTATGTATAGATAATGGCGTCTAGCTAAGCACTTGACCTTTAGTGCTCAGAGGTAGGAGCAGGATGTAGAGCGGTGCGGGGAACAGGCCGTATACTTCCCTACTGAGAACGTTGACGCGCGTGACAGTAGGTTCTCCCAATAAGACACAGACATGCTCAGCGTGGCAAATGTTTCACGATGCAGATCCGTAGTATGAGTTGGACGGGGATGTGCAGAGCTATGTGCCGGTAAGTGTATGTATGCAGCGGCCGGCAGCAGATCACACACAGCAACGAACAGCAGCCTTCTAATTTCAAAGATCTGTAGAATAGAAACGGCTTTAAGGAATAGCTCCTGTTGGAGCGGTCATTTCAGCTGAGCAGGGCTTTTTTTTTTCTAAAAAAAAAATAAGGGGTACTCTCAGTTGTAGTCGACAATACATCACGATCTTGCAATTTGATAGAAGCTAATGACTGTGCCACTCTAACAGTTGAACACAGGAGAAATGAAATTTAGTGCAATTTATATTTACTAGCGGGCCGGTGCGAGAAATCTCGCATGTTCATAAACCACACTTTCCCCAATAGGTTTAGTAAATCGAACACTTCTTACAAAACTTGATATTTAAGAAATTAGAATGCAGTTTGCCACTGATAATGTCATTTGTGTGCTGAGTGTGCTGTAACACTCACCGGTTATTCGATATTTATGAAATTATACGATTTGAGTACTCATTCCTTTTTTTTTACTGTTTCTGAAATCCATGCAAAATGATAAAGGAAAATACCTCATAATATTAAAATGACATGAAACAGGCGTCATAGCCTTATATTTCATGATCCTTGGTAATAGCGACCAAAATGTGAAGTGGCCAGATATTATGGAGCGTATTTTCGTACATCAACAGTATCTGCAAATCGCACACCGTACATTTTTTAAAAGTCATTTTTTAAAGAAATTATTGATATGAATGAAATTAGAGTGCAATTCGTCACTGCTAATGACTATTCTCTTTCATTTGAATGCTCATTTTCACGATCGGTTATCGCTTATGAGCGCCGCAGGAGGGATCTATACTACTGAAATAATGATATTTGTATGTGTTTTGGACTCGGATAAATAAATAAATAAATTTTCGGCGTCGCCTCCGTAGCGTAGCGGTCAGCATGGTAGCTGCCGCCCCGGAGGTCCTGGGTTCGATTCCCGTCTCTGTCACGAAATTTTAAAAGTGGTATGAGGACTGGAATGGGGGCTACTCAGCCTCGGGTGTTCCAAATGAGTAGAGTGGGTTCGATTCCCACCTCAGCCATCCTCGAAGTGGTTTTCCGTGGTTTCCCACTTCTTCTTCGGGCAAATGCCGGGATAGAACCTTGTTCAAGGCCACGGCCGCCTCCTTCCCTCTTCCTTGCCTATCCATCTCGACCATCCATCGCCTTACCTCCTGAGGCCCCTGTTCGCTTTGCAGGTGAGGCCGCCTGGGCGATGTGCCAATCCCATCTCACCAGTTGTATCCCTTCCGATTCGATGTTCCCAGCTCTAGGACACTGCCCGTAGAGGCGGTAGTGGTGAGTTCCCTCGCTGAGTCCGTGGGTTCCACCAACCTGGAGGGTAAACGACAAAAAAAAAACGGCAATTTGCAATGTCCGCTCATTGCGTTCGAATCACAACTTTCAGCTTTTTCGATTCCTGGGTGGATGTTAAATAGTTCGTTAATTTCTTCATCCTTCAAAACTATCCACACGCACAAAATAACAACCCACCCCACCTCCAAACATTAGCCTGAGTGCTTATAAGAACGGAATGCCGAGTTGCCGACCAAAAGATACTGATTCGATAAATGGATTTAAATCGAGGATTACTCGGAATCTCCTCCGGCTGTTGTGAACAGCGCGTTGACGCCAGCTCATCGATGAACTTTCAAGTCGGAAGCTATAGGCTATATGCCCGACTAGATACAAATGTACTAATACTTTTTCAAACAGCAAAAAAAGCACTGTTGCTGAGTTAGACTTATAAATGAGATCAATGACGGGATTAGAAACTGAACGCACATTTTCCAAGCAGGCAAAGTAGCCATCTACACTATTACAGCCTCGACACGATCAGAACTCATTTCCTAGTCTTATATGAAGAGGGCACTACAGAGCGACTGCCTGGAAGTTTTTATTATTATATAGATATTTGGTTTTCAAATACGTTGCCACGGTGGATGAGTGGATAGCGTGTCGGTCTACTAACCCCAAGATTGCAGGTTCGCTCCTGGCCGTGGTAAGTGATATTTTTTTTGAAAGGCGGCAAAAATTACGACACCATGTCATACGATGTTGGCATGTCAAAGAACCCATTTGAATTCAGTAGGCCGTGTTCATAATGGCAAAATTAATCTCGGGAGTTTCTGCCAACACAAAGTTCCTCATTTCTCTACTAGAAAGCGCTATAGTGTTCAAGGAGCTTAGATACCTAACCTCCTTGACTTTCATAGTGCTTCAAGGAACAACGAAATTCGACATGCAAGCTACCCACTGGGTGTCAAATAACAAAGCTTGCACCCGGCACCGAGGCCATACGATATTATTATTATCACTATTATTATTATTATTATTATTATTATTATTATTATTATTATTATTATTATTATTATTATTTTATATCCTGGCGTTGACTGCGGCTATCCTGAGTGTTTTCTCCCTTCGTATTTCAAGTTCCAGGGCACCACCCCATTTCTGTTCACCACACATATCAGAGAAATACAGGTCATCAGACAAGCTCAACACGCACCTTAGTGCACGGAGCTGCTGACCAGGATGTCGCAAGTTCTTGTGAAATGAATTAATAACAACAACAATGTTCATCACTCCAGAGGAGAATTATCTACTACAGTAAATTTAAAATGTACAATCATCATGTTAACGTTATTCAGTAATTTCCTATTTCTATTTATTTTCTAATTATTTTTTATTGCGTATCGGCTAGCACTCATGATTGTCACCACGGGGGTTCGATTCTCGGCTCGGACAATACATTTAATTCTGGTCTGAGGGCTAGAACAGGGTAAACTCAGCCTCATGAGGCAAAACTGAGAAGAGTTTCGATTCCCAACTCAGTCATCCTGGAAGTGGTTTTCCGTGGTTTCCCACTTCAACTCAAGGTGAATGCCGGGATGATTCCTAAATTAAGGCTACGGTCACCTCCTTCCCAATCCTAATCGAAATTGCAACAACACACACTAATACAGCCATCACAATATCACAGGTTATCAGACAAGTACACGGGGCTACATGACCACGATGTTGCAAAGCCCATTAATAAATCAACAACAACATTCATATCTATGGTGTACTACATCACTAATTAAGTAGATGTGATCGCTTCCAGGGGCAGATGAATTCACTGTTCCGCCCCTTAAAACTCCAATAACGAATGATGTCTTCTAACCGAACGTATACAGTATGTAACGCAGGCCAATCACACTTCCCAAACTTTCAAAGGTGATGGGATGTTCGAAATCTGAAGCGCATGGTGAAATGATCGATATATGATATCCGTATGCACACCACCCAGCTGTTATTCGCATCACCAGAGGAGTTCTGTCTTGTGAGGATAAGCCTTCGATTGCCTGTCGCAGGCTCGCTCTTTATACCGCCTTAGGGGATTTCCCTGTCAATCGCTGGAAACTTGTCACGCACTTCGTTTCAAACAGTTGGTAGAGAGAAATGGGGTTCAATATTGAGCGGCTCTAAGCCGTATCACTGATGAAATTCCGTGCAATATCTTAGACTGTGGGTATTGAGCTTTGAGGATATCATCAAGGAGAATTTAGTGCCATCGAATAACATAGAATTGTTTTTTTTACGTCATAGATCCACTGGTTACTCTCCCTAATAACATTGTTTATGTTCCTCATGACCTACTGGGTCGCCTCCGTTGCATAGTGGTCAGCATGATTAGCTGCCAGCACGGAGGTTCGCGGTTCGATTCTCGGCTCTGCCACGAAATTTGAAAAGTGGTGTGAGGACTGGTACGGGGTCTACTCAGCCTCGGGTGATCCAAATGAGTAGAAGGGGTTCGATTCCCACCTCAGTTATTCTCGAAGTGGTTTTCCGTGGTTTACCACTTCGTCTTCGGGCAAATGCCGGAATGATACCTACCGTAAGGCCACGGTCGCCTCCTTACCACTTACTTGCCTAACCCTCCCAATCTTCCCATCCCTTCACCGGGCCCCTGTTTGCTTTGCAGATGAGGCCGCTTGGGCGTAGTTCTGGGCACACACCCCAGTTGTATCCCCGATTCAGAGTCACAAGCTCCAGGACACTGCCCTTAGTGGCGGTAGAGGTGGGATCCCTCGTTTAGTCCGTGGGAAAAGTCAACCCTGGAGGGTAAAACGATAACGCAAAAAGAAAAGAAAAATGACCTCTGACATACTTCATACGGAATAGTGATGACATTGTTGAGGTAGGTAGTCTCTGTCAGCCCCGCGATGTGCCCATGCACGTTAAATCGTGCACCACATCTGCGATGGGGATCTGCAGCAAGTCCGAAGATCGGAGGTTCGAATTTCGGCCCTGATAGCGGTTATCATGAATGAGGATTTTCACGAGATGTTTCCACTCTCTCTCCTAGCAAATGCCGTGAACTTACCTTGCCTATCCGGCTCGGTGGCTAAATGGTTAGCACGCTTTCTTTTTGACTCTGAGAGTCGCTAGGCTTAGGTCCGAAGTGCCCTGGGTTCCATTCCGGGCCGAACTATCAGCGATTTTAATCTCCTCGCATTAAATCCCATGGCTCGGGGACTGGGTGTATGTGACGTCTTCGTCATCACTTCATCCTCATTACGACGCGCAGGTCGCCCACGGCCGTCAACTAGAAAGACCTGCACTCGGCCTCTCCAGAGCCACACGATCATTACCGTGTCTTACGTTCCGGGGCACCTGTCGTATCCCTGTCTACTATTACAATTATCACATATCAGACTACACACACCCAAGTACACGTGGCTAAAGACTTGGTGATCTTTTGTAGTTGGTTAGTTACGTTCATCATTTAAGGGGCTCCGGAATATCCTAAACAGCTCATGTGTTGTTTTTTTTCAAATTTGTAGCCTATACACATCAAAACAAGTTTTGCATATCACTTGTGTGCCATGATGCAGAGCGTATGTGGGATTGTGGGTGAAGTTATTACAAAAGAGACGGCATTATGTCAAATTCTGCAGACTTTATTCATGTGTGAAAAGAAAATTACACACAAGGACTGACAAGTGTCGTAATCTTGCCATCCTTTGACGATTCAATAAGGAACATGGCCACCACGGACGTCCAGCAGGGTTCTTACTCGCCGTGGCATACCACAGATCAAGAACTCCGGGTCATCAGGAGGCAGGCGATCCCACTCTTCGACGGTGGCCTCCATGATCTCTTGGCGAGTTATAGAAGGGCGTGGACGCTGAGCAATAGCACGCTTCAGCATGTCCCAGACATGTTCGATACAATTCATGTCCGGTGACATCGCAGGCCATTCCATTCGTGCATTGGCGAACTTCAGGAGGAAGTTCTGTACCAGCTCCCCTCGATGTGGTAAGTATATGCAAAACTTTTGTGATGAGTGTATTTACCATTTTTTGGGGTGCGCTCAGCCTCGTGAGGACAATTGCGTAGCTGTCTGCCAGTGAGGCAGCGCCCCGGCCACGAAAACCAAGATTAATGGACGAGGGGGCCCGATGTGCTGACCATGCGTCATCCTAAGACAAATTATGTAGGCCAAATGGTTGGGCAGCGGTCGCTTGGTAGGCCTAGCTCCTTCCTCGGCTGTAGTGCCAGTGGTTATTATTTACCATTTTCTAAGAAATTCATAATAGGAACTAATTGAATTTCAAGGATGCTCTTTGAGACGTTCTCCTTACTTTAACAAAGGCCTTTTGAAAATAAATTTATTTGTTATTTTTCAAATTTTAAACGAAAGTGGCGCATTTTATCAGCATTTTCATGATCATGTTCATCTGTCAAAATTAAATTAATTTCAACTGAATTCAGAAAAACAACTGTGTTAAAATAGAATACATATTATAAGAAAGCATCATTTCTAAGAGCTTTTGCTTTAAAAGATGGAGAGTTCCGAAAAAAAGGTTGTTGCTTGTCTACCCCTTATTATTCCCGTTCCCAATGAGGTCGGCGATAAGGTGCGATGAAATTCTGTGGCTGATGGATTTTATGGCCGGATGCCGTTCCTGACGCCAACCTCATTGAGAGGAGTTAATGTAATGAATGATGATGAATGAAACTGGGCAAGGATGTGGAGGGAAGTGGCCGTGGCCTGTCAGAAGGTAACGTCCCAGCATTTGCATGAAGTTAAAATTGGGAAATCAGAGAAATCCATTTCAAGGACGGCTGAGTGTGGGGCTCGATCCCACGTCTATCGAGTCCGCAGAGAGCTTGGGCCCATAGCCTAGTGCTGTGAGTTAGTGAGCGTAGCTACCTCTGTAGTTCCTGGAAAGAAGGTTTTTTTTTTTTATAAATAAACTAGCTGTACTTGAAATGCGTTGCAATGCCAAACAAATAAAGTGTTGGCATTTTAACTTTGTTTTTTGAACACAATATTTCTTTTTCTTTTTCCGTTAACTACCTGTAAACTGTTGTAATGAACCCGAGGTGGTCATGCTGACTGGTCTCGAACGTGGATCTCGGAGATAAGTTGAGCTCTGAATGAAGGTTCCACCAGGGAACGAACCCGAGATCTGTTGAGGGTATTTCATTGTAAGAACCCCTAGAAGAAATTATATATTTAATTACTGGTGTGATATCAGTTGTTACTGACATTATTTAGTGAAATAATGCAGGAAAATAGTGGAAGATAGCATTATTTGGACTACATGAAGTAGGCTATGCTGGATTGGAAACACAGGAGTTTCAAAGTTTGACGTTTTGCAAATAGCCCCAGAATTGTGGGAGGAGGCCCGTGGCGCCACGTCAATCTTGCTGACCCAGATAAGTCGTCTGCAAGGGGTCGGGAGGTTAAATAATGATCAGGTTCTTCCCCGTTTGTGAATAGACTTGAGAATGGAACGGGAAGATCCCAAGGAAAATCATTGATTACTCATGATTGGAGCAATGCAATGACGTGAGAGTTGCCCACAGGTGAATCTTTAGCCAGGAGGCTAATTTTAGAGCCATAAAACGGCGAAATCAAGGCATGTTTAATGCAGTGCGTAATGTTACAGGACTATGGGTGTTCGCGGTTGGACTTGAGGATGTTGCCAGGGATTCCCAGTGAAGTAGCGTCCCCACGCCATGGATAAGATAATTAATATAAATTAAGTGGCCGATCGATCCTCGAACACACATACATTTTTGTGACCAGCGAAGAAAAAGGAACAATATGGATATTATTCCAAGTTCAGAATCACCCTAGGAGAGGAGCTGATTTATCGCGGGAATTCTTGCCCTACTTTTTGAGTGAAACAGATATAAGAGGGTGGACCCAGTCGAAGCGTACAGTTGAAACTTACAGTTTTACAGTTCTTGACAGTTTTGGACCCAGTCGGAGGGAGAGTTGTTTTGAAGCAGTCGGAGTTGAAAAGGACACGGAGCGCCCAGGCGCACACAAAGACTTCAACATTTACTGGTAATCAGCATGTTAACTGTGCAATGTAACACACCTGTGAGAATATATTCATGCATGGTCATGAACCAAGAATGAAGTCGGTAATCAACAAACTTGATTATGCAAAATGCATATCACCGAAGTTAAGAGAGGAGGCTCGGACTTCAATGTGGGAAGCCGTGCAGTAAGACTGTTATATAATGTTTATTAAGTGCCGTGTGATATACTAGGCAGGACTGTGAATAGTAATAATTTTTGTAAATATAATGTACAATGTTGAGCGCAGTATAGCGATTGGTTATACATATCTGGAGTATACCAGTAAGTAGCGTTCATGACGAGATATAAGCATATCACTGCAATAGTAGGAAGGTTATCAAGAGATGATCGAGAGACTGTTGGTGAATCCGTGAGCAGATGATCGGGAGATTCAATCAGGAAGGGGTAGGGCCGAAGAAAGGGCAGTCCGCACCTGCACTTTCGATACATGCTAGGGAATGTCAACCAATTAGGAATATAAAGTGTAACGTGTGTTTGTGCAGCGATGTTATGTAAAATATCTCTTAAATTAATAATATAACCAGTGTTATATAGTGTCATGTGTTTTGGAAGCATTAGCTTCATTATAAAAATGGAAAAGTGTCGTGTGTTTATGAATCAGATGTCATATAATATGTGTATTTGCAAGATGGCAATGTGTCACTAAGTAAGCCGATGGCAGGTGACACTGGAATATGGTGGTTGGAGCCACCTGGATAAAGCCGACGTAAGTACCCCAAAAATCATGTTACTATAGAAGGATAGTCACTGCATGTAAAGTGATTTAGGAAGTATAAAATATGCCAGTAAGAATCAATATTAGGAGGCATATCCTCATATGTTTATTGTTTGATTTCAGTAAAGTTAAGATGTTGAATACATCAGAGAGTGGATTAATCGTTACCACTATTAATGCTACTAATAAATAATGGCAATTCAGTTATGTGAAACTTAACGTGACGAACGCGAATGTTCGATCATTGAAGCAGTTACGTTGTGTCGGAAGGATAATTTATGTCAGTAATAATAATAATAATAATAATTATAATAATGATAAACGGTATAATTGAATACATCAGGATGAAAGGTTTTAAGCAAGAAGTATTAACGCTAATTGGATTATTTATCTAGCCAAGCAGTAGATTACATTAAGGGAAGAGAAAAGAGTTAATATTAAATAGATTGTATTAATGGGAATATAATTATGCACGGGAATGTTGGAGCTTGACAGTGAATTGAATTTGTGGCTTGATTAAGCTTGTACAGTTAGAGTTCTCTTTATTATAAGGCGAGATCGTGGACAGGTAAGGGGCCAGGTGATTTAATCGACGTGTGAAATCTCGTACAGCATGAGCGTACAGAGATAATAATTTATGCCGGAGCATATTTAGTGTGTACCCTATCTCCGATGTTGGATATGAAATGTTCCGGGTTCGAATCCTGGGGTAAGCGCGGGGAGAACATTGGACACCTCGACGCTATACCTGATTCCCCGAGAACTTAATGTTGAGTGATTCGGCTCGTTGAAGCGAATCATTGGCGGCAGCTGTTGACTGACCGTAATATTTTATTTGAGATACCGGCTAACCACTAGACCTGTGTTCTATGAATCTCGTGCCTTCATATTGTGATACGGACCGGTTGAGGCCGTTATTAATGTCCTAAGGATAGGATTAAATATTCAAGCTCACCCAGAACCATTGCATAATTTTCCGTTCAGATCATATGGGATCACGTGGATCATTGTGACCACAATGTTATATTCAAAGTTGTAATACTGCTTGGGAGGTAAAAGTCCAGGAAACGGGGAGACAAGGGGCGGTTTACAGCCGTGAACGACCCTAACCTGTCCATTGTATGCAGGCAGTGCAAGGGGCTGGGGTTGCTAAACTAATTGTGAAGGTTCGCGTTCTTGAGCGGACAGATTTAAGACCTTGCTTGTAATGAAAGGATGAATTGTTATAATGTGTAATGAATCTGTGTGGTTTAAAAACACATTGCTAATCATAGATTTCCCTGATGATATAAAAATTTAGCAATCTAACGAATGGTTGGATGTTGTATTTGTTACTGTCACTGACACCTAGTTAATGAAGTTGGTTACTCGTTGCCACAGGCTACGCTTGAAAGGGTAGCGTAATAGTATACTATCCGACTCAACGATAACAGAAGTTATTTAGTGAAATCACAATGACATGCAGTGTAACTATAAAAAGAGGGGAGTGGAGGGGTAGACTTACGTAATTGTGGTGTTGCAAGTAGATCGTAGTGCAAACCATGAGTTGGCTAATGCATTAAAGCATTTGGTGGGAGAGAGAGATGTAACACAAACAGTACACATGATGTAAATTCAGATGTATTGTAGGATACAAGTAACTTTGTGAATATAAAGAAGTCACATTAGGTGACATGAATGTAATAGTTCAGTTTTGTGAAACATTACATGTGCATCAGTGCACTTGAGTAAAGTTTAAAGTCCACATAATGGTAAAAGATTGAATAGTGATATGGATTTAATTTGTTCAACTATGTGAATAATTAATGGATTGTGGGAGTAACTTTGTTTGTTTGTGTATTGTTTATGGGATTTGTGTTCTCATTATTTGTTTGAAGCCATGAGTTTTACTGAATTAAAGTCTTTAGAGTAGAGTTGTGCCTTATCATTGTAGAGTTGATACCTTTTAGCCTCAAATCCAAAATATGCAACTGCTCAATGGGAGAACGGTACACGCCTGAGTCCTGATGCTAGCTGGAGGCAGAAGCATATTTTCCATCGAGATTACTCACATGGGTACATGGAAATTGATGTCCTGTACAGTGATTTGAGCTATAGGTACAACTAAAGTCGGTCTAGATCTTGTGCACACAACTCTATTAAAATAACGACTAACATGAATTAGGGGATGACCGCGCCTAACCTTAGGTAAGCTCCGATACGAACAATATAAATTTTGATAAACACCTTCTATTAGCATGATGCATTTAGTTTATCATGGCGCTGGTATGTGGGCCGGTTTAAAATACAGGTCACCATATGCGCAAGAGGTGTACTAATTTATCATGGCGAGACCCAAGTGGGGCATTCGACAGTACAACCGAGACCTTGGAGGGTTGCTGCGATGTCTTAACGTGGACCACCTCCCATGATATACTAATTTATCATGGCGCCCAGGTTCGTGGAGCTTATGGGATTTAGGGAAAACCCCATAGATTTTTTATGGTATTTCATGGGAAAACCATAGTAATTATATTTTGCCTCAAACTGTGTTTGAGTGATTTTTGAGTTCAGTAGGCTTTTGACGTAACGCAGAATCTCTCTATTGAGAAGAGGATTACCCAAGGGTATGAGCGCTACACACCCAATCCATAATTAATCCATAGATTCAAAGTTTATGCAATTTTATAGTATGTGTACAGTGTTTTGTGTCTCTCTCCAAAACGGATCCACACATATTTCCAGGAAGCCTGCCTGCATCTCAAAGTATATTATTGTAAGAATGTCTGGTACAGAGGAGATCGTGCAGTTGATTGCAGGGTTAAGACAGCATTTTGACGCTGTTAATGAACAAAATAAGCTGGAAGCAAAGGCTTTCCAGAATGAAATAAACACTCGTTTAGATGCCAATCAGGAGGCAATTAATCATAACCAGGTTGAATTGAGTAACCGGTTAGATGCCAATCAGCTGGCAATTAATGCAAGTCAGGTTACACTGAATGCCAATCAGTTGGCAATGGAGGCAAATAAGGTTGAGTTAAACGATAAGTTAGGTCAGATGCAAGAGGTAATTAAGACTGCAGTTACAGATACTGTTGTAAGCATTGTATCGGAAACGCAGGTTAAGACGGATAAACGTTTCGAGGCTATTGAAGCCAAACTTGAGAGTAACTTACAAGCGTGTAAGCATGCGCAGGATGAAACCAACAGTAGGTTAGACGCGTTATCTAACGACATTAAGGATATTCAAATCCAAAATGAGGCGAATCTCGAACGCCAAGCGAAACAGTTCGCAGAATTTACTCGTACGGTAGATCAAAGGTTGGAAGAAAACGACAGTAAATGGGACACGAAATTGAAAAGCTATGCTAGAGCAATTAACGGTGATCTAAAGAAACAGGATCAGAATATATTAGGTCAATGCCAGGAAATAGGTGAAATCAAGGCTGTCGTTAACGAGAGTAAAGAGCTGGTAAGAAATATGAAGGGTCAGATGAGCAAAGTTCATCAAGAACTGGACCAAGTTCAAAGTGACATTGTCGTAGTTAACAAAAGGCAAGAGGAGAATAGAGGTGAAATCATTAAGGTCCAGAATGAAATGTCATACGTCAATGGACACATTCGAGAGGAAATCAAAGGATTGAGGGAAGAACTCGAAGTGAGAGAAGGCCAAAAGACAGAGGCAAACGACAAGACCCTTGCTCAGATAAAGGAAGATGTAGAGGATGAAATATCCCATATTAAGCAAAGTCAGAAGGAAGACAAGCAGAAAATATTTCAAGTAGCCAAGGAAAATCGAGATAGGCTTACCAGAATAGAGAAAGAGGTAATTACTCGTCTGGAAAGAGCAGAGATGCGCCACATTCAAATGGAGACTAGGATAATTGCGCAAGAGGAAACCCTCATGAAAGATCCTAAGTCTAGCGAAGGCAGCATGGACGATATGAGGAGAACTAGGTGGGCAGATTTGGAAACCCAGCCTATAATAAGGAGTGCTACAGGACCAGGCGAAAGTCTTTATATGACGCCAGGTGCGCCAGTTGCAGCATCGACGCCACACGAAAATGCTATGCACACACAAGTGATAAATGTTATCAGAGCAAGTGAATAGAAACCAAGGAAATTCTCAAGTAGCCACTGTAGTATGACACCGAAATATTGGCTAAAAGAAGTGTCTGAATATTTGAATGGTGCGCGAATACCGCAAGAGCGCAGGCTACGAGCTATAGAGAAATTAACAGAAGGGGAGTGCGCATTATGGTTTCGCAGTTTCCGCTACACTTTCGATACTGTTGAGGAGTTTCGAGAGGCATTTTTGAAGAGATACTGGGATCCAGCGACCCAACAGAATTTACGGTTGGATTTATATTCAAAAAGATACAGCACTAACAATCCAACGAAGTATGCAGAATTCTTCATATCACAGATGTGTCGGTTCAAAGAACTTGATCAAAAGCCTAGCGAGCTGGAATTATGTATTGCTATCGCCAAACAGCTTCCATACGAGATACAGAGACTGCTAATCTCGGCTAATGCAAAAACTGCTATGGAAATGGAGACAGTTCTGAGACAACTGGACCTCACAACAGCAAATACGATGCGTCAGAATCGAACCGCGGAACAGGTACATGTGACCAACACGCAGACTGACCAGTATCAATCTCCAAAGAACAAAAAAGCTACTAGCACAGATACGTTAGATTCCAACGGACGTCAATGGGAACAGGAACCCAGAAGATGGCAGCCGAAATATAAAGGTAATGCTGGCAGAGGAAGAGGCCGAAATTCTTGGAACAAGCAGAATACCAGGGATAGGCCGTACCAAAACAATGGAGGTAACAATGGCCAAGAAGGCAACAATAGAAATTGGAGACCCCAGGAAAGAAGACGTAACTTCGATGATGAGGTAGAGGAACGATACCACGCTTCATTGCAATACCTCAATGAAAGGGGAGATGAGCCCCCGAAGCAACAAGTCCACTGGCAAGAATTTATGCAGAATAGGACGTCCCCAGATAGATATGGGGACGGAGCTAAGAGTTTGGAGCTACAGCGCTGCGAACAGGACAGAAGAAACTCTAAGGGGACGGGCGCTATTGAAAAAAAAACGCCAAAATTAGAAGAATGTGGAAATGATGGATGGAAGTCAGTCAACGTCATCAATTGGATAGCCAAACCAGAAGAGTTAATTGAGGATACGGGAGGATCACAGGTCATGGTCAAACGAGAATTGCCCATTATTTTGATAAGAGTGGCAAGGTTGAAAATAAGAAGTTTATTGGATACGGGTTCAACAGTGTGCCTTATGACACAAGCTTTGTATAATGAGATAGCGTAGAGAGAAAATGTTTTGAAAATACCTATCTCAAGTGTCAAAATAAAAGGGGTAATTCCAGACAGAACGATGGTATGCAAATATCAAGTATTCCTAGAGTTACAGATAGGAGGCTCTACGTTTTCACAGAGTTTTCTATTAGTAAACAAACTGCCTTTTAACCTGATTATAGGGGCACAATTTATAAGGGAATACCGAGTGATAATCGACCTAGCACAGGACAGGGTATGTTCCATGTGAATGAGGAAGCTGAAGGCTTAGAGGTCGCACTCAATCAGAATGAACCAGGGTCAGATGAACAAGTATGGCATACATACAGAGATGTGGCTGAGGAAGAACTGTTAGCTATTGAACAGTTAGAAGAAGGACTGAAAACACTAGCCGCAGACTTAGAAAAAGATCTGGAACCCGAACTGGAAGAACATATTTCGGAAAAGCTTGAAGAAGCAAAAATTGGACCAAAAGAGAAGGAAAATTTAAGGCAATTATTACTGGAACAGAAGGAAGTCTTTGATTCGAGACCTGGTCGTATAAAGAACTTCACTTATGCTTTCCAAGTCAGTGATTGGACACCATTTAGGCAGAAACCCTACCCTATAGCCGGAAAGCACTATGCTAAAGTGAAAGAGGCAATTCAGGAGATGTTGGAGGCCGGTGTTATTGAGAAGACACCTACGCCTTACGTAAGTCCATTGGTAATTGTACCTAAGACAGACGGGACTGTCAGGATATGTCTGGACCTGAGACATTTCAATTTGAAGGTTATTCCGGAGTTCGACCAAGTGCCACCTATTAAGGAAATCCTCAGGAAATTCAAAGGGAAAACCGTATTCACAAATTTGGTTATTACTTCCAGTTTCCACCATCTTGAATTAGAGAAGAAAACTAGTCTGTAGACAGGATTTATGTTTGATCAACACACATATACGTTTTTAAGGCTACCTTTCGGGTTGAAAACAGCTGGTTCAGCCCTGATAAGAGCGTTAGATCGCAATCTATCCGATGATGTGAAGGAGAGAACCATCAGATACGTAGACGACATTCTACTCACATCAGAATCTCTGGAGGAGCACATGAGAGACCTGAAGAAGTTGCTAGATGACCTTCGAGTAGCTAACTTTAAGGTTAATATCAAGAAATCACACTTCTGTCAGAGGGAAGTTAAATTCCTAGGGCATGTTATTGATGCAAATGGAGTTTAGCCTAACCCAGATAAATTGGAGGTAATTCGGAATTTCCCTCGACCCACGAAAGTAAAGCATGTCCGACAGTATTTGGGAGTAATTGGATTCTTTTCGAACCACTGCCCAAATTATATTACGGAGCAATGTCAGGAAGCATTCGTGAGGTCAAAGCAATGTCAGGAAGCATTCGTGAGGTCAAAGCAAATGCTTTTGGAATATGTGAAGCTGGGATACCCGGATTATACCCAGAAATTCATCATACAGACGGATGCATCACTTGTTGGTGTAGGAGCGATGCTATTCCAGGAAAATGTTGATAAGCCCGAAAGGAAAGTTTTTATTGCCTTTATAATTAGGAGGCTGAAAGCCCATGAGAAAAATTACACGATTACAGAGATAGAGTTGCTCGCAATTTTATACGCGTTGCAAACATGGCATAAACTCGTGTATGGCTTTCAAATAGTCCTCAGAACAGACCATAAAGCTTTAACATTTCTGTTAAAGACGGACTTGTCTAGCCAGCGGTTGACAAGATGGTCCCTGTATATTCAACAATTCAATGTGAAATAGAATACTGTCCAGGGAAAGAAAATGTAATACCGGACATATTAAGCCGTTACCCTAGAGAAGAGGAAACTCTCGCTGTCCAGATTGAGAATCGAGATCAGAAGACGTTGGATGACTTGAGGAATCTTACCAACCTACAACGCGAAGACCCGTGGTTGAAGATGATGATCGATTACTTCGAGGGACGATTAGCAAGGGGAACTGCAATATACAGAGAGGCAGAGGCATTATCAACAGATTATGTATGGTATAATCAGATACTACACAAGTGGGATGATGTGGACCATACACGACAAAGAGTTGTCATTCCTGCATCTTTGCAGAGGAGATTAGTGTGGCTAGCACACAGAGCATTTGGACATCCCGGAATAGACAAAATTACCGCTCTGTTGAAAGAAGCATTCACTTGGCCAAAGTTGAGAGAAACTGTGAGAAATGCCATTAGGACATGCGATTTGTGCCAAAGGGTAAAGCCAAATCCATTTTTAATGAGACAACGACCCATTCCGTTGTTACCGGAGAAGCCAAGGCAGCTATTAAGCATAGATAACTTTGGGCCATTGCCTAGAGCACGTAGAGGCAATAGACACAATTTTTGTAGCCATGGATGTATTTTCAAAAATGGTGGTATTATGCCCCATACAGAAGACAAGTTCAAAGCAGGTATTGAAACGCCTGAAAGAGAGAGTTATTCCGATTCTTGGGAAGCCGGATAACATCCTCTCAGACCACGGAAGTTGCTTCACAAGCGCAGAATTTCGTCGAGAACTGGAAACTCTAGGAATTAGGCAGATTTTATCTACCATTCGCCATCCTGAGGCAAGTCCAGTTGAAAGAGTAATGAGAGAGATCCAGAAGTACATGAAGATCTACTGCTATGAAGAGAATTGGCGTTGGATTGAATTCCTAGAAGTAATTGAATACTGTATAAATAATACGGTACATGAGGCGACAGGTCAGGTTCCCGTGACTCTACATTTGGATCAGAGGCCGGAGAGACCGTGGAATAGTGTTATTCCATTACCAGTAGACGCACAGCCAGGACGAGAATTGAGGATCCAACGAACCTTCGAATATCTCCAGGCACAAGCGGAGAGACGTCAGAGGAGAAATCGTGCGAAGAGGTATCACAGACCGCTTCTCGTCGGTGAGAAAGTTTTAGTCAGGAGGCCAGCCAGTTCAGATCCAGGAGCAAGAAAATATAAGAAGTTCATTTTTGGATATCACGGTCCGTTCGAGGTTATCAGAGACCTACAGAACAATGCATACAGAATAAGGCATTTAGAAACAGGAAATGAGGTCGTTATGAATGCTGCCAACTTAAAAGTTTACTATTGTTTTAGATCCCTTATTTGGGGGTGGTCGGATCTAAATCTGAAGAGTTATTGTGTTGATTTAGAAGGAAGTGCCTAAAAGGGGGTAGCTACCCGTAGTCGGGCAAGCTGACCAGTGTAGAGTGTTGTTTAGTGTTAGGAACTAGGGGGCGTTCCTATAAAAGATGTAGGTGTACTTTAGGGGATGGAACTTAGTGTACAGGTCAACGCGCTGGTCGTCCAGCTGGCTGGTTAGATAATCGACTTGCACGCGTCAGCTATATGGCGCGTGCCGCTCCTAGCAGTCAGGCCGGTACGGGAATACACTGATGCTTGCACTAGCAAGTATCTGGCTACTGTAAGTCACGTCTAATAGTGACGGAGGATTCAGGATGGACTTTAGGTCGTGAAGAGGCGTGTAAAATAGTAATACAGGTGTGTTGTACTGACCAAGTTTTTATTGGTCAGTAATAATGGAGTTATGAGTCCCTTTTAAGGGATGTATTGATGTTACAATGTGTACAAACTTGTCTATACAAATTGGGGGTAAGGTTACAAAGTTATAGGATTCTGAACACCTGCTGACTCACTCACCTGATGATACCAGCAATAGCCTCCGGCCGCCACACTGTAAGACTGATAATGGAGAGCCCCTGACCTCCTTAAGACTCCCTTTTATATTCTCCGGCGTTGCTTCGTCGACATTCTGATGGCATAGATGCCCTAGTTAATAGTGTGTCGCTGTTTGTAGTAGTGATGCAAGGATTGGGCCAGCTCTCCAGAATGGTAAGCTGTCCTTGCGGTGTTGAGAGATGTTGGTCTGGACTTACAAGGGTTGCCAGTTAGGGGTGATTTAAATAGATGATGGGGGGATGGTCTCCAGGGGGTGCACACCCCTGGGGGGTTGTAAAAGCCTCTTCCCCTATTTAGTTCGCGTCCCCGCGAATGGGAACGGAATTTGGGGTTGGGATGTTGATGTTATAGATGTAGTCGATGTGGTTGTTTTTGAAGTCCCCTCGTATCTTCTGTAGATGTCGTCCTCGTCGTCGTCGTCGTCGTGTGGTGATGTCGTGTTGATGTGTGGGCGTGAGATCAGCTCGTGTTCAGAGGGGAGGGTTATGGGATATACATATATACATAACATTGACATTGGCATAAAAATATTGCAATAGAAATCGACATTGGCATTTTGGAAGTTTGATGGAGAAAAAAAAATACATGGTGCTGATGTTACATTGTTGTGCAGGGAGGAAAAAACCCAGGGCTGAACGGATGATTGCGTCGTCCGCCCTATCTTAGGGAAAAAGTGCTCCCTGCAATGAGAAAGGTAGAAGAAAATAGAAAAAATGGGTGTTCCAGGGTATAATTTAAGGGAAATATTCAAAAGGCATTTATTGGTTTGGGATTAAAACGGAACACCCTGACAAATGGGGAAGTTAGAAGAAAGAAAAATGAAAGAAAACAAATCACAGACATTGTGTACATGTAATCTTAAAAAATAGTATACTGTTTAATGTGATTTTGAGATGTGCATATATTAAGGTGTATGAATATTGCTACGTGTAGAGACACCATCGCTTGGCCAGCAGCACGTCAGTAATTCGATAACCAACGCACTTCTACCAAAATGCTACTCCCTACATTAACAGCATTTGACGACACTGGCCAGCAGCACGTCGGTTTCTCGAAAACCAACGCTTTGCTTACCAGAATGGGACGAGTACGGGAAACGTGGAAGGGCCAACTTACCTGTATTCAGGGGTCCGAGTCACCTCCGCAACAACATCACCTCCAGATGACATGTCCCGACAGAAGAGCTCCAAAGGAGTGGAAGGAAGATGGATAAGGGGACAACACACACAGGCTATCGTACAAACACCCTCCAAAAACCAACGGGACTGCCGTCGGTGAAATAATGCCACAACAGTGGAATTAAAAAAATAACAATAGGTTTAATATTAAAACTTCCACCAGGAAAGAGAACATGCATCAATCCACACAAATTACAAGAAGGCCAGATAGCGCCTAACATGCTTGCTTGCAAAAGTCAAGAAAAGGAAAAGGTTAATTTAAAATTTAAAAAAAATTTAAACAGCCCAAAGGTTAAAATAAATATTACATGCATAACATACTCAGAACGGGCTTGATGAATTGCAAGGTAATGCAATCACGATCCGACATGCAGATGTTGAGGCCATGCCAAAAAAAATTAAGGATAGAAATTAAATTAAACTTTAAAATAAAATAAAAATTGGATAGAAAACAAATAAATAAATGATATGCACGCCGGCGGAAAACACAAGGACATTACCAAAAATCACGAAATTAACATTAACAAGATTACATTAAAAAAGATTAAGTTAATTCACAACACGTCTGCTATTGAGACCCGCGCCAAAAGGACTGACAACGAGACCACAATGCATCACGGTAAACAAAGGTATGGCTACACCAAAAACATGCCGGAACGAAATTACGACAAACAACAAATAAGATTAAATTTAAACATTAGTAGAAGGAAAAGAACGGTGGAAAAAAAAACAATTACATCACAAACTATTAATGCAAGTCGTTTTAAAACTGGACGGATCTTACATGGATTTAAAAAAAAGACAAACCCAAGCTTGCCAAAGGAAAATAAATAATAATAAAAACGTGAAATAACTTAATAAATGTGTCTCCAGAAGGTAAACAAAAAAATAAATAAGAAACTTAATATATATAAGGAAACGTTATTAAAACGTAAAGGAAATTTTAGGCCTACAAGTGAACACAACCGAAGATCAACATTCGTACACGCCCAAACTTGGATATCCCAAAATAAAATAATTAAATAAATTAAATTAAAAAAAACGTACCTTACATCCTTCTCCGTGGAGACACAATAACAATAAAATAATTAACCCATAATTTTATGTATTTACATGCGCCTCACAAAAAATGGCAAACCACGCCCATGTGTTGTTGGGTCACAAGCACAGGTCACATTCCACACGTCCACTTCACGGCGAAAAGATGAAAATTCATAGCCCGAAGAGAACAGGCAATTCCATTTTCTAGCATGTATATATATTTTGTAGAGAATGAGGGCTTAAAGCCCCCATTAGCTGAGACACCTTTTATGACCAACTAGCTTGATGTTTACTTCACGAGAACTAATGGACTCCACACAAAATGGCGGAGAATCGCTCGTCATTTATCGAACTGTCTTCATGTAAATTTTTATTGTCCAATCACGAAGTGACACATCAACACAACAATGTCATTAATAAGTTCATAATTTTGGCGGTATCATGAATGCACTATCATTTGTTTGAAGACGAACAATCATAATGGTCTTTCACTTATGTCACGAATTGGTAGAGTTTTAAAGGAAACACCAACGCACTCTATTGGTGAATAAGCAGGAACTACTTGGATCTTTGCAAAGTCCGACTGCAGCTACCATCTTGTGGAGACAGACGGTACTGAGCGAGCAAGCGGTCATTTCAAATGAGCAAATACTTGTTTGCAAGCGTAGAGACGTGCCCTTGCACGTATCAAATATCATTTGTCACCTCCGCAGACAATGTGGGGGTGCGGAGTATTCTTTGTACATTTGTAGGAGAATAATTGCCCGTGGGCGCATTAAGTTATAATCTTACATTTATCAATTACAATTATCTTATGGACTAACTTAAGCGCGCTAAATTTCTTATAATTCTAGTTCATATGGTACCTCATTGTTATCCTTTCTAACTACAATTTATGCTAATAGCTTTGCCCCCTGTGGGTGGGCGCGGCTATCATGGCGACACAACCCGTCCTGTACATAAGAAGTCCGTGTTGTGTGGCCGTATGTCACCTCTCATGTTAGGTGAGATGTTTCCTAAATGTTGATCCGACCTGCGGTAGGGTATATCCCACAGGCATATCTCCCCCGTGGTGCGGATTTATTACCTGTAAGCAAGATGTGTGTAGAGGGGAGGAAATTGTGTGTGTGAGTCGGGGTTGTCAAGACGTGTATGGGCGTGGGCAAAATATTTACAGGGGGCTATATACAATGTCGCCACCTGTTGGTAAAGAAAATAAATTAATGACATGTATGTGTATATATGGGGTGTTCACCCTTGTTATGCGGCCTGTAAAACATGGTATCATGAGCCTGGTGCTCAACCCAGGGTTGCTACCTGGTAGCGGCTGCCGGTACCCAGTGGTCGGTTGTCGGCGTTGGACCGATACCTAGCGGGATGCAAGAGAATGTAACATGGTATATATATATATAAGCATAACAGTAGCAATGATATATCCATAAGAAATCTAGAGAGTGCCCATATTGGCGCCACTCTCTACGCTAATAAAAATAATGTCCATACTTATGGAGCACCCTATATTGGGAGCGGGCGTCCCACGTTGGAGCTCATGGCTGTAAATCACGCAAATATAAGATTAGTATCACTGTCCATATGAAATTGTTTTACTCCTGTCTACCAACGTGCTAGTGTACTCCTGTCTGCCAACTAACCTTATGTCTCCTTATAGACTATAGATATGAAAAGTGGCTCCAAATATCGCCTTAATCTAGTGTTGTCTAACCTAATGTATTATCCTAACACCATTTATCGTAATATGTTATCGGGCTTATCCCGGTAGCGAAATGTTAGTTACCGGGTGCCGAGATATTCTATCTTAATCTATTGTATTATAATGTGTTATCTTAATGTGTTGTCGGTCTTACCCCGGTAGCGGAATTGTGGTTACCGGGTGCCGAGATATTCTATCTTAATCTATTGTATTATAATGTGTTATCTTAACACTATCTATCTTAATTATGATTAAAAATTTAAAAAAAATGGCTACTACTATTAAGCCGAATGGATGGCCTTATTCTATTGCCGAAATGTGCTATGCCATTACCTGGCAACAGCGGTCAGTAAATTTGCTTAATCCTAGGTTGCGTGTCAAATGCAACCGTCTTACAGCTAAAATTTCGACCAGGGCGATCGCCCGGGGCAGGTTTTACCCTCCCCAGATCACCACCCGCACGAGTCCTAGAAACACCGGTTGTCTCTAGAATAGCCGGATTCCGCCCCCTTAATTCTAGTTGTCGACGTCTATTCTAGGTGATTATGAACTAGTATTAACCTAGTCACATGCGGCTTACGTTGCCACAAAGCAAAACGTTCCGCCTGCTGTACCATCCTGCTCGTTGCCATTGTTGTCCATATGTTGTCATAGTTGGGTCTGCCCACTGTAACCCCTGTAGACAGCTCGTTGCATGTCTATTTAATGCCCTTTGACTGCCCGCTGCCTCGCCATTTATGTGGGCATTGGACATTGTCCAATGGCATAATGTTATCTTCGCCTTCATTGGCAATCGTAGTCTGCTTTTCGCAGTAATATTTCTCTTCGCCTTTATCGGCCGCAGTAGTATGCTTTTCGCAATAATATTTCTCTTCGCCTTTATCGGCCGCAGTAGTATGCTTTTCGCAGTAATATTTCTCTTCGCCTTTATCGGCCGCAGTAGTATGCTTTTCGCATTAATATTTCTTTTCGCCTTTATCGGCCGCAGTAGTATGCTTTTCGCAGTAATATTTCACTCCAGCGCACAGGAGTCTTGCTTCCCGCTGTAGAAGCCCTACTTACTTAATTTTAGCTAGAAGTCTAGTCATAATGGGGTCGTATCTAGGGTCATCCCTTGAGTCCAGCGCGGAGTGAGCTATTTTACCCACCATCCTCAGAAAGACTTCCCTGCAGGTCTTGGCTTCGACGACCGTGGCACATAGTGGGTGTAACTGTCTCCGACAAGGGGGATAGGCTAGATGCACCCCTAGATCTTGACGTTTGCCCGTGTCAGATCCCGAATGCTTCAACCTTACGTGGTTCGTCTGTTCGGTCGGGTCAGTGATTTGTTGAGCCAACTGGGGTAAGGGTCATTATCACCTTCCCCAGCTCTGCTCCAGTGTGGTGCCTCTTGCCTTCGGCTTATGCCGTTATCATCAATCAGAGTGCTTCAGATTCCTTTTTATGTAATAAGAAAAAAAATATGGGCGTAACCCGTGTAAATAGTTTATTTTGTGTAAAATGTAAAATATTTCAAGTGTTGTGGGGTTGTAGAGCTTCTTAGTACATAGACTACTTCTGGTCTACTATTGCTACGTCAGCTTTCCAGCGATAATGCTCTTTTTACCTTAATGGAGGTGTTAGTAGGGTCTGTGGCGTCAGGTACCCTGTTATTAGGATCTGGGGGTAGTTATTCGTAGAGTGGGCTGAAAGCATGGTAGGAAGAGGTTGCGCATCATTGGGCTCAAATAAATGGTGGCCTTGAGCCGGTAATGCTACTAGGACTGCTTCTACAATGAGTGGACTGGGGCAGGTAATTCCCAGGATTGCAAAAATATAAAAATGCCATGCAGGTTTGATAGTAATAACCCTGGTAAATGGATGGGATACTCATGCAGGTATCTGGATATGAGGCATCTGCACTCATATAAGGATAGGCGTATGCTGAGGCGTAATAATAATATATCCCTGTCATGCGGGAGTATTTAATTAACAAAGAATGGTTAATATATATAATTGTGGCCTCATCTCTCATTTGGAGATGCGCATTATGCTTAATTGATGTTTGCCGACCCACCCCTAATACTCAGGTGGTAGCATCGAGAGCCAAGGCGTAGTAGGCCTTCTCTTTAAACGCATGAAGTCTATCAACCCCTTGTGTATACTTTGTAATGTAGTGTAGCTGTTTTGATCGTGTTCATGTGTCTGCGTTGGTCGTGTGGGACGTGGGAAGGTTATTGGAAGGGAGTAAGGTGGTACGATCGTAGCCTGTACTCCTGTCATCCTCCCTTGGTCCATGTCTGCTTTCTATCCGCTCCTTGGGATAGTAAAGCGTCACGACCTAATCTGGTCTGCCATTTGTAGTGTGAATGTGGCCAGTGGTCGTAGTGCGACTGGCCATGTCCTAATCGCCTGGAATGATTTATTTTAGGAATATAATCGCGAAAGGAAGTTATTAGGGGGGAGGTCTTGTTTCCTCAGAGCCCCTGTCTGTGTTCGCTCCTTATTAGTGAGCGCGTGTGTATGTGCCTATGTCCCGTTACACGATGCGGACGGTTGGTCTGTTATATGCTAAGTCGTAATATGTATCGCGTGTATGGGCGGGAGGTGCCCTTGGCCTGTCAACGTCTTTGAGAACGTGCTCCTATGGGCCCAAGATAAGTTCCGGTCTGTGACGTCTGTTCATTGCTAAATGTCACAATTGTTTTTGCGTGTTAAAAAAATGTATGGCATGAAGATTGCTTTGTGCTTGTAATTTCATGGTCAATGCCGATAAACAATAGTGTCTTGTCACCAGCGGTATTGCAATGTGACGAAGTCTGCAAGTCAGCGGTTTGTATGTGTAATGGCAGGCTCGGATGTTATGTATGTCATCTGCCGGTATGTGCTTTCCTGCACGTATGCGAATGTTGTCATTGTTCTAGATTCCTGGCGGACTAATGTAGCAATTCGTACTATTTACTAGTACTATTGTGTGGCCACTATTCCATAAGACCTTTGTCTTACGAAATTTCTGTACCTGTGTTTGGGAAATGTATTTTCCATGTCAGGTGTATTTGAAATTTTATGCCTGGCTTTTGGCCGAAGGAAATGTGGTATTATCTGGTTGTGTGGTTGTATGGGCTAATTTCAGTGTGATTGGAAGCCTGGATAGTTGTTTTCCCTGGTGTCCAATTTTCGCTGGGATTTGAACCCGTGATCTATGTAATTCTCTGTGTTATATGTCTGCGTTGTGTTTCAGGGATTGAGGTGTCCTCAGTGTGGTTTTTGCTTGTGTCTCTCGTACCAAAAATACCGTTGGTTAGTTAGTTTTTGGTACGAGTGTGGTGTGTGATCATGGGTTCGGACCCGGCTTAGTGTAAAGGCTTGTTACGACGGTATTTGTGTCGTATATATTATGTCCCATGTACCGTGTATTTGCAATGCGCAAATGAAAGTACGCCTTGCTGTGAAGAGTTTGCGTATTTTTGATTTCTCCTCGTAGTGTAATTTGGGGATTTGTGGGGTTCTGAACTCGGCTTAAATGATGTCGTGTGTTCTGCTCTGCGAGCTGCTAGTATATTGCTGTCTGTAAGCGTGCGGGTTATCCATGAGACTTGCGTTATCGCTGAGTGTGGCGGTATTGGATTACAATGTCGTGCGCGCTCACTTGTTACTTGTTTTGATAATGCTGTGTGTCCGGCACATGTGTGTCTAATCGGCTTGCTCTCTGTGACTGTGAGTAGTGCTTTTCGCACTGTAAAAAAAAGGAAGGAAACTTGTAGTTTAACGTGACCGTTAATCTGTAGATCATGAGCCACGGGACTTCCGTTTTACGTGGAATCCAAACCACAGGCCATGGCATTTCACTTCGAAAGTCTCACATGCATTGACCGCACTGTAAAAGAACCTCTCATTAACTACATTTGTGTCCCTAAATTTTGTGTTACTGTGACGTGGTTCGAGTATGTCCCTATCCGTTGTACAAAATGTCGTTATACACGAGTGTCTCCGGGCCGCTAGTCGCGTGTTTGGTGACTATGTGCCGGAGGTGATTTTGTTGTTTTTTCATTTATGGACATCTGTTAGTGGAACTGTCCCAATCTGTTTTAGCTTCCTACTTTTCTATCCTAGAACTGGATAGCTACCCGACCTTATATTCCTGGTATTCAGAAGGTTGCGGGTTTTGAGACCGTCTTTTCTCAGAGTAATTGTTTCTGGCGCCATTCTAGGCTGTGTCTCCGGGACAGTTCTGTTGAGTGTTAGGATCGTATCCCGGTGCGGTCAGTGAGGTTCGAAGGCTATTTCTTGGCCTTCTTTCCACGTCTGCCAGTGGGATTACTTCCCTTTGTTTTACTGTCATGTGGCAATGTAAATTGATTGTGTGATTTCCAAAAATGTGCAGGGTTTCCCAAAGTCTGGGATTTTCATCCTATGGTGTGTTTGCGTTTAGCCTGCGTGTTATTATGGAGGTGAGAAAAAAGTCATATTATAGGCAGTGTAACGTGTCTCGTATGCCTATGGATGCAATGTATATAGTTCAACTTGGCCAATTTTTCCTTCATCGGGCCTAATGACTGAGGCAGAGAAGAGAAAAAAAATGAGCTATGCCCCGTCCATATTAAGAGAGCACTTTGAAAAGGTATAGAAGATATATCGTATCTCGCCTGCATCCTGCTTTTTGCTGATTAAAGCGGGTTGCCCGACGGCGATAGTCTGTCAAAATTGTGTCGTAAACACTATGAAAAATGTTTAAAAATGGTAAGTAGTACCTGAGCGTACTATCCACCTAGTTGGTGACGTTAGTACTATAGTAATCTAGTTACGTCTCAGGGAAATCTACCACTGTTGAAAAATAGTTTGAGATTCTTAATTCTTGCCACAATCAGGGCTTTTGCCCGCCGCAAGAGAATCTATCAAACTGTGGGACCGGAATATAAAACATTTAGTCATTTCCATCTAGAAAGACCCGCTTAAGCTCTATGCTGTGTTTTATTGCTTAAGCTGTGTTCAAAATAGCTTTTTCCGGCCTTAAGCCGCGTAGCTGACCTGATGGGCTTCCACTTGGCTTTGGATATTAAAAACTTTACGCTATCCGAGTTATAATATGGACCCTATGTTCAGTAACCATTGATGGCCTGAGAAAAAAAAATGTTAGGTGCCCAAAATAAAAATCAAGAAGAATTTAGACTTATACACCTTTGGTTTAGCCATGTTGCACTGCATATACGTGGAAAAAAAATGTGCCGTTTACGTTAGTGAGTCTGTATGTATTTATTGGCGTATTTCTCCCGTGTAAACGAGCTTATGTGTGTCCCTAATATAGGTGCAAGTGATATTAGCTTATTTCTGTGTCCCTGGTGGAAGTCGTTACTCCCGTCCGAGCATCCTTGCTCGGAAAGGTGAAGGGTTCTGCCCTGTTATGAGATTATAGGCCCCTGAAATCCACTGAGGCGCTTCTTTGCCATTTTTCGGGGGAGTTTGTAGCAAAGTAAGCCTGGGCCTACTTCCACCGTAGCGCGTGTCTGTAGGTTTGAGTGTGCCTGTATTCGAGGGCCTAATTGCGCTCTGCGCTACCCTAGTAGAGTTTACGGGGGTGTGTGTATTTTTGCCTGAGTGGTTTTGTGGGGTAGGTAATAACACCTTTCCTGTACCCCGTGTACCATGTGTGAGTGCGTGGTCACAATGTGCAGGCGTGTATCGTGCATCCTGAGGGACTGAATGTAACACCCTCTTATGCATTCGCACCTGGGGTACTAATGCCGGTGTTCGCCTTCGTTCTGGCAAACTTGCCCTTTGAACTGGCGGTATAGGCCGCTTAAATGCCTGTCTTTGCCCTGGCAATGTGGTGGCGTGTAGCCTGACCGCTTTCTGGCCTGTGGCCACGGCAGACTCCTGCCATTGTGTTTGCCTATCTGTGTGGGTGTATGTAGGCTTTATGTACTGTAGGGCGGGCTCTACGTCCTCAGCCCATGACGTGGTTACGTCCCGTTGTCTCCCTGTCATGCCATATGTATCTGAGGGTCCTGGCTTCAACTCCCTCTCGTTCGTCCGTTC
This sequence comes from Meconema thalassinum, assembly GCA_946902985.2. Taxonomy (NCBI): domain Eukaryota; kingdom Metazoa; phylum Arthropoda; class Insecta; order Orthoptera; family Tettigoniidae; genus Meconema; species Meconema thalassinum. The sequence goes on from OX336390.1 coordinate 880,331,553, forward strand.
AGAGGGGATTGACGTAGGGTCTGCTGCCCAGTTTGGCAAAATTGCCTTCCGAACCGGCGTTAAGGGATGCGTAGTGGTGTAAGCTTGTCCTCGCAGTGTATTGGAGTCTAACCTGGCCGTCTCCTGGACTGTGGCCATGGTGTCCTCCTTCCCATGTGTGGCAGTACATGGCGAGAGGGACATCCTCGCAAATTGCCGAGTTAGCGTATCTACGCTTATGTCCTCTCTCGGCTGGGCTGGTGGCCCCAGGGCCGGCGAGAATGAGCTAGTAAGGGCTCCGCCACTTCCCCTCGATACGTGCTGCCAGCCGGTTCAACACTGTGACGTCACAGGGTTGTTACTCGCGCCAACACTGCCATACATCCACTACTGCTTTGCATTAGCCGGCAGCATGTATTCAGTACTTAATGACCTCCATGATACCATTATACCCCTAATGGCACCTAGACGAGGTAAAATGAGCGAAATCACAACAAATCAGTTACAGATATGCTTACTTCTTGGATCTTACCCATTTGATAGCTTTTTTCATCTGTTTTCTCTCACTAAATTTGTTTCTATTAACTTCTCTAATTCTAATGTTCTGAGTCTTGCATACACGTTAATGGCTTCTTTACATACACTCGGGAATAGCGAATGCAGCCTATTTTTTAACACTTTCACTATTCCCGGTTGCCGATTAAACCCGAATAGAGGACCATGTATTGCTAAAAACACCTTTTCAAATTCTTTCACTAAACTAAACCACTGGTCACTTGGTTCAGTAAGGCAGCCGTATGATAGAGTTCGTATCCAAGATGGCTGCCCCCCTTCCAGATTTGGAGCGAATTTTGTAATTCTTCCAAGGCTTTGCGCACCATCTTCTCAAGGTTGTGGCTGATGGGAGAGGAAATTTCAATTTTTCCCTCCAGAAATCATAAGATTTTGGAGACAGAGCCCTTATCATCACACAACGAGATATGTCGTCACTTGTCCACCGTACTTGTTTGTTAGTTTCTATAGCCTTTATCTGCGTGGGAGTCATACTTTGCTTGGCCCACTTCGTTAGAACTGCTTTGTTTTTATGCTCCTTTACATCGCATATTTCACTTCGTAGACCTTTGACGGTGTTGTTAAACCGTTTGTAACAATTAGACTTTCTTAACTTACTGTCAACTAAAATTTTATTTTTCCGTTTTAGACATTTTAGCTGCGATTTCAAGCCCACTATTTCATTTTGTAATGATTCAATAACCCCGTATTTACGTTCACAGTCTGTACAACGGATTAAGCTCGGTGGTTCTTAATTTTTCTCAGTTTCACATTCTCTGGAATTGTCAATATCCTCAGTACAAATAGCCTGTTTTTTTAGGACTTAACTGTGCCAACCTTACTATAGCTGATGCTCTAACGGCTCTGTTTCTGCTCCTGTGTGCCCTAAGTACAGAGGTTTGGCTTAGTGTACTATCATTGGGCAGATTTTGAGAAGGGACTGCAGATTTATTTAGAACTCTTTTCAATGGAAGTCCTAAAAGGCGGTTTTTCATATCATCTTGATAATCAGTAGGCAAGAAATGCTTACTACAAGTACGTGCATTTTTTATGTTAATACTGCCTTTCCTGTGGCACTTGGTATCCCATTGCTTTGAAATATCACTATCATTTGGGAATCGGTGGTAAATGACGCCTACCTCACAGTCCTTGGTGTTGCGGTAGGTATTTCCAAAATTAAAAATAGCACAGCTCATGTTTCATTGCGATTCTAAAATACTAAATCGTTTACGTATATGATTAAAGCTCGAAAACTGTAACGAATTATTCGACAATAACCTGCTTAAGCACTGACGATGGACAACGCGCATGCACAACACACACAATGAACTTCTCTGTGACACTGAATCAAACAAACAACAGGTGATTCTATGGGAAATGCAAAGTGGGCAAGCTCGGCTTACAACCCTATGACGTCACACGGCCAACGTCCCCCTCCCCTCACCGGCAGCAGCGGCTTCAGCCTAACTTCAAACGAGTGGCTGAGCCCTTCTAGCTTTCGCCGGCCCTGGGTGGCCCTGCCATGTATTCGAAAATGGCCTTGTTGTTCTGGAGTTCGCGGTACTCGTCCCAAATTTGGGTGTACTGACCGTTGAGGCTCATGGCCTGCTCAGCGACTTTTGTGCCATTGGTCCCTATGCGTTGGTGTTCCATGATAAGTGTTTCCCATTGCTGGAACATGAACTCGTGTCGGCAGTGTAATTGCCAGTGTGCTTTAATGATCTGTGTACGGAGGGTGGGGATTTTCGCCCGAATCTTGCGATTCTTAGCGCTGCGGATTGGTCGGACAAGGGCTCTTATGATCCGCATGTACTGGGCGTGCAGGAGCTGCTGAAACCTTCTGAGGTAGTCCTGCCTAGTTTCAAAGACTCCGTGCCAGGCAATTAATTCCTGGTACTCCCCAATGCTCCTCAGCACAGCTAGGCGGTATAGAGGGGCCATGCTAAGTGAAGTGTATGCGTCTAAAGAAAAACTGTGCGTGTTTGTCAATGTATCCTGTGTTTCCCTGTTTCTTTCTGGGGCTGGGGGGTTGGTTTGCTAAGAATCTCCCCTGTGTATACAGTGCGAAGCAAAAAAAACTGCTTTCTGTCTGAGAGGAAAGAAAAAAAAATTCAGTCTCGCTTGGCTATATGCGGTACGGGCCGTTTTTACTACGAGGGCTCGTTGTTTGAGTCCTATTTTACTGTGCGTAGTACCCGGCCTCCACCATCTGTATTAGATCCCTTATTTGGGGGTGGTCGGATCTAAAACGGAAGAGTTATTGTGTTGATTTAGAAGGAAGTGCCTAAAAGGGGGTAGCTTCCCGTAGTCGGGCAAGCTGACCAGTGTAGAGTGTTGTTTAGTGTTAGGAACTAGGGGGCGTTCCTATAAAAGATGTAGGTGTACTTTAGGGGATGGAACTTAGTGTACAGGTCAACGCGCTGGTCGTCCAGTTGGCTGGTTAGATAATCGACTTGCACGCGTCAGCTATATGGCGCGTGCCGCTCCTAGCAGTCAGGCCGGTACGGGAATACACTGATGCTTGCACTAGCAAGTATCTGGCTACTGTAAGTCACGTCTAATAGTGACGGAGGATTCAGGATGGACTTTAGGTCGTGAAGAGGCGTGTAAAATAGTAATACAGGTGTGTTGTACTGACCAAGTGTTTATTGGTCAGTAATAATGGAGTTATGAGTCCCTTTTAAGGGATGTAGTGATGTTACAATGTGTACAAACTTGTCTATACAAATTGGGGGTAAGGTTACAAAGTTATAGGATTCTGAACACCTGCTGACTCACTCACCTGATGATACCAGCAATAGCCTCTGGCCGCCACACTGTAAGACTGATAATGGAGAGCCCCTGACCTCCTTAAGACTCCCTTTTATATTCTCCGGCGTTGCTTCGTCGACATTCTGATGGCATAGATGCCCTAGTTAATAGTGTGTCGCTGTTTGTAGTAGTGATGCAAGGATTGGGCCAGCTTTCCAGAATGGTAAGCTGTCCTTGCGGTGTTGATAGATGTTGGTCTGGACTTACAAGGGTTGCCAGTTAGGGGTGATTTAGATAGATGATGGGGGGATGGTCTCCAGGGGGTGCACACCCCTGGGGGGTTGTACACTATTCGCCAGAAGAATTTGACGAACAAGAAGAAGTATTAGCAGCGAACACCCAACTGAACGTGGACGGCAAAGTCAGCCAGGAAGTCAGACCTGAAGTTTCACGCAGCGGGACGGAACGAGAAGCAGACAGCTTGCCCACTGAAGGAAGCGAACAACAAGAGAACCAGTGCATGCTAGAATTTTACAAAGAAATGGTTGAAGTAGCGAGAGAGGTTGAGGCCATAAATACGACCCTCCGCTTAGAGAATGAACAGCTTAGGACTGAGCGCAGAGTGGAAAGGGGAACCAGACTGACCTACTCACAGCCAGATGAGGTGAAAGACCTCTAATGTAAACATAGACAGTCGGACAGTCAGCTGGTTACTTATATAAAGTCACTTGCAATTGACTTTTATAAGTTCTGCAAGGGGAATATGAACCCGAGGTGGTCATGCTGACTGGTCTCGAACGTGGATCTCGGAGATAAGCTGAGCTCTGAATGAAGGTTCCACCAGGGAACGAACCCGAGATCTGTTGAGGGTATTTCATTGTAAGAACCCCTAGAAGAAATTATATATTTAATTACTGGTGTGATATCAGTTGTTACTGACATTATTTAGTGAAATAATGCAGGAAAATAGTGGAAGATAGCATTATCTGGACTACATGAAGTAGGCTATGCTGGATTGGAAACACAGGAGTTTCAAAGAATTGTGGGAGGAGGCCCGTGGCGCCACGTCAATCTTGCTGACCCAGATAAGTCGTCTGCAAGGGGTCGGGAGGTTAAATAATGACCAGGTTCTTCCCCGTTTGAGAATAGAATTGAGAATGGAACGGGAAGATCCCAAGGAAAATCATTGATTACTCATGATTGGAGCAATGCAATGACATGAGAGTTGCGCACAGGTGAATCTTTAGCCAGGAGGCTAATTTTAGAGCCATAAAACGGCGAAATCAAGGCATGTTTAATGCAGTGCGTAATGTTACAGGACTATGGGTGTTCGCGGTTGGACTTGAGGATGTTGCCAGCGATTCCCAGTGAAGAAGCGTCCCCACGGCATGGATAAGATAATTAATATAAATTAAGTGGCCGATCGATCCTCGAACACACATACATTTTTGTGACCAGCGAAGAAAAAGGAACAATATGGATATTATTCCATGTTCAGAATCACCCTAGGAGAGGAGCTGATTTATCGCGGGAATTCTTGCCCTACTTTTTGTGTGAAACAGATATAAGAGGGTGGACCCAGTCGAAGCGTACAGTTGAAACATACAGTTTTACAGTTCTTGGCAGTTTTGGACCCAGTCGGAGGGAGAGTTGTTTTGAAGCAGTCGCAGTTGAAAAGGACACGGAGCGCCCAGGCGCACACAAAGACTTCAACATTTACTGGTAATCAGCATGTTAACTGTGCATTGTAACACACCTGTGAGAATATATTCATGCATGGTCATGAACCAAGAATGAAGTCGGTAATCAACAAACTTGATTATGCGAAATGCATATCACCGAAGTTAAGAGAGGAGGCTCGGACTTCAATGTGGGAAGCCGTGCAGTAAGACTGTTATATAATGTTTATTAAGTGCCGTGTGATATACTAGGCAGGACTGTGAATAGTAATAATTCATGTAAATATAATGTACAATGTTGAGCGCAGTATAGCGATTGGTTATACATATCTGGAGTATACCAGTAAGTAGCGTTCATGACGAGATATAAGCATATCACTGCAATAGTAGGAAGGTTATCAAGAGATGATCGAGAGACTGTTGGTGAATCCGTGAGCAGATGATCGGGAGATTCAATCAGGAAGGGGTAGGACCGAAGAAAGGGCCGTCCGCACCTGCACTTTCGATACATGCTAGGGAATGTCAACCAATTAGGAATATAAAGTGTAACGTGTGTTTGTGCAGCGATGTTATGTAAAATATCTCTTAAATTAATAATATAACCAGTGTTATATAGTGTCATGTGTTTTGGAAGCATTAGCTTCATTATAAAAATGGAAAAGTGTCGTGTGTTTATGAATCAGATGTCATATAATATGTGTGTATGCAAGATGGCAATGTGTCACTAAGTAAGCCGATGGCAGGTGACACTGGAATATGGTGGTTGGAGCCACCTGGATAAAGCCGACGTAAGTACCCCAAAAATCATGTTACTATAGAAGGATAGTCACTGCATGTAATGTGATTTCGGAAGTATAAAATATGCCAGTAAGAATCAATATTAGGAGGCATATCCTCATATGTTTATTGTTTGATTTCAGTAAAGTTAAGATGTTGAATACATCAGAGAGTGGATTAATCGTTACCACTATTAATGCTACTAATAAATAATGGCAATTCAGTTATGTGAAACTTAACGTGACGAACGCGAATGTTCGATCATTGAAGCAGTTACGTTGTGTCGGAAGGATAATTTATGTCAGTAATAATAATAATAATAATTATAATAATGATAAACGGTATAATTGAATACATCATGGTGAATGGTTTTAAGCAAGAAGTATTTACGCTAATTGGATTATTTATCTAGCCAAGCAGTAGATTACATTAAGGGAAGAGAAAAGAGTTAATATTAAATAGATTGTATTAATGGGAATATAATTATGCACGGGAATGTTGGAGCTTGACAGTGAATTGAATTTGTGGCTTGATTAAGCTTGTAGAGTACAGTTAGAGTTCTCTTTATTATAAGGCGAGATCGTGGACAGGTAAGGGGCCAGGTGATCTAATCAACGTGTGAAATCTCGTACAGCATGAGCGTACAGAGATATTAATTTATGCCGGAGCATATTTAGTGTGTACCCTATCTCCGATGTTAGATATGAAATGTTCCGCGTTCGAATCCTGGGGTAAGCGCGGGGAGAACATTGGACACCTCGACGCTATACCTGATTCCCCGAGAACTTAATGTTGAGTGATTCGGCTCGTTGAAGCGAATCATTGGCGGCAGCTCTTGATCGACCGTAATATTTTATTTGAGATACCGGCTAACCACTAGACCTGTGTTCTATGAATCTCGTGCCTTCATATTGTGATACGGACCGGTTGAGGCCGTTATTAATGTCCTAAGGATAGGATTAAATATTCAAGCTCACCCAGAACCATTGCATAATATTCAGTTCAGATCATATGGGATCACGTGGATCATTGTGACCACAATGTTATATTCAAAGTTGTAACACTGCTTGGGAGGTAAAAGTCCAGGAAACGGGAAGACAAGGGGCGGTTTACAGCCGTGAACGACCCTACCCTGTCCATTGTATGCAGGCAGTCCAAGGGGCTGGGGTTGCTAAACTAATTGTGAAGGTTCGCGTTCTTGAGCGGACAGATTTAAGACCTTGCTTGTAATGAAAGGAAGAATTGTTATAATGTGTAATGAATCTGTGTGGTTTAAAAACACATTGCTAATCATAGATTTCCCTGATGATATAAAAATTTAGCAATCTAACGAATGGTTGGATGTTGTATTTGTTACTGTCACTGACACCTAGTTAATGAAGTTGGTTACTCGTTGCCACAGGCTACGCTCGTAAGGGTAGCGTAATAGTATACTATCCGACACAACGATAACAGAAGTTATTTAGTGAAATCACAATGACATGCAGTGTAACTATAAAAAGAGGGGAGTGGAGGGGTAGACTTACGTAAGTGTGGTGTTGCAAGTAGATCGTAGTGCAAACCATGAGTTGGCTAATGCCTGAAAGTATTTGGTGGGAGAGAGATGTAACACAAACAGTACACATGATGTAAATTCAGATGTATTGTAGGATACAAGTAACTTTGTGAATATAAAGAAGTCACATTAGGTGACATGAATGTAATAGTTCAGTTTTGTGAAACATTACATGTGCATCAGTGCACTTGAGTAAAGTTTAAAGTCCACATAATGGTAAAAGATTGAATAGTGATATGGATTTAATTTGTTCAACTATGTGAATAATTAATGGATTGTGGGAGTAACTTTGTTTGTTTGTGTATTGTTTATGGGATTTGTGTTCTCATTATATGTTTGAAGCCATGGGTTTTACTGAATTAAAGTCTTTAGAGTAGAGTTGTGCCTTATCATTGTAGAGTTGATACCTTTTAGCCTCAAATCCAAAATATGCAACTGCTCAATGGGAGAACGGTACACGCCTGAGTCCTGATGCTAGCTGGAGGCAGAAGCATATTTTCCATCGAGATTACTCACATGGGTACAGTAAGTTGGATTTACTAATTCAGAAACATTCGTAGGAGCGTGCAAAACAACTCACTAAAGTATCATAGCAATCAAATGAATGGTATATGAACGAATACGGGACTTTGTTGAAACGATTCGCGCGCCATCACCCATTTGTTGAATCTACTCGTACACTACCTATTGTAATATGGATTTACTAAGTCATAAACCTTTGCAGGAGTATGCACAACAACTCATAAAAGTATCACCGCAATCGGATGGATGGTTTATGAACGCATACGGGATTGGTTGGTTGGTTGGTTCCTCAGTTTAGGGGCTGCGATAACGCGGTCATGTAGCCCCGTTTACTTTGGGTGTGTGTAGAATCTGTCTGATAACCGGTGTTAATTGTGATGACTGTATTAGCGTGTGTATCGGCTTTTTAATTCAAGTAAGGACTGCAACTTTGAATTTTTCAAATAGATCCTGCTTTTGCCGCCAAACAGCACCGTCAATGACTACTAGGCCTAGTTCAGATCTTAGCTACTAGACGCACCGCAGTCGGCTCTTGGCAACGAACGTGCAAACCTAAGAGCGTTGTTTACATTCCTAACCTATACAATTTAGCTTCAAACAGGTATAATTAGTGGAAGGTTCTTTAACATGCCATAAATCTATGACATGGGACCGCCGGCTTAACTTCCCCTCCAAAGGAAGGCATACAGGGGGATTTTTAACGCTGTTACAAAATCCGACGGCTTCGGCCGGGTTTGAACCTGCTATCTTGGGCATAGAAGCTCAGCATGCTACCAACTACGCCACCGAAGCCACGCATACGGGATTGTTTTTAACAATTCGCGCGCCGTAACTCATTTGTTGCATCTACTCGTGCGCTACCTATTGTAAAGTTAGAAACCTTTGCGAAGGTGGGAACAACAATTCACCAAAATTCATCGCAATATAATGAATGGTATATGAACGTATGTGGGATTTTGTTGAAACGAATCGCGTGCCAACACTCATTTTTTGAAACAGCTCGCACGCTATCTATTGTAAATTGGATTTACTATGCCTATAACATCTCGGGAGTGTGCACAACAACTCATCAAAGTTTCATCTCAATTGGATGGATGGTATATGAACGCATATGGGACTTTGTTGAAACGAATCGCGCGCCAACACTGATTTGTAAAAACTACTCGCGCGCTATCTATTGAAAATTGGATTTACTATGCCTATAACCATCCCTGGATTGTGCACAACAACTCACCGAAATTTGATCGTAATTGGATAAATGGTGTATGAACGCATAAAAGACGAACAAACAAATTCATTATTTGTGCCAAAGGGCCTAAATAAAGGGAATGGAGAGGGCTGTCCGAAATTTCAAGTAGATAGTTTTACTCCTCTTGTTCCAAATGATAAGTGTCTACTCGTGCGCTATAACTGTGAAATGCGAGATTGTTTTGAAATGATTCGCGCTCCAATACCCATTTGTTCACACTACTCGCTCGCAATCTATTTTAAATTGGAATTACTATACCTACAACCATACCGGGAGTGGGCACAACAACTCACCAAAGTTTCATCACTATCGGATGGATGGTATATGCACGCAAGTGGAACTTTGTTGAAACGAATCGCGCACCGACGAACGCATAAAAGAAGAACAAACAAACGAAACGAATCACGTGCCAACACTCATTTGTTAAAACTACTCGCGCACTATCGATTGTAAATTGGATTTGCTTATCGAACGAAACTAGTCATCCATTAAGTCCCTCATTTGTGTGAGTAGTGTTTTATTAAATGAATAAATAATGTATCTATTTTATTTCAGGCACTAGGAAATTAATTGTAATTCCCCGCGCTATCTGATTGTTGACCGACTGAAAAACATCTAAACCTCAAAAGACTACACTTGGTGTTACAAAATTACTTGCTTTTCTATATGTAGTTTGGAATTGTAACGTGAAGACCAATATTATATTTTATTTATTATTATTATTGCTTTAAGCCCACTACGGAGCGCTTATGACTAGTTCTTCGATGTTCCTTTCCGTTCCCAATTTCTCTTGAACCCTGCTGATAATTTCTCCTTTCTCTCCTGCGAAAGGGGCTTCCGACATTTAGGGACTCTAGGTAGTGGGGTCCAAGATTCTACCATGGCACAAAATTTAGAACGATCTTCTACTTCAAGGTCAGCAATTCCAGCCGAATCCAAGTCCTTTAGTACTTCATTTAGCCACAGGCTTGGAGTCTTGAAGCTTTTAACCAAGGAGAAGATCTTCTTGGTAAGCCTGTTGCTGTTCATTCGTTGTAGGTGCCCGTAGAACTTGAACCTGCTACGTCGCATACTGGAATTGGTATAATAATATATTTTATTTGCATTTAATAACATTGTAAGGATATGCATTATATTATTTTATTCCTTTAATTACAATTTATCACATAATTTTTCATATCAATCATTCATCATTAGACTTAAGTATATAATTAGTTTTTTAATTCTTAATTGGGCTGAGGGAGACCTCAATGTCAGGTCGAAGCATGTACTATAATATAATTATAATAGACTAGCGAACTCGTGCGAGAAATCTCGCACTTTCCCCAATAGGTTTTGCAAATCGAACACTTCTCACAAAAATTGATATTTAAGAGATTAGAATGCAATTTGTCACTGATAATGTAATTTGTGTGCTGAGAGTGCTGTGACACTCACCGGTTATTCGATATTTATGAAATTATACGTTTTGAGTACTCATTCCTTCGATTTACAGTTTCTGAAATCCATGCAAATTGATAATGATAATGCTGAAATGACATGGAACGGGCGTCACAGCGACCAAAATGTGAAGTGGACAGAAATTATGGAGGGTATTTTCATACATCAACAGTATCTGCAAACCGCACACTCCGTACATGTTTTTAAAAGTCTTTTTTAAGGAAATTATTGATATTTATGGAATTAGAGTGCAATTCGTCACTGCTAATGCCTATTCTCTTTCATTTGAATGCTCATTTTCACGATCGGTCGCTAGTGGGTGCCGCAGGAGGAATCTATACTACTGAAATAATATATATGAATGAAAATCCACAGCCTGCTTCCAGTCTCCGACCGGGTCAGGAATGGAATGAATGAAGCCCCCATCTAGCGGCGAGGATATGAACGGTGCCGGCTGCCGAGGCCTGACGCACTCCTCTGGAGCAATGATTAAATGAATGACAGATGAAATGAAATGATAGTGGAGAGTGTTGCTGGAATGAAATTTTGACAGGGAAAACCGGAGTACCCGGAGAAAAACCTGTCTGCCTCCGTTTTGTCCAGCACAGATCTCACATGGAGTGACTGGGATTTGAACCACGGACCCAGCGGTGAGAGGCCGGCGTGCTGCCGCCTAAGCCATGGAGGCTTTGAAATAAAATATATGATATCTTTTAATTCAAGGGTTGATTGGCGTATATTTTAAACTTTAGAAGCGGCTTCGGTGGCGTAGTTGTTAGCTTGCTGAACTACTGTGCCCAAGATCGCGGGTTCAAACCCGGCCGAAGTCGTCGGTTTTTATAAGAGCGTTAAAAATCCTTCAGTATGCCTTCCTTCGGAGGGGAAGTAAAGCCGGCGATCCCATGTCATAGATTTATGGCATATAAAAGATCCTTCCACAGACTAAACTTGTGTGGAGCTAAATTTCTAGGTTAGATTTCGTTGGAACTCTCCGTCAAAGTTCCTACCTTCACCACTAGGTATCATTGACATCTGGTGGCGAAAGTTAGAACTACTTGAAATTGAACGGAACGTGTAGCTAACCCTCTGGGTGTCCACTGGAAGCAGCTACAGACTCTGGCGAGCCGAACATGTCTTCGGATACTCCCGGCACTAAAAGCCATACGAAAAATAAATAAATAAATAAATAAATAAATAAATTAATTAATTAATTAATTAATTAACCATTAGAGTAGCTTCTTCGGTACAGATGTCTCTCCAGACAGTTCAAAATTCGTTTGTATAAAACTCTGATCCAACCCGTTGTAGCCTACTCTATGGATGTGAGACATGGAGTATCCGAAAACAGGACTTTCATTAACTACTCTTATTTGAGAGAAAAGATCTTCGGACCGGTGAGGGATGTACACACGGGTGAATGGATGATTAGACACAATCATGAAGTAGAAGACCTGTACCATGATGCCAACATAGCTGGCACCATCAAAACCAGAAGACTGCAGTGGGCAGGACATGTGGCCCGGACGGAAGACCACCGATGGCCACGGAAGCTACTGAATTTCATCCTCACAGGAAGGAGACCACCAGGGAGACCAAGGAAGAGGTAGAGTGATGGACTCCATGAAGATCTGCAACAGGCAGCGATACGTGTGGACAGTTGGCGGATGGCAGCCAGGGCCAGCGAAAGATTCTCGCCGGCCCTGGATGGCAGCTATGGATAGGAGACGATGGAGAAGGAAACTTGTAGCAGCGCGCGGTCCACTGCGCCTGATCGCGTAGAAGGAGAAGGAGAAGAAGAAGAAGAAGAAGAAGAAGAAGAAGAAGAAGAAGAAGAAACTATAGAATCTTACACAATCCACATTTGTGCCTCATTTCTCAAGACTACTATAGAACGGATTTTTGTAAAATTTATATTACTAATTAAGAGATCTTTGTTAGGTCCACTGATTGTCAAAGGAATTCGTACCTTTATTTTTAAGCTACATTTCCTGTTGTATTATTTTCAGTGGTCGAAAGGCTTTGCAAAAAAATGTTTATAAACTTGATTACATAAGACCTACTGCAGAAATCATCATGATAGAGCATCCACGGCTCCAATGCAACTATTTTTATAATCTGAGCAAAATTCATTCAAATATCTCTCACAATTTATGAGAAAAAGGGAACTTCATCCACTACTTCGCTTAGAGCTAATTATTATTATTATTATTATTATTATTATTATTATTGTTAATAATAATAATAATAATAATAATTGGAGCCAAATTAAGACAATACAGCACGGTTGTCAAACCTGAAGCATTATATGCTTCGGAGATTTTGACAATGAACTAGTCGACCAGTTAGTCAAAAGAGAACGCAGGGTATTGAGAAAAATTTTAGGCAACAGATGGGTTGACGGGCCCATACGTTTGAAGTCAAACGAAGAGTCATATAGAAAGATAGAACCAGTCACGTCAACAATAAAAAGGAAAAGGTTGTTGTTCTATGGACACATTTTCAGAATGTCCAACGATCGTACAGAAAATTTGGAATTTCGTGAAACCAAAGAGGAAAAAATTGGCATGGTTTGAAGAATGTAACAAAGACCTTCTAGAAATTGGTATTCCGGACTGCAAAATTTTGAACAGGTGTGAATTCAGACACCTAATCAAAAATTACCAGGGATTTAAGGTAGGGGCAGAACCCAAAAGACGCAGGGGACCTCTTTCAGAAGATCGGAAGAAGGCTCAAGAGATACTGGCAGGACATCAAAGCTGGCAGACGATCTAGAACGAAACATTGATTTTGATTGTTACTCCATAGTCCATAGTGGCTCAATTCGAATGTAAAAAATATATAATAATAAAAATATGAGTTGGAATTCGATAGCCAACACTTATCTAACAGGGCCACATCGCCCGATAGTTAATATTGAAAATCAAGGTATACAAGCACTGTAGTCACCCCAAATATAGCATATGGTTTTCCGAGTTTCCAACTCTTCTCACTGTATCTACATCTGCTCTACGTAAAGAAAATTTCTCCTTCCTCTGAAGAATGCTTGTAAATAAGAACGTCTTGGGGCAAGTACAGTTGATATCTTGGGCTATCTCGCGCGCCTTATTAATATGTGAAGGCAGTGAAGTGAAGCGAAGAGGAGAGGACTCGTGGGGGCAATAGCTACCTCCTAATGGCCGACACTTGTTACAACTCACTGCCTTGAAATATGAATGGCGCACTTTTCTAGCCTCTAGATACCCTGGCATACAAATGTCCTGCCGTGCCTTTGTAATTGGCTGTGTGAAAAGTGTTGTGTTAGGAAGTACAGCTCGAGAAAACATCTTAAAAGGGAATTCTAAACAAGCTCTCGGTTTACTTTGTGCCAAGTTCACACGCTATAATTCCTAATCATGTTGTCTGATCGAATTGGAGAGGCCTCTTTAATGCATTAAATAAAACTTTCAGTGCTTGTGAGATCTAAAGCTCATGGTTCAAGATCCCAGCAGAGGCAGTTCTCACAAAACACTTAAGGGGCTTATACAATAAGATACTTTCAGAAATAGTCTTGTTTCTTTTTAAGGTTAACCTAGTAGAACACATCTTCCTCTGTTTCTGTATCAATATTCAAGCAGTACGAAGGCACGCTCAGAGAAGGTCTGTTGAACTTTAGAAGTTGTGTTCTTGAAATTTGTATTTTCAGCGCAAAGTACAAACTATTTCATAACCGAATTAGATGATTCACATAAAATTGTCTAAATTCATTCGATGTATATATTTACTAGGATGACTTCAGTGGTCGGATTTAATGAAAAACTGAAGAGGTTACAAGCTAGAAGGGAAACAATATTTTACATCAAATAATATAAATACTGTTCTTCTTCTTCTTCTTCTACCTTATCCGATACGGACGTTGGCTACCACCATGGCTAACACCTTCTTATCCTGTGCAATCCTGAAGAGTTCCGTGGAAGACAGCCCAAACCACGTTTTTAAATTATCCATCCAAGTTATTCGTCTCCTTCCTGGTCCACGCCGTCCTTCAATTTTACCCTGAAGTATAACTTGGAGCAGACGGTATTTTGGATTCCTCATCATGTGTCCCAAGTATTCCAATTTCCTCTTCTTAATTGTGTTTAACAGCTCAGGTTGGCTGCTCACACGCTGAAGAACCTCGGCATTACTCACATGTTCTGTCCACGAAATTTTAAGAATCCGCCGGTATATCCACATTTCAAAAGCTCGAATCTTCTTTTCTGTAGCTACGGACAAGGCCCAAGCTTCAACACCATAAAGAAGGGTGGAGACAACATAACACTTCACAATTCTTTTCTTAAGCGTCATACTGATATCTCGACAGCATAGTAGTTGTTTCATTGTCATAAAGATGGATCTAGCCTTCTCTATACGGCATCTTATTTCAACCGAAGGATCCCAATTCTCATTAATATTCTGTCCTAAATAAACCAAACTCTTGACTCGCTCAATCTGATGTCCATCGACTAAAAGGACTTGTGACAATGCTGGTTTTCGCGATATTATCATATATTTTGTTTTCTTAATGTTGAGGTCAAGGCCATATTGTTTACTCTTTTGATACACCATAGTAACAATCTCTTTAAGTCCTTCGAAACTATTTGCAATCAATACAGTATCATCTGCGTACCGTATATTATTAATATAATTACCATTGACCTTAATACCTTGTTGAATGCCATCAAGTGCCTCGGAGAAAATCTGTTCTGCATAGATATTATAAAGAAGTGGTGAAAGAATGCATCCTTGTCTCACACCACGCATTATTTCCACTGATCTCGATATATGTCCATCAATTCTGATACTAGCCTTTTGACCCCAGTATAAAATTAATGATGATCCGAATGTCTTTCTCATCTATTCCTGAATTCTTGAGTGCATTATACAACAGCTTATCATGCTGACAACGGTCAAAGGCTTTTGCATAGTCCAGAAAACATGCATATACATCCTGATTCACCTCACGGCATCTCTGGAAAAGAACTTGAAGCGCAAATAATGCCTCACGAGTTCCTAGACCGTTGCGGAACCCAAACTGCGTGTCACTGATATTCATCTCGCATTTCCTGTATATGCAAGCCTCCGTGGCTTAGGCGGCAGCACGCCGGCCTCTCACCGCTGGGTCCGTGGTTCAAATCCCGGTCACTCCATGTGAGATCTGTGCTGGACAAAACGGAGGCAGACAGGTTTTTCTCCGGGTACTCCGGTTTTCCCTGTCAAAATTTCATTCCAGCAACACTCTCCACTATCATTTCATTTCATCTGTCATTCATTTAATCATTGCCCCAGAGGAGTGCGTCAGGCCTCGGCAGCCGGCACAGTTCATATCCTCGCCGCTAGATGGGGGCTTCATTCATTCCATTCCTGACCCGGTCGGAGACTGGAAGCAGGCTGTGGATTTTCATTTCCTGTATATGCGATTATGGATAACTTTGAGAAATATCTTGAGCACATGACTCATAAGACTGATTGTCCTGAAGTCACTACATGACTTAGCCATCGGTTTCTTCGGAAGAGCAATAAATGTAGACAAGAGCCAGTCTTCTGGTAATATGCCCGTGTCGTATATCTTGTTATATAAATTAGTGAGCGTCACAATGCTATCATCATCCAAGATCTTCGATAATTCCACTGGAATGTCATCTTGACCAGGAGCCTTACCATTTTTCGCTATCCTAATCGCATATTTCACTTCATCCATGGTGATCATGGGTCCAACAACTGAAGGAATTTCGGGTCGGGAAGGACGATGATCATCATTAAAAAGCTCTTGTATATATTTCTCCCAAACCTGTAATTATTCTTCAACTTCAATACTGATACTACGTATAAATACACTGCAAAAAGCAAAAAATAGTCAAAAGTGTTCAAAGTTTTCGTATTGCTCTTAAATGATTATTGGTACTAAGATACTCAAGAATGCTATAAATCAATATTCTCACAAATATTAATTTGACTGTGTAAAGATACACTGCATAGCCAAAACAAGAAGAGAAGTATTCAAACATTTTTGTGAGGTAAAACCATTGAGATCTCATCCTTCTGCCATGTAAAGGACTTATCCCTACTGCAAAATTAATTTATCTACTGTTTATCTGCATACTAAAATACACTATCAAGTAATATTTGTAACATAAATGTTAACATTATAAAATTCTGAGGCCGTGGCCCAAAGTTGAATACGTCAGTAAATTGGTTAACATCATGCTCGTTCTTCCTCTATAATAAAATCTCTGATTTCATGAAATGTGAAAACATATCCCATTTCTGGAATATGCTTAGGAATATCGAGTTTTTTGAAAACTAAGGCAACAACATTTTGAGTAACAACGATTCGCATCAAACAAAATCCTGTTTCTTTTCGCAATATTCATAACGCCCAATCAGTAAGTAGGCTACATAATAGTACAAGAAAGGAAATGTTCAAATAGTTGCAGAGATATTGAATACAGTATATTGTGAAAGAATATGCTCCCTAATGTATGAAACCCCTCAAATCTCGGTACCAGTCAAACTTGTGATAGCCAACTCCAATTTTATTGTCTGCATATTACAGTTAAAGTTAACGACTGAAGTTAAATTTAGACAAAACTAACTGATTTAAGTTAAACTTTTAACTTGCAGGAAATTAACTGATGAACGTTAAATTTAAATATACTTAAGTGTTTATAGTGAAAAGTTTAACTCTTTGATAACAATTAACTGATGAACGTTAAATTTAAATAAACCTAAGTGATTATAGTGAAAAGTTTAACTTGTTCATAATAATTAACTGATGAACGTTAAATTTAAATATACGTAAGTGATTATAGTCAAAAGTGTAACTTGTAGATAATAATTAACTGATGAACGTTAAATTTAAATAAACCTAAGTGACAAACGATAAATTCAAACAAAGCTAACTGATTTACGTCAAAAGTTTAACTTGTTGACAATTAACTGATGAAATTTAAACTTAAGTAAACCTAACTGGTTTAAGTTCAATTCAAACAAACAAAAAAACTTCAACACGTAGAGAAATTAATGTTAAAGAAAACTAACTGATTAAAGCAAGGAACGATTACAAAAAATTATTGTAAGAGTATATCCCTGAAAGAAAATTTCTCAAATGAACATTTGCAGAACATAAAGATAAAATACTAGGAAATCACAGTTATATTACCACTACAGAACATTGAAATAAATACATTTAAATATAGTCTCACAAACACTAAAGCTAACACACAGCTTTCAGACAACCGCCAAATAAGCAACGATGATTTCAATCGTTCACAATTTTTATAACCTACAAATACATGAGAATGTTAACCATACTTTCATTAGGGAAAATATGTAATCATTCATCCCACATCCTGCACCAATATCACGCTTGCTTTATGAGCCGTCGACTATTCATTACCGTAATTTTTAAGCAAATTAAAAAGAAAAGAGATGAAAATTCACTTACGAAAATGTGTTTCCTCTAGCTTCCAGGAATATAATTTATACAGATTTGTCTTGATTTTCAGATCTATTATACCCATTTTAATGACAGGTGTAGGCCTACACGCATTTTAGCAGTTGTCACTTGTTCAGTATTTCAACAAGGATACTATTTGGGACTGGGGGTCTATTTGGAAATAGCGTGGACAGTTTGGCGTTGACAAATTTCTGATTCCTACTATGGCAACAAGTGCACTCAGTTCCCACTCGTTAATAATAATAATAATAATAATAATAATAATAATAATAATAATAATAATAATAATAATAATAATAATAATATCATATGGCCTCGGTTGCCGGGTCCAAGCTTTGTTATTTAACGCCCGGAGGGCAGCATGCATGCCGAATTTTATTGTTCCTTGGAGCGCTATGAATGTCAAGGCGGTTAGATATCTAAGCTCCTTAACACTATAGCACTGTTTAGTAGAGAAAGGAGGGACTTTCGTGTTGGAGGAAAATCCCGAGTTTAATTGTGCCATTGAACACGGCCTACTGAATTCAAATGAGTTCTTTAACATGCCAACAACGTACGACATGCGTGTCGTGATTTTTGTCGCCTTTCAGAAAAATCCCTTACCACGGCCAGGAGCGAACCTGCAAGCTTGGGTGTTTATAGACCGCCACGTATAACACTCACCCACCGTGGCAAGCTATTCGACTCATGGAAGCGTGCGCAATCACCGTACACAAGTCGAAGGTGGTACTTTTTAATACAAATAGACGAATAATCACATATCTATGATTCTATGTTTTGGTTGTGAAACACCTTAGCTTTATCGGTTTTGTTTTCATTCGAAGCTCAAGATCTTTTCCAATGTCTTACTTCTCATACTCAGAAGATAGAATGATATCCTGATAGCCAGTAGATGACAGCACTGACCTGGGTGTATTCTTTAGCCATTTGGTCATGCCCATCCCAACTTAAAGTGACATTTTCTCACATTATTTTTGTTTCCTGTCGTTACAAGGGCAAATGATATGTCCACTTTTAATTAAGACGATAGTTTCCACGAAGCAAAGAGGATATAAAAAGTAGATTAGCTCAGGCAAGGAAAGCATTTCTACAAAAAAGGAATCTGTTGACATCGAATATAGATTTAGGTATTAGGAAGTCATTTTTGAAAGCCTTTGTCTGGAGCGTGGCGTTCTATGGAAGTGAAACTTGGACTATTGGTGCAGCAGAAAAGAGGAGAATTGAAGCGTTTGAAATGTGGTGTTACAGGAGAATGATGAAGATCAGATGGGTAGATAGGGTTACAAACGAAGAGGTATTAAGACTAGTGGGAGAGGAGAGAAGTTTCTGGCGACTGCCAATGAAGAGAAGAGATAGGTTAGTAGGACACATACTAAGACACCCAAGAATAGCAAGCTTACTTATGGAAGGAAGGGTCGAGGACAAGAACTGTAGGGGCAGACCAAGGTTAGAATATGTTAAACAGATTGCCTCGGATGTAGGGTGTGGTAGATATGTAGAGATGAAACGATTAGATCAGGACAGGGAGGCATGGAGGTCTGCATCAAACCAGTCAAAAGACTGAAGACTCAAACTACAACAACAACAGCTTCCACCAAAAGCTATAACATGGATAAATAATTCAGCTATGTTGAATTGAACACTTATATAGCAACTAAGGGTCTGGTCCCCAACAGTTAAGATTATTCCCTATGAGAATGAAGTAGATTATAAAAAAAATACATCATTATGTCTGCCGGTATCAAAGCTATAAATATATTCTGCTGTACAACGCTCAGAACATACTGCATTTGACAGCAACAACGTTCCCTTTAGGTTTGTAATCTATGATAAAGATCTCACAGAAAGTTTTAAAATGTATTTTTGCCAGACACCAAATATCTTATGATCTTAGAATCTGTGATAAAAATTTCAAGATGTGTGATTACTGAGATGAAATTTAATTACTAGTGTTGATGAATATAAATGAGTTAGAAGTTATAAGTTACAGAAAACTTTGTAAATAATTTCTAATTCAGAGCAAAAATTAAACCTATAGGTTTAAACCAGTTTAACCAGACGGGCTAGAAAAGTTGCGGTTTTGAAAATACCGTGAAACAAATACTATAACTGCCTTAAAGGTAAGAAACAGAATATGTCATGGTCCCTTGTAGACATTCTCATCTAGGGAACCAGAGGGCTGTACCAGCAAGATCTTCCCGCACTGCATTACGCGAGAAGTTTAATGTTTAATTACGTTTAGCATGACATATTTCACTCGCTGCCGCTCTGCTAGTTAATTCCCCAGTCCGGAAACGTCATAACTTTCGCTTGGGTGTTTACTGCGTAGGAAGCAGGAATTGAACATTAGGTGACGTACAGTGAGATACACAAAGCATCCTGTAAACCATCCACTCCGTATACAATGTATATTCTCTTCTTTACACCAATAGAGCTGCGTCTTTGTTCTTTCATTTCCTCATTAGTGTCACTTTATTTGCATATTTATTTTTGTTTATTGGTGTATGATACTGTATTTGATTGTTTAGGCGTCAATATATATGCTTATGATCGTTTGTTTGTTTGCTGATTAGTTTGTTTGTGTATGTGTGCACATATTTGTTGTTTTATTTGTTCCTCTTAAATATTATTCACCTATCAATACAATTCATGAAACATATAAGGTGCGTTCAAAAAGTAACGAGCCGGAGGCATAATTACAGAAACCAGTATGTTAGAAGTATTGGCCCTGGCTGTTGAGGCACTTGTCCCACTGTGACACGAGGCGGTGAGTGGCTGTCTCATAAAATTCCCTGGGTTGCGATGTGAACCAGTTCCGCACGTACAGCTGGACGTCGGCGTCCAAGGTGAATCGTTGGCCCCGCAGAGCCCTTTTCAGGGGACCAAACATGGCATAATCACAGGGAGAGAGGTCTGGACTGTATGTAGGGTAGCCGAGAACCTCCCATTTCAATTTCTGCTGGAATGCCGCGACTGTGTTGACCGTATGAGGTCGTGCATTGTCATGGAGCGACCACGGCGGCTATGGCGTTCACTGTCACTCGGCGGTCCTGGGTAATGAGTGTATCAACCAGCTGGATGGTGTCATCGGTAATGCAGGGGGGTGCCCCGACCGGGCATCATCGGCTAACGACACCCATCCTTTCCTGAAGCGCTTATGCCACGCCTTGACCCTTGCAAGGGACACGCAGTGTTCGCCGTACACTTGTGACATTCGGCGATGAATGTCCGTTCCCCCTACTCCTTCCACTCTCAGAAAACGAACAACACCTCTTTGCTCTTCGGTTGACGCCTCCATGTCACTGTTTGCAATGCGACTGGCAGCGTTGCACGATTGATGCATGCTGCTGCTCGCTTTGTATCGTCACGTGACGTGCACGCGTGCCCTCTAGCGACGGGCTGTGACCTTCCATGCTCTGGTCGGAACCACACCTCGTTACACACGCCACGATTGGCCGTTGTAGTCACCGGTTTGCGCATTCCAGCCTCCGGCTCGTTACTTTTTGAACGTTCCTTATATATTGAATTAATGTACATGTTTCGACCCTTCGATGGAGTTTTCTTCAGCTTATATCTAAGGCAAAATCTGTTCTAATTAAAACTTAGTGTAAAATTATTCTTAAAAATATATTTAGGTTCAAGTAAATCGCAAAGGGAAAATGGAAAACCTCTCCACATTAGAAAGAGTAAAAGCAGTATACATTAAGAAAGCAATTGGGGTTCCAAAGAGAACAAGATCCAGATTAGTTGATCTCCTGGCACGAGAATCCTTCCTCATAGAAGATCTTAGGACACAAATACATCTACCCAAGACAAATGCATCAGAGAACCTATTGACAACACTCATCCAAAAGCGAGAAGACGTATATCCGGAGATTTTTGCATCTGGCGCCATGATAGATCGATCATGGACGGAAGCAAACTTTGAAATGCGTCACGTCTATACAAGAATGGCAGTACACGGCTTCCATCACATCATTTGTCACAACAAGACGCATCATGAGCCTTTAATTACATCCAAGTGTCAACTGTGTGGACATACATGCGATCACTATGACCACTTAGATATCTGTGCAAAAAGAACAAGGACAATCAGTGGTTATGCGAATCAATAGAAATCAAGTTTATACAAATAATATTTTTGTAAATCTATGGCCATTTGGCTGCATTAAATGTTTAAAATAAATATATATCCTTATAGAACATTAAATTTTAAACAAATGAAACATTATTATTCTGAATTGTGTTACGATGTCAAAAGCTAATGACTTGTGACTTGTTTTAAATTGAAAATATCGCTTAGATCTTGTGATACAAGATTTACGATTTTAAACTTTTGAAAATGTTTTCTATATTGATAACTGGATGCACTTATTTTGAAAAGATTTCAAGAACTGACTGCACATAGCTTTTTTGAGAATATTTCATTAGCTTTTGACAGCTTTAACACAATTCACAATAATTATAATGTTTCAAATATATTTTTAATTCAATGTTTTGAAAGGATATCCATTTATTATTTATTTATTTATTTATTTATGTATTTATTATTTGAACCTAAATATAACTTTAAGAATATTCTTACTCTAAGTTTTAATTAGAATATTTCGCCTTAGGTATAAGCTGAAGAAAAATCCAACGAAGAGTCAAAACATGTACATTAATTGTATTGGTAGTTGTATTATTTCTAAGATGAATCTGTAAGTCAATACGGAAGAATATCTTGTATTACCTATGTTGGTAATAATGTTATTGGTATTTACATTAGGTGTCGAGTCTGAGTTTAGGACGATGTTGGCCGTGGCATTAAGTTTCATACCATTGTAGCATTTGTAAGGAGTAGAAGTGATAACCACTGAAGATCACTTCTGAGATGGCTACGGTGGGAATCAAATCCATATTTTCTCAGGTATCTTCATGAACCTTCGTCCGGATGCTTTAGCAAACGCCTTTAGTGGAACCCAGAATCCTTAAAAGAAAACATAATTTTCTCATGTGTAAAATTTTCAACCATGTAATTCCCTCCAATTTTTACATAAAGTAATTCAATAAATGAATGAATGAACGAATGAATGAATACGTTCATCAATACCCGAGTCTGAAGGTCTGACTCCTATGGCCACGGCCAACATTCTCCCAATCCCAGAATCGACTACATTAACGCACGCGAGTACAGACACCACATTGATCTTCTTCTTTTTTATCCCAGACTTTTGTTACGTCACGTAGGTTCAGCGTTACTTTGATGGATTCTTCTCTTCCATGGATATCCATCCCACTCCCTCCCACTTCCATCCATTTTCTCTGAGATCCCCTGCAACCTTGTTTTTCCACCTCATTTTTGGTCTCCGTCTCTTCGTTGACTCCTCAATTTCCAGATTTCCAACTCTTTTCCCCCCGTAGTCCTCCTCTCTTCTCAGCACATGCCCATACCATCGGAGCCTAGTCTCATGAACCTTCATTTCTATGGGTCCCACTTTCACTGCTCTTCTGATATAATCTAGACTATTATGCCGGAGCATTTTCTTTTAGAAGTATCCGTCATGCAATTTGGATTTGACAGTAGGTTTTTACGACCAGATGCCCTTCTTGACTTCAACCCTCCTCATTTCCGCCAGGCTTGGGACTGGCAACAGCCGTTAACGACCTACTTAATACACCCATTAACTGCTGCGGGCGGAGTTAGACACCTCATAAATACATGTTGTCAATCACGTTTCACACTCAACCAGTTACAAGAGGTTAAAGACAACGACTCTAATTGTTATATTTAACTAAGGAAACATGCATAAACTCTCAAACATCTCCCCAGAGGTAAAAATCAGCGCTCGGGATGATGTCCTGTGTTCTCTATACCAGCTAACGCAAATTCATCCACTTTACACTCTGATAAAAACAGAACTTGTGTTCACTGTTTATGGAGAATTGATTCGCTACACAATAAAAAAATCCAATTCGGATGCAAGTTCATGCTCTGCTTGATATGTTGTTCCACGAACTTTATTACAAAGGAACGCTGCAACAGATAGGCTATCGATTATGTTGGGAACATCTTTCCTCGAGTAATAAAATTCTGAGCTACTTCTCACAGCTACAGAGCAGCGACCTCATATAAAACTTTCTTTATTGCCATCTGTTATACGTAGGACAGTAAATTTGTAAAAGAAATGTCACTGACACCAATTCAGTTCCAATAGCCTAGAAGCTGTTGCGCATTGCAGATATTTTATATCGCTTACACTCAGCAAACACATGCTACATTGATATTTCTTAGCCAGCAATGCAATTCCTTTATTATCTGTGCTTCGCTACTGGTGGGGAATAGCCAAACGTTCATTTTTAATTTCCAGTGGCGATTGATCAGAGGAATAGATACCATGCCCACACACATTTCATGTTTCTATATAATGTAGTAGCGTCCTACAATAAGCTTATATCGTCTATCTCGATGGTAGCTTTTCGGGATATTGGAATATATTGTAGTCCACCTTGGATATTGCCTAGCATTATTGGCTGCAACCACAGAGAACCAGGTTCGATTTCTGGGTCTGCCAAGAAATTTAATTCTGGTCTGAGTGCTGGAATGGGGTGCACTCAGGCTCGCGAAGAAGGACTGAGAGTAGGTGAATTCTATTCCCACATCACACATCCTCGAAGTAGTTTTGCGTGGTTTCCCCACGAAATATAAAATAATAATAATAATAATAATCATTCTTCTTTAATCTTTTCGGCCTACTAATGACCACGTCATTTCTACTGTCTTCTATGAGCTTTGATCTTTACCCAGTGCTCATTCATACGTCGCCTATGTTGCTCTTTTCTTTCTTCCGTCCAAATCTTTCCCGTCTTCAACTTCCGCTTTCTGCATAGACATAGAGATCAGAAGATTTACCGACTCTGGAGCATGCGACGTAAAATTACCCATGAGAGAAACAATCGTTTTCTAAATTCACTAATATTATATTACTAGCTTAAGTACCCGTGCTTCGCTACGCGTCATAAATAAATTAAAATGTGAAGGTGACAGTTAAAACAGGGGATAGGCGAGGTGCTGCGCAGAGGGAGATTAAGGATGGAACATTTTGTGCAACTACACCGCTCGGCATTGACCGTGTTTTATAGCACAAATTTAGGTTTTACTCGCTAACCGTTGGAGATACGTTGCGGATAGAAAATGTAATTTTAAACCTCGTATATGCCATCAAAAGTTTGCTATTTCTTAGCGTTCTCTTTTTATTAAAATGGAAATATGAAAGTTTGAAACCAAAGGGTGTAGTGACGTCACTAAAATGGTCGCAATTTTAAATAGTGCAAAGTACTGAAATCAAAAGTAACCTATATGTTAACCAGGTAAATCAGCTACTTCCATGTAAGATTCATGTAAATCGGACCAGTGGTACTTGCGTGATTGAGTAATACACAGGCACACACCATCTCATTTTTAGCCTCGCTTCGCTCGCGTCATAGTCGTGTCATATTGTTATTCAATGAAATGCAGGTTTAACCCAGTTAACACTCCTTTAGAACCTGAATATCCAAAAATCCCTCCTTAGTAGACGTTTTCGACACACAACAAACATATCCCCAAAATATCATTCTTCAAACTTTAATAGTTTTGGTTGGTCGATGAGAGTGAATATCCAAAAATTCGTACACGCTCCGTTAGGAATCTTTCAACCCCCACTTTTCATCCCTTTCACCTCATAATATACACTACATCGAAAAACCATTAGATATGTGTCAGCTTAATTTTAATGATTAGTATATATGCCAAGTATCACATCCCCAAACGAAACCACTCGTGAGATATTGTTATTCAATGAAATGCACTTTTACCCCCATAACACCTGTTTAGAACCTGAATATCCAAAACTCTTTCCTTAGTGGACGTTTTCGACATACAACGAACATATTCCCAAAATTTCATGTTTCTAACTTCAATAATTTTGGCTAGGCGATGATGAGTGAGTGAGTCAGTCAGGACAATTTCTTTCATTTATTTTTGATAATTTCACACCTCCTCATGAAACCCTTAAATTGGATTTATGAAACAAACGGTCGAACACCTATTTATTTATTTAAAGCTGTTTTCCCCCTGAGTTTCATGAGTGAGTAAGTGAGTCAATCAGTTAGGACACTTTCTTTCCTGTTTTTTCCCCCAGAATTTCACCCCTCTCCAAGGGCCCCTTAAATTGGATTTATGAAAAAACGGTCGAACACTTATTTACTTGTATTTTAAGATGTTTTTTCCCGCCGAATTTCAAATTTCTCGCCTTCGTCGTTTCAGAGATACACGCTCCGTTAAGAATCCCTCAACCCTCAATTTTCACCCCTTTCACCTCATAATATACACCACATCGATAAACCCTTAGACATATGTCTGATTATTTTAATGATTAGCTCATAGACCGAATATCACATCCCCAAAGAAACAACTCATGAGATATCGTTATTCAATGAAATGCACGTTTAACTCCTTAACACCTCTTTAAAACCCGAATGAACAAAAATCATTCCTTAGTTGTCGTTTTCGACATGCAGCGAACATATTCCCAAAATTTCATGTTTCCAACTTTAATAGTTTTCGCTGGGCGTGATGAGTGAGTGAGTCAAACAGGACATTTTCTTTCAATTATTTTTACCAGAATTTCACCCCTCCCCATGGGCCCCTTAAATTGGATTGATGAAAAAACGCTTGAACATCTATTAAATTATTTTTTAAGACGTCTTCTTCCCCTGAGTTTGATGAGTGAGTGAGTTAGTCAGTCATTTAGGACACTTTCCCTCCTTTTCCCCCCCAGAATTTCACCCCACCACATTGGGGGTCGAACACCAGTAGTGTGTTTTGGACAGTTCTATATCCTCCACCTCCACATTCCTCCACACAAGATGGCGGCGGTGCGATATCTCTCGAACCCATGGTTGGATTTTAAAAAATTAGGTGTTGTTGAACTCGGGCTAACACCCCCTTTCCAATGGACAACATATTTCCACCCCAAAAAAAAAATCTACCCTACTAGGGGTGAAAGTTGTAATTTTTTAGAGAATCTCTCTTTCTAATTGCAACATGTCAGAGTTTGAATGCCGATATGGATTTAAACGTTGTTCCACATAAAGTGCATGTGTTCGGTGGAAAGCCACTATGAATTAACATGCTTGTTTTCCGTTTTTTATACACATGTCCACTCATAGCTTTTGTAAGAGGGCGGGCTTTTTAAAGATGGTGGCTGTAGTGTAACCTAACCTAACCCAACCCACGAGGGGTGATCAAAACGTTTTCCAAGTGGTGCTTGTCGATCGGCAAACTGATAAACAAAGAGGGGCATGTTAGGCCTTGAGGTGAGAGCCCCAATTATTGTTGATGAGCCCCTGTGGTCGGGCCCCTGTTGATGGGTTATTGTTGACAGCTCATTGTTGACGGGTCATTGTTGACAGGTCCTTGTGGACAAGTCCTTGTGGACGAGTCCTTGTTGACAGGTCCTTGTGGACAAGTCCTTGTGGATGAGTCCTTGTGGACAGGTCCTTGTTGATGAGTCCCTTTGGACTTATCCCTTTAGACCGGTCCCTATGGACTGACCCATGGTCTCTAATGCTATGATGAAATTAAACGTTGTTCCACATGAAACGCATGTGAAGAGCCGATTGCTACTATGAATTAACATGTTTGTTTTCTGTTTTTACGCATGCGCACTTGGGGTTTTCGTAAGAGGGCGGACTTTTTAAATAATGATTTATAGATGAGTTATTTAAAAAAAAAAGATCCAAAACTAATAGGTCATTGGCTTTTTAATATCTCATGAACCAATAAAGCTAGGGACTTGTATGAGGGGTCGTTGGACTTGGTATGACGCCCCGTTCTTCAATGTATTTTTGATTTTTGTCAAAAGCGCCTAAGTACACTTTTGTTAATATCTCGTGAACCAATAAGGCTAGGGACTTGTATGAGGGGTCGTAGAACATGGGATGACATTCCCTTTTTAAATGTATTTTTTGAAATTTTGACAAGGGGCCTAACGACACTTTTGTTGATATTTCCGGAACCCATGATGGGATTTTGACCTGTGAGGTGTCATTGGACTTGGGCAGACACTCTCTTTTTGAATGTATTTTTGACATTTTAACAAAGGGCCTAACTACACTTTTGTTATTATCTCGCGAACCAATAAGGCTAGGGACTTGTATGTGGGGTCCTAGCACTCAGGGTGACGCTCTGTTTTTAAATATATATTTAATGTTTGTCAAAAGGGCCTAACTGCACTGTTGTTAATATCTCGATAACTAATAATGGGAGGGAGTCAAGTGAGGTGTTATAATACTAAGGATGGCCAACCCTTTCCCATGACCAACGAATTTACCCCAAATATTCAAAACAACAAGAACAATGACCTGAGATTATATAAACTAATACTTGGATATCGACATGTGAGGTGTCATAGGACTTAGAATGGTCAACTCTTTCCCATGACCAATGAATTTACCTAAAATATCCAAAATATTAAGGTCATTGACCTGAGATTTTATAAATTAATAATTGGATACGGACATGTGAGTTGTTTACCGTGAGTGATGAAACATAGCTAGGTAGAGAAAGAACTAGTGTAGGCTACATGTATGGTGACTGACAAGTCTTTCACTATTGGAACTTGTTTTCAGATCAGACTGTAGTACAGAGAGAGTATAGGTTGCAGGCATGGGTTAATAAATGACAAACGGTGTATACAAAATCGGATTTATTGATTCAAGAATTAAGAGTAGACTATCTTTAATTGATTGGTTAAAGAGGATAGCTAATGAAACAAAAGAGTGACTACATTGAACTAAACTGAACCAAGCTGAATCAAACCCAACCAAACCGAACCAAACCTAATCGAAAACAAGCCAAGGGTTTAAGTGTAAAACTTGTGAGTGGATGTGGTCATTGGTAATGTCAAAAAGGAAAGGGATAACGCTCTACCTATAGAGGGTAAGGTAAAGCTAGTGCATGGTGCTAATGCACACACCCTAGTCCATGAACCTCACACAACTATCCTATGCAGTTTTTATGGGTTGACTGTTAAAACTTGCTCTGTGGTTACTGGGATAAGATGGTCGCTACCCACAACAAGCTTTAAATATCTGAGGCTAATAATCTATACACACACTCACACCTACTTGTTCTAAACTAAACTGTCTTGCTGGCAGAGCTCACACAGTAGGCAAATGACAGAAATGCTTGGCTAACAGAAATACAATCATTTTCGGTTGTCTAATGTTACCAGCTAAACATTACGTGCTATAGTGGTGAGCACATGTGCCTCTTTCACTGGAGATCTTAATTCGATTTCTAGCTCTAAGGCCTAGAACGAATCAAACTAAGAAAAAAGCGTATGGTAACGCAGTGGTTAAACTGTTAACCTTTCACTAAGGTAGACTAGAGTTTGATTTTAGGTTAATATGCATGTCATAAACAAACAAATAAAAGCAGAGATAATGTTTAAACTGATTACACTTGTCTCTTTTCAAATAATTACTTAGATTACAAATACAAACGTGGACTGGGTTTGACATACAGTTAATGCTTCCTATCACATACTAGACTGTAAGAAAGCCAAACAAGCAAAAGGCGTAGGTAAAGCAGTGGTAAAATCGTTATGTGTAGAGAAATACCTAACGGTTTTATGAACTGGCAAAGGTATGTCGCATAAACAGTGCAGGATACAATCCAGCAACCATAATTTTTATCTTGTGGACAAGAGAAAACATATATAGAGAGAGAGAGAGAGATATAGAAAGCTTGTGTATGTGTGGGTAGCATTGGTTGTTTGACCAGAGAAAATACGGTGAGGTAGGGTGGGGAGAGGGAGAATTAGCACTTATATATGAATGGAAAATAGATTTTTTCAATCGTTTTGTTTTTCAAATGCAGTGGTAGATAGTCGTTATTTTGTAAAACATTCTTACTTGCAGTAGTATAAGCCTCTATGGTTCCGCTAACACATAGATAGACTGTATTATTGCCATGGTCAAGCACTCACATTAAGATTATTTACAAAATCATAAAATGAAAAATAAAAAATCTTGTTTTGGAAATATCGTTTTTCAACATACACAAAATAAATATATATAAGAAATTTGTAAACAGCAAAATGGAAAATCCATGTTTCCATATAGACAAAATTTGAAAACCTTAAACGGACATTTAAGAAAATATATGCAAATGGGAAATTGACAAATGTGTAAATATGAAAATGGAAAAATCCATGTTTCCATATCATGAAATTGAAAAACATCAAACTGTCATTTAAAAAAATGCAAAATGGAAAATTGACAAATTGCAATGTGTGAAATGTGAAATTGAACAAATGGCTATCATTATTTAAAAAAAAATAACATGGTGCTCTATGGTTGAGGTGTGAATCAAACCCTCTCTACTTATTTAGACCACTCGAGACTGAGTAGACTAGTTTTAGTTGTCATACCACTTTTAAAAGTTTGTGTTAAATCTAGGAATTGAACCCAAGAGCTTGTAGGGGAGATCCAAGGTTATAATATGTTAAACAGATAGCCTTGAATGTAGGGTGTGGTAGCTATATAGAGATGAGACGTTTCGCTCGGTGCAGGGAGGCATGGAGATCTGCATCAAACCAGTCAAAAGACTGACGACTCAAGCAACAACATGTAGAACTCACCAAAATAATGTTGTGTAACGGTAAATGTTAGTCAACGAACAGTAATGCATTACTAAAACCCATGACACGAAACCAGTAGGTAATATAAGCCGGTTCTGGGGCAGGGGCTAATGCGCAAGATGGCCTCCGCGCGCAATCACTCTATGTTATTCTTATGGAGGGGTCAGTCAGAGCTGGGGCAGGGGCTAATGCGCAAAATGGCCGCCGCGCGCAATCACTCCATGTTATTCTTATGGAGGGGTCAGTCAGAGCTGGGGCAGGGGCTAATGGGCAAGATGGCCGCCATGTCCTGAGACCGTGGATAATGTCACAGGGGAAGTTCGGCCGTGTAGTCGCTAAATGGAATATTTCTTATTCTTATTCTTATTCTTATTCTTATTCTTATTCTTATTCTTATTCTTATTCTCATTCTCATTCTCATTCTCATTCTCATTCTCATTCTCATTCTCATTCTCATTCTTATTCTTATTCTTATTCTTATTCTTATTCTTATTCTTATTCTTATTCTTATTCTTATTCTTATTCTTATTCTTATTCTTATTCTTATTCTTATTCTTATTCTTATTCTTATTCTTATTCTTATTCTTATTCTTATTCTTATTCTTATTCTTATTCTTATTCTTATTCTTATTCTTATTCTTATTCTTATTCTTATTCTTATTCTTATTCTTATTCTTATTCTTATTCTTATTCTTATTCTTATTCTTATTCTTAGGTAATTATTGATTGATCGTGCACAATCAAGACCAGTCTTATATTGTCCACTTTTTGGTGTAGTGGCTAGCATTCTTGGTGGTCATTCCTGAGGTTCGAATCCAGGCTCTGCCAAGAAATTTAATTTCTGGTCTCAGGAGTGGAACGGGGTTCACTCAGCCTTGTGAGGCCAAACTGACAGGAGCTGGCTTTTGATTCATACCTCAGCCATTCTGTCTAACTCAACTTTACCTATCCTAACCTAACTTCAAAGTCAGAGCAAATATGAGAGCAAATGTGAGAGCACACTTAATAAACTAAGTTATAACCTAACCTAACCTAACCTAACTTAACCTAACCTAACCTAACCTAACTTAAAAATGCGAGCAAAAAAAAAGTGAGAGCAAAATGTGTGAGCAAAAAAGTGAGAGCAAATGTGAGAGGACAAATAATAAACTTAGTTATAACCAAACCTAACCTAACCTAACCTAGCCTAACCTAACCCACAGAAACCTCATTTAAATATTTTAGATTTTACATTTTAACATTCTAGATTTTTGATTTTATTATTTACATTTTTTAGTTTTTACATTTTAAATTTAAGATTTTATTTTATTTTAGATTTTACA
Organism: Meconema thalassinum; assembly: GCA_946902985.2. Taxonomy (NCBI): domain Eukaryota; kingdom Metazoa; phylum Arthropoda; class Insecta; order Orthoptera; family Tettigoniidae; genus Meconema; species Meconema thalassinum. The sequence goes on from OX336390.1 coordinate 880,363,521, forward strand.
TTTTTAAATTTTTTGAAAAGAGTAAACTACAAGGTCACATACCTAACCTCACCAAACCTAACTTTACCAAACCTAACTTAAGCTAATCCAAAGGCTAATGCACATACACAAAGTATATAAGGGCACATGCAACTATCCTTATGCTAGTCATATAGGCTACTGTACAACATGATCACTACCCCCACTGGGTATTTTTTTTCATTTTGTTGTTTACACATTTGTCAATTTTCCAATTTTCCATTTTCAGTTTTTTTTAATGTTAGTTTTAAGTTTTTCAATTTCATAATATGGAAACATGGATTTTTGCATTTTGTTGCTTACACATTTATCAATTTCACAATTTCCCAATTACAGTTTTTAAAATGCCAGTTTAAAGTTTTTCAATTTCGTGATACAGAAACATGGATTTCCCATTTGTTGTTTACACATTTATCAATTTACCAAATTCCCATTTACAGTTTTTAAAATTTCAGTTTAATGTTTTTCTATTTTGTCAATATGGAAACATGGATTTTCCAATTTGTGTTTTACATGTTCATTTTGCATTAGGAGTGGAGAGAGGTGGGTAGTAATTAAAAATGTACAAGCAGTGTCCATACAATATTTTTATTTTAAATACATGTACACTATTTACACATAATACATTTTTACATATATTCTTTTTTTTGTTATAAATTGTACAGTTGTTTTTATTGTTTTCTATTTTTTATTTTTTATTATGAATACCATTTTTTGTGTGTGTTCTATTTTTGTAGTGCTATTGTTTTAATTGTTTAAATTGTTTTGTTTTATGTATTTGCTAGGCTCATGCAGAGGATTTTGATATTCAAAACTTAACTCTTCAAGCATGGTCAATGATTGCGTAATGACCATAGGCATGTGTACCTATACCATCAGCATCAATCAATCTTTTATCATCACCAGGACACAAAGCAATTTTGTTTAGTCTTATAGATGATATGTCATGTTGTTTAGAAGCGATAATGTTCATTGGTATTCTTTTTACATTGTTCTTCATGACACAATCCTTGTAATCTTGAAAGCTTATACAATTTTTGACAACACCTATGTTAATACCTTTAATCTTTTTGATTTCTTTACCATTTATGTCTAAAGCGTACATTTTAGCTCTAAGTCCAACAAATGCTTTTATAATTTGTCCACAAGCCTCGTCTTTAAATTTCCCCCAACGTTTTCTTGTTTGATGTAGAGTAACATATGTGATTAGTAGGATAATCTGATGTGTCCAGGTGTTCTAGGAAATCCAACTTGTCTTGATATACATCTGGGGTGTTAACCAAATAAATGAACGAGTCGGTATCCATATACATGAGTTTAAGATTGTTCATTCCATAATAGGGTAGCAGGACATCATAGTGGTGGGAATACATTAGAGTTTTTTAAATATCCAGTATACACATTCCAATGTATATAGGCTTATTGAATACAATGTTACGTTTAGCAATGTGGAAAGCAGCTAGGTTAGGACCATAAATTGTTTTGTCAATAAATGTCGGCTTTGCTATTAGCTTTTCTGCCTTTTTGCTGTCAGTCACAAGACGTATGTCTATTCTTTTACGGATATTTTCCATTGTTTTTCCAAAAATGGCATTGTTGAATAATTTGTACAGATTTTTCTCAAAATCATTTTTGGCTTGTTTTCGAAGGTTGTTATTAAAATCAACGTATGCCTTTAACCAAGGTCTTTGCTTAAACTTTAACACATGATGAATTTTTATCAATTTATTCCATGATCTAAAGCCTGTTTTAGTGCCATGTAGTGAACAACATATCGCCTTCGATTTCCAAGATGAGGAATTTGTTTTTTCAGAGACGAATCCTTGGGTTGTGTACACTCTGGTAGGAAAGGTAAATCGTTGTGTAGATCATGAAGGTCAGATGGGTAATCAACATCAACGTCTAGAATGTATACCACAGGATCGTCTTCCTTTAGTTTTTCTAGATCAACAGTATCTGGAGAAACCCACTGAAATCCACCATAAGGAAGGGAGTGGCACATAGCCCACCCGTATTGGTTGTTGGCATCATCATAGGTTATAAAGTGCGATGGTTTCTCAGAATCATAGGTTTCCATGTATTTATTGTTAGCTTCAGCATACCGATGAGACACCTGGCATATGCCTCCACGTATTCCAGACTCGATTAGAAGAATCTGATCGTAATCCTGTAGCAATTCCAGTTCAATTCCTGTGTAAAGGAGCATTGCCTCGAAACTTAAACCAGGCGAAGTAAAAAAGTGTGCAGCTTCAACTCGGTGTGTTTCTAGTGTTTTGTTTCTGAACGTTTCAAAGCTGTCTGCAAGAAGGAGTACATCTGAAGTTAGGTAGAGGTCACTATAATCCCCTTGAGTTTTAATGTTGAACTGATTCCACACATTTTTGGCATGTTCATAGTCTTCTTGACTCACATCTTCTTGACTTAATTTGTTAAAGAATAGCTCTTTTGGAGGTAAACACGTTTCACTTAACTTTTCTCATGAATCAATGTAATCATAACAAAATACCCCTTTACGAATCATGAGCATTGCATTTTCTTTTCCAAAGTACTTGCTTGTTTCAGGGTGTAATGTTAAGTTGGAAACTAAGTTTTCCAAACTACTCGGCATTAACCGAAACGTGTCCACAAATCGAAGCTTAACATTTCCTACATATTTGGTGAAGGTAATGTACTTTTCTTTGGAGTTAGCGATAACATCCACTCTCTCAGTAGTACATCCCAATTGCTTTACAATGAAATTTGCGTCGTAGCCACTCATATTATGTAGAAACTCAGGAACGGGGTTACGTGTTTTACACCTCAAATTACAGTTAGTGAGCACTTCCACGGTATTCCCCTGTAATATGGCAGTGGTCTCGAACTTTCCAGTCCTCTTTGGTGAATGGTTTTTGACACAAATAACAGGTTTCAGAACATTGGAACTCTGCTTTTTGATCCTGAGTTAAGGCCTTTGGAACATTTAAGCTGTAAAGGCGATCAATTTCATTAGCTATTGTGATCAAACAGTCCATAAACTTTGCTGCAGCATCAGGTCCACGATAAATAATAGGTTGGCTCGGAAGGTTTGTCTTTATGTGTTCCACAGCTGGTGAGGGTTTAACATATATACCAAAGCTCATAGGAGCATGACTCTGGTATGGCACTGTATAACTTGCCTCAGGATTAGGTAGACATGTTTGATAGGGTAACAGTATACTTTCAAAATCTGCATAGATAACGTAAGGTATTCTAAGCATTTTTTCCACATTTACGAATTTCACAATTGGGTTTTTAATAGGCATTTCAACCCTAGCAATGTCATGCTGGACACACAAAGCTCTATGTTCTTTTAATTTTTCCATTCCTTGTTGCCCATATTGATTATCAAAGTGAGTAAAACACCGTTTACATGTATATATCTTATGTTCACGGTGGGTAATCTGATGTGCTACTAGTTTATCAAAATCTTTGATAAAGACGTAGTGGTTCTGTCCGGATGATGAACTTAGCAAAAGGAGGTCGCGATGGTCTTGCAGCTCTTGATCCACAACCTTTAGAGGGAACAGTTTATTGTCTTCTTCCAATCCAAATACATTAATGGATATATCGTTAGCTTTTTCAAATTTGGGAATGTCTGCTAGCGATGTAGGAAATGATATTGTTGAAAAATCATACTTGTTTTCCAGATCCTTGTATTTACTAATGCGTTTAGCATCAGTTTTAACCAGTTTTGCTAAAATGGCATACATAAAACACCTCTCGTCCTTAAAGTTTTGAGGATTAATGCAGGCTTTTCTTGCTTGTATAGCTGCTGGTAATGGAATATATGTGCTTCCACGCAAGGGATTATACTTATTTATTTTTAATCGTACTCCTTCCACTGCTAACAAAGCCCAATTACTGCCTTTTAGCTCAGATTCTTCCATTTCAGTAGTTAACTTTGTAAATTGTGTTTCCAAGAAACTACTTAAGTCAGTTTCCAAAAATAGGGCTTGATTTCGTGTTTTAAAAGCCCGATCTGTGATTTCGTTGGTGGACGTATGAATGAATCTACATTCAGCCACAAGATTAACTTTTATTGACTTGTGCATTGCTAGTTCTTTCTGCATAGCTTGTATTATTTGCTGTTTGGACTCTTTAAGGTATGAATTTAAATCCTTACACGTATCACAACGTATGAAAAAGGATTTAAGACGACCTTGAAAAGACGTTTCATATTCAGTAAGTCCATTTTTGTCAGGAACCATTGAGAGCAGATAATGTTTTGTAGGTTCAGTTTTTTGTCTTTTAGCTGCTGACACAACATTACAACATTCTTCATGGCGACGTCCATTGTAGGCATTGTTAAATTTACTGCCACAAGTTTTGCACTCATAAAATTTACCACACGATACTTCGTGACGCTTTCTATCATAGACCCGAAGAAAAGTCTTTCCACACTCTTTATACATATAGCTAGGCATGGTTTCTTCCATTATGGATGTTGATTTTCTGCAAACAGCTGCTTACTGCGTATCACAAGGCTGTAGGCTGGTCAGTGAGACGGACTTTCACGATGTGAACACAGCAAAAGGTAGTAATCAACTGATTGTATTCCTGCTAAGAGACCTCTTATATAACCTAATCAAGACCAACAGCTACTTACCACGTAGTACACGGCTAGAGCCTACGGGGTGAGACGATCTTTTCATGATGTGATCACTGTTAAATGTAGTAGTCAACTGAAAATATTCTTACACCCTACTGAAGGTTATCAGGTGCTTACTGCATATCAGAAGGCTGTACACTCATTTGTTAGACACTCTCTCTTGCTAAGAACCCCTATATTCCCTATAAATGGCTATACATGTTAGTTCTAAACACTTAATGGTTATTTGTATATTAAATGTATATACACAGCTTATACGAGCACGTTTTCACGCAATAAAACTTTGTCAAATACCCACATGCGACACGAAAAGTATGTTTCCGCTATGTAGCGGTGACTATGAGAACTAACTGAACGACTGCATGGCACCTAGCGCTCTGTATCATTACTGAACGATCAGCATGCTATCTAGCGGTCGATATCAAAAATTAGTCTACTACCAGTATGCTACCTACCGGTCGATATTACAACCCACTCAACTACTAGTATGCATTCCAATAATGAACACATTTGCTCATATCCACTAACAATACACAGCGGGTTTGCTTTATCGTTTAATACAAATATATCTTGTTTAAATAATGTAACAAAAAGTTACATGGCACAATTGTATGGGAATGTTGCATTACCTAAAATGCATAGTATGTAAGTGTTTAACATTTACAATAGGCTTATAATGAAGGATTATGGTGGTGGCTTATCGTGGTGGCTTAAGATGGTGGCTTATGGTGGCTTATGGTGGTGGCTTAAGATGGTGGCTTATGGTGGTGGCTTATGGTGGATTATGGTGGTGGCTTATGGTGGCTTGTGGTGGCTTACGGTGGTGGCTTATAGTGGCTTGTGGTGGCTTATGGTGGTGGCTTATAGTGGTGGTATATGTTGGTGGCTTATTTTTGGTGGTTTACGTTAATACCTTATTTGTAATGGCTTATTTGACAAGTTATTTTTGTCAATGTATTTAGAGGATTTTTCTCTTGGTCTTGGAAAGTATTTCAACCCTTTTTTATGGTAGCATAATGCTTACCGCCATGTTTGTAAGCAACAACAACACACTAAAATTCCAAGAATCCAAAGTACTCTAAGGTTAATGATTGTCTCCCAAACTGCATTCAACGCCTAGTCAAAAACATTATATATTTTCAAATTTAAAAAAAAAAAGGTAAATTGGGGAAGTAGGCTATATGTTTAAACTAAAAATCATATCAAATCATATGCTAACTCCAAGACCTACGACTATCCCACTCTCAGTCAAAAAAATATAATATTCTTCAAATATTTTTTTCCAAAACAATATTTGGAAAGTAAGCCATATTTTGAAAACTATTCATCCTATAATGTCATATATAGACTCAAACCAATGGCTTTTATATCCTTAATCGTAAGAACAAAATATGGAATCGTTGACATTTTTTCCAAAAAATGTTCTTTTTAAAACGGGGGCTATATTTTGGAAACTAGGAATTTTACAAAAAAGTTTGTTTAACGTAAATGACAGGTATTTACCCCCACTACCCACAAACCAAGTCCCAGGTCTCTGGGACAAAATCCAAAAAAGTTCAATTTGGAAAGTAGGCGATATTTTGAAAACTAATCATCCTAAAAAGTCATATATAGACTCAAACCAAATGGCTTTTATGTCCTTAATTGGTAGAACAAAACTTAACATTTTTTCAGTTTTTCCAAAAATGTCCAATTTTCAAAATTGTTTATATTTTGGGAACTAAGAATTTTACAAAAAAGTTTGTTTAACGTAAATGAAAGGTCCTTACCCCCTCTACCCCAAAAATACATATCAGGCCCCTAGGACAAAAACTGTGCAGTAGTGTGTTTGTAGGGGTTCTGTGACCACCTCCACCTCCTCACCTCCAAGATGGCGGCCGTAGCTTAACTTAACCTAGCCTAACCTAACAAGATGGCGGCCGTAGCTTAACTTAACCTAGCCTAACCTAACAAGATGGCGGCCGTAGCTAAACTTAACCTAGCCTAACCTACGAGGTGTGATCAAAAAGTTTCAAAAATGTGGCTGCGACTTAACCAAACCTAGCCTAGCCTAACCTAACCTACAACGTGTGTTCAAAAAGTTTCAAAATGGCGGCCGTAGCTTTACTTAACCTAACTTAACTTAACCTAAACCTACGAGGTGCCATCAAAAAAAATTCAAGATGGTGGCCATAGCTTAAACGGGTCCCGGAGGACGGGTCCTTGTTGACGGGTCCCTGTGGCGGGTCCCCTTTGACATAATTTGGATAAAATGCAAGGGCCAGTCCATAGGGATCAGTCCAAAGGACCCGTCCACAGGGACCCGTCAACAAGGACCCGTCCTCCGGGACCCGTTTAAGCTATGACCACCATCTTGAAATTTTTTTTGATCGCACCTCGTAGGTTTAGGTTAAGTTAGGTTAGGTTAAGTAAAGCTACGTCCGCCATTTTGAAACTTTTTGAACACACGTTGTAGGTTAGGTTAGGCTAGGCTTGGTTAAGTCGCAGCCACATTTTTGAAACTTTTTGATCACAACTCGTAGGTTAGGCTAGGTTAAGTTTAGCTACGGCCGCCATCTTGTTAGGTTAGGCTAGGTTAAGTTAAGCTACGGCCGCCATCTTGTTAGGTTAGGCTAGGTTAAGTTAAGCTACGGCCGCCATCTTGGAGGTGGGGAGGTGGATGTGGTCACAGAACCCCTACAAACACACTACTGCACAGTTTTTGTCCTAGGGGCCTGATATGTATTTTTTGGGGTAGAGGGGGGTAATGACCTTTCATTTACGTTAAACAAACTTTTTTGTAAAATTCTTAGTTCCCAAAATATAAACAATTTTGAAAATTGGACATTTTTGGAAAAACAGAAAAAATGTTAAGTTTTGTTCTACCAATTAAGGACATAAAAGCCATTTGGTTTGAGTCTATATATGACTTTTTAGGATGATTAGTTTTCAAAATATCGCCTACTTTCCAAATTGAACTTTTTTGGATTTTGTCCCAGAGACCTGGGACTTGGTTTGTGGGTAGTGGGGGTAAATACCTGTCATTTACGTTAAACAAACTTTTTTGTAAAATTCCTAGTTTCCAAAATATAGCCCCCGTTTTAAAAAGAACATTTTTTGGAAAAAATGTCAACGATTCCATATTTTGTTCTTACGATTAAGGATATAAAAGCCATTGGTTTGAGTCTATATATGACTTTATAGGATGAATAGTTTTCAAAATATGGCTTACTTTCCAAATATTGTTTTGGAAAAAAATATTTGAAGAATATTATATTTTTTTGACTGAGAGTGGGATAGTCGTAGGTGTTGGAGTTAGCATATGATTTGATATGAATATTAGTTTAAACATATAGCCTACTTCCCCAATTTACCTTTTTTTTGAAAAATTTGAAAATATATAATGTTTTTGACTAGGCGTTGAATGGAGTTTGGGAGACAATCATTAACCTTAGAGTACTTTGGATTCTTGGAATTTTAGTGTGTTGTTGTTGCTTACAAACATGGCGGTAAGCATTATGCTACCATAAAAAAGGGTTGAAATACTTTCCAAGACCAAGAGAAAAATCCTCTAAATACATTGACAAAAATAACTTGTCAAATAAGCCATTACAAATAAGGTATTAACGTAAACCACCAAAAATAAGCCACCAACATATACCACCACTATAAGCCACCACCATAAGCCACCACCATAAGCCACCATCTTAAGCCACCACCATAAGCCACCATAAGCCACCATATTAAGCCACCACGATAAGCCACCACCATAATCCTTCATTATAAGCCTATTGTAAATGTTAAACACTTACATACTATGCATTTTAGGTAATGCAACATTCCCATACAATTGTGCCATGTAACTTTTTGTTACATTATTTAAACAAGATATATTTGTATTAAACGATAAAGCAAACCCGCTGTGTATTGTTAGTGGATATGAGCAAATGTGTTCATTATTGGAATGCATACTAGTAGTTGAGTGGGTTGTAATATCGACCGGTAGGTAGCATGCTGGTAGTAGACTAATTTTTGATATCGATCGCTAGATAGCATGCTGATCGTTCAGTAATGATACGGAGCGCTAGGTGCCATGCAGTCGTTCAGGTAGTTCTCATAGTCACCGCTAGATAGCGGAAACATACTTTGCGAGTCGCATGTGAGTATTTGACAAAGTTTTATTCCGTGAAAACGTGCTCGTATAAGCTGTGTATATAAATTTAATATACAAATAACCATTAAGTGTTTAGAACTAACATGTATAGCCATTCATAGGGAATATAGGAGTCCTTAGCAAGAAAGAGTGTCTAACAAATGAGTGTACAGCATTTGATATGCAGTAAGTACCTGATAACCTTCAGTAGGGTGTAAGAATATTTTCAGTTGACTACTACATTTAACAGTGATCACATCGTGAAAAGATCGTCTCACCCAGTAGGCTCTAGCCGTGTACTACGTGGTAAGTAGCTGTTGGTCTTGATTAGGTTATAAAAGAGGTCTCTTCGCAGGAATACAATCAGTTGATTACTACCTTTTGCTGTGTTCACATCGTGAAAGTCCGTCTCACTGAACAGCCTGCAGCCTTGTGATACGCAGTAAGCAGCTGTTTGCAGAAAATCAACATCCATAATGGAATAAACCATGCCGAGCTCTATGTGTAAAGAGTGTGGAAAGACTTTTCTTCGGGTCTATGATAGAAAGCGTCACGAAGTATCGTGTGGTAAATTTTATGAGTGCAAAACTTGTGGCAGTAAATTTAACAATGCCTACAATGGACGTCGCCATGAAGAATGTTGTAATGTTGTGTCAGCAGCTAAAAGACAAAAAACTGAACCTACAAAACATTATCTGCTCTCAATGGTTCCTGACAAAAATGGACTTACTGAATATGAAACGTCTTTTCAAGGTCGTCTTAAATCCTTTTTCATACGTTGTGATACGTGTAAGGATTTAAATTCATACCTTAAAGAGTCCAAACAGCAAATAATACAAGCTATGCAGAAAGAACTAGCAATGCACAAGTCAATAAAAGTTAATCTTGTGGCTGAATGTAGATTCATTCATACGTCCACCAACGAAATCACAGATCGGGCTTTTAAAACACGAAATCAAGCCCTATTTTTGGAAACTGACATAAGTAGTTTCTTGGAAACACAATTTACAAAGTTAACTACTGAAATGGAAGAATCTGAGCTAAAAGGCAGTAATTGGGCTTTGTTAGCAGTAGAAGGAGTACGATTAAAAATAATTAAGTATAATCCCTTGCGTGGAAGCACATATATTCCATTACCAGCAGCTATACAAGCAAGAAAAGCCTGCATTAATCCTCAAAACTTTAAGGACGAGAGGTGTTTTATGTATGCCATTTTAGCAAAACTGGTTAAAACTGATGCTAAACGCATTAGTAAATACAAGGATCTGGAAAACAAGTATGATTTTTCAACAATATCATTTCCTACATCGCTAGCAGACATTCCCAAATTTGAAAAAGCTAACGATATATCCATTAATGTATTTGGATTGGAAGAAGACAATAAACTGTTCCCTCTAAAGGTTGTGGATCAAGAGCTGCAAGACCATCGCGACCTCCTTTTGCTAAGTTCATCATCGGGACAGAACCACTACGTCTTTATCAAAGATTTTGATAAACTAGTAGCACATCAGATTACCCACCGTGAACATAAGATATATACATGTAAACGGTGTTTTACTCACTTTGATAATCAATATGGGCAACAAGGAATGGAAAAATTAAAAGAACATAGAGCTTTGTGTGTCCAGCATGACATTGCTAGGGTTGAAATGCCTATTAAAAACCCAATTGTGAAATTCGTAAATGTGGAAAAAATGCTTAGAATACCTTACGTTATCTATGCAGATTTTGAAAGTATACTGTTACCCTATCAAACATGTCTACCTAATCCTGAGGCAAGTTATACAGTGCCATACCAGAGTCATGTTCCTATGAGCTTTGGTATATATGTTAAACCCTCACCAGCTGTGGAACACATAAAGACAAACCTTTCGAGCCAACCTATTATTTATCGTGGACCTGACGCTGCAGCAGAGTTTATGGACTGTTTGATCACAATAGCTAATGAAATTGATCGCCTTTACAGCTTAAATGTTCCAAAGGCCTTAACTCAGGATCAAAAAGCAGAGTTCCAATGTTCTGAAACCTGTTATTTGTGTCAAAAACCATTCACCAAAGAGGACTGGAAAGTTCGAGACCTCTGCCATATTACAGGGGAATACCGTGGAAGTGCTCACAATAACTGTAATTTGAGGTGTAAAACACGTAACCCGTTCCTGTGTTTCTACATAATATGAGTGGCTACGACGCAAATTTCATTTTAAAGCAATTGGGATGTACTACTGAGAGAGTGGATGTTATCGCTAACTCCAAAGAAAAGTACATTTCCTTCACCAAATATGTAGGAAATGTTAAGCTTCGATTTGTGGACACGTTTCGGTTAATGCCGAGTAGTTTGGAAAACTTAGTTTCCAACTTAGCATTACACCCTGAAACAAGCAAGTACTTTGGAAAAGAAAATGCAATGCTCATGATTCGTAAAGGGGTATTTTGTTATGATTACATTGATTCATGGGAAAAGTTAAGTGAAACGTGTTTACCTCCAAAAGAGCTATTCTTTAACAAATTAAGTCAAGAAGATGTGAGTCAAGAAGACTATGAACATGCCAAAAATGTGTGGAATCAGTTCAACATTAAAACTCAAGGGGATTATAGTGACCTCTACCTAACTTCAGATGTACTCCTTCTTGCAGACAGCTTTGAAACGTTCAGAAACAAAACACTAGAAACACACCGAGTTGAAGCTGCACACTTTTTTACTTCGCCTGGTTTAAGTTTCGAGGCAATGCTCCTTTACACAGGAATTGAACTGGAATTGCTACAGGATTACGATCAGATTCTTCTAATCGAGTCTGGAATACGTGGAGGCATATGCCAGGTGTCTCATCGGTATGCTGAAGCTAACAATAAATACACGGAAACCTATAATTCTGAGAAACCATCGCACTTTATAACCTATGATGATGCCAACAACCAATACGGGTGGGCTATGTGCCACTCCCTTCCTTATGGTGGATTTCAGTGGGTTTCTCCAGATACTGTTGATCTAGAAAAACTAAAGGAAGACGATCCTGTGGGATACATTCTAGACGTTGATGTTGATTACCCATCTGACCTTCATGATCTACACAACGATTTACCTTTCCTACCAGAGTGTACACAACCCAAGGATTCGTCTCTGAAAAAACTAATTCCTCATCTTGGAAATCGAAGGCGATATGTTGTTCACTACATGGCACTGAAACAGGCTTTAGATCATGGAATAAAATTGATAAAAATTCATCGTGTGTTAAAGTTTAAGCAAAGACCTTGGTTAAAGGCATACGTTCATTTTAATAACAACCTTCGAAAACAAGCCAAAAATGATTTTGAGAAAAATCTGTACAAATTATTCAACAATGCCATTTTTGGAAAAACAATGGAAAATATCCGTAAAAGAATAGACATACGTCTTGTGACTGACAGCAAAAAGGCAGAAAAGCTAATAGCAAAGCCGACATTTATTGACAGAACAATTTATGGTCCTAACCTAGCTGCTTTCCACATGACTAAACGTAACATTGTATTCAATAAGCCTATATATATTGGAATGTGTATACTGGATATTTAAAAAACTCTAATGTATTCCCACCACTATGATGTCCTGCTACCCTATTATGGAATGAACAATCTTAAACTCATGTATATGGATACCGACTCGTTCATTTATTTGGTTAACACCCCAGATGTATATCAAGACAAGTTGGATTTCCTAGAACACCTGGACACATCAGATTATCCTACTAATCACATATGTTACTCTACATCAAACGAGAAAACGTTGGGGAAATTTAAAGACGAGGCTTGTGGACAAATTATAAAAGCATTTGTTGGACTTAGAGCTAAAATGTACGCTTTAGACATAAATGGTAAAGAAATCAAAAAGATTAAAGGTATTAACAGAGGTGTTGTCAAAAATTGTATAAGCTTTCAAGATTATAAGGATTGTGTCATAAAGAACAATGTAAAAAGAATACCAATGATCATTATCGCTTCTAAACAACATGACATATCATCTATAAGACTAAACAAAATTGCTTTGTGTCCTGGTGATGATAAAAGAGTGATTGATGCTGATGGTATAGGTACACATGCCTATGGTCATTACTCAATCATTGACCATGCTTGAAGAGTTAAGTTTTGAATATCAAAATCCTCTGCATGAGCCTAGCAAATACATAAAACAAAACAATTTAAACAATTAAAACAATAGCACTACAAAAATAGAACACACACAAAAAATGGTATTCATAATAAAAAATAAAAAATAGAAAACAATAAAAACAACTGTACAATTTATAACAAAAAAAAGAATATATGTAAAAATGTATTATGTGTAAATAGTGTACATGTATTTAAAATAAAATATTGTATGGACACTGCTTGTACATTTTTAATTACTACCCACCTCTCTCCACTCCTAATGCAAAATGAACATGTAAAACACAAATTGGAAAATCCATGTTTCCATATTGACAAAATAGAAAAACATTAAACTGAAATTTTAAAAACTGTAAATGGGAATTTGGTAAATTGATAAATGTGTAAACAACAAATGGGAAATCCATGTTTCTGTATCACGAAATTGAAAAACTTTAAACTGGCATTTTAAAAACTGTAATTGGGAAATTGTGAAATTGATAAATGTGTAAGCAACAAAATGCAAAATCCATGTTTCCATATTATGAAATTGAAAAACTTAAAACTAACATTAAAAAAAACTGAAAATGGAAAATTGGAAAATTGACAAATGTGTAAACAACAAAATGAAAAAAAATACCCAGTGGGGGTAGTGATCATGTTGTACAGTAGCCTATATGACTAGCATAAGGATAGTTGCATGTGCCCTTATATACTTTGTGTATGTGCATTAGCCTTTGGATTAGCTTTAGTTAGGTTTGGTAAAGTTAGGTTTGGTGAGGTTAGGTATGTGACCTTGTAGTTTACTCTTTTCAAAAAATTTAAAAATGTAAAATCTAAAATAAAATAAAATCTTAAATTTAAAATGTAAAAACTAAAAAATGTAAAATAATAAAATCAAAAATCTAGAATGTTAAAATGTAAAATCTAAAATCTTTAAATGAGGTTTCTGTGGGTTAGGATAGGCTAGGTTAGGTTAGGTTAGGTTTGGTTATAACTAAGTTTATTATTTGTCCTCTCACATTTGCTCTCACTTTTTTGCTCACACATTTTGCTCTCACTTTTTTTTTGCTCGCATTTTTAAGTTAGGTTAGGTTAGGTTAGGTTAAGTTAGGTTAGGTTAGGTTAGGTTATAACTTAGTTTATTATGTGTGCTCTCACATTTGCTCTCATATTTGCTCTGACTTTGAAGTTAGGTTAGGTTAGGTTAGGATAGGTAAAGTTGAGTTAGACAGAATGGCTGAGGTATGAATCAAAAGCCAGCTCCTGTCAGTTTGGCCTCACAAGGCTGAGTGTACCCCGTTCCACTCCTGAGACCAGAAATTAAATTTCTTGGCAGAGCCTGGAATCGAACCTCAGGAATGACCACCAAGAATGCTAGCCACTACACCAAAAAGTGGACAATATAAGACTGGTCTTGATTGTGCACGATCAATCAATAATTACCTAAGAATAAGAATAAGTATAAGAATAAGAATAAGAATAAGAATAAGAATAAGAATAAGAATAAGAATAAGAATAAGAATAAGAATAAGAATAAGAATAAGAATAAGAATAAGAATAAGAATAAGAATAAGAATAAGAATAAGAATAAGAATAAGAATAAGAATAAGAATAAGAATAAGAATAAGAATAAGAATAAGAATAAGAATAAGAATAAGAATAAGAATAAGAATAAGAATAAGAATAAGAATAAGAATAAGAATAAGAATAAGAATAAGAATAAGAATAATAAATATTCCATTTAGCGACTACACGGCCGAACTTCCCCTGTGACATTATCCACGGTCTCAGGACATGGCGGCCATCTTGCCCATTAGCCCCTGCCCCAGCTCTGACTGACCCCTCCATAAGAATATCATAGAGTGATTGCGCGCGGCTGCCATCTTGCGCATTAGCCCCTGCCCCAGCTCTGACTGACCCCTTCATAAGAATAACATAGTGTGATTGCGCGCGGAGGCCATCTTGCGCATTAGCCCCTGCCCCAGAACCGGCTTATATTACCTACTGATACCTAAGAGCTTTCCTAAAATTATTTTAAAATGCCTTTAACCCTATATTAAACACCCAGTTCACAAGACTCATAACTGCAATGTTATGGTCAAACAAAACAAAATCTATATTTCAAAACAAACAAGTGGTTTAGTCAATGTATACTGGAAAAAGTTTTATAAAATCTCAAGTCCACAAATATAATTAAATTAGTAACTGTCAGGTTGACCGAGTGGTTATGGTGTTTGACTTAAGTTCAAATTTTCTGTACAAGAAAGCAAGGGTTCGAATCCCTTACCTGATATAACTATTGCCTCAACATGGCTTGACCACCCTGTATTATTGTGTACTCGGTACACAAACCATAGATAGAGTGTATTGTTTAAGGTCACTCTCTTTGCGAACATAGTCAGAGACTGTTGATGGTTAACAATTGCATTAATAGTGGGATATAGGGATAGCAATTAAGAAAAACAGACAATACCCATGCACTATTTTTATTTATTTAATGTAAGTACTTGTACAATAGTTATATACAAACTACAACTCTCTTTTGTCTATTACTATCCAGTCCTTTTCGATCCACTTGCATATCAAGGGCAGATGACTTTGTAGTTCAGCCCCTTAAAACAACCACAACACTACCTCTTGCATAGTCTGTGATGTTGATGATTCTTGAGGCGTGGAAGATGGATACAACATAACTTTTACAACAGGGGTTAAACGTTGCTCAACAAACAATGCTCTATTTTGAGTAGCAACATCTTCCTCTTGTACTAACTTTTTAACATTCTGATGATTTTTTGTCAACACCATTAGTGTTTTGTCTGGAGCACTACATTGATGATCACTCACACTTAAAACCACACCATTTCTACTTTTCATTTTGCCTCGACATTTAGTTGACCTCTGTTTTGAGCATCCCCAGAATAGTATTCCTTTTACATTTTGTCGTCTATAGTTATAAGAGTAGCCTTTATAGAGTACACGTTGTTTACCTCGATTAGTTGTAGTAAGTTCCATAGTAGTAACTAACCTGTTAGTATGATTTGCACACTACAAAGGTTATCTCTGTTCTGGTAATAGAATTATTTAGCGTTGGCTGTTATAATTAATATGTACAGTTTAAAGTGATAGAAAAGTGGTAGAAACGTGGTAGCAAAGTGGTAGACCAGTGATAGACAATTGGTAACATAGTGGTAGAAAAGTGGTAGCAAAGTGGTAGAAAAGTGGTAGAAAAGTGGCAGAAAAGTGGTAGCAAAGTAGTGAAAAAGTGGTAGCAAACTAGAAAACAGGTAGAAAAGTGGCAGAAAAGTAGTAGAAAAGTGGCAGCAAAGTGGTAGAAAAGTGGTAGCAAACTAGAAAATTGGTAGCAAAGTGGTAGCAAAGTGGTAGAAAATATTACATGTATTGTTAAGAAATTGTTTAAGCGGTTACATGGATTCATTACACTATAATTTTAGCATCACGAAGCTCATTTTCTATATCCAAAAGTTCTTCCTCATATTTAGTATGACCAGCCTGTTTACAGGTATGCAAGTACTGAAGCCGCTGGATTAGCTTATTGGGATTGTTCCAGTTAACAAATTTAACAATTTTTTTTTGTGTGTAAACCATTATCATCATCTTCATCATCATGGTTATTGCAACCGGGGGCGGCTTAGGGCTAGCAGCACGTCGGTAACTCGATAACCAACGCTCTGCTTCACCAGAATGACACCGCCCAATGGCCAGCGTGGATGGGCCAACTTACCGTTTATTTAGAGGTCCGCGTCGCTTCAACAGCAACAAAATCACCTCCAGATGACATGTCCCAACAGAAGAGCTCCAAAGGGGTGGAAGGAAAGGGGAGAAGGGGAACGCACAGGCTATTCTACAAATCCCCCCAATAACCGACAGAATTGCTGTCGGCGAAATAATGCCTCAACAGTTGATTAAAAATTTAAAATAAAAATTTAATGTTAAAAATTTAAAGGAGCACCTTCACCAGAAACAGAACATGCTTGCTTGCAAACAAAAGGACAAGAATCAAATTGAAATAAAATGTTATACAGCCCAAAGATTAAAATAAAAATTACAGGCATAACACAATGAGAAAGGGCATGATAATTTACAAGGGAATGCAATAGCGATCCGACATGCGGAGATCCCGGCCACGATGAAACGAGAAATAAAAATTTAAATTAACAAAATAAAATGGGATTAGAAAATAAATTTATGATTAGCACGACGGCGAAAAACACAGGAACAGTTACCAAAAACCACAAAGTAAAATCAATAAGATTACATTTTAAAAAATATATTAAGCTAACACACAACACGTTTGAGTTTCGTGGCCGGCGCCAAGAGACTGACCTCGAGACCAGAATGCATCTCGTCAAAACAAAAACAAACATGGCCACAAAAAAAACAGGAGACCGCATGCCTGATCGAAACTACGGCAAACAATTAGCATAAAATTAATTTAGAATCCCCAGAGCGGAATGAAAGGAGGAAAACGATTACATCTAAGAACTAGTAACACTAGTCGGTTTTATGTCTCGACGGATCTTACATTAGATTAAAATATGACAATCCCAAGATTGCCAAATGAAAATAAATAATAATTAAACGTAAAATAAACTTATAAATGTGTCTCCAGAAGGTACAAAAATAATAACAAAATTAATATATATAAAGAAACGTTATTAAATCATAAAAGAAATGTTAGGCCTATCAGGCAAAACAAAACAGAAGATCAAACATTCATACAAGGCCTAAATTGGAGCTCCCAAAATAAAATAATTAAATATATACAATAATTACGTACCTTAAAACTTCACAGTGGAGACACAATGAAAATTAAAATAAAATAAAATATGGCACTATATTGCCTTGAACATGCCCGCCCAGCACATGCTTCGTTTTGGTCACAAGCGCAGGTCTGCATCGAGATGCGATTACATCTCACACGTCCACTTCACGGCGAAACGATGAAATTCACAGCCTGAAGAGCACAGGCAATTTCCTAGTAGAATTGGCATTCATATTTTCTCTTGAATATATTTATATTTCGTAGAGGCTGGGGGCCAAGCCCCCATCAGCGGTGACACCTTTCACGACCAGTAGGCTTGTGGCTTCTTCCCGACAGCCACTGGACTTCACAAGATGGCGGAGAAAATCCCGCATCAGTTGCCGAACTGCATTGATATAAATATTTATCGTCCAATCAAGGCTTGACACATCAATCAACAATGTCATCATTTAGTAAATAATTTCGCGGTTTCATGAACACACAGGCATTTGTTTCATGACATAGAATATAATTATCTTTCAATTATACCATGAATATGAAGAGTTTTATAAGACACAGCAAACACTCTCTGTTCGCTTTTGCGAATGTTTTTTTGTAGGCTATGTTTCCCGCACGGTTTGAAACACACGTTCAATTATTCTGCTCCATTATTTTTTTTTCGTTATAATTGCAGTATGAACGCGGTGTTCTGATTATTTATTTAACTTATGTTTCATTTGAATTGTTGTTCTTCATTATTCTTGTCAACTCACCTTTTTTCTGAAGTGTCTTTCTAGACGCACCATACTGTCACACTTTTTCATGAGGTACTGTGCTCACCTCAGCGGCAACCCTCGCAACGTGCATGGTGCTGTGCGTTGATTGCCTGTTTGACACCCCTCCTTCATTCTGGAATGTTCGGCTGCTGTCGTCATTTCCACTATATATTCTCCGCCTCGCCGTCCTGCAGCCTGTCTACATCTGCCTGCCTGAACCAGTCTGACCTCGGCTGCCTGCCTGCCCACTAACAGGCCCTTCTTGGGAAGGCCCCTGTTAGTAAACATCGTGTGGCTGAAACCTTGCCAAGTGGCATGCTTCATCGCTCGGACTCTGTCATGCTAGACGAGGCATAAGTCAACGACCTTCATCTCAGCAACTCAGTCAGCCCACTACAACACGGCGATGAGAAACTATAACTGCTTGTAATCCGCCAAACAGATCATTACCAAGAGGTCTGTTCCTGCGGGGTACACTTCGCCAAAGGAGTCACCATCTATCTTTCTCGGAAGGCATGCCGAGACATCTCAGAGGAAGCCTTTGTTTGGATTACGACCCGCTCCCTGCGGGCCAAATACTAAGTATAAAAGTATCAAATCATTGGTAACGCGAACTTCATTCACTTGGTCAACACATTCTTCAAGGCTAAGCCTTTTCTTGCTTCTTGCTTGGTTTTTGGATATTTTTCTTGAAAATACTTTTTAATCGCCTTTATAAGGCCTTTTTATGCATTTTTATTGTAATTCCTATTTTATTCTGAGTTTCCTGGAGAAACATTGCATTTTTAATTACCTTCCTTTAATTATTATTCAAAATGAAAATATTTGTTATTGATTCAAAAATCAAATAAATGTATTAAACCTTAGTTATCAATGTTTGGTCTCTTCCTCGTCGCTCTATTTAATTTCCAGTGTGTGCCCGAAACCTAATCCTCTATTTCCCTGTTGGGGTGCTATTCAATCACCCCTTTCCATGGTGCCGAAACCCGGGATCGAACCCAGAACCTTCATTCTGAGACCACAAATTCTATTCTAAAAAAAAAACTTGTGCAATCTAATATTTGTCTTATACATTTCAGTATATCGTGTCTAGCGCAGGAGATCTGCGGGAAAGCGGAAACAATCCCAGCATATTACACAACTGGTTTTTTTCTGGAAAGCAGGTCTGTCTGGTGCCGCAAGCAGCTTTGGTAAGTGAGTTATTCCAACTTTCCAGCCATGCCAGTAATAATAGATGATAAACTGTTAAACTCTCGGGCGGCCTACAAAGGTCAACTCACCCGTTTTCAAAAATATTTAGCTACTCTACCGAAAGAGGAACAAAACCTTGATATTATATCTCAGCGTTTAAAAGCTTTTGAACAGGCGTACGAGAAATATGATCTCGTGCAACTTGAAATTGAAATCAAAAGTCCAGAACATCAATCAGATAGGGAAGAAGTAGAGAGTAATTACTTTGATACACACGCTCAGGCTGTGGCATTAGTTAGAACTTTGACCCTGGCGTTGAAGGTAGAGGAAACTCAAGGAAGAATTAGCGACCATGGGAATGGTATCAAACCATTGCTACCTAAAATTGAAATTCCGCATTTTTCAGGAAAGGAAGAGATGTGGCAACCATTCTTTGAATTGTTCAGTTCATTAGTACATGATAATGCCACACTTCCAGAAATTCAGAAATTTCATTACTTAAAATCCATTTTGCAGGGACCACCCCTTCAACTTATAAGAGAACTCCCCTTAAGAGGAGAAAACTATAACATTGCTATAGAGCTTCTTAAAGGCCGTTATGGCAACGAAAAATTATGCCTACAGAGGCATATTCAAGCCTTATTTAACCTGCCCGCATTGCGAGCTGACAACTTGTCAACACTGCGAGCCTTAAGTGACACGGTCCAACTACACGTCAGAGCATTGGCACGGTTGAATCAACCGGTCGAGCATTGGGATCTATTCTTAGTTCACTTGGTTACTTCTAAATTTGATTCATCAACCTTAAAGGCATGGGAGAGGGAACTAACAAATGACACTTCATATACCTATGGCTCATTGCTTACGTTTATAAATAATAGATGTCAGGTTTTATCAGCCGTAGCCTGTCATATGTCAGGAAGTGCAGATAACAAATCTAATGTTGTGAAGCCAGTCGGTACTAAAATAAACAAATCTGCTGTCTTTACTGTTCAACATAATTCAACAGATTGTATTCTCTGTAAAGCGCCTCACAGGTTATATTCCTGCGTTGCCTTTAAAGCCCTTTCTACCGACGAAAGACGCAAATTAATAGCTCAAAAAAGATATTGCTACAACTGTCTGTCAGCTAGGCATATGGTGCCTGATTGCGTATCTAAAAATACTTGCTCCCATTGCAAGGCTCAACATCATACCTTGCTTCATAGGTTTGAAAAGCCACGTCAGGCTCCTTCCCCTGGATGTTCTAAAGATACATCCCCAGGAGCCAATGCGCAATCTTATACTCAGAGCTCTAGCTCTATTCGTAGTTCCCAGGTGCTACTATCAACCGTGTTATTAAAAGTTCAAGATTCCTCTGGTAGATGGCTTGAATCACGTGCCTTATTGGATAATGCCGCCACCCATGACTTCATAAGTGAGCGTCTCATTAAGAAACTTGGTCTTCCCAAGCAACCTACATTAATTCAGGTTACCGGTATTAACAATAACAATGTTAAATCTATGCATTTTGTTCGTGTTCACATCAAGGTTGCTGTTAATTGTAACACAACATTTCAGTTGAATTGTCTTGCCATTGATACTATTGGCAGTAGTACCCCTAGTACTTCTTTTGAAATTAGAAATTGGCAATTTCCTCATAACATTCAGTTGGCAGATCCAACATTTAATACGAGCGCTCCAGTAGACATACTTCTCAGTGCCCAAGTATTTTGGCAATGTCTCCTTAGCTCTAAGGTTAAAATATCACCAGGAGTGTTTATTCATCATACCAAGCTAGGTTGGTTAGTAACGGGTCAGGTCCCTCGTAAGTCGTTTCAAAATTTCTCACAATGTCATTTTGTCAATACAAGTCTCGATTACAACTTAGAAAGATTTTGGAAAATCGAAACTATAGATTCAGTTTCACCTTCCTCAGTTGAAAATGAAATGTGTGAAAAACTGTTTCGCGAAACAACCAAACGCAATTCAGAGGGTAGATTTGTCGTAACAATGCCCCGAGTGGATAATCCACCTCTTTTATTTGAAACACACCCTAGGGCTCTTAGAGCACTCTATGTTGTGGAAAGCAAATTTAAACGTGACTCTGTTGTTAAAACTCAATACTCCACATTTATGGAGGAATATGAGGCACTCGATCACATGGAGGTTGTTACCAAGAAAGATGATGCATCTTATACCCCATCTGAAGTCATTTACCTCAATCATCATCCTGTTTGGAAGAATGAAATTTTAATGGAAAACATAAGAGTGGTCTTTAATGGCTCTGCATTGGATGCCAATGGAACTTCTCTGAATGACACATTGTTATCAGGCCCTCCTATTCAATCTGACATTTCTTCTGTTTTGATGAATTTTCGCTTGTTCCCTATCGCAGTGATATCTGATATCAAGCAGATGTATAGACAGATTTTGGTCGATCAACAACAGCGCGACCTTCAGAGAATTCTTTGGCGCGACGAGCCTACTAAACCCGTCAAGATTTTTCGGCTAAAAACATTAACCTATGGACTAAAGCCTTCTGCTTTTTTAGCCATACGTACGTTGAAATTACTTGCTGAACAGGATGGCCCGTTGTATTCTCCTAAGGCTTCTGAAGTGTTAAAATCATCATTTTACGTTGACGATTTTCTTCATTCATTTGAGTCAGTATATGAAGCACTGCAAGTTTCTAAAGATTTGACAGCTTTGCTTTTGGGAGGCGGATTTTCCTTGTGCAAGTGGAACTCTAATTCGGAAGAATTTCTTTCTAAATTTCCATTAACTTCAGTCTATAACGACTCAGTAGAGCTTCTTCAGGAAAGTAATTCTATCAAAACTCTAGGCATCTATTGGAGTCCTCAAAAGGATTTTTTATTTTTCAAAATTAATCTCAGTGACATCAAACCGCAAACTAAGCGGCAAATTTTGTCTGAGATTGCAAAGATATTTGATCCTCTCCAATTTTTGGCGCCAATCATCGTCACACCAAAGATTTTCATGCAAGACCTTTGGTCCTTGAAAACTGGTTGGGATGAACCAGTTCCTTCAGAGTTGCAAAAACATTGGATTTCTTATAGAAATAGTTTGGAAGATCTTTCTAATGTTATTATCCCGCGAGTGATTATTCCCTTTCCCTCCTGTCGAGGATATGAACTTCACATCTTTGCCGATAGCTCATTGAAAGCTTATGGATGTTGTGCGTATATTGTTTGCCGTAATTTTGTCCAGTCATATTTATTTTCCAATTTAATTTGCGCTAAGTCGAAGGTGGCCCCTCTTAAATCTTTATCCTTGCCACGACTGGAACTTTGTGCTGCTCTTCTGGCGGTTGAATTATCGGTCAAAATCCGTCAATCTTTGAAAATCCGATTTATTAAAACTTACTTTTGGAGTGACTCAGCCATCACGTTGGCATGGATTGCCAAACCTCCCTCGCATTGGCAGGTGTTTGTAGCTAATAGAGTGTCCAAAATTCAACAATTGTCTATCCTTGAACAATGGCATCATGTATCTGGCAAGGAGAACCCTGCAGATGTCATTTCTCGGGGATGTTCCCCTCTTATGTTGGCTAACCTGACATTATACTGGCACGGTCCCCGTTGGCTTCTGCAAGAACCTTCCGCTTGGCCAAATTTTCCTCTTCCGGAGTTTTCAGACTTGCCGGATTCTGGTAAGATTACTGGATCTTCTCTTCTCGTTTCCGACTCTCCCCTTCTCTTGCAGCGATATTCCTCTTTCCATAAATTGGTGAGGGTTATGGCTTATCTCCTTCGATGGAAATATTTTGTGGTAGAACAACCTCTTTTTCCTAAGCCATATTTAACCCTTTCTGAATAAGGTTTAGCCACTACAAAAATCTTATGGCTTACTCAACAAGAAATATTCTCTGAAGAATGCCAGGTGTTGTCCCAAGGTCAATCCCTTAAGAAATCGAGTAGGCTTTCCTCACTCGCCCCTTTTTTGGATACTGATGGTTTATTAAGAGTAGGAGGACGTTTATCTTTGGCTGATCTTTCTGAGGATAAAAAACATCCAATTATTCTTCCCTCAAAGCATCATGTCACTTCCTTAATCATTCGTCAGTATCATTACCAGCATCTTCATGCTGGAACTCGTACATTACTTTCTATCATTCGTGAAAGGTATTGGCCCATAAACGGAGTCCATGAAGTTACATCTGTTATCCGGAAGTGCATTCCATGTTTTAAATCCAACCCTAAAGTTACCGCTCAGCTCATGGGTGATCTTCCCAACTTTAGATCCGCGCCTGCTAGACCCTTTACCTTTACGGGGGTGGATTATTCCGGGCCTTTTGTTTACAGAAGGAATTCTCCTGAGGCCAAAAAATGTATTTCTGGAAAACTCTATATTTCGCTGTTTGTATGTATGGTCACCGGAGCAGTTCACTTAGAACTAGTTACCAACGCCTCTACTGCTTACTTTTTGGCAGCTTTTGCCAGATTTTCTGCTCGCAGAGGTCTTCCTTCAGAAGTATTCTCAGACAATGCTAAAAATTTTATCGGAACTTCTGAGCAAATTAAGAGAGCTCTTACTCAAAATTCAGCGCTGGAAAGGATTACTGATTATGCTCACCAGAGAAATTTCAAGTGGCACTTCATCCCCCCTTATGCACCTCATCAAGGTGGGCGGTGGGAGTCTTGTGTGAAACTCACCAAGAAGCACCTTAGACGTGTTTTTGGCCACACCCCCCTTTCTCATGAAGAGTTTAATTCCTTAATCATTTTATTGAGGGCATAATTAATTCTCGTCCTTTATCACCCTTATCTAATGATCCTTCAGATCTTCTGCCATTAACGCCAGGCCATTTTCTTATCGGTTGTCCTTTGACTGCCTCTCCCCCTTTGTTATATTCTAATTCTCAATCTTCTTTAGCCATTTCTTGGCGCAAAATTGAAAGTTTGCGCAACAATTTTTGGCGCCGCTGGAGGTTGGAATACCTCGGTTTGCTTCAGCAGCGTGGTAAATGGCATGTTTCCTGCTCTAACCTTCAGGTTGGGGACTTGGTCCTTTTGAAAGACCCTAGTCCCCCTCTTGTCTGG
This sequence comes from Meconema thalassinum, assembly GCA_946902985.2. Classification (NCBI taxonomy): domain Eukaryota; kingdom Metazoa; phylum Arthropoda; class Insecta; order Orthoptera; family Tettigoniidae; genus Meconema; species Meconema thalassinum. The sequence continues at coordinate 880,388,191 of OX336390.1, forward strand.
AATTTGGGTAGGGTTGTTGAGTGCTTTCCTGGCAGAGATGGTAGGATTCGCGGGGTAAAACTGCAGACATCTGCTGGCCATTTTCTCAGGCCAATCATTATGATTGCTCCTTTGCCACGCGAGGCCTAACTTCTGCGCTTTCTTACTGCAATTGTTTCTCGCCCCTCCCAGCATGTTCGCTTTTGCGAATGTTTTTTTGTAGGCTATGTTTCCCGCACGGTTTGAAACACACGTTCAATTATTCTGCTCCATTATTTTTTTTCGTTATAATTGCAGTATGAACGCGGTGTTCTGATTATTTATTTAACTTATGTTTCATTTGAATTGTTGTTCTTCATTATTCTTGTCAACTCACCTTTTTTCTGAAGTGTCTTTCTAGACGCACCATACTGTCACACTTTTTCATGAGGTACTGTGCTCACCTCAGCGGCAACCCTCGCAACGTGCATGGGGCTGTGCGTTGATTGGCTGTTTGACACCCCTCCTTCATTCTGGAATGTTCGGCTGCTGTCGTCATTTCCACTATATATTCTCCGCCTCGCCGTCCTACGGCCTGTCTACATCTGCCTGCCTGAACCAGTCTGACCTCGGCTGCCTGCCTGCCCACTAACAGGCCCTTCTTGGGAAGGCCCCTGTTAGTAAACATCGTGTGGCTGAAACCTTGCCAAGTGGCATGCTTCATCGCTCGGACTCTGTCATGCTAGACGAGGCATGAGTTAACGACCTTCATCTCAGCAACTCAGTCAGCCCACTACAACACGGCGATGAGAAACTATAACTGCTTGTAATCCGCCAAACAGATCATTACCAAGAGGTCTGTTCCTGCGGGGTACACTTCGCCAAAGGAGTCACCATCTATCTTTCTCGGAAGGCATGCCGAGACATCTCAGAGGAAGCCTTTGTTTGGATTACGACCCGCTCCCTGCGGGCCAAATACTAAGTATAAAAGTATCAAATCATTGGTAACGCGAACTTCATTCACTTGGTCAACACATTCTTCAAGGCTAAGCCTTTTCTTGCTTCTTGCTTGGTTTTTGGATATTTTTCTTGAAAATACTTTTTAATCGCCTTTATAAGGCCTTTTTATGCATTTTTATTGTAATTCCTATTTTATTCTGAGTTTCCTGGAGAAACATTGCATTTTTAATTACCTTCCTTTAATTATTATTCAAAATGAAAATATTTGTTATTGATTCAAAAATCAAATAAATGTATTAAACCTTAGTTATCAATGTTTGGTCTCTTCCTCGTCTCTCTATTTAATTTCCAGTGTGTGCCCGAAACCTAATCCTCTATTTCCCTGTTGGGGTGCTATTCAATCACCCCTTTCCACTCTCTATCGGAGACGAAGGAACAACTAGGAGTAACCCCCGAAGTCCGACAGCAGGTGCTATCTCGTGTTGACAAACGGAATCAAGTCAGCAGGCGGTCGATTCAAAATGTCATGGAACACCCGTAAACAGGGAAGAGGGATTTTAAAAAACATTGGGACGTGCATTGCACGTAACAGTCTCCCTCCCTTAAGCGTGAACACCGTTCACGAATATGCCTAGGCATAGGCAGTACTCCTTAACTAGTCGATTCACCAAGCATGTTTCCAGAAGATAATGTTCACCAATTACCTCCAATTGATGGATAACAACCGCATCGTTTTGGTTAGGAAGAGTGCAGGGTCAGATTATCAGGGAATGGATAATTGATCACCTCGCAAACCACTTAGTTAACAGCTTCCCTGTGTCCATAATTCTTCAGAAACGCAGAACACCAGCACCTGCAGTGCTTTCATAGTCGGAGACACGTTAGGAAAATTTTCAACAAGTCCAATGTAGTTTGCTTTAGACGAAGTAGGTGGAAGCAATGTGCCATATATCATTCGATGCGTGGGCAGCCATTTACAAAAATAGAAGTTAATCTAATTTCAAAAAAAGGTTTACAGAATCACTAATTCTTACTACATTTTACAAAAGGGAAACAAAGTTGAATTCATATGAAGAAAATATTTCTGACAATGACCTAGATCCGTGATTACAAAATTTCATTTAAAAATTTACCTTTTTACAGACTAGAAGTACCTTTCAAAATTACATGAGTTAAACGACTATACATTTAGAAGGAACTACGGTAGAGGAATGACCACTAAAATTCCCAAAGGGAACATGTATACAAGATATCATGAGTTAGGTCTCCCACCGAGTCCAACTTACATGTTAGCATCTTCTATGAAAATATCAAAATTAGTTTCAAATTTTAATATTTACCACAAAATGGGAATTACCCAACAGTTACAAGTTGTATCCCAGTAGAGTTTGCAAATCCAGTTCAAAATTCCAGAAGGAACAGATGCCTGAAGGCTTCAATGAAAGTTAGGGATACTCTACATTATACAAAATCAGTTTACAAAACTTATGGTAGCATTTCCTCATTAGAAACCTCTCCACCTCGTTTAATGTGCGACAGATGCACTCTGGAAATTTTCTTTGCTTTGGGGTTTCTAATAAGCAGAGTAACGGGAGTCAGGAATGCCTCTACATAACATGGGCCCTTGAAACGAGGGGTCAACTTGCTTGAAACTAGATTACTGACGCCCTTGGGCTCGAAATTGCGAACGTACACAACATCACCAATTTCCAAATCCGTTGGCTTGCGACAGGCATTGTGTCGCTTGGCAAGTTGGTCATGTGATACCTTAATATTCTCTCTAGCCTTGTCGAATTTCGCCCTCATATCCTCGGGCGTGAAACTGTCTGGAAGGAGATCGTGCAGGTTCCACAGATTAGACAACGGAGAATTGGCCATAAAGGAAAACATTAACGAAAAAGGGGTGGCTTGCGTGCTCTCATGCACGGCGGTGTTGAAAGCAAAATTGAGCCAATGCAAATTAGAATCCCACTTGCAATGGTCGTCGTGATGGAAAGCAATCAGAGCAGAACGGATATTACGATTGATTCGCTCAGCGAGAGACGGGTTAGGAAAATAGGGAGTGGTGGTTATATGCGAAATAGCATAATCAAACAAGAATTGACGGAACTAATTAGATACAAAGCACTTGGCATTATCTGACACCAGGTACTGACATGGCCCAAAAGATGAAAAGATGGAATTAAGACACTTTATGACGGAACTGGTTGTAGCCTGTCTGGTGGGGAAAATCCAACTAAACCGGGTGAAACCGTCAGTGCAAACAAGCGCAAATTGGTTTTCCCGACCAGAGCGAGGGAACGGCCCAACATGGTAGATAAAAAGCCTCTCCATGGGTCTAGATGCCGGTTCAGATGACAACAGGCCAACCTAAATAGAAACCGGAGGTTTGCTAATACTACATGCAGCACAATTCCTAATGAGCCTCCTGATGTCGCCATCCATACTTTGCCAAATGAAAAACTGTCTGATTTTAGCTCGGGTCTTGAATACTCCTAGGTGGCCACCAATAGGAGATTCGTGATAGTAACGAAAGATTTCCGGAATTAGGACTGACGGGAGCACAATTTTAGGTAGGCGGTCATGACGAGACGAACAACACAATACACCGTCCTTCAGAGAGTAGGGCTTGATCACTTCACCAGAATTGATACGGTCAATAAGGCTAGATAAGGAGGGATCTTCTTTCTGGAATCGTCTCACATCCTCAAAAAGCACAGGGGAATTGCTAAGAACGGCATTGACACAATTTACAGCAGATACAAGGTTTACGGGTTCACATTCTTGAATATCCTCTTCAGCTGTTTCCTCGTACATGCGGCTTAATGAATCGGCTACCGCATTTTCGGACCCACGAATATGTTGGACTGAGAACTGGAATGACAGAATCCTAGTTGCCCATCTGGCAATCCTAACAGTTTTACGGGGTTTCCCTAAGACCCAGCTCAAGGCTTGGTTATCGGTCTCAAGGAGAAACTTAGTGTGCTCAAGATATATACGGAATTTTTCTAGAGCGAACAACATAGCTAAACCCTCAAGTTCGTATATGGAATACTTCCTCTCTGCGTCCGTTAAGGTACGAGAAGCGTATGCAATGGGTTGCCTACCCAGATCAGATTCCTGCACTAGGACACAACCAACACCACGACCAGACGCATCAGTCTGCACAATGAACTGCTTCCCAAAATCCGGAATGGCTAATACAGGGGCGTTAGAGAGCGCCAGCTTAAGATCTTCGAAGGCTGCTTGCTGAGAGGGACCCCACTCGAACTTCACAGCCTTTTTGCGTAATTGATTTAGAGGAGCAGCACGGTCGGCAAAGTTACTGATAAACTTACGGAAGAAGTTCACCATACCAATGTAACGAGCAACACCCTTGGCGTTCTTGGGTGGTTTAAAATCTCTGATGGCCTGCGTACGAGACTGGTCCACGGAGATACCAGATTCAGAAACAATATGTCCCAAGAAGGAAATTTTGGGCTTGGCAAAGGAAACCTTGGACAATTTGACGGTAAGGCCAGCGTCACGCAACCGATCAAGTACAATTTTCAGATGATCAACGTGTTCCTCGAAGGACTCAGAATAGATCACCACATCGTCAAGGTAGTGGTACACAAACTTGAATTTAATTTCAGAAAACACCTTGTTCAGAAGTCTGCTCAACACAGCGGCTCCGGTGGATAGGCCAAACGGGACACGGGCATACTCAAACAGGTTCCAGTCAGTGGAAAAAGCAGTAACATGCCTGGATTCAGGAGAGAGGGGAATTTGGAAGTAAGAAGAAATTAAATCGAGGATCGTGAACACCTTCGCGTTGCGAAACCAACTAAAACATGTGTGAAGGTCCGGCAAAGGGATGGACTGCAAAACAACTTTTTGATTAAGAGCCCTATAGTCGACCACCGGCCGAAAACCACCGTTAGGTTTTGGCACAAGAAATACAGGGGATGAGTAGGCAGAGATAGAGGGTTGGATTACACCTTCTTCTAACATCTTATCTATAATCTTACGAAGTTCAGCCATCTTGGGTGGGGCAAGGCGATACGGGCTGGAACGCACCGGCACAGAATCGGTTAGCTCAATCTTGTACTCACTCAAATGGGTTACACCCAACTTGTCCGTAAATACATCACTATACTCCTGGCATAACCTCTTAATGGCATCGTTTTGAAGATTCGTTAAATTTTCCAGATCGAGATCCTCAATAGTCACAGGTTCACTAACAGAATTGACAGCAGGAGAAGATAAAACCGGATTAAACGATAACTTACTTTGCGGATTAAACTTAAACCATAAGTTGCGAGCACCAAAATCAAGAAGCATACCAACGTGTGACATGAAATTAGCTCCAATGACCACAGAACAAGAAAGATTTCTGGCAACAAAAAATTTAAATTTCCAAGAAAAATTTAGAATATGGATTTTGACTATCATACTACCCAAAATATTTAAGTTTGAACAATTTGTCGAAATAAAAGATTCATTGTTAGGCTCTAACTCAGGAAATTTGCAAACACTCTTCATAGATAAAAACCAGTCCTCGCTTATAAAGGATGCGACACTACCAGAATCAAGCAACGCAAAAACGGGCTCGTCATTAACACAAATTTCAATAAACGGGGATATTCCTTTAGCCACAGGAGAAATTCCAAAATCATTACTCACTCTAAAATGATTACAAGTAGATGACGAGGACACCCGCACCACAGGTTTCACATTACATTTAGAATTAGGCTGACTTGCCACGACATTGCTCACCGACAGGTTAGGTAGGTCAGCGACATAAGCAGAATTAGCACGTGAAGATTTAGTTTTCAACGAGTTATCAAGACTATCATTGGTAGGGCGACCAGAAACTTCACAGGGTTTTCCCAAGCTCTTATGCACAGAAATATCCTTGGAAGTAACACCCGAATTGGTCTCCACAACGTCCCGTCATTGTCGATACACAACCTGGTTACTCGGACACACCTTCTTGACATGTCCCACGCCACCGCACGTGTGGCACTTAATATTGGGTCTTGGGTGGAACATAACCTTAGGCGGGGGACGAGACATCAAGGAAGGAGGGGGACGAGACATCAAGGAAGGAGGAGGAACACTAGCTACCCGAAGGGAATCTGCATGTTTCACAGCCATAGCCTCTATAACGACCTGTTTCAGCTCGACAAACGACGAAGGCCTGGTACACATAGTCATGTATGACCTATATTGAGGCGAAAACCCATTTACAATAGATGACACCAACTGTCGTTCAGTTAAAGGGGATGCAAATACCTGGGCATACACCTTAATGTCGCTGTCCAACCTTTGGACACGATATAAAAACTTTTGCTCGAGAGCACTAAGGGCACACGCAGGGACAAAAAACCACAACACTTCCCTAATAAACATGGCTAAGGACATGCGGAGGTGGATAGCTTCAATTAGCTTATCGCGCAGCATACCGGAAGCAACTGGATATAACAGTTGGAAAATCTGATTTTCCGACATCCCAAAAATCGAGGCATGGTTACCCAATTCTACCACTTGCTTTAAAAATTGTACCACTTGGGTAACGTCATCTAGGTTGAAATGCTTTAACTTAGTTAAGAAACCAGAAATAGGATGAGGAATCGACCCACAATTAACGGTAGGCGAGAATGTAGCATTAGGAAAAGTGACATTGTTACCAGGGTAGCCCGCTCGCACACACTCTCAGGAGACAAAACATTTACATTGCCAGAGAAAGAACTGGGGTGCAACGGATCGGCAGTACCCAGGAAATCATTAGGTGACCTAACGTGAGAAGAATGACCGTATGCAGGGTTAAGAGGTCTGGGCGAGCCAGAACCAGACAAAAGAGGGGCAGGCAAACCACTACTAGAAATCGATCCCAAAACCTCAGACCTAGTAAACAGAGGTGATTCACGTTCAACCCCAGAAGAACTCTCCAAATTCACAAGGTTATCTCTTAAGTCAATTAAATCGAAAACACTATTGTTGTCAGCCATTTTAAAGAGCACAGAATGCAGACAGACAATACAGAAGGAAACAAATTTTAGGAGTTACGAGGACAGTTTACACTTTCACAACAGTACCACAACCACCAATTACCACCACCATAGATTAGGCTGACACTCGAACACAGCCACCATACTACACAAAATCATGCACCAAGCTGCCCAGATCTGCATACGTCACCACCTGCTTGGCTCGAGAACAGGAAGCTAAATTACAAAAATTGGCACAAAACATCTGGCTAACAGCTTCCGACAGGGCTCCAGGACTCCTTCTCTCGAAGTATGTAGGCTATCAGAATAGTAAGAAATCCCATTTACCATGCCAAGAACACATGTCAGTCACTCACCGAGCTTCATCTTCAGTGGGGATGTTGCACACAAACAAGACAAAATACAGCAGCAAAAGCCTCGCTTCTAAACAGGTCACTTACATACAGCACATGGATATCCAGAGGCAAACATGAAATAAAACAAACGACAAGGATTAGCTTTACATAACATCAAGTGCACTGGCCTGACAAGATCCTACCAACAACCGCTCCATCAGCACTAAAGGGGTCCATAAAACGAGCCTGCGGGTATGGAGGAAGGGGAGGGTTACGGAAGCGAACTCGAGCGCGGTCTGCTACCAGAATGCAACCGGCGGCGGCTTAAGGCCAGCAGCACGTCGGTAACTCGATAACCAACGCTCTGCTTCACCAGAATGACACCGCCCAATGGCCAGCGTGGATGGGCCAACTTACCGTTTATTTAGAGGTCCGCGTCGCTTCAACAGCAACAAAATCACCTCCAGATGACATGTCCCAACAGAAGAGCTCCAAAGGGGTGGAAGGAAAGGGGAGAAGGGGAACGCACAGGCTATTCTACAGATCCCCCCAATAACCGACAGAATTGCTGTCGGCGAAATAATGCCACAACAGTTGATTAAAAATTTAAAATAAAAATTTAATGTTAAAAATTTAAAGGAGCACCATCACCAGAAACAGAACATGCTTGCTTGCAAACAAAAGGACAAGAATCAAATTGAAATTAAAATGTTATACAGCCCAAAGATTAAAATAAAAATTACAGGCATAACACAATGAGAAAGGGCATGATAATTTACAAGGGAATGCAATAGCGATCCGACATGCGGAGATCCCGGCCACGATGAAACGAGAAATAAACATTTAAATTAACAAAATAAAATGGGATTAGAAAATAAATTTATGATTAGCACGACGGCGAAAAACACAGGAACAGTTACCAAAAACCACAAAGTAAAATCAACAAGATTACATTTAAAAAAATATATATTAAGCTAACACACAACACGTTTGAGTTTCGTGGCCGGCGCCAAGAGACTGACCTCGAGACCAGAATGCATCTCGTCAAAACAAAAACAAACATGGCCACAAAAAGCAGGAGACCGCATGCCTGATCGAAACTACGGCAAACAATTAGCATAAAATTAATTTAGAATCCCCAGAGCGGAATGAAAGGAGGAAAACAATTACATCTAAGAACTAGTAACACTAGTCGGTTTTATGTCTCGACGGATCTTACATTAGATTAAAATATGACAATCCCAAGATTGCCAAATGAAAATAAATAATAATTTAAACGTAAAATAAACTTATAAATGTGTCTCCAGAAGGTACAAAAATAATAACAAAATTAATATATATAAGGAAACGTTATTAAAACATAAAAGAAATGTTAGGCCTATCAGGCAAAACAAAACAGAAGATCAAACATTCATACAAGGCCTAAATTGGAGCTCCCAAAATAAAATAATTAAATATATACAATAATTACGTACCTTAAAACTTCACAGTGGAGACACAATGAAAATTTAAAAAAACTAACACATTTTAAATAAAATAAAATAAAATATGGCACTATATTGCCTTGAACATGCCCGCCCAGCACATGCTTCGTTTTGGTCACAAGCGCAGGTCTGCATCGAGATGCGATTACATCTCACACGTCCACTTCACGGCGAAACGATGAAATTCACAGCCTGAAGAGCACAGGCAATTTCCTAGTAGAATTGGCATTCATATTTTCTCTTGAATATATTTATATTTCGTAGAGGCTGGGGGCCAAGCCCCCATCAGCGGTGACACCTTCCACGACCAGTAGGCTTGTTGCTTCTTCCCGACAGCCACTGGACTTCACAAGATGGCGGAGAAAATCCCGCATCAGTTGCCGAACTGCATTGATGTAAATATTTATCGTCCAATCAAGGCTTGACACATCAATCAACAATGTCATTATTTAGTAAATAATTTGGCGGTATCATGAACACACAGGCATTTGTTTCATGACGTAGAATATAATTGTCTTTCAATTATACCATGAATATGAAGAGTTTTATAAGACACAGCAAACACTCTCTATCAGAGACGAAGGAACTACTAGGAGTAACCCCCGAAGTCCGACAGCAGGTGCTATCTCGTGTTGACAAACGGAATCAAGTCAGCAGGCGGTCGATTCAAAATGTCATGGAACACCCGAAAACAGGGAAGAGGGATTTAAAAAAACATTGGGACGTGCATTGCACGTAACAGTTATCATCATCAATATAATTATCATCAATATAAACATCATCACTATTACTATCTAATCCTTTTTGTTCATTTTGCAATGCAACAACCTTTGGCATAGTTTGTTTTGTCTTTGATAGTGTTAGAGGTTTCTTAGACGTTAACGACTGTCCAACATGTCTTTTTCAGGAGATAATAAATGCTCTTTAACAAACAAAGCACTATCTTGAGCCACACTATTTTTTTCTTGGTCTTGCTTTTTTTTACCTTGGATAGAGTATTTTGTCAATTTAAATGAGTATTATTTTGAGATTTACAATGATGATCGATTGAAATAAGTATGTTGGAGCCTTTTGTTTTAATCATTCCTCGACACTTTTTAGATCGTTGTTTCGAACAGCACCAAATAACAGTTCCATTTTTAGTAGTTCTTTTTACAATATATGCATATTCTTTATAGTAAGCACATGGCTTACCATAGCTAGTCGTTGATACTTCCATGTCAACTGTTAAGCATAAACTAATCTCTAATAAAGTTAATTCGATAATAAAAATGATAGTTTGTAGTATGTGCAGTTTAAAGTAAGAGCAAAAGTGAGAGTCAAATGGTAGAAAAGTGTTAGCAAAGTGGTGGAAGAGTGGTAGCAGTTTATAGTAGTCATGATCTTTTTTTTTTTTTTACCAGAATGTGATTTGAGTAAATGTAATTTCTAAACCTTAGCAGTGAGTAGTCAGTTAGTCTTGGTTCAGACAAGCGTAAACAGTTCTCCAATGAATCAGAGATCAAGATTTTCATTATGAAACAGTTGTGTAATCAATTAGGTATCGGTACTTGATAGCTTCACACATGAACAAAAATTCCAACATATCTGACATGAATTACATGATTTGAAAGTTGACAAAGAATATCCAATCAACCATTGTAGTTACAATGTCAAACACAAAGACAAAATCAGCATGAACTTTTAAGTTACAGGAAAATTCTATGAAATAGACTATGCAGAAAATTTGGAAATACACATCAGAAGTTTGCAACACCATCCTTCTAGCCTATATAAATTATCGACATGGAAAGTGTGCACTGCCCCTAACATTAAACCAATTTATCAATAACACAAGTCAACAATCAAAACATTATGTGTTGAGTCTATCATTTAATGCATATATTCTGTCTACATTGAACAGTAACAAAAATCGCCATTCATAATTAATTAAGTTTGCTTTAATTCTTTATGTAATGATAAATACATATCTAAAGTTTTGGCTGACTGTTCAGGGTGAATCGACTTTGAACACATAAGAGAGGGAATATTTTAAGACTTAACCTCAGCTCACCTAACATAACCTAAATTTACCTAACCTAACCTCGTCATATAGGTAAGAAACGGGTCAAGCTATGCTTTCGACTACCGAGTTTCAGCTACTTTTCAAGGTTACTCTCCCGAACATTGCCGGAGACTGCTGATAAACACCTATGTTCCCACGGCGGCGGCGCGCAACGACTTACATGACGCGCTTTCCCCTTTTCATTGAAGATGGCGGCCGTAGCTTAACTTAACCTAGCCTAACCTAACAAGATGGCGGCCGTAGCTTAACTTAACCTAGCCTAACGTAACAAGATGGCGGCCGTAGCTTAACTTAACCTAACCTAACCTAACCTAACCTACGAGGTGTGATCAAAAAGTTCCAAAAATGTGGCTGCGACTTAACCTAACCTAGCCTAACCTAACCTAACCTAACCTAACCTACAAGGTGTGTTCAAAAAGTTTCAAAATGGCGGCCGTAGCTTCACTTAACCTAACCTAACCTACGAGGTGTGATCAAAAAGTTCCAAAAATGTGGCTGCGACTTAACCTAACCTAGCCTAACCTAACCTAAACTAACCTACAAGGTGTGTTCAAAAAGTTTCAAAATGGCGGCCGTAGCTTCACTTAACCTAACCTAACTTAACCTAAACCTACGAGGTGTGATCAAAAAATTTTCAAAATAGTGGTCATAGCTTAACTGAACCTAGCCTAACCTAACCTAACCTAAACCTACGAGGTGTGATCATAAAGTTCCGAGATGGCGGTCGTAGCTTAACTCAACCTAACCTAACCCTACGAGGTGTGATCAAAAAGTTCCAAAATGGCTGCCGTAGCTTAACTAAACCTTTGATTGATCCCTGTTGATTGACCCCTTTTGATTGATCTCTGTTGATGTATCCCTTTGGACTGGTCCCTGTTGACTGGCCCCTTTGGACGGGTCCTTTTTGAAGGGAGTCATTTTTTTACGGGTCCCGGAGGACGGGTCCTTGTTGACGGGTCCCATCGGGCGGGTTCCTTTGGACTTATCCCCATGGAATGGCTCATGCATTTTATCCAAATTATGTCAAAAGGACCCGCCCACAGGGGACCCGTCAACAAGGACCCGTCCTCCGGGACCCGTAAAAAAAGACTCCCTCCAAAAAGGACCCGTCCAAAGGGGCTTGTCAACAGGGACCAGTCCAAGGGGATACATCAACAGAGATCAATCAAAAGGGGTCAATCAACAGGGATCAATCAAAGGTTAAGTTAAGCTACGGCAGCCACTTTGGAACTTTTTGATCACACCTCGTAGGGTTAGGTTAGGTTGAGTTAAGCTACGACCGCCATCTCGGAACTTTATGATCACACCTCGTAGGTTTAGGTTAGGTTAGGTTAGGCTAGGTTCAGTTAAGCTATGACCACTATTTTGAAAAAATTTTGATCACACCTCGTAGGTTTAGGTTAAGTTAGGTTAGGTTAGGTTAAGTGAATCTACGGCCGCCATTTTGAAACTTTTTGAACACACCTTGTAGGTTAGGTTAGGTTAGGTTAGGCTAGGTCAGGCTAAGTCGCAGCCAGATTTTTGGAACTTTTTGATCACACCTCGTAGGTTAGGTTAGGTTAGGTTAGGTTAAGTTAAGCTACGGCCGCCATCTTGTTACGTTAGGCTAGGTTAACTTAAGCTACGGTCGCCATCTTGTTAGGTTAGGCTAGGTTAAGTTAAGCTACGGCCGCCATCTTCAATGAAAAGGGGAAAGCGCGTCATGTAAGTCGTTGCGCGCCGCCGCCGTGGGAACATAGGTGTTTATCAGCAATCTCCGGCAATGTTCGGGAGAGTAACCTTGAAAAGTAGCTGAAACTCGGTAGTCGAAAGCATAGCTTGACCCGTTTCTTACCTATATGAAAGGTTAGGTTAGGTAAATTTAGGTTATGTTAGGTGAGCTGAGGTTAAGTCTTAAAATATTCCCTCTCTTATGTGTTCAAAGTCGATTCACCCTGAACAGTCAGCCAAAACTTTAGATATGTATTTATCATTACATAAAGAATTAAAGCAAACTTAATTAATTATGAATGGCGTTTTTTGTTACTGTTCAATGTAGACAGAATATATGCATTAAATGATAGACTCAACACATAATGTTTTGATTGTTGACTTGTGTTATTGATAAATTGGTTTAATGTTAGGGGCAGTGCACACTTTCCATGTCGATAATTTATATAGGCTAGAAGGATGGTGTTGCAAACTTCTGATGTGTATTTCCAAATTTTCTGCATAGTCTATTTCATAGAATTTTCCTGTAACTTAAAAGTTCATGCTGATTTTGTCTTTGTGTTTGACATTGTAACTACAATGGTTGATTGGATATTCTTTGTCAACTTTCAAATCATGTAATTCATGTCAGATATGTTGGAATTTTTGTTCATGTGTGAAGCTATCAAGTACCGATACCTAATTGATTACACAACTGTTTCATAATGAAAATCTTGATCTCTGATTCATTGGAGAACTGTTTACGCTTGTCTGAACCAAGACTAACTGACTACTCACTGCTAAGGTTTAGAAATTACATTTACTCAAATCACATTCTGGTAAAAAAAAAAAAAAGATCATGACTACTATAAACTGCTACCACTCTTCCACCACTTTGCTAACACTTTTCTACCATTTGACTCTCACTTTTGCTCTTACTTTAAACTGCACATACTACAAACTATCATTTTTATTATCGAATTAAATTTACTAGAGATTAGTTTATGCTTAACAGTTGACATGGAAGTATCAACGACTAGCTATGGTAAGCCATGTGCTTACTATAAAGGATATGCATACATTGTAAAAAGAACTAATAAAAATGGAACTGTTATTTGGTGCTGTTCGAAACAACGATCTAAAAAGTGTCGAGGAATGATTAAAACAAAAGCCTCCAACATACTTATTTCAATCGATCATCATTGTAAATCTCAAAATAATACTCATTTAAATGGGCAAAATAATCGAACCAAGGTAAAAAAGCAAGACCAAGAAAAGAATAGTTGGCTCAAGATAGTGCTTTGTTTGTTAAAGAGCATTTATTATCTCCTGAAAAAGACATGTTAGGACAGTCGTTAACGTCTAAGAAACCTCTAACACTATCAAAGACAACACAAACTATGCCAAAGGTTGTTGCATTGCAAAATGAACAAAAAGGATTAGATAGTAATAGTGATGATGTTTATATTGATGATAATTATATTGATGATGATAACCATGATGATGATGATGGTGATGATTATGATGATGATGATGATGATGATGATGATGATAATGGTTTACACCCAAAAAAGAATTGTTAAATTTGTTTACTGGAACAATCCCAATAAGCTAATTCAGCGGCTTCAGTACTTGCATACCTGTAAACAGGCTGGTCATACTAAATATGAGGAAGAACTTTTGGATATAGAAAATGAGCTTCGTGATACTAAAATTATAGTGTAATGAATCCATGTAACCGCTTAAACTATTTCTTAACAATACATGTAATATTTTCTACCACTTTGCTACCACTCTGCTACCAATTTTCTAGTGTGCTACCACTTTTCTACCACTTTGCTACCACTTTTCTACTACTTTTCTGCCACTTTTCTACCACTTTTCTAGTTTGCTACCACTTTTCCACTACTTTGCTACCACTTTTCTATTACTTTTCGGCCACTTTTCTACCACTTTTATACCACTTTGCTACCAATTTGCTACCACTTTTCTACCACTAAGTTACAAATTTTCTACCACTTGTCTACCACTTTGCTACCACGTTTCTACCACTTTTCTATCACTTTAAACTGTACATATTAAATATAAAAGCCAACGATAAATAATTCTATTACCAGAACAGAGATAACCTTTGTAGTGTGCAAATCATAGTAACAGGTTAGTTACAACTATGGAACTTACTACAACTAACCCAGGTAAACAACGTGTACTCTATAAAGGCTACTCTTATAACTATAGACGACAAAATGTAAAAGGAATACTATTCTGGCGATGCTCAAAACAGAGGTCAACAAAATGTCGAGGCAAAATGAAAAGTAGAAATGGTGTGGTTTTAAGTGTGAGTGATCGTCAATGTAGTGCTCCAGACAAGACACTAATGGTGTTGACAATAAATCATCAGAATGTTAAAAATTTAGTATAAGAGAAAGATGTTGCTACTCAAAATAGTGCATTGTTTGTTGAGCAACGTTTAACCCCTGTTGTAAAAGTTATGTTGTATCCATCTTCCACGCCTCAAGAATCATCAACATCACATACTATGCAAGAGGTAGTGTTGTTGTTGTTTTAAGGGGCTGAACTACAAAGTCATCTGCCCTTGATATGCAAGTGGATCGAAAAGGACTGGATAGTAATAGACAAAAGAGAGTTGTAGTTTGTATATAACTATTGTACATGTACTTACATTAAATAAATAAAAATAGTGTATGGGTATTGTCTGTTTTTCTTAATTGCTATCCCTATATCCCACTATTAATGCAATTGCTAACCATCAACAGTCTCTGACTATGTTCGCAAAGAGAGTGACCTTAAACAATACACTCTATCTATGGTTTGTGTACCGAGTACAAAATAATACAGTGTGGTCAAGCCATGTTGAGGCAATAGTTATATCCGGTAAGGGATTCGAACCCTTGCTTTCTTGTACAGAAAATTTGAACTTAAGTCAAACACCATAACCACTCGGTCAACCTGACTGTTACTAATTTAATTATTTTTGTGGACTTGAGTGTTTATAAAACTTTTTCCAGTATACATTGACTAAACCACTTGTTTGTTTTTAAATACAGATTTTGTTTTGTTTGACCATAACATTGCAGTTATGAGTCTTGTGAACTGGGTGTTTAATATAGGATTAAAGGCATTTTAAAATATTTTTAGAAAAGCTCTTAGGTATCGTGTCATGGGTTTTAGTAATGCATTACTGTTCGTTGACTAACATTTACCGTTACACAACATTATTTTGGTGAGTTCTACATGTTGTTGTTTGAGTCGTCAGTCTCTTGACTGGTTTGATGCAGATCTCCATACCTCCCTGCCCCGAGCGAAACGTCTCATCTCTATATAGCTACCACACCCTACATTCAAGGCTATCTGTTTAACATATTATAACCTTGGATCTCCCCTACAAGCTCTTGGGTTCAATTCCTAGATTTAACACAAACTTTTAAAAGTGGTATGACAACTAAAACTAGTCTACTCAGTCTCGAGTGGTCTAAATAAGTAGAGAGGGTTCGATTCACACCTCAACCATAGAGCACCATGTTCTTAAAAAAAAATGATAACCATTTGTTCAATTTCACATTTCACACATTGCAATTTGTCAATTTTCCATTTTGCATTTTTTTAAATGTCAGTTTGATGTTTTTCAATTTCATGATATGGAAACATGGATTTTTCCATTTTCATATTTACACATTTGTCAATTTCCCATTTGCATATATTTTCTTAAATGTCCGTTCAAGTTTTTTAAATTTTGTCTATATGGAAACATGGATTTTCCATTTTCCTGTTTACAAATTTTTTATATATTTATTTTGTGTATGTTGAAAAACGATATTTCCAAAACAAGATTTTTTATTTTTCATTTTATGATTTTGTAAATAATCTTAATGTGAGTGCTTGACCATGGCAATAATACAGTCTATCTATGTGTTAGCGGAACCATAGAGGCTTATACTACTGCAAGTAAGAATGTTTTACAAAATAACGACTATCTACCACTGCATTTGAAAAACAAAACGATTGAAAAAAATCTATTTTCCATTCATATATAAGTGCTAATTCTCCCTCTCCCCACCCTACCTCACCGTATTTTCTCTGGTCAAACAACCAATGCTACCCACACATACACAAGCTTTCTATATCTCTCTCTCTCTCTATATATATGTTTTCTCTTGTCCACAAGATAAAAATTATGGTTGCTGGATTGTATCCTGCACTGTTTATGCGACATACCTTTGCCAGTTCATAAAACCGTTAGGTATTTCTCTACACATAACGATTTTACCACTGCTTTACCTACGCCTTTTGCTTGTTTGGCTTTCTTACAGTCTAGTATGTGATAGGAAGCATTAACTGTATGTCAAACCCAGTCCACGTTTGTATTTGTAATCTAAGTAATTATTTGAAAAGAGACAAGTGTAATCAGTTTAAACATTATCTCTGCTTTTATTTGTTTGTTTATGACATGCATATTAACCTAAAATCAAACTCTAGTCTACCTTAGTGAAAGGTTAACAGTTTAACCACTGCGTTACCATACGCTTTTTTCTTAGTTTGATTCGTTCTAGGCCTTAGAGCTAGAAATCGAATTAAGATCTCCAGTGAAAGAGGCACATGTGCTCACCACTATAGCACGTAATGTTTAGCTGGTAACATTAGACAACCGAAAATGATTGTATTTCTGTTAGCCAAGCATTTCTGTCATTTGCCTACTGTGTGAACTCTGCCAGCAAGACAGTTAAGTTTAGAGCAAGTGTGTGTGAGTGTGTGTATAGATTATTAGCCTCAGATATTTAAAGCTTGTTGTGTGTAGCGACCATCTTATCCCAGTAACCACTGAGCAAGTTTTAACAGTCAACCCATAAAAACTGCACAGGATAGTTGTGTGAGATTCATGGACTTGGGTGTGTGCATTAGCACCATGCACTAGCTTTACCTTACCCTTTATAGGTAGAGCGTTATCCCTTTCCTTTTTGACATTGCCAATGACCACATCCACTCACAAGTTTTACACTTAAACCCTTGGCTTGTTTTCGATTAGGTTTGGTTCGGTTTGGTTGGGTTTGATTCAGCTTGGTTCAGTTTAGTTCAATGTAGTCACTCTTTTGTTTCATTAGCTATCCTCTTTAACCAATCAATTAAAGATAGTCTACTCTTAATTCTTGAATCAATAAATCCGATATTGTATACACCGTTTGTCATTTATTAACCCATGCCTGCAACCTATACTCTCTCTGTACTACAGTCTGATCTGAAAACAAGTTCCAATAGTGAAAGACTTGTCAGTCACCATACATGTAGCCTACACTAGTTCTTTCTCTACCTAGCTATGTTTCATCACTCACGGTAAACAACTCACATGTCCGTATCCAATTATTAATTTATAAAATCTCAGGTCAATGACCTTAATATTTTGGATATTTTAGGTAAATTCATTGGTCATGGGAAAGAGTTGACCATTCTAAGTCCTATGACACCTCACATGTCGATATCCAAGTATTAGTTTATATAATCTCAGGTCATTGTCCTTGTTGTTTTGAATATTTGGGGTAAATTCGTTGGTCATGGGAAAGGGTTGGCCATCCTTAGTATTATAACACCTCACTTGACTCTCTCCCATTATTAGTTATCGACATATTAACAACAGTGCAGTTAGGCCCTTTTGACAAACATTAAATATATATTTAAAGACAGAGCGTCACCCCGAGTGCTAGGACCCCACATACAAGTCCCTAGCCTTATTGGTTCGCGAGATATTAACAAAAGTGTAGTTAGACCCTTTGTTAAAATGTCAAAAATACATTCAAAAAGAGAGTGTCTGCCCAAGTCCAACGACACCTCACAGGTCAAAATCCCATCATGGGTTCCGGAAATATCAACAAAAGTGTCGTTAGGCCCCTTGTCAAAATTTCAAAAAATACATTTAAAAAGGGAATGTCATCCCATGTTCTACGACCCCTCATACAAGTCCCTAGCCTTATTGGTTCACGAGATATTAACAAAAGTGTACTTAGGCCCTTTTGACAAAAATCAAAAATACATTGAAAAACGGGGCGTCATACCAAGTCCAACGACCCCTCATACAAGTCCCTAGCTTTATTGGTTCATGAGATATTAAAAAGCCAATGACCTATTAGTTTTGGATCTTTTTTTTTTTTAATAACTCATCTATAAATCATTATTTAAAAAGTCCGCCCTCTTACGAAAACCC
The DNA here is from genome assembly GCA_946902985.2 of Meconema thalassinum. NCBI lineage: Eukaryota > Metazoa > Arthropoda > Insecta > Orthoptera > Tettigoniidae > Meconema > Meconema thalassinum. The sequence continues at coordinate 880,406,889 of OX336390.1, forward strand.
CAAGTGCGCATGCGTAAAAACAAAAAACAAACATGTTCATTCATAGTAGCAATCGGCTCTTCACATGCGTTTCATGTGGAACAACGTTTAATTTCATCATAGCATTAGAGACCATGGGTCAGTCCATAGGGACCGGTCTAAAGGGATAAGTCCAAAGGGACTCATCAACAAGGACCTGTCCACAAGGACTCGTCCACAAGGACTTGCCTACAAGGACCTGTCAACAAGGACTCGTCCACAAGGACTTGTCCACAAGGACCTGTCAACAATGACCCGTCAACAATGAGCTGTCAACAATAACCCATCAACAGGGGCCCGACCACAGGGGCTCATCAACAATAACAGGGGCTCTCACCTCAAGGCCTAACATGCCCCTCTTCGTTTATCAGTTTGCCGATCGACAAGCACCACTTGGAAAACGTTTTGATCACCCCTCGTGTGTTGGGTTAGGTTAGGTTACACTACAGCCACCATCTTTAAAAAGCCCGCCCTCTTACAAAAGCTATGAGTGGACATGTTTGTAAAAAACGGAAAACAAGCATGTTAATTCATAGTGGCTTTCCACCGAGCACATGCACTTTATGTGGAACAACGTTTAAATCCATATCGGCATTCAATCTCTCACATGTTGCAATTGGAAAGAGAGATTCTCTAGAAAATTTCAATTTTCACCCCCTAGTAGGGTAGGTTTTATTTTTGGGGTGGAAATATGTCGTCCATAAGAAAGGGGGTGTTAGCCCGAGTTCAACAACACCTCATTTTTTTTAATCCAACCTTGGGTTCGAGAGATATCGCACCGCCGCCATCTTGTGTGGAGGAATGTGGAGGTGGAGGATATAGAACTGTCCAAAACACACTACTAACACCGATTTACTTACTTTTTAAGCTGATTTTTTTTCGCTGAGTTTCATATTTCTCGCCTATATCATTTAATAGAGAGGCCTACACGCTCCGTTTGGATTCCTTGAACTTCCACTTTTCACCCTTTTCACCTCATAATAATACACCACATCGAAAAACCTTAGACACATGTCTGCTTATTTTTAATGATTAGTTTATATGCCGAGTATCACATCTACAAATGAAACCACTCGTGAGATATTGTTATTCAATGAAATGCAGGTTTAACCCCCTTAAGACCCCTTTAGAACCTGAATATCCAAAAATCCTCCCTTAGTGTACGGTTTTGACATACAACGAACATATCCCCGAAATACCATGTTTCCAACTTCAATATTTTTGGCTGGGCGATGATGAGTGAGTGAATGAGTCAGGACATTTTCTTTCATTTTTTTTCTTCAGAATTTCACCCCTTCCGATGAACCCCTTCAATTTGATTGATAAAAAAAACTGTCGAAAAGGTATTTACTTACTTCAAAGCAGTTTTTCCCCCTGAGTTTGATGAATGAGTCTGTCAGTCAATCAGTTAGGACACTTTCTTTCCTGTCCCCCCCCCCCAGAATTTCATCCCTCACTATGGGCCCCTTAAATTGGATTTATTAAAAAATGGTGAAACACATATTTACTTATTTTTTATGCTGATTTTTTTCCGCTGAGTTTCAAACTCCTCGCCTATGTCGTTTAATAGATACACGCTCCGTTAGTAATCTTTCAATCCCCTCTTTTCGCCCCTTTCACCTCATAATATACACCACATCGAAAAGCCCTCAGACACGTGTCTTCTTACATTTTAATGATCAGTTTATATACCGTGTATCACATCCCCAATGAAACCAGTCGGGAGATATTGTTTTTCAATGAAATGCAGGTTTAACTCCCTTAAGACCTCTTTTGAACCTCAATATCTGAAAATCCTCCCTTAGTAGACGGTTTTGACATACAATGAACATATCCCCGAACTGTCATGTTTCTAACTTCAATAATTTTGGCTGGGCGATGATGAGTGAGTGAGTGAGTCAGGGCATTATCTTTCAATATAATTTTTTCAGAATTTCACCCCTCCCCATGAACCCCTTATTTTGATTTATGAAAAAAAAACTGTCGAACATCTATTTACTTACTTTAAAGCAGTTTTTCCCCCCTGAGTTTGATGAGTGAGTCAGTCAGTCATTCAGTTCGGACACTTTCGTTCCTGTCCCCCCCCCCCCAGAATTTCACCCCTCCCCATGGGCCCCTTAAATTGGATTTATGAAGAAACGGCAAAACACATATTTACTTCTTTTTTATGTTGATTTTTTTTTCGCTGAGTTTCAAACTCCCCACCTATGTCGTTTAAGAGATACACGCTCCGTTAGGAATCTTTCAATCCCCACTTTTCACCCCTTTAACCTCATAATATACACCACATCGAAAAACCCTCAGACACGTGTCATCTTATTTTTAATGATGAGTTTATATGCCGAGTATCACATCCCCCAGTGAAACCAATCGGGAGATATTGCTATTGAATTAAATGCAGGTCTACCCCCTTAACACCCCTTTAAAACCTGCATATCCAAAAATCCTCTCTTAGTGGGCATTTGCGGCCCTTGAGAAAGCTGCATACCAAATTTCATTCCAATCCGTTCGGTGGTTTCTGAGATTTCGTGATGAATGAATGAGTGAGTGAGTGGTATTTGACAAATGCATAGTGGATAGTGTCAAGTCTTTGTTATGCTAAACTCGGTTGACAGTGCTGGGTGAGCAGTTGAGTAACTAATTGGATTTCAAGTAAAGATCCTCATTTCCTATACCGGTAGTGCAGAGCGCAACTCGAATCCAGTCGGCCGTGTCTCGACTTGAGCTATGTTGCCATGGAAATGATCTGCCTTGCCATTCCTTCATGAGTATATTTTATGATTTGATTAGCCTGAGCTTGAGTGCAAAAGGGCCGAATTCAGAAGAATGAGAAACACTATCGAAAATTCATGTAGACAGCGGTTCCTTCTGGGTCCTAAACTATGTGAATGCAAAATTCGGTTGAGATTGGAGGAACGGTGTAGATTTGTATACGGAACCAACCCACCCACATACATACATACAGACTTTCACTTTTATATGTAAGTTTATACAGTATTCTGCCTAGTGACAGGTTCATATCTTCGTACAGAGAATTTCTGATGCCAACGTTCCCGGACTTCTGCTTCTTTCTTCAGTCTGCTGTAACTCCTTCCATCTTTCATATCATCCAGATGTTGAATTCTTCTTCTTCCCCGTCCTGTCGTTCCTTTGATCTTCCCTTCAATGACGTCGTGCATGAGCCCCTCATGTGTAAGTATGTGCCCGATCCAGTTGGCCTTCCTCTGAAGAATTGTATTCAGAAAAGTTTTCTTCTCACCTACTCTTCTCAGTACAGCATCGTTTGTCTCCCGATCTGTCCACTTGATCTTCTCTATTTTCCTCCAGCACCACATTTCAAGTATTTTCTTTCCCTTTTTCTCATTGTCCACGTCTCTGCCCCGTACAGTGCAATGCTCCAGATGTAACACTTCACCAATTTCTTCCTTAGTTCGAAACTCAACTTGCTGGTGAGCAGAGTCCTCTTCTTGTTGAATGCGGCTTTGGCCATGGCGATTCTGGCGCGATTTTCATTCGTGCATTGAGCAGCCTTTGTCAGCAAGCTTCCCAAGTACTTGAACTGCTTCACTAATATTAAAGAGCTTTTTGATATTTAGGGAGCTTTCTTCAGATAGACTTCATTTGGTTGACTGTAGATGGTTACAAAACTGATAATTAGATCTTTCATAATATGTCCCTCTATCGATCTAGTGTTGTAAACTATGACGTCTATTCACCAGTTGATGAATTGCATGCCTGCTTAAAATATTCAACTTCATGTTCTGTGATGGTGCGTCGAGACTGGCGGCCTATGTTTGTACGTTGGCGAGGCAATTATGACTTGAAGATATGAAGCTCATCTAAATATTGCAACTGTGTACGTCTTAGCTGTTGATGTAGTTAGTTAGTTAGTTAGTTATTGTTGTTTTAAGGGGCGGAACTACGAGGTCATCTGCCCTTAGCTGTTGATGTAATTATTGTTCTTGGCGTTGTTGAGATGATTGTGCTGCTCTTCTTCTTTTCGATTATTTGTAAGTGGATGGGCATTACTACCATGGAAACTGTACACTCTACTTTCTATTCACGGCGTTGCCTAGTATAGGTCAACCATCATCAAGACGGGCAATGTCTTTTAGCATTTCTTTACCGGACAATCATGATACAGAATAAGTCGTTGTCGCCTAGCGACAATCTTTAAGACGGTCAATCTGCCCATCAAGTCAGATTCAGTATTGGTGCGGCGTTGACTATCATGATACAGAGTTAGACGTTGTCGCCTAACAACAATCTGTCCGTCAAGTTATTAGATTCAATATTGGTGTGGCTTTGGAATTTAAATTAATTACATAAAATTGGTCACTTAAAAAAATCTTGACGAGCCTTAACTTACAGCAGTCACATATGATGTGTAACATCGGACATAGAAGAAACCTCACATGAAATTGTTGATACACCGGCATTGTATGTCTACCCCCTATTATTTCCGTTTACCTACGGGGTCGGGGATGAGATGCGATGGAAGTATTTGTGGCGGATGTTTTTTTCGGCCGGATGCCCTTCCTTACGCCGACCTCACGAGAGGAGTTAGTGAGAGATGAAATGAATGATGGTGAATGAAACTGGGTGAGGATGTGAAAGGAAGCGGCCGTGGCCTGTCGGAAGGTACCGTCCCAGCATTTACCTGGAGTTGAAAATGGGAAACCACGGAAAACCATTTCAAGGACGGCAAATTGTTGATACACCAGTATTTTATAGTATTATTGGCACAAATATTAATCTATTGTAAAAGGGAGTGTTTTTCAGATATTGTAGTTTATAATGCGGAACTCATTTTATTAGAGGTTTTGTAGCTTCCACCAGTGAAAATGAAAATCCACAACCTGCTTCCAGTCTCCGACCGGGTCAGGAATGGAATGAATGGAGCCCCCATCTAGCGGCGAGGATATGAATTGTGCCGGCTGCCGAGGCCTGACGCACTCCTCTGGGGCAATGATTAAATGAATGACAGGTGAAATGAAATGATAGTGGAGAGTGTTGCTGGAATGAAATTTTGACAGGGAAAACCGGAGTACCCGGAGAAAAACCTGTCTGCCTCCGTTTTGTCCAGCACAGATCTCACATGGAGTGACCGGGATTTGAACCACGGACCCAGCGGTGAGAGGCCGGCGTGCTGCCGCCTAAGCCACGGAGGCTTACAGCTTCCACCAGTACTAGCCTAAAATAATAAAGAATACGATATGGATCAACTAGATCAATAGACGCGACACCACCCATAACCTTAAATTCCCTATAAATGGACCAACTTGCGAGTAAATGCAATGTGCACAGCAGTTGATCATGAAAGGCTTGTCCAGTTCCCGGACCTCTTGATTCACAGACCAACACATAATTTCATATGGATTCTGTTAAAATGAGTCATATTGATATAATAAATATCGTTTAAAATGATAATCTGGTAGCAAAAATATCTACCCCGTCCGGAATTCGAACCCGAGATCTCTAAATTCACAGTCCCAGGCGTTAACCCCAAGGCTATTTCGACTTCGCAAATATTGTGCAAAAGATGGTGACATATTTCCACGTTCCAATAATACTGCATTACGGAATTAAGTCTCATTTATATTTTGCTTGTTTCGATAATGTTCCTGCGTGAAATTGAGTTCAAAATGCCTTATGAATAGGCCCTCTTGTGAGTAAAGAGAATTTATTCAGCAATAGTTCACGAAGGCTTGCTCAATTCTCGTATAACCACAACGATTATATTATATTGATTACTGCATTACCGTTATGTGGGTTGATATTTGAAGCCATTGTGCAGAAACATAATACCGGCAATGCCGACTACTTACAGTGTTTGATATTAAAGCATTTTATCATTTAAATACTGATACGAAGACTTCGAACATGTGCCATGTGCTTTGTTTCAATCAGTTGACACCAGAGTTCGCATGAACGTTAACCGTCAGAATGAAAATGTTCAGCAATGCGATCCAGCTGGCAGTGCGTCTTAAACACTTCCGTCCGATCCACTTCCGTCCCATTTTTCAAAATCACTCCCACAAAAATATCCAGCAACCTAGTGGAAAGATGTTACACATCAAAAAGTAGCTATCTGATTTCATTCAAATCACTTTATAAACACTCTCCGCCGTAATGAGAACAAAATGTACAATTTTCATCGAAATCAGAGCAGTAGATTTGAGTATTGCGGCCAAGTACATACGCAGGCTGAATTTATATACTGTATACTAGCAGAAGTACCCGCTCTTCGAACGGTCTTCGGTATTAATAACCAGACGTTATCTATTGAGCTACTGTTGAAATGGTTAGGGGCTTGTTATTCCTTCATACGTTCATCAGAGCGAAGTTAGTTTTCTGGGAATATCACATACACTGTTAATTTAAGGGCCTTAAATTGTGGTTTTCGGAGACTCTATAGACTCCCGAATGCTGTGTCTCACATTGAGAAGCGCAACATATGCTTTGGTCATCCTTCTAGGATAATTATTATGTTTCGCCTATTTTTGCATTCATTTTGAAAAGTTTTTTCCTATACCAACCCTTCTATGAGAAGTACGGTGAAGAGTTTTATAAATGATTGGTATACTGACTCTGATGGATACCTAATTTTACAAAGCTCCAAACATTCCCACACGAATTATAGGCGTACATAAAGATACACAGAAAGGCCGAAAATCCCTAAGTACGCCTTACTTCGGAGGGGAAGTAAGGCCGGCGGTCCCATGTCATAGATTTATGGCATGTAATAGAACCTTCCACTAACTACAATTGTGTGAACCTAAAATTGTAGGTTAGATTTGATTAATGCCCTATCAGTTCCAAAGTTTGCCGCCAGGTGCCGGTTGCGGTGGCATCTAGTAGCCAAGTCACAGCTAGTTGTCGTTTACGGTAGCATTTGGTAGCAAAAGTAGGAACAACTGGAAATTGATCGTCTGCAGTCCTTACCAGAAATACAGATAACACACACTAATACTGCCATCACAATTAACACGGTTATCAGACAGATTCTACACACATGAGGCTACGTGAACGCGTTGTCGCAGCTTCTAAACATAGGAACCAACCAACCAGCCTACAACATATCACCCAGATGTCCGAATATGGATATATCAACCACACAGTATCAAACAAAATCATCCTTACGATGAACCCGTTTGTCGAAAAAAAAAAAAAAAGAAGTTTGAATGTGCTCAATCTAAATTCACGTAACGTGTACTTCCTGACGTGAAAATAAAATTGAAAACTTCGTAGACGAAAAGCAATGCACCTCACATAAAGACTGACGCTCGCCGTTGTGTAAAGTGCCCATCCACAGGAAGACACCTTTAACAAATTGTAAAGGCTTGTGGTGCATGGATATTCAGGTTTTTTAGCCTCCAATGGCCCAATTTCCTAATAGCCGCAAAAATACTATTTCAATTCAGGAATTTTTGAAAATAATGTTGCTGTTCGAAGATATAATTCTGTACGACATATCACTTGTGTAAATCACGTTTAAAAAATCTAGGGTACCCCTTGACACCCTTAAGCGCATTGATGAATTTTACAGTCTAAGTTGGTTCCGTGATAACCTTATAGTCATTTGCAAACTTCCACAGAAATGTAATAAGTGGAGAGGCATTGATTGCTCTTTACAGAAATAGATGGAAAGTTGGATGTCTTCTCTTGAGAACCTGTTGTCATGGTTGCCGGCTTGCATTCCTTCATTAGTTTATTAAATTGAATTAGTTTTCAGGGAATATCTCAGAAACTGTTGGTTTTAGAGCCTTAAAATGTAGTTTTCGAGAACCCTCGTGTTTTGTTTCTGCCACCGAGGGGATAAAAATGAGCTTTGTCTCGTCGTTGTATGTCATAATAATAATAATAATAATAATAATAATAATAATAATAATAATAATAATAATAATAATAATAATAATAATAATAATAATAATAATAATATAAATACAATATAGGGATAGGGATATAAAAGACCTTCCGTACCCCACCGCACGTGAAAAATTCTAGTGTACCCCTTGACCCACTTAAGCGCATTATACGTATTGATGAATTTTACAGCTTAATTTGGTTCCGTGATAACCTTATGGCCGTTTGCAAACTTCACAGTAATGCATAAATGGAATTGCATTGCGTCTTCCAGAAATAGATGGTCCTCTGAGATTCTGTTGCCATGGTTACCCGCTTGCATTCTTTCATAAGATTATTAAATGAAATTAGTTTTCTGGGAATATCTCAAAAACGGTTGGTTTTAGGGCCTTAAAATGTGGTTTTCGGGGGCCCTAAGTTTTGTTTCTCACACTGAGGGGTTGAAAATAAGCTTTATCTCGTCCTTCTTCGCCTATTTCAGCATGCATTTTAAGGGGGTAGGCCCCCTTTTATGAGAGGTACGGAGAAGAGTTACATCAATGATTAGTGTGGTGCCTCTGATATATATCTGGATCAAATTTTACGTTCTCAAGTTATAAGGACTCAAAGTTGTCCACAGACAGACAAACAAACGGACAGACAAAAAATTTATTTTTGCGCGCATCCGTCATAAAACAGTCTGAAACGCGCAAATAACGCAAATTTCCGTGGAAATACAGAAAAAAAACAGACAAAACCCATTTATATATATATATATAGATAGCCCTAGATTACAGTATTATCTATTACATTATATTATATTATACTAGCAGGTACCGCGGCTTCGCACGCGATGGAGGTTGGTTCCTTAGTTTAGTGGCTGCGACAACGCGGTCATGTAGCGCCGTGTACTTTGGGTGTGTGTAGGATTTGTCTGATAACCGGTGTAAATTGTGATGACTGTATTAGTGTGTGTTATCTGTGATTCAGGTAGAAAGACTGCAGACGATTAATTTTTTCAAGTAGTTCCTACTGTTGCCACCAAATGCTACCATCCACGACACCTAGCAGCGGACGTGGCTACTAAATGCCATCGCAATCACCATTGGTGACAAACTTTGGAACTAATAAAGCGTTATCAAACTAACTTATAATTTAGCTTCACACAGGTGTAATTAGTGGAGTTTTTTTATCATGCCATAAATCTATGACATGGGACCGCTGACTTATTTCCCCCTCCGAATGAAGGCATACTGAGGGATGTTAACGCTCTTAAAAATCCGACGACTTCGTTCGGGTTTGAACCCACGATCTTGGCACGGGATGAAGACAATGGGGACGATGCTGATGGGGATTGCTGATAATTGGTCTAATCTATTACAGCAATCTCGGCTACAAGTGGGTCCATTTTAATTCTGAAAATTTTGATACATTGATATGAGCAGCAAAGTGGGAATTTCATTGAGTTAAGAAAGTCTGCAGGGTACGATGTTACCTTATGTGAACACATTTGAAAATTACGTTTTCGGTTTTGCCATCTTCTGCTGTTGTCTGGATACTCGTGAGCATGCCACATACAGTTGCTCATGGGAAAAACTGGTTTTGTCTAAATGTATACCTGCTGCTGTAAGTGCGTGTCATTTCGCTTTGTTAATAATAATTGCGAATACTGTTAGAAGAGGGAACTGCACTCATGCACACTGGAATGCCAAATCGGAATAATCGGAATATGGGGAATTAAAAGTATTTATGTTCGACACTCACTATTATGTGTCAGAAAACGGTGTCATAATGATGGTCATTATAACACTTATTTTCATTATGAAACAGTTTCTCCAGCCAATCAGAGCTCGTTCATTGACCAATTAGGTAACGATACCTTCGCGCATGCGCTCAAAATCCAACATGTCGGACATAAACACAACATCGAACTATAATAAATTACCGACATGGAATACGCACCGTCCATATGTTCGCGTAAATAAACTGGCGAATATGAAACAAGAAATAGCACTGTACCTTAAAATCACCAACACTAATTTCAACACAGCGCATTCAAACGACTCCGGTGACAATATTACTGAGGGACGGCAGATGTAAACATATGGCTTGCATATGTCATTGCAAGGACACAGAGCGCATGCGTCAAAGATCTTGAAAGACAGAGAGATGTCTCGCGCTTGCTCTCCGATAACAAAATTCTTGTGGCTGACTCTCAACAGATATTTATGAATATTTATGTTAAAACATATAATAAAATTATAATTATCGTCGAACATAAACAGTCGTATGCAACTCGCCTATAATGGTAATTAAGACACTCGTATGGAAATTATAAAACTCGCATACGCTCGTTTTATAAAAAATACTCGTGTCTTAATTATAGCCATTATAGGCTCGTTGCATAATGTACTATTTTCCTTAAGCTATTCAGTGTGTACTTTTCCCTCAATTATTGATGATATGAACGACAACAAGTCGCTATTAATAGACCAATAGCTAAAACATCTCTTACCTTGGCCGCTGGTGCACCGTACATTGTGCAGCTTCTCCACTGTAACCCAGATCCTGAGTATTACACACGGGAAATCAGGAGTATTAAACGGAAAATTAGGAAATTATACAATAAAAGACATGATAGTGACAAGTATATGTTGAAATTTAATTCCATATCAAGAGAGCTCGTCTTAAAAAAGAGGGCTGCTCATGACAATTATATGCAAGGTTTACTTAGTTCGGGAGGCGATGGGTGGAAAAAAATTTACAGTTATGTTAGGAGAAGAAAGGGAAATTCAAATAATTTGTCGATGATAATGTCCGGTGACGGTAAATTAATTACAGAGAAGCAGGCCATTGCTAATGAATTAAATGTCTTTTATGGTAGTGTGTTCAATAAATCCAATAGCAGTGTGTTGGACCTTAACGGTGAATCAGGGGCTCCACTTCTCCAAATAAACCAGTCAGCAATTGTAAAGCTAATACAAACATTACGTTACAATGTATCAAAGGGTCCTGATAATATTGTTAGTGAAGTACTTAAACTAGGAGGTAGGGCTGTGGCACGATACTTAGAGGTGATGTTTAACGTGTCCATAAACAATGCGCAAATCCCGGATGACTGGAAAAGAGTCTCAATATTTAAGGGAGGGAGCAGACTTGAATTGGGCAACTACAGGCCGGTTAGTCTTACGTCCATCGTGTGTAAACAGATGGAGCATCTCATTTGCGACTACTTGAGGGAACAGTGGGAAACATTATCATGGTTTAATGATAGGCAACATGGATTTCAGAAAGGTAACTCATGCGAGAGTCAGATGCTATCACTTTTTCAAGATATTAGCGAATCGTTAGACGATGGAGTTCCAGTCGACGCCGTAGTTTTAGATTTTGCGAAGGCATTTGATGTCGTGCCGCATGACATGCTACTCCATAAATTAGCTTCGACGAAGATTGATAGAAGAGTAATTTTATGGATTCAAGAATTTTTGACGGTTGTTCCCAGAAAGTGAAAGTTGAAGGCCGATTCTCGGATGAAATTACTGTAACGTCGGGTATCCCTCAGGGCAGCGTAATCGGAACTTTGTTATTTTTGGCGTTTATAAATGACTAACCAAATGGGATTCGCAGTGACTGTCGATTGTTTGCGGATGATTGTGTAATATATCGATAGATACATGACTCACAAGATAATGCAGTACTTCAAGATGACCTGAACCTGGTCCATAAGTGGGCGATTGAAAATCAAATGAAAATAAACACAAGAAAATGTAGTCGAATAAAAATAGGGAAAGTGCGAAGGCAAGATTTTCAATATAACATTGGCTCGGAAATACTTGTAGAAGAAGATTCTTGCAAATATTTGGGCGTTCACGTAAGAAATGATATGAAATGGAGTAGTCATATAGGATGTGTAGTTTCTAAAGCTTACAAATCCCTGCACTTTTTAATGAGGGTATTAAAAGGAAGTAGTACCTCTGCTAAAGAATTAGGATATTTGTCACTTGTAAGACCTATTCTGGAATACGCCTCGGCGGTTTGGGATCCATATCAAGTAGGGCTCATAAATGAGGTGGAAATGGTACAAAGAAAGGCCGCTAGATTTGTGCTCAGTGACTTTAATCCCAGGAGCATGTGTGAGCCGTATGTTAAAGAAACTTGGGTGGGAATCACTTGAGGCTAGGATGATGAAATCTAGACTCTGCGCTATGTACAACACGTATACAAATTAACCAGCATGGGGTGAGCTTAGCAAACGTATGGAAGAGCCTACTTACATGGGTAGGAGCGATCATCCTTTCAAAGTTAAGGGCCGACCACAGCGAACAAATTATGGTAAATATTCTTTCGTAAACCGTGCCATTGATAATTGGAACTCTCTACCTGCCGCAGTCTTAAAGCCTTTTCCCAAACATATAGGCGTGTTTAAGAAAAGACTGACTGTGTAAATACTCCAGTTTAATTGTTAGTGAATTGTTATGTACAGTTATTTATTTGTTATGTATATCTAATTTGCCACAGGGAGACACACCCCCAATTGCAAATAAACGAATGAATGAATGAATGAATGAATGAATGAATGAATGTAACATTCCAGTGATTGTAATTCTTCAACAATCCTTTCGCCTCACATGCCTCTCTAAATAATTAAAATTATTGTGTTCTTAGATATCTTTGAAATCCGTTGCCCTCGCACATGGTGTAGATGCATTGTCAATGGAAAACATTCCATGTTACCAACATGGGCCGTATAACCTGTACCGAAAGCTTCTACAGCTTTAACACCAGACCTATTCTGAACAGCAGTTCCTTGAATTCAGATTTGCCAACATTTTATTGTAACTTTCCATGTGTAATACTGTATCTCTGTACCTCAACATACAGAAGAGTGCTTTCAAAATCACGTCTTGTTTAAATTTTGGGAAAGGTAGTTAATGTGGCTTTTGGCGGAGTGGATACTCGCTCCTAGAAATTATTTTCAGTAAAATAGACTGGTTCACAATTCAGTAAGTGCATATTGAGGTATGTGACGGCGGGATGCCTTTAGTGTTACGGAAATGGCAATAGCCAACACAGAGCTTCCTTGCTACTGACATAACGACCAGACTGATATGTTTGTACTCAACTATACGGGATTGGTGAGCCCCGTGATTATGAAATTGAACGTAGCTTGATCGCTACCTTTATTTATTTTGGCCAAAAGGGGCTCTCGTCAGACGATATCGTCTTTTTCGTTCCCAAAGACGAGGGGCGAGGTTCGAATATGAATCTTCCTCTATGGAACGTGGAAGGGTTGAGGAGCGTTCTAGATCTAGCTCAGAGTGATCTTCTAGATAAGCAGGATTTCCTAATTCTCACTGAGACTTTCGCAACAAAGGCAATAGACATTAATGGATTTTATTCGGAATACGTCTTCGCCACTCAAGGACCATGGGGTCGACCCGTCAGGGGTATATCTTGTTATTTTAAACCTACCCTAGGGAGTTTTTCAACACGGTACAAAGACGAGGACACCATAATCCTCCAATCAGCTAGCTTAACAATAATAGGCATATACATCGATCCATCAACACTCCCAGAAGATATTATAGCATCAATTATGATTTCACTAGGAAAAACGCACCCCGGGAGTAATATTATCATTGCAGGGGATTTCAACTGCAGGGTAGATACTGAATACCATAGGAAACATGTACTACTGCAGTTGATGGCGGAAGAAGGATACACTCTTGTTAACAAAGCGGCGGACAGAACATATTTCGCATGCAACGGCTCAAGTACGATAGACTTAATTTTCTTCAAGGGTGCTGGGATCGAGTTGTCCGAATATAAGGTGTGTTATTCCAGCTCCGAAGCTCCTCTTAAAAAGCATTGCCCTGTTGTAGCGCACTTTACTGTGGCTGCTCGTATTCCACTCAAGATAGAGTCAAAACGCGTCCTAAAAATTTCACGTAAACTGAATGAAAGCCTACTGACTCAAAATACCAACAAGTTAATTCACTTTAACAATAGAATTGAAGCAAGTGATCTTGAATCTGCCGCCTCTGCCCTTGAGAACATTATTAAATCATCAGTTCCACTATTTCGCGAACGAAAATCACAGAACTGGTTTAACCACACCTGCTATTTCGAGAGAAAACGAGTATTACAGGCCCTTCACGTAGCACGAGCAAGCAATAGACATGACCTAGATATATACGGCACTTTGAGGAAGAATTATAAGGAATTACTCAATAAGACACGAAAGGACTTAATTGAGGTGGCCAAAATGGTGGAGAATGCGAAAGCGAACCCTTACTTAGCATTAACACCAAGGAAAACGCAAATGGTTGGGAAAATTGACATGAGTATTTGGGAGCAACACTTCACTGCCATATTAAATCAGAAGGGAACCTTAACAGCATTCCAAATGAAACCATCTGAACAAAATGGCACTGCTATCCCCTTGTTCACACCAGATGAGGTTCGTAATACTCTAATGACTCTGAAGGATGGAAAAGCGTCTGGGCCAGATGGCATCTTTAATGAGCAGATTAAAATAGCAGGTACCATGCTATTACCGGTATTTACAAATTTAATGAATCTTTGTTTGAGATCAGGAGACGTTCCTTCCACGTGGAAATTGTCAACATTGAAGATGCTCTATAAGGGGAAAGGAGACCAGTTTGACCCCAATTCCTATAGAGAGATCGCGTTAGAAAATAATCTTCTCAAAGTGCTCACCAAACTTGTGGCAAAACGGCTCACCGATGAAATTGATAGTAAGATACCAAAAGAGCAATTTGGATTTAGAAGGAGGAGGAGTACAATTCAGGCCATTAAAAATCTCAAGGATGATGTTGAAAACACCCTTAAATCACCATGAGGCAAATTTCACGCAGTTTTCATTGATTTTACAAAGGCTTTCGACAACTTAAACCGAGTCATAATTTCCTCGAAACTAGATGAGTTGGTGAAGGACAACAAACCATTCACAATCCTGATCCATAATATATTAAGGAGTAACTACGTTCAAATTTCTGACAATGTAACAGTATCGAAAGAGATATTGCAAACAAATGGCGTGCTTCAGGGAGACCCTCTGAGTCCCTTCTTTTTAACGTCGCAACCCACGATGTTGTTCGATCGATTAAAGAAGACTCACCGGAAATAAAACTGTACATTTATGCGGATGATATGGTTCTGGGCTCCCGTGACATCAGTGAGCTACAATCGGCTGTTTCCTCTCTGGAGGCATGGGCGTCTACCAACGATTTGCAGGTTAACGTCGAGAAAACGAAATATATGATCTTCAGGAAAGGCGGACGAGCGCCCAAGGACGACAGTATAATTTTGAAACAAACCCCCCTTCAAATTGTAAATATCTTCACCTATCTAGGCTTGACTCTGCAAACTACCATGCAATCCTTCAGGATTCACATAAAACAGCGGGTGGCATCGGCCACTAAAGCTATTTTCGATATTAGAAACATATCTCGACTTTCACTGAAATCCACCTTAGCACTCTTTGATGCCAAGATTTTTCCGATCCTATGGGTTAGACATAGACTGGGATAAATTAAGCTTGAGCGATCTCAGTTCAATTGAAAAAGTCAAAGCGCGATACTTAAAGGCTGCCCTGGGAGTATCAAAATACACGCACTCCCGACTTGTTTATGAACTTGCCAGGGAAACTTTTCTTGTTGAAGACTTAAGATCTCGATTGCAGTTGCCTTCTACTGGACAGGAACAGAAATTCCTAAGGATGAGACAAAGAAAGCGAGTGGAAATCGACATAGAATTCTATGGGACTGATGCCATGTATCATAGAAATTGGACTGAACCGAACAATGAAATGAGGAGTGCTCTGAATAGACTTGCTGTGCACGGCTTCCATCATAGGCTGTGCGTGCGGCGTGGCTTTCATGGACCTTCTGAGCAGTGTGTGTGCATATTATGTGCTAAACAGTATGGTCGATATCATTTTAGTAAATGCTCTGAGAAAACAATGTCCTTATTGGAGTACTCGAAAATGTAATGCACATTTTTTCGCAGTTCCTTTATTATTATGATATCGATCACAGACCAAGGATCATGTAATGTGGGGCGTGCACTGGTCGGTGGGTTGGTGCGATCCGGGTCTCGAGCGCGGTTTGTGGTGGAGGCCGGTGGAAACCATGCACCGCTGGTCTATTTAACTTCTCATCTGACAGTGTTTGTGATATTAGCCTATGATGTATTCATTCCAAATGCACTTCCGTGCGCAATTATACTATTAATTATTTAGTAGTCGCTACTGTAGTGTTACAAAATTAAAGGTGGTATTAGAAGGCGCTATCTCACACTAATCTTCGTTATTGTAGTTATAAAACATAGAAAGTTATTTTTAAATTATGATATATATATTGTACCCATGTGAGTAATCTCGATGGAAAATATGCTTCTGCCTCCAGCTAGCATCAGGACTCAGGCGTGTACCGTTCTCCCATTGAGCAGTTGCATATTTTGGATTTGAGGCTAAAAGGTATCAACTCTACAATGATAAGGCACAACTCTACCCTAAAGACTTTAATTCAGTAAAACTCATGGCTTCAAACAAATAATGAGAACACAAATCCCATAAACAATACACAAACAAACAAAGTTACTCCCACAATCCATTAATCATTCACATAATTGAATAAATTAAATCCATATCACTATTCAATCTTTTACCATTATGTGGACTTTAAACTTTACTCAAGTGCACTGATGCACATGTAATGTTTCACAAAACTGAACTATTACATTCATGTCATCTAATGTGACTTCTTTATATTCACAAAGTTACTTGTATCCTACAATACATCTTAATTTACATCATGTGTACTACCTGTGTTACATCTCTCTCTCCCACCAAATGCTTTCATGCATTAGCCAACTCATGGTTTGCACTATATCTACTTGCAACACCACAATTACGTAAGTCTACCCCTCCACTCCCTTCTTTTATAGTTACACTGCATGTCATTGTGATTTCATTAAATAACTTCTGTTAGCGTTGTGTCAGATAGTATATTATTACGCTACCCTTACGAGCATAGCCTGTGGCAACGAGTAACCAACTTCATTAACTAGGTGTCAGTGACAGTATCAAATACAACATCCAACCATTCGTTAGATTGCTAAATTTTTATATCATCAGGGAAATCTATTATTAGCAATGTGTTTCTAAACCACACACATTTATTACACATTATAACAATTCTTCGTTTCATTGACAAGCAAGGTCTTAAATCTGTCCGCTCAAGAACGCGAACCTTCACAGCTAGTCTAGCAACCCCAGCCCCTTGGACTGCCTGCATACAATGGACAGGGTAGGGTCGTTCACGGCTGTAAACCGCCCCTTTGTCTCCCCGTTTCCTGGACTTTTATCTCCCAAGCAGTATTACAACTTTGAATATAACATTGTGGTCACAATGATCCACGTGATCCCATATGATCTGAACTGAATATTATGCACTGGTTCTGGGTGAGCTTGAATATGTAATCCTATCCTTAGGACATTAATAACGGCCTCAACAGGTCCGTATCACAATATGAAGGCACGAGATTCATAGAACACAGGTCTAGTGGTTAGCCGGTATCTCAAATAAAATATTACGGTCAGTCAACAGCTGCCGCCAATGATTCGCTTCAACGAGCTGAATCACTCAACATTAAGTTCTCGGGGAATCAGGTATAGCGTCGAGGTGTCCAATGTTCTCCCCGCGCTTACCACGGGATTCGGACCCGGAACATTTCATATCCAACATCGGAGATAGGGTTACACACTAAATACGCTCCGGCATAAATTAATATCTCTGTACGCTCATGCTGCACGAGATTTCACACGTCGATTAGATCACCTGGCCTCTTACCTATCCATAATCTCGCCTTATAATAAAGAGAACTCTAACTGTACTCTACAATGCTTAATCAAGCCACAAATTCAATTCACTGTCAAGCTCCAACATTCCCGGGCATAATTATATTCCCATTGATACAATATATTTAATATTAACTCTTTTCTCTTCCCTTAATGTAATCTACTGCTTGGCTAGATAAATAATCCAATTAGCGTAAATATTTCTTGCTTAAAACCTTTCATCCTGATGTATTCAATTATACCGTTTATCATTATTATAATTATTATTATTATTATTACTGACATAAACTATCCTTCCGACACAACGTAACTACTTCAATGATCGAACACTCGCGTTCGTCATGTTAAGTTTCACATAACTGAATTGCCATTTTATTTAGTAGCATTAATAGTGGTAAAGATTAATCCACTCTCTGATGTATACAACATCTTAACTTTACTGAAATCAAACAATAAACATATGAGGATATGCCTCCTAATATTGATTCTTACTGGCATATTTTATACTTCCGAAATCACATTACATGCAGTGACTATCCCTCTATAGTAACATGATTTGTGGGGTACTTACGTCGGCTTTATCCAGGTGGCCCCAACCACCATATTCCAGTGTCACCTGCCATCGGCTTACTTAGTGACACATTGCCATCTTGCTAATACACATATTATATGACATCTGATTCATAAACACACGACACTTTTCCATTTTTATAATGAAGCTAATGCTTCCGAAACACATGACACTTTTCCATTTTTATAATGAAGCTAATGCTTCCAAACCACATAACACTATATAACACTGGTTATATTATTACTTCAAGAGATATTTTACATAACATCGGTGCACAAACACACGTTACACTTTAATTCCTGATTGGTTGACATTCCCTAGCATGTATCGAAAGTACAGGTGCTGATGGCCCTTCCTTCGGTCCTACCCCTTCCTGATTGAATCTCCCGAACATCTGCTCACGGATTCACCAACAGTTTATCGATCATCCCTTGATAATCTTCCTACTATTGCAGCGATATGCTTACATCTCGTCATGAACGCTACTTACTGGTATACTCCAAATATGTATAACCAATCACTATACTTTACTGCGCTCAACATTGTACATTGTATTTACATGAATTATTACTTTTCACAGTCCTGCCTAGTATATCACACGGCACTTAATAAACATTATATAACAGTCTTACTGCACGGCTTCCCACATTGAAGTCCGAGCATCCTCTCCTAACTTCGGTAATATGCATTTCGCATAATCAAGTTTGTTAATTACCGACTTCATTCTTAGTTCATGACCATGCATGAATATATTCTCACATGTGTGTTACATTGCACAGCTAACACTGATTACCCGTGACATGTTTAAGTCTTTGTGTGCGCCTGGGCGCTCCGTAGCCTTTTCAACTGCGACTGCTTCAAAACAACTCTCCCTCCGACTGGGTCTAAAACTGTCACGAACTGTAACTGCGGTCAACTGTAAAACTGTTAAACTGTCCCCTTCGACTGGGTCCACCCTCTTATATCTGTTTCACACAGAAAGTAGGGCAAGAATTCCCGCGATAAATCAGCTCCTCTCCTAGGGTGATTCTGAACTTGGAATAATATCCATATTGTTCCTTTTTCTTCGCTGGTCACAAAAATGTATGTGTGTCCGAGGATCGATCGGCCACTTAATTTATATTAATTATCTTATCCATGGCTTGGGGACGCTACTTCACTGGGAATCCCTGGCAACATCCTCAAGTCCATCCGCGAACACCCTTAGTCCTGTAACATTACGCACTGCATTACACATGCCTTGATTTCTCCGTTTTATGGCTCTAAAATTAGCCTCTTGGCTAAAGATTCATCTGTGCGCAACTCTCATGTCATTGCATTGCTCCAATCATGAGTAATCAATGATTTTCCTTGGGATCTTCCCGTTCCAGTCTCAAGTCTATTCTCAAACGGGGAAGAACCTGGTCATTATTTAACCTCCCGACCCCTTGCAGACGACTTATCTGGGTCAGCAAGATTGACGTGGCGCCACGGGCCTCCTCCCACAATTCTGGGGCTATTTGCTAAACGTCAAGCTTTGAAACTCCTGTGTTTCAAGTACAGCATAGCCTACTTCATGTAGTCCAAATAATGCTACCTTCCACTATTTTCCTGCATTCTTTCACTAAATAATGTCAGTAAAAACTGATATCACACCAGTAATTAAATATATAATTTCTTCTAGGGGTTCTTACAATGAAATACCCTCCACAGATCTCGGGTTCGTTCCTTGTTGGAACCTTTATTCAGAGCTCAACATATCTTCGAGATCCACGTTCGAGACCAGTCAGCATGACCACCTCGGGTTCATATTCCCCTTGCAAAACTTATAAAAGTCAATTGCAAGTGACTTTATGTAAGTAACCAGCTGACTGTCCGACTGTCTGTGTTTACATTAGAGGTCTTTCACCTCGTCTGGCTGTGAGTAGGTTAGTCTGGTTCCCCTTTCCACTCTGCGCTCAGCCCTAAGCTGTTCATTCTCTAAGCGGAGGGTCGCATTTATGGCCTCAACCTCTCTCGCTACTTCAACCATTTCTTTGTAAAATCCTAGCATGCACTGGCACTCTTGTTGTTCGCTTCCTTCACTGGGCAAGCTGTCTGCTTCTCGTTCCGTCCCGCTGCGTGAAACTTCAGGTCTGACTTCCTCGCTGACTTTGCCATCCACGTTCATTTGGGTGTGCGCTGCTAATATTTCTTCTTGTTCGTCAAATTCTTCTGGCGAATAATAAACTTTTAAGTTGGCAGCATTCATAAGGACCTCATTTCGTGTTTCTAAATGCCTTATTCTGTATGCATTGTTCTGTAGGTCTCTGATAACCTCGAACGGGCCGTGATATCCAAAAATGAACTTCTTATATTTTCTTGCTCCTGGATCTGAACTGGCTGGCCTCCTGACTAACACTTTCTCACCGACGAGAAGCGGTCTGTGATACCTCTTCGCATGATTTCTCCTCTGACGTCTCTCCGCTTGTGCCTGGAGATATTCGAAGGTTCGTTGGATCCTCAATTCTCGTCCTGGCTGTGCGTCTACTGGTAATGGAATAACACCATTCCACGGTCTTTCCGGTCTCTGATCCAAATGTAGAGTCACGGGAACCTGACCTGTCGCCTCGTGTACCGTATTATTTATACAGTATTCAATTACTTCTAGGAATTCTATCCAACGCCAATTCTCTTCAGAGCAGTAGATCTTCATGTACTTCTGGATCTCTCTCATTACTCTTTCAACTGGACTTGCCTCAGGATGGCGAATGGTAGATAAAATCTGCCTAATTCCTAGAGTTTCCAGTTCTCGACGAAATTCCGCGCTTGTGAAGCAACTTCCGTGATCTGAGAGGACGTTATCCGGCTTCCCAAGAATCGGAATAACTCTCTCTTTCAGGCGTTTCAATACCTGCTTTGAACTTGTCTTCTGTATGGGGCATAATACCACCATTTTTGAAAATACATCCATGGCTACAAAAATGTGTCTATTGCCTCTACGTGCTCTAGGCAATGGCCCAAAGTTATCTATGCTTAATAGCTGCCTTGGCTTCTCCGGTAACAACGGAATAGGTCGTTGTCTCATTAGAAATGGATTTGGCTTTACCCTTTGGCACAAATCGCATGTCCTAATGGCATTTCTCACAGTTTCTCTCAACTTTGGCCAAGTGAATGCTTCTTTCAACAGAGCGGTAATTTTATCTATCCCGGGATGTCCAAATGCTCTGTGTGCTAGCCACACCAATCTCCTCTGCAAAGATGCAGGAATGACAACTCTTTGTCGGGTATGGTCCACATCATCCCACTTGTGTAGTATCTGATTATACCATACATAATCTGTTGATAATGCCTCTGCCTCTCTGTATATTGCAGTTCCCCTTGCTAAGCGTCCCTCGAAGTAATCGATCATCTTCAACCACGGGTCTTCGCGTTGTAGGTTGGTAAGATTCCTCAAATCATCCAAAGTCTTCTGATCTCGATTCTCAGTCTGGACAGCGAGAGTTTCCTCTTCTCTAGGGTAACGGCTTAATATGTCCGGTATTACATTTTCTTTCCCTGGACAGTATTCTATTTCCACATTGAATTGTTGAATATACAGGGACCATCTTGTCAACCGCTGGCTAGACAAGTCCGTCTTTAACAGAAATGTTAAAGCTTTATGGTCTGTTCTGAGGACTATTTGAAAGCCGTACACGAGTTTATGCCATGTTTGCAACGCGTATAAAATTGCGAGCAACTCTATCTCTGTAATCGTGTAGTTTTTCTCATGGGCTTTCAGCCTCCTACTTATAAAGGCAATAAAAATTTTCCTTTCAGGCTTATCAAAATTTTCCTGGAATAGCATCGCTCCTACACCAACAAGTGATGCATCCGTCTGTATGATGAATTTCTGGGTATAATCCGGGTATCCCAACTTCACATATTCCAAAAGCATTTGCTCTGACCTCACGAATGCTTCCTGACATTGCTCCGTCCAATTCCATCTGCCGCCTTTCTTCAATAAATCCTGCAAGGGTGCTACTGTCGTAGTATAATTTGGGCAGTGGTTCGAAAAGAATCCAATTACTCCCAAATACTGTCGGACGTGCTTTACTTTCGTGGGTCGAGAGAAATTCCGAATTACCTCCAATGTATCTGGGTTAGGCTTAACTCCATTTGCATCAATAACATGCCCTAGGAATTTAACTTCCCTCTGACAGAAGTGCGATTTCTTGATATTAACCTTAAAGTTAGCTTCTCGAAGGTCATCTAGCAACTTCTTCAGGTCTCTCATGTGCTCCTCCAGAGATTCTGATGTGAGTAGAATGTCGTCTACGTATCTGATGGTTCTCTCCTTCACATCATCGGATAGATTGCGATCTAACGCTCTTATCAGGGCTGAACCAGCTGTTTTCAACCCAAAAGGTAGCCTTAAAAACGTATATGTGTGTTGATCAAACATAAATCCTGTCAACAGACTAGTTTTCTTCTCTAATTCAATATGGTGGAAACTGGAAGTAATATCCAAATTTGTAAATACGGTTTTCCCTTTGAATTTCCTGAGGATTTCCTTAATAGGTGGCACTTGGTCGAACTCCGGAATAACCTTCAAATTTAAATGTCTCAGGTCCAGACATACTCTGACAGTCCCGTCTGTCTTAGGTACAATCACCAATGGACTTACGTAAGGCGTAGGTGTCTTCTCAATAACACCGGCCTCCAACATCTCCTGAATTGCCTCTTTCACTTTAGCATAGTGCTTTTCGGCTATAGGGTAGGGTTTCTGCCTAAATGGTGTCCAATCACTGACTTGGAAAGCATAAGTGAAGTTCTTTATACGACCAGGTCTCGAATCAAAGACTTCCTTCTGCTCCAGTAATAATTGCCTTAAATTTTCCTTCTCTTTTGGTCCAATTTTTGCTTCTTCAAGTTTTTCCGAAATATGTTCTTCCAGTTCGGGTTCCAGATCTTTTTCTAAGTCTGCGGCTAGTGTTTTCAGTTCTTCTTCTAACTGTCCAATAGCTAACACTTCTTCCTCAGCCACATCTCTGTATGTATGCCATACTTGTTCATCTGACCCTGGTTCATTCTGATTGAGTGCGACCTCTAAGCCTTCAGCTTCCTCATTCACACGGAACATAACCCTGTCCTGTGCTAGGTCTATTATCACTCGGTATTCCCTTATAAATTGTGCCCCTATAATCAGGTTAAAAGGCAGTTTGTTTACTAATAGAAAACTCTGTGAAAACCTAGAGCCTCCTATCTGTAACTCTAGGAATACTTGATATTTGCATACCATCGTTCTGTCTGGAATTACCCCTTTTATTTTGACACTTGAGATAGGTATTTTCAAAACATTTTCTCTCTGCGCTATCTCATTATACAAAGCTTGTGTCATAAGGCACACTGTTGAACCCGTATCCAATAAACTTCTTATTTTCAACCCTGCCACTCTTATCAAAATAATGGGCAATTCTCGTTTGACCATGACCTGTGATCCTCCCGTATCCTCAATTAACTCTTCTGGTTTGGCTATCCAATTGATGACGTTGACTGACTTCCATCCATCATTTCCAAATTCTTCTAATTTTGGCGTTTTTTTTTTCAATAGCGCCCGTCCCCTTGGAGTTTCTTCTCTCCTGTTCGCTGCGCTGTAGCTCCAAACTCTTAGCTCCGTCTCCATATCTATCTGGCGACGTCCTATTCTGCATAACTTCTTGCCAGTGGACTTGTTGCTTCGGGGGCTCATCTCCCCTTTCATTGAGGTATTGCAATGAAGCATGGTATCGCTCCTCTACCTCATCATCGAAGTTACGTCTTCTTTCCTGGGGTCTCCAATTTCTATTGTTGCCTTCTTGGCCATTGTTACCTCCATTGTTTTGGTACGGCCTATCCCTGGTATTCTGCTTGTTCCAAGAATTTCGGTCTCTTCCTCTGCCAGCATTACCTTTATATTTCGGCTGCCATCTTCTGGGTTCCTGTTCCCATTGACGTCCGTTGGAATCTAACGTTTCTGTGCTAGTAGCTTTGTTGTTTCTTGGAGCTTGATACTGGTCAGTCTGCGTGTTGGTCACATGTACCTGTTCCACGGTTCGATTCTGACGCATCGTATTTGCTGTTGTGAGGTCCAGTTGTCTCAGAACTGTCTCCATTTCCATAGCAGTTTTTGCATTAGCCGAGATTAGCAGTCTCTGTATCTCGTATGGAAGCTGTTTGGCGATAGCAATACATAATTCCAGCTCGCTAGGCTTTTGATCAAGTTCTTTGAACCGACACATCTGTGATATGAAGAATTCTGCATACTTCGTTGGGCTAGTAGTGCTGTATCTTTTTGAATATAAATCCAACCGTAAATTCTGTTGGGTCGCTGGATCCCTGTATCTCTTCAAAAATGCCTCTCGAAACTCCTCAACAGTATCGAAAGTGTAGCGGAAACTGCGAAACCATAATGCGCACTCCCCTTCTGTTAATTTCTCTATAGCTCGTAGCCTGCGCTCTTGCGGTATTCGCGCATCATTCAAATATTCAGACACTTCTTTTAGCCAATATTTCGGTGTCATACTACAGTGGCTACCTGAGAATTTCCTTGGTTTCTCTTCACTTGCTCTGATAACATTTATCACTTGTGTGTGCATAGCATTTTCGTGTGGCGTCGATGCTGCAACTGGCGCACTTGGCGTCATATAAGGACTTTCGCCTGGGCCTGTAGCACTCCTTATTATAGGCTGGGTTTCCAAATCTGCCCACCTAGTTCTCCTCATATCGTCCATGCTGCCTTCGCTAGACTTAGGATCTTTCATGAGGGTTTCCTCTTGCGCAATTATCCTAGTCTCCATTTGATTGTGGCGCATCTCTGCCCTTTCCAGACGAGTAATTACCTCTTTCTCTATTCTGGTAAGCCTATCTCGATTTTCCTCGGCTACTTGAAATATTTTCTGATTGTCTTCCTTCAGACTTTGCTTAATATGGGATATTTCATCCTCAACATCTTCCTTTATCTGAGCAAGGGTCTTGTCGTTTGCCTCTGTCTTTTGGCCTTCTCTCACTTCGAGTTCTTCCCTCAATCCTTTGATTTCATCTCGAATGTGTCCATTGACCTTTGACATTTCATTCCGGACCTTAATGATTTCACCCCTATTCTCCTCTTGCCTTTTGTTAACTACGACAATGTCACTTTGAACTTGGTCCAGTTCTTGCTGAACTTTGCTCATCTGACCCTTCATATTTCCTACCAGCTCTTTACTCTCGTTAACGACAGCCTTGATTTCACCTATTTCCTGGCATTGACCTAATATATTCTGATCCTGTTTCTTTAGATCACCGTTAATTGCTCTAGCATAGCTTTTCAATTTCGTGTCCCATTTACTGTCGTTTTCTTCCAACCTTTGATCTACCGTACGGGTAAATTCTGCGAACTGTTTCGCTTGGCGTTCGAGATTCGCCTCATTTTGGATTTGAATATCCTTAATGTCGTTAGATAACGCGTCTAACCTACTGTTGGTTTCATCCTGTGCATGCTTACACGCTTGTAAGTTACTCTCAAGTTTGGCTTCTATAGCCTCGAAACGTTTATCCGTCTTAACCTGCATTTCCGATACAATGCTTACAACAGTTTCTGTAACTTCAGTCTTAATTACCTCTTGCATCTGACCTAACTTATCGTTTAACTAAACCTTATTTGCCTCCATTGCCAGCTGATTGGCATTCAGTGTAACCTGACTTGCATTAATTGCCAGCTGATTGGCATCTAACCGGTTACTCAATTCAACCTGGTTATGATTCATTGCAACCTGATTTGCATTAATTGCCTCCTGATTGGCATCTAAACGAGTGTTTATTTCATTCTGGAAAGCCTTTGCTTCCAACTTATTTTGTTCATTAACAGCATCAAAATGCTGTCTTAAGCCTGCAATCAACTGCACGATCTCCTCTCTACCAGACATTCTTACAATAATATACTTTGAGATGCAGGCAGGCTTCCTGGAAATATGCGTGGATACGATTTGGAGAGAGACACAAACACTGCACACATGCTGCAAAATTACATAAACTTTGAATCTATGGATTAATTATGGATTGGGTGCGTAGCGCTCATACCCTTGGGTAATCCTCTTCTCAATAGAGAGATTCTGCGTTACGTCAAAAGCCTACTGAACTCAAAAATCACTCAAACACAGTTTGAGGCAAACATATAATTACTATGGTTTTCCCCATGAAATATCATAAAAAATCTATGGGGTTTCCCTAAATCCCATAAGCTCCACGAACCTGGGCGCCATGATAATTTAAAATTATCATATCAGGGGGAGGTGGTCCACGTTAAGACATCGCAGCAACCCTCCAAGGTCTCGGTTGTACTGTCGAATGCCCCACTTGGGTCTCGCCATGATAATGAAATTTACACCTCTTGCGCATATGGTGACCTGTATTTCAAACCGGCCCACATACCAGCGCCATGATAAATAAGTGAGTCATGATAATAGAAGATGTTTATCAAAATTTATATTGTTCGTATCGGAGCTTACCTAAGGTTAGGTGCGGTCCTCCCCTAATTCATGTTGATCGTTACTTTACTAGAGTTGTGTGCACAAGATCTAGACCGACTTTAGTTGTACCTATAGCTCAAATCACTGTACAGGACATCAATTCCCATGTACCCATGTGAGTAATCTCGATGGAAAATATGCTTCTGCCTCCAGCTAGCATCAGGACTCAGGCGTGTACCGTTCTCCCATTGAGCAGTTGCATATTTTGGATTTAAGGCTAAAAGGTATAAACTCTACAATGATAAGGCACAACTCTACTCTAAAGACTTTAATTCAGTAAAACTCATGGCTTCAAACAAATAATGAGAACACAAATCCCATAAACAATACACAAACAAAGTTACTCCCACAATCCATTAATCATTCACATAATTGAATAAATTAAATCCATATCACTATTCAATCTTTTACCATTATGTGGACTTTAAACTTTACTCAAGTGCACTGATGCACATGTAATGTTTCACAAAACTGAACTATTACATTCATGTCATCTAATGTGACTTCTTTATATTCACAAAGTTACTTGTATCCTACAATACATCTTAATTTACATCATGTGTACTACCTGTGTTACATCTCTCTCTCCCACCAAATGCTTTCATGCATTAGCCAACTCATGGTTTGCACTACATCTACTTGCAACACCACAATTACGTAAGTCTACCCCTCCACTCCCTTCTTTTTATAGTTACACTGCATGTCATTGTGATTTCATTAAATAACTTCTGTTATCGTTGTGTCAGATAGTATATTATTACGCTACCCTTACGAGCGTAGCCTGTGGCAACGAGTAACCAACTTCATTAACTAGGTGTCAGTGACAGTATCAAATACAGCATCCAACAATTCGTTAGATTGCTAAATTTTTATATCATCAGGGAAATCTATGATTAGCAATGTGTTTCTAAACCACACACATTTATTACACATTATAACAATTCTTCGTTTCATTGACAAGCAAGGTCTTAAATCTGTCCGCTCAAGAACGCGAACCTTCACAGCTAGTCTAGCAACCCCAGCCCCTTGGACTGCCTGCATACAATGGACAGGGTAGGGTCGTTCACGGCTGTAAACCGCCCCTTTGTCTCCCCGTTTCCTGGACTTTTATCTCCCAAGCAGTATTACAACTTTGAATATAACATTGTGGTCACAATGATCCACGTGATCCCATATGATCTGAACTGAATATTATGCACTGGTTCTGGGTGAGCTTGAATATTTAATCCTATCCTTAGGACATTAATAACGGCCTCAACAGGTCCGTATCACAATATGAAGGCACGAGATTCATAGAACACAGGTCTAGTGGTTAGCCGGTATCTCAAATAAAATATTACAGTCAGTCAACAGCTGCCGCCAATGATTCGCTTCAACGAGCTGAATCACTCAACATTAAGTTCTCGGGGAATCAGGTATAGCGTCGAGGTGTCCAATGTTCTCCCCGCGCTTACCACGGGATTCGGACCCGGAACATTTCATATCCAACATCGGAGATAGGGTTACACACTAAATACGCTCCGGCATAAATTAATATCTATGTACGCTCATGCTGTACGAGATTTCACACGTCGATTAGATCACCTGGCCTCTTACCTATCCATAATCTCGCCTTATAATAAAGAGAACTCTAACTGTACTCTACAATGCTTAATCAAGCCACAAATTCAATTCACTGTCAAGCTCCAACATTCCCGGGCATAATTATATTCCCATTGATACAATATATTTAATATTAACTCTTTTCTCTTCCCTTAATGTAATCTACTGCTTGGCTAGATAAATAATCCAATTAGCGTAAATATTTCTTGCTTAAAACCTTTCATCCTGATGTATTCAATTATACCGTTTATCATTATTATAATTATTATTATTATTATTACTGACATAAACTATCCTTCCGACACAACGTAACTACTTCAATGATCGAACACTCGCGTTCGTCATGTTAAGTTTCACATAACTGAATTGCCATTTTATTTAGTAGCATTAATAGTGGTAAAGATTAATCCACTCTCTGATGTATACAACATCTTAACTTTACTGAAATCAAACAATAAACATATGAGGATATGCCTCCTAATATTGATTCTTACTGGCATATTTTATACTTCCGAAATCACATTACATGCAGTGACTATCCCTCTATAGTAACATGATTTGTGGGGTACTTACGTCGGCTTTATCCAGGTGGCCCCAACCACCATATTCCAGTGTCACCTGCCATCGGCTTACTTAGTGACACATTGCCATCTTGCTAATACACATATTATATGACATCTGATTCATAAACACACGACACTTTTCCATTTTTATAATGAAGCTAATGCTTCCGAAACACATGACACTTTTCCATTTTTATAATGAAGCTAATGCTTCCAAACCACGTAACACTATATATCACTGGTTATATTATTACTTCAAGAGATATTTTACATAACATCGGTGCACAAACACACGTTACACTTTAATTCCTGATTGGTTGACATTCCCTAACATGTATCGAAAGTACAGGTGCTGATGGCCCTTCCTTCGGTCCTACCCCTTCCTGATTGAATCTCCCGAACATCTGCTCACGGATTCACCAACAGTTTCTCGATCATCCCTTGATAATCTTCCTACTATTGCAGCGATATGCTTACATCTCGTCATGAACGCTACTTACTGGTATACTCCAAATATGTATAACCAATCACTATACTTTACTGCGCTCAACATTGTACATTGTATTTACATGAATTATTACGTTTCACAGTCCTGCCTAGTATATCACACGGCACTTAATAAACATTATATAACAGTCTTACTGCACGGCTTCCCACATTGAAGTCCGAGCATCCTCTCCTAACTTCGGTAATATGCATTTCGCATAATCAAGTTTGTTAATTACCGACTTCATTCTTAGTTCATGACCATGCATGAATATATTCTCACATGTGTGTTACATTGCACAGCTAACACTGATTACCCGTGACATGTTTAAGTCTTTGTGTGCGCCTGGGCGCTCCGTAGCCTTTTCAACTGCGACTGCTTCAAAACAACTCTCCCTCCGACTGGGTCTAAAACTGTCACGAACTGTAATGCGGTCAACTGTAAAACTGTTAAACTGTCCCCTTCGACTGGGTCCACCCCCTTATATCTGTTTCACACAGAAAGTAGGGCAAGAATTCCCGCGATAAATCAGCTCCTCTCCTAGGGTGATTCTGAACTTGGAATAATATCCATATTGTTCCTTTTTTTTCGCTGGTCACAAAAATGTATGTGTGTCCGAGGATCGATCGGCCACTTAATTTATATTAATTATCTTATCCATGGCTTGGGGACGCTACTTCACTGGGAATCCCTGGCAACATCCTCAAGTCCATCCGCGAACACCCATAGTCCTGTAACATTACGCACTGCATTACACATGCCTTGATTTCGCCGTTTTATGGCTCTAAAATTAGCCTCTTGGCTAAAGATTCATCTGTGCGCAACTCTCATGTCATTGCATTGCTCCAATCATGAGTAGTCAATGATTTTCCTTGGGATCTTCCCGTTCCAGTCTCAAGTCTATTCTCAAACGGGGAAGAAACTTGTCATTATTTAACCTCCCGACCCCTTGCAGACGACTTATCTGGGTCAGCAAGATTGACGTGGCGCCACGGGCCTCCTCCCACAATTCTGGGGCTATTTGCTAAACGTCAAGCTTTGAAACTCCTGTGTTTCAAGTACAGCTTAGCCTACTTCATGTAGTCCAAATAATGCTATCTTCCACTATTTTCCTGCATTATTTCACTAAATAATGTCAGTAAAAACTGATATCACACCAGTAATTAAATATATAATTTCTTCTAGGGGTTCTTACAATGAAATA
Organism: Meconema thalassinum; assembly: GCA_946902985.2. Lineage (NCBI taxonomy): Eukaryota > Metazoa > Arthropoda > Insecta > Orthoptera > Tettigoniidae > Meconema > Meconema thalassinum. The sequence continues at coordinate 880,437,548 of OX336390.1, forward strand.
CCCTCCACAGATCTCGGGTTCGTTCCCTGGTGGAACCTTTATTCAGAGCTCAACATATCTCCGAGATCCACGTTCGAGACCAGTCAGCATGACCACCTCGGGTTCAATATATCTTGAAAGAGGGATGACCGTTTAGAGATTTGATGTTCTTATCGTGTTTGGATAAATCTTGAAAAGCGGATGACCGATTAGATTTCTAATGTGCTTATCGTGTTTTAATGATAATGTTATTGGATTTACGTTCCTTTTACTAAAATTTAATTGGTATTCTGCCCGTAGGCGGGGCCGAGCCTCCGAAGAGGCTACCCCCAGCCAGAGTTTACTTGCGGTAGGGTGGCCAGGGCCTTTTCGCTCCTCCTTATGTTGGCCAACAGTGCGCAATGCCTAGAACCGGCAAACCATCCAAGTTCCGACTGCGCCCAATATTGCTTAACTGCGGAGTTCTCATGGTATCCGGTGTTTCAACACGGCTAGGCAATTGGCCTCTGTTTAACTACCCTGGCTTTCAGAAACGCAGGGGTGCTAGAATTTGGCACCGAAGGGGATCTTTAATGAGACAGTAAATCCACTGGCATGGTTCCCTTGCATTTGCGCACCCTCAAATACCAGCTGACTGCACCAGGATACGAACCTGCAACCTTGGGCCCAGCAAGCGAGAACGTTACCGCTGAGCCTAGCAGCTAGTCTATCGTGTTTTAGATTATAAATGGATTGCCATTGCCTCCTACAGGGATAGATGGGCAATTGGATGTCATGTCTTGAGGTACTGTTGCCATGGATACGGACTTGCGATTAGTGCATCAGTTTATCAGAGCATACTATTGTCATGGATACGGACTTGCCATTAGTTCATCAGTTTATACACATTTCACCCCTTTTCACCCCTTTAAAATCGTAATTTTAAGAACATCCTTTCTTAGTGCGCATCTACACTACAGTAGGAATATATCTTCAAAGTTGCATGCAATTATCTCCAGTAGTTTATGCCGTGCGTTGATTATCGGTCAGTCAGTCAGTCAGTCAGGAGATCTTGCTTTATAGGTATATTATATTATATTGTATTATTTTTTCCATATTTTACGCCCTGATTGGGGCATTTTAATCAATACAAATACGATTAAGTCTAAGAACGGTATTTGGAGATTAGCGATTCAGCTTCAGCTTCTTCTGCACCCAAATGTCTTCATTCTATCTGACCTAGCTGCCCTTTGTTCATCTGTGATGGTGTAGTTTTTCCGTTCAAATGTTTTTAATGTGAATCATAAGTATTCTTTTCTTCTCTATTTTTAATTTGGAGCATCGTTAAATTTAATTAATCTAAATCATGCTGGATGTCTTTGAACCAGTTGTTCTTTGTTTTACTCTTCCAGAAGTAACTAAACAGCTGTTTTATTAGTCTGGTTTCTGGTGGGCGTGAGATATGGCAGAAAAGGGAGATTCTCCTTTTCCGCACTGTATCTATTATTGATTCACTCTCTCGATATACCACTTCATTCGGCATCAATCTCCATCGGCTATTTACTTGAGGTTTTTTGTTAATAATTGTTCTGATGATTCTTCTGTCTGCTTTCTGCAGTTTGTCAGTTGTTGATTTGATGTTCAACTTGAAGAGAGTTTCACTACCATACGTAGCCTCGGGTTTAACAACGGAATTGTAATGCTGAAATTTGGCATTCATTGAGAGAGATTTCCTTGTGTATGTTGGCCAGGTGATTCGTTGTTCTTGTTTCAGTTTGGATGTTCTACTGTCTACCGACGGTTTCTCGTTTGAGTTCCAGGTGATTGATTATCTCCCCAAGATATTTGAACTTATTCACAATCTCAATTTGTTTACTATTGTTTAGTTGAAGTGTTGGTGTGTAGATTCTGAAATTCGGCATCATTTCAATCTTTTCATACGAGATTTGTAGACCAATTTTGTATGGAATCTTTTCGAGTTCTTCGATTTGAAATTTAGCCTCTTCCACAGTACTTGCTAGTAGTGCAAGATCGTCTGCGAATGCTAGGCAATTAAGTTCAATATTTCTGCCAATCTTAATGGTTGGAGGACACTGTTCATTCCATTCTCGCATGACTTTCCCCAATGCACAATTAAACAATAAGGGCGAAAGACCATCTCCAGTTTGGATTTCAAATGGTTCTGACAATTCACCTCTAAATTTTACTTTTGATTTAGTATTCTCAAGGGTAATTCCAAGATGGTTGATGTGTTTTCGATGTTGACCAAATTCTCGAAGGACTTTTAATAATGACTCACGATGGATACTGTCATAAGCTTTTTTAAAGTCGACAAAAGTGATGACTAATTGCTTGTTTCGAACTCTATGATGTTTCATGCTCCATTTAAGACTAATCATTTGTTAGGGACAGCTCCTTCCTGGTCGAAATCCTTCTTGATACTCTCCCAGTTCTGGATCAAGTTATTCATGAATTCTTTTAGAAATAATTTTTCAGAAGATCTTATAAGTGACATGAAGTAAAGATTTAAGCCGATAATTATTGGGATCTGATCTCTCACCCTTTTTGTACAATAGGTGCATGATTGCTGTGGACCATTCTTCAGGTAATTTTTCAGTATTCCAGATGTCTATTATATGTTTATGTAAATTTTGAAGAGTTTGTTTATTTGCATTCTTCCACAATTCTACTAATTGATTTTCTCCTGCTGCTTTGTAGTTCTTAAGTGAATCAACTGCTTTAATCACTTCTTCATAATTTGGCGGTATAACCTTGTCCTGGGGAGTTTTATTTTTCGGATTGGGATCAAATTCGAAGTGTTCTTTTGGATCCTCGCAGTTGAGTAATTCTTTGATATAATCCGCCATAATTTTGGCATCGTCTCTATTATTGTGTGACATTATCCCGTTTTTATTTTTCAACATAAGTGTAGGTGGAATGTATTTAGATAGATAATGTTTGAATGTTTGGTAATAATCTCTTGTTTTATGCTTATTAAATGCTTCATCCACATTATTTAGGGTAACTTTTGATGATTTCTTTTAATTCTTCCAATTTCTTAGGCCGTTTGTCTTCTAGCAGTAATTAGTTCCTCACGGGATTTTTCTGTTTTCCTTTGTTGGTCATTGAGAAATACCTTATGTCTTCCCTGAATTGCTCTATCGTATTCCTCGTTCCACCAGGCATGTTTTTTACTTATTTTAATGGGAGCCATTTGAAGCCTCCGTTGCTTAGGCGGCAGCACGCCGGCCTCTCACCACTGGATCCGTGGTTCAAATCCCGGTCACTCCATGTGAGATCTGTGCTGGACAAAACGGAGGCAGACAGGTTTTTCTCCGGGTACTCCGGTTTTCCCTGTCAAAATTTCATTCCAGCAACACTCTCCACTATCATTTCATTTCATCTGTCATTCACCTAATCATTGCCCCAGAGGAGTGCGTCAGGCCTCGGCAGCCGGCACAGTTCATATCCTCGCCGCTAGATGGGGGCTTCATTCATTCCATTCCGACCCGGTCGGAGACTGGAAGCAGGCTGTGAATTTTCATTCAATGGGAGCCATTTATTCTGCCACAGTTTCCAGTTTGTCAATTATTGTCCCCAAATTGACACATAGAGGTGTTTTGTTTCTCTCCAAATATATAGTACTAGCGTCGCTCGCGTCATAGTCGTGTCATATTGTTATTCAATGAAATGCAGGTTTAACCCCGTTAACACCCCTTTAGAACCTGAATATTCCAAAATCCCTCCTTAGTAGACGTTTTCGACACACCACAAACATATCCCCAAAATATCATATTTCTATCATTAATAGTTTTGATTGGTCGATGAGAGTGAGTATCCAAAAATCCTTCCTTAGTGGACGTTTTTCTTCCAGAATTTCACCCCTCCCGATGGGCCCTTTAAATTGGATTAATGAAAAAAAAACGGTCGAAGACCTATTTATTTAATATTTTTTTATATTTTTATTCAGCTGATTGTTTTCCTCTGAGTTTCAAACTCCTCGCCTATGTCGTTTAAGAGAAGCACACTCCGTTAGGAATCCTTCAACCCCCACTTTTCACCCCTTTCACTCATAATATACACCACATCGAAAAACCATTAGACATGGGCTAGCTTATTTTTAATGATTAGTTTATATGCCAAGTATCACATCCCCAAATGAAACCACTCGGTAGATATTGTTATTCAATAAAATGCACGTTTATCCCCTTAACACCCCTTTAGAACCTGGATATCCAAAAATCTTTCCTTAGTGGACGTTTTCGACATACAACAAACATAACCCCAAAATTTCATGTTTCTAACTTCAATAATTTTGGCTGGGCGATGGTGAGTGAGTGAGTTAGTCAGGACATTTTCTTTCATTTATTTTTGAGAATTTCGCCCCTCCCCATGAACCCCTTAAAAGGGATTTATGAAAAAAACGTCGAACACCTATTTACTCATTTTTTAAGCGGATTTTTTCCGCTGAATGTCAAACTTCTCGCTTATGTCGTTTATGAGATACACGCTCCGTTAAGAAATCTTCAACCCCCAATTTTCACCCCTTTCACCTCATAATATACATCATATCGATAAACCCTTAGACATATGTCTGCTTATCTTTTCTGATTAATTTATATGCCGAATATCACATCCCCAAATGAAACAACTCGTGAGATATTGATAATCAATGAAATGCAAAATTAACCCCCTTAATCACCCCATCAGAACATGAATATCCAAAAATCCATCCTTTGTGGACGTTTTCGACATACAATGAACATATCCCCAAACATTCAAGTTTCTAACTGCAATATGTTTGGCTGGGGGATGATTAGTGAATATCCAAAAATCTTTCCTTAGTGGAGTTCTTTCCCCAGAATGTCACCCCTCCCCATGGGCCCCTTAAATTGGATTTATGAAAAAAACGGTCGACCACCAATTTGCTTTTTTTTCAAGCTGATCCCCCCCCCCCCCCCCCTGAGTTTCCTACTTTATGCACCTGTCTTTTAAGAGATACTTGCTCCGTTAGGAATCCTTCAACCCCCACTTTTCACACATACACCTCATAATATACACTACATCGAAAAACCCTCAGACATGTTTCTTCTTATTCTTAATGATGAGTTAATATTACCAGTATCGCATCCCACCAAGGAAACCAATCGGGAGATATTGTTATTCAATTAAATGCAGGTCTACCACCTTAACACCCCTTTAGAACCTGAATATCCAATAATCCTTCCTTAGTGGACGTTTTCGACAAACAACGAACATAACCCCTAAATTTCATGTTTCTAACTTCAATTATTTCAGCTGGGCGATGATGAGTGTGTGAGTATGTCAGGACATTTTCTTTCATTTATTTTTCAGAATTTCACCCCTCTCATGAACCCCTTAAATTGGATTTATGAAAAAAAAACGGTCGAACACCTATTTACTTATTTTTAAGCTGTTCTTCCCCCCTGAGTTTGATGAGTGAGTGAGTTAATCAGTTAGAACACTTTCTTTCCCGTTTTTATTCCCCAGAATTTCATCCCTCTCCAAGGGCCCCTAAAATTGGATTTATGAAAAAACGGTCGAACACCTATTTACTTATATTTTAAGCTGTTTTTTTCGTTGAATTTCAAACTTCCCGCCTATATCGTTTAAGAGATACACGCTCCGTTACGAATCCTTCAACCCCCAATGTTCACCCCTTTCACCTCATAATATACACCACACCGATAAACCCTTAGACATATGTCTGCTTATTTTTAATGTTTAGTTTGTATGCCGAATATCACATCCCCAAAGAAACAACTCATGAGATATTGCTAATCAATGAAATGCACGTTTACCCCCTTAACACCTCTTAAGAACCCGAATAAACAAAAATCTTTCTTTAGTTGACGTTTGCGACATAGAGCGAAAATATTCCCAAAATTTAATGTTTCCTACGTCAATAGTTTTCGCTGGGCGATGATGAGTGAGTGAGTCAGTCAGGTCATTTTCTTTGAATTATTTTTACCAGAATTTTACGCCCTCCCCATGCGCTCCTTAAATTGGATTTATGAAGGAACGCTCGAACACTTATTAATTTAAATTTTAATCTGTCTTTTTCCCCTGAGTTTGATGAGTGAGTGAGTTAGTCAGTCAGTCAGGACACTTTCTCCACTTTTTTCTTCTAGAATGTCACCCCACCCCATTGGCCCCTTAAATTGAATTTATGAAAAAACGGTCAAACACCGATTTACTTATTTATAAGCTGTTTTTTTTTTCGCCGAGTTTCAAACTTCTCGCGTATGTCGTTTAAGAGATACACGCTCGGTTAGGAGTCCATCAACCCCCACTGTTCACCCCTTTCACCTTATAATATACATCACATGGAATAACCCTTAGACAAAAGTCTGCTTATTTTTAATGATTAGTTTATATGCCGAAGATCACATCCACAAATGAAACCACTCGTGAGATATTGTTATTCAATAAAATGCATTTTTAACCCCCTTAAGACAGCTTTAGAACCTGAATATCCGAAAATCCTCCCTTAGTGTACGGTTTTGACATACAACGAACATATCCCAAAAATGTCATGTTTCTAAGTTCAATAATTTTGGCTGGACGATGATGAGTGAGTGAGTGAGTCAGGACATTTTCTTTCAATTTTTTTTCTCATAATTTGACCCCTCATCATGAACCCCTTAAATTTGATTTATGAAAAATAAACTGTCGAACACTTATTTTTAAGCAGTTTCTCTCCCTGACTTTGAAGAGTGAGTCAGTCAGTCAATCAGTTAGGACACTTTCTTTCCGGTTCCTCCCCCCCTTCCCACAGAATTTCACCCCTCCCCATGGGCCCCTTAAATTGAATTTATAAAAAAAACGATCGAACATCTATTTACTTATCTTTTAAGCTGATTTTTTTCCGCTGAGTTTCAAACTCCTCGCCCATGTCGTTTAAGAGATACACGCTCCGTTAGGAATCCTTCACCCCCACTTTTCACCCATTTCACCTCATTATATACACCATATCGAAAAACCCTCAGACACATGTCTTCTTATTTTTAATGATGTGTTTATATGCCGAGTATCACATCCCCCTATGAAACCAAACGGGAGTTATTGTTAATCAATGAAATACATGTTTTACCCCATTAAGACCCCTTTAGAACCTGAATATCCGAAAATCCTCCCTTTGTGGACGGTTTTGACATTCAATGATCATATTCCCCAAAATATCATGTGTCTAACTTCAATAATTTTGGCTGGACGATGGTGAGTGAGTCAGGACTTTTTCTCTCAATTTCCTTTTTTCAGAATTTCACCCCTCCCCATGATTCCCTTAAATTGGGTTTATGAAAAAAACTGTCGAATACCTATTTACTTATTTCTAAGCAGATTTTTTTCCCCTGAGTTTGATGAGTGAGTCTGTCAGTCAATCAGTTAGGACACTTTATTTTGCTGTTTTTCCCCCCAGAATTTCACCCCTCCCTATGGGCCCCTTAAATTGGATTTATGAAAAAACGGTCAAACACCTATTTACTCATTTTTAAGCTGATTTTTTTCCGCTGAATTTCAAAATCCTCGCCTATGTCGTTTAAAAGATACACGCTCCGTTAGGAATCCTTCAACCCCCTCTTTTCACCCCTTTCACCTCATAATATACACCACATCGAAAAACCCTCAGACACGTGTCTTCTTATTTTTAATGTTGAGTGTACTGTATATTTCGAGTATCACATCTCCCAATGAAACCAATCGGGAGATATTGTTATTCAATGAAATGCAGGTCTACCCCCTTAACACCCCTTTAGAACCAGAATATCCAAAAATCCTTCCTTAGTGCGCGTTTTCGATTTGCCACGAGCATATCCCCAAAATTTCATGTTTCTAACTTTAATAGTTTTGGCTGGGCGATGATGAGTCAGTGAGTCATTGAATCAGTCAGTCAGTCAGGACACTTGTTTTAGGTAGATTTCATTAGAAAGCTAACTATTGCAATGGGTCCCATGTTTCGACTTCCGGAAAATTTCGACATATCTTCGCGTTTCACATCCCCCAGACCCCAAAACCACCGTCAGTTCAAAAGTTTATATATAATTTATGTATATATATATATATGTATATATATATGTATATCAGTTTTTGTGGACACGATAACTGCCGTAATTTTGCACCAATTACTTCGAATTTTTTACCGAAGATGTATACCTATAAAATCTCGGTCGAGTTCGTTACTGGGCTAAATCGGTCGAAGGGGGTGAAAATGGGGGGCTTTTTTCGAAAAAGTGAAATTTCGCTATAACTCTCTTAATACGTGCAATATCGAATCCATTCAAAGTTCATAATATGTGTCGGATAAGTGCCAAAAATTTATGTCAAATAAGATTTTTGATAGCACCAACCATTGACCAAAGGGGTGGAAAAAAGTGGGTTTTTCGGGAAACATTAATCATATCTCTCTTAATAGGCACAATATCAAAACCGTACAAATTGGACAATATTCCCCTAATAATTACCTAAAACTTTTGTCTGAAAGAATTTTTGATATGACCCACCATTACGCCAAGGGACGAGAAAAATGATTTCGGAATTATAAGAAAATGCCAAGAGCTATCAGTGGTTGCCATGGCAACACTACTAAATTGATGAGGCATGGACCATCAGACGTTGCCATGACAACGCACTTGCACGAGATCAGATTCAGTATTTCCATCTGATTAAGTGGTTGGTTGGTTCTTAAGTTTAGGGGCTGCGACAACGCGGTCATGTAGCCCCGTGTACTTTGGGTGTGTGTAGAATCTGTCTGATAACCGGTGTTAATTGTGATGACTGTATTAGTGTGTGTTATCTGTTTGTTAATTTAAGTACTGCAACTAACAATTTTTCAGATAGTTCCTACTTTTGCCGCCAAGCGCCACTGTCAACGACTACGAGGCCAAGTTCAGAACTGAGCTACTAGACGCCGCCGCAGTCGGCTCTTGGCAACGAACATAGAAACCTAAGAGCGTTGTATACATTCTTAACCTATCCAATTTAGCTTCACACAGGTGCAATTAGTGGAAGGATCTTTAACATGCCATAAATCTATGACATGGGACCGCCGGCTTTACTTCCCCTCCGAAGGAAGGCATACTGAGGAATATTTAACGCTCTTAAAAAATCCGACGGCTTCGGCCGGGTTTGAACCCGGTATCTTGGGCATAGAAGCTCAGCATGTTACCGACTACGCCACCAAAGCCGCCTGATAAAGTGGGAAGCGGCTTCGGTGACGTAACTGGTAGCATGCTGAATGTCTATGCCCAATGTCGCGGTTTCAAAGCCGGCCGAAGTCGTCGGATTTTCTAAGAGCACTAGAATCCCTCAGTATGCTTTCCTTTGGAGGGGAAGTTCCAACGTTCGTTGCGAGTTGATGGTTGGGGTGGCATCTAGTAGCCAAGTTGACAGCTAGGTGTCGTTGAAGGTTGTACCTGGTAGCAACATTAGGAACTACTGCTTGAAATTGACCGTCTGCAGTACTTACATGAATTAAGACTAATACAGCCATTACAATTCACACCGTGTATCAGACAGATTCTACACTCACCCAAAGTACACGGGGTTAGATGACCGCGTTGTCGCAGCCCCTAAACTGAGGAACCAACCAGAGGTAGATTTCGTTAGAAAGCTAACTATTGCAATGGGTACCATGTTTCGACTTCCGGAAAATTTCGACATATCTTCGCGTTTCACATCCCCAGGCCCCAAAACCACCGTCAGTTCAAAAGTTATATATAATTTATGTATGTATATGTATATCAGTTTATTGTGGACACGATAACTGCCGTAATTTTGTACCAATCACTTTGAATTTTTTACCGAATACGTATACCTATAAAATCTCGGTCGAGTTCGTTACTGGGCTAAATCGGTCGTTGGGGGGTGAAAATGGGGGGCTTTTTTTCGAAAAAGTGAAATATTGCTATAACTCTCTTAATATGTGAAATATCGAATCCGTTCAACATTCATACTATGTGTCGGATAAAGCCCAAAAATGTATGTTTGAAGAGTTTTTTTATAGCACCAACCATTGACCAAAGGGGTGGGAAAAAGTGGGTTTTTCGGGAAACATTAATCATATCTATCTTAATAGGCACAATATCAAAACCGTACAAAATGGACAATATTCCCATAATAATTACCTAAAACTTTTGTCTGAAAGAATTTTTGATATAACCCACCATTATGCCATGGGATGAGAAAAATAATTTCGGAATTATAAGAAAATGCCAAGACCTATCAGTGGTTGCCATGGCAACACTACTAAATTGATGAGGGATGAGCCATCAGACGTTGCCAAGATAACGCACTTGCACGAGATCAGATTCAGATTTCCATCTAAGTGTGAAGCGGCTTCGGTGACGTAACTGGTAGCATGCTGAATGTTTATGCCCAAGGTCGCGAGTTCAAAGCCGGCCGAAGTCGTCGGATTTTCTAAGAGCGCCAAAAATCCCTCAGCATGCTTTCCTTTGGAGGGGAAGTTCCAACGTTCGTTGCGAGTTGCTGGTTGCGGTGGCATCTAGTAGCCAAGTTCACAGCTAGGTGTCGTTGACGGTAGTACCTGGTAGCAACATTAGTAACTACTGCTTGAAATTGACCGTCTGCAGTCCTTACCTGAATTACAGACTAATACAGCCATCCCAAAGTACACGGGGTTACATGACCGCGTTGTCGCAGCCCCTAAACTGAGGAACCAACCAAAATCTCTGCGGTAGATATAATTTTGCGTGAAGAAGTAACAGACCGTTACATAGTTGCACATCAGTGTCGAAACCTAGCATAAGGACAGTGTGACCACAAGTATAAAAATGGACCCCAAATGACAAGAAGGTTACCGTTCCCATAAGACAATAAAATGTTTAAAATAAGCATAAAATGACGAAAAACAAAGTTAATTAAGCTCCAATTATAAAATACCTTCTCGCATTAAATGAGGTCTGATCCTTCTACGAAAATCTGCATATTCTGCCTATTTTCGCCTATCCCCAAGTTTGTCCGGTGAAATCTACCTCCGCCTTCCGGCGTGCCGAGAGGACTTTTTATATAAGAGATTGTTTATTAAATAACTGGGGTCATAATCTCTTCTATGAAAATGAGATGGTTTGTGTTTCCGTTTAGGCGTTGACTTAATTTTTATCTTTGATACATAATGATCTGAGTCAACGTCTACTCCTCGGAGGACTTTCACATTATAAATTTCTTTGTAGCAATTTATATCCCTGGCTACATGATCAATTTGAAAATCTCCCAACTTTACATTAGGATATTATATTATATTATATTACATTACATTACATTACATTACATTACATTACATTATATTACATTACATTACATTACATTGTATTGTATTATATTATATTGTATTATATTATATTACATTACATTACATTACATTACATTATATTATATTATATTATATTACATTACATTACATTACATTACATTACATTACATTGTATTGTATTGTATTGTATTGTATTATATTGTATTATATTATATTATATTATATTATATTATATTATATTATATTATATTATATTATATTATATTATATTATATTATATTATATTATATTATATTATATTATATTATATTATATTATATTATATTATATTATATTATATTATATTATATTACATTATATTATATTATATTATACTATATTATATTATACTATATTATATTATATTACATTATATTATATTATATTATATTATATTACATTATATTACATTATATTATATTATATTATATTATATTATATTATATTATATTACATTACATTACATTACATTATGTTATATTATATTATATTATATTACATTACATTATATTATATTATATTATATTATATTATATTATATTATATTATATTATATTATATTATACTATATTATATTACATTATATTATATTATATTATATCATATTATATTACATTATATTATATTATATTATATTATACTATATTATATTACATTATATTATAATATATTATATTATATTATATTATATTACATTACATTACATTACATTATATTATATTATACTATATTATATTATATTATATTATATTATATTATATTATATTATATTATATTATATTATATTATATTATATTATATTACATTACATTATATTACATTATATATATTATATTATATTATACTATATTATATTACATTATATTATATTATATTACTAGCAGTAGCACCCGGCTTCGCCCGGTGGAATGATGATAATGTTTTAAGGTCTCCTTAGAAATATAAAGGACTTAAAATCTAAGTCATTTGCCCCCAAAGACAATGAGGGAGTAATATCTAGGTCATTTGCCCTTTTGATAAGGATGATAATAAAAACTACTCTTGAATTGACACGTCAAACTTACAAACTACCGTAATAGAAATACATATTTCAAAATTCACAGGCGAGGAAGACTTATTGTGTGTGGTGATTAATGGTATAATGGGCGTAACATCTACTGTAGGTCATTTGCTCTTATGATGAGGATGATAAGGGAAACTACTACCGGTATTGAATTGACACTTCAACGTATAATGTACACAATGTACTGTAATAAAAATAACTATATGGCGGCTTCGGTGGCGTATTTGGTAGCATGCTGAGCTTCTATGCCCAAGATAGCGGGTTCAAACCCGGCCGAAGCCGTCGGATATTTTAAGAGCGTTAAAAATCCGTCAGTATGCCTTTCTTCGGAGGGGAAGTAAAGCCGGCGGTCCCATGTCAGATTTATGGCATGTTAAAGAACCTTCCACTAATTGCACCTGTGTGAAGCTAAATTGGATAGGTAAACAACGCACATAGTTGTCTACGTCCGTTGCCAAGAGCCGACTGCAGTGGCGTCTAGTAGCTAAGTTCTGAACTTGGCCTAGTAGTCGTTGACGGTGGCGCTTGGCGGCAAAAGTACGAACTATTTGAAGAATTCTAAGTTGCAGTTTGTACTTAAATTAAAAAACAGATAACACACACTAATACAGTCATCACAATTAACACCGGTTATCAGACAGATTCTACACACACCCAAAGTACACGGGGCTACATGACCGCGTTGTCGCAGCCCCTAAACTTAAGAACCAACCAACCAAATATAAATATTTTAAAAATCACAGTCGAGAAAGACTTTATGCGGCGGTGATTATTGGTATGATGCGCGTAACATCTAGGTCATTTGCACTTATAATGATATACAGTGTTACTCGCAGGGTTCCAAAGGGTAAGAATACGAATTTTGGTTCTGATCGGTGAAACGGTGTAGATTTGGACCAAAGGGCCTAAATGCAGGGAATGGGGTGGTCTGTCCGAAATTTTAAGTGGTCAGTGTTACTTGCAGGGTTCCAAAGGGTAAATATACAAATTTTGGTTGAGATCGGTGAAACGGTGTGGATTTGGACCAAAGGGCCTAAATGCAGGGAATGGGGTGGTCTGTCCGAAATTTCAAGTGGACAGTGTTACTCGCAGGGTTCCAAAGGTTAAATATACAACTTTTTGTTCAGATCGGTGAAACGGTGTAGATTTGTGCAAAAGGGCCTAAATGCAGGGCATGGGGTGGTCTGTCCGAAATTTAATGTTGACAGGGTTACCCGCAGGGTTCCAAAGGGTAAGTATTCAAATTTTGGTTCAGATCGGTGAAACGGTGTAGATTTGTATACATAACAGACAGACAGACAGACAGACAGACAAGCATTGTGCTTTATATATATAGATTACTGGATAATGTTATAAGTTCCTTCGCAATAGCGAATGAGCTAACGAACAGTCTATGTGAAGCACTAAGTTCAATCGCGACACTTTCCTTTACCGGACTGTGTTCACACAAGGGTATGCGGTCGTCCCCTGTTTCTCGGTCGTGCCTGCATGGAAGCAGAGTAGCACGTTTCCCGTACCGTACTTTCACAAAGCGCACAAATATTTCAAAGTTATTTGAGACTGTTGTTCTGACAGAACCAAAAAGCGAGTGTCTCTCTCCATACCGAGCACCTCTCAGCTGGACTAGATTCGACCCATGATCCATCTCTGTCCGGTATATAGCCTACTAGCAGTAGCACCCGGCTTCGCCCGGTGGAATGATGATAATGTTTTAAGGTCTCCTTAGAAATATAAAGGACTTAAAATCTAAGTCATTTGCCCCCAAAGACAATGAGGGAGTAATATCTAGGTCATTTGCCCTTTTGATAAGGATGATAATAAAAACTACTGTTGAATTGACACGTCAAACTTACAAACTACCGTAATAGAAATACATATTTCAAAATTCACAGGCGAGGAAGACTTATTGTGTGTGGTGATTAATGGTATAATGGGCGTAACATCTACTGTAGGTCATTTGCTCTTATGATGAGAATGATAAGGGAAACTACTACCGGTATTGAATTGACACTTCAACGTATAATGTACACAATGTACTGTAATAAAAATAACTATATGGCGGCTTCGGTGGCGTATTTGGTAGCATGCTGAGCTTCTATGCCCAAGATAGCGGGTTCAAACCCGGCCGAAGCCGTCGGATATTTTAAGAGCGTTAAAAATCCGTCAGTATGCCTTTCTTCGGAGGGGAAGTAAAGCCGGCGGTCCCATGTCAGATTTATGGCATGTTAAAGAACCTTCCACTAATTACACCTGTGTGAAGCTAAATTGGATAGGTAAACAACGCGCATAGTTGTCTACGTCCGTTGCCAAGAGCCGACTGCAGTGGCGTCTAGTAGCTAAGTTCTGAACTTGGCCTAGTAGTCGTTGACGGTGGCGCTTGGCGGCAAAAGTACGAACTATTTGAAGAATTCTAAGTTGCAGTTTGTACTTAAATTAAAAAACAGATAACACACACTAATACAGTCATCACAATTAACACCGGTTATCAGACAGATTCTACACACACCCAAAGTACACGGGGCTACATGACCGCGTTGTCGCAGCCCCTAAACTTAAGAACCAACCAACCAAATATAAATATTTTAAAAATCACAGTCGAGAAAGACTTTATGCAGCGGTGATTATTGGTATGATGCGCGTAACATCTAGGTCATTTGCACTTATGATGATATACAGTGTTACTCGCAGGGTTCCAAAGGGTAAGAATACGAATTTTGGTTCTGATCGGTGAAACGGTGTATTTGGACCAAAGGGCCTAAATGCAGGGAATGGGGTGGTCTGTCCGAAATTTTAAGTGGTCAGTGTTACTCGCAGGGTTCCAAAGGGTAAATATACAAATTTTGGTTGAGATCGGTGAAACGGTGTGGATTTGGACCAAAGGGCCTAAATGCAGGGAATGGGGTGGTCTGTCCGAAATTTCAAGTGGACAGTGTTACTCGCAGGGTTCCAAAGGTTAAATATACAACTTTTGGTTCAGATCGGTGAAACGGTGTAGATTTGTGCAAAAGGGCCTAAATGCAGGGCATGGGGTGGTCTGTCCGAAATTTAATGTTGACAGGGTTACCCGCAGGGTTCCAAAGGGTAAGTATTCAAATTTTGGTTCAGATCGGTGAAACGGTGTAGATTTGTATACATAACAGACAGACAGACAGACAGACAGACAAACATTGTGCTTTATATATATAGATATTATATTATATTATATTACATTACATTACATTATATTATATTATATTATATTATATTATATTATATTATATTATATTATATTATATTATATTATATTATATTATATTATATTATATTATATTATATTATATTATATTATAT
Organism: Meconema thalassinum; assembly: GCA_946902985.2. Classification (NCBI taxonomy): domain Eukaryota; kingdom Metazoa; phylum Arthropoda; class Insecta; order Orthoptera; family Tettigoniidae; genus Meconema; species Meconema thalassinum. The sequence continues at coordinate 880,453,228 of OX336390.1, forward strand.
TATATTATATTATATTATATTATCATCATCATCATTTATTGCATGTGACAGGCCATTAAGACCCATAGCAGAAAAACAAGGGTATACAATTCTTGATTACAATATAAATAGCAAGCATAACATAATATAGGCTATATAACATTGTACTTCATAACAGGAAGAATGATTTCAGCTTCTCAAATAATGATTGCATTTATTAGACCAACGATTTCTATCCCTGGCATCTTCCATACTTGCATCTGGATCTACCTGGTTCAGTGCCAACATAACTCGATCTTTCCATCTCGTTCTTGGTCGACCTCTTGGACGTTTTCCCGTTGGCTGAAAATTAAACACACGGTTCGGGAGAGTACCTTCTGCTCTGATAATGTGCCCTAACCATAGTAATCGTCTTCTCTCTATCTCTCTACTGATGTCTGCCTTTTTATAACGTCGATATAACTCCTCTTTACTCCGTCTTTCCCAACTGTCAGTTTTTGGGCAGTATTTTGGGCCATAGATTTTCCGCAGCATTTTTCTTTCAAATGCACATATATGTTCTTCAAAAGTTCTTGGAGTCGCCCACGTTTCACAACCATACATTAAAACAGGTCGTACTAGGGTCATGTATAGGTGGATCTTGTTTTCCTGAGATATTAGACGTGACGTGAAAATTCGATTCATGCTATAGGAAACATGAGTAGCGTTGGTGATTCTTTGTCTTATTTCCTTTTCTATTTCACTTTTGTTTGACAATATTGGTCCTAAATATTTGAATGATTCAACTGTCTCAAATTTGTGCATTCCAACGTCGATAGCGATCGGAATATTCTGTCGACATGATATAATCATGTATTTTGTTTTCGATTCATTAACCACCAACCCCATTTTCTTTGCTTCCAGTAGGAATCATGATGTATCAGTCGTTACCTGATCCAAAGTGTTCCCCATGATCACCACATCATCAGCAAATGCAAGAATTATGTCGGATCCGACCATCTCCATTTCCCTATTCCAACCAGTTCCACGTTTAATCTTTTCCAATGCTATATTGAAAAGGACTGGGGCTAGAGGATCCCCTTGTCTTAGTCCACTTTGAACGCTAAAGGATTCTGATTCTTGATTTGCAAACCGCACCTGGCATCTAGAGTCAGAGTAACAGGTCTTGATCAACCTTATGTACTTCATTGGAATGCCCATTACGTGCATAGCCGTCCATAATACTATACGGTTTATACTGTCATAGGCCTGACGAAAATTAATAAAGTTTAAATGCAATTCCTTGTCAAATTCGTAGAATTTCTCCATGAGTTGCCTCAATGTAAAGATGTGGTCGATAGTAGACCGACCAGATACAAAACCACATTGGTATGAGCCTATAATGTCTCCCAAAAATGGCCTAAGTCGATTCATAAGCAGTGAGGTAAAAATTGTATATCCTATCTCGAGTAAGGCAATCCCTCGGTAGTTAGAAGGTTGTGTGGCATCACCTTTCTTAAAAATGGGGCATATCACGGTTCTTTTCCACTCACTTGGAATAACTTCTTTCCTCCAAATATTAACAATTAATTGTTGCAGATTTCCCATTAACACTGCTCCACCATACCTAATCAACTCGGCAGTAATTCCCCTTCCTCCCGGAGCTTTGTTGTGCTTTAGAGATTCCACAATATGTATTATCTCATCAATAGTTGGCTCAGGTACTTGCATTTCCGCCGTCATCATTGGCACCTGTGCATTTATAGCATCCATCTCAACATGAACATTTAGTAACTGATCAAAATTGTTTTCCAAATAGATCTGCCTGTTCTTCAGGAGGTACAATTTCTCCATCTTCGTCCTTTAGTATTAGTGTATGTTGTTTGTAGATTCCCCTCGCAGGGTTAACCATTCTAAAGAAGGATCTCGATGCTTTCTTGGATTCCTCTATTGCTGTCAGTAGTGCCTTACCATGATCCCGTTTTTTCTGTCGGATGAGTCGATATGTCATACGTCTCACTTCCATATACGCTGCATTATTATCTTCCGATGGACATTTCACCCATTTCAATCTTTTTATTGTTCTGTTTTTCACTGCGACTTGACACTCATTATCAAACCAGGGTTTGTTTTTGGTTTTTTGTCGCTGTCCCAAAACTTAATTTGCACTTTGTAGAACTGCCCTCCGCAAAACAGACCGCTGCCCTTCCACATCTTCTAATGTATTTGATGTAGATAGGCATTCCTTGATTCTATCTTGATATTCTTCCCTCACAGGCGTAAGGGCCAATTTATCTTTGTCCGGGATGAAAATTTCTTGCTTTCGTTTTCGCCATTTGGTAGACAGCTTGAGGCGCAATTTCATTACTACTAGAAGATGATCTGAATTCATATCCGCTCCACGGAATGTTCGTACTTGTTCAACACACCCACGATGTGTACCATCTACTATTATGTGATCAATCTGATTCCTCGTATCTCCACCTGGTGATATCCATGTTGCTTTATGTATTTCTTTACGTGGAAAATATGTGCTGCTGATGACCATTCTTCTGTCATATTCAAATGTGATCATTTTGATACCATTTTCATTGCTATTGACATGGAGACTATCCGGTCTGATGGTTGGACGATATTCGTCTTCACGTCCAACTTGTGCATTAAAGTCACCCAGTATGAGATGAATAGCATGTTTTGGTAAATGATCTACAGTAGATTCCAATTCTGCATAAAAGTTGTTTTTCACCTCCTCCTCCGCATCTTCTGATGGTGCATGACAATTTACAACACATATCTTATATGGGGATGCTTTCAAGATCAGTGCACAAATTCGATCATTTATGGGCAACCACTTACTTACAGCAGAAGATATCTTATTATGTACAACAATTCCAACTCCCGAAGTCCATTCAGGTCGATCTTCGTTACTATTAAACATCATATATTGATTTCCAACATTCATGATCCCTTTCGGTAGTCTTGTCTCTTGGACTGCTGTTATTATACACCCGTAATTACCCAGCACTGATTCCAGCTGCTTCATTCCTCCTGTCATGATTGATTATATTATATTATATTATATTATATTATATTATATTATATTATATTATATTATATTATATTATATTATATTATGTTATATTATATTATATTATATTATATTATATTATATTATATTATATTATATTATATTATATTATATTATATTATTTTATATTATATTGTATTATATTATATTATATTATATTATATTATATTATCATCATCATCATTTATTGCATGTGACAGGCCATTAAGACCCATAGCAGAAAAACAAGGGTATACAATTCTTGATTACAATATAAATAGCAAGCATAACATAATATAGGCTATATAACATTGTACTTCATAACAGGAAGAATGATTTCAGCTTCTCAAATAATGATTGCATTTATTAGACCAACGATTTCTATCCCTGGCATCTTCCATACTTGCATCTGGATCTACCTGGTTCAGTGCCAACATAACTCGATCTTTCCATCTCGTTCTTGGTCGACCTCTTGGACGTTTTCCCGTTGGCTGAAAATTGAACACACGGTTCGGGAGAGTACCTTCTGCTCTGATAATGTGCCCTAACCATAGTACTCGTCTTCTCTCTATCTCTCTACTGATGTCTGCCTTTTTATAACGTCGATATAACTCCTCTTTACTCCGTCTTTCCCAACTGTCAGTTTTTGGGCAGTATTTTGGGCCATAGATTTTCCGCAGCATTTTTCTTTCAAATGCACATATATGATCTTCAAAAGTTCTTGGAGTCGCCCACGTTTCACAACCATACATTAAAACAGGTCGTACTAGGGTCATGTATAGGTGGATCTTGTTTTCCTGAGATATTAGACGTGACGTGAAAATTCGATTCATGCTATAGGAAACATGAGTAGCGTTGGTGATTCTTTGTCTTATTTCCTTTTCTATTTCACTTTTGTTTGACAATATTGATCCTAAATATTTGAATGATTCAACTGTCTCAAATTTGTGCATTCCAACGTCGATAGCGATCGGAATATTCTGTCGACGTGATATAATCATGTATTTTGTTTTCGATTCATTAACCACCAACCCCATTTTCTTTGCTTCCAGAAGGAATCTTGATGTATCAGTCGTTACCTGATCCAAAGTGTTCCCCATGATCACCACATCATCAGCAAATGCAAGAATTATGTCGCATCCGACCATCTCCATTTCCCTATTCCAACCAGTTCCACGTTTAATCTTTTCCAATGCTATATTGAAAAGGACTGGGGCTAGAGGATCCCCTTGTCTTAGTCCACTTTGAACGCTAAAGGATTCTGATTCTTGATTTGCAAACCGCACCTGGCATCTAGAGTCAGAGTAACAGGTCTTGATCAACCTTATGTACTTCATTGGAATGCCCATCTCGTGCATAGCCGTCCATAATACTATACGGTTTATACTGTCATAGGCCTGACGAAAATTAATAAAGTTTAAAGGCAATTCCTTGTCAAATTCGTAGAATTTCTCCATGAGTTGCCTCAATGTAAAGATGTGGTCGATAGTAGACCGACCAGATACAAAACCACATTGGTATGAGCCTATAATGTCTCCCAAAAATGGCCTAAGTCGATTCATAAGCAGTGAGGTAAAAATTGTATATCCTATCTCGAGTAAGGCAATCCCTCGGTAGTTAGAAGGTTGTGTGGCATCACCTTTCTTAAAAATGGGGCATATCACGGTTCTTTTCCACTCACTTGGAATAACTTCTTTCCTCCAAATATTAACAATTAATTGTTGCAGATTTCCCATTAACACTGCTCCACCATACCTAATCAACTCGGCAGTAATTCCCCTTCCTCCCGGAGCTTTGTTGTGCTTTAGAGATTCCACAATATGTCTTATCTCATCAATAGTTGGCTCAGGTACTTGCATTTCCGCCGTCATCATTGGCACCTGTGCATTTATAGCATCCATCTCAACATGAACATTTAGTAACTGATCAAAATGTTTTCCAAATAGATCTGCCTGTTCTTCAGGAGGTACAATTTCTCCATCTTCGTCCTTTAGTATTAGTGTATGTTGCTTGTAGATTCCCCTCGCAGGGTTAACCATTCTAAAGAAGGATCTCGATGCTTTCTTGGATTCCTCTATTGCTGTCAGTAGTGCCTTACCATGATCCCGTTTTTTCTGTCGGATGAGTCGATATGTCATACGCCTCACTTCCATATACGCTGCATTATTATCTTCCGATGGATATTTCACCCATTTCAATCTTTTTATTGTTCTGTTTTTCACTGCGACTTGACACTCATTATCAAACCAGGGTTTGTTTTTGTTTTTTTGTCGCTGTCCCAAAACTTAATATGCACTTTGTAGAACTGCCCTCCGCAAAACAGACCGCTGCCCTTCCACATCTTCTAATGTATTTGATGTAGATAGGCATTCCTTGATTCTATCTTGATATTCTTCCCTCACAGGCGTAAGGGCCAATTTATCTTTGTCCGGGATGAAAATTTCTTGCTTTCGTTTTCGCCATTTGGTAGACAGCTTGAGGCGCAATTTCATTACTACTAGAAGATGATCTGAATTCATATCCGCTCCACGGAATGTTCGTACTTGTTCAACACACCCACGGTGTGTACCATCTACTATTATGTGATCAATCTGATTCCTCGTATCTCCACCTGGTGATATCCATGTTGCTTTATGTATTTCTTTACGTGGAAAATATGTGCTGCTGATGACCATTCTTCTGTCATATTCAAATGTGATCATTTTGATACCATTTTCATTGCTATTGACATGGAGACTATCCGGTCTGATGGTTGGACGATATTCGTCTTCACGTCCAACTTGTGCATTAAAGTCACCCAGTATGAGATGAATAGCATGTTTTGGTAAATGATCTACAGTAGATTCCAATTCTGCATAAAAGTTGTTTTTCACCTCCTCCTCCGCATCTTCTGATGGTGCATGACAATTTACAACACATATCTTATATGGGGATGCTTTCAAGATCAGTGCACAAATTCGATCATTTATGGGCAACCACTTACTTACAGCAGAAGATATCTTATTATGTACAACAATTCCAACTCCCGAAGTCCATTCAGGTCGATCTTCGTTACTATTAAACATCATATATTGATTTCCAACATTCATGATCCCTTTCGGTAGTCTTGTCTCTTGGACTGCTGTTATTATACACCCGTAATTACCCAGCACTGATTCCAGCTGCTTCATTCCTCCTGTCATGATTGATTATATTATATTATATTATATTATATTATATTATATTATATTATATTATATTATATTATATTATATTATATTATGTTATATTATATTATATTATATTATATTATATTATATTATATTATATTATATTATATTATATTATATTATATTATTTTATATTATATTGTATTATATTATATTATATTATATTATATTATATTATCATCATCATCATTTATTGCATGTGACAGGCCATTAAGACCCATAGCAGAAAAACAAGGGTATACAATTCTTGATTACAATATAAATAGCAAGCATAACATAATATAGGCTATATAACATTGTACTTCATAACAGGAAGAATGATTTCAGCTTCTCAAATAATGATTGCATTTATTAGACCAACGATTTCTATCCCTGGCATCTTCCATACTTGCATCTGGATCTACCTGGTTCAGTGCCAACATAACTCGATCTTTCCATCTCGTTCTTGGTCGACCTCTTGGACGTTTTCCCGTTGGCTGAAAATTGAACACACGGTTCGGGAGAGTACCTTCTGCTCTGATAATGTGCCCTAACCATAGTACTCGTCTTCTCTCTATCTCTCTACTGATGTCTGCCTTTTTATAACGTCGATATAACTCCTCTTTACTCCGTCTTTCCCAACTGTCAGTTTTTGGGCAGTATTTTGGGCCATAGATTTTCCGCAGCATTTTTCTTTCAAATGCACATATATGATCTTCAAAAGTTCTTGGAGTCGCCCACGTTTCACAACCATACATTAAAACAGGTCGTACTAGGGTCATGTATAGGTGGATCTTGTTTTCCTGAGATATTAGACGTGACGTGAAAATTCGATTCATGCTATAGGAAACATGAGTAGCGTTGGTGATTCTTTGTCTTATTTCCTTTTCTATTTCACTTTTGTTTGACAATATTGGTCCTAAATATTTGAATGATTCAACTGTCTCAAATTTGTGCATTCCAACGTCGATAGCGATCGGAATATTCTGTCGACATGATATAATCATGTATTTTGTTTTCGATTCATTAACCACCAACCCCATTTTCTTTGCTTCCAGTAGGAATCATGATGTATCAGTCGTTACCTGATCCAAAGTGTTCCCCATGATCACCACATCATCAGCAAATGCAAGAATTATGTCGGATCCGACCATCTCCATTTCCCTATTCCAACCAGTTCCACGTTTAATCTTTTCCAATGCTATATTGAAAAGGACTGGGGCTAGAGGATCCCCTTGTCTTAGTCCACTTTGAACGCTAAAGGATTCTGATTCTTGATTTGCAAACCGCACCTGGCATCTAGAGTCAGAGTAACAGGTCTTGATCAACCTTATGTACTTCATTGGAATGCCCATTACGTGCATAGCCGTCCATAATACTATACGGTTTATACTGTCATAGGCCTGACGAAAATTAATAAAGTTTAAATGCAATTCCTTGTCAAATTCGTAGAATTTCTCCATGAGTTGCCTCAATGTAAAGATGTGGTCGATAGTAGACCGACCAGATACAAAACCACATTGGTATGAGCCTATAATGTCTCCCAAAAATGGCCTAAGTCGATTCATAAGCAGTGAGGTAAAAATTGTATATCCTATCTCGAGTAAGGCAATCCCTCGGTAGTTAGAAGGTTGTGTGGCATCACCTTTCTTAAAAATGGGGCATATCACGGTTCTTTTCCACTCACTTGGAATAACTTCTTTCCTCCAAATATTAACAATTAATTGTTGCAGATTTCCCATTAACACTGCTCCACCATACCTAATCAACTCGGCAGTAATTCCCCTTCCTCCCGGAGCTTTGTTGTGCTTTAGAGATTCCACAATATGTATTATCTCATCAATAGTTGGCTCAGGTACTTGCATTTCCGCCGTCATCATTGGCACCTGTGCATTTATAGCATCCATCTCAACATGAACATTTAGTAACTGATCAAAATTGTTTTCCAAATAGATCTGCCTGTTCTTCAGGAGGTACAATTTCTCCATCTTCGTCCTTTAGTATTAGTGTATGTTGTTTGTAGATTCCCCTCGCAGGGTTAACCATTCTAAAGAAGGATCTCGATGCTTTCTTGGATTCCTCTATTGCTGTCAGTAGTGCCTTACCATGATCCCGTTTTTTCTGTCGGATGAGTCGATATGTCATACGTCTCACTTCCATATACGCTGCATTATTATCTTCCGATGGACATTTCACCCATTTCAATCTTTTTATTGTTCTGTTTTTCACTGCGACTTGACACTCATTATCAAACCAGGGTTTGTTTTTGGTTTTTTGTCGCTGTCCCAAAACTTAATTTGCACTTTGTAGAACTGCCCTCCGCAAAACAGACCGCTGCCCTTCCACATCTTCTAATGTATTTGATGTAGATAGGCATTCCTTGATTCTATCTTGATATTCTTCCCTCACAGGCGTAAGGGCCAATTTATCTTTGTCCGGGATGAAAATTTCTTGCTTTCGTTTTCGCCATTTGGTAGACAGCTTGAGGCGCAATTTCATTACTACTAGAAGATGATCTGAATTCATATCCGCTCCACGGAATGTTCGTACTTGTTCAACACACCCACGATGTGTACCATCTACTATTATGTGATCAATCTGATTCCTCGTATCTCCACCTGGTGATATCCATGTTGCTTTATGTATTTCTTTACGTGGAAAATATGTGCTGCTGATGACCATTCTTCTGTCATATTCAAATGTGATCATTTTGATACCATTTTCATTGCTATTGACATGGAGACTATCCGGTCTGATGGTTGGACGATATTCGTCTTCACGTCCAACTTGTGCATTAAAGTCACCCAGTATGAGATGAATAGCATGTTTTGGTAAATGATCTACAGTAGATTCCAATTCTGCATAAAAGTTGTTTTTCACCTCCTCCTCCGCATCTTCTGATGGTGCATGACAATTTACAACACATATCTTATATGGGGATGCTTTCAAGATCAGTGCACAAATTCGATCATTTATGGGCAACCACTTACTTACAGCAGAAGATATCTTATTATGTACAACAATTCCAACTCCCGAAGTCCATTCAGGTCGATCTTCGTTACTATTAAACATCATATATTGATTTCCAACATTCATGATCCCTTTCGGTAGTCTTGTCTCTTGGACTGCTGTTATTATACACCCGTAATTACCCAGCACTGATTCCAGCTGCTTCATTCCTCCTGTCATGATTGATTATATTATATTATATTATATTATATTATATTATATTATATTATATTATATTATATTATATTATATTATGTTATATTATATTATATTATATTATATTATATTATATTATATTATATTATATTATATTATATTATATTATATTATATTATATTATTTTATATTATATTGTATTATATTATATTATATTATATTATATTATATTATATTATCATCATCATCATTTATTGCATGTGACAGGCCATTAAGACCCATAGCAGAAAAACAAGGGTATACAATTCTTGATTACAATATAAATAGCAAGCATAACATAATATAGGCTATATAACATTGTACTTCATAACAGGAAGAATGATTTCAGCTTCTCAAATAATGATTGCATTTATTAGACCAACGATTTCTATCCCTGGCATCTTCCATACTTGCATCTGGATCTACCTGGTTCAGTGCCAACATAACTCGATCTTTCCATCTCGTTCTTGGTCGACCTCTTGGACGTTTTCCCGTTGGCTGAAAATTGAACACACGGTTCGGGAGAGTACCTTCTGCTCTGATAATGTGCCCTAACCATAGTACTCGTCTTCTCTCTATCTCTCTACTGATGTCTGCCTTTTTATAACGTCGATATAACTCCTCTTTACTCCGTCTTTCCCAACTGTCAGTTTTTGGGCAGTATTTTGGGCCATAGATTTTCCGCAGCATTTTTCTTTCAAATGCACATATATGATCTTCAAAAGTTCTTGGAGTCGCCCACGTTTCACAACCATACATTAAAACAGGTCGTACTAGGGTCATGTATAGGTGGATCTTGTTTTCCTGAGATATTAGACGTGACGTGAAAATTCGATTCATGCTATAGGAAACATGAGTAGCGTTGGTGATTCTTTGTCTTATTTCCTTTTCTATTTCACTTTTGTTTGACAATATTGATCCTAAATATTTGAATGATTCAACTGTCTCAAATTTGTGCATTCCAACGTCGATAGCGATCGGAATATTCTGTCGACGTGATATAATCATGTATTTTGTTTTCGATTCATTAACCACCAACCCCATTTTCTTTGCTTCCAGAAGGAATCTTGATGTATCAGTCGTTACCTGATCCAAAGTGTTCCCCATGATCACCACATCATCAGCAAATGCAAGAATTATGTCGCATCCGACCATCTCCATTTCCCTATTCCAACCAGTTCCACGTTTAATCTTTTCCAATGCTATATTGAAAAGGACTGGGGCTAGAGGATCCCCTTGTCTTAGTCCACTTTGAACGCTAAAGGATTCTGATTCTTGATTTGCAAACCGCACCTGGCATCTAGAGTCAGAGTAACAGGTCTTGATCAACCTTATGTACTTCATTGGAATGCCCATCTCGTGCATAGCCGTCCATAATACTATACGGTTTATACTGTCATAGGCCTGACGAAAATTAATAAAGTTTAAAGGCAATTCCTTGTCAAATTCGTAGAATTTCTCCATGAGTTGCCTCAATGTAAAGATGTGGTCGATAGTAGACCGACCAGATACAAAACCACATTGGTATGAGCCTATAATGTCTCCCAAAAATGGCCTAAGTCGATTCATAAGCAGTGAGGTAAAAATTGTATATCCTATCTCGAGTAAGGCAATCCCTCGGTAGTTAGAAGGTTGTGTGGCATCACCTTTCTTAAAAATGGGGCATATCACGGTTCTTTTCCACTCACTTGGAATAACTTCTTTCCTCCAAATATTAACAATTAATTGTTGCAGATTTCCCATTAACACTGCTCCACCATACCTAATCAACTCGGCAGTAATTCCCCTTCCTCCCGGAGCTTTGTTGTGCTTTAGAGATTCCACAATATGTCTTATCTCATCAATAGTTGGCTCAGGTACTTGCATTTCCGCCGTCATCATTGGCACCTGTGCATTTATAGCATCCATCTCAACATGAACATTTAGTAACTGATCAAAATGTTTTCCAAATAGATCTGCCTGTTCTTCAGGAGGTACAATTTCTCCATCTTCGTCCTTTAGTATTAGTGTATGTTGCTTGTAGATTCCCCTCGCAGGGTTAACCATTCTAAAGAAGGATCTCGATGCTTTCTTGGATTCCTCTATTGCTGTCAGTAGTGCCTTACCATGATCCCGTTTTTTCTGTCGGATGAGTCGATATGTCATACGCCTCACTTCCATATACGCTGCATTATTATCTTCCGATGGATATTTCACCCATTTCAATCTTTTTATTGTTCTGTTTTTCACTGCGACTTGACACTCATTATCAAACCAGGGTTTGTTTTTGTTTTTTTGTCGCTGTCCCAAAACTTAATATGCACTTTGTAGAACTGCCCTCCGCAAAACAGACCGCTGCCCTTCCACATCTTCTAATGTATTTGATGTAGATAGGCATTCCTTGATTCTATCTTGATATTCTTCCCTCACAGGCGTAAGGGCCAATTTATCTTTGTCCGGGATGAAAATTTCTTGCTTTCGTTTTCGCCATTTGGTAGACAGCTTGAGGCGCAATTTCATTACTACTAGAAGATGATCTGAATTCATATCCGCTCCACGGAATGTTCGTACTTGTTCAACACACCCACGGTGTGTACCATCTACTATTATGTGATCAATCTGATTCCTCGTATCTCCACCTGGTGATATCCATGTTGCTTTATGTATTTCTTTACGTGGAAAATATGTGCTGCTGATGACCATTCTTCTGTCATATTCAAATGTGATCATTTTGATACCATTTTCATTGCTATTGACATGGAGACTATCCGGTCTGATGGTTGGACGATATTCGTCTTCACGTCCAACTTGTGCATTAAAGTCACCCAGTATGAGATGAATAGCATGTTTTGGTGAATGATCTACAGTAGATTCCAATTCTGCATAAAAGTTGTTTTTCACCTCCTCCTCCGCATCTTCTGATGGTGCATGACAATTTACAACACATATCTTATATGGGGATGCTTTCAAGATCAGTGCACAAATTCGATCATTTATGGGCAACCACTTACTTACAGCAGAAGATATCTTATTATGTACAACAATTCCAACTCCCGAAGTCCATTCAGGTCGATCTTCGTTACTATTAAACATCATATATTGATTTCCAACATTCATGATCCCTTTCGGTAGTCTTGTCTCTTGGACTGCTGTTATTATACACCCGTAATTACCCAGCACTGATTCCAGCTGCTTCATTCCTCCTGTCATGATTGATTATATTATATTATATTATATTATATTATATTATATTATATTATATTATATTATATTATATTATATTATATTATATTATATTATATTATATTATATTATATTATATTATATTATACCTCCACCCAATCGCTGGGCAAATTCGTGTTGACCCGCATTATAGTTTGCATAGGAAAAACTGAAAATGTGGCTTCAAAACTTAACAATTAATTCCCCTTCCTGACTACTCCATTCCATACATCATCATGACAAACCAAAATGTCACATAATGACAATAATACCTTGGTACTATGCATTTTCCGATAATGTCACTGAACCAATTACCAGTGAACACATCTGCGCTTCCCATGTTGTGCGCTGTAATTAGCTGCTTGAACACATTATAGCACAGAACAACTACCTAAATATATCTGGACATGCGGTATTTGTGTAATGACCACCCTTTTAGTAATGGCACAGTTACACAAAATTTGGCGATGTTCATCTGAGGACGGTAACTGGTAAAATTAAATCTCTCCCATTTTTAGCCTTATTTCTTTTTTAGCAAAAAATGAAAGCAGACTTATGAGATCTACACAGGGCCAAAACTTTGTGTGTCAGTCTGTGAATGTGTGTGTGCGTATGTGTGTATGTGTGTGTACTCTGTATGTCTGTCCCCGCCTATCAATTCAAACACGACGAATCTGAATTGAACGAAATTTGGTAGAGAGGTAGCACTAGCAAAGGGCACCTCAGTGTCATGTTTTGTATTGCCGCCATCCTTACCAAAACTTAATAGCGGCCACTCAAATGGTTAAAACATAAAATTACATTACGTCCAAACTAATCATCGGATCTTTACCAAATTTTGTTAAAACATACCTTCATATGAGATGCGTCTTGTGCTTAAACTGCAAGGTCATCAGCCGTACCATTTCCGGATGGCGGCCGTGTGAATTATCCAAACTTTATAATACATAATATGGGACCCACCAGTTACGATCATCGAACCGAGAATCGTTTAAACTGTTCTAAAGGACGTGGCTCATTCGAAATTAAAAGTTTATATTGTAATATTATAGCGCAGAAGTGACTTTAAAAAGCTGAGCGGTCTCAGTTACAAGACAAGATGGCAGCTGATCTCTCGTTCTGACTTATATTTCACTAATATGAGTACGTTGCATGCAATATAGCCTACTGATAGAAATAATATGAACTTTGTATGAAATTACTCCAGTGAAGAAATCGTTTAGTCAAAATCATTATTTTCTAATACGTTGTATGTAAATCAATTGATAACGATTAGCTTGGGAGGACATGTGGTTAGAGCTTTGATCTTTCACCCGGCCGATCATGGTTCAGAACCTATCAGAGTTGTATTTTTTTATTATTTTTTTTATTATTATTTAAATATGTATTGTTTCCTGAGTACTGAGGCGTTATAAAATTGAGCGTTATATTGTACATTTTGCAATGTAACTTATTTCATTAAACCAACATTCTCCACTGGATCTGCACGAGAGACATCGTGAAATTTACTAGCAACCAGTTGAACTATGCCGGAGCTAACCATGGCCAAGACCGACTGCAATATATCAGACCGCAATACGACAATCGATTCAAGAAAAATGGTGGTCATTATAGGGGAAGGCTTTGAGTTACCGGCTGTTTGTTTAAGTTTGTTGCGAGTGGGTCTACTACCATGAATTCATAAAGTAGTTTATATTGAGTGATCTCGTACTATTTATAATGTTAATAGTGTACCGTAGGTAGTGTAGTACATTGCGAATAATAATAAATACCGGTACTGGTACCATTTGAAGTTTAAGCGCCAATATTTGTGTGTGTTTTTGACAGTTTGAACATACATTTATGGTTAGGGAAGATCTTTCCCCAAGTGTCTATATCTTTCGACGTAGGTGCATTCTCTAAGAATCTCTATGTGCATGTGGAGAAGTTTAAGTGGATACCGCAGTGACAGGTGGACCAAGCAAGACGATTTGGTGAGTCATATTACAAATTACAATAACCTATACCTACCTGTACTTTTGAGATGATGCAAATGTTGGTAGATATTTTGAGGTAAGCCTTGTGTCTTTATAGTGACAATGGTACGATGATAACTAAGTTTCCGTGTAAATCAAATCCAGTCTTCGCTAGAGCTCTTAATATCGGCTATTCTCATGAGTCTATCAGTCAAAGCAAAGAAATAAGATGAACAGATTACCCGTGTGTTTCTAACAGGATGGTATAGGGTTTTCTCAAATATCATTCTTAATGGCAAAATGTAAACTCTGCCATTATGATAAGGTTGTAATAGCTTTCTAGCAGGCGCCGTGGTGTTGGGGACCATGGGTTCAATTCCCGGCTCCATCAGGGATTTTAGAAACTGACGTGAGGGCTGGAACGGAGTGCACTCAGCCTCGTGAGGACAATTGAGTAGCTGTCTGACAGTGAGGCAGCGCCCCGATTACGAAAATCATGATTAACGGCCGAGGGGACCCGATGCGCTGTTCACGTATCACCCCCAATATCTGCAAGACAATTGGCTGGGCAGCGGTCGCTTAGTAGGCCTAGGCCCTTAATGGGCTGTAATGTAAGGGGTTATTATTTTGTAACAGACTCCGCATTTTGTAGTCTTGGGGATCGCATTGAGACTGTGGATCCAAAGGTTCGATTTCTGGCTCTGCCAAGAAATTTAATTGTGGTCTGAGGATTGGAACGGAGCATGCCCAGTCCCGTGAGGCTAAACTGAGAAGAGACGGTTCGAGTCCCACCACAGCTGTCATTGAAGTGGTTCTCCGTGTTTTCCCACTTCTACTCCAGGCAAATGCCATGAGGGGCAGATGACCTCACTGTTTGTCCCCTTAAAACAATAACTAACTAACAAATGTCGAGATGGTTCGTAGCTTAAAACAACGGCCACCTTCTTCAAAATCCTAGCTTCAATTAGAAATATACACACTGCTACTGCAAGTACAATGACACAGGTTATCAGACAGAGTCCACACACACGCAAAGGCCTTAAATGAATCAACATCAATGCAACAATCTATGACGTTTGACAGTTATCAATGAAACGCCTTATGATCTCCAGAAATGGAAGATTTGTGCCATTTGAGCCGTAGATTGGACTGACATACACATTGCGAAGAAATTAATTCTGAAGTGCACTCAGCCTCATGTGGCAACTGAGTAGAGGAAGGTTCTAGGCCTACCTCAGCCATCCTGGAAGTGGTTTTCTGTGGTTTCCCACCTCTACTGCAGGCAAATGCTGGGATGGTACCTAATGTAAGAATACGGCTACTTCCTGTTCAAATCCTGGAAGGGATTTTCCGGGGTTTCCCTACTTCTACTCCAGGCAAATGCCAGGATGGTTCCTAACATAAGGCCATGGCCTTCACCTTCCCAATCCAATCCCCTATGTTCAAGCACACTAGTTCAGTCATAACAATAACACAGGTTATCACACAAATGCGTGGGGTTATAAGACCACGATGTCGTTGCCCCTAATATAAGCAACAACAAGAACAATTTCTATTTGCATTCTTGTAGCTCCATTTACCAGTATTTGGATTTTAGCCTACTTTTCACATTTTGCAAAAATGAGGAAAAAGTAGACTTATGAGATCGGGCAAATGTCTGTCTGTCTGTCTGTCTGTCTGTCTGTCTGTCTGTCTGTCTGTCCTTCTGTCTGTCTGGCTGTGTGTGTGTGCCCCCCCCCCTATCAACTCCTAAACGGCTGCAGCAATCGAAACAAAATTTGGTAGGAGTTAAGATCTATACCTGAATATCTCACGGCCATATTTGAAAATGATGTCAGTGCTACCAACTGCTGAAAAATCGCAATTGAAATTTGAGCTGAATGTTGGATATCTTGGAAGGTATGAATGGGAACTATTTCAAAATTGGCACACGATTAGATAGTAATATTGCAGTTTAATTTCAAGGAGGCCATACATGGCAGTGTTGCCAAAATGATTGTAAGCAAGCCTGCTGATAGGTCCAAAATTTAAATGCATATAACTTCTACACTATCAATTATATTTCAACCAAATTTCGCATGTGCTATGTGTACATAAGTGGATATGACTGAGCGTATTCTTAAGAGCCACCAGGGCTGCCAACTGTTAATAAATGCTCTCATTTTTTTAAATCCAAATACCCATATATCAGAAAGTATGCAAGCCGACAGCTTTAAACTATGCACACGTATAGTACCTGACATTCTATATTAATTTGGAGTAACTTATATACGTCAGTGCTGCCAACTTGATTCTAAGCCTGCTAAGAGGTCCAACTTTAAATACATGTAACTTCTATACTATCATTTGGATTTCAACCAAATTTTGTGTGTGCTATGTGTACCATAACAGATATGACTGAATGTATTGTTAAGATCAATCAGGGCTGCCAACTGTTAATAAATACTGTCTCTATTTTTGTTATCCTAATATCAATATATCAGAAAGTATGCAAGCCAATAGCTCTAAACTTTGCACACGTATAGTACCTGGCATTCTAGATTAATTTGGTGTAACTGATATATGTCAGTGCTGCCAACATGATTCTAAGCCTGCTGATAGGTACAATTTTAAAGTGCATGTAACTTCTATACTAACTAATGGATTTCATTCAAAATTGACACAACAATAGATCATATTATTTCAGATTATTTCTGATCAATACATATATGTCATTGTTGCCAACATGATTTTACGCGCGCTGTTAGATCCAATGTTTAACTGCATGTAACGTCCATGCTATCCATTGGACTTCAGCTAAATTTTGTATGCTGTACCTTAAGAGATGGAATTAAGAACATATTCAGTCACCAGGGCTGCCAACTGTAGTTCTCTATTATTACCAACTTAATATCGTCATTATTCTAGATAGATCCATATAGATTAATCATTGGCATGAATCTTAAATTTTAAGAAAAGTAGGCTCTTTAGTTAGTCACGGAACTTCTTGTTTAAATACGGTATTTGTCTTATCTTTGCTTCATTTGTGTCTGTATTTTTAGCTACCGTCGGTTTGCGTTGCTTGTAAGGAAGTAGGCCTACGTCAGGGTTTCATATTGAATTTGTGCCTTATTACATAAAATCCTGTAATTTCTGGTGGAATTTAATCAATAATGCGAAGAGTTTGTTTGTTTGTTTTTGTGTTCAAACGCGCTAATCTCTGAAACTACCAGTCGGATTCGAAAAATATTTTTTTTAAGATAGCCAGATTCAAGAGGAATAGTTTAGGCTATGTTAAATTTCAGACAGACCACTCCATTCACTGCATTTAGGCCCTTTGGCACAAATCTACACCGTTTCACCGATCAGAACCAAAATTTGTATACCTACCCTTTGGAACCCTGCGAGTAACATTGTCTGCATGAAATTTATGACAGACCGGTTCGTTCCATGCATTTAGGCCCTTTGGCACAAATCTATACCGTTTCACCAATCTGAACCAAAATGGGTATACTTACCCTTTGGAACCCTGCGAGTAACAGTGCCAGCATGAAATTTCAGACAGACCACTCCATTCCCTGCATTTAGGCCATTGGCACAAATCTACACCGTTTGACCGATCTGAACCAAATTTCACATACTTACACTTTGGAACCCGACGAGTAAAACTGTCTGCTTGAAATTTCGGACAGACCACTCCATTTCCTGCATTTAGGCCCTTTATCACAAATCTACACCGTTCCTCCTAATTACACCAAATTATACATACACTATGAAACTCTGCTGGTAACACTGTCCACTTGATATTTTGGACAGGGCTCTCTATTCCCTACATTTAGAATAACAAACAAACTGAACTTGAATACCATGTATTAAGGCCCTAGATTCATTCATGACTGTAAGAGTATTTTATTAAGTCTATTGTTGACTGGCAATTCGGGCTGCATCACGTCGCCCCTACCAGTGTTCTGGTGCAGAATTGCGAAAATACTTGCATCTTGCGCTGTTTATAAATTGCAGTCACGGGGAGTAATTAGTGCAAAAATATTTCTTAGGCCCCTTAAAACAGTTATCATCATTAAAATATTATGCCTCTGTATAAGTGCAGTGGTGTTGGTGCAATATATTGAGGTTATCGGCTGCAATAAGCGTTGGTGCTTTTAAATTTACTGTAATTTAATCCGAAACTTATCGTTGAGCGCTATGTGGCCATAAATTATACTATTGCTACCTCTGGAGCTCGGGACAGTCGAAGTTTTCCTAAGTGTTCTGATTATTTTCCTACGGCGCTATGCGACAAAAGACTACACTATTGGTCTCTACATTTCTAACAGACAATGAGATATAGGCCCTAGGTAGTGTCTTTTATTCCACTTACTCATCTTTCTAATCAGTTTTAGAAATGTGTTTGTAAATTACATGTGTCAGTGCTGTAGTTAGTAAATAGCCGTTTCCCTATTCAGTATTATCATTATTATCATTAGGGGAAAATGATGTAAATGTTACGTCCATCATACTGTACTGCTTATCACCCCCACTACAATCACCACTACCACCACAAAAAGTTATTTTGTATTTTTTTTCTGGTAGTTTAAATATCATGTGCCAGTTCTGCAGTAGTATTCATTATCATCTATAAAACAAATAAATCCACCGGGCGAAGCTGGTGACTACTGCTAGTAAACATAAAACTCAGCAATCTTTCTAGGTTTGTGCCGTGTCTTGTGTGGGGTTTCGTCTAGAACACCAAGCTGGCTCATCATTGGCCTCTTGGTGTCCGTGCCCGGACCCCCACAGGAGTAGCGAACTGCGCGCTACCTCCTTCCTTATGAAGCGCACCTGTGCCTCTTCACTGCGAGAGTCGAAAGCTCAAGCAGTTCTCAACTCCCTATGAAGGCTTTCAAAAAGTCGGTATATTGGCTTTCACGGCCAGTGAATTAAAACTCAGCAATCTTTCACTGGCCATTGTCACTGCGATCTTCAGGAGAATCTGGTATTCAGAGAATGCAATGGCCTGCCTATGCTCCCGTTCTCAATTGAAGGGTCTACGGGAAATTAGGGGGAATGTCACTCAAAATGTAAAATCGAAATATCAGCCCTATCTGGTGGACCTCTTTGCGACGTATTGAAGGCACAATTGTGTCTGGAAGAACAATGAGGGTCGCGAGGAAATGACGTTTCAAGTTGACCCGTACATATAAGTACATATGAGTCTTCCAGTTGCAAAACTGTTTAATCCACTTGTGAATAAGAATCATTTTCATGAGAAACGTTTCTCTGGACTTTGCCTCACTTATCTTTTGTGTTTGTTGTTTTCTACTTTTTGCTTTTTGGTTTGTGTATATGGTTTTTGGTTTTGTGTTTGCTTTCTGATTTTGCTCTTGAATTTTACTTTTTGCTTTTCTCTCTTGGTTTTGGTTATGTGTTTGTTTTCTGCATTTGCTTTTTTGATTTTGCTTTTTGCTTCGTGTTTCTTGTTTTTTGTTTTCTGTATTTGCTTTTTTGAATTTTTCTTTTTGCTTGGTGTTTTTTATTTCATGTTTGTTTTCTGGAAAATCAAAATAAAACAAAACAAAATAAACACAATCAAAATAAAATAAAACAAAATAAAACAAAACAAATTAAATAAAACAAAACAAAAAACAAAACAAAAACTTAAATAAAACATTTTAAAACAAAATAAAACGAAATAAAACAAAACAAAATCAAAATAAAACAAAACAAAATCAAAATAAAACAAAACACAATAAAATGAAATAAAATAAAGTAAAATAAAATAAAATGAACTAATTAAATAAATCATTTATTAATCCTGAATAAATGATTTTTAATTAGTTCATTTTATTTGAACTAATAAAATAAAATATAATGAACAGATTAAATAATAGTACATTATGCAACGAGCCTATAATGGCAATAATTATGACACGAGTATGTTTATAAAACGAGCGTATGCGAGTTTTATAATTTCCATACGAGTGTCTTAATTACCATGATAGGCAAGTTGCATACGACTGTTTATGTTCGACGATAATTATTATAACTATTTTATGTTCGAACATAACTATTCATAAATATCTGTCGAGATTTCGCCAGTTTTATGTTCTGAACAGAGCGCATGGGACGCAGAGAATGCCTTGTATTTGACCATGGCCTCCTCGATTACCCTACTATGACACTAGGCCAGGCAGTGAAATTTAAATTAGAAGGCATTGGAACTCAGCGCAGATGCGTTGCTATCCTCACCTGATTGATCAAACAACTGTTTCTTGAGCTCTGATTGGTGGGAGAAACTGTTTCATAATGAAAAATATTGTTATAATGACCATCATTATGATACAGTTTTCTGACACATAATAGTCAGGGTCGAACATAATAGTACATTATGCAACGAGCCTATAACGGCTATAATTAAGACACGAGTAGTTTATAAAACGAGCGTATGCGAGTTTTATAATTTCCATACGAGTGTCTTAATTACCATTATAGGCGAGTTGCATACGACTGTTTATGTTCGACGATGAGTTGATAGCGTGTCGGTCTACTAACCCCAAGATTGCAGGTTCGCCCCTGACCGTGGTAAGTGATTTTTGAAAGGCGGCAAAAATACGATACGCATGTCATACGATGTTGGCATGTCAAAGAACCCATTTGAATTCAGTAGGCCGAGTTCATAATGGCAAAATTAATCTCGGGAGTTTCCGCCAGCACAAAGTTCCTCATTTCTCTACTAGAAAGCGCTATTGTGTTCAAGGAGATTAGATATCTAACATCTAACCTCCTTGACTTTCATAGTCAAGGAACTAAGAAATTCGACATGCAAGCTACCCTCTGGGTTTCAAATAGCAAAACTTGCACCAGGCACCCGAGGCCATACGATATTATTATTATTATTATTATTATAACTTAATTATATGTTTTAACATAAATTTTCATAAATATCTGTTCAGTCACTAGAATTTTGTGATCGGGTGCTGCGCTGGGTTGTATATCTTTGTTTTCCAAGCTCTCTGTCCGACCGACGCATGCGCTCTGTGTGCTTCAATGCCATATGTTCAGATTGTGCACCACTATTCAGTAAAACTGTCATCGAAGTCGTTTGGAAAAGCCGCGCTGTGTAGAAATTGGGTTTGGGGATATTAAGGTACAGTGCTATTATTTCTTGTCTCATATTCAACATTTTATTTACGCGAAAATATGGACGGTGCGCTTTCGGTAATTTATATAGACATGTTGGATTTTGAGCGCATGCGCGAATGTATCCTTATCTAATTGGTCACACAACTGTTTCTTGAGCTCTGATTGGTGGGAGAAACTGTTTCATAATGAAAAATAGTGTTATAATGAGCATCATTATGATACAGTTTTCAGACATATATTAGTCAGGGTCGAACATACAGTTTTCTGACACATAATAGTCAGGGTCGAACATAAATAATTTTATGTTCGACCCTGACTAATATATGTCTGAAAACTGCATCATAATGATGGCCATTACAACACTATTTTTCATTATGAAACAGTTTCTCCCACCAATCACAGCTCACGAAACAGTTGTTTGACCAATTAGATGATACCTTCGCGCATGCGCTCAAAATCCAATATGTCTATATAAATTACCGAAAGTGCACCGTCCATATGTTCGCTTAAATAAACTGGTGAATATGAGACAAGAAATAGCACTGTACCTTAATATCCCCAAATCCAATTTGTACACTGCGCGTTGTTTTCAAACGACGACTTCGGTGACAGTTTTACTGAATACTGATGCAAAATCTGCACATATAGCATTGAAGCACACAGAGCGTATGCGTCGGTCGGCCAGAGAGCTTGGAGAATAAAGATATCCTACCCAGCGAAGCACCCGATCACAAAATTCTAGTGACTGGACAGAAGGGTGGAACGAAAAAATATTGTTTTCAATTTCAATACGTAATAGTGATTTAAAAAAAGTTGCCTTTTGCTATTATTAAATCAATTGTAAAGTATGAACACGATTGGAGTAGGGTAAGAGGTGCCGCAAACGGTTAGAAATTGTGAATTTTTAGTAAAATTTACAAAATTTCAATACATTTGGATCGGCAAAGAATATTGTTGTATTTATCAATATCCGCTTAAAAATGGCAGTTTTAGGTGACTAAGATGCACTAGATAACAGCTGATCAATGTGATCAATGATCATAGTCGGTGACATAGTATGTACGGTTCGAGTGGGACCCCTCCCACTCGAACCGTACATACTTGTCTCTCTATGCCTCAGAGGTCAGTCGAGTCCAAGTGTGGTGTGAGACACAGTGTGGCTCTAGCCACGAACGAGTAAGGTTACGCATGTCTGGTGCATCTGAGCAGTGAGAGTGCAGCCAACACACAACAGTTAAGTGCGCCGAATAGCTTCGCCTACGCTTAGTACAGGCTCTTTGTCAATTGGATAGAACCCCAGGAAGAAAATGCAAACCATCAGGAAAAATACGTTGAAATGCTCCTTCCAACGGAACACCACGCGTCCGTCGGCAGCGGAAATTCACACCTTTGTGGCGGAGATGCTGAAACTCACGGTCGACCAACTGGAGACCCTGCAACTTGACGCACCGTCCAACTCTGTTTTTATCAAGGTAATCTCTCAATCTATTATGGACAAACTTTTGAGTAAATTTGCGGGAACACACAGGCTTTCTTTGTTTAATGGGGAGTCTGTTTCGGTAGAAATTGCCGCTGCCGGCATGGAAGCCACGCGGGTAAGGCTCTTTAATATTCCGCCTGAATTATCAAATGATACAATACGCACCCATTTTGCAAAATATGGTACAGTTAAATCCATCACAAATG
The DNA here is from genome assembly GCA_946902985.2 of Meconema thalassinum. Lineage (NCBI taxonomy): Eukaryota > Metazoa > Arthropoda > Insecta > Orthoptera > Tettigoniidae > Meconema > Meconema thalassinum. Next base: position 880,476,606 of record OX336390.1, read on the forward strand.
AAAGTTGATCCCATTATTACAAGTTACCAGTTGCAAATGGTATCCGACAAATACAAATAGATTTAAAAAAGCAAATTCCGTCCTTTTTCATGATTGATGGGCACCGTGGACAAGTTAGCTATGAAGGGCAAGTTAAAACATGTGCCATATGTCAAGCTATGGACCATCTGCGTATCGACTGTCCGCGCCGATACTCGGCCATGACGCGCCTTGAACGCGACACAAGGACAACTAGCCTTGCGGATATGGTCACCCCTAGTTCCAGCCGCCGTATAGACGACTCCCCGCTTCACAGCCCAGGCGATACTCAAGCACGCTACGATACAGGCTTTTCCCCGCTAGACAGCACGCCTCCAATGGAGACGGAGCCTGTCACACTGGCTGGTAGCATAGGTGCGCCTGACATGTATCCAGAGTCTGTGGTCTTGCACCAGGAAGAGTCTTCACAGCAACCCTTGGATGCTGACCGGTCACCCCCTCCAGTTGCCAAACCTACCCATAGTTCCCCCCAAGGAGAAGGCTCGGCTCAGGAAAATTCGGGGATACGCAAAACGACCACCTGGTCTGAGGACATTGAGGAAAGCATGCTCGTTAGCCGTGGGCATACTTCTGATGACTCAGATGCTTCGCTCGCAACCCCAGTCGTGAAAAATCGTAAACCCAAGCGCAAGGTTAGCCCTACTTCCGATGAATCCGATGCTTCGCTCGCCACCGAACTTGTTAAAACCCGTAGAGCACAGAACAAGCCTAAGCAGCTGAAGAAAGGTGAAATACGTGTCAGTGAGATAGACCCCCGTTTCCGAGTGACGGAAACCCCCAGAAGTTGTCCAACAGAGGCCTCACCTGCTACGAGCCTTACTACCGGCGAAGCCCTTGAGGTTCAGCAAATGATGTCGGACCTGTGTCATATGGCAACCCTTCCTAGCCCCGGACCCATTCTTTCACTTCTACGCAAGTGCGCTCAAATGGGTCAGCATGAGGGAGTCCCCGAGTTCATTAGCAAGATGCGGGCTAAATATAGTGAGTAGTCCCGGGAGGCACTGCAGGATTTGGATCTACAGTTAGATCCCCTCTTAGCCGATATCAACTATGGACCATAATTCACATTTGAAGACCTATGCCACAGTAAATGTTCCTGGCTTGAGGAATCCGGCCACTCAGGCGCTGTTAAGCCGTTTTCTGCGTGAATATGATGTTGACATTCTTTTTCTGCAAGAAGTCAGCGAATGCAACATTGGCTTCCTCTATGACCATGACTATATAGTTAACATGGGCACCACTGCTAGGTGTACGGCCATTATCTACCGTAAAGGCACCCTAGTAACTGATGAGGTGATGGATATTTCCGGGCGTATAACGTCTGCTACGGTACATGGTGTCAGGATCATAAATGTTTACAGTCCATCTGGCTCCAATTATAAATCTGAGAGAAACGTTTTATTTAGGCAAGACATCTTACCCCACCTGGTAACGAATCTCCCCATTCTATTGATGGGGGATTTCAACTGCACCTTACGCCCCCAGGATCAGACGGGTTCCTTCAATTTCTGTCCTGGGTTACAGGGACTCACCCAGAGCATGCAACTAATAGATATATGGCCACACATACATGGCAACCAGATCCAATATACATTTTGCCGTGGCGCCTCTAAATCCAGGATTGATCGGGCGTATATGTCCAGTACGCTTGCCTCACGTGTACGCGGCAGTCGGATAATCCCTGTCGCCTTTAGTGATCACAATGGCTTTTTATTTACGGCGCGAAGTGCCGTCCCTGCACACACAATACAAGGGCGAGGCACGTGGAAAATGAATACCAACTGCTTTGAAAGGGAAGAGGATTCACAACGTTTTGAGGCTGTGTATCGGCAGTGTCAACGGCTGAAACACCGTTACAACAATGTGGCTGACTGGTGGTTAGAAAAGGTGAAGCCGGCCATTCGGGCAGTCGCCAAAGCCATAACCTTTGAACGTAATCAACGTTTATATCGGAAACTGGACTTCTATGACACCGTGTTACAGGACCTCCACCATCGAGAACAACTAGGGGAAAATGTGTCGGTGGCACTACGCACGATTAAGACAACCATCTGCCATGTCCGAGAAAGCAATTTAGCCACCCTGCAGCAGCATGTCAAGAAATATTCCTTGATTGACAGAGAAAAGATGTCTGTTTACCTATCAGCTTGGCCGTCTCCGCCACTCGCAAGGGCGTCAGTGTATTCGTCAGTGGACAGGACCGGATGGGGACATATTAACGACCCGTGAGGAAATACTTGCAGAAGGTGAGCGCTATTTTCGGGAGATGCTGGCTGAGGAACCAGTCTCGGAATCGGCAGGTAACCAACTCTTGACGTCTACGGACCGGCACCTGGACAACGACTGCATGCGTCAACTTGGCGCCCCAATCATGAAGGCAGAGATCGACTATGCTCTCCGAAGCACAGCTAATAACAAGACTCCGGGAATAGATGCTCTGCCGTATGAATGGTACAAACACTTCTGGCACCTTGTTGGGGATGAGGTCACCCAAGTCCTCAACTACCTATTCACACATGAAGTACCCCACGGCTTTACGGAAGGCGTTATCCTTTTGATTCCCAAGATTAATGGTGTGCGTGGTATTGCTGACTACAGACCAATAACTATTCTCAACATGGATTACAAGTTGCTGGCCAAAGTCCTAGCACTTCGGCTCAAAAGTGTACTGCACAGCCTGATAGGCCCTGGTCAAACCTGCACGATACCCCAGAAGACCATTCTGCACAGCATTCTTGCTATCCGAGACCTCATTCTTTATGCTTCAGGTAATGGAAATCACGCGGCTGCCTTGCTGAATATTGACCTGAACAAAGCCTTTGATAGGGTCGCCCACGCATATCTTTGGCAAACTTTGCGTCACTTTCACATTCCTCTGGGCGTCATACACTGCCTCCAACGACTATATGCATCTGCTTCATCCAGAGTGTTGATAAATGGATTTTTATCCCGTCCAATTCCCGTCCATAAATCCATCAGGCAGGGCTGCCCATTGTCGATGGTGCTCTTTGTTTTGGCTATTGAACCCCTGATCCGCAGTCTGGACGAGAAACTCCAAGGTATCGATCTGCATGGTGCCCATATCACCCTGTGGGCATATGCCGATGACGTGACCGTCTTTATCACTGATGAGTCAGAACTTACGTCTACGAATAGCATCATGGACACCTACGCCCTAGCATCAGGTGCACGCATCAATGCTGCGAAGTCATCGCTCATGCCCATCTGCTTGCCTACAACAATCAGGACTCCGCACGACCTAGCCATTCCCATAGTTGACAGGTGTACAATCTTGGGGATAACTTTCTTCCCCGATTTTGCAGAAACTGTCAGCTACAACTGGAACCGGAGGCTAAATACGCTGAGATTTCAATTAAAGGAAGAACTGACGAGAAGATTGAACCTGATACAGAAAGTGTGGTTTATTAATACCTTTGCCCTGTCCAAAGTATGGTTTCTGGCACAAGCAATCCCAGCTCCGCACGTTCTCTGCCAACGAATGGAAATGGCCATCGGGTATTTCCTCAGGTCTGGATACCGCTATCGGATTCGTCGAGATCAAATGAACCTGCCACTCCGAAGAGGCGGACTGCAACTTGTGGCAGTTGAACACAAATGTGCCGCCTTGCTGGCCGCACAGCTTTTTCGAGCGCAACACCATATGGGGGACCCCTTTGATACTGTCTGCATCCAGTCACTTGTCCCAGGTGCGAATCCCCAGATGCTCATCCCAGGCAATGTTTTCAAGAAGGAACTCGCAATTCTTAACCGTCTGAAATCGAGTGTCTCCACACCCTTCACCGCCCTCCCTACCAAGGTGCTTTATAGGTTTCTGCTCGCCGAAAGACTCTTCACCCCCTATATACAGATGAAATATCCTACGCGAGCCTGGTCGACTATTTGGGAGAACCTGTGGAATCCCTGGATTCCACTGGAATGGCGATCGACATTGTATGAGTACCTCAATGAAATTGTGCCGACCAGAGAAAAACTGTCTCGGCATGGGCAGAGTGATGTCGACCTGTGTGACGCCTGTGGTCGCACTGACACATTAGACCATCGGGTCACTACGTGTGGGAATGCGACAGTCGTCTGGACTTGGACCCTCCAGGCAGTATCTGGAATCTGCGGACGGCCACTGGACGTGTCCGATGGCATGAAGGTGCAACGTTTTGCAGTAACACATTCCACTGGGGAAAAGCGTAACGCCATCCCTCTGGTTCACGGCGGGAGCGATTCATTACAACCTCTCCCGCCACAGGTCTCGGGACCACACACTGGTGGGGTTCTTGGACCACCTCCGCAGGGAGAGATGGAAATCCGCCAAACATGGAACACTCACTGCAGCGTTTGGACGGCTGTTATGTATGTTTTGAATTGGACAGCCACGAGTTCTTATCGTCAGCCTGGAGTGTTTAATGCGTATAAGTGCTTGTGACTTTAAAATGGTGCAGTGACGATTACTTTCTGTGTTGACCTTTACAAAGGTGCAGTGACAATTTGCTTCTGTGTTGCTTTATAAACAATGGTGCAGTGACTTTTATTTTCTGTATTAACTATTCACATTGTGCACTGACAATTCCTATGTGTGTAAAGTTATTACTATGTAAATAAAACCACTTATAAAAAAAGACACAAGTAGTTTTTGTGAAATGCAAGTTATGAATGATTAATTTTGATCGTGTTGGTAGTGTCAGTAAGTAATTTGTTAATAGACCTTAAGTATATTTGCATAATACTTACAAGTTTTTTGTTAATGAGATGGCAGAGATGTTGTCAAAGCGAGTTCAGACTATACTTCAGTGGGAATGTCCCATTTTCGGTCATCCTAAAGTATTGAGTATTGAAAAATGAAAATCCACAACCTGCTTCCAGTCTCCGACCGGGTCAGGAATGGAATGAATGAAGCCCCCATCTAGCGGCGAGGATATGAACTGTGCCGGCTGCCAAGGCCTGACGCACTCCTCTGGGGCAATGATTAAATGAATGACAGATGAAATGAAATGATAGTGGAGAGTGTTGCTGGAATGAAATGTTGACAGGGAAAACCGGAGTACCCGGAGAAAAACCTGTCTGCCTCCGTTTTGTCCAGCACAGATCTCACATGGAGTGACCGGGATTTGAACCACGGACTCAGCGGTGAGAGGCCGGCGTGCTGCCGCCTAAGCCACGGAGGCTTCTTTATTTTAAATTGTGCTCTGAAAGAAGTTCATTTTCCGTATTGACAGATTCACTATATAACAATGGAGAAACTGTTCCGCCTAGTCAATACATTTATTTACAACAAGTTATAAACTTGCTATTATTTGGTACATGTTTCGGGGCCTCTAGTACTGGTCCCTTCTTCAGCCATAAATTAAGTTGCAAAATCCAGCATAATTAAAGATATCATAATAAAAAATACATAAAATGATGAGTGAATGGATGAAATGAGGCGAAAAAGAACATATTACACATGAGAAGTAATGTGAGTGCACATCAGTAAAAATTAACACCATTGGTATTGCTAGGTTCTTGAGAATACACATATAGCACTGTTCTAATGTTCGTGCATGTGGAAATCACTTCACTTGGGATTTATAGCCTGTTGTTTACAATGCTGTTGACTGAAACTTGCTGTTCAAGCTGGGGCTTCTGAGCCTATATTCTTGCATAAGCTCAGAAGCCCCAGCTTGAACAGCAAGTTTCAGTCAACAGCATTGTAAACAACAGGCTATAAATCCCAAGTGAAGTGATTTCCACATGCACAAATATTAGAACAGTGCTATATATGTATTCTCAAGAACCTAGCAATACCAATGGTGTTAATTTTTACTGATGTGCACTCACATTACTTCTCATGAGTAATATGTTCTTTTTCGCCTCATTTCATCCATTCACTCATCATTTTATGTATTTTTTATTATGATATCTTTAATTATGCTGGATTTTGCAACTTAATTTATGGCTGAAGAAGGGACCAGTACTAGAGGCCCCGAAGCATGTACCATATAATAGCAAGTTTATAACTTGTTGTAAATAAATGTATTGACTAGGCGGAACAGTTTCTCCTTTGTTATATATTACTTATTTAACAACCTATGATGATGTCATGAAGAATTACCTTTATATTTGACATGAGTTGAAACGATATTTATCAACCAAAGAGCCAACGGTTAGCGAGATATTAGATATTCTAATGGAGAAAGTTGACAATGTTTGGGTTAAAGCATCAATTCCTACAGTGTCTCGTACCCATATGTTGCAAATGGGAAAAGCATATCATGGCAAGTATAGAAATATATTGAGATCAAAGGGAAGAAAAGGGACAGAAAATTATGATTTAGCCGTACAGTAGACAATTTTTTAAATGAAAGTAAGCGTCTAGCAAGTGCAAGTTACTGTCAGAGTGTAAGTGTACAAAAGGCAAAAAAAAGTGCCTGTGCTTGAACAAAAGGTTTTAGTAGATCAAAGAACTGATAGGAACATGTGTATCAGCGTACTTGATAAGTCGGTTACTAAGATTTTGAGCCAGAGAGAGGATCGAAAGTAAAGGTGATTCGACAAGAGTTTAAATACAAACAACATTTGGAAGCTGAGGTAGCTAATACAAAACAAAATGACGTGGTGCTTCAATCTGATGATTCGGATGACGAGTTGCCGGTAGAATCGGCCAATATGACTGGAATTGATGTGCTTCAACCTGAAGATTATGATACAGTAGATGAGTTCCTGGCTGAATCAATTGATAATGCAAAGCCTTCCACTTCTTCTCAGGCCATCACAAAAAACATGCTACAACTGCCGACAGTAGCTTCTATCTGTGACAGAACTGGGGTTAGGCCTCCGACGACTTTTGGAGGCAAGGTCAGAACAGAAGAATGAGGTACGGAAGTTTGTGAGACCTAAAATAAACTTCAAAGCTGAAGATTACATCGACATGATCGATTGGGCTGATGTAACAATCAGAGAACCACCGATGACAAAGAACGTAACTGATGAGGACTTAAGTGAAGCAAGAGAAGATGGCCTGATGCATTCTGTTGATTTTCCACGTTTTTCCTGTCATACACAAGCAGTGGAAAGAGTAATCAAGCTCGTAACACAATCATAACGCTTGTGTTTGTGGTCTAGAAGAATGAAATGGATTTGCCAAAGCCAGAATTGCTACAGACAAGATGATGCCATAATTTGAAACAAAGAAACACTTTACCGGTACCTAAAATGTATTTGAGAACATTGAATATTGATTTAGCTTTATTATAATGTTTCATTTGTCTATTATTTGCATTTTATGAATAAATGTGTGTTCTTATCTCAATGGTTATTGCTTTACTGCTTGGGTTAAGTACCTTTTCTACTCTCTGATTTAGTTCAATATAATCACTGTGTTATAAAAAAGAAAGGAGATAAGTACCTTAAATAAGTTTTAGTCAAAGAAAAATCATTACAATATCATATCTACCCCTATCTTACTACGACAAATTGTTTGCATTATTTTAGGCGTAGTTTTAATGAAATTGAAATAATAAACATAAAAAACCATCAATAAAGTAAAAAATAAAATTTTAGAAAATTTGAAAATTTAAATAAAAAGATTATGTTCAAGGCATTTGCGGCACCTCAAGATATGGTTCTATCACAATAAAACTTTGTAGAATATCTTCTCACATAAAAAGACAAATTTTAATCACTATTAGAATGGGTAATACAGAAAACTATTTTTTGCCCTATACCAACGTTCCACCCTACTGGACAGATATTTATGAATATTTATGTTAAAACATATAATAACGTTATAATTATCGTCGAACATAAACAGTCGAATGCAACTCGCCTATAATGGTAATTAAGACACTGGTATGGAAATTATAAAACTCGCTTACGCTCGTTTTTATAAACATACTCGTGTCTTAATTAAAGCCATTATAGGCTCGTTGCGTAATGTACTATTACGACATGATCCTTATTCACAAGTGGATTAAATGAGTTTTGCAACTGGACGACTCATATAAGTAATGAGATTTTAAAACTCGTTTCCTGAACATTTTACATTATTTGACATTCCCCCTACTTCCCGTGGACCCACCAATTGTGTAGAGCAGGCTGGGACACTGCTTAATAAATAAGTCCGTCCTCACTTTCATCCCCACTGCGCTCCATGGCAATATGCAACAAGAAGTTCCGTGACGAACTAAAGAGCCTACTTTTCTTAAAATTAAGATTCATGCCAATGTTTAATTTACAGTATATGAACCTATCTAGAATAATGACGAAATTAAGTTGGTAATATCGAAATGTTTAATTAGTTAGAAATATACCTGGTATAATGTAGCCTAATAGAGCACTACAGTTGGCAGCCCTGGTGACTGAATATATTCTTAGTTCCATCTCTTAAGGTACAGAATACAGAATTTGCTTGAAGTCCAATGGACGTTACATGCAGTTAGACATTGGATCTATCAGCATGCGTAAAAGCATGTTGGCAACAATGTCATGCGTGTGCTGGTCTGAAATATTATGATATCTTATTCATAATGTTGAATTTTGGGCTTATGCCGTGTTTTATTATACTAAAGACATGGTTTCTTTCGAAACGCGTCGAATTTTAGTATAATAAAACACGGCATAAGACCAAAATTCAACATTATGAATAGTAACACGGGCCGTGAAAGTCTAAATGACATTATGATATCTTGTTGTGCCAATTTTGGATGAAATCCATTTGTTAGTATAGAAGTTACATGTATTTTAAAATTGGACATATCGGCAGGCATAGAATCATGTTGGCAGCACTGACTTATATGAATTACTCTTAATTAATCTAAAATGTCAGGCACTATATGTGTGCATAGTTTAAAGCTGTCGGTTTGCACACTTTCTGATATATTGGTATTTGGATTTTAAAAAGAGAGAGAGAGCAATTATCAACAGTTGGCAGCCCTGGTGGCTCTTAAGAATACGCTCAGTCATATCTGTTTATGTACACATATTACATACAAAATTTGGTTGAAATCCAATTGTTAGTGTCGAATTTATATGCATTTAAATATTGGACCTATCAGAAGTCTTAAAATTATTTTGGCAACACTGTCACGTATGTCCTCCTGGAAATTAAACTGAAATAGTATTATCTACATGTGTGCCAATTTTGGAACAGCTCCCATGCATACCTTCCAAGATATCCAACATGGAGCTCAAATTTCTAATGCGTTTTTTCAGCAGTTGGTAGCACTGACATCATTTTCAAATATGGGATTGAGATATTCCGGTATACATCTTTACTCATACTAAATTTGGTTTCGATTGCTGCAGCCGTTTAGGAGTTGAATGGGGGGTGGGGGGGGGACACACACACAGCCAGACAGACAGACACACATTTCCCCGGATCGATCTCATAAGTCTACTTTTTCCTCATTTTTGCAAAATGTGAAAAGTAGGCTAAAAATGTTTTTAATGTGTGTTCAAGGACGGGAGTCATCTCGTGTGACCTTGTGTGTAACACTGCCTTAGTTCTGTCCATCACATATTCTGGAGACGCTCCACGGAGGTTAAAAGTAGTCTCACGTGCTCTTCACGACAAATCCTGACGTCACAACCCGCGTTCATTGAGCTGGAAGATGACTCGGGACACGCCTCGATCCTAGCAGGGACGTCTCGTCTTGTCTGGTCACAGGAAAAGGGGGAGGAATGTTAAATGTCTCAGTCTCCATTTAGGTGTGTCGGCCTTCACCGGCCTGCTTTCTTACCCATATAAAGGAGCGACAGCAATTTGAAGACATTTAAACGTGAGATGTAATGTTAAGGCTGAGTCAGTCAGGGCACGTTCTTACTTACGTCTCGCACTGGAGAATAAGCAATGACGTACTGTACATGTGAGGGACAGGAGGAAACCAGGTGCTATGAATCACCTCGACCATTTTACGAACTAAGTCTTACGACCACTTTTCCTCGTCGTAAACTCTGATAGGCAGTGCTGCCAACTTAAGTAATAGGTTGCTAAATTAAGAGAATTTTGGAGGTCACTTGATAATAGGTTTTAATAAAAATAGACTAGCTTTTTTGTGCTGATCTTATAGTTCACGAGTTTTGCATACCCGTCGTTGACATTTTTTTATATACTGTTCCGGTACCAGAAAATAGTTTGATCATCTGAATTAATTGGGCTTGTGACAGGAGATAGCCGTGTTATTCCTGCCATAAATTTTATCCAGGGAAGCTGGGCCAGAAATATGCCGAAATGAGCTCACCCCCCTACGGTAGCGTCCACATCTAGTAAATTTTAAAACAGATCTCGCACAACTAGTTGTTGGTTTATTTATGGACTTTGTAACATCGTGGTCCTGTATCCATGTGTACATGGAAATATGTGAAATGTGTTTGATATCCTGTGTTGCTGTGATGCCGCTATTAGTGTGGGTATTGGTTGGTTGGTTCTTCAGTTTAGGGGCTGCGACAACGCGGTCATGTAGCCCCGTGTACTTTGGATGTGTGTAGAATCTGTCTGATAACCGGTGTTAATTGTGATGACTGTATTAGTGTGTGTATCTGTTTTTTTTTAAATTCAAGTAAGGACTGCAACTTTGAATTTTTCAAATAGTTGCTACTTTTGCCGCCAAACGCCACCGTCAACGACTACTAGGCCAAGTTCAGAACTTAGCTACTAGACGCCACCGCAGTCGGCTCTTGGCAACGAACGTATCAACCTAAGAGCGTTGTTTACATTCTTAACCTATACAATTTAGTTTCACACATATGTAATTAGTGGAACGTTCTTTAACATGCCATAAATCTATGACATGGGACCGCCACGCCGGCTTTACTTCCCCTCCGAAAGAAGGCATACTGAGGGAATTTTAACGCTCTTAAAAAATCCGACGGCTTCGGCCGGGTTTGAACCCGCTATCTTGGGCATAGAAGCTCAGCATGCAACCGACTACGCCACCGAAGCCACCAGTGGGTGTATTTGTAACTGAAATGAGGATTGGAGAATGAGGCAGCTGTGATCTTCATTTAGGTACCATCCCAGAATTTGCATGGTACAGAAGTTGTTTACGATCTCCTGACGAATGCAGTATTTTTGTATTTGTCAATTGGCCCAGGCTAGCGTTAAATGTGGCTTTCCACCAATGTCTCAGACTGTGAGTATATGGAAGCTACTGAGGTATGAGTGGTGCTGAGGAATGGCCTTCAGAGCAGCTCCGGTGGCGTAGCTGGTAGCAAGCTGAACTGCTGTGTCTAAGATCGCGGGTTCAAACCCGGCCGAAGTCATAGGATTATTTAAGAGCGTTAAAATACTTCAGTATGCTTTCGGAGGGGAAGTATAGCCGGCGGTCCTATGTCATAGATTTATGGCATGTGAATGATCCTTCCACTAACTAAACCTGTGTGAAGCTAAATATCTAGGTTATATTTCGTTGAAACGCTATATCAAAAGTTCCAACGTTCACCACTAGGTGTCAGCGACATATGGTACCGAAAGTTGGAACTACTTGAAATTGAACGGAACTTATAGCTCACCCCCAAGGGTGTCGGCTTCAAGCAGCTACAGCCTCTGGCGAGCAGAACATGTCCTCGGACACTCCCGGCACTAAAAGCCATACGCTAAATAATAATGGCCTTCAGGCCACAGCCAGTTCCTGTGGATGCTGTGACATCTTTTACTCGTAGAGTTAGTACAGCTCTTGTGACTCAGTGAGGAAAGCAGTGGCGTAAGTAGGGTTTGCTTCTGGAGGAGGATGAGCTAGGTGAAAATTACATTGGGAGGGAATTAGGGCTCGGACATAATGCGACATACAGTATGTTGTTGTTATCTGAGTCTTCGGTCTTTTGACTGGTTTGATGCAGCACTCCATGCCTACCTGTCCTGAGCTAATCGTTTCATCTCTACATAGCTACCACACCATACATCCGAGGCAATCTGTTTAACATATTCTAACCTTGATCAACCCCCACAGTTCTTGTCCTCGACCCTTCCTTCCATAACTAAGCTTGCTATTCCTGGGTGTCATAGTATGTGTCCTACCATCCTATCTCGTCTCTCCATTGGCAGTCGCCAGAAATATCTCCCCTCTCCCACTCGTCCTAATACCCCTTCGTTTGCAACGCTATCTACCCATCTGATCTTCATCATCCTCATGTAACATCACATTTCAAACGCTTCACTTCTCTTCTTTTCTGCTGCACCAATAGTCCAAGTTTCACTTCCATAGAGTGGCACGCTCCAGACAAAGGCCTTCAAAAATGACTTCCTAAAACCTAAATGTATATTCGATGTATTGTGCGTATTAATGTGAACAAGCAGGCAAATTTAGTTTTCTTAAGTAATAACAGATGTTCTGCTGAAGTCACCAGCAGAATCCAAAAAGGAGCTCAGTTTTATCACCAGGTCAGGAACCTCCTTTGGGACCAACAAATTCCTTTAACCTCCAAGAAAATGATGTATCAGGCCTACTTCTTACCTATAATGACGTATGGACTTGAAACTTGTACTATCAACAGAAGAGATAGTAGCAGACTTCAGGCTACAGAAATGAAGTTCCTGAGAACAATGCTTCAGAAGACCAGAAGAGACAAGATCCGAAATGTGAAGATTCGTGCAGAGATTCAAGTGAAACCACTTCATGAAGCAATAGCAACATCAAGGTTGAAATGGTTTGGTCATGTGAAGAGGATGAATCCAAGCAGAACGGCAAGAGTATGGCTTGAGCAAGATGTGGAGGGCAAGAGACCAAGAGGCAGACCACGGACACGCTGGATCTCCCAAATAAAAAAGACCTGCAGGGAAGAGGTGTCGATTGGCACCAGGTAGAGGAGGAGGAAATATACATGAATAGACAAACATGGAGAGCGCTCTTATACCGCACCCCGGAAGCTGGAGACGGTTAATGATTATGATAATGATGAAGTAATATAGTGGTATCAACTGTTTCCCGACAATATTCTTAACAACAGCATGGATAACCATTGTTGATATAGTGTTCATACTTGGAATGTGTTTGTAGCTGTTTGAAATTGCATTCAATGAGTATATTTAATCCGTTGTATTAGGCAATGGTTTATTCAGTCATAATGGATATCACGTCGAAGAAGAGAAGCAAGATTATAACGCTCCACGAATTTAGTGGTATAACTCAGAGACAAAATATCAGCTGAATGTTATGTAAGTTTGGGTGCTGTTTGTAATATAATTAGGAGGAAAAATGAGAACGAGAAAGTGGCGGCTTCGGTGGCGTAGTCGGTAGCATGTTGAGCTTCTATGCCCAAGATCGCGGGTTCAAACCCGGCTGAAGTCGTCGGATTTTCTAAGAGAGTTAAAAATCCCTCTGTATGCCTTCCTTCGGAGGGGAAGTAAAGCCGGCGATCCCATGTCATAGATTTATGGCATGTTAAAGAACCTTCCACTAATTACACCTATGTGAAGCTAAATTGTATGGGTTAAGAATGTAAACAACGCTCTTAGGTTCCTACGTTCGTTGCCAAGAGCCGACTGCTGTGGCGTCTGGTAGCTAAGTTCTGAACTAGTAGTCGTTGACGGTGGCGTTTGACGGCAAAAGTAGGAACTATTTGAATAATTCAAAAGTCTGCAGTCATACTTGAATTAAAAAAACAGAAACACATACTAATAGTCACCACAATTAACACCGGTTATCAGACAGATTCTACACAGACACAAAGTACACGGGGCTACATGACCGCGTTGTCGTAGCCCTTAAACTAAGGAACCAACCAACCAGAACGACAAAGTCTCGCTGAAACACATCAAACTGACAGTAAATTTTCCGCAAAAAATAATATTTTTGGGGCTGCTTTACATTCACGGGCCCTAAATGTTTGGTTCCTGTCGATGAAATGATGAACAACGACAAGTACATCCCAATATTTTGGAGAGAAAAGCTGCCCCAGCGCTGAAGAGATTGGCTGAGGAACTGAACGTCGAGAAAGCGATTTTCCATCTATGTTCACATTAATATGCGCAATATTGTATTATACGGTCCCGAAGTTTCAAAACCTCCCATCTGGATTTTTTCGTGTTGTCATTATTTGGCTCTGGGAGGGGTGTGGGATGATCCTCCTGATCACCCCCCCCCCCCCATAGTTACGACACTGGATGAAAGCAATGGCAAACTACCTCACTTTTCACCTTGACTAGTACGCCTTGTTATGGTGCACCCTTGGGGTTTTGTGGGTTTCAGCCACATAACCTACGGTAGTACATTTTGAGGATCCAACCATCCTCCGGTCTGACTACCTAACAGACAGGAGTTGGGAAATCACAATGCAAGTGTAGAGCACTCTGCCTGGTCGAACATCAATTCCGCTCGATTTTCCTTAATTCCACTCGGTCCTCCAAGGGACTCAAAAATAAGTTCCTCAACTCCGCTCAGGCTTTGACAAGGGGTCGGCAAAGGGGTTATCCCCAATGACGTAAACAAATGTTATAACCCTCCTGCTCGCATACCAAGGGCCGGATCAAACACCATCTGCAGCGCATTTCCTGTCCATATTTTTATTTAACGACGGTGATTAATATCTAGGTTAGTTCTTTATGTATTATGTTTATGTCTGATTTAACGAATGAGCGGACTTGACTTCAGAGCGTTTGACCAATGGCGTGGTGGTGTTCGCAAGACATTGTTGTGCCATTGGTCAACCGCTCTGATGTCAAGTCCGCTCATTCGTTAAATCAGGTATAAAGTGTTTGGCACATTATAACTTGTATGGCAGAGAATACAAGTGATTTAAAATTTATCATGATATTCTTTTAAATAAGTCTGCCAAGTTTTCTATTTTTTCTACAAATTTTATACATTGTTTTTAACATGTGCATAATTATTTTATTATTTATCGTATGGCTTTTAGTGCCGGGAGTGTCCGAGGACATGTTCGGCTCGCCTGAGTCTGTAGCTGCTTCCAGAGGACACCCTAAAGGGTGAGCTACAAGTTCCGTTCAATTTCAAGTAGTTCCAACTTTCGCCACCAGATATCAATGATACCTAGTGGTGAACGTTGGAACTTGGATAGAGCGTTCTGACGAAATCTAACCTAACAAATTTTGCTTTACACAAGTTAAGTCTGTGAAAGGATCTTTTACATGCCATAAATCTATGACATGGGACCGCCGGCTTTACTTCCCCTCCGAAGGAAGGCATACTGAAGGATTTTTAACGCTCTTAAAAAATCCGACGACTTCGGCCGGGTTTGAACCCGCTATCTTGGGCATAGCAGTTCAGCATGCTACCGACTACGCCACCGAAGCCGCTATGTGCATAATTAAATTTTTGTATGCTTTTTAACCTAGTCAGATATTATTAAATTAAATTTAGATAATAATAAGTGTATAATTTGTACCTAAAAATACTTTCTATATCAGCTACGGATGCTGAAAATACTGTTTTCCAGCCTAGAACGAAAAAATCGGCTGCATTCAAGAATTTACTCATGCGCTGCATAAGGTGTTTGACCCGGCCGTTGGTATGTGAGCAGGAGGGGTATGACATTTGTTTACGTCATTGGGGATAACCCCTTTGTCAAAGCCTGAGCGGAGTTGAGGAACATATTTTTGGGTCCCTTGGAGGACCGAGTGGAATTGAGGTAACCCTGGCTACCTGACTGGAATTCCCGAGCGGATTTGATGCCCGCCCCTCTGTCTCACGAGGCTGAGTGATCCCCGACCAGAACCTGGACCTCAGGGGTCGCGAGGTAGTCTCTCACACAACACCAAAATGAAACAATACTAAAGGAGACCCATATGCTGGAGGCAGTAAGGGAAAGCTCTTCTTTATGCAGTGGACGCGACGCGACGCGACGCCTCTGCGGCACCATGCTGTATCCATACTAATGAGTAGGCTACTGGCTGTTGCATTGTGCCTCGCACTCTCGCCGTCTCTCCATTATCCCAAACGACAGCTGCATTGTTTACTATTCTTCGCTATATTTAGCCTATTTTCATTTATGAAAAAAAAAATAGGCTTATGAGATCACCTTTTGTCCGTGTGTCTGTCTGTATGTGCGTGTGCGTGTGTGTGTGAGATGGTGTGTCCCCCCCCCCCCCCGATAGTAACATCTAAACGGCTAGAGCGATTTCAGTGAAACTCGGTAAGTTCATAGCACTATTTCAGACAACCCGGACCGTTCCCATCAAATTTTGTTACCTCTCACCAATCCAACATGGCGGCTGTGCGAAATATTTCACCAGCATTCAATATCTCCGAAACTATTACCGATATCACCCTGAAATTTTGTACGGTGATAAAGGGAACTACTAGAAGTTCACCTATGTGACTTTTGAAAATCTGGTAACTACAAAACCAACATGGTGGCAAAGCGAATTCGCAACTTTTAAATAGATGTTTCTCGCGATTTAACCAACCAATCGCAATGAAACTTGGTACAGTATATGTTTATACAAATTTGAATGCACCGACATCTAACTTCATTCAATTGTTTACATGACCTCAAGATGGCGGTTGTGTGAAATATTTCACGGGCATTCTACATCTCTGAAACTATTACCGGTATCACCATGAAATTTTGTACGGAAATAAAGGGCACTACTGGAAGTTAATCTATGAGGCTTTCAAAAAACGGTTAACTACAAAACGAACATGGCGGCCAAGCGAATTTGAAAGTTTTAAATAGACTTTTCTCGCGATTTAATGATTCAAACGCAATGAAAGTTCGTACAGGAAATGTTTATAAACATTTTATTGCACTGGTATCTAATTTAGTTCAATTATTTACGTAACCTCAAGATGGCGGCAGTGCGAATTTCGAAAATTAAGTATTTATTTCTTGTGTTCTAATCATGGGATCGAAATCAACATTTGCATAATGAACGTACACATTAATCATCATCTAATAGTACATAACTATGGCCTACATATATTAAAATCCAACATGGCGACCATCCGAAGTATTTAGAAGGTTCTCAATATCTATTAATCAACTACAGCAATCAAACTGAAATTTCGTAAGTTTATAGAGGCTATAAGCATAAGTTCACCTACGGGACGTTCAATAACCTGGCGAGCACAAATTCAACATGGAGGCTACGCGAAATTTAAATATTCAAATGGACGTTTCTTGCGTTTTAACCGTCCGAGCGCAGTGAGACTTGATACGGTATATGCTTATACAGATTATAATCGACTGGCATATAATTAATTTAAATTTATTTCATAACCACAAGATTGTGGCTGAGTGAAATTTTAAAATCCCGCTTTTATTTCTAGTGTCGTAATCATGCGATTGAAGTTTGAATAAAACATCTACACAATAATCTTCATGTAATAGTACTAAGGCCTATAATATAAAATCCAACATGGTGACCATCCAAAATATTTAGACAGTTCTCAATATTTAAGAATCTATTACAGCAATCAAACTGACAATTTGTATGTCGATAGGGGCAATTAATATTAGTAGGATATATGAAAATAGGCTATTTAGTTCTTCACGGAACTACTTGTTTTATCATGTTTAGTTAGTTAATTACTGAGGTTTCGAAGGGAGGAACAACGAGGTTATCTGCCCCGTTATAATGTTTTCTCGATATAAAACTGTCATAACAATCTCAACATATCATAGCATACAATATCATTGTCCGACTGAGTGGCAGACTTAGGTTAGCGTTACTATTCAAAGTCTAATAACCTACGGGTTCGTTACTGGCTCTGCCCGAAGACGTTTTACAGTAGAGTCCTTTATTATTAATAATAATATTGGGGAACAAGAAAGGTGCCTCCCCGAAGTTTGTGACCTAGAGTTATGAAGCAATCGGGCGTTCCCTGGGCAACGGCGAAAACGCCGGCTAATCCTTTCACACCGGAAACATCATCTAGGCCCTTTTCAGGACCACAGTTGACCATCATATCAGTGAATATAGAGGGTATATCATCGTCAAAAGAAGAACTGCTACAAGAGCTGTGTAGGCAAACCATGTACGATGCACTATGCATACAGGAGACTCATAGAAGCTGTGAAATGCGCCGACCGAAAATAAGTGGAATGCGATTTGCTCTCGAAAGACCTCATTTCAAATACGGAAGTGCTATATTTGTCCAATCGGATATACAGGTGACATCAACAGCCTATTAGGCAAATGATCCAGATGTTCTAAGTCTGGAAATCAGAGGCTGTACAATCACATCCATATACAATCCACCAGATGCTGATTTCAAAACCAATGTGCCTGATAACTTTTATAATCAACATACACAAATAGTGATTGGTGACTTTAACTGCCCCAGCACCATGTGGGGCTATGAGCATGATGATGAGAATGGGGTAGCATTGCAAGAATGGGCGGAAGGCAATCATCTGAGCCTTATACATGATCCTGAGCATCCTGCATCTTTTAAGAGCGGCAGATGGAAACGCGGCTATAACCCATATCTGATACTCAGTACTGAAAACATCTTACAACAGTGCATAAAAATAGTCTGCAACACTATTCCAAATACACGACAGAGGCCTATCATGTGCGAAATATACGCAGCAGTTAGACAACACACAGTTTCGTTCAGAAGAAGGTTTAACTTACGAAAAGCCAATTGGCCAAAGTTTACATATACGCTGGATGCTGCAGTTTCCACTATAGAATCTACACCTGAATCAAATTATACTTTCGTGGAGGCTGTAAAGAGATGTTCCAAAATGGCCATTCCTCGGGGTTGTCGAACGTCATACATCCCTGGTCTTACTTCAGAACTTATTGCTCAATATACCGAGTATAAGGTGTTATTTGAAGAAGATCCTTTCGGCGAGGCAACATTAGCAGCTGGGAATAAACTCGTCACATCTATGAAGAAATCCGGAAGGGATTCTTGGATTAAAGATATAGAAGAACTTGATCTATCCTGAAACAGCCATAAAGTGTGGAGATTATTGAAACGACTTAATAATGACCCAACTATATCCAATGCACATTCCAACATCACTGCAGATCAGATAGCCCACCAGTTGCTCATGAATGGGAAAGGCAGTCACAGAATTAAAGTAGCCTACTTAAAATACACCAAGAGGTCCAGGCTCAAAGGTATGATCTTACACTCCCATTCGAGATATCAGAACTAAACAAGGCTATCGAGGAGAGCAAATCACCTAAAGCACCCGGTTTATCTGACATCCGAATGGAGAAAATTAAGAATTTAGGGCCAGCGACAATAAAGTGGGTCCTGCAGCTTTTCAATAATTGCATGAGCACGTGCCAAATTCCAAGTATCTGGCGAAAGAGCAGGGTGATAGTCCTCCTCAAACCTGGTAGAGGAGCAAACCATCCCAAGAACTTCAGGCCAATTTCTGCAGTCTTCTGAGTCACCTCTGTAACGTATGATTTTGAATAGAATTCTACGTGTAATTGACCCTCTTCTCATACCTGAACAAGCTGTACAGGGCACCTTTTTAACCTTACTCAGTTTAAAGAGGATGGATTTGAAACTCGGCAGGAGACAGGCGTGGCCTTTTTGGATCTTTCAGCAGCGTACGACACTGTCCACCATTGGTTACACCATGTCAAGTTGTTAAGTATGACCAAGGATTTCCATCTAGCACTCTCCTTCAAAACCGTAGGTCTTTTGTGAACTTCCAGGGGCAACGCAGTCGTTGGAGACTACAGAAGAATGGCCTACTACAGGGAAGCGTCATGGCTCCAATTCTCTTCAACATCTATACCAACGATCAGCCACTGTCCCCAGACATAAGAAGCCTCTTGTATGCAGACAACCTAGCCCTTGCTGCCCAGAGCGCAAGTTTTGAATCAGTGGAAAGAAATCTGACATCTGCCCTGAGAAATCTATCAAGTTACTACAGTTGGAACCAATTAGACCAAATCCATCTAAGACACAAGTATGTGCCTTCCACTTCAGGAACAGGGAAGGTCATCGTGAGTTAAGCATAGAATGGTCAGGTATCCGATTGCAGCATTGTCACATCCCTAAATACCTGGGAGTAACCCTTGATAGAGCTCTTACATTCAAACCCCACTGTAAGAATAACTAAATGAAAATCTCCACATGAAACAACCTGATTCGCAAACTAGAAGGGACACAAAGGGGCTCACATCCAGAGACTATTCGCACTTCTGCAATGGCATTGTGCTTTTCTACTGCTGAATTTCCTTCACCAGTCTGGTACAGGTCATCTCATGCCAGACGGGTAGATATAGCTCTGAACGAAACCTGCAGGTTGATAACAGGTCGCTTAAAGCCTACCCCAACAGCTAAGCTCTACTACCTGGCTGGAATAGCACCACCTTGTGTACGCAGAGAGGTGGCTGCCAACAGGGAGAGGCTGTGAGTGGAAGAGAACAGTGCCCACCCACTGCATGGATAGAATCCTCCTCAGCAACGGCTGAGGTCCCGAAAGAGCTTCCTGAGAACACCTGAGATGCTTACCGTCTCGCCGGAGAAGGCAAGGCTGGATTTATGGAAGAAGACGACCCCTCACCCCTGCGGTTGAATGCCAGTAGCTGAAGAACTACCACTCGGACACAACGAAAGCTGGTTGGTGTGGAAGTCCCTGAACAGGTTATGATCAGAAGTTGGAAGATCATGTAACAATCTGAGGAGATGGGGCCTCAGTACAGGTGACACGTCTTGCGAATGTGGACAAGAACAAACCACAAAACACATGCCTCATTGCCCTCTGTGTCCTTCAACTTGTGCAGAGGAAGATCTCCTGCTAGCCTCTCCGAGCGCCTTGGATGTTGCTCAGTATTAGGCACGTGCTATATAAATAGACAATCTTACCCTTATATGTATAGCAACTGTACATTTGTATTTTTCCGACACGAGAAATAAATAATAATAATAATAATTACATAATTGGTCACATTGGATCCCCCCAGTAGCTCTTCATTCAGTCCGATCGCAGTCTCTTCAATTAATCTTCAATCTCAATATTGGTCTTCTGTGTGTCATTTCCCCTGATAATTTGTAAGTCTGAAGAGTCCTTAAATACATCATCAATTCATTGTTGTTCCACCATGCCTGTTTACATCACTGATGAACTCCACCTGTAGATGATAGACTTTTACAAAATTACTTATGGAAGAAAAAAACAACGCTCAGGTAGTACATTATGCCCAACAGATGGCAGAACATGCCAGAAATCGACTGGGCACTTGAGAGCCAAGGGGGAACATGATCAAATAAAAGTTCTCGTGCATCGTTTATAGATGGGTTAAGCTAAACAGATGATTGAGGACATTGGCGAGAGAATCTATTCCAATTTCCTGCTGATCTTAATTTCAAAGGGGTTGAAAGAATCCCTAATATATTGAGTATCTGCACGAGTTGTTGAAGAGCAGACATAACTTCAGATTTCTAACGTAATTAAATGTTGAACACACACAACCATAAGCCTCACCCACCAGCTCTAGCACCGACCAACGGTTCAAGTAGCAACCAATGGCTCAAACTTTCAACATCTCCATCAAGCACATCTCACACCGTTGACATCATAAATCTTCAACTACTCATTTATTTCATCCGCTACTAATCCACCCCCCCCCCCTCACTTCATTAATTCGCCACTGCCTTCATATCACCAGCTATACTATTCTATTTTTCCTTTTCTCTCTTTGTTACTTTTCTTTCTTTCTCTCTATTTTCTATACTATCAGTCTCCTTCTCATCTCAACCAACATCATTCATTACCCCCTTCTCATCAACATTGTTCATCTCCATTACAAAAAAAACAAAACATCATGTTCATCTTCTAACACATTTACCAGCAAATCATACAACGTTGACACCATCACCCTCCTTTTACTCATTCTCTTCTTCCGTTTACTACTCCCCTCATCTCAACTTATTCATTCGCCACTGTCCTCACACCACCAGCTATACAATTCTTCCTTTCCCTCTCCTTACTACCATACCACTCTCCTTCTCATCTCAACAAACATCTTTCATTACTCCCTTCTCATCGACATCATTCATTAAAAAAGACTTATGATCTGGACGTAAATACAGCACCCCCCCCCCCCCTTTCTTTTTCTCCACCATACTTACTTCGTTTAAAAATGCACGCAAATCTCCGAGCAATAGAAGTTCCTTCATCTACGTTGGCGCATGCAACAGTTGTTTCCATGTTTTCCGTGATTTCCTTGTTCGTCGAAAATTTCCGACATTTAATATCATACCTACTTATAATACGCAGTCACCCTTCTCCCCCACATCCCCATTCCTGCATCTAACTCAACCTTCTCAAAACAATCCTTCGCCCCCCACACCCTTCTCCAAATTCCACAGCAGTGTCCCAACCAACAACTTCTCACTCACTTTCTTCCAAATCCCAAAATCAAACCCACCCATCACCAAAAATTTCCACCTCTCCCAAACACCTTAATCCCCTGGCCCGAAGAGACGGCGAAACCGTCTGAGGGGGCCCGCCGCCGCAGGGGCATTAGTCATGCGGCGGAATGAAACGACTGCCATATATAGAGTGTCATTTATGTACTTGAGTACCCTCAAGGGGCGTGTAGGGAATGGGTATAGGATCAATTTGAGATAGGGAACCTGGGGTCGGAATGGCCTCCTAACCCCAGAAAACAGATTTGTGTCAGGCCCTCCGCCCCTGTAAAGTAGGCAAGGGCGCCATTTGTTACTCTGAGGTCAGGCACTCTTTCGCTGTGAACGGTCTTGGCGCGACCACTGCTCAACGCTGCGTTAGCCGAGAGCTGCATTCCTCTTGCCAATTGATAGTTCCGTCGTCTTAAACTACTACAGAAACACACGTAACTCGTAGATACTAATAATCAAAAGGCAATTAATTTACGGAATCAACGATAGTTTAAAAAAATCAGCACAGAATAAACACGCACTGTGACTGCGCCCCCTCCTTCCCCTCTAAAAATAAAGAAAAGAAAAATAATGAAGGCATGACACCCCAGGAGAAACAAACCCGGCACCACCGGGGCACCGCGCCTCACCGCTATCCTCTCGGCCAACACAGCGTTGAGCGGTGATCGCGCCAAGACTGTTGACAGCGAAAGAGTGCCTGACCACAGAGTAACACATGGCGCACTTGCCTACTTTACAGGGGCGGAGGGCCTGAAACAAACCTGTTATCTGGGGTTAGGAGGCCATTCCGACGCAGGTTCCCTATCTCAAATTAATCCTATACCCATCCCCTAAACGTCCCTTAAGGGTACTCAAGTACATAAATGACACCCTGTATATATATATATATATATATATATATATATATATATGTTGAACAACAAAGGTCTAACATCCAAAGCTAACATCTTTATCGACACTTCTCACTGAATCAAGGTTGTTAAGAGCACCCCGTTATGTGCTCATACCTGGTAATAGTGTGAATCCTCTCCCACAACTAGCGATGAGGAAGTGAAGCGCTTCCGGCTTACTTTCCAGAACAGTGAGGAGCCAACGGCTGAGGTGAAGCACTGTACAGCACCTTAAAGAGACTTTGAATCATAAAGATGTGTAATTAACCCTCAGAATTCTCTTTAATTGCTCATGTCTATTTTAAATGACACTGCGAATTCGTCGATTTTAAGAAACACTGAAAAGGGATAGACCTATTCTTGGAGAGAAATAACCGTTCATTAATTACAAATTTCTTAAATACAATAGATAGTACCCTAATAATAATAATAATAATAATAATAATAATAATAATAATATAATAATCATAATAATAATAATAATGTAATGTCATAGAATTATGAACACAATACGAACATGGCGGCCAAGCGAATTTAAAACATTTAAATAGAATTTACTCGCAATTAAATCTTCCAAGCGCAGTAAAACCTTGTGCTGTAACTGTTCATGCAAAATTTTATCTACTCGCATGTAATTAAATTCAAATTTTCATAACCACAAAATGGCGGCTGTGTGAAATTTTAAAATTGAGTTTATATTTCTTGTGTCCTGATCATGCAATTGAAGTGAACTTTTGAATAATGAACCTAAGCAATAATCTTCATCTAATGGTACATAACTCATCGCCTACATACAGAACAATCCAACATGACGATCCTTTTCATAGGCGGGATATTTTTTAATAGAGAAGACCAGTAGGATATATGAAAATAGACTATATATATTTCTTCACGGAACTACTTGTTCAGTGTTGACTTAGTAATCGAAATGCAATGATTTTCAGTCGATCAACACGATTGCAATGGGTGTTTCCCTTACTTGGATGACCAGTTTCGATCTTATTAATATAATGCAATTTTTTTCAGGATTAGGTAAATACACACATCAAAAAAAGTTTTGCATCACCTCGGTTCCCAGATCTCCGGCATATAGACGTTGACTGTGTATATTGTATCCAAGATACAGTCCCTTTGACTGTTCATAGATGTCACTAAAACTGCTCAAAGATGTAAACAACCATGCATGAGCAGGGCCTATTAGACGGAAGGGGTACGACAGCCGATCAGTTCCAGTCATTCCACCAGGACGAAGGTACGCTGCTCATGTTGTCTGTAGTTCTACCATGCCTAGAAGGTCAATACCGCAGTTCGATCGCGTCCGCATTGTTACTTTGTGTCAAGAAGGGCTCTCAACAAGGGAAGTTTCCAGGCGTCTCAGAGTGAACCAAAGCGATGTTGTTCGGACATGGAGGAGGTACAGAGATACAGGAACTGTCGATGACAGGCCTCGCTCAGGCCACCCAAGGGCTACTACTGTAGTGGATGACCGCTACTTACGGATTGCCGCTCGGAGGAACCCTGACAGCAATGCCACCATGTTGAATAATGCGTTTCGTTCAGCCACAGGACGTCGTGTTTCAACTCAAACTGTGCGCAATAGGCTGCATGATGCGCAACTTCACTCCCGACGTCCATGGCGAGGTCCAGCTTTGCAACCCCGACACCATGCAGCGCGGTACAGATGGGCCCAACAACATGCTGAATGGACCCCACGGAATTGGCATCACGTTCTCTTCACCGATGAGTGTCGCATATGCCTTCAACCAGACAATCGTCGGAGACGTGTTTGGAGGCACCCTGGTCAGGCTGAACGTCTTAGACACACTGTCCAGCGAGTGCAGCAAGGTGGTGGTTCCCTGATGTTTTGGGGTGGCATTATGTGGGGCCGACGTACGCCACTGGTGGTCATGGAAGGCTCCGAAACGGCTTTACGATACCTGAATGACATCCTCCGACCCATAGTGCAACCATATCGGCAGAATATTGGAGAGGCATTTGTCTTCATGGACGACAATTATCGACCTCATCGTGCACATCTTGTGAATGCGTTCCTTCAAGATAACGACATCGCTCGACTACAGTGGCCAGCATGTTCGCCAGACATGAACCCTATCGAACATGCCTGGGATATGTTGAAAAGGGCTGTTTATGGACGTCTTGACCCACCAACCACTCTGAGAGATTTACGCCGAATTGTCGTTGAGGAGTGGGACAATTTGGACCAACAGTGTCTTGATGAACTTGTGGATAGTATGCCACGGCGAATACAGGCATGCATCAATGCAAGAGGACGTGCTACTGGGTATTAGAGGTAGTGGTGTGTACTGCAATCTGGACCACAAATGCTGAAAGTCTAGCTGTATGATGGTACAACATGCAATGTGTGGGTCTCATGAGCAATAAAACGAGCTGAAATGTTGTTTGTGTTGATCTCTATTCCCTTTGTATTTAAAGGTTCCGGAACTCTTGGAACCGAGGTGATGCAAAACTTTTTTTGATGTGTGTATCTATTGGGTACAAGGAAAGGAAAGACGGTTCTAGTTTTACGTGACCATGAATCTTGTGATTATGAGCCACGGGACCTCCTTTTTACGTGGAATCCGAACCACAGGACATAATTTTTTACTTCGAAAATCGCGCATGCATTGAGCGGAAATCAAACCCAGTCCACCTTAGTGAGAGGTCAACAGCTTGACTGCTGCGCCACCACACTCCCTCCCATTGGGTACAATCGTGGAGACGAATGAAAAGCTCCAATGTTGACTGTGTCCAGCATCTTGTACGGAAGATGACCTACGTCAGGCTGCGGAGAAAGAACTGACAGTGACCAAGGTTTGGCCCAATGTAATATAATGGTTGTAACCGTGTATACATGTACAGTATGTTTCTGACACGAAAATATTCATAACTGTCACCCAAACTATCATAATTCTTGAGTACTGTTCAGGTCCATCATTAACTCATGCTGAGGACACAAGCTGTCTTGTCTGAGGTGATATCAGCTCACACACTGGGTTAACTGTGGGCCTGTATTTCTGTCCCCATCTGTCAGCTCAGTGTGACGGAATTCCGGCCGGTCACTGGGGACAAAGGATCTTTGTGCCTGTCTGCACGTCGGCACGGAGTACTATCCATGCGAACTGCACTCAGCCTTTGAGAACAAATCATCCGAATGATAGGGGTGACAATACCTTCAATGTCTTGCAATGAAAGAGATTAGTACAAAGGTACAGTTTGAAATATCAAGAGCTAATTTACACTGAATCATATCTAAAATTGAAACAACAGAGTTGTTTTATTTAAATGCTCTGATTCCTAACACCGACTGGATAGCTCTTGATATTTGACTTGAAAATGAAAATTGAAAATGCTGTTAAGGTTCACGAGAAGATTCTAGGACTCCAGTGATTGTTGTTCAGTTTGGTTCAGGAGTTTAGGAACAATAATCTTCATCTTCTTTAATCGTATCGGTCTGCTAAGGACCACGTCATTTCAACTGTACTCTCTGGGCTTTGATCTTTGCCCAGTGCTCCTTCAAACGTTGCCTGTGTTGCTCTTTACTTTCTTCCGTCCACATCTTTTCGGTCTTCAACTTTGGTTTTACTTAAAAACCCTGGTGGTCGTTTAGTTTCTTCCTGAGGGGATTGAGATCTTGAATATATTCACAGGTAATCTCCATCTCTTGAAGGTCACCTTCCACCTCTTCGAACCAGGCTGGCTTGGTCTCCTTATTTTTAAATAGGTAAAGATTAGGTTCGTCAATCGTGTGGGTTTCAATCTAAGGAATTGGCCATAAAATGCAAATCTCGTTTTTCTCGTAACATCAGAGATATTTTAGACATGAATATACAGCTCATGGTTATGCCATCGTCTATATTCACCTTTGTCTTTAATCGGCCCAAGAACTTTCCTCGAGATCTTTCTTTCTTTCTTTCTTTCTTTCTTTGATCTCCATTTTTTCTACCAGGCCTTTCTTGTTCATAGTGAGGCATTCCGCTGCATATAGAGCCTCTGGTCGTATGACAGTACAATAATGCCTGAGGTTTGCGTTCAGGGTTATTGACTTTTTGTTGCAAACGTCCTTGGTGAGTTGGTACACCATTTCCATTTTATTCATGCGTGAAGTGAAGGTTTCTTTCTCACAGACGTTGGGTTCCACCCACTCACAAATATATTTCAACGTTTCTGTCAATTTGATTTTCCCCTGGTTTACTTTTAGATCTCTTCGTGCTGGCTTCATGTTAGTTATGAACTGTGTTTTCTCCAAAGAGTTCTCAAGACGAGCTTTTGATGCCTGTGCCTGTAGCTGGTCAATTTAGTTTGTGGCCATGTCTAAAGAATCGGAGAAAATTGCAAGATCGTCTGCAAAAGCTAGGCAATCAATAGAAAGTTTCATGTTCTTGAAACCCAGTCTTACTACATTTTGGACAGCATCGTCCATTTCTTTGCGCCACTCGCGGATGACTTTTTCAAGAGCACAGTTGAAGAGCAGGGGTGAGAGCCCATCTCTCTCCCTAACTGATGTCTTAATTTGGAAAGAGTCTGAAATTTCTCCTCTGAACTTGACTCTGGAGGTTGTGTCAGCTAATGTCTGTTGAATGATTGCCCTGGTTTTATTATCCAATCCAAATTTCTTTAGAATTTGAATAAGAGCCATTCTATCATTCGAGTTAGGCCTTCTTGAAGTCGACTGTCACCACAAATTTCTTGTTCCTTTGCTTCAGATAGAAGAGGATAGATTTTAGATTCATGATTTGCTCGGCACATGAGCGCTCTTTCCTGAACCCTCCTTGGTACTCTCCCAATTGTGGATCAAGTTGTTGTTCTGCCCTAATCTGTAGAGCTTTTGAGATAATTGTGTAAGTTATCGGTAGGAGGGAAATGCCGCGGTAGTGGTTAACGTCCGTTTTGTCACCTTTCTTATGCAGGGGATGAATCAAGGCAGAAGTCCAATCACGTGGAAATTTCTCAGTTTCCCAAATCTCCATGATAATGTCAGTCAATTGATCAATAATCTTTTCACCAGCCTACGTCCACAGTTCGGCTATTATCGAGTCCTCACCTGGTTCCTTGTTGTTCTTGAGTGACTGGATAATCTGTTTGATTTCGTCTTTCGTTGGAGGGGATGAATCTGAGGGGACTTGTATGTTATCTTCAAATAAGAAAGTGGAGATTGGAGTCTCACAATTGAGGAGGGATTCAAAGTATTTCGCTAGAATCTGGCAATTTTCTCTGTCACTGTGAGCTATTTTCCCATTTGAGTCTTCGAACTGTAGACTCGGAGGATTATATTTGCTTATATTGCGTTTGAAGTGTCTGTAGAAGTCCCTTGTGTTGTTCTTCTGGAAGTCTAGCTCAATTTGAGTAATTTTTTGTTGTTGTAGGCATGTTTTACATTACTGATGGTTTTTGCAGCGCGTTGTCTTTCGTTCACGAAGTTTTCCCAATTATCTTGTTTTTTCCCGAGTTCCATTCCTGCCAGGCAAGTTGTCTTTGCTTTACCACTGAATCACATGCATTAATCCACCACGTATATTCCTTTGACTTCGTCAGTGGGACTGTCTCCTGTGCTGTTGTGACCAAGGCATATTGTAGTTCATCCCAGTTCTCAGGATTCAAAGATTCTAGTTTTTTAGTAAATGCAGGGCACGATCATAGTTTTACAGTATCAAATCGATTGATCCATTTTATGATGGCCTTTCTGGTATTTATCGAAATCAGTTTAACTTTAATTTGGATAGAAAGGAGAGAGAGAGTTGAAACTCTGCTGCTAGGCGAGTTGAAATCAATGATTGAATCCAAAATCTTCCTACTCACTATGATTCCTGTGCCAGGGTTGGGGACGGTTTTTAATACACGTTTACCAGTTTTACCTTTAAAGATTCTGTAGCCTTCTGACTCAAAGGCTTGTTCATCTGTGATTCTAGATTGGCATTTCTTAGAACCTTCACATTCTATATTTCTCTCTGAGCTTTACGTGCGATTGCGACATGATCAATTTGAAATTCGCCGAGATTGGGATTCGGAGATGTCCAAGTCCTCTGTTTCCTGGGAAGGTGTAGGTGTTTAAATGCTGTGGATTTTATAACAAGATTGAAAGCCTTACATAGTTCTACGAGCCTCTCACCATTGCGATTTGTTCTCTGTTGAGTTGGATAGTTTCCGATAATATTTTGGAACTTTTTCCCTTACCCAGTTGTGCATTGAAATAGCCAAGAAGCATAATCGTGTGTTTGTCAGGAATCTTACAGAGATCATCTTCAAGGTCTTCTCAGAATCTATCCGTTCCTTCCGTGTCTCTCTTATTCACTTGATTGATTGGCTAATGGGCATTTACAACTGTGTAAACTTTGTTTGTGCTCCGAAAGGAGAGAGAGAGTTGAAACTCTGCTGCTAGGCGAGTTGATGTCAATGATTGAATCCAAAATCTTCCTACTCACTATGATTCCTGTGCCAGGGTTGGGGACGGTTTTTATTACACGTTTACCAGTTTTACCTTTAAAGATTCTATAGCCTTTTGACTCATCTGTGAATCTTGTTTATTGAATTCCTGCAATCAGGATTTGATGTTGGAATAGAGATTTAGTTAGTTGTTTCAATTTACCTTCCGCAGGGAATTCGTGTTAGAGGTAACAAAGAAATTCCGGCGTTTGTGTTGGATCTTTTCTGGAGTCTCTGATACCTCCACGCATGTCGGCGCAGGCTCCCCAGATTCCGAAGGCCTGCATGCTTCGCTCAAGGCGAAATTGGATTGGATACCACCTGGGGTAGTAGTTTCTGTTGAACTTTCCTCAAGGGTACTACCATGGTTGTGAGCCTTGGAGCCCCCAGCACTGATCGGCTCGCCGACCCAGCTTCCCGCTGGGGTTGGGTACCCAACCTTCCACTGGGTTGCTCGGCTTAACCGGGGCACCTCTCGTTGGTTATGTGCTGGAGTTGGGAGAGTAAGAGGCTAGTTGGATTCCCTTGCTGAATCCAATATGTCATGGCTGCAGATGACATGCAACGACGCGTTTCACTCCCATTTGCTCAGAGCCTTAGGAATAATAATATTAATAATAATACAAATAATAATCGATTATAAGAAGGCCTTTGACTCTGTGCCCCATGAATGGCTAGTAGCAGTGCTGAGATGGCATAAGATCAATGAGGTATTTGTCAATTTCTTGGAAAGAGTTATGTCAGCATGGCAAACTAGACCGTGTCTCAGTACACCACGCGGAGACATACGAACAGATGAAATATCGATTCAGAAAGGCATCTTTCAAGGAGACTCCCTTAGCCCCTTATGGTTTGTCCAGGCAATGAATCCTTTATCTGCCCATCTTAACTCTACTCGCTACGGCTTTTCTAACAAGATTGGAAAGAGAGTTGGTAATTGGCTAAATCATCTGCTATACATGGACGACATTAAACTCTATGCCGAAACAGAGTCGCATCTGTAAAATGTGTTGAGAATAGTTGAAGCATTCTCACGAGACATCCAAATTGGATTTGGTTTGAACAAGTGTCGGAAACTAAAGTTGGTGAGAGGAAAAGCTCGGAAGTCTGGGTATGAGCTGTAAGATGGACAGCAAACTAAGGCTATGTTGGCAGAAGACACCTACAAACACTTAGGAGTAAACCAAGCTAGGCATATTGACCATGTGTCAATAAAGAAATATCTGTCCTGTGAATTCGTCAAAAGATTAAAACAAATCATAAAAACGCACTTGAACTGCAAAAACCTAGTGAAAGCTGTTAACACGTATGCTGTACCTGTGCTGAGCTACTCCTTTGGCATAATCAAATGGTGTAAAACGGACATCGAAGGTCTTGAGCGAAAAATGAGAACGATGCTCACAAAAGGAAGGAAACACCACCCACGATCTTCAATAGAGAGAATGGCTCTACCCAGACGCCTAGGTGGACGTGGGTTCGTTGACATTGATAACCAGATGAAACGACAGATAGACAACCTTAGGGAATACTTCTACGCAAAGCGAGATCATCTGTACTTCACAGAGCCACTGGTCTTGTGTCAACAAGAGATTCAACACCACCTACATACTGACCTTCAGACGATGGAAGCATGGAAAGCAAAACCTTTGCTTAAAAGACATCCAAATGAGGTAAGTCAAGTAAAGGTTGATATAACTGTGTCAAACTACTTGCTCACTTCAGGATAGATCTTTCCAGAAACTGAAGGTTATATGCTTGCAATTCAAGACCAAGTTAATCCTACAAGGAACTACCTCAAGTACATTGTAAAAGATCCCGCTGCACCAGATGGTAAGTGCCGCTACGGCTTAGTTTGACCGGCTTCTAATTCATGTGAGAGCCATCTGAAACTCTAATCTCTTTAAGCTCATGCCCTTCTTAGTGCAGGCCTGGATTAAAACAAGATTGACATTGCTGTGTGTCCTTTGTCAGAGAGTTATTGATGGGAGATGTGACCAGGAATGAACCAAGATGGTAAGATTATGAATAGTTTTGTACTGGATTTATGAAATAAATAGGAAAGGGTGAACATTAATTTGTTGCCTTATAATTTGAACTACGTGAACGGGACAAATTGGTGTCAGAAGTTGGGATAAGGCGACAATAACGTTTTAAATATATGTGTGCGATATTTTAGCAATGAACATGGCTTCGATATCAGTGAGCTTAAGATAACTAAAAGTGGCCGATTTAAAACGTGAACTGGAGGACCGCGAAATGGACACGTCAGGAATAAAGTCAGTGCTTCAGTAACGTTAAAGGCAGGCCGTTATAGACGCTGACGGAGAACCACACAGCCTTGTATTTAAGACGACCTGCGGCACCAGTGATATAAGTAGGTTGTTGAAAGACAGTTCTAAAATCTTAGAAGATAAATTAGAAAGCTTAGCAGATAAGTTAGAAGATAACTCTAAGAACTTGAAAGAGGAATTGAGAGAAACTTGTAAAAGATTGAAAAATAAATTAGAAGAATGTTCTAGAATCCTAGAAAGAAGAATACAGAACGTAGAAATTGACTTTAAGAGTGATTAGAGGAAGCAGCCAAACGCAGTAAACTGTTAGAAGAGGTCTTGAAGCAGCCAAGTAAAGGGTGTAGTGTATGCTTGCATGCTATACATAAGGTTGGTGAGCAAGCCGGGGTCCAGGTTTCAGTGCAGTACATACCCATGCCCGCTGGACACTGTGGCTTACCTTCGTTTGATGGTAAGATGCCATGGGACGAATACATGGCACTCTTTGAGACTGCGTCAATGGTACACCAGTATTCGACGGTTACTAAGGCAGCTATATTGAGTCTTGCTTTGCGCGGTGATGCCTTGGCAGTTTTACAAACCATTTCCTTGACAGATCGCCAAAACTACGATGAGCTGGTTAAGCGTCTCGAGATGCGTTTCGGCCATCGACATATGGAGCAGGTATACCGGTCGCAGCTGAAAAGCAGGCACCATGAACCAAATGAGAGCCTACAGGAATTTGAGACAGACGTCGCTCACCTGCAGTGCCGGATGACGTATGCAAAAGCTTGGCAATCGACAGGTTCCTCGAAGGTCTGCGAGAAACTGTGACACAACAGGTGGTCAAGCTCGCTCGTTCCGAATATTAAGCGAGGCACTAATGCAAGCCATCTAGTTTGAGGCTGTCAGACAGTCCGTGCGCGGTCAGGCCCGAGTGGGCGCTACCAACGCAGAAAACACAGAGCTTCAATGGACCATGGAGGAGTTGGTCCAGAAGGTTTTGGAGGCATTGAAGGCCACGAGGAAGGAGTTTCGCTGCTGGAACTATGGGGAACTAGTCCATCCTTGGAGTAGGTGCAAACAAACAGGCGCTCAAGGACAGCAGCAGCAGGAAGACTAAGAAGGGTCGATAGGACGGGGTAACTCTGAACTTGCACGAAGAATGCTCCAGGTTTAAGTGTGACTGTTGCATCTCTGGGTG
Source organism: Meconema thalassinum (assembly GCA_946902985.2). Classification (NCBI taxonomy): domain Eukaryota; kingdom Metazoa; phylum Arthropoda; class Insecta; order Orthoptera; family Tettigoniidae; genus Meconema; species Meconema thalassinum. The sequence continues at coordinate 880,509,736 of OX336390.1, forward strand.
GGAGATCGGACAGTTCTTACGTGGATGGTGTGGTGAATGGGAAGCTGAAGAGTCTACGTCGGGAAACAGGCTCAACGATGACTATTTTGAGCCCAGAGTTAGTATCAGATTGTAAAGGCATCCAACCATCGTCATGGACGTTGGAGACGGCTACCGGAGATTATGCCGAGGTCTACTGGGAGACAGTTGCCAACTTCCTTATTGGCGGCACCAGCTTCCAACATCATGCACTCGTGGCCCGTATTGATGAAGACGTTAACCTTGGGATGGACGTTATGACGCGATTTGGGTTTCTGCTAGACCTATACAGAGGAGTTATCACCATCAGTAAAGAAGAGGTAACCCTTCAGCGTAGGAAGAATTTGACAGCACGTTTGGTTCTAGATGAAGACGCACGTCACCAGAGCGTAGCCATATTATAGCTCAGGCTCGTCTGGGCAGAGCTGTCCCTGAAGGTCAAAACGTAGTGCTTGAACCGGATATAAGTGATGAGAAACTTGGGCGTGGTTTACTCGTTGCAAGAATGTTATTCCTGACTGTTAATCAGATCCCCGTACGCTTGATGAATGTCAATAGCTATCCCGTGAATCGGAAGAAAGGAGGCGGTCTAGGACATTGTTCAACCATCTCCTCCGTTGTACAACCTGCGAATAGCACTCCAGTATTTAAAGAACTCCCGGATTCTTTAGAACTCTTCGTCCAGGACACTTGCCGCGAGATTATCTGCTGAGGATAAAAACAAAGTTAAGATTTAATTACTCGTTACCAGGACATCTTTGAAACTGGGAATGGGCGTAAGGGAAGAACAAAATATAGTCGAACACCTGATAGACACTGGGGATGCAAGACCTATTCAGCAAGTTCCCAGAAGATTGCCATTGGCGAAGCGTGAGGAGGCTGAGAAAATTATCCAGGAAATGGAGCAAGACATTGTGATGGAGCCTTCAAACAGCCCGTGGATTTCTCCGGTTGTACTTCTTAAGACGAAGGACGGAACCTCAGGATTTTGCGTGGACTATCGATTACTCAATAACGTGACAAAGAAGGACCGTTACCCTTTGCCCCGAATTGATGACACTATGGACACGTTGGTCGGCTGTGAGCTATTTTCCACTTTGGGCCTTAAGTGGATACTGACAAGTCGAACTCGCTTCCAAGGACCAAGGGGAGACAGCGTTCTCCATAGGAACTGGATTGTGGCAGTTCACTGTAATGCCATTCGGCCTTTGCAATGCTCCAGCAACATTTGAGCGATTAATGGAAAACGTGCTCAGAGGACTGTCCTGGTAAACCTGTTGAGTGTACTTGGAGTACATTATTGAGCTTGGTAGGTCAGTTAGTAACTATCTGCAGAACTTGGGTTTAGGTTTTCCAACGGCTGCGAGAGAGTAACCTGAAACTTAATCCGAAGAAGTGTAACCTCTTCCGGAGGGAGGTCAGGTTTTTGGGCCATGTGGTCTCTGCAGAGGGAGTTTCAGTAGACCCGGAGAAGATCACCGCCATCCGGAATTGGCCAGTGCCTAGGGAGAAGTAAGAAGTGAGAAGCTTTCTCGGGTTGTGTACTTACTATCGTCCGTTTCGTTTCTGGGTTTGTCAATATCGCTAAGCCATTGACGAGACTCACCGAAGAGCCAAGGTTTTTTGAGTGGGACTTCGACTGTCACCAGCATTAGAAAAGCTTAAGAGTACATAGAGCAATGCGCCCATTTTAAGTTAACCTAGGCCTGAAGGAGAGTTCATCCTTGTCGTGAACGCCAGTAACTTTGGCATTGGAGGAGTTCTTTCACAAATTCACGATGGACATGCATGGGAGATTGGGTACTTCAGCAAGGTCTTGTCCAAGGCGGCAGGGAATTACTGCGTGACCAGGAGGGAACTATTAGCCGTTGTGAAGGCTGTGGAGCACTTTCATTAATACCTGTACGGAAGGAAGTTCTTGCTAAGAACGGACCATGCGTCCCTGACGTGACTTTTGCGATTCAAGGGTCAGGTAGCCAGTTGGATTGAGCGTGTTGCAGCGGTAATGTGCTGTGCAAAGTTTGTAGGATCAAATCCTGGCGCAGTCAGTTGGCGTTTGAGAGTGCGCAAATATGAGGGAGCCGTGTCAATAGATTTATTGGCACGTTAAAATCAGAATTCCGGCAGCCCGGCGCATCTAAAAGCCTCAGTAGTTATAAGGGGCCTAAAGCGAATAACATTATTGTAGGTTACTTCTGGGCACCCCATGCGTAGGCCTATGTATAATCCGCTCGGCTTTACTGTTATGCGGGCTGGACGCGACACAGTTCTGCCAGGGGTCATCGTCTTGTATATTTGTTTAAATGCATTTTATGTTCGACGATGTCGAAATGTAAATATTATATGTGAGAAAACTGTATCATAATGAGGGTCATTATAGTACAAGTTTTCATTATGATACAGTTTCTCCAGCCAATCAGAGCTCATTCATTGATCAATTAGGTAAGGATACCTTCGCGCATGCGCTCATATTCCAAAATGTCTACATAAATAACTGACATGGAAAGCGCACCGTCCATATGTTCGCGTAAATAAACTGGCGAATATGAGACAAGAAATAGCACTGTACCTTAATATCCCTAACTCCAATTTCTACACAGCGCATTGCTTTCAAACGACTTCGGTGACAGTTTGACTGAATGCTGGTCCACATCGGCAGGCTGTAAACATAAGGCATCAAAGAATATGGTGTATGGCATCGCCAAGCACAACGAGCGCATGCGTCGGTCGGTCAGAGAACTTGGGAAACAGAGATATCAAACCCAGTGCATGCACTCCGATCACAAAATTCAAGTGACTGAATCTCAACAGATATTTATGAGTATTTATGTTAAAACATATAATAAAGTTATAATTATCTTCGAACATAAACAGGCGTATGCACCTCGCCTATAATGGTAATTAAGACACTCGTATGGAAATTATTAAACTCGCTACGCTTGTTTTATAAGCATACTCGTGTCTTAATTATTGCCATTATAGGCTCGTTGCATAATGCACTATTATGCAAATCAATATTTTTCCGTTGACTTTTCAAGAAATGCAAGATTTTTCCTGTACTATTAAGACGATTTGGAAGATTTTGGCACAAACCGCACTTTCTAACTCCTTCTGGTTTAAGAGTTTGAGTTTTGTGAAACAGTGCTTTATATTCCAAAAATATAAGCTTCTCTTTTTTTTACTACTTCGTGCTTTATTTCTAGATTTAAATAGTTTCTTTTATACCTGCAATGCCTATTAAGGCTGTATTTATCTCATAATAGCCCTGATCTTCCAAGAAGAAAAACCAACCTGATCTACTCCAATCTATTGCAATATACAGAAGGGGTTAGAAAAATCGTGCAGTTACCATAAAAGCGCTCATTGCTTTTTGAGCGACTGTACATGTAAATACTGTAATAGTGTTATTCAGGGCTGAGTACTCTCCATCTCGCACAGTCATCATGCCTCTTAATAATATACTGCACACGCTACCGGTATTGTAAACGTAATTAGTTGGACGTGCATTTCATACAATCCTCCAATTGTTTTAAAGTGCCTTTTGGTGTTCCCATTACATTTCATCAGATTCATAAATTAGAAATGCGCAGTGGTTCACTTAGGTCGTTACATAACGCTTGTTAAAACTAGCTGTTAATGATGGTCATATAAACACATTAAAACTCGACCGAATGGACTCAGTAATAACAGTTATTGGCACGCTAATTTCTATCCCCGAGAATATAGGCGTGCCAATATAATCATCGTGTATTGTTATATCGTGATAGACGTTACTATGACATCAATCGTGGGTAGGAATACTAAGGTATAGGGGAGACTCCGATCAAACCCACAGTGTTAAGTAGTTGTTGTTAACTATGATAAATTAAGAGAGAAAAAATCAAAAAGTGAACTGAAAAATAAAATTCGTACATGTTTATGACATAAATTCAGGTCTTAAAATGTCATCTGTCATGGGTTGTCTAAATTATGTAATACAAAAAGTGTTGCTAGTGACAAATTCACGATACTTCCCTTCTTTACTACCTTCTACTGGATAAATGCATCACCGAAATAAATGAAGAATTATTTATTAACTAGCTGTACCCGGCATGCGTTGAAATGCCAATCAAAGAAAGTGTTGGCGTTGTAACTATGTTTGTTGAAGTGCTTTTGGATACACAATTCTTTTTTTCAATTTCCACTAACTGCCTCCAAACTATCATAAAATGGATTAACTAATTTAGAAACATTCGTGGGAACGTCCACAACAACTCACCAAAGTTTTATTGCAATCGGATGAATGGCATATGAATACATAAGGAATTTCATTTATACGATTCGTGTGCTGTCACTCATTTGTTCAATCAACTCGTTCGCTACCTACTGTGAAATGGATTTACTAAGTTAGAAACCGACACGTAAGTCCACACAACAACTCATCAAAGTTTCATCACAATCGATGAATGGTATATGAACGCGTACGGGATTTTGTTGAAACGATTCGCGCACCATCGCTCATTTGTTAAATCTACTCGTGCGCTCCCATTTGTAAAATGGATTTACTAAGCCAGAAAACTTTCCTGTAGTGCACATAAAAATTCACCCAAGTTTCATCGCTATCGGACGAATGGTATATGAACGCATACGGTACTTTGTTGAAACGCTACGCACGTCGTCGCTCATTTGTTGAGTCTACTCATTCGCCACCTATTGTAAAATGGATTTACTACGTCAGAAACCTTCTCTGAAGTGTACACGACATCTCACCCAAGTTTCATCGCTATCGGACGAATGGTATATGAAGGCATACGAGACTTTGTTGAAACGTTTTACGCGTCGTCGCTCATTTGTTGAATCTTCTCGTACACTACCAATTGTAAAATGGATTTACTAAGTCGTAAACCTTCCCAGGCACGTACACAACAACTCATCAAAGTTTCATCGCAATCAGATGTATGGCATATGAACACATACGGGATTTTGTTTAAACGATACGCGAGCCGTTACTTATCTCTTGAATCTACTCGTACGCTACCTATTGTAAAATAGATTTACTAAGCCTGAAACTTTTCCTGGAGTGTACTCAACGATTCGCCAAAGTCTCATCGCAATCGGATGAATGCTATATGAACGCATATGGGACTCTTTTGAAACGATTCGCGTGCCGTCGCTCATTTCTTGCATCTCCTCGTGTGCTTCCTATCGTGATATGCATGTACTAAGCCAGACACCTTCCCTGGAGTGTACACAACAATTCACCAAAGTTTCATCGCAATGGAATGAACAGTATATGAATGCATACGGGACGTTGTTGAAACGTTTCACGCGTCGTCGCTCATTTGTTGAATCTACTCGTGCGCTTCCTATTGTAAAATTGATTTACTAAACCAGAAAACTTTCCTGTAGTGCACATAACAATTCACCCAAGTTTCATCGCTGTCGAACGAATGGTATATGAACGCATATGGTACTTTGTTGAAACGATTCGCACGTCGTCGCTCATTTGTTGAATCTACTCGTTTGCCACCTATTGTAAAATGGATTTACTAAGTCAGAAACCTTCCCTGAAGTGTACACAATATCTCACCCAAGTTTTATCGCAATCGGACGAATGGTATATGAACGCATACGGGACTTTGTTGAAACGTTTCACGCGTCGTCACTCATTTGTTGAATCTACTCGTGCGCTTCCTATTGTAAAATTGATTTACTAAGCCAGAAACCTTACCTCGATTATACACAACATCTCACTCAAGTTTCATCGCAATGGGAAGAATGGTATATGAACGCATATGGTCCTTGTTGAAAGGAATCGCACGCCATTTTGTTGAAGCTACTCGCGCGCCATCTATTGTAAATTGCATGTACTGTACCCTTGTGAAGAATTTCCATGGAAAACATGCTCCCGCCTCCAGCTAGCAGCAGTCCTCGGGCGTGTGCCGTTCAACCCACTGAGCAGTTGCATATTTTGGATTTGAGACTGGGAGGTATCAACTCTACAATAATAACACACAGCTCTACTCCAAAAGATTTAATTGGAGTCTAAATCATGGCTTCACACACATCAAAACAGCAACACAATTATATTACACACAAAATATGCAAAACATACAGTTACCCTCACTTATTATTCATTATTCGCACTTTATCCTCACACAAATCCAAATATTTGTTGATTTTACTTTACCTTGAAATTACCATAAAAATCATTTCCATGTGCGTTAATGCACTGGTAACCTTTACACAAACAATGTCAATCTTACAATCTTTCGTTAATGATAGTGAACACTTTCAACTATACAATGTGCATAAAATGATCCCTTGTCCTTTTCTTCCCGCCAAAATACTCGAATCTACCATGCATTAACCAATCTATTAATTGCAACTTCCATTGAATGCCGTAATGAGTTTTCTTCCATATATTTATTCTGCTACCGCTGTGTCGAGTGGGACTTTATGCTACCCGTCAAGTGGGCGTAGCGTAACTGATATAGTATCCATTCTCTGAAATACGTGTCGTTGTCAGTATAAAAATGTAACTTTTACCATCTTATAACTTGGCCAAATATTAAGATATCAGAACGATTCTTAATTAGCAGTGTATCCTATTGTACACACATTATATATTCATTACAACAATCAACCTTTTTTTAACAATCAGGGTTTCATAGACTTCAAATTCATACATCCTACTCCAAGAATACAAGGGTGAGTTCTCTCCTGTCCCATCACTTAGTACAATGGACCTTCGTCGAGGGTGGTCAGACAACATGCCGTACCTCCCGTCTTTTTGCTCCGCTCCAAGCAATTGTCTGTTACCCCTAGACATACACAATGTGGCGTCTTAACGACCCATCAAATATTACTGACACAAGTCTTACAGAATGCAATACGGAATATGGAATTGTTTAAACATTTACTCCTACCATATAGGATTTAAAGGATGGCCGCAACAGGCACAATTAATTCAGGCCAAGGAAACGAGATGCACTATGCACAAAGTCAGTTTTTTGAATAGTCGGCGCTTTTGTTAAATACCACGGTCAGGGCACAACTTCCTGCCGTCAAATTCACTCCCAAAGAGATGAATTAATTCACACAATTAGCTAGTTCTCGGTCGATATCAGGCGTCATGGCGAGGTGTCCTCGTTTTCCTCTTATACGCCACTGGATTCGAACCCGGAACGCTTTATTAGCAATAATCAGAGCTAGGGATCCCACTATTTACGCTCGATTGCAGTTTATATCTCCGTACGCACCTTGGCTATACGAGATTCCATACGTCGATTAAGCTACCTGACTTCCCCTGACTCTTGTAAAGCTGACCTCGTCCTTAATTAATAAGATAATCTCTACCAATTAATATTATAAGCTTATTTATCAAGCTGAAATTCAATTATCTTTCAAACATTTCCATTTCCGACCTCCTTCGCATAACTCTGCCTACTATCATATGGTTCTCTGATATTAATTTTCTCTGAGCGATCCATTCTACTTTCATTAATACCGCTTGGATATACAGTTATTCAAATTAACATATATTTGTTTACAATTCCCCTCATGTTTATTTATTATTATTATTATTACTGACATGTTTTCCCCTATCTCGACACAACGTAGCTTTAGTTATATCATCAACAACTGAACATCCGTGTTCATTATATTTATAAAGCTTATTAACTCAAATGCCATTTCTACGTTACTTGTAACGGATTTACACATAACTCGATGTAAAACGAAAATATTGACTTGACAAAAATCAACACAAAATTAATGTATGAAGGTTCTACCTCCCAAATTCAATTTTCATTGGCATATTTTACAACTTTTGAAATTACCGGCATACAGTGGGCTAAATGTTCACAATAAAATCATGGTTATTCTTGTACTTACATATTATCCTGGCGTCATCGACCAAACACGTACTCCATTAATGCCTGCCATAGTTGCATTTTAGCAAGGCATCCTTACACTATTTACGCACTTTTCATATAATTTTTCCATTGAGAAATACATTGCACTTTGCTTTTCCATGCTGAAGCTATCGCTTCCTTTTTCCATAAAGCACATTATATTGACCACTACACTTGTAGAATACACATATTTAAATAACAAATCACTTATAAACACACGATAACTATATACTGTGACCGAAATCAACCATGTTGGTGATGTTTAATTACCGAGATTCGCAAAGCAACTTTGGAAGTAGTTGATGAATGTAACATATTGTAATGTATTCCAGCATGTGTTTGTAGCAGACCCAGAGCTAAAGAAACATTCTTCATAATTATTCTAGCTGATAAATGGACCTATCCTTATGGCATTGAGCTAAAATTTAGCACAAGCGAGGGTCGAACATCTTCAACTCCTAACGGCTTTGACAAGTCGTGACGCAATAGATGAGGGGTGGAAATTTCCCCACGCACCGCTATGTATCAGGTGACTAGGCAGCGTAGACTCTGTCAGTTCTAGAACACGGTCATTCGAGAATTCTTTTTCACTGGCTATACTCATGTGTGCGCGAAGATGAGTTTTTCTAATACGTGTGGAAAGCGTGTGTTTGCACTATTTAACTAACCATCACAATCTGGCTGGTGACACGCCGATAATTATAATAATTTCTTTACCAGTGTTATGTAAAGTAAAGTCAGTGTTTCCTACAAGTGGCAGAAATACTGTAAGTAAGAATTATAATATTATTCAGCGGACACATACACAGCACCATTAGCGGACTGGAAATATATTCACCGTAGAACGCGGGCAAGTAGACATTGAAATGCAACTTGTTGCCGCGCACAACATATGACAGATCTCGTCATATTATTCTGCCAGGTCATATTATTCTGCCAGGCACAAAGATATACAATGTTGAACTTTCTTTTTCGACACGATAGCTGTACTACCTGTAACAGAATACGATCAATATTTAATTGGATTAATAGCAATTGCATTCATGAATAATGAACAATATTGCAATTACACCACCTATTCCACACTGATAAAATAGTCGGACCATTTCACCATCAGTGGCGTACAACCAATTTTGATTTAAGGGGTTGTATGAAGTCATCCACGATGCCACTTGTAATTAAGAACAGTAACATGGGAACACTAATAAAGACTTTATTACTATTCAAGATGATAGCTTAAGCCATCAACAGGATGAGTCCAAGTTCTGGGGGACCGAATTCACGTTAGATCAGACGTCACGAAGTTGGATGCATTACAAGAGTATCGTAAGCGACGATCTTGCAAAATTAAGTATAGGACCAAGATCAACCACGTCGTGGGAAATCACATAGGCAACACATTCTCCGTAACCCTGAGCATGCTTTCAGACATCTTGTCTGAAATTATATGACAAGCCATTACCATGTTATCATAATGTTCTCTCATCCAGGTGACTGATATATTTCGAATGAATTCCCAAACTAAAGAGCAAATAATTTATGGATATTAAGAGTAATTTCACACATATATGTAAGATATTTAACAAAATGTTTTATGGTTGGATTCCATTTTTTTATAAACTTATTCTAAACTTAGTTTCGTTCTTACTAATGGCGTATTATACCTTTACGGCGGTTGCAAGCGGACATTAAACTTTTTGCAGAGGTAATTTTTGAAACTTGATAATTAATTCCTGGTACAGTAATTATCATCTGGATTCATGATGTGTGATCCTGAACCCTACAGTAATTAATTCAGATTGTATAAAAAATACGAAGCCGATAATAATCGTAGACATTAAGAGATTCTGGCCAGCCTTATTATTGCCACTTAAGGATTACTTGGCATTATGTCAAAAGGATTTTGGAAATGGTTTTTGAATAAAGCCAATTATTAATAAGTTGTAGACACTTTATAGTGGTCTAAGGGCAGCAACTGTTGGAAATGAGATATTCCATTCCAACGCTTTAATAAATTAATAATTAATGAATTTCTTCGATGATATAAATGTTTGTGATTATGCCAGGATGCAGGGTCTATGCGGTCCTAGGTCAAATGAACTAGTATGTGCTTTATTATAGTAATTATATTTATATTTCCAACTTTGGGAAATAGTGCGATGTCACGTTTTTTTCTCGTCAAATTTATCGTCATTTTGTGCACTGTTGTTAGGGTTTAATGAGCTGGTCAATTCAATTTAATAACTATGCAGATCTTAGGCAATTCTACTGTATTCCTTTATCTTTGAATGTAACTGTTACATCATCGCATTCTGAACAATTTAATTTCTCCCATAAGCACATGTTGAATCCAATTTCTTATTTGAGAATGACTTGAGTGATTAGAATTCCCTTGTAAACCAATGTTTTGAGAAATTACGATAGATTAATGCTACTTTGAGCTGAGATGATTTCCTTAAGGAAACTTGGAATTATTGTGGTGATATAATGATAATAATCATTTATTTGTCTATAATTAATTTAATCCAATTAATTAATTAACGGTCATTAATGTCAATCTAATATATGTAAATATCAGGGATGTGTATAATTTGTGTGTGAATTATTAATTTAGTCTGTTTTATGGGAAGAAAAAATGTTTAATTTTTTTCTACAAAGCTGAAAATGATAGTGAAGTTTTTTTTAAATTGATATTCAGCTAAACAACGAACTCTGGAACAATGATTAATTTTCTTTTGTGAGAACTTCCCATTTAAGTGAAATAGGCAACGGCACAGATGGACATTATGGATACTTGTATCCCAACCTAATGATTTTCCTTGGGTAATAGGAGGGTTCATTTCTTTATTTTGTCCGTCTGCTCTAAAATAAATTATGATCTCGATTTTAACAAGTTCTAGTTATTCCTGTAGTTTGGAACTTCTCTGGAGTCAGTGATACTTTTTCTTTTTCTTGTTTTTGAGGTATTTGTCCTGTTGAACCTTGCATGCCTATCCCTTTAAACGACCCGAGATATTCGATCTCTTGCCTGCACGAGCTAGTTGTTTTGATTTTTTATTGTATTGGACAAATATTTCCAGGACTTATTTTTTTTCTATCGCCTGTGTCCCTTCTTCGGTTTCTTGTTGCAATCGCTGGGCCAACGTGACGTCGGGGAAACGGGCACAGCGATTTGGCGCCCAACGTGGGTCAACGTTAAGTAAGGCAGTAATTTGATTAGCTTGACGGTTTGGTAATGTTTTTTCCAGTTCATTATTTTTGGGATAGTTGGATAGTCCGACGAGTTCTGATATCTAGCAATGTCATTGAATCGGGATTTTTTATTCAAATCTAGATGTTGTTTGCTTAACTTATCAGGTAAAGATAAATGTCAGGATAATTGGAGGTTTGAGAAATCGTTGTGCTGGATTTGTTAGACGTAAAACTTGTTTGGAATTCATTCGAATATATTCAGTCTCATGGTCTTGGTTCGTCATCCTACTATTAAGTTTCCCTAGTCTTAAGTATATTTATATATTTGTGTAATTATAATGACCGGTGCAGCAGAAGCAGAAGGACCCCAGGGCATTCTTGCTGAAATCCAAAGGGGCTTTGACAGACTGTATGAGGATTTGAATGTGGTAAAGAACACTTTGGCTGCGGATAAACAGGAACTTAAAGATAGTTTAGCTACTGATAAGCAGGAACTTAAAGATAATTTGGCTGCTGATAAGCAGGCACTTAATGCACGAATAACTACATTAAATGAAAGTTTAGCTACTGGTAAGCAGGTACTAAAAACCGATATTGACAATTTATCAAGCAAAGTGCAGTTGATTAAAGATGATGCACAGGATATTCATGCTGATATATTAAATGTATGAACTGATATATTAAAAGCCAATATGGAAATAGAAAGTATTAACTATTCTATAATAGATATTAAATCAGATATTCAGTCCTTAAATACAGATACTCAAATGGTATCTAGCGATGTAAAAAGTTTAGATGTCCGTTTGCAAACGCAAATTGCGCAAGTGCAGGCAGATGTTGAAGAAAGTAATTCAGCCTTAGACACAAAGTTAGATGCTTGTGATACAACTCTTACCCATAATCTCAATGTTCTTAGAAAGGAATTGCATACCCACGTATCAGGTCAAGTTAACGCTGTCAAGACACAATTTGTAGACAGATTGCAAGGTTTAGAAAAGAAGTTAACCGACAATTTAGATGGTTAAAGTAAAGATTTATCAGAACATAATGAGAGGGTACAGCAGAAAAATGAAACAGTAGTTAAGAATTTGCTAACAGTCACTGACACTAATTCTACGGAGATAGCAGATATCAAAGAGAAAGTAAACCAGCTAACAGAGAAATGTAACAATGATTTCGAGCACGTGCGTAATGAGCTACAGACACAGATGAGGAATAGTGTAATTATTACAGCGGCAGATATGGAAAATAAACGCAAGTTAGAGCACGACATGACCACAATTCGGATATCGAATCTGGAAACCGAACTATGCAACATGAAAAATAATGTTAGCCACACTTATGAGCAACCAGGACAAATATTACAATCAGAGTCCCAATGTTTTAAGAACATCAGATAGTCCTAATGCTTGTGGAACGTTAGATACGGAAGGGAATAGAACCAATTCAACTTCGAAGGGACACGTCACAATAATTCGAAACATTGATGATCGACCACGCAAGTTTAATGGGGGTAATAACTTGACACCGATGGAATTCCTGAGAGATATTCGGGATTACATGGATGAAAACAGGATATCCAAGGACAGAGAGCTCAGAATAGTTGGAAGACACTTGGAAGGAGTTCCTTTAAATTGGTTTAGGGCATTTAGATGTTCGTTTGTTAATATGGAAGACTTTAGTCAATCATTTCTACACCGTTTTTGGAGTTCAGATGAACAATTGGATATTAGAGCGGAATTGTACTCTAAGAAATATGCCACGTCCCATCCGACTAGATATGCGAATTACTTCACCTCGCAACTCGCAAAGCTACAGTTTCTAACTCCACCTTTACCACGCCAGGAACTGATAAGAGCCATAACGAGGCAATTTCCCATCGAAGTACAGCGCATGCTCATAGTATCGGGAGTAGAAACCCTGTAAGATTGTGAAGAAGTTCTTAGGTGTATGGATCACGCTACTCTAGGCAATAATGGTAGACATGACAGAAAGGAAAGTCGGGAAATAAATGCAGTCTTAATGGATAGGACAGCCCAAACAGAAAGACCAGCACAACAAGAAGGGAAGACATCGAGGGACTCTGACCACCGGCAAGATGATTATCACTACAATCCTAGAAACGATAATAATAATAATAATCACAGAAATACCCCGTACAATCGAAGATATTCGAGGTATCGTAACAAAGGACAAAATAACTGGTACCAACGCGGGTGGTTTAACAGCTACTCCAACCAGAATAATAGGTCTCAAGAAGAGAGGAACAAGCAAAACAGTAACAATTTGGACACCAGGTATCAGGAAATCCGAGAATATATAGAACAATTAAGAAATACTCGACCTTCAGCACCAACAGAAGAAGAGTTAAACCAGCCTAGTATTAGTGCGCTGAACCAAAAAAAAACGTCCAATCAACAATAGGTAATGAAATTCTAATCAACTCGGACATTGTACAAATTCAGGAATTATACGAAATAAAGGATGAAGACCTCATATTTGAAAATGAAGAAGTACGCCGAGGGATCAGACATGAATTACCGATTATTACTTTAAATATAATGGTATGTCAAATAAAGACGTTAGTGGACACAGGGGCCATGGATTCCATGAGATCACAGTCATGCTTATACTTGCTCCAGTCAAAAGGAAAACTTGACATTCTTCCGGCATCAACTGTAAAGATTAGAGGAGTTATCCCTGACAGGATAATTAAATGTAAACAACAGGTAATGTTAGAAATGGAACTTGACGGAAGGAAGATACAACACATCTTCCTGGTCTTATCAAATTCAAATTTCGATATCATAATCGGAGTTGATTTCATATCTGACAATGGTCTGGTCATTGATATGAAGAACCGATATATATATATTTTACTTCCACAGAGGGACTGAAAGAAGAGGCTCGTGAAGGCGTAGTATGGGAGTTTGGAAATATGGATGTCATGAATGAAATAATCAATTCAGTGGAAACAATGCATAGGAATATAGAAGGAGGAAAAATGAATCCAGAAACTCAACAGAAGTTGAATAACTTATTAGAAGAATATGATGATATTTTCAATAGCAAACCTGGACTAGTTAAGAATTTTGAGTATGAAATCCAGTTAACTGATGCTACTCCTTATCGAAAGAAATTATATCCGATTCCGGAAAAGTGGCAAGCTGAAGTTGAAGACATGATCCAGAAGATGGACGATGATGACATAATTTGTCAAACGCCCACGCCTTTCCTAAATCCACTGGCGGTTTTTCAAAAGGCGAATGGACAATTACGCTTATGTCTGGATGCGAGGGGATTGAATGAACGTCTGCTCTTGGAACATGATAGACCTCCAAAAATTCGGGAAATTTTGAGGAAATTTGAAGGAAAAACATATTTTTCTACCATCGATTTGACCTCATAATTTTATCACGTAGCGTTATCTGAAAATTGCCGCAAATACACTGGTTTTCTATTTAATAACATAACCTATGCTTTCAAGAGAATGCCTTTCGGTTTAAAGAACAGTGGTCCGGTGATGATAAGAGCATTGGATTCCAACCTTAAGCAAGAAGTCAAAGCGAATGTGATATGCTACATAGACGATATAATAATTGCATCTACAGACGGGGAAAAACATTTACAACACCTCAGATTATTGTTTGATGATTTGAAAGCAGCCAACTTCAAAGTCAACCGTGACAAATGCAGTTTTTTTCAAACTGAAATAAAGTTTTTAGGTCACATCATCGTCGGACACGGATATAGGCCTAATCCTACGAAGATTTAGGCAATTGCGGAGTTTCCTCAACCGAAGAAAGTACGTCAAGTTAGACAATTCTTAGGAATGTGTCAATTTTTTTCGACGCACTGTCCTAACTATACGGAGGTGATGGCACCACTCCAGAATTTGTTGAAATTAAACAATAAATGGAAATGGAGCGAAGCATGTAGTGAGGCGTTTGATAGAGCTAAACAAATGCTGGTTGATCATATTAAATTGGAATACCCCGATTTCTCTCGGAATTTCTTCATAGGGATGCGTCAAAGATTGGTGTGAGTGCTGTGCTGTATCAAATGGATGCCGAGGGAAAACATCACTATCTTGCATTTGCCAGCCGCAAACTTAAAAGCCATGAAGCCAATTACACCGTGACAGAATTGGAAGCATTAGCTGCCATATATGCTTTACAGACTTGGAAAAAGATATTGATAGGATATAAAGTCACAATAATCACCGACCATGAAGTTTGCAATTCATGTTGAAAACAGACCTCGCTAATGATAGAATTACCAGATGGACCTTATACTTGCAGCAATTTAACGTGGATATAGTTCATCGATCTGGCAAATTGAACATATTAGCCGATGTTCTAAGTCGTAATCCTTGTGGGGAAGACATACACTTGATTGAGGTTGTTCCGGAAGATGCGGATACGTTAGATAAACTTAGAAGAATGGCAGCATCACAGAAGAGATATGAACCCTTGAGAAACATGTATCGTTTCCTAAAGAAGAGAATGGACCAGCATGATCCGAATTTCATCCCAACTTCGAGACAAGCGGGAGACTACCACATCGTGGGAGACGTTGTCATGAAATATGCGGACAAGGATCATACGAAGTTGAGAACAGTCTTACCACCCAAACTTGTTAATAAAGTAATCTGGCTAGTCCGTCGTTCAACAGGGCACTCCGGACTGGACAAGACTCTGCACGCAGCTAAAGAAGCTTTTATTTGGAATTGTATGAGGGAAACCATACATAAGGTTGTAAGGTCCTGCGATAATTGTCAGCGGAGCAAATACATTACGAAGCTTGCTAATGAACCACCGATTGCTATAATTCCGTCCCGAACGAGAGAATTATATGCAACGGACGTTTATGGCCCACTTCCAAGATCATTTAGAGGAAACCAGTATATCTTGGTTATAATAGATGTATTCTCTAAACTGGTAATGTTGCACCCGATTCAGAAGGCTACATCGCGATATATCATTAGGCGGCTAGAGAATTGTGTTTTCAAAGAAGCCGGCACACCCGAATTGTTATTAAGTGATCATGGGAGCCAATTCACAAGTCAAGAATTTCAGCAGGCAATGGTAAGGCTAAATATAAAGCACATCCTCAATACTATCAGATATCCTTAAGGAAATCCTGCAGAAAGAATAATGTCTGAAATTGGAAAATTCTGTCGACTTTACTGTTCGGATAATCATGATAAATGGATGAAGGTTATACCCATCATTGAAGAAAGCCTTAATTCGACTATACATGAAAGTACATCGCAAGTGTCATACATGTTACATTATGGACGTAAACCAGAGAGAGTATGGGATGGGATTATTTCCACAGCACCGGAAATAATTCAATCAATTCCCACGCACATAGACATGGCTAGAGAGAGCTTGGAACGCCACGCCGAAAAGAGAAAGAGAAGACAGGCAGTAAGAAAATTCAGAGAACCTCTACGGGAAAACGATTTAGTCCTGATAAGGAGACCAGTATCATCCAACTTACCCATGAGAGTCTATAACAAATTCGCTAAGCTTTATTATGGTCCAGTAAAGATTGTAAGAGTATTCGGCAACAACAGTTATGGTTTGGCAGAAATACACTCCGATCGAGTGATTGGAAACTACAACGCTGGAAATCTAAGAAAATATTACAAACCTGCGAATTAACACTGGACAGACATGTTTGATTTCTTCACATAATCTTAGCATAATGATGTTTTATAAGTTCTCTGACCAAAACTTATAAAAACCAGGAGAGGGGAACATGTGACCGAAATCCACCATGTTGGTGATGTTTAATTACCGAGATTCGCAAAGCAACCTTGGAAGTAGTTGATGAATGTAACATATTGTAATGTATTCCAGCATGTGTTTGTAGCAGACCCAGAGCTAAAGAAACATTCTTCATAATTATTCTAGCTGATAAATGGACCTATCCTTATGGCATTGAGCTAAAATTTAGCACAAGCGAGGGTCGAACATCTTCAACTCCTAACGGCTTTGACAAGTCGTGACGCAATAGATGAGGGGTGGAAATTTCCCCACGCACCGCTATGAATCAGGTGACTAGGCAGCGTGGACTCTGTCAGTTCTAGAACACGGTCATTCGAGAATTCATTTTCACTGGCTATACTCATGTGTGCGCGAAGATGAGTTTTTCTAATACGTGTGGAAAGCGTGTGTTTGCACTATTTAACTAACCATCACAATCTGGCTGGTGATACGCCGATACTTATAATAATTTCTTTACCAGTGTTATGTAAAGTAAAGTCAGTGTTTCCTACAACTGGCAGAAATACTGTAAGTAAGAATTATAATATTATTCAGCGGACACATTCACAGCACCATTAGCGGACTGGAAATATATTCACCGTAGAACGCAGGCCAGTAGACATTGAAATACAACTTGTTGCAGCGCACAACATATGACAGATCTCGTCATATTATTCTGCCAGGTCATATTATTCTGCCAGGCACAAATATATACAATGTTGAACTTTCTTTTTCGACAAGATGGCTGTACTACATGTAACAGAATACGATCAATATTTAATTGGATTAATAGAAATTGCATTCATGAATAATGAACAATATTGCAATTACACCACCTATTCCACACTGATAAAATAGTCGGACCATTTCACCATCAGTGGCGTACAACCAATTTTGATTTAAGGGGTTGTATGAAGTCATCCACGATGCCACTTGTAATTAAGAACAGTAACGTGGGAACACTAATAAAGACTTTATTACTATTCAAGATGATAGCTTAAGCCATCAACAGGATGAGTCCAAGTTCTGGGGGACCGAATTCACGTTAGATCAGACGTCACGAAGATGGATGCATTACAAGAGTATCGTAAGCGACGATTTTGCAAAATTAAGTATAAGACCAAGATCAACCACGTCGTGGGAAATCACATAGGCAACACATTCTCCGTAACCCTGAGCATGCTTTCAGACATCTTGTCTGAAATTATATGACAAGCCATTACCATGTTATCATAATGTTCTCTCTTCTAGGTGACTGATATATTTCGAATGAATTCCTAAACTAAAGAGCAAATAATTTATGGATATTAAGAGTAATTTCACACATATATGTAAGATATTTAACAAAATATTTTATGGTTGGATTCCATTTTTTTATAAACTTATTCTAAACTTAGTTTCGTTCTTACTAATGGCGTATTATACCTTTACGGCGGTTGCAAGCGGACATTAAACTTTTTGCAGAGGTAATTTTTGAAACTTGATAATTAATTCCTGGTACAGTAGTTATCATCTGGATTCATGATGTGTGATCCTGAACCCTACAGTAATTAATTCAGATTGTATAAAAAAAATACGAAGCCGATAATAATCGTAGACATTAAGAGATTCTGGCCAGTCTTATTATTGCCACTTAAGGATTACTTGGCATTATGTCAAAAGGATTTTGGAAATGGTTTTTGAATAAAGCCAATTATTAATAAGTTGTAGACACTTTATAGTGGTCTAAGGGCAGCAACTGTTGGAAATGAGATATTCCATTCCAACGCTTTGATAAATTAATAATTAATGAATTTCTTCGATGATATAAATGTTTGTGATTATGCCAGGATGCAGGGTCTATGCGGTCCTAGGTCAAATGAACAAGTATGTGCTTTATTATAGTAATTATATTTATATTTCCAACTTTGGGAAATAGTGCGATGTCACGTTTTTTTTCTCGTCAAATTTATCGTCATTTTGTGCACTGTTGTTAGGGTTTAATGAGCTGGTCAATTCAATTTAATAACTATGCAGATCTTAGGCAATTCTACCGTATTCCTTTATCTTTGAATGTAACTGTTACATCATCGCATTCTGAACAATTTAATTTCTCCCATAAGCACATGTTGAATCCAATTTCTTATTTGAGAATGACTTGAGTGATTAGAATTCCCTTGTAAACCAATGTTTTGAGAAATTACGATAGATTAATGCTACTTTGAGCTGAGATGATTTCCTTAAGGAAATTTGGAATTATTGTGGTGATATAATGATAATAATCATTTATTTGTCTATAATTAATTTAATCCAATTAATTAATTAACGGTCATTAATGTCAATCTAATATATGTAAATATCAGGGATGTGTATAATTTGTGTGTGAATTATTAATTTAGTCTGTTTTATGTGAAGAAAAAAATGTTTAATTATTTTTTTCTACAAAGCTGAAAATGATAGTGAAGTTTTTTTTAAATTGATATTCAGCTAAACAACGAACTCTCGAACAATGATTAATTTTCTTTTGAGAGAACTTCCCATTTAAGTGAAATAGGACAGCTCAGCGGCACAGATGGACATTATGGATACTTGTATCCCAACCTAATGATTTGCCTTGAGTAATAGGAGTGTTCATATCTTTCTTTGGCCGGTCTGCTCTAAAATAAATTTAGGATCTCGATTTTAACAAGTTCTAGTTATTCCTGTAGTTTGGAACTTCTCCCGAGTCAGTGATACTTTTTATTTTTCTTGTTTTTGAGGTATTTGTCCTGTTGAACCTTGCATGCCTATCCCTTTAAACGACCCGAGATATTCGATCTCTTGCCTGCCCGAGCTAGTTTTTTTTTGTATTGGACAAATATTTCCAGTACTTATTTTTTTTCTATCGCCTGTGTCCCTTCTTCAGTTTCTCGTTGCAATCGCCGGGCCAACGTGTCGTCGGGGAAACGGGCACAATACATTTTCTCACTGGTTGACACTTCTTGCAGAATCTCAGAAACACAGGTGTTGTAGATCTGTCCTCCACGAATAACCCTGCATCCCGTTTGAGAGTCTCGTAACACTGCCTGAAGTTCCCAAGTGGACTTCCTGTTCCACGAAAATCCATCGTGATTCCCAATGATCGTCAACTCCTATCCAGTCTAATGTTCCCAATACCAGCTTAGATATGCTTCCATATCGTACAGAACGTTAATCAAAGTGGTACTTCTGTGAAAATACTTTACCCTTATTAAAAAAATGTTTATACCTGCGCAACTCTTACTACTGTATCCATATCTAACATATGTATTTTATACTGCGCTTGTCCATCGTACATTGTACTTGTACAATTACCCTTCTCGATGTCCTCTGACTGCACTTACAGTTTTCCTGAACGGTACACTTTTAACAAAGTCTTGTACAGTCCCACGTACATTTATATAACAATGCATTATTTCTTCGTTATGAGGTTCAATTGACCTATTATGACGCTTTTCTACCTCGTACATACTTATACTGCACGGCTAATACACTTAATACTTCACTAAAAATGTTAAAGTCTTTTGTTGGTGCGCGTCCCTTTCTTGGACCCAGGCAACATGCGCTCCGCGCTAGAGTCTGGCACCACTGACCTCGACTGCTTGCTCCAGTGACCTTATATCTGTTTTCACAAGAAATGTAGGTCCGTAAATTCCTTGGAGCTTCATTTCTTCTTTACATGCTTTTCCTCTCTTGAAATGATGTTTTTCAGATGCGTCCTGCATCACTGTTTCCATATCTGCCCGCGTGCATGAGAATCGATCGGTCAATTAATTATAATTAATTGCCTCCCTCTGAGCGTACCAACGCGGCGTGGGTGGTGAATCCCCAATGACCCGCTAGTATTTCTGCGTTGGACTCATTCCTGCTGTGTACATCCGCAATACCTTAAATCTGCCTCAATTTCGATTCTGATGGCTTGATAATTAGCCTCCTTGCAATTCATTCACGCAGGTGCAATCCTTATGTCTCTGGCGTACTCCAATCGCGAGTAATCATTAAATTATCCTTGCAGTTCCCCACTCCACTGGTCTCCTCTCTTGTGGTAAGGGGGTTTACTGTAACACATCTGCCATCCTCACCCTCTTCTAGACGGCGTAAATAGATCCGAGTGACTGACGTGGTGCCTTGAAAACACGCCCAGTTTCTAAACTCATTTGTAAAACTGTCAAGAGCTCCAACTCTCAGTGCTAACTCCAGATCTGTATGCATTCTACAGCCAAAATTTGCCGTATTCATTCCATCTTTTCTTCATTACATTAACAAATAATGCCAGAATTCATTTAAATCACATTAGTGGTTTAATGTGTCCTGTCTCTAGGGGTTTCTCTTGAATAAACTCCCTCTGAGACCCTGGGTTCATACCTCGCTGGCATCTCTATTCCGTTCTCACTTTCCCAGTGTCCCAGGTTCAACACCAGTCAGCCTAGTACCCTCGGGCACAGTACTATGCCTATAACTTTTCCGGAAGTGTGCACAACAACTCACCAAAATTTGATCGCAATCGGATGAATTGTATATGAACGCATAGCCAACATTCATTTGTTTAAATTACTCGCGCACTATCTATAGTAAATTCGATTAACTACGCCCAAAACTTTCCCGGGAGTGTGCACAACAACCCACCAAAATTTGGTCGCAATCGGATGAATTGTAGGCTATATGAACGCATCGCCAACACTCATTTGTTTAAACTACTCGCGCGCTCTCTATTTTAAATTGGCTTAACTATGCCTATAACCATCCCGGAAGTGTTTAAAACAACTCACCAAAATTTGATCGCAATCGGATGAATGGTTTATAAACGCATAAAAGACGAACAAACGAACATTCATTTTTATATACCTGGTATATATAAGATAATATAAGATAAGATATGTCACAACCAAAAAACAAGGCGGTTTTTCACGATTTTATCACTACAGTCGTTGGTAGCATTTGTCGTTTGGAAATTCATAGCCAAGGGAAATTAAATAGTTGATTCCACACAGCTGATGAGATGAACTCATGCATTGAATTTAACATGTATGCATCGTTTAAAACTTTAGTGTCCTTCATGACGTCATAGAGGTCGCCATTTTGTGTCCCAGGGAATTTAGTAGTGTAATGTATCGAGATTTATACTACACCCCTCGTCTGGGGGTGCATTTGCAGAAGACGTATGTTTCAAATACTGCGGAATTAGACGTATTACGGAGTTAGCAAAGTCTCCTCTACAAAAGAATACAGCCGTCTTAAAAAATGAGATAAACAAGAGATTCGAGAATCCAAATAATTATTCAGAGAAAAATTAGCAATTTAGAAAGTTGTTTGAAGTAGATGCCGCTTATCGAAGGATTGTGAGCACTTCTGGGGAAACGAATGCTAAGTGCGGTAATTTTAGGGACTTGGAAGGAAAACCTCTAATTGTTGATGCTGATTGATTTAGGGGCTTTGCGGCATCGTGGTCACGTAGACTCGTGTATTAGGGTGTGTGTGTTGAATTTGTCTAATAACATGTGTTATTGTGTTATTTGTAATATTTGTGTATATTTGTACTTCAGGTGAGGATTAGGAAGGAGTTGGCTGTGGCCTTACGTGAGGAACTATCTCGCCATTTGCCTGGAGTAGAAGTGGAAAACCATGAAAAACCACTTTCAAGATGGCTGAGATGGGAATCAAACCCTCCTCATCTCAGGGTTTCCTCGCGAGGCTAAGCGTACACCGTTCCAGCCCTCACACCAGATTTAATTTCTTGGCAGAGCTGGGAATCAAACCCGGACCTCCGTGGTGATAGCCAAGAATGCTAGGCACTACGCAACGAGGCGGACACTTCTAATAGTGTAGAGAGAAAGAGAGCACACATGGACAATTGGTGTAGGGGTAAGTATATTGACGATGATATGGGAAAGGAAGAGGAAGTGGATGAATATGAAGAAACATTTTCTATTGAGATCAGAACATTATTGGGCATGGGCAGACTTAAGTTGGAACAAAGCACCATAATGTGCCATGCGTGCCTGCCTCACACCAGGAGGCCTCGGGTTCGATTCCCGGCTCCGTCAGGAATTTTAGAAACTGATATGAGGACTGGATCGGGGCGTACTCAGCCTCAAGAGGACAGTTGAGTAGCTGTCTAACAGTGAGGTCACACCCCGGTCACGGAGACCAAGATTAACGGCCGAGGGAACCCGTACGCTGACCACGCGTCACCCCATAATCTGCAGGCCAAATAGCTGGGTAGCGCTCGCTTGCTAGGCGTACCCCTTCAAAGACTGTAGTGCGACGGGATTTGAATTTTATGCCCCCAAATACCGACACAAGTAATAATAATAATATCGTATGGCCTCGGGTGCCTGGTGCAAGCTTTGCTATTTGACACCCAGAGGGTAGCTTGCATGTCGAATTTCGTAGTTCATTGACTATGAAAGTCAAGGAGGTTAGATATCTAATCTCCTTGAACACAATAGCGATTTCTAGTAGAGAAATGAGGAACTTTGTGCTGGCGGAAATTCCCGAGATCAATTTTGCCATTACGAACTCGGCCTACTGAATTCAAATGGGTTCTTTGACATGCCAACATCGTATGACATGCGTATCGTATTTTTGCCGCCTGCCAAAAATCACTTACCACGGTCAGGGGCGAACCTGCAATCTTGGGGTTAGTAGACCGACACGCTATCCACTCACCCACCGTGGCAAGCTACCGACACAAGTGAACACTCACTATGGCATCCTGGGTAAGTACAATGCTTACTCATAATTCCGTGTGGCCATAAAATTAAATCAAGTGTAGGTTTAAAGGAGTGACGAAGGAGGGAAACTGTTTAATCGTGGGAAGCTTGACTACATCAGAGCAGCACTGGTTTCAGTGTTCCAGTACGGCATTTCTCACACAGAGCAGAGTAGGCCTATTAGCCTTTTGAGATAGGTTGGTTGGTTCCTCAGATTAGGGGCTGCGACAACGCGCTCATATAGACCTGTGTACTTTGGGTGTGTGAAGAATCTATCTGATAATCGGTGTTAATTGTGATGTCTGTATCAGTGAATGTTATCTGTAATTCAGGTATGGATTGCAGACGATCAATTTCAAGTAGTTCCTACTTTTGTACCTAATGCTACCGTCAACGACACCTAGTCGTGAACTTGGCTACTAGATGCCACCGCGACGACAGGCACCTGGTGACGAACGATGGAACTGATAGAGCATTAATCAAATCCAACCTACAAATTTAGCTTTACACAATTTTAGTTAGTAGACGGTTCTTTTACATACCATAACTCTATGACATGGGCCCACTGGCTTTACTTCCACTCCGAAGGAAGGCATACTGAGGAATTTTTAACGCTCTCAAAAAAACCGACGCCCTCGGTCGGGTTTGAACCCGCGATCTTGGGCATAGAAACTCAGCATGCTACCAACTACCCCACCGAAGCCGCCCCTTTTGAGATACGATTGCCAGTGGTTGAGGTGAAAACTATTCTTTGTTTACATGCGTCATGCTTGCTTAGTTGAGAAGTGCAGTCGCGCGGGTACGATATAACTCACGCCCAGTAGCATTTCATCGTTCTACTCTCCATGGTAACATGAGCTCATATAAAGCTTCGTACCCTTGACTTTCTAATGGTACATTTATATTCATCATGGTTCGTATTAAGACTCTTTCGTTATACAGTGTGTCCGCAAAGTCTCTCAGAAGCGCGTGTATCGCCTTGCGGGACGGGTTGGGTTGGCAGTACATCCATGTTATGTTCTTACAAGGAAGATAATTACAATAAATTAAGTAATGCAATGACATACAGGGGGGAAATATGTGGGAAAGCTGCGGGGATTCGGTAGAGGACCTGACAAGAAGCAAATATACAGTGTATTTGAGTCGTCCAGTTGCAAAACTCGTTTAATCCACTTGTGAATAAGAATGATTTTCATGAGAAACGATTCTCTGGACTTTGCCTCCCGTACGTTTTGTGTTTGTTGTTTTCTACTTTTTTTCTTTTTGCTTTTTGGTTTTGTGTTTGCTTTGTACTTATGCTTTTGAATTTCACTTTTTGCTTTTCTTTCTTGGTTTTGGTTTTGTGTTTGTTTTCTGTTTTGCTTTTATTTTTGAATTTTGCTTTTTGCTTTGTGTTTCTTGTTTTTTCTGTTCTGCTTTTGCTTTTGTTTTTGAATTTTGCTTTTAGTTTTATGTTTCTTGTTTTTGTTTTCTGCTTTTGTTTTTATTTCTGAATTTTTGCTTCGTGTTTCTTGTTTTCTGCTTTTGCTTTTGTTTTTGAATTTTGCTTTTTGTTTTGTGTTCCTTGTTTTTTGTTTTCTGCTCTTGCCTTTTGCTTTGTGTTTCTTGTTTTTGTTTCCTGCTTTTGCTTTTGTTTTCTGCTATTGCTTTTTGTTTTGTGTTTCTTGTTTTTTTGTTTTCTGCTTTTGCTTCTATTTCTGAATTTTGCTTTTTGCTTTGTGTATCTTGTTTTTTTGTTTTCTGCTTTTGCTTTTGATTTTGATTTTGCTTTTTGCTTCGTGTGTTTTGTTTTTGTGCTGTTTCCTGGAAAACCAAAATAAAACAAAACAAATTAAAGTAGTCTAAAACAAAATAAACAAAACAAAATCAAAATAAAACAAAATAAAAGAAAACAAAAATAAAGCAAAACAAACCAAAACAAAAAAGACAAAAAATAACAATTTAAAACAAAATAAAACGAAATAAAATAAAACAAAACATAATCAAAGAAATGAAAAAATATTAAAATTAATAAAATAAAATAATTAAATAAATAATTTTACGACATGATCCTTATTCACAAGTGGATTAAACGAGTTTTGCAACTGGACGACTCATTTGTTTTCGTTTCCGTGTTACAAGCCTTGCTTAGGATGTACATAACACAGACCGCAGGTTGGTCATTTGTGTTAATAAAGTGAAGTCTACGTTACTACTTACAGTTCTTCACAGAAGGTACTCAAAATGTAATACAGGCGTCTATGAACCGCATCATTGACTGTCTCACACGCTCCCATATTCCCGGCGTCTGTCGTATCTGCTGACATCCTTGCTCTATTCGCTGAGGCAGCATGTCCACGTTATGAAGAGGTGTGGCATACACAATGGCCTTCAAATGCCCCCATAAGTAGAAGTCTAATAGGTTGAGATCGGGAGAACGAGTAGGCCACGGTGTCGGTCCCTGACGTCCTATCCATTTCTTTGAGAATCGCTTATGTAAAATTGCTCTTGCAGCAAGAGAAAAATGAGGCGGTGCTCCATCATGCATGAACCCAACATGCGTGCCGCCGTCTGTGTTATGCACACCAAAACAATGCTTGTAACACGGCAACGAACACACATACACCATATGTTTACAGAACATGTTTTGCTTGTCGACAGATCCTCTATCGAATCCCCAGAGCTTTCCCACGTATTTAGTTACACCCTGTACACAGCAGTCACCACTATCACACCATGCTCCTTAAAGTTTCCACCTGCACGGAAAAACCTATTCCACTAAATACACACGCTCTTCAATAGTAAGCATTCTCACAAGTCTCAGCTTACACAAGAACTTGACAAGAACACAACTTACAGCGTCAACACTGTCAAGCACAGGCAACACTGTCGGCAATAATGAACCGGTATGCCTCTCCCTATCACACCGGTTGAAGGTCAATACGGAACAAGTGCATCATTATGCAAACCGCTGCGGTGAGACTTTGCGTATACTGTACAGCGAAATGAATGTGCTGCCAACCAAACACGTCCCTCAAGGCGAGACCCGCGTAGCTCGCCACTGCGGAGAGACTTTGCGTATACTGTACAGCGAAATGAATGTGCTGCCAACCAAACACGTCCCGCAAGGCGAGACCCTCGTAGCTCGCCACTGCGGAGAGACTTTGCGTATACTGTACAGCGAAATTAATGTGCTGCCAACCAAACACGTCCCGCAAGGCGAGATCCGCGTAGCTCACCACTGCGGAGAGACTTTGCGTATACTGTACAGCGAAATGAATGTGCTGCCAACCAAACACATCCTGCATGGGGAGACCCGCGTAGCTCGCCGCTGCGGAGAGACTTTCCGAATACTGTACAGCGAAATGAATGTGCTGCCAACCAAACTCGTCCCGCAAGTCAAGACCCGCGTAGCTCGCCACTGCGGAGAGACTTTGCGAATACTGTACAGTGAAATGAATGTGCTGCCAACCAAACTCGTCCCGCAAGTCATGACCCGCGTAGCTCGCCGCTGCAGAGAGACTTTGCGAATACTGTACAGCGAAATGAATGTGCAGCCAACCAAACACGTCCCGCAAGGCGAGACCCGCGTAGCTCGCCGCTGCGGAGAGACTTTGCGAACGCTCTGCACTTTCCAACAACCGTGCGTACAGTTAGTAGCACAACATTGATTTTTATGTTTCCCTGTATGTTTCTCTAGATTCCTAGTTTTCTCCCTAGTAGACAATAGACATAGAAACATTGTTGTATGTCTACCCCTTATTATGCCCGTTTTCAATACGATCGGGGGTGAGATGCGATGCAAGTCTATGTGGCGTGTCATTTTTATGGCCGCATGCCCTTCCTGACACCAGCCTTATGCGAGGAGTGAACGAGAGATGAAATGAATGAAGATGAATGAAACTGCGCAAGGATGCGGAAGGAAGCGGCCGTGGCCTGTCATAAGGTACCATCCCAACATTTTCCTGGAGTTGAAAATGGAGAAACCACGGAAAACAAATTCAAAGACGGCCGACGGTGGGGCTTGAACCCACGTCTACCGAATCCACAGAGAGCTTAGCCTCATCGCCTAGCGTTGCGCGTCAGTGAGCGTAGCTACCGCTGTCGGTACATACAAACATTGTTAAGAAAGCAATACGGGTGTTGTGGTTTCGGAGCATACCCCGTCCTAAAACCAAAACTATCAGACAAATATTTGGTTCCAGTTTCTTGCTAAAATGCATCTCTTTATATAACAAGTAGTTCCGTGAAGAACTATATAGCCCATTGTCATGCAAACGACTTATGTTCATAGCCTCGATCAACATACAAATTTTCAGTTTGATTGCTGTAATAGATTTCTAGATATTGAGAACCGTCTAAATATTTCGGATGGTCACCATGTTGGATGTTTATATATAAGCCTTAGAGATATGTACTACTACCTGAAGATTATAGTGTATGTGTATTATTCAAACTTTAATCGCTTGATTAGGACACAAGAAATAAAAGCGAGATTTTAAAATTTCGCACAGCCGCCACCTTGTTGTTATGAAAATAATTGAAATGAATTAGATGCCAGTAGATTAAAATTTGTATAAACATTTACCCTACCAATATTTTAATTTCGCGTCGTCGCCATGTTGAATTTGTGCTCACCACGTCATTGAATGTCCCATAGGGGAACTTATGTTTATAGCCTCTAATACATACAAAATTTCAGTTTGATTGCTGTCATAGATTAAGAGATATTGAGAACCGTCAAATACTTCGGATTTTTGCCATGTTGGATTTGAATATATGTAGACCATAGAGTTATGTAGTCTACTATTAGATGAGGATTATTGTGTAGCTTCAGTATTCAAACGTTGACTTCGATCGCATGATTAGAACACAAGAAATTAAAACTTAATTTCAAAATTTCACACAGCCGCCATCTTGCGGTTATGTAAATAATTGAACCAGATTGGATGTCAGTGAATTGCAATTTGTATAGTCATTTGCTGTACCACGTTTCACTGCGTTCGGACAATTAAATCGCGAGGAAAGTCTATTTAAATGTTTCAAATTCACTTGACCGCCATGTTTGTGTTCTGCTTAACAGGTTTTTGAAAGTCAAATAGATAAACTTCTAAGTGTGCCCTTTATCACCATACAAAATTTCAGGGTAATATGAGTAATAATTTCGGAAATATGTAATGCCGGGGAAATATTTCGCACAGCCGCCATGTTGGCTTGGTGAGACGTAATACAATTTGAAGAGCACGGTGGAGTCGGCCAAAACAGTACTATTACTTTACCGAGTTTCATTGAAATCACTCCAGCCGTTTAGAAGTTATTAGGAGGGACACGCACCCGGACGCACACACTCACACATACACACACACGGACAAACGGTGATCTCATAAGCTGATTTTTCTTAAATGAAAATAGGAACAAAAGTTCCCTTTTTCCACAACTTTTCAACGTGTAAAGCTGAAAGTTTTAGAAGTAATTCCTCCTTATATGTGTTATATTTTAACACAGCCATTTAAAAAAATACTCCAGTTTAATTTTGCTGATTGAAATGTTCACAAAAATGCTGTTATATTTACGCCATTTTTTAATATTTACGAAAAATCAAAACTTTTTTGTTTACAAACACACCTCATTTAAAGTAAGGCAAGAGCATCAAAGAACAATCCTGAAAAAATGCAATTAGTTGCTGTTAATAGTTCGTGGGAAAATGGTAAATACTACTGTATAGCCACCACGATAACAGAGGTTATCAGACAAATTCCACACATATCCAAGTACACGGGGGTAGACAACTACGATGTCGCAAAGCTCTTGAATGAATCAACAACAACAGCAGCTAATATGAAGCATAAATTGTCACCTCCTCCTTAACTTGGCGCTGGTGAAAATGAGATCAGGAGATGATTTATGAAAGCACACTGTCGTTTGTCTGTCTCAGATGGAATGAGCTCACCTTCCCCATTCACGGATCCACCATCTCTCAGATGTGGCCAAGGCAGCCCACAGTTTCGCGTGCCAACTAAATGAATGATATAAAATGTGTATTTGTTTAATACCACCTGTGGACCGGGTACAACAAGTCACGCTGTGTTTAAAACTGAGCCACTAAGCTGAAAGCAGACTTCAACTCTGCCAACTATTGATTTATGTAAAGGACGGTTAAATGAGGTATAGGAAGACTACACACGCCATATTCTTCGAAACGTTGTATGATTTCTCAGACAAGGTCAATGACCAGATATCAGCTAGAAGTGTCTTTTCCTGAATAGCTGAAGCCCATCCTCTGAAATATATTCAATAGTTCACCCAATAGGAATAGGTGGCATGGGCAAGTTTAATTTCACGCATAATGGTTGAAATACTGTATATATCACGATACGTCTTGTCTGGTACATTCGTTTATGTCACGAATACTGTATGTCTATTGCGGTTTGTTTTGTTTGATGTAACTCTGGTGTTTTTTGTTGTTGTTTTGTTTTTAAATCTTGGTATGAGATTTGGGTGTGTGTAGAATTTGTCTGATAACATGTGTTATTAAAGAGTTTGGTCACATGCGGATGCCGTCACATGTATTCAAATTTAATTGTGTGGGAGTTTAGGGAGTTACGAATGTTCATCTTATAACTAGCAGAAGTACCCATTCTTCGAACGGTCTTCGGTATTAATAACCAGACGTTATCAATTGAGCTACTGTTGCAATGGTTAGGGGCTTGGAACCTGTTTGTCGACAAAGAAAACTGATTAGTTAAAATGTGCTCTCAAACTAAATTTACCTAACGTGTTCTTCCTGACGTGAAAATAAAATTGAAAACCTCGTAGACGAATCGTAATACATGTCACATACAAAGTTACCCTAACCGTTGTGTCAAGTGTCCAACCACAGGAAGACCCCTTTTATAAATTATAGAGGCTTATGGTGCATGAAAATTCAGGTCTCTTAGCCTCCAATGGCCCAAATTCCTAAAAGCAGCAAAAAATCGTCTACTATTTTAAATCAGGAATTTTGGAAAATAATGTTGCCGTTTGGAGATATAATAGACCTTCTGCACGACATATCGCACGTGTAAGTCGTGTCAAAAAAATCTAGGGTACTCCTTGAACCCCTTAAGCGCATTGATGAATTTTACAGTTTTAGTTGGTTCCGTGATAACCTTATGGCCATTTGCAAACTTTCACAGAAATGTAATAAATGGAGAGGCATTACCTCTTGAGATACTGTAGTCATGGTTACTGGCTTGCATTCCTTCATTAGTTTATTAAATGCAATTAGTTTTCTGGGAATATTAAAAAAGTAGGTTTTAGAGCCTTAAAATGTAGTTTTCGGGGACCCTTTACGGCTCTTTAGGGGCCCCGAGCTTTGTTTCTGACACCAAGGGGTTGGAAATGAGCGTTGTCTCGTCGCTGTACGCCTTAATAATGATAATAATTATAATAACAATAATAATATAACAATATAGGGATAAGGATATAATAGACCTTCCATGCCTTACCCGCACGTGTAAATCGCGTGCAAAAATTCTAGAGTACCCCTTGACCCCTTAAGCGCATTATAAGTATTGATGAATATTTCATGAATATTTCAGCTTAATTTGGATCCGTTATAACCTTATATCCGTTTGCAAACCTTCACAGTAATGTAATAAATGGAATTGCATTGCGTTTTACAGAAATGACCTCTGAGTTTCTGTTGCCATGGTTACCGGCCTGCATTCTTTCATCATATCATTCATACTAATATACGAGTATAACAAGATGTTCAGTAAAGAACATATAGCCTACTTTCTCCTAAATGTATGAGTATAGTTATAACTCGTTGTTATTATCAAAGAGTATAATAGAACTAGTCTTTGTTGAAGACCATAGAAACGATTTACCTCTACCAAACGCCACAACCTAGATAAAAACTGCTACCATCATTGAAGAAAGAAAGATAAGAAGTATCTAAAGAATGTTATGGATCTGGAGACATAATCGACCGGACTGGCGGCGTGGCTCAGCGGTAACGTTCTCGCTTGCTGGACCGTATGTTTCAGGTTCGTATCCTGGCGCAGTCAGCTGGCATTTGAGGGTGCACAAATGCGAGGGAGCCGTGTTAGTAGCTTTACTGGCACGTTAAAGATCCCCTTCGGGACAAAATTCTGGCACCCCGGCGTCTCTAAAAGCAACAGTAGTTAAAAGGGACGTAAAACAAATAACATTATTATTATTATTATTATTATTATTATTATTATTATTATTATTATTATTATTACATAATCGGCCTGACGCGGGCAACATCCAACTTTGAGTTTAGGCATGTCTTTACACGTCTGGCTGCGTATGACTTTCACAACCCTAATTGAATTAACAAATCTTTCCATGACCCTACAGAGACGTGTGTATACCAACTATGTGGATATTTTCGATTGCTATTTGGCTGAAATAAAAGTATTAATTAATATCCTGAACTAACACCAACGGTAGAGTTCAGATACTATGTGAAATCGTTTTGTTCTTTACTTCAATTAACATTTTCAAATAACGCACAATAGGCTGTTACAAACCGTTTAAAATAAAAAGTAAAAATGTATCGTAGTATCATCTTGTCATTATTCAAATTCGATGCGCATAGAATGCCAATGGTATAGTAATCAATGTAGCCCCACGTAGACTAGTCGTGACATCTAGTGGTGAAATATCGAACAATATAATCCTAACAGAGCGAGTGCATTCTAGCGGCCAGAAGAAGAAACTTTTCAATAAAATCTGGAAGTTAATAAGTAGGTCTGCGTGCAGTTACCTTTTTGGCAGCTAGATGTCTCGAGTAAATCTGCTGGCGAATTATGTTTTAATTAAATATATATTTTACACCATAATATGCACAATATAACGCTTAATTTTAAAACATCTGAGTCATTACAAAACAATAAACATATAACATTTCAAGCAAAAAACCTAGTTCTGATCGGTTATGAACCATAGGCATTTGAGCGACAGGCTAACGCTCTACCATTGAGCTAATTGTGTCAACGAATATCGTTCTATATAAAATGACTTACATTGAACTTGTTAGCAAATAATGATTTATACTAAACGATTTCATCACTGGAGTATATTATTTATATATAGAGCATTTCATACAACGTTTATTTATTTTGTATCAGTACGCTATATTGGATGCAATACTCAAATTAGTGAAATATAAGTCAGGCACAAGATATCCGCTGCCATCTTGTCTCATTACTGAATCGGCTCAGCTTTTTAAAATCACGTCTGCACTATAGTATTACAAAATAAACTTTTAATTTCGAACGTGCCTCTTCCTTTAGAACAGTTAAAACGATTCTCGGCTCGATAATCGTAACTGGTGGGTCCCATGATAGGGATTATAAAGTTTGCATAATTCGCACGGCCGCCATCCTGAAATGGTATGGCGGACGACCTTGTAGTTTGGTCACAAGACGCATCCTATACGAAGGTATGTTGTTACCAAATTTGGTAGAGATCGGATGATTTGGTTAGTCGTTATTTGATTTTACGTTTTGACCGTTTGAGTGGCCGCCATTCAGTTTTAGTAAAGATGGCGGCGATATAAAACATGCCACTGAGGTGTCCTTTGCTAGTGCTACCTTTGTACCAATTTTCGTTCAATTCGCATTCACCGTGTTCGAATTGATAGGGGGGGACAGACATTCAGAGTACACACACTCACACACACACACAGACACACACACACACACACACACACACAGACTCACACATACACACACACAGACTCACACACACACATACACACACACAGACAGACACACCTTTTTTCGCCCTGTGTTGATCTCATAAGTCTACTTTCATTTACTGCAAAAATCGAAAGTAGGCTAAAAATGAGATGGTGTGTGTCTTTCTGTCTGTCTGTCTGTCTGTTACCTGATAACGAAAGATCCACTGGTCCGATTTAAATGAAATTTTGCATGGATGTAGCTGAAATACCAGGATTACATATAGGATACTTTTAATTTCGATATTTTGCACTATTAAGAAATGGCGACCATTTTAGTGACGTCACTACACCCTTTGGTTTCAAAATTTCATATTTCCATATCAAATAAAAAGAGAACGGTAGGAAATAGCAACTTTTTGATGGCATA
Organism: Meconema thalassinum; assembly: GCA_946902985.2. Taxonomy (NCBI): domain Eukaryota; kingdom Metazoa; phylum Arthropoda; class Insecta; order Orthoptera; family Tettigoniidae; genus Meconema; species Meconema thalassinum. The sequence continues at coordinate 880,543,425 of OX336390.1, forward strand.
TATGAGCTTTGAAATTTAATGTCCTATCCGAAAGGTCCTTATCACGTTTCGTGTATCTCCAACGGTTAGCGAGTAAAACCTACTTTTGTGACGTCACTACACCCTTTGGTTCCAAAAATTCATATTTCCATTTCAAATAAAAAGAGAACGCTAAGAAATAGCAAACTTTTGATGGTATACACGAGCTTTAGCATTTAATTTTCTATCCAAAAGGTTCTTATCACTTTTCGTGTATCTCCGACGGTTAGCGAGTATAACCTAAATTTGTGCAATAAAACACGGTCAACACCGAGCGGTGCAGTATATCTCTATCATACTAATATATAACAAGATGTTCAGTAAAGAACATATAGCCTACTTTCTCCTAAATGCATGGGTATTGTTATAACTCTTTGTCCTTTTCAAGGAGTATGATTGAATGTTGGTTGTAGTAGCTTGTTGAAATACAACGGGCTATAGGGATATTAAACATGAATATGAGGTGCCCTTTGCTAGTGCTACCTCTTTACCAAATTTCGTTCAATTCGGTTACACCGTATTTGAATTGATAGGGGAATCGATTTGCACACATACTTGGCCACCATCTGCAAACTATTGGGCTGATGTTCTTGCAGTTTGGTCAGAATATGTTTCCCACATAAAGATATGGTGTTGCAAAATTTGGTAGAGACTAGATTATAAGGTTGGTCGTATTTATATTTTAGCTTTTAACATTTGGTTGGCCACGATTACGTAACGTCAAGATAGCGGTGATGTAAAACATGACACTGAGGTGCCCTTTGCTAGTGCTACCTCTGTACCAAATTTCGTTCATTCGGTTCCCCCGTGTTCGAATTAATAGGGGGAATCAATTTTGACATAAAGATGGCCGCCATCCGCAAACTATTAGGCTAATGACCTATTAGATTGGTCAAAGGATGCTCCCTCCATAAAGGTATGTTGTTGCAAAGTTTGGTAGAGATCGGATGGTTATGTTAGTCGTAGTTTGATTTAAGCTTTAAACATTTGTGTGGCCGCCATTACGTTTCTGTCAATATGGCGGCGATATTAATCATGACACTGAGATGCCCTTTGCTAGTGCTATCTCTGTACCAAATTTCGTTCCATTCGGTTTCACCGTGTTTGAATTAATAGGGGGAATCGATTCTGACACAAAGATGGCCGCCATCCGCAAACTATTAGGCGAATGACCTATTAGATTGGTCAAAGGATGCTCCCTCCATAAAGGTATGTAGTTGCAAAATTTGGTAGAGATCGGATGATTAGGTTAATCGTAATTTGATTTAAGCTTTGAACATTCGTGTGGCCGCCATTACGTTTCAGTCAAGACGGCGGCGATATAAAATATGACACTGAGGTGCCCTTTGCTAGTGCTACCTCTGTACCAAATTTCGTTCCATTCGGTTCCACCGTGTTCGAATTAATAGGGGGAATCAATTTTGACATAAAGATGGCCGCCATCCGCAAACTATTAGGCTAATAACCTATTAGATTGGTCAAAGGATGCTCCCTCCATAAAGGTATGTTGTTTCAAAGTTTGGTAGAGATCGGATGGTTATGTTAGTCGTAATTTAACTTAAGCTTTGAATATTTGTGTGCCCGCCATTACGTTTCTGTCAATATGTCGGCGATATAAAACATGACACTGAGATGTCCTTTGCTAGTGCTACCTCTGTACCAAATTTAGTTCCATTCGGTTTCACCGTGTTTGAATTAATAGGGGGAAATGATTTTCACACAAAGATGGCCGCTATCCGCAAACTATTAGGCTAATGACCTATTCATTTGGTCAAATGATGATTCCTCTATAAGGGTATGTTGTTGCAAAATTTGGTAGAGATCGGATGATTAGGATAATCGTAATTTGATTTAAGCTTTGAACATTTGTGTGGCCACCATTACGTTTCCGTCAAGATGGCGGCGATATAAAACATGACACTGAGGTGCCTTTTGTTAGTACTACCTCTGTACCAAATTTCGTTCCATTCGGTTGCACCGTGTTCGAATTAATAGGGGGAATCGAATTTCACACAAAGATGGCCGCCAACCGCAAACTATTACGCTGATGACCTATTAATTTGGTCAAATGATGCTCCCCCCATAAAGGTATGTTGTTGCAAAATTTGGTAGAGATCGGATGATAAGGTTAGTCGTAATTTGGTTTAAGCTTTGAACATTTGTGTGGTCGCCATTACGTTTCCGTCAAGATGGCGGCGATATAAAACATGACACTGAGGTGTCCTTTGCTAGTGCTACCTTTGTACCAAATTTCGTTCAATTCGCTTTCACCGTGTTCGAATTGATAGGGGGGGGGACAGACATTCAGAGTACACACACTCACACACACACAGACACACACACACACAGAGACTCACACACACACATACACACACACACACAGACTCACACACACACATACACACACACAGACAGACACACTTTTTTCGCCCTGTGTTGATCTCATAAGTCTACTTTCATTTTTTGCAAAAATCGAAAGTAGGCTAAAAATGAGAGGTGTGTGTCTGTCTGTCGGTCTGTTACTCAATAACTCAAGAACCACTGGTCCGATTTAAATAAAATTTTGCATGGATGTAGCTGATTTACCAGGTTTACATATAGGATACTTTTGATTTCGAAATTTTGCACTATTAAAAAATTGCGACCATTTTAGTGACGTCATTAGACCCTTTGGTTTCAAAATTTCATACTTCCATATCAAATAAAAAGAGAACGGTAGGAAATAGCAAACTTTTGATGGGATATACGAGCTTTGAAATTTAATTTCCTATCCGAAAGGTCCTTATCACTTTTCGTGTATCTCCAACAGTTAGCGAGTAAATCCGACATTTGTGACGTCACTACACCCTTTGGTTTCAAAATTACATATTTCCTTTTCAAATAAAAAGAGAACGCTAAGAAATAGCAAACTTTTGATGGTATACATGAGCTTTAACATTTAATTTTCTATCCGAAAGGTCCTTATCACTTTTCGTATATCTCCAACGGTTAGCGAGTAAAACCAGAATCTGTGCAATAAAACACGGTCATACCGAGCGGTGCAGTATATATCTCTATATATAAAAATGAAGTTTGTGTGTTTTTCTCTGAATTTCTGCGGAAATTTGAGTTTTTTACACGTTTCAGACTGTTTTATGATGGATGCGCGCGAAAATAATTTTTTTGTCTGTCTGTCTGTTTGTTTGTTTGTTTGTTTGTCTGTGGACAAATTTGTTCCCTTATAACTCGAGAACGGCTGGGCGTATCAACGTAAAATTTGGTACAGATATCCATCAGAGGCACGACACTAATCATTGATGTAACTCTTCTCCGTACCACTCATAAAAGGGGGCCTACCCCCTTAAAATATATGCTGAAATAGGCGTAGAAGGACGAGACAAAACTCATTTTCATCCCCTCAATGTGAGAGACAAAACCCGGGTCCCCGAAAACCACATTTTAAGGACCGAAGACCAACCGTTTCTGAGATATTCCCAGAAAACTAATTTAATTTAATAAACTACTGAACGAATGCAAGCCAGTAACCATTCCAACGGATTCTCAGATGTCCATCTATTGCTGTAAGACGCAATGCAATTCCATTAATTACATTAGTGTGAAAGTTTGCAAACGGCTAGAAGGTTATCACGGAACCAAATTAAGCCGTAAAATTCATCAATACGTATAATGCGCTTAAGGGGATCAAGGAGTACTGTAGAATATTTTCACGCGATTTACACCTGCGTGTGTGGTACGGCAGGTCTATTATATTCCTATACCCATATTATTCATTCATTCATTCATTCATTTCGTATAGGCCATCTATGGACCGCGTCTTTCCAACCGTCTCCTACTGGCTTTGATGTTTGCCCTGTACGCCCGCATTCGTTCTCGGTGGACTTCCTTCCGTTCCTGGGTCCAAATCTTTCCCGTTTTCAGCTTCGGTTTTTCTTGGAAACCTTTACAAGCTTGAAGTTTCCCTTTGAGTGGGGCGCGCTCCTGAATATCTGTTGGTGTATTCCCCACTTCTTTCAGATCTTGATCCATTTCAATGCACCAGGCCCATTTTGTTTTCCTCTCCTGAAAGGAAGTTATGTTGCGGTTGGTCAGTCTCGCTGGGCTCATTCGTTTCACATGCCCAAAAAATAGTAACCTTCTCTTCCGGATGACGTTGCTTATCTTCTCCACATGAGTATATAGGTCATGGTTATGCCATCTTCTGTATTCACCATTGTCTTTGATGGAACCCAATATCTTTCTCAAAATTTTCCTTTCTTTGGCCTCCAGTTTCTCGACCAAGCCTTTTTTGTTCATCGCGAGGCATTCAGAAGCATGCAAGACCTCCGGATGGATGACACTTTAGTAATGTTTTAGTTTTGCGTTGAAGGATATTGACCTTTTCTTATAGATGCCCTTAGTTAAATGATAGGCCATTTCCATTTTGCTCATGCGTGATGTGAATGCTTCTTTCTCTGATAATATCCCTTCCCTGACCCGTCCTGAAAAGAAAAGTACATGGCCATTGGCTGAATTAAAAATAAAATAAAAATAGGTGTTATAATTTCTCCCTATATTATATTATTATTAGTATTATATTATGGCGTACAACGACGAGACAAATCCCCTCGGTGCCAGCAACAAAACTCGGGGGCCCTAATGGATCCTCGAAAACTACATTAAAAGGCTCTAAATACAACAGTTTCTGAAATATTCCCAGAAAACTAATTTAATTTAATTTAATTTAACAAACTAATGAAGGAATGCAAATCGGTAACCATGAGAACATTATCTCAAGGGGTGGCATACAACTTTCCATCTATTTCTGTAAGAAGCAATGTCACTCCATTTATTACATTTCTGTGAAAGTTTGCAAATGGCTATAAGGTTATCACGGAACTAACGTAGACCGTATAATTCATCAATGCAATTAAGGGGGTGAAGGGGTACCCTAGAATTTTTTCATGCAATTTTCACGTTCGACATATAGTACAGAAGGTCTATTATATCTCCAAACAGAAACATTATTTTCAAACATTCCTGAATTGAACCAGCATTTTTGCGGCTTTTAGCAATTTGGGCAATTTGAGGCTAAGGAACCTGAATTTTCATGCACCACAAGCCTTTATAATTTATGAAAGGGGTCTTCCTGAGTATGGGGACCTAGCACAACGTAGAGGGTCAGTTTTTATGTAACGTGTATTGCGTTTCGTCTACAAGGCTTTCAATTGTATTTCACGTCAGGAAGTACACGTTAGGTGAATTTAGTCTGAGAGCACATTTTAACTTTTTTTTTGTCGACATACGGGTTCATAGTAAGGATGATTTTATTTGATACTGTGTGGTAGATATACCCATATTTGGATATCTGGGTGATATGTTGTAGACAATAGAATTGCCTGTCTGTCTTTCTGTGTATCTTTATGTACGCCTATACCTCGTGTTCGGATGCTTGGTGCATTGTAAAATTAGGTATGGTAACCATGAGAGTCAATACACCAATCATTTATAAAACTCTTCACCGTACTTTTCATACAGTAGAAGGGTGGATATAGAGAAAAACATCTCAATATATGCTAAAATAGGCGAAATAGAAAAATTATCCTAGAAGGATGACCAAAGCATATGTTGCGCTTCTCAATGTGAGACACAAAATTCGGGAATCTATAAACGGTCTCCGAAAACTACATTTTAAGGGCCTTAAATTAACAGTGTGTATGATATTCCCAGTAAACTAACTTCGTTCTGATAAACTTGAAGGAATGACAAACCGCTAACCATTGCAACAGTAGCTCAATTGATAATGTCTGGTGTTAACAACGAACACCGTTCGAAGAACGGGTACTTCTGCTAGTTATATATAAATAGAAAATGTGTCTGGTTTTTTTTCTGAATTTCTACGGAAATTTGAGTTATTTACACGTTTCAGACTGTTTTATGATAGATGCGCGCGAAAATAATGTTTTGGTCTGTCTGTTTGATTGTCTGTGGACAAATTTGTTCCCTTATAACTCGAGAACGGCTGGGTGTATCAACGTAAAATTTGGAACAGATATCCATCAGAGGCACGACACTAATCATTGATTTAACCCTTCTCCGTACCTCTCATAAAAGGGGGCCTACCCCCTTAAAATGCATGCTGAAATAGGAGTAGAAGGACGAGACAAAAATCATTTTCAGCCCCTCGATGTGAGAGACAAAACTCGGGGGCCCTGAAGGGTCCCCGAAATCCACTTTTTAAGGCCCTAAATCCAACCGTTTTTGAGATATTCCCAGAAAACTAATTTCATTTAATAAACTAATGAACGAATACAAGCCGGTAACCATGGCAACAGATTCTCAGAGGTCCATCTATTGTTGTAAGACGCAATGCAATTCCATGAATTACATTGGTGTGAAAGTTTGCAAACGGCTAGAAGGTTATCACGGAACCAAATTAAGCTGTAGAATTCATCAATACGTATAATGCGCTTAAGGGGGTCAAGGGGTACAGTATAATTTTTTCACGCGATTTTCACCCCCGGGTGTGGTACAGCAGGTCTATTATATTCCTATCCCTATATTATATTATTATTATTATATTATGGCGTACAACGAGGAGACAAAGCCCCCTCGGTGCCAGAAACAAAACTTGGGGGCCCAAAAGGGTCCTCGAAAACTACATTATAAGGCCCTAAAACCAAAAGTATCTGAAATATTCCCAGAAAACTAATTTAATTTAACACACTAATGAAGGAATGGAAATCGCTAACCATGACAACATTATCTCAAAGGGTGGCATCCAACTTTCCATCTATTTCTGTAAGAAGTAATGTCACTCTATTTATTACATATCTGTGAAAGTTTGCAAATGGCTATACGGTTATCACGGAACCAACGTAGACTGTATAATTCATCAATGCAATTAAGGGGGTCAAGGGGTAACCTAGATTTTTTTCATGCAATTTTCACGTGCGACATATAGTACAGAAGGACTATTATATCTCCAAACATTTGCAAAGTGAAATGCCATGCCCTGTGGTTCAGATTGCACGTAAAATGGAGGTCCCGTGGCTTATGATCTCGCGATTAATGGTCACGTAAAACTACAATCATCCTTTATATCTCCAAACAGCAACATTATTTTCAAAAATTCCTGAATTGAATCAGCATTTTTTGCGGCTTTTAGGAATTTGGGCCATTTGAGACTAAAGAACCTGAATTTTCATGCACCACAAGCCTTTATAATTTATGAAAGAGGTCTTCCTGTGTATGTGGACCTAACACAACGTAGAGGGTCATTTTTTATGTGAGGTGTATTGCGTTTCGTCTACAAGTCTTTCAATTCTATTTCACGTCAAGAAGTACAAGTTAGGTGAATTTAGTTTGAGAGCAAATTTTAACTAATCTTTCTTTTGTCGACATACGGGTTCATCGTAAGGATGATTTTGTTTGTTACTGTATGGCAGATATACCCATATTTGGATATCTGGGTGATATGTTGTAGACAATAGAATTGTCTGTCTGTCTTTCTGTGTATCTTTATGTACGCCTATAAATCGTGTTCGTAGGCGTGGTGCATCGTAAAATTAGGTATGGTAAACATGAGTCAATACACCAATCATTTATAAAACTCCTCACCGTACTTTTCAAACAGTAGAAGGGTGGATATAGGGAAAAACTTCTCAAAATACATGCTAAAATAGGCGAAATATAAAAAATTATCCTAGAAGGACGATCAAAGCATATGTTGCGCTTCTCAATGTGAGACACAAAATTCGCGAGTCTATAAGGGGTCTCCGAAAACCACATTTAAAGGCCCTTAAATTAACAGTGTGTGTGGTATTCCCTGAAAACTAACTTCGTTCTGATAAACTTATGAAGGAATGAAACACCGCTAACCATTGCAACAGTAGCTCAATTGATAATGTCTGGTGTTAATATATAACACCGTTCGAAGGACGGGTACTTCTGCTATACTAATATATAAAAATGAGATGGTGTGTGTCTGTCTTTCTGTCTGTCTGTGTGCTACTCAATAACGCAAGAACCACTGGTCCGATTTAAATGAAATTTAGCATGGATGTAGCTGATTTACCAGGTTTACATATAGGATACATTTTATTTCGATAATTTGCACTATTAAAAATGGCGACCATTTTAGTGACGTCACTACACACTTTAATCAAAACTTCATATTTCCTTATCAAATAAAAAGAGAACGCTAAGAAATAGCAAACTTTTGACGGTACATACGAGCTTCACTTTTCGTTTATCTCCAACGGTTAGCGAGTAAAACCCACATTTATGACGTCACTACACCCTTTGGTTTCAAAATTTGATATTTCCATTTCAAATAAAAAGAGAACGCTAAGAAATAGCAACCTTTTGATGGCATACATGAGCTTTAACATTCAATTTTCTATCCATAAGGTCCTTAATACTTTTCGTGTATCTCCAACGGTTAGCGAGTAAGTCCTAAATTTGTGCAATAAAACACGGTCAACACCGAGCCGTGCAGTATATCTCTACATATATAAATATACAATTTGTCAGTTTTTTTTCGGAATTTCTACGGAAATTTGAGTTATTTACACGTTTCAGACTGTTTTATGATAGATGCGCGTGAAAATAATGTTTTGGTCTGTCTGTCTGTTTGTTTGATTGTGGACAACTTTGTTCCCTTATAAATCGAGAACGGCTGGGTGTATCAACGCAAAATTTGGTACAGATATCCATCAGAGGCACGACACTAATCATTGATGTATCTCTTCTCCGTACCTATCATAAAAGGGGGCATACCCCCTTAAAATACATGCTGAAATAGGAGTAGAAGGACGAGACAAAGCCCATTTTCAGCCCCTCAATGTGAGAGATAACATTCGGGGGCCCTAAAAACTCATTTTAAGGTCCTACGTCCAACCGTTTTTGAGATATTCCCAGAAAACTAATTTAATTTAATAAACTACTGAACGAATGCAAGCCGATAACCATGGCAACAGATTCTCAGAGGTCCATCTATTGCTGTAAGACGCAATGCTTTTCCATTAATTACATTAGTGTGAAAGTTTGCAAACGGCTAGATGGTTATTATGGAACCAAATTAAGCTGTAAATTTCATCAATATGTAAAATGAGCTTAAGGGGGTCAAGGGGTAGTCTAGAATTTTTTCACGTGATTTACACCTGCGGGTGTGGTATGGCAGGTCTATTATATTCCTATCCCTATATTATATTATTATTAGCAGTATTATATTATGGCGTACAACGACGAGACAAAGCCCCTCGGTGCCAGAAATAAAACTCTAGGGTCCTCGAAAACTACATTATAAGGCTCTTAAACCAACAGTTTCTGAAACATTCCCAGAAAAATAATTTAATTTAATTTAACAAACTAATGAAGGAATGCAAATCCGTAACCATGACATTATCTCAAGGGGTGGCATCCAACTTTCCATCTATTTCAGTAAGAAGCAATTTATTACATTTATTACATTTCTGTGAAAGTTTGCAAATATAAGGTTATCACGGAACCAACTTAGACTGTATAATTCACCAATGCAATTAAGGGGGTCAAGGGGTAATCTAGGATTTTTTCATGCAATTTTCACATGCGACATATAGTACAGAAGGTCTATTATATCTCCAAACAACAACATTATTTTCAAAAATTCCTGAATTGAATCAGCATTTTTTGCGGCTTTTAGGAATTTGGGCCATTTGAGACTAAAGAACCTGAATTTTCATGCACCACAAGCTTTTATAATTTATGAAAGGGGTCTTCCTGTGTATGGGGACCCAACACAACGTAGAGGGTCAATTTTTATGTGACGTGTATTGCGTTTCATCTACAAGACTTTCGATTCTATTTCATGTCAGGAAGTACACGTTAGGTGAATTTAGTTTGAGAGCACATTTCAACTAATCTTTTTTCTTTTCTTTTTTTTTGTCGACATACGGGTTCATCGTAAGGATGATTTTCTTTGATACTGTGTGGTAGATATACCCATATTTGGATTTCTGGGTGATATGTTGTAGACAATAGAATTGTCTGTCTGTCTTTCTGTGTATCCTTATGTACGCCTATAACTCATGTTCGGATGCTTGGTGCATCGTAAAATTAGGTATGGTAAACATGAGTCAATACACCAATCATTTATAAAACTCTTCACCGTACTTTCCATACAGTAGAAGGGTGGATATAGGGAAAAACTTCTCAAAATACATGCTAAAATAGGCGAAATATGAAAATTATCCTAGAAGGACGACCAAAGCATATGTTGCACTTCTCAATGTGAGACAAAAAATTCGCGAGTCTATAAAGGATCTCCGAAAACCACATTATAAGGCCCTTAAATTAACAGTGTGTGTGATCTTCCCAGAAAATTAACTTCGTTATGATAAACTTATGAAGGAATTACAAGCCGCTAACCATTGCAACAGTAGCTCAATTGATAATGTCTGGTGCGTCTCTAAAAGCAACAGTACTTAAAAGGGACGTAACACCAATAACATTGTTATTATTATTATTATAATGTCTGGTGTTAACACCGAACACCGTTCGAAGAACGGGTACTTCTGCTAGTTAATTTAATAAGTGAAACTAGTTTTCTGGGAATATCTCAAAATATTTTGGTTTTAGGGCCCCCGAGCTTCGTTTCTCATATTGAGGGGCTGAAAATGAGCTTTGTCTCACCCTTCTACGCCTATTTCAGCATGTATTTTAAGGGGGTAGGCCCCCTTTTATGAGACGTACGGAGAAGAGTTGCATCAATGATTAGTGTCGTGCTTCTGATGGATATCTGTATCAAATTTTAAGTTGATCCACCCAGCCGTTCTCGAATTATGACACAAAAAATTGTCCACATACAGATAGACAGACAAAAAAAATTTTTTTGGCGCTTCTGTCATAATACAGTCTGAAACGCGCAAATATCGCAAATTTCCGTGGAAATTCAGAAAAAACAGACAAACTTGCATTTTTATATATAGAGAGAATAGATATAGTTGGTCAATTAAAATGAAAGGTGGCTGGCTGCGCGGCTCAGCGGTTACCCTCGCCTGCTGAACCCAAGATTGCAGGATCGAATCCTGGCGCAGTCCGTTGGCATTTGAGGGTACGCAAATGCGAGGGAGCCGTGCCAGTAGATTTACCGGCACGTTAAAGATCCCCCTCGGGGAAATATTACAGCAACCCGGCTTCTCTAAAAGCCGAAGTTGTTAAAAGAGACATAAAACCAATAACATTATTATTAAATGAAGGGTTTGCACTGCATGACCCTAAAGCAACTGCCTGGATGAAACCATTGGTCGCTACTGGGTTACACCAATGTGTGGAAGCATCTATTGGTCGCTACTGGGTTTCACCACTGTCTGGACGAAACCATTGGTTGCTACTGGGTTTCTCCACTGTCTGGACGAAACCATTGGTCGCTACTGGGTTTCACCACTATCTGGACGAAACCATTGTTCACCAAGAGGTTAGATCACTCTCAGACGGAAAATTACTCTTTGTAGGCCTACTACAGAAGAATTTGATGCTCAATGAGCACCTCAACTTGAAGATAAGGAAGTCATTTCTCAAGATCTTTGTTAGGAGTGTGTTGACCTATGGTTGTGAAACATGGACCTTGGGAAAAGGGGAGAAACAAAACTTGAGGCAGCTGAAATGTGGTTTTGGAGACGAATGACCCGAACAAGCTGGATGGAAAGAAATACAAATGAGCTTGTTCTGAACCAAATTCAGGAGAATCGATGCCTGTTGAACACCATCAAGAAAAGGAAAGCTAAATTCATGGGACACATACTAAGACATGACACTCTCGTCCAGGTAATTTTGATGGGAAAATTTTGGGGAAAACCCCAAGGGGACGACCAAGACAATCGTATCTCAAGAACATTGTCAAGGAGATGGAATGTGACTCGTATGTCAATAAGAAGAGGACTGCTGAAGACCGTAAGAAATGGCTGCAACGACAAGGCTTTTACCCTTTAGAAGCTGACGATGATGAGGCAAGGGGATGTGGGGTGTAAGCTCCACGTTAGGCTCGACTTTGTTGTTGTTGTTGTTAATAATTGATTTTAGAGGGACATTTCGGTCATCATCCCCATGTAGTTATGTTTGTCTTGAAATTGTCTGATGACCTGTATTAATGTGATGACTGTAGTAGTGTGTATTAGGGACAAACATGTGGTAGGTGACCCGGGATTTGAAGTAAGGTACTATCCGCGTCATTTTGCCTGGGGGAAGTGTGGACTAACCCGGGGTAAAATCAAACTTAGGTTAGCCGCAGTCAGTGCCGGGGTTCGTACCTACGATCTCTTGACTTACTGCAGCTGACCTCGCGGCCGTGGTTCATGGCTACGCCGCGGTACAGATGATTTTGTATGCAAAGCATTATTACACACTAATATAACAAGTAGGCTATGTATCGCGATACCTTGTTTATTGAAATTATTACCTGTTTTGGAAAATTTAGTACCGGAGTAAAGCCTCCGTGGTTTAGGCGGCAGCACGCCGGCCTCTCACCACTGGGTCCGTGGTTCAAATCCCGGTCACTCCAAGTGAGATCTGTGCTGGACAAAACGGAGGCAGACAGGTTTTTCTCCGGGTACTCCGGTTTTCCCTGTCAAAATTTCATTCCAGCAACACTCTCCACAATCATTTCATTTCATCTGTCATTCATTTAATCATTGCCCCAGAGGAGTGCGTCAGGCCTCGGCAGCCGGCACAGTTCATATCCTCGCCGCTAGATGGGGGCTCCATTCATTCCATTCCTGACCCGGTCGGAGACTGGAAGCAGGCTGTGGATTTTCATTTTCAGTACCGGAGTACTTAATTTACATATTTCAAGACCCCACGGAAAGAACGGACTAGGTCCATTTTCTTTGGAAAAGAGTTAATGGCGCATTCTGGTGGCCAGCCTTCGTAACTACAACAGATCAGTTGAAATTAATCCCTACTTAATATAAAACAAAGTCCCCGATTCTTGGATGTCACGTGTAATCTGGCGAACCACTGGATTGATTTTGATGTGGTTTCCACCATTCTGTAAAGGATATTTCGAGAAAGGTTTCTGTAAAAAATAATTTATTTATGATCAAAGGAAGCCAAGCACTAACGATTTCAGTGAAAACGTTGAAAAAAGAACCGGGCGTCCCTGCGCTTTTTAAGCTTACGCTGGGCAAACCGTTAAAAATATCCATATAATATGAGTGTAAGAATTGTTCAGCATGAAAAGTTCTAAAAAAAAGAGCATATCTCTATCTTCAATACATCGCCCACTATAGGCCTAAGTGTTTTTACGTTTTCATTTCTTCCAACAATCAACATTTAATTACTGAGGCGACAGTTTACGAGCTAGTTAGGGACGAGCCTATCACCCCAGTTACAGCCTAGCTAGTTGGTGACGCTATTACCCCAGATTCAGCCAACAGCAAACTGTCGAATCGTGTTGAGTTAAGACTTCAGAGAAGAGTAGTTATGTTTGGAGTTTCCCTGGAAGTGCAACTCGGCTCTTCTTCATTTCGCCTGAGAACGTTTCGTTCCGCAAAATACACAGTCAAGTTATGATTGGACGGAAGGGGGATTTTGTGTTTCATGCACCTCGCCATTCTTAAATTACGTCTGACAAGAATTCGTTGCACATGCATCTCCATGATAATATAATTAATAGTCCAGTCAGTGATTTTAACCCATCAGGCTGAGACGTAAATATTAGTGTGTGTTATCTGTTTCTTAATTCATGTAAAGACTGCAGACTTTGAATATTTCAAGTAGTTCCTACTTTTGCCGCCAAACGCCACCGTGAACGACTACTAGTTCAGAACTTGGCTACTAGACACCACCGCAGTCAGCTCCTGGCGACGAATGTAGGAACCTGAGCGTTGTTTACATTTTTAACCTAATTTAGCTTCACACAGGTGTAATTAGTGGAAGGTTTTTTAACATGTAATAAATCTATGACATGGGACCGACGGCTTTACTTCCCCTCCGAAGGAAGGCATACTGAGGGATTTTTAAGGCTCTTAAAATATCCGACGACTTCAGCCGGGTTTAACCCCGCGATTTTGGGCATAGAAGCTCAGCATGCTACCAACTACGCCACCGAAGCCGCTTACAATCGTTCTTCCCGTGGCGTCTTCATTTGACATCAAATATAGATTCAGGTATTATACAGTAATCTTTGAAAGCGTTTGTCTGGAGCGTGGCGCTCTATGGAAGTGAAACTTGGGCTGTTAGCGCAGCTGAATAGAGGAGAATGGAAGCATTTTACGTGTGGTGTTCTAGGATAATGATGAAGATCTGATGGGTGGATAGAGTAACACCCGAAGAGGTATTGTGGCGACTCCTACTGAAGAGAAAAGATGGGTTAGTAGGACACTTCCAATACAGCCAGAATAACAAACATTGTTATGGAAGGAAGGGTCGAGGATGAGAACTGTAGGGGTAGACCAGGGTTAGAATATTGTCAGGAGATTGCCTCGGATGTAGGTTATGGTAGTTATGTGGAGATCAAGCGATTAGGTCAGGAGAGGGAGGTATGGATGGCTGCATCAAACCAGTCAAAAGACTGAAGACCCAAACGATAACAACTCTTAAGTCAAGTATAGGTCCGATATGCACCATTATCCAAATGTTGTGCTTATCACTAATTGTATTCATTGTTTTATGTTGTGACGTGACGTCATAGAAACCACCAATTAATTTCCGTACACTACTCTCGACGTAATTATCTGGTGTAGCTAAGAACAATTGAAAGTAGCAGAAATCTTATTCAAAAGACCATAAAAAAACTGATCAATCCACGAAACAAGATGAAGAACTTAAGATGCTACACTTATTCCTATTTCACTTATATTAATTGGGACGTTAAATTGAGACAAGCTGGTACTACAACCGCGGTGTAAAGTGAAAGAGAAAATGTGTCCATACGTCTTAGATTGTGTCAATTCTCTTGTCGCTCTAAATTTGTCACAGTCGCAAAATAATAGGCAGTAGACTGCAATCGATATATTTAAAACGCGTAGCTGATTTTTGTTACCGCGAGATTGACAGAACGGCTGAACCGATTGACTTCGTAATGCACTCTGACGGATTCCCTTGGTCTGTATATTTGCAGAGTGTCTTAGAAATAAACAAATATCTTATGATATATTTTTAAAATTATAAACAAAAATGCCAAATTATTGGGCCTAGCGCATGCGCAGAATCAGCTTGGTCTTGACAGACATGGCGGATGTCCACGCCGCGTTTTAATGTGAGAGTTATTTATAAGAATTATAAAGGATGGGAAGATTCATTAATTGTTGAGAGTAGGTACTCCTCCCTCTTCATAATTTTCACAAGGTAGATTATTGAAAATTTATTATTTATAATTCACAAACCTTTCTGGGAGTCATTAGAAGTTGATTTCAATTTGAATTGTCACTGCTGCACCGGAAATATTTATTTTATTACGACAATATATCATTTTCATACCTTATTTTATCTCTTGGGGAAGTCTACGTGGCTTAGGCGGCAGCACGCATCTCTCTCACCGCTGGGCCCGTGGTTGAAATCCCGGTCACTCGATGTGAGATTTCTGCCAGCAGTATGTTGAAATGTCGAAAGTGCAATCTTTTGACGCCCTTAATGTTGCAATAGTGCCAAAAAATAATCGTACAAAGAATGTAACATCTATAGCAAACTTATTCAGTAAATATGTTGTTCAATGTCCGTCATGTTTTGACGGATTTCAACTAGTTAATACTTAATAGACTACCTAATAGCGCAAACCTGCACGAACCCGAGAGCAAGAGGGGAAAGGAGGATAAGGAAGGTAGTGGAGGGGATCACTGCTGCTGTGCTCCTGGGAGATACACTAACTTGGTATGGTTACAGTTACAGTAGGACCCGATGTGAACATTCCCGTAGCAACGAGCAAAGTGAAAGTTCCTCCCCTCTGAATGACGCTGCAGCACACGAGACTCTTTCCGTGAGCATGTGCCATCAGGTAATAATTGCTGAAACAGTATATTGACACTTTAAAAGCTTCTAGGATCGAGCTCTGGAATTTCGGCGTCTCAAAATCACAGCACTTGCATTGAAAGGGACTTCAAGCCCATTGGGTGCTTTATGGCAATAGAAGCGGTGGGCATTGAAATCCAATGGTAGATCGATGTTGTTTGAGTCTTCAGTCCTTTGACTGTTTTGATGCAGCACTCTACGTTTCCCTATCCTAAGTTAATCGTTTCATCTCTACATACTGTCGGCCATCCTTCAAATGATTTTCTATAGTTTCTCTTTTTCAACTCCGGCCTAACGCCGGAACGGTACTAATAGGCCACGGTCACTTCCTTCCAACCCCCTACCTGGTTTAATTCTTCATTGTTAATTTTGTCTACCATTAACTCGATCACCTCGTGGTGTAACGGAGATCCGGGTTCGATTCTAGGCTCTGCCAAGATATTTTAATTCTGGTGTGTGTGTTGGAACAGGGGAACACTCAGCCTCGTGAAGCAACACTGAGAAGAGGAGGGTTCGATTCTCTCCTCAGCCTACCTGGAAGTGGTTTCCCCTACTTCTACTGCAGGAAAATTCTGGGATGGTTCCTAACTTATGGTCATGCCTCCTTCCCAAACCTATCACCAGTTAACAAAAAACACTCACTAGTACAGCCATCACAATAACACAGGCTATCAGACAAAACACATACCCAAATACACGGGGCTTTATGACCACGATATCGAAACCTCTAAAATAAGCAACTCCCAACTCCTGTTATGAGGTTGTCGTCAGAAAGGGCACATGACTAAATAAAAAGAAATTCATCCCATTTCATCCCCAGCCCTGTTGGAACGTTAATAATAAGAAAAGAAGGAAGGAAGGTACATATTATGATTAGGGCTCGGATTTTTAGGTGCTAAAAATCAGGAAAATATTTATTTTTATGTATTAAAATACCTGAAATATGTGACAAAGAAGTAAAAAATATTGAATTATAATTTAGTTTATTAAAGTGAATATAAACAATATGCAGTACTCACGAATGCAATTTTTGCTATGCCTCACGGACTACTGAAGAATTACTATACACAACGACATACATCTTCAGGTTGTCCATCAGAAATGACTGACGATTATCGCGAAACGCTTCTTCTGGAAGTGCGAAACTGCGGCAATATGTTTCTTGCCCTCGATGTGTGGTGTAACTTGAGATCTCTGATCGGCCTTGATTGCTTTCCCACATGGTTGGCAGAACAGAACGCCCCCAGCAGAAGTAAAATTATCATTAAGTTCTGCAACAGACGATAACTTGTAGTTGTTTTTACTTTAGGCATCGTAGAACTGCCTTACACTTCACAGTGCCAGAAACTGCATGTGAGTGATACTGGTTCCAGGTAGCTGGGGGGGGGGGGGGGGGAAGGAGTTCTACCACGTGGTGCAATAAGGCTATGGACAAGGAAATCCCCAGCTTCCACAGTGAGTGGCACGGGGCGACAAGTTAAGAATAACACAGTTGCAAGCTGACATACGCTCTGCATGAAGATTAGATATCTCACAGGTTCAACCCCGTTTAAGTAACACAGAACAAAATGCAATAAACTGAAAGATCTAGCATAATTATTTTTAAAAAAATGTAAATATTATGTCCTTTTATGTGCTAATAAGTGAAAAGCAGGAACGTATGTATTTATAGAAAAAATGCTTGAAATATGTTACATAAAAATATATTTATTTACCTAAAATTCCGAGCCCTAATTATGATACAGTTTCTCCCACCAATCAGAGATCAAGAAACAGTAGTGTGACCAATTAGGTGAGGAGAGCATCGCACCTGCGCTCACTCCCATGGCCCCCTATTTTAAATTTCACTGCGTGGCGAGTGTCATAGAGAGGTATTCCAGATGGCCATGGCCAAATACAAGGTATTATCTGCGTCCCATGCGCTCTGTTCACTACATAAAACTGGTGAAATCTCGACAGGTATTTATGAATATTTATGTTCGAACATAAAATAGTTATAATTATCGTCGAACATAAACAGTCGTATGCAACTTGCCTATATTGCCATTATAGGCTCGTTGCATAATGTACTATTTTCGCTGTGTGGTAGCCACGGTCGATTAGTTCAGCAGCAGCTTCAGCTTGATAATAATAATATTAATAATAGATAAGATGTGATTTATGTTGTTAAATAATGCTTTAGGAAGGCCGCTAGTGGGTTGGTTTTGGTAGTAGGAAAATGGTAGAACCTATAGTAGTATTTTCTTTAAATAATAAGTGGATATTATTAAGCCTCGCTTTGTGATGAAGGTGTAATAATGATTGTAAGAAATGTGTATTGAAGGTTGGGGTGTGTTATTATTGGCTGTTTGAATTTGGTGCTGACGGGTAGAGGTGTACTGCGTCGTGATTGGCTGTAGGGTTTGGGGCCAGTGGCGGATCCAGGCCTTGCGGGGCCCTGGGCGACATGATAAGGTGGGGACAACAATAGGAAATAATAATAAAAATAATCAAATCAAATGGAAAATAGATTGTATAATATTCAAATAAATAATATTTTGAATACACTACAGTACATTCTTTTAATAATATGAAAGAAACCTTTAAGTCCCCTTGAAGAAGATTATGTAAACTATGAAATACTACTTAGCGATTTTTTTTTCCGACTGAAGTCTTCCATCATTTCACTGAAATCTAAACTTGCTAAACGGTCACTGGAGGTCATAGCTGCACTGAGAAAAGAATATGAATTATAAATTAGTTTGAAAAGTTTGAAAAGTATAATTAATTAATCAAGTAAATTTAAAACAATCCATGGCGCGGGGCCCCCCGAACCGCGAGGCCCTGAGCGGTCGCCCTTCCCTAGATCCGCCCCTGTTTGGGGCTTACTGGTGTGGTTTGAGGTATTAATTTGGGGATTTTTGGGTGTGTGGATGTGTTGTGATGTGTTTCAGCTGACGGAGGACATATGAATGGCATAGTTGGTGCGCGGAGTGCCATGCGCATGGGGCGGGCGGCGCGAGGCTGGCGCTCAGCCGGGCCCACAGTGGTGCTGCAGTAGCTGTCGCAGCACGACCGGTATGCTGTGAGCTCTAGTGAAGTACTACAAGCATGGCGGGCCGCTGGTGGTGCGTTGCAATCTTGCTGCCACTCGCAGGATTCCTGGAAATAACCGAGGCATCGTCAACACCAGTTAACAACGATACCGGTGGCTCCATATGTCAACCTGGACTTCTTTTACCAGTATGGCAACCTCAAGAAAATCTCAGCATTGGCGATCGTGTAGCACGAGGTATTGTCTACTTCGCCGCTATGATCTACCTTTTCATTGGAGTGTCCATCGTTTCGGACCGTTTCATGGCGGCCATCGAAGTCATCACTTCACAAGAGAAAGAAATAACAGTTCGCAAGAAGAGTGGGGAAACCCAGATCTTAGTGGTTCGTGTGTGGAACGAGACAGTGGCCAACCTTACTCTAATGGCACTTGGATCTTCCGCACCAGAAATCTTGTTATCAATCATTGAAATTTATGCTAAAGGTTTTGAAGCCGGTGACTTAGGACCTGGTACTATTGTAGGTTCAGCTGCTTATAATCTGTTTGTCATTATTGCAATCTGTGTATGGGTGATTCCTGACGGTGAAGTTCGGAAAATAAAACATTTGCGTGTGTTCTTCGTAACCGCTACTTGGTCAGTGTTTGCTTACGTGTGGCTTTACATAATATTATCGGTATTCTCTGTTGGTGAAGTCGAAGTATGGGAAAGTCTTCTTACGTTCTTGTTCTTCCCAGCGACTGTACTGACTGCGTATATTGCTGATCGACGACTGTTGATCTACAAGTATCTCCATAAGAGTTATCGTATGAATCGTCGAGGTGTTGTCGTAGAAACGGAAGGTGAAATGGAAATGGCTAATAAGATAAATCATGTAGATGGTGGTCTTAAATCTTTGGAAGAGGAGGCTCAAAGCGACGATGTGCGAGAGTTCGAACAAAACCGACGTGAATACATAGCTACACTGCGAGATCTTCGACGTCGCTACCCAGCCATGGATTTGGAGCAGTTGGAGGTGATGGCACAAGAAGAAGTCCTCAATAAGGGGCCAAAGAGTAGAGCCTTCTACCGTATTCAAGCTACACGTAAGATCATGGGAGGTGGAAATATTATGAAGAAGATCCAAGAGAGAGCACAAAGTGATTTGTCAGAGGTTAAAGCTGAGATTCAACGTGAAGAAGAAGCTGGTACTAGGATTTACTTTGACCCCGGCCATTACACAGTAATGGAGAATGTGGGCCAATTTGAAGTCCGTGTAGTCCGGGAAGGCGGAGATCTTAATCAGACGGTAATGGTAGACTATGCCACCGAGGATGGAACTGCCAATGCTGGGGATGACTACATCAGCTCTCGAGGAACGCTTACTTTTGGACCGGCAGCCACGGAAAAGACTTTCACCTTGCAAGTGATCGACGACGATGTATTCGAAGAAGATGAACATTTCTACGTACGCCTAAGTAATATCAGAGTGGGGCAGTCAAACGGTGAAGCTGCTCCACCCCCGACATCACGACGTCTTTCCACAAAACCACCGATGCTTCCTCCTGCTCCACAGCTGGTGAGCCCATCCGTTGCGACCGTCATGATTCTGGACGATGATCACTGTGGAGTGTTTGCGTTTGCCGAAAAGGATACTGAGCTGGTGGAATCTGTAGGAATTTACGAACTTAAGGTGGTGCGCTACAGCGGTGCTCGCGGAAGGATCGCCATCCCCTACTACACGGAAGACGGCACGGCCAAAGCAGGGAAGGAGTACGAACCAGCATCGGGAGAACTCATCTTTGAGAACAACGAATCTGAGTGAGTAATGCATGGACAACCCTCATGTAATACAATACGGCGTCTTTAGCAAGCGAGAGTCCGCCGTCTGTTGCTATAGTTAGCTATCCCTGGCGAACCGTTTGACGGCATGCCAGGCGCTCAGCGCCGCTTTTCACAATTAACTACACGCCCATTACTGTCTAAAGGAATGCATTGTGAAAAACAATGCCTTTATTTATTCGTATTAGTAACTCCCGCTGGGGTATTAGTAGGCTAATGTTCATGGAACTCTGCTCTGCTTACCGAGTGGCAATCCACAGCAGGCGTTCTCAACCTGATGCTCGCGAGCACGAGCTCCCCCGAGATTCATTCTACAATTCAAATTCTTTTACACAAACTGGAATGATAGTGATTTTATTACAACTTTTGACTGCCAGAAAATGTATCATTTTGTGAAATATAAATAATTGGACATCCCTGTTTTATGAGTAACACGAAAGATGTTATAATAATAATAATAATATCGTAAGGCCTCGGTTGCCGGGTGCAAGCTTTGTTAATTGACACCCATAGGGTAGCGTGCATGTCAAATTGTGTTATTCCTTGAAGCACTATGAAAGTTAAGGAGGTTAGATATCTAAGCTCCTTGACTCTATAGGGCTTTCTAGTAGAGAAATGAGGAACTTTGTGTCGGCGAAAAATCCCGAGATTTAGTTTGCCATTATGAACACGGGTTCTTTAACATGCCAACATCGTATGACATGCGTGTCGTAATTTTTGCCGCCTTTCAAAAATCACTTACCACGGCCAGGAGCGAACCTGTAAGCTTGGGGGTTAGTAATCCGACACGATAATCACTCTCCCACCGTGGCAAGCTACGGAAGATGCTGATTCCACTCGACGGTCCACACGTAAATATACATTGATAATAATAATAATAATAATAATAATAATTTAAGTGCCTTTTTAATAACTATGGTTTTAGAGACATCACAACTGGGTGGTGAATGATTTACTTTGAAGGGGTTCTTCAACGTGTTAATAATTCTACGCAGAAAACTTATAATTCTATCTTTGTAGCGTTGCCCTGTTGAATTCAGTCGGTCACCACTTAGATGAGACACCAATCATCTTGGACGCTTAATAATAATATATTTTACTGACAAGAATCTTTAGACCTATAACCCCTGGCACTACAGCCCATGAAGAGCCTAGGCTTACCAAGCGACCACTGCCCATCCATTTGGCCTGCAGATATTGGGGTGACGCGTGGTCAGCGCATTGGGTCCCCTCGGCCGTTAATCTTGGTTTTCGTGACCGGGGCGCTGCCTCACTGTCAGACAGCTACTCAATTGTCCTCACAAGGCTGAGTGCACCCGATCCAGCCCTCACGTCAGTTTCTAAAATCCCTGTCGGAGCCGGGAATCGATCCCGGGGCCTCTGGGTGAGAGGCAAGGGTGATACCCTTGCTAAATTTGAGGAAGTGTATTATTTGTCCATTTGTTTCAAGATAGCTGGGTTCCAGCCGATGTGTTGACTGACTGTAAACCAATATACTCGTACCTAGTACATCTACTGTTAGTGACCGTGATGGTACAGTGGCCAAGTTGTTTGCCTCTCAGTATGGTTGGCTGGATTCGATATCCGCACAATTCATGTAAGAATTTCGATGTATAATATCACATATTGTATTCGGATTTCACGTTACAAAGAAGGATGTTCCGTGATTCATAATCACGAGATCAACAGTCACATAAAACTACAATCTTCCTTCTTTTGCTTCTACTGCTACGGGTCTTCCTCATTTAGAGCTCCCTGAAGTGACAACCGACTATGCCGCATATTCAGCCACACACATTTGGTAAGAGGATTACCATCAGTGCCAGCCGCACGGATTTCATGCCTCAATCTTGGGCAGAGGAAATGACAATTTGCGCCACACAGCCACGAAATATATTTTATAGCTATTGATAGAGTGAGAATTAAGATTGTTACTGTAGATCGGGAGTTCTCATCCTTTCTATGACTGTGAGTACCATCTTCATGATATACCAAGTACCCGAGCACCATTATTAATAATAACAATAATACCAGCCACGCTGGCCGTGAGCGCTAACGCGCTACCTCGTGCCTCGCTGGCATCGGGAGAGCGTGGGTTCAAACCCAACCTTGGCCGTCCTGAAAATAGTTTTCGTGTTTTCTCATTTTCACCACTAGGCAAATGCCGAGATGGTTCCTTTCAATAGGTCCACGGCCGAGTTCCTTCCAAAATTCCTTCCCTGACCCGTCCTGAAAAGGAAAATAATGGCCATTGGCTGCATGATTATAATAATAATAATAACGGCCTGGCCATGTTGAAAAACCGGATCCCATGAGAACTACGCAGTTAAGCAGCATTAGGCGTGGTTGGACCTTGGATGGAATGCCATTTAGAGGGACCACGCTCTGTTGGCGGGGAAAGGAGGAGCGAAAAGGCCCTGGACACCCTAACTCACGTAAACTCCGGCTGAGGATAGCCCCTTCAGAGGCACGGACCTGCCTTCGGGCAGAACACCAATAATAACAATAATATTATTATTTCTTTATTTACTCAATTTACAGTTGATAACATGACTCATATCGATACATTACGTACAAGAAACTCAGTAAAGTAACACTTTGGAAAGCCTATAGCATTCAACTTCAAATTATATAACATGGAAGTTTAACAGTTAATTATTTCAGTAATGTTATCTTCCGTGTCTTCTTTTCACAAGAGGGTCCAAGAAGATCCTAGTGTGTATTCAAAATCTCTAACAATGCTGCAGGTCTTCAGAATTTCATTAAATCACTTTACAATTTATTTTCCTTTCAAAATTTTAATTCGGCCTGTTAATATTATTTTGACAGCCTAGTCATCCTATATACTGTACAGTAGTATCTTTCTTAAAACATTATTATTTCCTCTTCGTTCAAAGAGAGAGCACAAACGTAAACAAACACGACTTCAAGAGAAAGAACTCGCTGGAAATCAGCTGATTGTAGCATGTTTAAAGAACACTTAGCCTATTATGAATCGAGTTATTCACGTAACTTCAATACATCGATATATCCAGAGAGAGAATGATTCCCGCGTTATTTTAGTTATAAAACTGATAACATTACGTGCCTGGAAATAATAATAAGCGAGGGCCTTATTTTTTGGTGAAATAAAATCGTTGATTTCGGTGTTAAAACTGACACTATTTCGGTGGGTATTTCGTGAAATAAATCGTCATAATGATCGATGTTTCTTCTAAAATCTTCCTTATAGTATGGGGTAAATCACACAAATTATGTGATAAGAGGGTTTCTCAACTTCTTTGCGGTGTCTAGAGTATCGCAGAATGTTATTTGCCGCTTAGAATTATGTTCATTTCCTTCTTTTTTCCTCTTTTTATGCGTTTCTGAATCTCTGCAGTGTTTATCGCACGTGTCTTTTCGTTCTCACTGAATACGAACGTTGGAGTATTTACACATTAGAATCTTTCTTGCAGCGTCAAATACATAGAACCCTCACTGTTGTATTCCTCGGCCCTCGAGAAAACGGATGTGACTTTAGTTTTCGGCATTTTTATACTTAAATGCTGGATGTTTGCCGATAGTTTTAACAGTCGCGAACTCGCACTGCTGTTTCTACGACCACAACGCCATTTGATTTAATCGATAGCTGATATCGATTTTCATCGATAGCCTTAGAGATCACGGAACTGAATACACATACTTCCGGCTTTGCAGGCAGTTGTGTAGAGAATATGCAGCACTTGGTGTTGACACTATCAATCAAACGAGAAGGAAACCACGAAGGTCAATTCCTCAGAAGCATTTAAACGTTTATTGGAGCGCTTCTTCGATAATATTTAGCATTTTCGCATAAAGTGGAGTATATTTCGTGATTATTTGTGCAATTCGCGCAATAAATCAGATTTCGTGATATTTCGCGAGTTCATTTTGCTAAAATACAATACTTGAAGTACCTACAAGGTCATATATAGGCAAGAAAGGAGGTATGAAAAAAATCGCACGTATCGCTATTACCAAAACATACGGCCCCTAATAATAAGTTAAATGAATAGATTTTTTTTAATAGAAGCTCCCTCGGACGATATATCGGTCCACTGGCACTATTAGGGTTAAACCATATCCTCCAAATCATCTCAATAGTACAAGAAAATTCTTGTATTTCTTGAAAACTCAACGGAAATATATTTATTTGTTTATAAAGTACGTTTAAACAAATAAGCCTAAACTAAACGACAGCCCCTGCCAAAACTGTGCCGCGTCGAGCCCGCATACCAATAAATCCGAGCGGGGGGTTTATACAAATGTGAGAGTTCTCTCATTGATCCGCTAGTTATCATTATTAGTATTATTATTATTATTCTTCTTCTTTCTTCGTTTTGCCCACTTAGGGAGCGCGCTTGAACTTGTTGACTCGGGTTGATGGAGCTTTCCTCTTCTTCTCCTCCCAAAATCTCCTCATGAACTCGCTATGCCCCTTCTTACGTTCCTCCGTCCATTTTTTTCCAGTGGTCTTTTTAGCTTTTTCGGCGAAAGAGTGATTTGTAACTCGGGTTCCAAAAGTCTTGCGATTCATGATGCTATCTTCTGTAATGTTTATTTCCTTTAAGTCCTGTTTGATTTCTTCCAACCAACTGATTTTGACCTTCTTTGAATTAATTATATCAAGCAGTTTTTTTGCATATCTGGTGTTGTCCATTCGGCAGATGTGACCGAAAAATTTCAATCGTCTCTTACGCACGGTGTCAGTGAACTTATTGATTACTGTGTACAAGTCTGTGGTTTTCCTTTTAATCCATATACCATTAACATAAACGGGGCCATATATTTTCCTGAGAATTTTACGTTCCTGGATTTCGATTTCACCAATTTGAGAGTGGCCTCCTAGAGATATAGTTTCGGAGGCGTACAATGCTTCCGGAAGAACAACTGTCTGGTAGTGCCGTAGTTTTGCATTTCGTGACATCACTCTTTTATTATAGTGATTCCATGTTATTCGGTATGCTTTCTGAAGTTTGGTAGCTCTTTCTAAATTAGCTTTCCTGTCCAATCCAGACGGTACAATAATTTCTCCTAAATATTTGAAGGAAGGTACGTGTCTAATTATTCCATAGTTGGTCTGTAGTGGAGATCTCGGGATATTCTGGTCTCCATTTACTATGAAATGCGTCTTCTCATACGATATTTGGAGTCCTGTCTTTGATGCTAACTCATGTAACTTCTCTATGGCATACTTGGTTTCTTCACTAGTCTTGGTAAAGATAGCTAGATCATCAGCAAAAGCTAGGCATTTTACTTTTATTTTCTGTTCCAGAGTACCAATGCTTATGCCTTTGATGTTGTTTTCCCACTCCCTGATGACTTTGTCTAACACTAAGTTAAAAAGCAGTGGGGAGAGGCCGTCACCTTGTCGAACTCCGGTATGTACTTCGAAAGGCTCGGATAGTTCACCTAGGAACTTCACTTGAGATGTTGTGTCAGTGAGAGTCTGGCGGATTAAGTCCCTGGTTTTCCTGTCAACTCTGAGCTCTTCTAGGGTGTTCAGAACAGTTTGTCTGTCAATAGAATCATACGCCTTCTTAAAATCCACGAAGGTGACAAACGTGTTGGTACTGCGGCGTATTCTTAATATCGTCTTTAGGCTCCAAATCTGCTCCGAACACGATCTACCTTTCCTAAAGCCTGCCTGGTATTCACCAATCAAATGATCAGTTTGTTGTTCTACTCTGTTTAAGAGTGCTTTAGATAATACCTTGTATATAATTGGTAAAAGTGATATACCTCTGTAGTTGTTGGGGTCCGCTCGGTCACCCTTTTTATGCAACGGATGGATAATGGCATTCTTCCAGTCCTTCGGAATTATTTCGCTCTCCCATATTTCTGTTAGGAGTGTATGAATTCTCCTTATGAGGTCATCTCCTCCTATTTTCAACATCTCAGCAGTTATTCCATCGTTCCCAGGGGCTTTGTTATTTTTGAGCGATTGGATTATCTCTTTTATTTCTTGAGTTGTTGGGGGAAGTGAGTCTGGGTTTGGTACAGGTTTTTCAAACTGCAGTCTTTCCACTGGAGGATCACAGTTCAGTAGAGTTTGGAAATAATCAGCCAGTATCTTGCAGTTCTCCTTACTGTTTGTTTCTAGTCGTCCATTACGTCGACGGAAACTTAGAGTTGGTGGTTTGTACCCTGACAAGTCCTCACGGAATGTCTTGTAAAAATTTCGAGTGTTGTTTTTCTGGAAATCCTGTTCTAACCCTTCGAGTCTGATTTTGTTGTAGGCACGTTTTTCGCGCCGGATTGTTTTAGAGGTCAGTTTTTGAGTTTTTAGGAAGTTCTCCCATCTTTCCACTGTCCGATGTCCATTCCACTGATGCCAAGATTTGACTCGGTCATTGACGGCTTCATCGCACGTTGTGTTCCACCATCTGTGCTTTCTTTTCCTAGGTGGTTGTCCTAATTTCATGGCTGATGACTGTAATGTTTTGCGAAGGTCTGGCCACTCCCTAGGATTTTCTTCCTGTAAATCTCGTAGGAAAACCTCGGCGTTCTTCCTCAAGCAGTCCGGATCAACTCTTGGAAACCGGTTGCCTTTAGGTTTGGATCTGTTTGGTTGAAACCGAACCTTGATTTGCGTGAGGTAGTGATCCGAATCTACCACTCCCTTTCGTACCTTAACATTCTGAATCTCCAGCATATTCTTTGCGGAAATAGCCACATGATCTATCTGAAATTCCCCTAATAACGGGTTAGGTGATCTCCAGGTTTTCTTTTTGTGTAATGGTCTCATAAAGTGCGTGGACATGAGTCTCAGCATGAATAATGTACAAAAGTTTATTAGACGCTCTCCATTCTTATTAGTCCGCCGATGTGCGGGATGGAGTCCTACTATTGATCTGTATATCTTCTCTCTGCCAACCTGTGCATTGAAATCCCCTAATAAGATTTTCACGTGATGTTTGGGGATTTTACTTGTAGTTTCCTCTAGTAATTCCCAAAAGTCTTCTACATTCTGTGGATTTCTCTTATTGTCTATGTTAGTTGGAGCATGGGCATTTATCAAGGCATATGCCTTGTTGCTTGATTTTACTGTAAGCACTGAAATTCTTTCGCATGGCGATGTGAAGTCAATAACTGAATCTAAGATAGTTTTCCTCACTGCAAAAGCCGTCCCAAACATTAGTAAATTGCCTGTGATATTAATGGCTGGTTTACCCTTAAATATCCTGAAGTTTTCAGAGTCGAAATGGTTCTCATCTTGGAATCGTGTTTCCTGAATTGCTAGGATTTGAATATCAAATTTGTCCAGGACGTCAGTCAGTTGTTTGAGCTTTCCTGTTTTCAACAGGGTATTGATGTTAATAGTACCCAAGAAGTTCTTTTTCTTGGGTCGAAGAGATTTTGAGAAGCTCCGATCCTTCTCTGAAGCATGATTTCGTTCCCGATCCCCCAGAATCCGATGATCGGGAAAGACCGGACCTGTGTCCGGGGCCTGGGGTAGTTGCGTTAGTAGTGTGTGTTCCATCATGCCTTAGTTACAAGTTGAATATACAACTAGTGGTGATCTTAAGATAAGATCACGAAATTACTACTCGATTGTTGAGATCGAGAGGTGCCTCTAGGTGTTCTCTGGCTTAAGTGTGTTTGGTCCGCGAGAGCTATTTTATTTCGCTCAAGTCCGCCGGCAAGCCGGTGAGGACCCCCCTATCCGCCACCTGGGACGCGCCACGTCGGAGTATCACCTCTCCGCCTGCTACGACAGCGTAGTAGGTTCGTGGATTATTATTATTATTATTATTATTATTATTATTATTGGAGAAGCTAAGTGAGGTAAGGATAAAGGCAATGGGTCATGGCTATCTGCGGTCTTGGAAGACGTGTGGGTTTGAACCCCACTGCCGGTCGTCCTTGAAAGGGTTTTCTGTGGTTTCCCATTTTCACCTCCAAGAAAATGACTTTAAATAGCATTCCTTCCGAATCCTTGCCCAGTTTCATTCATCATCGTTTATTTCATCTCACATTTACACCTCCGACTAAATTAGTGTCAGGAAGGGTATTGGACTAGCGATTCTGCCTCGCTCGTTGACTTAATGAGCTACCCGGCTGTTGGTACTGTCACATACATTATCAATGTTAAAGAAAGCTGGGTTGGTTGTCCCACGTTAGGATTCACAAGTTTTTAAAGAACAGGTGGTGGATATTTGAGCAAATAATAATGAAATGTCATCTTTCTTTGAGCAAAATCAATATTGGCTATCGAGCAATTGGAACAGAAATACAAGTAGGTATAAATGTAAGTAAACTGTGTGACAACGCTGCATTGGATTCACACTGTAGTGGAAACTCAACTACTGTAAATCCACAATAATAAGGGAAAAACATCAAACATTTAACATAGAAATAAAATTTTACATAGCGTATTTGTTACATAGGCGTGGCGCAGTCGTAGAGGCGCTGAGTTTCTAATTGAAAGGGAGTAGGTTCGATCCCCACCCAGGTAGTGGAAACAAAACTACCACTATTTGTTACATAAATTTGTTTCTTAAAATTTCATCTGTCATGAGTTGTCTAAATCAATTTAGTAACTTCGTATTTCTATTTTTTTGTTGATACTAGTGGTAATAATAATAATCATAATAATAATAATAATAAATCATTGTGGTGTTTGAAGCCATATTTTCAGTGTTGCCTTAGTAAACAAGAGTTTAGTGCTTTTCAGTCGGTCAACACGAATGTACCCAAAAGAGATGGGTTATGCCCTAATCCTGAAATAAATTACATGAGATTAATAAAACACTAGGACGACCAGTTTCGATCGTCAAGCGATCATCATCAGTAATATGGATAGTAATATGGAAAAGTTACGTAGATGATGTAATTTGCATCTACGATACTGAACTAACAAGCGAAGAAACAATTCTCCAATCCATTAATAGCCTTCACCACTCTATCAAATTCACTAAGGAATCCGAAATAGACCGGAAAATAAATTATCTCGATATAACTATTGAACGTAAAGACAACGACCTTTCATATTCCATATTCCGGAAAGCAACACAAACCTCGCATGCAATCGACAATCAGTCTAAACACCCCAGTACGCACAAACTAGCGGGTTTCAATTCAATGGTGCACAGAGCTTTAAACATACCCATGTCAAAAGACAACTATAATAAGGAAATAAGAACTATTATGCAAATAGCAAAGGAAAACAACTTCTCGCCAAGCAAAATAAATCAAATTATAGCCAAACATAAAAATAAAGATAAAACGATTCCCAAACCGGACAATAATGAGAAAAAATTTGCGCGTTTCAACTATGTGAATGCGAATACATATAAAATCACTAACCTATTCAAAAAGCAAGGCATATAGATAGCTTTCACGACGAAAAACACAACCGCTAGGCACCTCCTAAATAGTAATCTAAATAAACGTGACCCGTATTCAAGGTCAGGGGTATATTCTATAACGTGCCAAGACACCGATTGTCAAGCTAATTACATCGGGCAGAGTGGAAGGCGAGTAGACACACGTTATAATGAACATAGGAATGCGATAAGATACGGAACACATTCAGCCGTGTGCGAACATATGTGTGACGCAGGGCACAGCTTTACCAACATAGAGTCGGACCTTAAAATAATCCATCACGAATTGAAAGGCAGAGCTCTTGACATAAAGGAAGCAATCGAGATACACCTAGCCAAACGAAACAATCCCAACAATCTAAATGAACACACGTTCATGGAGAGCTCACCCCTCTTCACGCTACTAAAAAACATACCCTGTCGGAAACAAAACACAATTTAGCGACACAGCCAAGCTAGATAAAAAAGGGGGGAAATTAGGGGGTTATTAATAGGTAAATGTTATCTGGATCAGGTGTACGATGTACTTTTCTTCTGCAATAAACCAAGGCCCATATTCGCGGCAGTATTAAAGGTGCCGGGACGTCCTCATAAGACCGTCAACGCTTAGTTCGAATGGGTTATGCTCCACGCGTGGCGAGGGCTAATCCACGGTCTTTAATAATTGTAGACCCACCTCATTCAATAACATACATCTTATCTAGGTTGGCAACACCTCACATAAACACATCGCTATAACTCCCCACAGCATGTAGGAGCAGGGGGGAGAAAGCAGGGAAAAACCAGTCGTTAAGATAACCACCGCAGTCTACCGCATAGTGAGTTCCAGTGAGCACGAAAACTGCGAGTAGCTGTTGTACGGAAGACAATCAGATAAGTAGTTAGCCTAAAATTTTATAGTTTAACCATAGTTTACAACCATATAATCTCTCTAAAGTACAATCTACGGATAGCTATCACCATTTAGCATTTCACCTAACATATATACTGCATTTAGCATACACTGACAGTTGCAGTACCAATACTGCAACTAAATAATTGTACATATTGTAAATATTTTCACCTGTATTTCAAACATAGATTTTGTAGCCTAAGTGTAATGGATCTGATGATGATCGCTTGACGATCGAAACTGGTCATCCTAGTGTTTTATTAATCTCATGTAATTTATTTCAGGATTAGGGCATAACCCATCTCTTTTGGGTACATTCGTGTTGACCGACTGAAAAGCACTAAACTCTTGAATAATAAATCAGTTATCACTGATAAATCCATACCAGCAAACCGGCCAGATATCGTTCTTGTGGACAAGGTGCAGAAGAGAACCTTCCTCATTGATATTGCAGTGCCCAATTCCCATAGCCTAATCTGCAACAAACCTGCTGTGATAAGATCTCCAAATATTTACCCTTGGCTGAGGAAATACGGCAAATGTAGAGTCAGGAAAGTGTAGTGATTCTGCCCATAGTCATTTCTTCTACCGGCATCATCCCTAAATCATTGGCTCGCAATCTACAAGTAGAAATATTGGGAATACATCCTAGTCTACATATCACCATGCAGAAGGCCGTCATCTTGGAGACCTGTTCCATTGTTCGCTCGTTTCTCAACGTGCCACCCTAAAAGAAGTTGTCATACCGTCTTGAAAACAAGCCGCCGATATGTTGATATGTCCCACTTATGTGGTGGAATGAATGTGATAACAACAACAACAACAATAATAATAATAATAATAATAATAATATCGTATGGCCTCAGTGCCGGGGGGCCATACGATATTATTGTGCCGGGGGCCAGACAGCAGTGGCTATGCTCGCTAAAAGCGCAGCGTTAGGTCATGGGGCCAAGCTCTCTGCTGACTCGGTAGACGCGTGGGTTCGAGCCCCACCGTCGGCCGTCCTTGAAATGGTTTTCCGTGGTTTCCCATTTTCAACACCAGGCAAATGCTGGGACGGTACCTTCTGACAGGCCACGGCCGATTCCTTCCACATCCTTGCCCAGTTTCATTCATCTTCATCCATTCCATCCATCATCCCGGCGCGCAGGTCGCCCACGGGCGTCGACTAGAAAGACCTGCACTCGGCCTCTCAGGAGGTCACACGAAAAAAAAAAAGGTGCCGGGGGCAAGGTTTGTTATATGCCACCCAGAGGGTAGCTTGCATGTCGAATTTCGCTCTTCCTTGAAGTACTATGAAACTCAATGAGGTTAAATATCTAAGCTCCTTGAAAGCCCTTTCTAGTAGAGAAATGAGGATTTTTGTGTTCGCGGTAACTCCCGAGATTAACTTTGCCATTATGAACACGGCCTACTGACTTCAAATGGGTTCTTTGACATGCCAACATCGTATGACATGCGTGTCGTATTTTTTCCGCCTTTCAAAAAATCACTTACCACGGCCAGGAGCGAACCTGCAAGCTTGGGGTGGGTAGACCGACACGTTAACCACTCACCCACCGTGATACTAGTGATACTTGTTGATACTAGTGGTACTAATGTTAAATCCGAGATACCTAGTCCAAATGTAACATATGATAATACTACCACTACCTCATAAATAAATCACCGAGACACATGTGATTTTAAGAATATTTCACAAACAAAATAAAAACAGGTTTTCACGATATTACCACCAGGTGGTAGCATTTGTCGTTTTGAAAATCATAGCCAAGAGATTATTAATTGGTGTGAAGAACTCGTCTCTTGCACCGAGGTATCTCTAGAGAAAAGAGATATTTCAAGTACTGGGGAATTAGGCATATTGCAGAGTTATCAAAGTCTCTCCTAAAACGGTTATTATAAATTACACTAAATTCCAATAGCTCTTAAGTAAGAGGCTGGGTGCGTCGCGCAGCAGTGATATTCTCACCTGCTATTCCTTAGGTTGCGCGATCGAACTCCGGCGCAATCACTTGATTTTTAGGGTGCTAAAATTCGGTGGTACGTTAAGGATCCCATTAAGGGCAAATTTCCGATACTCCGGCAGCTTTAGTTGTTGTTGTAACGTATATTAGGTGCTTTGCGACATCGTGCTCATTTAGGCCCATGCATTTGTGTGTGTGTAATTCGTTTGGTAACCTGTGTTATTGTGATGCCTGTACTAGTGTGTGTATTTGTAAATTGTGGATACGATTGGGAAGGAGGCGACCGTGGCCTTAAGTTAGAAATCATCCTGGCATATGCCTGAAGAAGAAGTGGGGAACCACGGAAAACCACTCCCAGGATGGCTGAGGTCGGAATCGAACCAACCTCTTCTCAGTTTTGCCTCACGAGGCTCAGTGTACCCCGTTCCAGTCTTCACACCAGAATCAACATTTATAGGCAGAGGCGTGAATAGAAACCGGACCTCCAAGAATGCTATTCGCAACACAACGAGGTGGCCTTAATCTCCAAAAACTGCAATAGTTTAATGATCAAAGTTTATTATTAGTATTATTATTATTATTATTATTATTATTATCAAATATAAGTGTAACAAAGATTGCGATTAATGTTTATTTCTCACTGTATTCAATCACTCAAACTCAATAAACTCTAAAATAATGTCGCGCCGTCTTGCATGAGAAGAATGTAATGAGATTTTTATACATCTCTCCATTCTACTTTAAGTGACTACCATTATTTTCTCAAACGTTAACCACCGATAGAACAATATTATTATCATCATTATCGTCAACATTTAAATTACTGTATGTGTAAAATAAATGGCATATTCTCCGCCAGTCTATCTTGCTATACAATACAAACTAGCCAATAAAAACTATCCTGCAATTGGGCCCTGTACTGAAGTAGAGGTCCGCGTTCGATTTTTCAGCTTAACCAAAGAAGAATAATTTGGTCTCAGAGCTGGAACGGGATACATACAGCCTTGCGAGGTGAGTTTCATTCTAACCTCAGCCATCGTTGAGGTGGCTTACCGTGGTTTCACACTTATACTCCAAGTTAATGGCGGGATGGTGCCTAAATTAAGGCCATGGTCGCCCCCTACTCAAATCCTAGCACCAATTACAACTACACACACACTAGTATAGCCATCACAAATATGCAGGTTATCAGATGGATTCCACACTCCACACACACCTAATAGCATGGGTCTACATGACGACGGTGTTGCAGAAACAACAACAATAACATCACTCTACAAAACGTGAAGCCCCTGCAGAGTACAGTATACCGTATTTTAAAACACGTCGATTCCACGAACTCTCAATATTTCAGAGAGTACAAGATCGATAGCTGTTCATCTTGCTCATAACCTTCTAGAATTTGAAACTCTTTAGAGCAATTATCTGACGATCGATCACGTGACCAATTGGTAGGTCGCAGAGGAATATGTTAAGTTTTTGTCTCCCTAATTGCTTTTACAACGATCGACAAATTTAACAGCAATTTATTAACAAGTTCAAGGTTTGAAATACCTGACTGTCATTCACCAAGTTCCTTTCAGACGTGTGTGTTCAGTGTCACTGATTACCAGGGACAGGTCGTGCTGGTTATGGTGTTTGATGGGTATCAAGGGCATCTGACCCTAATAATATGGGTAATGAAAATCCACAGCCTGCTTCCAGTCTCCGACCGAATCAGGAATGGAATGAATGAAGCCCCCATCTAGCGGCGAGGATATGAATTGTGCCGGCTGCCGAGGCCTGACGCACTCCTCTGGGGCAATGATTAAATGAATGACAGATGAAATGAAATGATAGTGGAGAGTGTTGCTGGAATGAAATTTTGACAGGGAAAACCGGAGTACCCGGAGAAAAACCTGTCTGCCTCCGTTTTGTCCAGCACAGATCTCACATGGAGTGACCGGGATTTGAACCACGGACCCAGCGGTGAGAGGCCGGGGTGCAATATGGGTAATAATAATAATAATAATAATAATAATAATAATAATAATAATAATTTAACACGAATGAACTCCGGAAGATTGTCCAATCGAATCTGTGCCTACTTTGTGGGAAAGAAAACCAAAGGGATCTGGTTTACAGAGGTGGAAAAAGACCTACAAGAACTGGGGATATCACATGAGGACATCTTGGAACGTGACTCTTTGAAGAAGAAACTTGGGGAGATACGGAGTTTTCAGCCAAAACCTATATTGAAAACTGGCAAGAAGTGGACCGAAGAACGAAGGGAAGCTCACCGAAGAAGAATGCGCGAATACTGGGCCAATGTGAAAGAACGAGGGAAAAGGCAGTTGAAATAACGTGGTCCATAGACGACCGAAATTTAAAAAAAAAAAAATAATAATAATAATATCGTATGGCTTCGGTGCCGGGTGCAAACATTGTTATTTGACACCCAGAGGGTAGCTTGCATGTCGAATTTTTATTGTTCCTTGAAGCACTGTGAAAGTCAAGGAGGTTAGATATCTAGGAACTTTGTGTTGGCGGAAAATCCCGAGATTAATTTTGCTATTACGAACACGGGCTATTGAATTCGAATGGGTTCTTTGATCTGCCAACATCGTATGACATGAGTGTCGTAATTTTTGCTGCCTTTAAAAATCACTTACCACGGCCATAAGTGAACCTGCAAGCTTGGGGTTAGTAATCCAACACGTTAACCACTCACTAACTATGGAAGACAGAGAAATGAAATGCCGTCAATCCCCTAAGAATAAGGATTGAGGGACTTCGGAAGAAGTCGAGCCATGAAATGCAGACAGTGAAGGGAAGGAGGAGAGGGTCCGTTACTAGAAAATAGGGAACAACGGACTATGCTCAGGAAACCCTCGGGGTCAGCATGTACTGAGTTCACCAGCCGTAAGGGCGTCTTGCGTTAGACAGGAGATAAGATAACATATAAGACGAGGTCTATCCTTCCCTTAATTCCTGCCGCTCCTTCTGGAGCATAGGGCCTTAGCGAAATTCCTCCACGCAGTACGGTTCCTGGCCATTCTCTTCACTTGACTCCAGTTCTTGTCCACCTCTACAATTTCATTTTCGATCGTCCTCTTCCAGGTCTTCTTAGGTCGACCTCGCTTCCTGGCGCCTTGAGGATTCCAGTCTAGCGCCACCCTCTCAATAGCTCCGTCCTGCTTCCTTAGTGTGTGACCAATCCAGCGCCATTTCCTCTCCTTGATATGGATGCTAATCGGTTGTTGATTGGTGATGGTCCAAAGATCTTCATTTGAGATGAGTATAAATTCTGACATCACGACTAGTTTGACAGTCAACGGAAAGGACATTGAGCGAGTTGAGTCCTTGCTCTACCTTGGAAGTATAGTCACAAATGATGGGGGAGCAGAGGAAGATGTTCGAAGCCGTATCAGGAAGGCAAATGGTGCCTTTGTCCAGCTCTACCCCATCTGGAGAAATAGAAACATTTCCAGGAAGACCAAGCTCCGCCTTTTCAATAGCAACGTAAAGTCGATTCTTCTCTACGGCTGTGAAACATGGAAAGTCACAAAACCGATCAACAACCAGCTACAGGTGTTCATTAACAGATGTCTGCGTCGCATCATGAATGTGAGGTGGTCGGACATAATCTCAAAAAATGATGACGAGGTCTATAATAATGTTAAAACTCAGCAAATTTTCTAGGTTTATGCCAATCAGGGTTTCGCCTAGGAACACCAAGATATGCTCATCAGCGGCCTCTTGGTATCCGCGCCCGGATCCCCTCAGGAGTAGTGAACTGCACGCTACCTCCCTTCTTATGAAGCACACCTGCGCTTCTTTACTGCGAGAGATAAAAGCTCAAGGAGCCCTTCTCCCCCCAATATAATGGCTTCCAAAAGTTGTTATATTGGCTTTCCTTGGCCGCGAATATTGTTATTGGTTTTACGTCCCTTTTAACTACTGCGGCTTTTAGAGCGTCAGGCTGCAGGAATTTTGCCCCAAAGGGGATCTTTAACTTGCCACTAAATCTACTTACACGGGTCACTCGCATTTGCGCACCATCAAATGCCAACTGACTGCCCCAGGATTCGATCCTTCAATCTTGAGCACAGCAAGCGAGAACGTGACCGCTGAGCCACGCAGCCAGCTAAGAGGAAGTCTGACCCCCCCCCGAAGAATAAAGGAATGAGAAAAGAGAGCGGCAAGGGCTAATTATGGTTGGAATATGAAACAAGATTTAGGCCTCCGATACCCTTTTAATAATTTAATAATGCAGCCAAATAGCCAGTTATAAACATTCAAGTTGATTCACAACAGAATTGAGACAATGAAAGAATTCTATCTGAACAACCCATCACGTGATATCTCTTACAGAGTTTCCCACACATACGACAAACATTGTCCGCGCATGGCTCATGAAAACGTATGGTCCCACAACACTTGTCATGGAAACCATGCATTGCAAATCTGGTAACAAGATGTCTGAGCTGATAATTTGCTTCTTTCCAGTCCGCCGTTATAATGGCATCCGTGGTGCAAAATTCCTTCCAAATATATATTTTTATCATTTTAAATGATCTTGTCGACTTCGTCGTTACGCTGGGGTCTGGCGTTACGTTACGGTGACGGGACGAAATGTACCCAGAGACACTGAGGTGTGTGACGTCATAGTACCGCTTGGTGCATGTGTTTCCCGACAATCTCTACTGATATCGCGCCAGGAGTTGGCAGTTGGGTTTGAAATGCAGATGTCTTCCCGCTCACTGCGTATCACGCATTCCAAAAACATTCGGTTGGTCACTACGTGTTTCACTCACTCAGCACATTCCTTCTTTCACTGGCTGCGTGTCGTGTGCTGCAATAACAGCAATTGGCATGCGCGAAGCCGATATATTTAAGTTAGGAATATGAGGGCCGCGCATGCGTACTGCAAGACCCCCCGCACCCCGTCGCAGCGTGTTGGACTGCCATCTCCTGACGCGATACCAGTACTTCGTTAGTATAAGACAAAAATCCCCGATTCTTGGATGTCACGGGTAATCTCGAGAACCACTGGATGGATTTTGATGCGGTTTTCACCATTTTGTAAAGGATATCTCGAGGAAAGATTCTGTAGAAAATAATTTATGTATGATCAAAGGAAGCCAAGCAGTAACGATTTCAGTGAAAAAGTCGAAAACAAACTTGGCGTCCGTGCGCTTCTTATGCTTATGCTGGGCAAACCGTTAAACATACCAATATACTATGAGCGTAAGAATTGGTCAGCATGAAAAGTTCTACAAAAAAAGTCCGCGAGAGCATATCTCTATCTTCAATACATCGCCCACTATAAGTGTTTTTAGACTGGATGGAAGGGACACGTCCCCGCGCGCTCTGGTGAGCGTGACGGCATCCCGCGCAC
The DNA here is from genome assembly GCA_946902985.2 of Meconema thalassinum. Classification (NCBI taxonomy): domain Eukaryota; kingdom Metazoa; phylum Arthropoda; class Insecta; order Orthoptera; family Tettigoniidae; genus Meconema; species Meconema thalassinum. Next base: position 880,581,848 of record OX336390.1, read on the forward strand.
TTGACCTTGCTTTGCCCTTGGTTTGCACTTGTCGTTCGCGAGTAATTTGAAACAAGGTAAAGTATTATAAAGAAAGATAAGTATTATGCAGATAATTTTCTAACATGTCAAGAGGCTTTGGCTTCGAGCGAAGCCTTTCTAGCATTTTTCAGCATTTGTAGCATTTAAAATGATACAAAGTCTAGTCTTTCAGACTGACTGTCACTTTTTTGCTATGTGTTCTCTGACTACCTCTTTGAAGGCTGGTGTGGGTGCAAGTAGCATTTTCAAACTATAACTTCTAATAGCAGAGTTTCCTTAGATAGTTCGTCTACTAATCTAGATCTTGTGTATCTGGATACTCCCATAGTTGTTTTTTAAAAGCGCGCTTTAACCTTTTCCAGCGTCCTTAGGTCGGTTGTCGTCAGCCTATCCCAAATAATCTCAATCCCGTAAGTCAGAATAGGAATACTCTTGGCATCGAGTAAAGCCATGGCAGTCTCCAGAGGCATTCTGTTGAGAAGTTTAATGTCATATATTGCATTTACTGCCGCAGTGTATCCTGTAGGAATGTACCGTAGTCTGTAGGGTTAAGCGAAGATATTTAAAGTTGTTTACGATTCGAAGTCAGAGTTTGAAGAAGTGGTCTAGTCGCTAAGAGGTTAACATGCTAGGCTTTAGCCCGAAGAATCCCGGGTTACATTCCCGACCGACCGTGAGGATTTTAATTTCCTATCGTTAACTCGCTGTTTGTTACGTTTTTATAAAAAACAAGAAGTTCCGTGACGAACTAAAGAGCCTACTTTTCTTAAAATTTAAGATTCATGCCAATGATTAATCTATATGGATCTATCTAGAATAATTACGCAATTAAGTTGGTAATATCGACATTTCTAATTAGTTCGAAATACTGTATACCTGGCTTAATGTAGCCTTATAGAGAACTACAGTTGGCAGCCCTGGTGACTGAATATATTCTTAGTTCCATCTCTTAAGGTACAAAACACAAAATTTGGTTGAAGTCCAACGTATAGCATGGACGTTACATGCAGTTAAACATTGGATCTAACAGCGCTCGTAAAATCATGTTGGCAACAATGACATACTTGTATTGGTCAGATATAATCTGAAATAATATGATCTATTGTTGTGTCAATTTTGAATGGAATCCATTAGTTAGTATAGAAGTTACATGTGTTTTAAAATTGGACCTATCAGCAGGCTTAGAAACATGTTGGCAGCACTGACGTATATTAGTTACTCCAAATTAATCTAGAATGCCAGGTACTATACGTGTGCAAAGTTTAGAGCTATTGGCTTGCATACTTTCTGATATATTGATATTAGGGTAATAAAAATAGAGACTGTATTTATTAACAGTTGGCAGCCCTGGTTACTCTTAAGTATCGGCATAGTCATATCTGTTATGGTACACATAGCACGTACGAAATTTGGTTGAAATCCAAATGATAGTATAGAAGTTACATGTATTTAAAGTTGGACTTCTCAGCAGGCTTAAAATCATGTTGGTAGCACTGACGGATATAAGTTACTCCACATTAATATAGAATGTCAGGTACTATACGTGTGCATAGTTTAAAGCTGTCGGCTTGCATACTTTCTGATATATGGGTATTAGGATTAAAAAAAACATTGAGAGCATTTATTAACAGTTGGCAGCCCTGGTGGCTCCTAAGAATACGCTCAGTTATATCTGTTCGTGTACACATAGCACATACGAATGTGGGTTGAAATCCAATTGATAGTGTAGAAGTTATATGCATTTAAAGTTTGGACCTATCAGCAGCCTTATAATCATTTTGGCAACACTGCCATGTATGGCCTCCTGGAAATTAATCTGCAATATTATTATCTATACGTGTGCCAATTTTGAAATAGCTCCCATTTATACCTTTCAAGATATCCAACATGGAGCACAAAATTCAATTGCGATTTTTCAGCAGTTGGTAGCACTGACATCATTTTCAAATATGGCCGTGAGATATTCAGGTATAGATCTTTACTCCTACCAAATTTTGTTTCGATTGCTGCAGCCGTTTAGGAGTTGATAGACAGACAGACAGAAGGACAGACAGACATACAGACAGACAGACAGACAGACAGACACACATTTGCCTGATCTCATAAGTCTACTTTTTCCTCATTTTTGCAAAATGTGAAAAGTAGGCTAAAAAGAGGCTGAAAAGTATGTAAAGAGAAAAAGTGAAACGAATAGAGTGTCCTAAAATAAAGCGGACAAGAGTTGACCAAGGAAGGTCAAAAAGAAGGAGCTTGACACAAGGAAACGAAAGCAATGCTGAACTGAGCTGGAGTTTCGTGGTCGCCAATTCTCGTTCAAACTGTTGTGAGTCTGTGTGGAGCTCTTGCGAATAGAGGAGAACTCTGCAATCAAGATCTGCTGTGGGCCTGGTCTGCAGGTCCGGGCTCCGGCTCAATCGTTCGCCAGCAACGGATGTAGGGGACCGGGGTAATTAGAACATGGGGTAATTAGAAGATTGTGTACTGTAATAAGTTTAGGCAGTCATGACTAAAAAGGGGAATGAACATAAAACTTGCGAACAGGGAAACTACCTGTTGAACAAACCGAGCACCTACATCGCAGCGTAGCCGCACACCACAACCGCAAGGGTAGCTGCAGCAAGTACGAAGATTGGAGGTTCGAATCCAGGCGCTGACAGGGGCTATCCTGAGTGAGGATTTCCCCGCGGATATTCCCACAATCCCTCCAGGCAAATGCCGAGATACTTAAACGTGTTCGCCAAATCTCGTTCAAACTGTTGTGAGTCTCTGTGGAGCTCATGCAAATAGAGGAGAACTCTGCAATCAAGATCTGCAATGGAAGTCCCGGAGCACCTACCTTATCCCTGTCCCTAATACAGCTACACACACTACTTCAGTTATCACATAAATACACACACCCAAATACATGGGGATGATTACCACGATGCCCCAAGCCCATTAAAAGAATTAACAACAACAACAACAACCCGAGTAAATCTCCATAATGTATGCCAATGAGGGAATAATACTAGTTACTTTCCTACGTTCGTCGTCAAGAGCCGACTGCAGTGGCATCTGGTAACTAATTTCTGAACTAGTTGATCGTTGACGGTGGCGTTTGGCGGCAAGTGTAGGAACTACTTGAAAAAATTCAATGCCGGCAGTCCTTACTTGAATTAAAACAGATAACACACACTAATTTATTTATTTATCGTATGAAGAATGCATGTAGATGGATTTTACATATATATATACAAAATGAATGGACAAATGTGCAGTCACAAGCTCGTACAATTTTATAATTCTAGGTCTAGTTGTTTGACCCATTCTACTGCTCCCTTCGATGTATGGTGGACGTCTATTATCGTTCCTTCGAAAGCTCGAAGAGGACAGTCAGCAACAATGTGAAGGATTGTCTGTAAGGAGGCACCACAGTCACAATTTGCAGAGCTAGCCCATCCCCATTTGTGCAGTAGGTAACCACATCTGCCTTGTCCAGTTCGAATCCGGTTGATGATCCTCCACTGTCGCCTGGGGAGGTCGAATCCTTGTATCCGCTTAGAAGGGTTCTCAACTAGATGTTTGTTGATTACTGAAGACTGCTCCCACTGTATTTTCCATGAATTGTTAACGTTGAAAGAGGATCCTTCAAGGTTGACTGCTGTGCGCCATGGTGGTTTCCTTGATTTCAAGCGTTGATGTTCTGCTTGTGCAATATCGTGATGAATGGGTAGCTGGGGATTCTGCTGAATGTTTTCCCATAAATTTAGGAGAGCATCTGATCTTCTTAGGGCTGGAGGTGGAATGTTGCTGAGAACAGGCAGCCATAGCGTGTTCGTGCTCCGAATACATCCCGTGATTATTCGCATTGCCTGATTGAGTTGCACATCTATCTTCTTAGTGTGAACACTATTGATCCAGGTTGGACAGCAGTATTCAGCAACAGAATACGATAGGGCTAATACACACTAATACAGTCATCACAATTAACACGGTTATCAGACAGATTCTACATACACCCAAAGTACACGGAGCTACATGGTAGCCCCTAAACTGAGGAACCAACCAACCTTTTAGTCAAATGTAGGATAAGATGAATGCCAAAATACGAATAACCTATAACACTGTATACTGGCCATAATGTGTGACACGGTACAGATTCAGAACAATACCCCTGTTTCCCCTTTCATCAACATTAATACCACCATCATCATCATCCTGACAGACAAAGCACTGGCAAGGGAACATTGCGAGTTTAATTTTTCAATCTGGATGAAATTTAATATAGGCCTAAATGTTGGTCAAGTCGCATTGAAACCCCCAAATTTAAATAGACCATCCCTAGACTTGGAGCGCAGCTTTCTAGTTTCACATTCCAGCTGTTTGAGACGATGGTATCTGTAAGTAAAATTATCTGCTCTTTAGTGATGGTCCATAGAACCATTTCCTTTCCATTTATAATCTCTACGGTGGTACGATTCATTTATTTAAAGAGATTGCGAAGTTTGACCCATGTGGACTTCTGTGAGCAAAATGGCTGGCAACAGACCAATTAGTAGACTACGGTAGATCGAGGAATGGCGGTTCTAAACATCTACCGTTCCCAGGAGGGGCAATAGGGGATATTTATGTATAAATAATAAGCGACCGCTGCCCAGCCATTTGGCCTGCAGATATTGGGGTGACGCGTGGACAGCGCATCGGGTCCCCTTGGCCGTTAATCTTGGTTTCCGTGACCGGGGTGCTGCTTCACTGTCAGACAGCTACTCAATTGTCCTCACGAGGCTGAGTGCACCCCGATCCAGCCCTCACGTCTGTTTCTAAGATCCCTGTCGGAGCCGGGAATCGAACCCGGGGCCCCCGTGTGAGAGGCAGGCGCCGCTACCCCAACACCACGGGGCCGGCATAGGGTATATATACTCCCCCTAATAGTCTGATTTACCATCCTATTGACAGACCGTAGAAGCACCTACCCTCCCGGTTACGGTACGTTAAAGACCGAGTGATGGCGTGAGTTGTCTTGGGGTTTCAGCTGTGCTTATTTCCTCGCAAATACGCACGTCCGCAACTCTGGAGGTGACAGTTTGTCATCTTCTCGGCCTAGCACGTAATATTCCACTGCGTTTAACATCTTATGCTTCACGAGAAGATCGATGCTGTTCATCATCACCATTTAGAGTAGGCCTAAGAATTCCCGCTCTCCCCAAAAAATACTCTACGCGAACACTCCTATTTCAAGCACATGGATATGAAATGTAGTGTAGTGTAATATTATACAACCAATACGATAAGCCGAATGAAAATGAAAATCCACAGCCTGCATCCAGTCGACCGACCGGGTCAGGGAATGGAATGAATGAAGCCCCCATCTAGCGGCGAGGATATGAACTGTGCCGGCTGCCGAAGTCTGTCGCACTCCATATGGGGAATAATGCTAGATACACTGTAGGGTATTGTGTAAAATGAAGCTAAGCAGTGAGAACTTGGACGTGGGGTTTGGGGATATAGGCTATCCCTTCCAAAATGTCTCGTTTGCCAACCCCTGTACGACGCTCTATAGCTACTCACCACAAAAAGACAGTCTATTCCTACATCCAAAACCACTACACCCTCCTCCAAAATTATTTTCCAGACACACCCCTGAAGGAAACTTATTTGATGGGCCCGCCGGCTTTACTTGCCCTCCGAAGGAAGGCATACTGAAGGATTTTAACGCTCTTAAAAATCCGATGACTTCGGCCGGGTGGACAAATATTATTCAGATATTGTATTTATGTGATACTGTAGTAGTCAAATATTATTCAGATAGGGATTTAGCGACATTTTAAACATCCGTTCGCAAAATAAGAAATAAATTTTCTCTAATGATACCATAGACACCTGGTGACGTTTAGTGATGTTTTGATAACCTGACTTGCCAACACTTTAACTCAAAGTTTCATCGAGATAAGAATTTTAAAGTTCGAGGTGTTCCCTTGTCAGTGGGAACAAATTGGGAATTGAACATGCCACCGATTCAAACTGTGTTTAAGGGGAAAATACTACGAACCTTGAGGTGGTTACTAATGTCTACCAGTTTATGAAGCTCCATTGAACTGTTGAACAGAACTCTACGCTCAAGCTAAAACATCTGGCGTATGGTTTACTTCCGTCCGGTGAATAACGAATTACCTCGAGTGTCTTGACAAAACGGAATATATCGTGCGTATTTACTTAGGCTATGTCATTTTCAACACCCCATAGCCTAAGTAAATACCCACGATATATTGGAAGGACATTTTAGAAATTTTAATAAGCAAGACATTCGCCGCGTACTGAGACAATTTACTACACATCAAAAATATCGTTGTTAATTCGTTGTAGAGGCTTGGGATATCTTGATCATAAGCCCCGTGTACTTAAGTGAGTGCTCAATTTAAGATTCCGTTGGGGCCTTATGTGATATTAGTAATAGCATAGCGTTTAGAAGAGAAAGTGTGCCGACTCCCGAATTTGCCGTATCTTTAGTCACGGCCGACTGAATACGAGCTGCGCCCCCGACTGAATACGAGCTGCGCTCTATACCGGCCTTGACATTCCCAGTCAGAACCCATGTATAACATGTAATTGGAAAGTTTCTACTCGTTGCCGGTAGAGCGCACACCCCTCCCATTGTAGGCGCGATAACGAATCAGCTGTACAGTGCGTATATTAAATGTGTAATCTCAAGAACCACTGGATGGATTTTGATGCTGCTTTCACCATTCGGTAAAGGTGATCTCGAGGAAGATTTGTGTAGAAAATAATTTATTTATGACCAAAGGGAGCCAAGTAGTAACGCTTTCAGTGAAAAGGTCGAAAAAATAGCCTGGCGTCCGTGCGCTTTTTACGCTTACGCTGGACGAACCGTTAAAAATATCATTATATTATGAGTGTAAGAATTGTTCAGCGTGAGAAATTCTACAAAAAAGTCCGCGAGACCATATCTCTATCTTCGATACATCGCCCACTATAAGTGTTTTTAGTTTGGACGGGAGGGGAACAAGTAGCAGCAAATCGTGTGTTGTGTTTTGTGCTAAGAGATCTTTCGACAAATTATCAGATACCGTGTGCCTTCTTTTTCACGAAGCAGCTGTGAGGACGGGACTTACATAAACTCCTGCTGGACGTTATTCTCGAGGTTGAACAATGCGGTTTCATAATTAAAATAACTGTCTCTGATAATCACAAAACTAACACTACAATGATGAGGCATTTAGGGGGAGGGAATTTGCAACCAATGGTCAATCACCCATACGACGAGTCTAGGAATGTATTCCCTAGTTTTGATAATTGTCACATTAAAAAAAACTATTAGAACGCAGTTTCTGTAACGAGAGATGACTGATGGTACTGGAATAATTTCAGGGAAATACTTGTCATTACTATACACAATGCAAAAGGGTGAGATCGTCAAACCGGTCAGACACCTCACTAAAAAACACATCGAACCCACTAAATTTGAAAAAATGAATGTTCGGCGTGCCAAGGAAGTGTTCTCGTCAGAAGTTATTGGTGCCATTAGTACACTGAAAGAAAATATAGGCATGCACCCGGAAGCGTACACATTCATGGACGCAGAATCAACCATTTAAAAAAACGTTAATAAATGGTTCGCTATGCATGACGTAAGCATCACATATCATCATATTCAGTCTAGAAATCCAGATAAAGGACATTTTTTCTCATTAAATGTCAGTCGCCTAAACTGGCTAGAGGAATATTTTCTTTCTTACCTTGAAACTTTGAAAGCTGCTAGTAACGCTGCTAGAAAGGACTTCCTGAGTTCTGAGACTTACGAAGCTACCTATACAATTAATCACGGATTCAGCTGTCCAGTGCATAAGGTATCTTCTAAAAATGGGTAGAGGAAAGTCGCCAAATATGGGGAGTTTTTTTTTATAGGGCTCACATTAGACATAAGAAGGAACGGAATAATTTTGGTTTTCTCACCAATGTAAACCTCAGGCGATATACTATGTATATTACAAATATGGGCACGTTTGATGTTGTAATACCCTCTGATATTATTGTTAACTTTAAAAGTGCACTTTCCCCGTATTAGGCAACCGGGTTTCGTAATATGGGGAGGTGAGAAACCTCACGGTTTTTATTTATAATAGGTACACTGAATAGTATACCCTACTAATTAAAGCATTAATACTGACATATTTTTTTTCGTGTGGCCTCCTAAGAGGCCGAGTGCAGGTCTTTCTAGTCGACGCCCGTGGGCGACCTGCCGGTCAGGATGAGAGATGGAATGGATGAAGATGAATGAAACTGGGCAAGGATGTGGAAGGAAGCGGCCGTGGCCTGTTAGAAGGTACCGTCTCAGCATTTGATTGGTGTTGAAAAATGGGAAACCACGGAAAATCATTTCAAGGACGGCCGACGGTGGGGCTCGAACACACGCGTCTACCGAGTCAGCAGAGATCTTGGCCCCATGGCCTAACGCTGCGCTTTAGCCTGCGTAGCCACTACTGTCGGTAATTCTGACGATGTAATGAAATCACGAACACAAATAGTACAAAAATAAAAAAATGAATATTTAAGTAAATAACAGTCCTAGTTTCCTGTTGCCGAACTTCCAAACCGTTCAGCAGAAAAATGCATAAACTTTAATGAAAACCGAGTGATTCTGATCGAATTCAACTGTAACGAGGTGCAAGGTATGTCTAATTTCTCTTAGATTTATTAGCACGCTATTTTATTTTGTGATAAAATTTGCATTTTGATATTGTGGGAATTATAATGATAATATAATAGTGTCACTAGCAACCCGCCCCGGCTTCGCCCGGGAACAGTTATGAATGTGCAAGGAATTCCTGTCAGACGTAATTTAAGAATGGCGAGTTGCAAGCCACATCCCCCTCCCGTCCAAACTAAAAACACTTATAGTGGGCGATGTATCGAAGATAGAGATATGCTCACGCGGACTTTTTTGTACAATTTTTCATGCTGAACAATTCTTACACTCATAGTATATTGATATTTTTAACGGTTTGTCCAGCGTAAGCTTAAAAAGCGCACGGACGTCAAGTTCTTTCTTCGACCTATTCACTGAAATCTAAAATCGTTACTGCTTGGCTCCCTTTGATCATAAATAAATTATTTTCTACAGAAATCTTCCTCGATATTACCTGTACAGAATGGTGAAAGCCGCATCAAAATCCATCCAGTGGTTCTCGAGATTACCCGTGATATCCAAGAATCGGGGACTTCGTTTTACACTAAGTAGATATAAGTCTTAGTCGTGCAGTGCTTGGTCAACAGCGCTGTGTGAGCAGTTGAGTAACTAACAAGATTTCATGAAAAAGGTCTCATTGTCTAGGCCGGTATGAGCGCATTCACATTAAAGCCAATAGCTCCCCAGACCATAATGCTTGGTGTTGGCCCTGTGTGCCTCTCGACAATAAGGTCTGGGCGGCCCCTCTCCCCGGTAAGTCGGCGCACACTATTCCGGCGATCACTGCGGGCAAGACAGAAGCGCGATTCATCACTAAAGACGCCCCAATGCCATTCGTCGACCCACGTCGATCGTTCTCGACACCAGGCCAGGGTATGGGTAGTTGCTGCGCCCGCCGGTAGACTGCGTAGCGGTTGATAGTTGCTGGCGGGAGTCACTTTCTAAGCGCTCGCGAGTTTGAAAACACAGAAATACTGCCGTGTTTAGTCCTTATTTCTTGGTGTTGAAAGTGTATGTGATCAAGAAGCGACAGTGAAATAATACATACGTTATGACACTGGTGTGTTTAGTATTTGTAAGCCTATACATTACGGTACTTCTTTACATTTGTGCTGTCGTGTGAATTATAACCTGGTAAGATTCGTCCAACAAAACTGTGTAAGTAAATATGCCGTGTTGTTTTGTTCCCGGATGCCGATCTGGATACGACAAGTCATCTGCAACAGGTAGGCACTTTTTTAGACCTCCAAGAGGCGAAGATGATTTATTTAAATGGGCAAAGGCCATTCCGAGGAAAGACATTAAATTGTAAAGTAAGTCATATGCAGGCTATGTGACAAACATTTCTCCGATAATTTCCTTATTAAAACGGACACTTTCACAATAGATGGAAAGACAGTCGAAATGGCAAGAATGAGATGGAGTTTGAAGCCTGGTGCAGTCCCACACATTTTTCCAAACTTGCCGAAATATTTCACTACGCAACAGAAAGCACGCAAATCTCCTCTGAAGAGGACTATGAGAAAGACTGACATATCGAAATCTTGTACCAAAATTTCGGCAGTTGGTTCTCCAATGGTAGTTCCTGGTACTTCTTATGGTGTAGATAGTGAGGTCGATGCCAGCAAAGTTATTGCCAGTCTCAAACGCAAAGTAAAAAATCTTAATAGAAATTTAGTGAGAACACAGAATAAGCTACTGAAAGAGAGGGAAAAGGTAACATTGTTGGAAAAGAAAGTTGCGACTGTTATTCCATCCCAATCTCGTTGTACATGTAAGCCGAATTTCCTGAGTAAGAAGCAAAAGTTAGTTATAGACACTATGTTTAAGAAGTGCCAAACAAGTCCAACAGGCATGCGATACAGTGATGAATTTATTCTGGAGAGTTTGCTTCTCAAAATTAAATCTCCCAAGGGTTACAGGCATTGCCTAAGGCACGGCTTACTACCTCTCCCTTCTGAAAGTCATTTAAGAACCCTCTGCAAGGGATTTAAGTGCTCGTATGGCGCAAACACGAATGCTATAAATGCAATTGCAGAAGCATTTAAAAATGAACAAGACGAAAATCAACGTTTAGGGGTAGTGATATTCGATGAAGTTAAGTTGAGGGAGGAAATTCGATTTAATTCTTCCTCGCTCAAATTGGATGGTTTTGTGGACTTAGGTGATTTAACTCCGGAGGATAAAAGGAATACCTTAGCCAACCATGCTTTGGTATTCATGTTTGTTCCCCTCCTCCATAATTGGATCCAGCCGGTAGCAGTTTATGCCAGCAAAAATGCAACACCTGGTGATATTTTGGCCACTGAAGAAAATGGAAATTGCAACACCATGAAGGCATTGGTCGTTTGTATTGATTTTCAAGATATGGAACGATGCCATGTAGGTATGTAAACGATCAAAGTTTCAGACCCATTGGATTGTTGCTACAGGTCTCCCCACGTGATTGGTTGCGGAGGAATCATATCCAGTATACGGACTCTGGTGTAGCGTAGTTGACTTGCAGTCTGTTCAGTGAAGTGTTCCCCGTCAAACATGCCTCGACGACAGAGAAGAGCACGCTATCAACAACTGTCGCTCGGATAATTGGGCTGTGTGAGGCTGGATTATCGCTAAGGACTGTCGTTGCACGTGTTGGCCGACAGGCATCTACGGTACAACGTGTATGGCAGCAGTGGTTAAATGAAGGTACCCACACTCGTAGAACAGGCACAGGCCCAGCGCGGCAGACAACTGTGAGAGAGGATCGCCACATCATTCGGATGGCTTGGATGGAACCCCATGCAACAGCAGCGCAAATTCGAGCAGCTGTGGCACCCCACGTTACACAACAAACAGTTGGTAATCGCCTGCGTGCAGCTGGCTTACGATCCCGTGTCCCTGCAGAAGGTGTTCCATTGACCCCACAACAGCGACGTGTAAGGCTGGCCTGGTGTCGAGAACGATCGACGTGGGTCGACGAATGGCATTGGGGCGTCTTTAGTGATGAATCGCGCTTCTGTCTTGCCCGCAGTGATCGCCGGAATAGTGTGCGCCGACTTACCGGGGAGAGGGGCCGCCCAGACCTTATTGTCGAGAGGCACACAGGGCCAACACCAAGCATTATGGTCTGGGGAGCTATTGGCTTTAATGTGAAATCACAATTAGTGCTTGTTGAGGGCACTATGACTGTTCGACAGTACGTTGATACGTTACTCAATCCAGTGGTTGTCCCTATGATGGCGAACATTGCTAATGGGATGTTTCAGCAGGACAATGCCCGGGTTCACACTGCACGCATCTCCAGAGAAGCTCTCCACGACATCACAACCTTAGAATGGCCCGCCAGATCCCCGGACCTCAGTCCTATTGAGCATGTGTGGGACATGATGAGTCGACAACTGACCAACCATCCTCAGCCACCCACAACTCTGGAACAACTGACCCGTGCAGTGCAGCAAGCATGGGCCACAATTCCTCAGGAAGTGATCCAGGTCTTCATTGACTCCATGCCTCGGCGAATTCATCAATGTATTGCAGCTCGTGGTGGGCACATCCTGTATTGATTGTTGTCCAAACTTGCAGTCAGAGGGACCTGAAAGTGTATTCATCGAATCACAACCGAACACTCGTCCTGCATGTTCAATTGCAGCAATGTAGCACCACTCCTTCTGGGTGTTGCAATTTCCATTTTCTTCATTGTACTAATCCAAATTATTATACAGCTGGAACAAGCTGGAGCGAGAGTGATAGGTTTCACAAGTGATGGAAGTCAGTCGAATAAGGCTTGTATAAACTTAGGAATAACCGGAAAACCAGGAAATGTGAAATGTGGCATCCGAAATCCAGTTCATCAAGAGAGAAAACTGTGGGCCTTTTCAGACTTTGTACATTACTTAAAATGTGTAAGGAACTATCTCCACGATAAAAGTAAGTTGCTGTACAAAAGTCAAGAAATAGATTTTAATTTCTACGGACAGGTTTATGCCATGGACACTTCCCCAGAGTTCGCAGGTCTTAAAGCTTGTCCAAAATTGACTTCCGCACACATAAACCCTACGTCTTTCCAAAGAATGAACGCGAGACTCGCTTTCCAATTATTCAGCAATGCGACCGCGAATGCCATTAAGTTCTTCCGGCAAACTAACCCCGACATTTTTAGCGGCAGTGAGAATACAGAATTATTCACGAGAGACATATCTATCAGATGCGCTTAACTACAGAATACCAACAAACGCACTGTACAAAGATTCTCCTTCGCACAAGACATTAATGGACTTTTATGAAACCATTAGCTCAGAAAATAACACATTTGCCTCAAATAGGACAATGGAATCTCTGAGAGTCACGCTAAAGAGTACCTTAGAAGTCGCTCATTATTTATGGTCCAAAGGCTTCAAGTACGTGTTGACAGGGACATTCAATCAAGACCCCCTAGAACGTCATTTCGGAATTTTAAGGTCCATAAGTTGCGACGATCACCCATCAGCTGTAGATTTTCTGCATTTGCCTATGTTACAGTGCGTGTATGTTCCAATTAAGATGGCTATATCAGTGTCCGGGAACTGTGAACCTAAGTTAGAACCACCTCTCATGTCATTTGTTAATCAAATGCGATTATATGCGAAGCAAATCGAGGAACAAAACAAATCTGTTAAGTTGTGTGTGGAGGACAAAATTAGAGACAAAGTGGTGATAACGGACTGGGAGAATGATCCTCCCCTTCCTTATGAAGACAACATTCCGAAACAATGCTTGGTTTACTATCTAGCAGGGTACATTGTCAAGCAACTAAGGAAAGGAATCAGCTGTGTGAAGTGTGCAACAACCCTTCAAAGTGAAAGACCGTCAGACACAACAGCTGCAACTTTCACCAGCATAAAGGACTTTGGCACAATAAATGCCCTTACTTACCTAACTCACCCGTCCGACAGTGTCTTCAACATTCTTTTACAGGTCGAAGTAGTCGTTGAAAAGAAACTAGCTTCCCTTTCACATTTGTGGGGTGATATATTTTATGAGTGTTTGGACAGCATAGATGAGATTGTTTTAGGGCCGTGTGATTTAGGATGTTGTATGGAACATAAACTGGACCTTATTGGAAAACTCATTTTTCATTTCATGAAGTGCCGCTTTTTCTTTCGTACGAAAGAAATTAGGAAAGAGCAATCATCTTCTAAGTCTGGAAAATCGTCGCGTAAGCTGTCCAAAGTTTCGGACAACTGACAGCTATAATTTGCATGGGTAAGTTTATATTATACTGTATTATATTATATTTACTGTATTTGTGCGGTAGTGAATGGTCTGTAGCTTTACGATTTTTACACATTCAGTTACATTTGACTCCCGTCCGAATGTTTAATTTCCTTATTGTATGAACCTATGACGTAATCTGATGTTTCATAATTAACACAACGGACATCAGCGTTTTATATACTCAGTGCGGAGAATTTTATATTTGGATCATCTTGTCTAATACAACGTAGTGTAAGCTGATAACATTCAGTTGCTGAAAAATAACATTCAACTGCTTCTATTGATACCGTCCTCACTCAGCGCTAGCCGACGCTAGAGCTGCCTAGCGGCTGGACCATACAAATTCCACAAGTCGCGTCACTTTTCCTTCTATACGCTATGGTAATAGTGATGCGGTCTTTGTTTTTCAAAATGGTAAAATGCTGAACTGTTTGGAGAAATCTTTTTCTAACTGTCCAACCTCTACAGCTAGAATCACACGCTTTTTTTTTCACTTATGGAAATACACTAGTTCTTTCTTGAACGCATGTTGATGCTTAAAAATTACACAAGCCAAATGTTATACTGTAACACACTTGAACGTTTGGAAGAAGACTGAAGACTGCGAACTCACTCATACATCTCATTATTGATGTGGCTTGTCACGGTGGGTGAGTGGTTATCGTGCCGGACTACCAACCCCAAGCTTGCAGGTTCACTCCAAGCCATGGTAAGTGATTTTTGAAAGGCGACAAAAACACGGCACGCTTGTCATACGCTGATGGCATGTTAAAGAACCCATTTGAATTCAGTAGGCCGTGTTCATAATGGCAAAATTAATCTCTGGATTTCCGCCAAAACAAAGTTCCTCCTTTCTCTACTAGAAAGCGCTATAGTGTCAAGGAGCTTAGATATCGAACTTGCTAGACTTTCATAGCGCTCCAAGGAACGACAAATTTCGACATGCAGCTGACCTCTGGGCGTCAAATAACAAAGCTTGCACCCAGCACCCGAGGCCATACGATATAAACAATAATATTGATGTAAACAAACGACAGGTCTGTGCATGATTTTATTTATTCATCGTATGGCTCTTAGTGCCGGGAGTGTCCGAGGACATGTCCAGCTTGCCAGAGTCAGTAGCTGCTTCAAGCGGACACCCTTAGGGTGAGCTACAAGTTCCGTTCAATTTCAAGTAGTTCCAACTTTCGCTACCAAATGTCGTTGATACCTAGTGGTGAACATTGGAACTTTGATAGAGCGTCCCAACGAAATCTAACCTAGAAATTTAGCTTCACACAAGTGTAATTAGTGGAAGGTTCTTTTTCATGCCATAAATGTATGGCATGGGACCGCCGGCTTTACTTCCCTTCCAAAGGAAGGCATATTGAGGGATATTTAACGCTTTTAAAAAATCCGAAGACTTCGGCCGGGTTTGAACCCGCGACCTTGGGCATAGAAGCTCAGCATGCTACCAACTACGCCACTGAAGCCGCTTTATGCATGATAACAATACTATAATTACCAACTTCATATTATAGAATATCGGCGAGCAATATGCCGTTCCTACAACTTCAAATTACCGAAGGGACCAAATCAAATTGATTTTTTATTCAATTCATCGAGTATTTTTCAAGGGACAGGGGATCAGGTTCAAATTAACGAGAAATTCAAATTAATTATTATAGAGATTTGAGTGTAGAAGGTCTCGTTTCTTGGTTTACAAGATCTCATGCAGTAATTGGTTGGTTGGTTCCTTAGTTTAGGGGCTGCGGCAAGGCGGTCATGTAGCCCCGTGTACTTTGGGTGTGTGTAGAATCTGTCTTATAACCGGTGTTAATTGTGATGACTGTATTAGTGTGTCTGTGTTTTTTTTAAATTTAAATACTGCAATTTAGAATTTTTCAACTAGTTCCTACTTTTGCCGCCAAGCGCCACCGTCAGCAACTACTAGGCCAAGTTCAGAACTTAGCTACCAGACGCCACCGCAGTCGGCTCTTGGCAACGAAGGTAGAAACCTAAGAGCGTTGTTTACATTCTTAACCTATCCAATTTAGCTTCACACAGGTGCAATTAGTGGCGACATCTATGCCATGGGACCACCGGCGTTACTTCCCCTCCGAACGAAGGCTTACTGAGGGATTTTAACGCTCTTAAAAAATCCGACGACTTCGGCCGGGTTTGAACCCGCGATCTTAGGCATAGAAGCTCAGCATGCTACCAACTACCCCACCGAAGTCGCCTCTCATGCAGTAACATTGAAAAACAACTTAGGTAGAGAGTTTTGAATCTTGACTTGTGAAGACGGCTATGAGCGCTGTATGAGCCCCCTCAAAGAAATTGTAAACAAAATAAATTACAAAACTTCAACAAATTTCGAAGAAATTACTGTCTAAACATTGTGTGCCCCACGTGCTTGTCCCCTTCCTCCGCTTCGCCCTTCCCCACCGTGCTACTCCTGTGAGTCTAGCATTATACCGTATTGCTATGTTTGTAAACAAGCGACTGAATTATTACCGTCTCCCAGAAGGAACAGTATAAAGTGCACCGTCAGGCGACCACTTCCTTTCAAATTAGAACTCGTTTTCCTCTAACAGTTGGTTTTTGTTTTTGCGCAGTGTGATTTATTTGATGTTAGTTCGTGCTACAGTAGCTCACATTCTAGACTCTCCTCTGAAGTCCTGGTTACATTCCCGGCTCTGTCAAGAATAGTTGTTCTGGTTTGATGAAATTGAGTTTCTTACCTGGTATGCGTAATACAGTAGACTTCCAGAAACTTGACGTAATGTGGACTCAGACAATGCCCACTTACAAAATTGTCGGCTTTTTCGGACTCGTCAAAGAGTTATTTATTTCATGTTCAGGTATTGTGGTATACAAGGGGCAGATGACCTCGTAGTTTTGCCCCTTAAAACAACAATAATCAGCTAATTGTGGTATACACAAAGAAGTACTGTTTTTAACATACATTCATTTATCGTATGGCTTTTAGTGCCGGGAGTGTCCGAGGGCATGTTCGGCTCGCCAGAGGCTGTAGCTGCTTCTAGCGGCCATCCATAGGGTGAGCTACAAGTTCCGTTCAATTTCAAGTAGTTCCAACTTTCGCTACTAGATGCCAATGATACCTAGTGGTGAACGTTGGAACTATGATTGAGCGTTCCGACGAAATCTAACCTAGAAATTCAGCTTCACATAAGTTTAGTCTGTAGAAGGATCTTTTACATGCCATAAATCTATGACATGGGACCGCCGGCTTTACTTCCCCTCGGAAGGAAGACATACTGAAGGATTTTTACGCTCTTAAAAAAATCCGATGACTTCGGCTGGGTTTGAACCCGTTATCTTGGGCACAGCAGTTCAGCATGCTACCAACTACGCCACCGAAGCCGCTTTAAACATAAACACATCTTAAGACAATATGGAAATTAATCTTGAATACATAAATAAATTAATTATGTTATCTTGTGTTATTGTGGTGTCTGTAGTAGTGTATATTTGTTAATCAGGTGAGGATTGGGAAGACGTCCGTGGCCTTACGTTTCAGTAGGAACCATCACGGCATCTTCCTGGAGTAGAAGTGGGAAACCACGGAAACCTTTCTCAAGACGGCTGAGATGGAAATCGAATAATCTTCTTCTCAGTTTTACCTCTCGATGTTGAGTGTACTCCATTCAAGCCCGCAGACCAGAACCACATTTCTTGGCTGAGTCTGAAATCAAGCCCGAACCAACAGGGTGATAGCCTAGAATGCTAGCGGCTATACCGCGGGGTGGTCCGAATAATATTAGAGGATTTTGCACACGTCTTCCGCTGATCTCACGGAAAACACATGTGTTGGTATTTTGTACCCAAATTATTTGGGCTATCTCTAGAAAGGGAAAGATTGTGGGAGGTTGCATACACTTGTGAGCCATCTTGGTCGTTAGCCCCGCGTACTTAGGTGTGTGTTGAATCTTTCTGATAATCCACCTGGGCCTTGAAATAAGGTACTATCTCAGCATTTTCCTTTAGGGAGTGTGGTGGAAACCCGGAGAAACCACACTCAAGAAAGCCGTTGTCAGCGTCGGGTTTCGAATCTCCGATCTCTGAATTTGCTTCGGCTCCCCATTACGGTCGTGGCGAGCGATTTAACGCACACTGCTATGCCGCGCGGCTTTAGTAAAATACCAAGAGATTTAAAAAAAAAGGAAGATTGTAGTTTAACGTGACCGTGAATCTTGTGTTTAAGAGCCACGGGACCTCCTTTTTACGTGGAATCCGAACCACAGGACAAGGCATTTCACTTTGAAAATCTCACCTTGGTGAGAGGCCAACAGCTTGACCGCTGCGCCACCACGCCCCCCGCCCCCTTCAAGAGATAAATTGAATGTACTGTGCCCTTTTAGCAAGAAATATGCCAATCACAGTATACCAGCGTAGCTCAATTCGGAATTTCGGGGCAGCGGTAAGTTCCCCCACTCTGTGACTCACATATTTTGGATTAAATAGAGGATACACTTGCAAAAATAACAACAAAATCAACCCCTATTTAAACACATTTAATTAATAAAATTAATGGCGCTACAAACACTTTAACAATTTAATTACTGACCCATAATCATCTACTTGTTCCAAATGAACAAGGAATCACAAATATAATAAAACAAATATTGTATTTAAACATGTGGTTTCCACATAAACCAACAATTCCTACTTAGTCTTACTTCCATAAAACATTAACAGTAAGTTTTATATAACTCCGAGCTCTTTTGGCTCCATGCATTACATAATAATGGTGTCATTCTGGTACACCTCAAATACTATCCTTTATATTTTCTTATTTCTCAAAAACAAATGTATAATTATATTTAAAATCGATGTTAATTATCTAACTCAATATTTTGGGCATGTCCACACATTCAGTTGTTATCATCTCTCTTTATTTCACAAATATATTAAGGTAGTCAGGAAATCAATTGTGTACTCCAGAGCGTGAAGATACTTGACACAGTCAAAAAACTATAGTTACTCCCGAAACTTAGTTGCCTTCAATTATCTCGTGGAATCCTACGTCCATACATTATTACAATAGGGATTGTTATTTATCTCTTATGTCTTATAAGACCATTATCAAATAAGAAACTACGATCTGAACAGGCAAACGAAAATATCAATCTACTAGGACCTCGGTTCAACGCCCGGGTCGTTAACAACTTTAAACACTCCTGGTGTATTCATTTCTCTTTACAACATCTTACGAGACGGTTTCTGGCCCCTCTCGCTTTAAGAGAGCTAGACCCTTCTACTCGGGCGCGATTTATGACACGGGGGGGTGACGGCGACTCCCTGTCTAACCCACGTTAGTAGCTTATTTCCAAGGCTTTCAAAACAAACCTTCACATTATATTCAGTTCTGGGGAGAGACCGGGCTTTTACTGTACCGTACTCATTCAAACAACTATTCTTTGGTTCAAAGACCACTTTCGTAACCTTGGCATTTATTAATTATGAGAGGGTCCTCATTGATTGGGAAGATTAATACACATCCGACGACGAAGAATTAAGGGGCTTTTATCATAAGAAGATTCTGCGTTCGAATCTCTTCACGTGCCTCGGGAACCATTCCCTTACAGAGGACTTATACAAAATGCGATTTAAAGTCGGCCGTGGCCCATATGACATACGCTCAATACATTAGCTCCCTTTCAAATACATACACAATGCCTCGTGATACTACGTCACAAATAGAGGACTTATACAATTATCAATTCACTGCAATCAACTACCCTCCATAAGTAATTTACCAAGTATTTAACCACTACGCGTTCCTAGCGTGACATTTTAATATTATTTGCGCTCTTTATGCGCTATGCATTATTTTAAGCCGAAATGTCTTCCCAAGAACTGATAAATCTCATTAGTAACAATTCATATTATTTTTAATTCTCATATTAATCTTTTCCGTTGCCGATAAATCGCTCCCTTTTAAAATATTCCATTGAACATCATATCTTACACATATATTAAGGCTTTAACGCTCTTATGTTCACATCAATTTATTTGATCTTTATTTAATATTTCCATATTTAATTATTATTATTATCTTTATTCTTTACACAAGCTCAAAAGCTATTTCTTTCATGTCTCAACTTTACTTTATTTGAATATCTTTCATGATAATCATTGATATTTCGCTTGCTCTTATGACATTTGTTAAATACATTAACCTTTTTATTCACTTATTTCCTCTACGGGATTTATTCTTTACATAATTATTTATAATTTCTCATTTTTTTATTATTGTTCAGACCGCGTTCTGGCTTATTCAGTATTTATTTATTAAAAACACATCCCTTTTACTCAAAACTCCGGTGGATTTGTACACAACCAATTTCTGACACCAAAATAGAATGAAATTCAGTACTCACATGTTTTAAGATCATACCATGATCTTTATTCTTGTGCGGTGCTTCATTTTGGGCCCACTTTGAACTTTTTACTCCATATTAAAAGAGTTTTATCTTATGTATAAACACTTTTTGACATATATTTAAAACACTTAACATTGATGACATTTTTATACACTGATGTGTCCCTTTTGAACACATAATAAACACTAAAAATATGAATTTAACACACACTCTTGATAAATTTACACTTCACAATTCTTGATCACTAGGCCGTATTTCTGAGCCTATCACACGTGACCTTCTTAATTTCCCGTTTCCAAGGGTGAAATTTATTCGATGTCGGCTTCCTATCCTGCAGAATACGAAAGTCTCGAAACATCTACTGTTCCCTGGAGTCCAAATTCTGCTACTCCTATCCTGGATGACCGGCTATTTATCTAGCTTGAACGGCTTCTTTGTAGATCTGTCTATCGATCCTAGCGAAAGTCTATTCGGATCGAGGTCTCCTCAATGACCTATAGATTTAGTTTATAGCAGCTAGTACTTCTCGATTCTAGTACTTTTAGAATAGTTCGCCTGCTTTCTGGAGATAATGTTTATAGTCTCCTATCTTCTTTATTGGAACTGTTTTAACACTCCTACGTTTCTGATATACGTTCCGAACCTTATTCTGTTCTTCCCTTGTTGGGTTCTTTAATTTAGATGACAGTTTATCTTTCTGGTACGGTACTTCCGTACGTTATGATCTATTCGTTCGTCTATTTAACAACCTATCGCCTTTAAGTCCGACGTTCGCGGCCTGCTCTGACTATATCTTATGAACTTTCACTATAACTTGTATACAGTCGGGCCTAAATCCTGTAACTAGGATTTTCCTACTATTTCAATACGGCGATACTTTAAATTTCTTCTTGACCACTCCTTATGGAGGCAAGCAAGTCGTTAATACTGCGACGCCTGTGGCTATCGGATATTACTTCTGCGGTGTAACACAGCGTTTCTCCCCTCAAGGAGTACTGGTAAATGTCTTCGATGTGACGCAGAGTTATGCCCCTCACGGACTGTCTGAATACTGATGTAGCTTAGTTACGTGCCCTCAGGCCGTTTGAAACTGCATGTGCTGATGATCCAGCGTCACGTCCCCCTGGACGGATTTTTACTGCGTGATGCGTGGCAACGCCCCCTCGGGCTGTTCGAGACTGCATGATTGGCTTGGTGAAGCCCGAAGCTTTATACTATTTCACTACAAAAAAATATGACTCTAGCCTTTTCTGTGGCCAACTTCTAAAATAATGGTGCCACAAATATAAAAATTATACCTTCCGAAAGCTCGTCTTCTCAATGTCAAATAATCTTATTGCACCTAAGAATCGATCGTGCAATTTGGAGATATTAATTAATTTCTCGTCCTCAGATGTGTGGGTGTTGCATTTCTTTTGCTTTCTCCCCTCCACACAGGCCGTGGTACTTCCCCAATGACGTCGTCTTGCGTTAGCAGTTTTTTTCTGCGCAATTATTAAATGGTTTCTCTTTACTGAAAAATCTCTCATTCAAAATGATTCACTGTACTGTACTTGTTTACTCATTATTATACTTGTAAACGGGTTAAATTTAATTATTCCTCTTCTGGCGCATAAGCGGTGTTGTCATTTTCCAGCAACGTCAGCTCGAATTCCGATTCAGGCTTCCTTGTTTAATCCTGGAAAATTTCCACTTGGTTATTAATACTCGTGACTCGCTCCCTTCAGAATGTCAAGAGGGATGATATCATCCTCTCGAACACCTGGTCCTCGTTAGTTGCACAACCTTATGCTGGCCTCCTAGCTGGATCTTTCTTTAAAGTACATTAGAAACTGTACGTTTCTTTGATTTCTTTCTCAAATGCATGGATTCGCACACCTTGGACCCTATAGCATATGGGTTCAGTACGTGACAATTTTTAAAACTTCATTCTCGGTACTTTTGTTAAATCCTCCCAAGCTCAGGCGGCCGCACGCCGGCCTCTCACCGCTGGGTCCGTGGTTCAAATCCCGGTCACTTCATGTGAGATCTGTGCTGGACAAAACGGAGGCCGACAGGTTTTTCTTCGGGTACTCCGGGTTTCCCTGTCAACATTTCATTCCAGCAACACTCTCCCTTATCATTTCATTTCATCTGTCATTCATTTAATCATTGCCCCTGAGGAGTGCGTCAGGCCTCGGCAACCGGCACAGTCCATATCCTCGCCGCTAGATGGGAGCTTCATTCATTCCATTCCTGACCCGGTCGGAGACTGGAAGCAGGCTGTGGATTTTCATTTGTTAAATCCTCCCATCTCGGCTTCACGCACGGACTCTGCGAGAAGTCATTCCTCTAACGTCGCAAGGACGCTGTCAGGGAGTTGAACACATTTTGTCAGCAGATATAAATGGGGATAGTGCCAGACTGATCGGCCAGGTGACCGCTAACTTGGGTCTAATTAAGGAAGGGCCAGGGAAGGGATTTTGGAAAGAAGTCGGCTGTGATTAAAATGGGACACCATGAAAACCATTTTTAGGACGGCCGAGGTGGAATTAGCACCAACGCTCTCCCGATGCCAGAGAGGCACGAAATGGCGCGTCAGCGTTCTCGGCCACCGTGGCTGTGACAAGGTGCAAGATAAATCTGAAGAAGTGGGGAATCAGTGATGATGAAATTTGTGAATGCGGGGCAAAGGAGGATTCGAATCACTTGTTGGTTTGCAGTAATCGGAGCAAACCTTGTGAAATAGAAGACTTGTTTGCAGCAAATAACAGTTCTATTCTGACTGCTGACATTGCCTTCACAAAGTGTGAGGTTCTCTTAATTATTGATACATTGTAATTTTAGGATTGTATTTTAGTGTTTTTTAGACTCGGATAAATAAATAATAGCTTGTATCTCATTGTTTGGTTATTTACTATCAGGAAAAGTAGGAATAAATCTCTTAATATTTCCAAGAATCCTATATTCTAAACAAACAAAGTTAATTAAACGGGCTGGAGTGTGAAAAGCACATCTGACATCCTTGGTTTTATTGAATTTGAATAATTAACTTAACATATTTTAGGAGAGCAAATATTGCCTAAAAGTGTGAAGTTATCGGTGATAATTTGATGACGTATCATTAGGCTATTAGTAATATATTTACACTCTCGTTGCAATCAGATTTTTTTTTACTCACAATTAGTCATTATTTTAAGCTATGCGCAGGATTTGAACCCTTTTGCTACACTTAATAAATAAAACCGATAGCATGCTGAGCTTCTATGTCCGAGGTCGTGGGTTCAAACCCGGCCGAAGTCGTCAGATGTTTTAAGAGCGTTAAAATCCCTCAGTGTGCCTTCCTTAGGAGGGGAAGTAAAGTCGGTGGTCCCATGTCATAGATTTATGGCATGTGAAAGAACATTCCACTGATATACCAGCTTAGGCGTTCATAATTAAGTACAAGTCCGGCATTATCAAAGGTTCCGCTCCTTTCCTTGGTCAGCAGTTTCCGGTGAAATGTCGGGAGATATCCTGTCTGGACCACGGCCTACAAGCCCGAAAAACTTGTACCTAACCTTCCACTAATTACCCTTGTGTGAAGCTAAATTAATTATAGGTTAGATTTAACTAACGCTCTTAGGTTCAAACGTTCGTCACCAGGAGCCGACTACAGTGGCATCTGAACTTATCAACCAAGTTCAGAACTAGTTACCGTTGACGGTGGCGTTTGGTACCAAAAGTAGGAACTACTTGAAAATTGAATTTCGGCAGTCTTCACTTGAATTAAAAACAGATAACACACACAAATACTGCCATCACAATTAACACCGGTTATCAGACAAATTCTACACACACCCAAAGTACACGGGGCTACATGGCCGCGTCGTCGCAGCCCCTAAACTAAGGAACCAACCAACCAACTATTTAAAAACCTAAGAAAAACTATTTTATGTTTTTAAGAACCTAAAAATCTGGTCCCTAGTTAAGATACAATCTCAAATTACGCGTAACATTACTGCTGTTTATTAAGTCTCATTTTCCTAGGAACTGCGTAAGCATTTCGCGGGAGGGGGGCTGTTACACCATCAGTCCCTGGTCTTAAGTAAACTTTCTCAATCGTGAATACTCCAGCCGCAAGTCCTCCCAGCCCACCTTAGATCATTGCTCTCTGCAGTGAAAGGTTAAGTTGAAAGTGACCTGAGAGAACTAGGAGAAACGTGTGGGTATGTGCGTGAGTGTGTGTCTGTATCAATTCCTTCTCCCCTACATCTAGAACTATGCACGCTCAGAGAGATGTCACAAGAGGTTCATGATACACTGAAGAAAATGGAAATTGCAACACTATGAAGGCATTGGTTGTTTGTGTTGATTTTCAAGATATGGAACGATGCCATGTAGGTATGTAAACGATCAAAGTTTCAGACCCATTGGATTGTTGCTATAAGTCTCCCCACGTGATTGGTCGCGGAGGAATCAATTCCAGTATACGGACTCTGGTGTAGCGTAGTTGACTTGCAGTCTGTGCAGTGAAGTGTTCCCCGTCAAACATGCCTCGACGACAGAGAAGAGCACGCTATCAACAACTGTCGCTCGGATAATTGGGCTGTGTGAGGCTGGATTATCGCTAAGGACTGTCGTTGCACGTGTTGGCCGACAGGCATCTACGGTACTACGTGTATGGCAGCAGTGGTTAAATGAAGGTACCCACACTCGTAGAACAGGCACAGGCCCAGCGCGGCAGACAACTCTGAGAGAGGATCGCCGCATCATTTGGATGGCCCGGATGGATTCCCATGCAACAGCAGCGCATATTCGAGCAGCTGTAGCACCCCACGCTACACAATAAACAGTTAGTAATCGCCTGGGTGCAGCTGGCTTACGATCTCGTGTCCCTGCTGAAGGTGTTCCATTGACCCCACAACAGCGACGTGAAAGACTGGCCTGGTGTCGAGAACGATCGACGTGGGTCGACGAATGGCATAGGGTCGACTTAGATGTTTATACCCTTAAAACAACAATCACAAGGGAGGCTCGTCCTCCCCCCTGCAAGACTATGTATCGCAGCAATCAAACTACGGCGTTTGCCAACCTCCATCCTCGTGCAGTACATGTGGATTGTTATGCTAGGATATGAGATTATCTGGCGCTGTAGTGGCTAATATTCATCGCTGTCGCCCCAGAGGTCCGAGTTCGATTCCCGGCTCTGTCAAGAAATTTAATTCTGGTCTGAGACCTGGAATGGGGTACATTCAGCCTCGGGAGGCAAAACTGAGAAGAGATGCGTTTGATGCCTGCCTCATCCATCCTGGAAGTGATTCTCCATGGTTTCCCATTACTACTCCAGGCAAATGCTGGCCGGGATGGTTCCTAACTCACTACCACTACCGCCACCTTCACAATCCTCACCTGAATGACAAATACATACTCTATTACAGACACAGAAATAGTTAGTTAGTTAGTTATTGTTGTTTTAAGGGGCGGAACTACGAGGTCATCTGCCCCTCTTAACACAGATTAAAGAATACAAATTTTGAATTGAATTTAAAATTTTGAGGTGGACATCTAAATTTAAAAAAACCAAAAATTAATAAAACAAAAACAAACAATTACTGTAAATAAAAAATAAAAATTATAAAAATACACAAAAATTACGGAAAAAACAAAACATTATCATTCAAAAACGAACAAGTCGTTGAGTCAATGTTCACTGGACAATTTAGATTGCTGGCCCTAACCCACTCTCACTTATAAAGCGGATAACGCGATCAGCAGCCACCACGTCATCGGCTAATATAAGTTTGAGTGTCGTCTGCAAACCAAGGTTTCTTCGTAAGTCAGCAAGATCCACACACTCGGTGAAAATGTGGGCCACGGTGAATAGACACAGAAATAAAACAGGTTATCAGTCATATTTTAAATGTATTCATACATATATATAGGGATACCTAACACGGTTCTGAATGACCACGATGAACAAGCCCCTCAAATGATACAACAATAACAACAACGCTAGGAGCTAACCGATTAGAAGAGAGAGGAATGGGAATTTATTTTTCGTAATGTAGAGATTTGAAGCCATTCTTTCAGTGTTGACTATACAAAATAGTCATGTGTAGCTTTTCAGTCGGTCCACACGATTATGCCCAATGTAAATACACTCCTGGAAATAATTACATGTATTAGTTAATTATCACTATTAAATGGGGCAATTTAGGGTTACGCGTTTTGACATTCAGGTGGCCATCATGAGATCCTGATCACTGTGTTCAGGTTAGAAATTTACACTAAAATAATTATTATTACATTGTATGTCTACCCCTTATTATTCCCGTTTTCCAACGGGGTCGGGGATGAGATGCGATGGAGGTCTTTGTGGCGGATGATTTTTACGGCCGGATGCCCTTCCTGCCACCAACCTCATGAGAGGAGTTAATGAGAGATGAACTGAATGATGGTGAATGAAACTGGGCAAGGATATGGAAGGAAGTGGCCGTGGCCTGTCAGAAGGTACCGTCCCAGCATTTGCCTGGAGTTGAAAATGGGGAAACCACGGAAAACCATTTCCAGGACAGCCGACGGTGGGGCTCGAACCCACGCGTCTACCGAGTCAGCAGAGAGCTTGGCCCCATGGCCTAACGCAGCGCTTTAGCGAGCGCAGCCACTGCTGTCGGTGAAATAATTATTATTACATAAAATGCGTAAAATAATTACGCTACTATTGTAGTAGTTAGACTTTGGTGTATTTTTTACGATTCACAATTGAATCTCGTTATGTTTGTTTTGTCTTAAAGTTCTTCTTGAATTACGTACGTAATTAAAAGTGTATTATACACGTGTGTACAATTTAAACAAGATGTTCAATAAAGAACATATTGCCTACTTTCTCCTAAATATATGAGTATAGTTATAACTAGGGCTCGGATCGATATGCTCAATAAAATCTCCCGATATGCTCGAAAACCATGTGTTTTATGCTCGATAGTTATGCTCGAAAAGCCCATTATATGCTCGATAGATATGCTCGAAAAGCCCATTATATGCTCGATAGATATGCTCGAAAAGCCCATTATATGCTCGATAGATATGCTCGAAAAAAAAACATTATTGCGGTTAAATATGCAGAATATGCTCGAAAAATGCCGTTAAAAACTATAGAAAGGAAAATGAAACGAAAAAAACAATAACATATCTTTATATATGAGCTTTATTTTCTAATTGTATGTATGATACACTGCAACATACTCGCATTCGAGTTTTTTCAAGTAGGGCCTATATATAAGAGAAGTTTTCTTATAAAAGTTACAGTTTAAACGTTCATTTACAAAATGTTCAGAATAAGGCGAGTCAATGAAGTATCTGCATTGGTTTGTACAACAAGAATGTTTTCTATGTTTTCAGTTTTGAATGATTTTCTTAAATCAGTCAATATAAGTTTCAATGACGAGAACGACCTCACTAAATGTTAAAAACCTGTGGTTCTATTATTCGCACCAGATAGGCTTTTCAATAATTATTTTTGTTTTCGAACCTTAAGGATGGTCAGGACCCGAATTCGGGGAGGGAATTCAAACAAAAACAAACTATTTAGACGAAAACCACAAGATTATGCATTCTATTCTGGAAATCGCGGTTTTATGCAGTTATATGCTCGATAAATTTCAATTCTGTTGGTCCCAGAGAGGTGAAAATATCACCGAAAGGTTTCTTTCAATGTGTACGATTCAGGAAAAGAATATGCAAATATGCTCGAATCCGAGCCCTAGTTATAACTCTTTGTCTTTATCAAAGAGTATAATAAAATCATTTCTTGGTTGAAGACCTTAGAAACTATTTACCTCTACCAAACACCAGAACCTCGAAAAAACTACTACGTTACCATCATTGAAGACATATCTCAAGTATTTTATGGAACTGGAGACACAATCGACTGGACGTGGGCAACATCCAACTTTGAGTTGAGGCATGTGTTTACACGTCTGGCTGTCCATGCTTTTCACCACCTTAATTGCATTAACAAATCGTTCCATGACCCTACAGTGACGCGTGTATGCCAACTATGTGGATAAGCATGTTAACGCTACCACTTAGAGCTCTGTAGTAAAGGAAGCAATCAATCAAATCTATGCAATTCAAATCCCCAGAGCGCAATTTTAGTGTACATGTTCTTTCTTTATTTTCGATTGCTATTTGGCTGCAATAAAATTATTAATTAATATCCTGAACTAGCACCAACAGATAGAGCACAGATACTATGTGAGATCGTTTTGTCTTTAGTTCAAACAACACACAATAGGCTGCTACAAACGCTTTAGAATAAAAATGTATCGTATTATCAACTTTTCATTCTTCAAATTCGATGCGTATGGAATTCCAACCAGTTGAGTCCCACGTAGAAAAGTCATGATATCTGCTGTATATAATCATAATAGGGAGAGTGCAAGTTTTCAATTAAAGCTGAAAGGTAATCTGTGGGCCGTTGCGCAATAAGTTAGCCATGATAGTTCTCCTGGTTGCTGTTAGATGTCTCTTGCAGATCCGTTGGCGAATTTTGTTTTAATTAAATATATATTCTCCATTGTAATATGCACAATATAACGTTTAATTTTAAAACTTCTGAGTAATTACAAATAATAAATATAAAAAATCAAGCAAAAAAAACTATGGTAGGATTGGAACCCCAGTCATACGAGTAAGAGGCTAACGCTTTACCACGCAGCCAAACAAGTCAACCGAACTTCGCCGATATCAGTTGAATTACATACAACGTCTTAGCAAATAATGATTTAGACTTAACGATTTCTTCAGCGGAGTACACTTTCTGTATATAAAGCATTTCATACAAAGATTATGTTATTCTATCAGTAGGCTATATTGCATGCAATACTCAAACTAGTGAAGTATAGGTCTGGCACAAGATATTAGCTGCCAGCTTGTGTTCTAACTGAGACGGCTCACCTTTTTAAATTCACTTCTGCAGTATAATATAAAAAGATAAACTTTTAATTTTTGCAACGGACCACATCCTTTAGAACAGTTTAGACGATTCTCGGTTCGATAATCAGAAATGGTGGGTGCCTTGTTATGGATTATAAAGTTTGCATATTTCACACGGCCACCATCCTGAAATGGTACGGCGGATGACCTTGTAGTTTGGGCACAATACGTTTACTATATGAAGGTATATTGTTACCAAATTTGGTAGAAATCGGATGATTAGTTTAGTCGTTATTTGATTTTAGGTTTTGAACGTTTGAGTGGCCGCCATTGAGTTTTGGTAAAGATGGCGGCGATATAAAACATGACACTGAGGTTCCCATTGCTAGTGCTACCTCTGTACCAAATTTCGTTCAATTCGCTTTCGTCGTGTTTGAATTGATTGGGGGGTCAGACATACCAAATCCCACACACACACATGCACACTCACACACAGACAGACACACAATGTTTCGCCCTGTGTAGTCTACCTTCATTTTATTTATTTTTTGCAAAAATCGAAAGTAGGCTAATAACACAACGTAGTGCTAAATCAATAAAATATACGAAAAAATAGCATGCACTAGAAAACCCTATTTGACTGGCTGCGTAGCTCAGTAGTAACGTTTTCGCTTGCTGAGCCCAAGATTTCAGGTTCGTATCCTGGTGCAGTCAGCTGGCACTTGAGGGTACGCAAATGCGAGGGATCCGTGTCAGTAGATTTACTGGCACGCTAAATATCCCCTTCTGGGCAAAATTACGACACCCTGGCTTCTCTAAAAGCCAGACTAGTTAAAAGGGACATAAAACCAATCGCATTACATTACATTATGCGAACCGGCCAAAACTAAGCACCACGCAAATATCATTTCATTTCCTTCTCATAGTTCTGTCTTCCTTTCTCTTCCTCCACACTTCCTTCATTCTTTCAGAGTGTTGCGCCTTTATCTCTGCTGTCCACCTTCCTCCCCTGCGTTCTTTCTTTTCTCCCACAAGAACCTTTATGTTGGAAAGTATTTCCCTGAACTGTGTTCTGTCTCGACAGTCGTCATCTGTAATTTCTAGCCTCCGGAGTTCTTCCTTCATCTGCTTGGTTTAACCCCCTTGGCTCTTCAGATTATATATTTTATTAAAAATTTGTTTATTTAATCTTGTGGGATCCATTCTAACCATATGTCCATGGAAACGTAAACGTCTTTTCCTAATTGCTGTTTCCAGGTCTTCCACCCTTTCATATATCTCCTTGTTAGATCTTAATCTGTAGGTTCCCTGTACCACTTTTGGGCCGAAAATCCTCCGCATTATCCTCCTTTCAATCTTCAGAAGCTTTTCTAGGTTCATCAAATTTGCCGTCTCCACACCATATAAGGTCACCGGTTTTACCACAGCATTGTAGTGTTGTAGTTTGGCATTTAGGGAGAGGTTCTTTTTGTTGTATATATTTTTAGTGGAGAAGTTGAGTTTTTCTAGTTTAAGTCTTTTGTTTTCCATCGACTCTTTGTCCAGGCCATTGTTGCTAATGATCTCTCCGAGGTATATAAACTGTTTCGTGACCTTTACCTTCCCATATTTCGTCTTAACTGTTTTCTTCATGGAGGCTAGTTCTTGTTGGTGCTCATCATCTCTGTTTTTGGAAAAGAGATTTGTAAACCTGTTTTCCCAGCGATTTCCTTTAGTTCATTTATCTGTATTATTGCTTCCTCTTCCGTTTCAGCTAGAAGTACCAGATCATCTGCAAAGGCCAGACATCTGTGTTTGATTCTTGTATTTTTACTTCCAAGTAAAGCCCCGGAGTCAATGGTTGTCCACATTGTCTTCATGATCTTATGTAGAACCACGTTGAACAACATCGGTGATAGGCTGTCACCCTGCCTCAATCCAGTTTTTATTTGGAAGGGTTTGCTGATCTCTCCCCGGAGTTTCACCTTGGATATAGTGTTTGTTAACGTCAGCCTAAGTAGGTTTAGCGTCTTTTGATCCACACCATATTCCCTCAATATGTCCATCAATGTGTCTCTAGCTATTGAATTGTAAGCTTTGTGAAAGTCAACGAATGAGATGAATAGATCTTTTGATCGTGCAGTCACATTATTATTTATTATTATTATTAAAATCCTATTTGCAATGTTTTCATGGTCAGGAGAGAGTCGTCGCACATGTGTTGACTTTTCGCACGGTTACTGTATATTTTAAACCTCAACACAGTGATCAAGATCTGATGATCGCCAATTGAGGGTGGAAACGCGTAACCCTAAATTGTCCCATTTAATTTTGATAACTAACTGACAGCCTCCGTGGCTTAGGCGGCAACACGCCGGCCTCTCACCGCTGGGTCCGTGGTTCAAATCCCGGTCACTCCATGTGAGATCTGTGCTGGACAAAACGGAGGCAGACAGGTTTTTCTCCGGGTACTCCGGTTTTCCCTGTCAAAATTTCATTCCAGCAACACTCTCCACTATCATTTCATTTCATCTGTCATTCATTTAATCATTGCCCCAGAGGAGTGCGTCAGGTCTCGGCAGCCGGCACAGTCCATATCCTCGCCGCTGACCTGGTCGGAGACTGCAAGCAAGCAGTGGATTTTCATTTTCAATTGTGATAATTAACTAATACAAGTGATTTTTTCCAGGAGTATGTTTACACATTTATATCTTGTACCCCGC
Organism: Meconema thalassinum; assembly: GCA_946902985.2. NCBI lineage: Eukaryota > Metazoa > Arthropoda > Insecta > Orthoptera > Tettigoniidae > Meconema > Meconema thalassinum. Next base: position 880,613,776 of record OX336390.1, read on the forward strand.
CCATTCATTGGGCATAATCGTCTTAACCGCCTGAAGGGGTACATATGACAATTGTTTCGTATGCAATGTGCAGGCACAAAATCACCATTAAACAAATTAAGTTGAGCTATTTCCTTAAATTATTACCGGTATATCCCCCTTGTTAATAATCGTACGGGAATAATATTTTCGTTATCGTTTTACCCTCCAGGGCTGACTTTTCCCACGGACTAAGCGAGGGATCCCATCTCTACGGTCACTGAGGGCAGTGTCCTGGAGCTTGAAACTTTGAGTCGTGGGATACAACTGGGGAGTGTGACTAGCACGTCACCCAGGCGGCCTCACCTGCAAAGCGAACAAAGGCCTTATGAGGGAAAGGCAGAGTGGGAGGGAGAGACAATGAAGAGGGAAGGAGGCGGCCGTGGCCTTACGATAGGGACCATCCCGGCATTTGCCCGAAGATGAAGTGAGAATTAGTAGACTCTAATCACCGATTAACGAGAAGTTCTGTGACGAACTAAAGAGCCTACTTTTCTTAAAGTTTAAGATTCATACCAATGATTAATCTATATGGATCTATCTAGAATAATGACGAAATTAAGTTGGTAATGTCGACATTTCTAATTAGTTCGAAATACTGTATACCTGGCATAATGTAGCCTAATAGAGAACTACAGTTGGCAGCCCTGGTGACTGAACATATTCTTAGTTTCATCTCTTAAGTTACAGAATACAAAATTTCGTTGAAGTCCAATGGATAGCATGGACGTAACATGCAGTTAAACATTGGATCTAACAGCGTGCGTAAATTCATGTTGGCAACAATGACATACATGTATTGGTCAGAAATACTCTGAAATAATATGATCTATTGTTGTGTCAATTTTGAATGAAATCCATTAGTTAGTATAGAAGTTACATGCATTTTAAAATTGGACCTATCAGCAGGCTTAGAATCATGTTGGCAGCACTGGCGTATATTAGTTACTCCAAATTAACCTAGAATGCCAGGTACTATACGTGTGCAAAGTTTAGAGCTATTGGCTTGCATACGTTCTGATATATTGATATTAGGGTAAAAAATAGAGACAGTATTTATTAACAGTTGGCAGCCCTGGTTACTCTTAAGAATCGGCATAGTCATATCTGTTATGGTACACATAGCACACACGAAATTTGGTTGAAATCCAAATGATAGTATAGAAGTTACATGTATTTAAATTTGGACCTCTCAGCAGGCTTAGAATCATGTTGGTAGCACTGACGTATATAAGTTACTCCAAATTAATATAGAATGACAGGTACTATACGTGTGCATAGTTTAAAGCTGTCGCCTTGCATACTTTGTGATATATGGGTATTTGGATAACAAAAATTGAGAGCATTTATTAACAGTTGGCAGCCCTGGTGGCTCTTAAGAATACGCTCATTCATATCTGTTTATGTACGCATAGCACATACGAAATTTGGTTGAAATCCAATTGATTGTGTAGAAGTTATATGCATTTAAAAATTGGACCTATCAGCAGGCTTATAATCATTTTGGCAACACTGCCATGTATGGACTCCTGGAAATTAAACTGAAATATTATTATCTATATTTGTGCCAATTTTGAAATAGCTCCCATTCATACCTTCCAAGATATCCAACATGGATCTCAAATTTCAATTGCAATTTTTCAGCAGTTGGTAGCATTGACATCATTTTAAAATATGGCCGTGAGATATTCAGGTATAGATCTTTACTCCTACCAAGTTTTGTTTCGATTGCTGCAGCCGTTTAGGAGTTGATGGGGGGGGGGGGGGACACACACACACAGCCAGACATACAGAAGGACAGACAGACACACACACACACACACATTTGTCCGATCTCATGTCTACTTTTTCCTCATTTTCGCAAAATGTGAAAAGTAGGCTAAAAATTAAATATTGTATAATTGTATGTTAATAAAACAAAACTATAATACTGTTACTAAGCACTTGATAAACTTTTGTTAATCCGTATTTTGTTCTCTCCGAACTAATGTTTGCATAAGCTGGTATATGTTAGGAATTGTAGGTAACTTGAGTCGCAAATCAGAGCGTGCATGAAGTTAACTTCTGTACTTGCTTTTCACTTGAACTAAAGAAAATGTTATTGAATGTTTATAACAACATCTATTTTATGTTTATTTTAAAATGTTTTGTAAACCTAATGGGTCGTTCCGCGACCCACCAATAGTCGCCTGCGACCTAAGCTTGAGAAACGCTGGACTAGAGTAATATTAATGAAGTGTTGGAATATGTATGTTTTCACATCTATGTTAACGCATTGTGCGTAGACTGATTTCGAAATCACGTATACCTTAATCCTGCTATAGGGTGTAATGTTATCGAAATAATTTCAGCTGCTTCTTTGGGATGGTTGAACAAATAAACGCACAAAAAATTAAAACGGTCTTGAGATTATTGAAAAACTAGCAAATGAAACCAATGTGCAACGATTCTCAACACGTTTATTATTATGGACGCTATGAGAAATAGACTGAAAGTTAGCGAAAAGAAGTGCTCAAAATGATCGGCGTAGTTCAAAGCCTTGTCAAGAAGCTATTACTTTTTGTTTAGTAGTATCTTGCCCTAATTCATCCAAAGAGATAACTGAAGAATGGTAATATGACTCATTGCTGAGCCCCGCTAAACACTATCCAGTTTATTGATCTTCGAAATGGTCAGGGTCAGGTTGGTTTGTTGATAAATTATGAAAGTTTTCAACAGGCGCATCTGCGTGATGGATAGCATGTGACATGTGCTAAGCTGCTTTATGTACGTCAGAAAGCGCAGGTTTACGATACGTGGATTATAGTGTTGATGTTAGGATACAACGCTTGTGTGGTATAAGAAATTCACAGATGGATGGGTTGGAACTGTACTTCCTCAAGTTCCACTGTCGTTTACTTTCAATTAATTGAAGAAAAAAAAACGAGCCTTACAGTAGTCGCATATGATGTGTAACATCTGACATGTTATCCTACTCGTATACTACACAGCTTGGACATTCTTAAAATGTTAATTTACTCTCCATTTTCATACTGGTACTATGATGAATGTATAGATTGAATTGGAGATATGCTACTGTCACATTTGTGGCGCAGCGGTCAAGCTGTTAGTCTCTCACCAAGTTAGACCGAGTTTGATTCCCGGTCAATACATGTGAGATTTTCGAATTGAAATGCTATGTCCTGTGGTTCGCATTCCACGTAAAAAGGAGGTACCGTGGATCATGATCGTGAGATTAACGGACACGCAAAACTACAAGCTTCCTTCTTTCCTTTTACATTAATAATTCATAATAACAACGTGACACACAACGTCGACAGTACTCTCAAATACTGTGAGCACATTCCTCAGTAACTATAACATTCATTATTCTCAAGGCTCTCATACAGTTCGTCGTAAACAATCAAAATATGGCTTCCTAAAATCATGAAATGACCGTGTCTCACATATGATGAAAATACAGCTTTTATTCCACTCATATAACAACATTCTGTTATGCATTTAATATTTGACTACTCACCCACAGCTTGATAATAATGCCGCTTACTTAAATGTCATTTGTCGTCTTTGTCCTACCCCATGTAATATTCAACCTTGAACGTGAAGCTTCATAAACTGCTCAATGACAAATGAAAGTCGGTGAAACATTTGCCACTGTGCTCGTCAAACCAGTGCCTGCTTAATGCACTGCCTACTGTATTATCATCACATTCTCGCGCTACAGAGCACACACTGCCTTGTTTCCAATACACAGATTTTCAATTGTACATCCAGCTGGCAGTCCGTCTTCAATTCCGTCCGATCCACTTCCGTTCGATCCACTTCCGCCCGATTCACTTCCGTCCCATTTTTTCAATCAGTGCGTCTTCACTTTCGTCCGATCCACTTCCGTTCGATCCACTTCCGCCCGATTCACTTCCGTCCCCAATTTTCAAAATCACTCCCACAAAACTATCCAGCAACCGAGTGGAAAGATTTTACACATCAATAACATTATGTTCTATATGTAACAGGTTAACTGCGTGGTACAGAAGTAACGTTGTCAGCTGCTGTGCTAGAGATTGTGGGATCAAACCCTGGTGCCGTCAGCTGGCATTTGAGGGTGTTTAAATGTGAGGGAGCCATGTCAGTAGATTTACTGGCACTCTAAACATCCCATTGAGGGTTTAATTTCCGATGGCTCTAAAAGCCGCAGTAATTAAAATGGACGTAAAACCAATAACAATATTATTCGACCGGCCGCGGTGGTGAGAGCTATAATGCTCTACCTAGTGCCTCCCTGGTATCGGGAGAGGGTGGACTCGAACCCCACCTCGGTCGTCCTGAAAATGTTTTCCCATTGTCACCCCCAGACAAATGCCGGGACGGTTCCTTTCAACAGGTCCACGACCAACTTCCTTCCCACTCCCTTCCCTGATCTTTCCTTCATTAGCGGTCGCTTGGGTGATTGGCCTGTCACCATCCCCAGTTGTATCTGCTGATAATTTGAGTCCAGCTCCAAAACACTGTCCTTGTAGCGGTAGAAAGAATTATCCCTCTCAGAGTTCGTGGGTGAAGCGGACCGTGGAGAATAAACGATTTAAAAAACTTTTTTTTTTTACCATGCTCATTCAAAGAGCGCGTTTGAACTTGTTAGTTCACTTGATGTTTTTCACCTTCTTATAGGCCTACTCCAAAAATTTCATCATGAATGCACTGTGTTGCATCTTCCGTTCTGTGCACCACTTCCCAGTAGTCTTCTTACTAGGCTTTTCCGTGAATTTGTGCTTGCCTACTATTGGACTAAAGGTTCCACGATTTTCTAAGATGTCGCCTGTGATATTTATTTATTGGAGGGCCGCCTTAGTTTCTTCTAGGCATTTTATTTTTACCTACTTTGAATTGATTACTTGAAATAAACTTTTAGTCAGTTAAGCACTGTCAATTCTATAGATATGGCCATAGAAATGTAGGTGTCTCTTGAGTACGGCGTCAGTGAACCTGCCAGTTAAGGAGTAGAAGCCCACTGTTCTCCTCTTAATCATCATTCCGTCTTCTCACCTGGGATCATAAAATGTTCCGGAGAATTTTCCATTCTTTTCAATTTTAATAGTTTTAGAATGATTACCAAAGGATATGGTTTCTGAGGCGTACAAAGTTTGCCAGTCTGTAGTCTGTACAGCTGTCTTGTAGTGTCGTAATAATCATCATCATCATCTTCCTAGCATTAATCCCGCTTTATTGCAGGGTCTGCTTTTCTGCACTTTTTCTTCCACACTGCTCGATCTTGAGCGTCTCTAGTTGTGGCGTTCACTAGTTGCATGTCCTCCCGCATAGTATCCAGCCAGCGCTTTCTCGGTCGCCCTCGTGGTCGTCGGCCTTCTGGACTGATGTCAAGTGCAGTTCTCGCAACTGAAGAGTGATTGCTGCGCAGTACATGGCCATACCAACGCAGACGGCTATCCCGCATTTTTTCATGGATTGGAGCCACACCAAATGTAGCTCGAACATTGTCATTCCTGATGCGGTTTAGTCTAGTAAGTCCCTGTGTCCAGCGATTCATCTTCATCTCCATGACATGTAGTTGTTGTTCATGTCTCTTCGTTACTGGCCAGCATTCAGTACCGTACAGTGCTACTGGTCGAACGATGGTTCTGTAAATTTTTGACTTCAGATATAGTGGCACATTCCGGTAAAAAAGGACTCCAGTAACTTGGCGCAATAATAATTAATATTAGCCTATTAATTTATTATTATTTTATAACTATCGGCCACGTTGGCCCAGAGCGGTAACACGCTAGCTCGTGCCTCGCTAGTATCGGAGGAGCGTGAGTTCGAATCCCACCTTGGCTGCCCTTAAAATGGTTTTCATGGTTTTCCATTTTCACCACCAGGCAAATGCCGAGACGGTTCCTTTCAACAGATCCACGGCCGACTTACTCCCGAAACCCCTCTCCCGACCCTTCCTTAATTAGGCCCAAATTAGCGGTCACCTGGGCGATCGACCTGTCACCATCCCCAGTTGTATCTTCTGAAAAATTGTGCTCAACTCCCAGATACCGCGATGCCGTGCTGGGAGGATAAGCAATAATAGCCTAAAAGTTTTTCGCTTCTTCTTCTTATTATCATCATCATTATCATCATCTTCTTCCCTTGGAAGATATTATGTAGTGCGTATGCTGATGAAACAGAATCTTGTGGTATAATGCCTAAGAGCCCATAATAAGTAACTCTTGGAACTAGGAATGAAACTCGGTGAGCCTTGGTGTGAACCAAGCAGCTACATCGCTACACAGGCACGTTCCATCCCAATGAACGTGTCGATACATGAATCCAAGATTTGTGCTATCATTCAAAAGGACGCACGCAGCCTTGTACTTAGGAAGAACATTGTTTAAGAAACCTGGGAAAGTCTATTCAAGGATGACTTACAATTCAGTTGAAACCACCCGAGTCAAGGGTAACGTGCCAAGTTTCAACGCTCTGACGCTGCCGTACCGAGTTCAGTATGCTTCATTTCAATTTCAATGCAGGCCTATAATTACACTTTTTATGTATTCTTACCAACTGGTAAGTTTTCTAAAAGTCGAGTTGTGAAAATTGTCATTTATCTTAATATTTTTCGATCATTTTGGGAATTTCTCGAGTAAAAATAATTTGTTACTGTTAATTGTGATGACTGTATAAGTGTGTGCTATCCGTAATTCAGGTAGGACTGCAGACGATCATTTCTAAGTAGACTAGTTCCTCCTTTTTCTACCAAATGCTACCGTCAACGACACCTAGCTGTGAAATTTGCTACTAGATGCCATCGCAACTGGCACCTGGCGCCAAATGCTGGGAATTAATAGAGAGTTAATCAAATCTAACCTACGAATTTAGCTTCACACAATTGTAGTTAGCTGAAGGTTCGTTTACATGCCATAAATCTATGTAATGGGCCCGCAACCTTTACTTCCCCTCCGAAGGAAGGCATACAGAGGGATTTTAACGGTCTTAAAATATCTGATCACTTCGGCCGGGTTTGAACCCGCGATCTTGGGCATAGAAGCTAGCATGCTACCAACTACGCCACCAAAGCCCCCCGTATGTATCACTGAATGGTATAACATGATGGCATAACACCGTCTATAACTGCTATTAGCTTTCCGAGTGTAGTAAGCGCGGTATTATTGGTAAATGTGTTAGAGAAGAGTCTTCATTAGTGGATCACCAGCACTGTTGATTACTAACAAACTTGACAAACCCTGTTACAGGGCACATTTCTCCAGAACAACGTCACATGATTCATGCCGTATGTGACCTTGCCACTTAGTCATCAGTTGTGGGGAGTGATCGCCACGCTGGACTCACGCAGGAAGAGCACTATCTACTAATTTGTTATCAATACGGAAGCCTGCGTTTCCTGATGTGAATGGAAATGAATAATGGGTTATTCATCAGCTCCCCGTAGTTTGCATGAACTTGCAGTTGCTTCTGGTAACTTGTAATTGATAATTCGTTTAGTGTCTGACAGTCAGGAGGGTATTTGTAAAGTAGACCATTGTAGTGCAAACAGAAAATGCAGAGGATTAGGATTTAAATCCCGAGGATGGCCTCATGTTTAAATCTTGCTCTGCAGTTTGTTGTTGATTCCTTTTAGGGGATTTGCAAAATCATGTATATGTATCCCCGTGTACTTGATAACCTGTGTCATTGTGATGTGTGTACTACGGTGAGTATTGGTAGTAATTGAGGTAGGATTTGAGTTGGAAGCGGCCATGGTCGTAAGTAAGGTACCATCCCAGCATTTGCCTGACAGAAAGAGTGGGAAACCACTTCCAGGATGGCAGAGGTAGGAATCGAACCCACCTCTCCTCATGAGTCTAAGTGAACCCATTTCTAGCCCTCAGACCAGAATTACATTTCTTGGCAGAACCAGGAATCGAACACGGGCCTCCGGGGTGACAGACAAGAATGCTAGCCACTACGCAACGAGGCGAACAATGTACAATTTGAACATGGATATATTTATTACAGTGATGAGCTGGGATAAAAATCCGACATCTTGCCATCAAGTGTTCGTTTTGGTGGAGACACACAGGGTAGGTCCTGTACCAAAAGGTATTCAGTACATCAAATGGAAAATCCTTTTAATAGGCGGGAGAGTTTTATCATTTCAAATGATCTTGTCAACGTCATCGTTATGCTTGAGTCAAAAGTTATGCGTTACGGAGACGGAGACGGTGACGTCATGCAGCCGCGCGGGAAGCCTACGTTAATGGGTAAAGGACGGCGAGTGCGTGACGTCATGCAGCCACGCGGGAAGTCTAAGTTAATGGTTAATGGAGTCTGTTGAAAGAGTCCTGGGGCGTCGAGCGAAGCGAAAATAATACAGGGTGACTCCTAAAGAGGTGCACAAGATGCCAGATAAGAATACAGGGTGCCTCCTAAAGAGGTGTGCAGGATGCCAGAGCAAAATACAGGGTGACACTTAACGAGGTGTAAAGTATGTTAGATTCAATTCAAATACAGGGTGACCCTTAAAGAAGTTTGCAAGATATCAGATTCAAATAATGGGTGACCCTGAAAGAGTTGTAAAAGATGTCAGGCTCAAATACAGTGTGACCCTCAAAGAGGTGTCCGCGCGGGAAGCCTAAGTTAATAGGTAATGGAGTCTGTTGAAGGAGTCCTAGAGCTTCGAGGGAAGCGAGAAGCCCTCCTGAGCCTTTCTAACATATGTAGCATTTGTAGCATGCGTCATTTGAAATGATATAACGTCTAGTCTTCCAGACTGACTGTAATTTTTTTCGAAAGGATATATGAAAAAAAGCTATTTAGTTCTTTACGGAACTACTTATTCTGACTACTTTAGAAAGCAACCCATGAGTGCTATCTTGAAAATTTTAAACTATGAAAACCAAGCTATTTTAATTGTTTGAATAGTTTCGTTGTTACACCTAGATTACTGCCATCCTCGATGAAGCAAATCTCTTGTGTTGAAAATTTATTTAATTTAGTCTAAAAAGTTTAGTGCTTTACAGTCGGTCAACATGAATTACATGCATTTTTTCAGGATTAGGGTATAACACAACTCTTTTGGGTACATTCATGTTGACCGACTGAAAAGCACTAATCATTTGTTTACTAGGGCAACACTGAAAAATGGCTTCAAATCCCATAATTAATTTAATCTTATACTTCGTCAGCATGCTCCACAAACATAATTGCTCTTGGTCTGAATGTGGTCGAGCAGTACAGTGAATAGAGTAAACCAGACTTATCAAATAAGATATAGTTCAGAATATTGTTCGGTTTGTTGGTTCCTCAGTTTAGGGGCTGCTACAACGCGGTCATGTAGCCCCGTGCACTTAGGGTGTGTGTAGAATCTATCTGATAACCGGTGTTAATTGTGATGGCTGTATTTGTGTATATGTGATTCAGGTAAGGACTGAAGACGATCTATTTCAAGTAGTTCCTACTTTTTCTACCAAATGCTTTCGTCAACGACACCTAGCTGTGGACATGGCTACTAGATGCCACCACAACCCGCACCTGGCATCGAACGTTGGAAAAAAACAGAGCAATAATCAACTCTAACCTACAAATTTAGCTTCACACAATTGTAATTATTGAAAGGTTCTTTTACATGCCATAAATCTTTGACATGGGTCCGCCGTATTTACTTCCCATCCGAAGGAAGGCATACTGAGGGATTTTTAACGACTTTGGCCGAGTATGAACCAGCGATCTTGGGCATAGAAGCTCAGCCTTCTACCAACTGCACCACCGAAGCCGCTGGAAGAATATTGTTCGGTAACCCAGAAAGAACTAATATTTGTAAAACGAGATGAGATTGTTTAGGCACCCTTTCCAAAAAGGTACCTGTCTAATTTCGCCCCCAGTCTTTTTTTCGTCCTCACATTATTTACCTCTGGTCAAATATTGTAGATTTGTAGATTATACATTTACTTTACAACCGGCTCCCTGTTATTGCTCGATGGGTCCAGACGAGATACCAGAGATGATTCCACAATGTCTCAATGTCAGCAATGAATATATATGTATTTTTCTTTGTGCTCCATTTTCAAATGAATTAAATACGATTTCAGCAAAAGCTTGTTTCATTTTTAATGAGACTTCTGTTCACGTTTCACTGTATGTACGGCAATGCGAGAAACCTCCATATGGATTAAGGCTCCACTACAAAACATTATTCCCGCTGCCATATTATCAGAATGTCAACAAAATAGTTATCAAAGATTTATTTTTCAGTATGAAAACTTATCGAAAAGGCAGAGTGGCGAGACCAAGAAATCTGCAATTTTAACTTAGGTCCGAAATTCAAATCCGTATCTTGACAGCAAAGCATGATCAATATAGGCCTTCTTTCTTGAAGGTAACGTTAATTCAGAAATAGAGCAATAGTCGTACTGTCAAATAATAATAATAATAATAATAATAATAATAATAATAATATCCCTCTATGCGTCCGAATGCTTCATCCTCTCTCAGAAATGGACGCTTGCTAAGTTAGAGCAAAAAGAGTGAAAGATTCTCCACAACGTACTTGGTCCTAACGACAAAAACGGGATCTACGTAAGAAAATACAAGAACTCTATTCTAAGATAGAGAAGATCACAGACACAATGCGCAAACGCAGGGCTCGCTTCTACGGTCACTTGCGACGGATGGACGATTCTAGATGGACAAAACGTAAGTTATATTTAACAATTTCTACTCAAAACCAAAAACAACAGTTCCCTGGTACGTTAACGTCAAGAAAGACCACCAAGAAATGGGCCTACGAACTGATGACGCGCAAAAACGAGACCTTTTCCGAAAAAGCATCGTGAGAATTTCCGAGATGAGAAATGAACAACCGGAGCAAAGCGGTCGGATGAACGCCGTGCTCGACACAGCAAGTTAATGAAAACCTACTGGATCAATCGTAAATTGAATAAACGCCAGAATATATAGTGGAACTTATCGTGGTCCTTAGTTGGCCGATTAGCGAATAATAAATAAATAAATAAATAAATAAATAAATAAATAATAATAATAATAATAATAATGAACGAGACTATAAAGCGCATTTATTATAAGGTGACTCGCATTGGAACAGAACTAACTGGATATAGGCAGAAATTATTCAAGGAGTTCCATGAAGCATACCCCGAACTACGTGTGATTGAACAGAGAGTGGCGGACCAATATACGGCGATAGTCCGTAATAATTTAGTGCCAGAAGCAAGACTGAATACAATCAAGCAGGAGGTCAGAAGAGTGTTTGATTGTGATCAAGGAACTAATCTGGAGGGTGAATTAGCACAAGAGCTCCACGAGCAGGAACAACATCAAGAAGAACACAATGAGCCAGTCAGTGGCATACAGCCGGATACACACCATGAAGATGAGTCACATACCAAGATCTTAGCAGATGAAATGATGACGGCAATGGCTCAGTTCAATGGAACACACGCAATGTATAGACCTGCCTTGCCTCGAGTGAATTCGTCTAGGAAGGTATCAATAATTTTAAATATCATGAATCAAGCTATCCTACCCAAACACTTGATAGATGTGAATGACTTAGAATCTCTTTATACTGTGTTGTACTGTGGAGCCGTCACAGTTATCCGAACTATGGGCATCCAACTGAGAGAAAGGAATAATTCCTGTAGTAAGAAATGTGCTCCTGTTACTCGTAAGTGGGAAAGACGTCTGATAGGCAATATTGACAAATTGCGAACATATATTGGCCGTTTGACTGAGTTTATCAGAGGAACGCACACAAGAAGACTGGTGAGACTCTGTAAGGCAATAATGAGGCGGTCCAAAATCCACACCGACCGAGATGATCCAAACACAAAAGCCGAACAGTGTTTAGATACACTCAAACAGAAACTTACGTTGGTAGTGATACAGATACAGAGCCAGTAGGAAACGGAGACAGAACAACAACCTATTTGTCAAAGGCGAGAAGAAATTCTACAGAGCACTGAGTGAAAACCATGTATCCTCAAATGCTCCTTATCCAACAAGAGAAGAAATTGAAGAGTTTTGGAGCAATCAACTATCCAAAGCCACCAATTTTAACCCAGACTCCCATTGGGTTCAGGAAGTAACAGACATCTCTAAAGAATATAATTCGATGCAATATGATCCAATAACATCAACTGAAATTTCTTCCATCATTAAAGGTCTTCCTAACTGGAAAGCACCCGGTTTAGATCAGATACAGAATTACTGGTATAAGAAATTCTGGTGCGTTTAGGATCTTCTGTCTACTCTGGTGAGTGAAGTTGTTGCTCATCAACAGAAGATGCCAAATTTCCTTACACAAGGTGTAACACATCTACTTCCGAAAGACCCACAACATATGCAAGATCCTGGAAAATACCGTCCAATTGCATGCCTTCCCACGTCCTGTCTTAGTAGGAGGATATATGCCCACTGTGAGCAAAATAACATCCTAGCAACACGACAAAAAGGATGCACGAAAGGGTCCAAAGGGTGTAAAGAAATACTTATCATTGAATCAGTGGTTTCTAACCAGGCCTTTGCCAATAACAGAAATTTATTCACGGCATATATTGACTACATGAAGGCCTATGATTCCGTGCCCCATGATTGGTTGATCCATATTTTGTCAGTGTATAAAATTGATCCTCAGATTATATATTTCTTGGAACACGCCATGGCAACGTGGCGTACAGTAATGTGCCTTAGTACTACAAATGGCAGTATTGCAACCAGTATGATCCCAATCCACAAGGGAATATTCCAAGGAGACTCCTTCAGCACATTATGGTTCTGTCTTGCGATGAATCCACTAGCAAACCAACTTAATTCAACAAAATATGGCTTCAGCATCAAGAAGAACTCCAGGGAGCTTGCAAAGCTCAACCATCTCTTTTATATGGATGACCTAAAGCTATATGCTGCCACCAGAGCACAGCTAGAGTTTCTGTTGAAGATAGTGGAAACCTTCTCGCAGGATCTGAAAATGGAATTCGGGCTGGAGAAATGTAAAACGCTGAACGTTATGAAAGGCAAGCTGCAGGAAGGAATATATGAAACAGCTCAGGGCCAGCAGATTACAACAATGCTCACTAACGAGACCTACAAGTATCTGGGAATGAAGCAAGCCCGACACATAGAACACTCAGTAGTGAAACAAGATCAGACGAAGGAATTTGTCAGAAGAATTAAGCTTGTTTGTAATACCAGCCTCAACAGTAAAAACTTGGTTAAGGCAATCAACGCATATGCTGTCCCTATCCTTCGTTACTCGTTTGGGGTCATCAAGTGGAGTAAAACTGAAATTGCAAGTCTAGAACAGAAAATTAGAACATCACTGACCAAATCACGAAAACACCATCCCAGGACATCTGTGGAACGAGTCATGTTACCGAGACATATGGGTGGGAGAGGAATTGTTGATATAAACAACCAAGTAGCTCGACAGATCTATGAGCTAAGAAAATACTTCTGTTCTGTATCGAACCATTCGATACTGCACAAGGCTGTCACAGAAGCAGATGATTCAACTCCACTACTCTTAAGTCAGGAAGAGACTCAAAATCAGGTGCGCAGTGATTTGGATAGATTCAATGACTGGTTGTCCAAGCCACTACACGGAAGGCATCCCAATGAAGTTATCCAAACTCACGTCGACAAGCTAGCCTCGAACTATTGGTTGATTCCTGGGCAGATGTTTCCTGAAACAAAAGGCTTTATGATGGCTATTCAGGACCAGGTTGTCCCCACGAGGAACTACCTTAAGTACATTATCAAGGATGCATCTGTGCAAGATGACCATTGCAGATACGGTTGCCCAACATCTGAGACTGTTCAACATATTATATCAGGTTTTCGCCATTTTGCAGGGACAGAATATAGGAAGAGACATGATTTTGTTGCCAAGATAGTTCATCAAGAACTGGCTATACGCCTTCGACTGCTGAGCCAAGAGAAAGTGCCGTACTATAAATATGCTCCTGAAAGTTTACTGGAAATTGACAGCTTTACGTTGTACTGGGATCGTACTGTGTTGACAGACCAGTCAGCTGTGCACAACAGACCTGATTTGGTTCTTGTTGACAAATGCATGAAGCACACTTCTTTCATAGATGTGGCGATCCCAAACAGTGGCAACCTGCTAACAAAGCATGTTGAAAAGCTGTCAAAATACACAGAGCTTTCAGAACTGATAAGGAAGCAATGGCACATGGCACAAGTCAGGACAGTTCCTATTATCATCTCCAGCACTGGCGTGATTCCCAACAACTTAAAGGAATCGCTCACTGAGTTGAAAATAGACCCAGGCCTTTTCAAACTGATGCAGAAAACTGTCATACTTTCTACGTGTCGCGTTGTAAGGCTCTTCTTGGGCAATCAGGCCTGAAGGAGTGGGGGGAAAAGCGTAAAGCAACTAGCCTACTGAATGCAGTCACCAAGAATTTGCTCCTTATGATATGTACGGTATCTGGGATTGTAAATGTTTTCTTTCCAGGAAATATGCTGAGAATGTGTAAGCGCATGCGCAAAATAAATAATAATAATAATGACGATAAGAGACTATATGTGAAACACGCCGAGGGCTGCATCGAACTGTAAAATTTGAGAACTATCTTTGTTGCATGAATGTGTGTTGGGAAATTACAAAATCAAATAATAATTGTCGATTTCCTTACACCAATGTCTATTGAAACATATTTTCTGCCATTATACGATTACACTGAATTCGCCCTTCTCCTGGAAGTATGTACAGATGAGTGAAAAGTGAATTTGGAAAGTAAGTTAATTTGTTGTTAAAATATTTTACTAAAGAAAAATAAAACAAACAGCATCTTGTGATACGGTTGTGGAAAATTCGCTTGTTGTGAGTATTCACGCTTGGTGCGAGATCTACGACCTTCCAAATGAGCGCTCAAGTGGTTTTAAAGGCCCACGGGGAGCCCTGACCTGTTCAATACATTTAAACTGTCCGCGAGGCGATAAGGAAATGAGTATGAAGGCCGGAGCACTGCCCCTCTCGAAGGAAGCACTTGTGATGTTTTCAATTGAGTGATGTCATAGCTGCGCGGCGCGGCGGGGTCCGAGTCACACCCACGCCTATCTCCAATGATACACGCACCTCAAGGCAAGAGCGGCCCTGCTGTATGAATATCATCACCGATCTACTTGCGTCAGCAGCGCTCAACATGACTCATATCGAGGCTATGTGCAGTGGGAGTTGAACTAGAGAGCTGATGAGGAGAAAGGTGATATCTGGGTGCACTCAGCAAATCACACGTGCGTCCACACTCCTATCTTGTTGAAACTGGTCACTTGGTGAAGTCCCTAATATTCCAGAAGGTATAATTATGCTACTGTAGTTTCCTTTCAAATCCAAAACCATGACATTCCTTTCTCGTAGGAGTACATCATCATTAGACCCAAAGAAGTACAAAATATGCAAGCAAATATGCCCTAAAAACTAGCTAAATATGACCTAAAAATTATAAAATATGACCTAAAACATGGCATTTCCTTGTTTGTTAATTGCTTCTGAGCTAAATATATCCACTGGAGTGACCACTATTGAAAGGTGGAAGCACACTATCATCATGTTCCGTGACCTCATGCGTACAGTGTCGCAATCTAACTTGTCCAGAAATATGTGCTAAAAGACAGGAATCAGGTCTTCTAAACCAGCTATCGGCCTGTTCCGGGAAAAGAAAGAAAAATATATCTACTACACTATTCGGAAATCCTGTGTTTGAAACTCGACGTAGATAACACGTACCTTGTTAACGACGCCTCAATTTAAACAAAAATCCTGAAATTATATCCAAATATGACCTTATATCACTAAAATATGACCAAATAAGACAAAAACAATAAAAATGGCCGAAATATGCATTTATAGACAACATCAAATTGCTTTAAACGTGATCAGGGACCCGTCATTCAAACTTATTTTACAGATTTCGGGTAAAATGAGCTCAGGAAAAAAATATGACTTTTTCTTAACATCCGAACCTTAATCATCATCATCATATCAAAACCCTTCACTATGTTAAGCAGCTCTACGGTTGGCTGATACTGAGACTGATAATTATGTTGGAGGACGGAGGTCGAACATTTCTATATTTTCAACATCGTACTTGCACAATTTCCCTTGCTTCTTCCACAATAGCTTGACTTACTTAGTTCCTGTTGCTCCTCTTGGAGCATAAGCTCTAGCGAGGGAAGTATTCCAGCTCGAACGACGAAAACCAACTGAAAGTGGGTTTAAAGTATACAGTTGTACCTATGTCAGTAGCTATCAATGCCATTCATCTGTAAAAGTACGTGTTCGGTCGCCAGCGCCATCTGAGTATGTGATAATGTGATCACCGTGGCATTTGAGTTTGGACTATTGCAATGCGGGAACATTGTAAATAATGGACAATGCCTACATGTTGCCCTTGTTAATGGTACATACTGTTCCATTCCGTTGTTTTTAATCCCTTCATTGCAACTCCACATTTATACTTCAACGTCGAAAGAAGGACAATACAGTATCTTCTATTGTGGGAAAGAAGACCATTTCAACACGGTACTGCATATGTTAAGATTTCTTGTTGCAAGCAAGTGTTCAACCTTTTGCCAGATGATACTGCACCACATCTGTTTCTTGTTAATATAATGGTCCAAATTTCCTGTTGCACGGTAGTTTCTGTTGAGAATTGTGTTTCTGCAGTCTTTTTGTAATGTTACCACATATATGCTTAAGTCTAACCAATTGCTAGGAATGGATTTTCCCTAATATAATGGTCCGAATTGCCTGTTGCACGGTAGTTTCACCTGATAATTGTGTTTCTGCAATCTTTGGACGCCGTAACTTCCTAACATTGATTGTAAACTAATGCGGGGTTGTACAGATAATTTTTTGTTTTGTTTTTTGTTTTGTTTTGTCGTGTGGCCTCCTGAGAGGCCGAGTGCAGGTCTTTCTATTCGACGCCCGTGGGCGACCTGCGCGTCAGGATGAGAGATGGAATGGATGAGGATGAATGAAACAGGGCAAGGATGTGGAAGGAATCGGCCGTGGCCTATCAGAAGGTACCGTCCCAGCATTTGCCTGGTGTTGAAAATGGGGAAACCACGGAAAACCATTTCAAGGACGGCCGACGATGGGGCTCGAACCCACGCGTCTACCGAGTCAGCAGAGAGCTTGGTCCCATGACCTAATGCTGCGCTTTAGCCAGCTGAGCCAATGCTCTCGGTTACAGATAAATGCCCGTGATGGGTAGTAGAACAGACATATCTTCGTATGTTAAGCGCACCGCCAGTCAGTTTTAGCTGTTCGAGCTGGGGTACTTCCCTCGTAAGTGTAGCCGCGGAAATATAATCAATCAATCACACACACAAAGACACACGAACTTTTGGTCCGTGAAGATCTCGGATGCAGATATAGTGGATAGCGGATAAACTGCGAATAATGTTTGGTGAAAATATGCGGATTGTTTTAAGAATACAATCTGTACTTGTTTAATATTATTAGGACCCGGATGTTTATGACATATCATATTTCCGTTATGCTCTTTTCATGACAAATGTAACATGTTGATTTATGTTCGACCCTCACTATTATGTGTTTGAAAACTGTATCATAATGATGGTCATTATAACACCGTTTTTCATTACGATACAGTTTCTCCAGCCAATCAGAGCTCGTTCATTGACCAATTAGGTAACGATAATTTCGCGCATGCGCTCAAAATCCAACATGTCGGACATAAACACAACATCGAACTATAATAAATTACCGACATGGAATACCCACCGTCCATATGTTCGCGTAAATAAACTGGCGAATATGAGACAAGAAATAGCACAGTACCTTAAAATCACTAACACTAATTTCTACACAGCGCATTGTCTTCAAATGACTGCGGTGACAATATTACTGAGGGACGGCTGATGTAAACATATGGCTGCATATGGCATTGCAAGCCCACAGAGCGCATGCGTCGGCCGTTCAAAGCTCTTGAAAGACGAAGGTATAACACCCAACGCTCGCTCTGCGATCACAAAATTCCAGTAGCTGACTCTCAACAGATATTTATGAATATTTATGTTAAAACATATAATAAAGTTATAATTATCGTCGAACATAAACAGTCGTATGCAACTCGCCTATAATGGTAATTAAGACACTCGTATGGAAATTATAAAACTCGCATACGCTCGTTTTATAAAAAATACTCGTGTCTTAATTATAGCCATTATAGGCTCGTTGCATAATGTACTATTAAGCTAATCTCATTCAAATTATGTCATTACAGGAATGGGTTGAAATTCTGGCTGTATAACATTCATTTTAAACATAGCATTTGACATAGCCTAAGGTTGGCGGCTTCGGTGGCGTAGTTGATAGCATCCTGAGCTTCTATGCCCAAGATCGTGGGTTCAAATCCGGCCGAAGTCGTCGGATTTTTAAGAGCGTTAAAATCCCTCAGTATGCCTTCCTTCGGAGGAAATGTAAAGCCGGCGGTCCCAAGTCATTGATTTATAGCATGTTAAAGAACCTTCCTCTAATTACACCTGTGTGAAGCTAAATTGTATAGGTTAAGAATGTAAACAACAAGGTTCCTACTTTCGTTGCCAAGAGCCGACTGCGGTGGCGTCTGGTAGCTAAGTTCTGAACTAGTATTCGTTGACGGTGGCGTTTGGCGGCAAAAGTAGGAACTATTTGATAAATTCAAAAGTGTGCAGTACTTACTTGAATTAAAAAACAGATAACACACACTACCGTAATACAGTCATCACAATTAACACCGGTTATCAGACAGATTCTACACATACCCAAAGTACACGGGGCTACATGACCGCGTTGCCGCAGCTCCTAAACTGAGGAACCAACCAACCAGAAAGCCTAAGGGAACGACTTTTCCCCTCAAATGTCTAAATGTGTTGCTTTAGTAATTTATGCTTTTTCTAATTAAAAGTATTATTGTAATGCCGGTAGATTCGGATATCAAACGTGCGGATGTGGAAAAGAGTCGTGCGGATGCGAAGCGGATGCGCACAACGTTTCGTTTGTCCGAGCAGGGCTCTACTCATAAGTCTTCTTACATTGTTGCATAAATCATAAGTAGGCTACGATGTACATTGTTCATGAAGAAATGCCGGCACCCCGGCGTCTCTGGTTGGTTGGTTGGTTCCTCAGTTTAGGGGCTTCGACAACGCGGTCATGTAGCTCCGTTTACTTTGGGTATGTGTAGAATCTGTGAGATAACCGGTGTTAGTTGTGATGACTAGGGCTCAGATCGAAATGCTCGATAAAATCTTCAGATATGCTCGAAAACCATGTGTTTTATGCTCGATAGATATGCTCGAAAAAACATTATATGCTCGATAGATATGCTTGAAAAAATATTATATGCTCGATAGATATGCTCGAAAAAAGCATTATATGCGGTAAAATAAAGCATTGTGGACTATGAGATTATTTTCAAATATTGCAGTAGAAATACGAGCACCCCCTCAACGATCCCATGCAAAATCAGCAAATCCAAATGTCAATTTCCGCCTCGGAAATGTAAAATATGAGCATCGACTTCTCTCTACTTACCTAGGTAGGTACTGCCCGGGTCTAAGCTGTGTGAACCGAGGAGGAATGTGCATCACGAGCTATGAGAAGTGGTGTTGACGAGTGATTAGGTTTCTCGGTCCGTGCATAGTACAGAACCAAATACATTGGTCGGTGACTCACTCATTCTTAACACCACAGTGGTTTGAGCAACGGCCCTATGTTAGCAGTATTGGAATAGACAGGAATACCAGATATCACGGCGGTCTGTTGACAGACCCATCTCTTCTCGCCTGACCCTTGCCCGCTCTTTCCCCTCACCCCGCAAGTTCAAAGCTTAGAACCGAGCAGTACCGTATGCTGCACATACGGCTTACTTGAAATTTCAACTGTTTGACCAGTAATATCTTTAAGAACGTAGATGTGAAAATGTCAATTAGAACTTACCTCTTCTTCGCACATTTTGCAGAAAAGAATTTTCCTGTCAGTAGAAAACGAGTCAGGATCTTCCTTTGCACATCGTCGGAATAAAACACTCAGAGATTCCTTAACTTTGGGCATCGCGTACTTAGAAATCACAAGAACTCGATAGGATTACGATTACGAACTAAGAACTGAGAATAGAATGCAGAAACTTCACATGACCGGGTTGGATCTTCCACCACTTCATGAGAAAAGCTACCTAAACAATAATGGTTCCCAAAATACGCACACCACTAAAATACCTCACAACCCTATTTCAAAACGAAAGGATGCTTCGAGAGCTTATCTGAGGAGTCGCACTCTAATCCGTCAGAGGCCAATTATTTGGGTGTGTGAATGACCTCATTAAATGATAAAAACCAGTGGTTGTATTATTCGCACCAGATAGGCTTTTCATTAATTATTTCTGTTTTCGAACCTTAAGGATGGTCAGGGTCCAAATTCGGGAGGGTATTGGAAGAAAAGCGAACTATTTAGACGAAAACCACAAGATTATGCATTTATATGCTTCTATTCTGAAAACCGCGGTTTTATGCATTTATATGCTCGATAAATTTCAATTCTGTTGGTCTCAGAGAGGTGAAAATACCACCGAAAGGCTTCGTTCAATGTGTACTATTCAGGGAAAAAATATGCAAATATGATCGAATCCGAGCCCCAGTGATGACTGTATTAGTGTGTGTATCTGTTTTTTAATTCAAGTAAGGACTGCAACTTTTGAATTTTTCAAATAGTTCCTACTTTTGCCGCCAAATGCCACCGTCAACGACTACTAGGCCTAGTTCAGAACTTAGCTACTAGACGCCACCGCAGTCGGCTCTTGGCAATGAACGTAGAAACCTAAGAGCGTTGTTTACATTCCTAACCTATACAATTTAGCTTCACTCAGGTGAAATTAGTGGAAGGTTCTTTAAGGGGACACTATAGGCTGCCCCAATTTTCTTCTCTCCCAGTGATCCAAACTGCACCAAATTTTCTTTCCATACGAACAACATCTTTCATAACGCAAAAAGTTAAAAAGTTTTTCGAATCCCAAATGTAGTCTCATTTTCGAATCGTTCTCAGCAGATAAGATTACTTCAAGGGGATATATTTATTTCTATTTATCGTATGGCTTTTAGTGTCGGAGTGACCGAGGACATGTTCGGCTCGCCAGAGTCTGTAGCTGCTTCAAGCGGACACCCTTAGGGTGAGCTACAAGTTCCGTTCAATTTCAAGTAGTTCCAACTTTCGCTACCAAATGTCGCTGATACCTAGTGGTGAACATTGGAACTTTGATAGAGCGTCCCAACGAAATCTAACCTAGAAATTTAGCTTCACTCAGGTGTAATTAGTGGAAGGTTCTGTAACATGCCATAAATCTATGACATGGGACCGCCGGCTTTACTTCCCCTTCAAAGGAAGGCATTCTGCGGGATTTTTAACGCTCTTAAAAAATCCAACGACTTCGGCCGGGTTTGAACCCGCTATCTTGGACATAGAAGCTCAGCATGCTACCGACTACGCCACAGAAGCCGCTCCCGGCGTCTCTAAAAGGCGCAGTAGTTAAAAGGGATGTAAAATCAATAATATTATCATTACTGTATATTAGCTTCCATTCACTCATACTGTAGCCTATCTGATCTTCTGAAAGAGAAAACGTGAGAATTGTTAAACATGTTTATCATGAGCGCCATGTTGATGTTCCATTACCTTTTACTTATTTATAGTATGGCTTTTAGTGCCGGGAGTGTCCGAAGACATGTTCAGCTCGCCAGAGGCTGTAGCTGCTTCAAGCGGACACCCATATGCGAGCTACAAGTTCCGTTCAATTTCAAGTAGTTCCAACTTTCGCTACCAGATGCCTCTGATACCTTGTGGTGATCGTTGGAACTTTTGATTGAGCGTTCCAACGAAATCTAACCTAGAAATTTTGCTTTACACAAGTTTAGTCTGTGGACGGATCTTTTACATGCCATAAATCTATGACATGGGACCGCCGGCTTTACTTCCACTCCGACAGACGCGGATCTAGAGTTTGGCTTTGGGGGGGGGGGGGGGGTCACAGAATCGTAATTGTTAAGAAAAATGGTATCACTAACAACGCAATCACAAAATAACCAAACGTACAAAACCAGACCAATTTTTTTGCAAGCTACATGGATAGAAATTTGATGCGTTTAGCGCACCAAAAATATTCGTACAAATTGCAACGGCGTGTTTTGCGACTTTTACATCGAGCTTCGAGAAAAGTATCAAGGTACGTTACAGTTTAGGCAAGTCGAGTTGGTACCGGCAAAGGGAGAAAGTCACAGCTTAAATTGCCAACCAAGCTTGCAGTTTGGACGTCGGCAAAAAATTTTGGTGCGAAAAATCCCCAAATTCCTATCCGTGCATTGCTGCACATTCATCGTGACATCACTACAAACATCGATTCGGTAATCACAAGGTTTGCTAAACAAAATAGACCAGTTGATTTTGTTATATAAATAATCGTTTTTATATAACAGGTATGAAGTTGTAAATATGTACAGTTGTAACAGAACATAATAATTGCAATAAAGATATTTTCAGTATTGAATAAAATGAAGAAAAAAAAACACCTGTTTTTCAGTTAAAATTCGTTAAGATTTATTTGTCTGGTAATTGTGTTTTGTTTTTTGAGTTTGCAAAAAAATTTGTTCTCCGTTTGGGGGGGGGGGTCATGACCCCCGTGACACCCCCCCCCCCCCCCTCTTGAAACCGCGCCTGCCCTCCGAAGGAAGGCATACTGAAGGTTTTTAACGCCCTTAAAAAATCCGACGACATCGGTCGGGTTTGAACCCGCTATCTTGGGCACAGCAGTTCAGCATGCTACCTACTACGCCACCGAAGAGATGAAGGAGGGTAAAGCGTCGCCTTATCGATTCTTGTGGCCGTGTTCACATTATATATCCGCGCCACAGGACAGCGTGCTAAAAGAGGACAGTGATTTAATCAGCGCACATTAATACATGAGTGCGGTTTGCTTTTTCTATACCGCGTGTGTTTGTGTTGTGGTCCAATTAAATAATAACTCAACAGAGGGTGCTTCCTGGACAGTGATTGATTGCACAAGCAAGGCTCATCATGTATACAAACAGCATAGAGCTACTGAATCAGTGAAGACATGGGTTTCATTTATATACAAGGTGCCAAGGAATGTTCTCCGCAGTGCCTAGAGTTCATCTACTGTAAGTTTGCACTTTTTTGACAGTTCTCGCGGGAACGAATAACTTACTCCTACAGAACATATCAATCCGCCTCTACCACGTGCATTCCAGCCAATGAGCTATCACCCACGTGGCAGCCAGCAATGGCCGCTGTATTCCGTCAAGGTGTCAGCAGCTGTTATGAGTTGCCTAAACCTACATTCATCTGGCAATATCAATTCATTGCCCCTTTTAAAGGAAATTTGTATTTTTTGTGACATTTATCAAATAATCGTTCTAACAACTCACCCACTGACAGCTCGCTGACTGAATAATGTTACATAATTGGACGCGCTATGACCAAGATCTTGGATATGACAGCTAATAACTTACACGTGAGAGTGGAATTATTTTAGGCCCATCATTTCACAGATCGAGGAAAATGCTTACTAAGGTATGGTGTAAGATGTCCTTAAGACGATACGATCATTACTTGACCTGTTGGATTGATATTAAAATAAAACGTACGAAACATTTCACCATGTAAGTTAACTTTTATCGGACTAAACACAACTCATATTTTAGGCCTACTTTTTTGCTCAAATCATGCAATATGAAAATTATTCACCAGGCCAATGTCCTTGGGGAAATATATAGTTCTGCTGACTTTTATTTTACCTTCAAATAGAAGGAAATAAAATAAATATCTTGAACAAGAAATTTCGTATCTGCTTCAGACTCGACATTAAAAACAATGATGTCCGACCTGGAGAGATCTCAGTACTGAACATTTAATATAACCACTATATATTTATCTGAAAAATGAACACGCGTTCAAATGGAGATAATACTTTCAGACGACTTTGCGCAATATTATCAATTATAATTATTTAATATAATTAACACGTTATTTTTTCAGGCGGATGAACACAGTAAAGTGTCCATTACCAACGGCACGCCCATCCCACGAGCACGTGGTAGTTCAGTTTGATAATGCAACTTTTCAGTCTGGCCGACAGAATATGTTGCCAATATATTCACAATTACTGGGACAAGCGAAAACATAACCTGCAAAAACTTACATGTGAATAAAACATGTAAATATTTGTTATGGACTACAGGTTATAAATTGAGTCTTTCCTTATGAAGGTTGGCAACCCTAGCTGTCAAAAAAGTGCAAACTTACAGTAGATGAGTCTGCGAGAGTTAGTATCAGTAGTTACCTTGACAGCACTACTGTCGCTTGTATCAAAACAAACAAGCAGTTAACTTTGTACTCACCACAGCCATTCACAACAGATGCTGGAAGTGCTGATGACACATACGCTCGCTTATTGCAATACACACTGACGATTTCGACAGGCTACGGCCCACACGTGTGGGATTCACCTTGTCAAGGACACCGTGCTGCCAACTCAAGTGCTGATGCTAGCTCTGGCAGAAGCCGGCGGTCACTGCGGGGAACATTTCCTGGCGCCCTGTACTAGCCGCAGGAGGTTGTGTACGGGGATGCCTAGGGAGGCATGGGGATTATAGGTTCGAATCCTGGCGCTACGAGTGGCTCGCCTTCTTTAGTGAGATATTCCTACTGAATGATCCATACTTACCAGTTTTGTATAGTTACGGTGAAAATTTAAACAAATTATTGTTGAAACTTGGAAATTTTTTGGTTATCTGCCTGGTGTTATTTCACAGCCTGTATTGTTGTAGTGCCTGATATAACTTTCTCATAATCCGAAGACATTGGGTTCTGTTCCCAGCCGAAGAAGTCGGATTATTGACGGGCTGCACTCCGAGTCGTAAGATATCGGCCCGTGAAGGACATCTCGTATCTTGTTTGGTATTCAAAAGACGAAATTAATTAAATCCAAGCCAAAGATCGCTTACTCGAGTTCCGGTTTTCACTGTCAGATAGCAGTATTGAAGAGAACGTCGAAATTGGAGACTAAGTCGCCTCAATTGCTCTTACCACAACCACCACGGAGAGCTGTTGGAAGTGCACTGATCAGAGGTTTGAATCCCGGAACTTACAGCGGCCATCCTGATTCTGGTTTTCCCTCAGGCTTTTCCACACTCCCTCCAGGCAATTGCCGGAATAGAAAGGCTACCTTATAACATGTCCCGGGATATCTACCGCAACCCCTGTCCGAATATGTAGGGTAAAGTTAAGTAAATCCGTGATACTAAGCTTTTTTTTTACTATTTCTGAAATTTTAGATTTCAGTTATTTCGATTCATTTCATGTTAAAGAGGAATACCCTACGGAACTTTTCTGGCATATATCTTACAAATATTCATAAGTTATTTCAAGGTATTAATTAACCAAATCCGGTAGTAGAAGTAGGAAACGCCGTGATATTCAAGTTACTCCGTGATAGCATGGTGTTCACCATTCAGTGTACTTTTTAATCGTGAAAACTAATGTTTAATGTAATTAAAGTGTTCAAATCGTATGTAGACTATACGTTTCTATCACCCCATATTGCCCATATTGAAACATTTCACTACACAGTTTTTTTTATAGAAAAAAATCTATTAAAATATTCCATTAAACATATTTTAATTATTCTTAGTCACTATCAGATTCCACACACCTATCACACATAAAGTGGGCATTATAGGTACCAGACATTACAAAACTGATAATCAATCCATTCGGCTCCATTCGTCCTCTTGGTGTCATCCGCCAGGGGAGCCACCTCACGCACCACAACCAACATCGTCATTGTTCTGGGACCTAAGAAAAATGTACTTTTTGCTAAGCTCACACACCTTGCATGCATAACATTATATGCATGTAAGTTTTGTATGTGAGTGGTCTGCATCTTACCTCTGACTGGTGTTAAAATGAAACTTGTCAGGAATAAGGCCAATACTGATCTATTGTGTCTATCTTGACCCACTATCTTCACTTCAAATTCAGGTGACACAACGAGTGGCTTTCCAATTTTAGCCAGAGTTGCACTTTCTGGATCGGCTGAATATTTTGTGCAATAATCCTTTAGTGTACTCCACGGGTTATTAAAACGTGTACTGGCCTAGTATACTGACCATCCTTCTTCCATCATCGACCTCAATGCTTCTTTAAGTGTTTCAGCTGTGTAGGAGCGGGCCTCTTTATTCCGTTTTGGCGCTATTTTCAGCGTCCAACCTAAGAAAAACGTACTTATTGCTAAGCTCACACACCTTGCATGCAAAACACTACATGCATGTAAGTTTTGTATGTGAGTGGTCTGCATCTTACCTCTGATTGGTGTTAAAATGAAACTTTACAATGAAACAGCCGTTTATAAGAAATTAAAATCTTCACCACAGATTTCACGGGATGTGGATCACTTGTTGAAATGTCAACTCTATGTTAATATATTTTTTAAACCTCATTGAATTGGTCAAAGATAAAACGCAAGAGCTTCCTGGATTCCTGGTTTCTACAGCCATCTGTTGGTAAATACTTAGAACTTTCGGAATTGAACCTACGTAGTGATAGAGTAAATACGCTTTATCACGATGTTACTGGATATCACGGAGTAACTTTACCCTACAGCTACACGCTACTAGAGTCATCAAACACAGGTTATCAGACAAGTTGAACACAGCTCCAAGTAGTGTCTGCGTGCAAGGAGAAGTTAGTTGAATACGCTGCGATGGAGAGCGGCTGTACGCATGCACAGTCTTTTTTATTTCTGACTTAAATATATAAACATTCAGTAGCTGCTACCTCCCGTATTGAGCTTGTTGTTCTTCCAACTTGAATTATGTAGTCTGTCACTGAAGGCCCCTTTCCACTGTTCCCATTTGCAGAGTACAGAGTACAAGTAAAGAAAAAGGGCTGCGTGAATGAGTGAATTTGGAATTATCACAGTAGGAAATCTTACGTATTCGTAACCTGGATATTTAATAAGGAGAATAAGCATTTTGAAGATGGCATTACTGGATAACAATATATCTCATTGGTTATATTAAAAATTAGGCAATTGTCCGTAACTCCACGTGTGTGGAAATTGTTTTTTGTGGCCATTTATATAAGGTGCGTTCAGAAAGTAACGAGCCGGAGGCTGGAATGCGCAAACCGGTGGCGACATCGGTTAATCGTGGCCTGTGTACCGAGGTGTGGTTCTGACCAGAGCGTGGAAGGTCGTAGCTCGTCGCTAGAGGGCACGCGTGCACGTCACGTGACGATACAAAGCAAACAGCAGCATACATCAATCGTCCAACGCTGCCAGTCGCATTGCAAACAGTGGCATGGAGGTGTCAAACGAAGAGCAAAGTGGTATTGTTCGGTTTCTGATAGCGGAAGGAGTAGGGGGAACGGGCATTCATCGCCGAATGTCACAAGTGTACGGCGAACACTGCACGCCCCTTGCAAGGGTCAAGGCGTGGCACAAGCGCTTCAGGGAAGGACGGGTGTCGTTAGCCGATGATGCCCGGTCTGGGGCACCCCCCCTGCATTACCGATGACAACGTACAGCTGGTCGATGCACTCATTACCCAACGATTCACCTCGGACGCCACGTCCAGCTGTACGTGCGGAACGTGTTCACATCGCAGCCCAGGATATTTAATGAGACAGCCATTCACGGCCTCGTGTCACAGTGGGCCAAGTGCCTCGCCAGGGCCAATACTTCTAACATACAGGTACTTGTTTCTGTAATTATGGCTCCGGCTCGTTACTTTTTGAACGCACCTTATAGAACAGATTGACGCTGAAAATTGAGAAGAAGCAAAACTTGCCACACACAACTGTTATAATAGCAATAAACCAACAAAGCCAACACCATGCGCAGTATTAACAAAGTTCTCTATAGTTTAACACCCAGGACCTCTGAAGGAACGGCTAAATTTATCGGGTATAGAATGGTGTCTATTAAAGCTCTCGGTCTGTTATTGTGCGGAATGTTTTTTTGATGTGTAACATCTTTCCGCTCGGTTGCTGGATATTTTTAATGTGTAACACCATTCCACTCGGTTGCTGTATATTTTTGTGTGGGGGTGATTTTGTAAAAAGGGACGGAAGTGGGACGGAAATGCAACGGAAACAATGAGCGCGCGCGGTGGCGGAGATTGGTACAACGACATACTTTCGGCCATGAGGCTATGTGGAATGTAAATCGCATACGGTTTACTTCAAGGTTTGGAGGCCCCATTACAGATATCCCTACAATAAATCATCTTCAAACTGTCATTCTTTGGTGTGAAAATATTCATTAACTCATATTTGCTGAAAACAAATACAGTATGATTTATTAAATCTTAGTACTTTTGCTGTATTCTTATTTAATGTAAGCACTCGAGGTACTGTCGGCCAAAATACAGCACTATTATACCATATTTGCTGAAAGGATTTGTCACTGGAGTTTTACAAGTAGTTATTGCAGAAATAATAGTAATGAAAACTTACCGATGGTAGTAACACGAAGGAATTCTTCATGTTTGCTGGCACAAGGTAGCACTATGAGTTCATTCTTAAAAAAGTGCGAGTAAGTAATATGGAATTATTCGAATAACATGTCAGATGTTACACATCTTTATGCGACTACCGTGAGGCTCGATTTATTTTTTATTTTTTACGGCTGTACCGTACATTTATTTTTTAGCCTACTTTTCACATTTTGCAAAAATGAGGAAAACGTAGACTTATGAGATCGGGCAAATGTGTGTCTGTCTATCTGTCTGTCTGGCCGTGTGTGTGTGTGTGCCCCCCCCCCCCCCTCTTTCAACTCCTAAACGGCTGCAGCAATCGAAACAAAATTTGGTAGGAGTAAAGATCTATACCGGTACCTGATTATCTCACGGCCATATTTGAAAATGATGTCAGTGCTACGAACTGCTGAAAAATCGCAATTGAAATTTCAGCTCCATGTTGGATATCTTGGAAGGTATGAATGGGAGCTATTTAAAAATTGGCACACGTATAGATAATAATATTGCAGTTTAATTTCCAGGAGGCCATATATGGCAGTGTTGCCAACATGATTATAAGCCTGCTGATAGGTCCAAATTGTAAATGCATATAACTTCTACTCTATCAATTGGATTTCAACCAAATTTCGTATGTGCTATGTATACATAAACAAATATGACTGAGCGTATTATTAAGAGCCACCAGGCCTGCCAACTGTTAATAAATGCTCTCATTTTTTGTCCAAAAACCCATATATCAGAAAATATGCAAGCCGACAGCTTTAAACTGTACACAAGTATAGTACCTGACATTCTATATTAATTTGGAGTAACTTATATAAGTCAGTGCTACCAACATGATTCTAAGCCTGCTGACAAGTCCAATTTTAAATGCATTTAACTTCAATACTAACTAATGGATTTCATTCATAATTGACACAACAATAGATCATATTATTTTAGATTATTTCTGACCAATACATGTATGTCATTGTTGCCAACATGATTTTACGCGTGCTGTTAGATCCAATGGTTAACTGCATGTAACGTCCATGCTATCCATTGGACTTCAACCAAATTTTGTATTCTGTACCTGAAGAGATGGAACTAAGAATATTTTCAGTCACCAGGGCTACCAACTGTAGTTCTCTATTAGGCTATATTATGCCAGGTATAGGCCTACAGTATTTCGAACTAATTAGAAATGTCGATGTTACCAACTTAATTTCGTCATTATTCTAGATTGATCCATATAGATTAATCATTGGCATGAATCTTAAATTTTAAGAAAAGTAGGCTCTTTAGTTCGTCACGGAACTTCTTGTTTGAAATTGTCAAACCATCATTGGCGATGACGGACAAACATCATCGCCTGGTCATTTCTTGAACTAGCCACTTGTAGCGCTTCCTTTGGCATAGCACCAGAACCCGCACATCTGGCGAGCTTGTAAAATATTCTGTGATGTAAAGTCACGAACGAATGAATTGAGTTGTCAGGATAACTCAGCTTCAGCGGGCTACGTTTCTTTTCCCTTCGGAACCAAAAGCATTGCGGTGGGTTGTCAAGTGCTCTACATCCGGTAACAATGGCAGCAGAAGAGTAGACTGATGGTAACCCAATGACCCTGCTCAAGGCTTCCCACACACTAGAGAGAACCGGTCTCACGCAAGGTCACGGTCTGCAAGCCGCTACTCTTCCTGTCTACTTGCAAACCCTCTTGAGTGCAGAGCTCTACTGGTGTCTTCTGCAGTGGGGCAGTGTGTACACAGAGAACTGACCGCAACAGACACAAGGTCTAAACTCGAGATCTTCAAGTCGTGGTTCGCGGATCACTTAATCCAACCCCGGATATCCCTGGAGAACTGGGACTTAACATGATTCATAAGCGTTATACAATAGCATGATTGTTTTCCTATTACGCCGTAAAGAAATTAAATATGACAGATGAAGAGAGAAAAATGCACTAAGCCTATATCCATTTCATGAGTACATAAACAACATTTAAGTATTGTTTGTACACGATTACTTCAGTCTTAATTATGTATTCATTTCATTCCATATGAAGGCAGTAGCGGATCCAGGCCTGGCGGGGCCATGGGCGATATGATAAGGTGGGGCCCACAACAATATCAAATCAAATGGAAAATAGTTTGGTAATAATAATAAAATAAAGAATAGTTACAATATTTTTGAATACACTACAGTCCTTTTTTTTAATGAATGAAACCTTGAAGAAGATTATGTAACCTATGAAATATTAAAATATTACTTTGTGGCTTTTTTTTGCGGCTGAAGTCTTGTATTATTTCACTGAAATCTAAACTTGCTAAACGGCCACGAGAGGTCATAGCTGTACTGAAAAAAGGAATATAAATTATAAATTAGTTTGAAAAGTATAATTAATTAATTAATTAAATCAATAATCCATGGCGCGGGGCCCCCAGACCGCGGGGCCCAGGGCGGTCGCCCTCCTCGCCCTCCCCTAGATCCGCCCCTGTATGAACGTCTTATAGTTCATCAGTTCAGTTTTAATCTCCATCTGTGTGTCTGTACGTGCGGTAAAGTTGTTTGTACAGTGGCATTTTGTACTTTACTTCATTATTATACACAGTTGTTTCATTTGGAGGGGTGTAACTTGAAATCACATAAACAAAAAGAAGTCTTTTAGACTAATTACCTCATGAATGGCATCATTTGTAATTCCAAATAAATTACAAGAATAATAAATACATCTCTAGATGGTATAAAACTAAGTGCCTGATTCTTGGATGTCACGGGTAATCTCGAGAACCACTGGATGGATTTTGATGCGTTTTTCACCATTCTGTAAAGGATTCCTTGAGGAAGGTTTCTGTAGAAAAACGTTCATTTATGACCTAGGAAGCCGAGCGGTAACGATTTCAGTAAATCGAGTCGAAAAAAAAACCTGCCGTCCGTGCGCCTTTTTAATCTTACGCTGGGTAAACCGTTAAAAAAAATTATATACTGAACCCTTGCGAAGAAGCATATGAGACTCAATTTCGGGGGTGTACTGTAACGGTCCATTTCGTAAAGTTGTTGTAAAGCGCTTCTTATAACATGCAGGGTAACATAATTATAACAAAATAACATGCGGGAAAAGTGAATACCAGGATTAAAACAATTGAATTTAATTAACATATCAACAAATTTACACTATTTACAGTAAAAACAAGGACTCCCAAATGACACCCACTTGAATTAATAAAAGTGCCAAACTAAGCCTGATCTCAGGAGAGATCGTTAACCTCCGGACCAAATGTCCCAAATTACTGCAATGACATGTGCATGTGCGTCTTTTTAGCCTACTTTCGATTTTTGAAAAAAAAAATGAAAGTAGACTTATGAGATCACTACAGGGCCAAAAGTTGTGTGTCTGTGTGTGTGTGTGTATGTGTGTGTGTGTGTGTGTGAGAGTGTGTGTACTCTGAATGTCTGTCCCCGCTATCAATTCGAACACGGTGAAACCGAATCGAACGAAATTTGGTACAGAGGTAGAACAAGCAAAGGGCACCTCAGTGTCATGTTTTATATCGCCGCCATCTTTCCCAAAACTGAATGGCGGCCACTCAAACGTTCAAAACGTAAAATCAAATAGCGACTAACCAAATTTTCCGATCTCTACCAAATTTGGTAACAACATACCTTCATATAGGACGCGTCTTGTGACCAGACTACAAGGTCATCCGCCGTACCATTTCAGGATGGCGGCCGTGCGAATTATGCAAACTTTATAATCCATATCATGGGACCCACCAGTTCCAGTTCTGAAGGAAGAGGCACGTTCGAAATTAAAAGTTTATTTTGTAATACTATAGTGCAGAAGTGATTTTAAAAAAGCTGAGCCGTCTCGGTAAGAAGACAAGATGGCAGCGGATATCTTGTGCCTGACTTATATTTCACTAATTTGAGTATTGCATGCAATATAGCGTACTGATACAAAATAAATAAACTTTGTATGAAATGTTTTATAAATAAATAATATACTCCACTGATGAAATCGTTTAGTCTAAATCATTATTTGCTAACAAGTTATATGTAAGTCATTTTATATAGAACGCTATTTGATGGCACAAATGGCCCCGTGGTAAAGCGTTGACCTATCACTCATATGCCTATGGTTCAAACCCCATCAGAATTTTTTTTTGCTTGAAATTTTATATATTTATTGTTTTGTAATGATTCAGACGTTTTAAAATTAAGCGTTATATTGTGGATATTACGGTGGAAAATATATATATAATTAAAACATAATTCACCTGCAGATTTGCTTGAGACATCTAGCAGCCAAAAAAGGTAACTGCACGCCGGCCTACTTATTAACTTCAAGATTTTATTGAAAAGTTTCTTCTTATGGCCACTAGAATGCACTCGCCCTGTTAGGGTTATATTGTTCGATACTTCTCCACTAGATGTCACGACAAGTCTACGTGGGACTCCATTGGTTAGTACGGCATACCATTGGCATTCTATGCGCATCGAACTTGAAGAATGGCAAGATGATACTACGATAAATTTTTACTTTTTATTTTAAAGGGTTTGTAACAGCCTATTGTGCGTTATTTGAAAATGTTAATTGAAGTACAGAACAAAACGATTTCACATAGTAACTGAATTCTAGCCGTAGGTGCTAGGTTATTAATTAATACTTTTATTTAAGGCAAATAGCAATCGAAAATATCCTCATAGTTTGTATACACACGTCTCTGTAGGGTCATGGAAAGATTTGTTAATTCAATTAGGGCCATGCACAACCAGACGTGTAAAGACATGCCTCAACTCAAAGTTGGATGTTGCCCACGGCAGGTCGATTATGTAATAATAAGAATAATAATAATGTTATTTGTTTTACGTCCCTTTTAACTACTGCTGCTTTTAGATACGCCGGGGTGCCGAAATTTTGGCCCGAAGGGGATCTTTAACGTGCCAGTAAATCTACTGACACGGCTCCCTCGCATTTGTGCACCCTCAAATGCCAGCTGACTGCACCAGGATACGAACCTGCAACCCAGGGCCCAGCAAGCGAGAACGTTACCACTGAGCCACACAGCCAGTCCGGTCGATTGTGTCTCCAGATCCATAACATTCTTGAGATACTTCTTATCTATCTTTCTTCAATGATGGTAGTAGTTTTTTTCTAGGTTGTGGCGTTTGGTAGAGGTAAATCGTTTCTAAGGTCTTCAACCAAGAAATGATTCTATTATACTCTTGGATAATAACAACGAGTTATAACTAAACTCATACATTTAGGAGAAAGTAGGCTATATGTTCTTTACTGAACATCTTGTTTCTACATGCGGTACGATGTGTACAATTAATGCGAAATTCGTTACCATCCAGTAAAATTTCAAAGGACGAATCTACATTGTCTTAGAGCTAGACAGACACTAGGAACATAATCTAAACACTAATTAAACTAATCCGACAAGTCCTACACTGAATAAGACAAATAATAATTTCCGCATGAAATTGGAATAAAAGAATTGCCGTAGCAATCAACACTAACGCCTAAAAAAACTAGGACTTTTAAAATCAACACAAGTAAATCAACACGTGAACAATCAAGAAAAATACACACATGGCCTTTGCCATCTTTACATGAAATACTACATACACCAAACGGTGTCACAACAACCCAAAATATAACATATAAGGAAATGAAATGAGTCACAGAAATCACTAGGCTCAAGCCAACATTTACATCATAACAACAAGTATTTCATTTCATACGATATGCGGTAATTCGTAACGGACATGGCGAACTCCCAAATTAATATTATGATCCAATGATCATTACAATAACAGGTTTGCTACAGATAGCTTACAGGGGTCAGTCGGTCGTAGCTGGACTGCCTAAATGATGAATCACCAGAGATATACGGGCGCAACGTGGAATCTGCAACATCTGTCAACCCACGTGTCAAATACCTAGACCTGCCGTAGCAATGGCTCGAGTCTCGAAGAAGCGTGCTCCCAATAGCACATAATATACGTGTGTGTCAACTAAAAATATCTTAGCATTTCCCACGGAAATCCAAGAATCAGCACCGGACAAGGTAATGTAGCCTCCCAGAGCGCTCCCCCTTTCCAATCAAAAATACAACCACAATTTGAGGGCGGTAGGCACATTCTACCCATCATCACGAAGAACCAAATACACACACATTGACACGATACACACACCAGAATCACACGTATGGGTTTGACAGAAACCTGAAGTAAAAGACATAAATATTTCCACCGACATGCGCTCCCAGTCTAGTCCGTGACTGATGGTCCTGAAAAGGGATATAAAAAAACCTCAAAAATAAAGAACTAAGGTGTTCTACAGTGACATATTAACGTGTTGCGCTCGGCAACCCTGGTATGAATAAAAACCTGTTCGTAAAACATCTAACAACTTTTACCCCCTTCTCCTGATAAAAATGAATTTGAATACAGCACCATTTATCATCCATGACGAACTTCGCATTCTCATGAATAAAATCCCAATGCACGCGCCGTGCATACTAATAATGACTCATAAGAAAAATATACAATCAAACAAAATTTTTGCCATGTGCCAACGTACATTTAAAAGATAACAGTGTCGGTGCACGAAATCTAAAATACACAAGAAAAACTAATGAACAAAAATTATTTACAACGTTCCCGCGTCTAATCTAGCTACATATTGAATAAATCAATGGTTTGTACATCACCGTCCAGCTTGCAGAAAATCAACCTCCATCCCAGAGCATTCCCCACGGGAAATTTACTCCGTCATCGTCGACATTCTGGTAGAGGCGTAGCACATCATCCCACCAATCGACCTTTCTGTTGACATCTTGGCGTGGATCTTAAATATAAATGTTCAAAATTAAAATTCTACCCTGCTAGAATCGCTATGAGCTACTGACTTTCAATCAAGAGTCCTGGGCGATTACTCCACGTAGAACTGGCCCTATCTAAGCATTTGCTTGATTCACACGCACATATACATCACAAAATTTAACACAAAATATTACAGAAAAATATTACAGTCTAGTCAGCCACGCAGCTGGCATTTAAAGTCGCTCAAATTACTTATGCCGAGCAGCGCTTATCTCAACTAGAGACCTCTACTCTACTTGGCGTGAACTCTGCTCCCAAGAGCACAATAAAATGTTCGTTCAAACTGACGTGAACTATGCTCCTCAGAGCTCCTTCAAAATGTGTCTCAAACTGGCGTGAATTATGCCTATCGGCGCCTGATCAAATTGTGTCCCAAACTACTCATCACCGATCAATTTATTAGAAACTGGCATAACGGAGTGGGGTGGGGGCAATTTGAGAAAATAATCTGTAGTTTTCAACTCACGGATTTGGGACTAGTATCAAACTTCATCTTTTTATCTGAACGTCTCAATGCACTCATGCGGAATCCTATCGGATCGGCGGTTCTTCATACACGTGTTTTCAGCGTCTTTTTTATAGCACGCACATCTCCGCGTGGGTCAGGCGTCCTCTCTTCTGATTCGATGATTCAATCGGGTATCGGTTGGAAATTCACCTCTGGCACGCCCATAATGACGCCAAATTTTATGCGCGTTCACTCTGAGTTCGGCCTTGAACTCGGCTTACTAGGTCGTCCCCAGGAATAACTATCACGCCACCTCTGTCGCAAGCGTTGCAACACACTACTTGCCTTCGGTAGCCTACTTCAACATGCACTGCCAGGATATAAGTAATAATAATAATAAAAATCATGAAGACTTATTGATCGGCAAATCAATCAGGGTTCAATACAATGAGTGTTAAGAATTGTTCAGCATGAAAAGGTCTACGAAAAATTCCGCGACAGCATATCTCTATCTTTAGTAACCTACATCGCCCACAATAAGTGTTTTTACGTTTTCATTTCTTCGAACAATCTCCATTCAGTGGAAATTTAAATTACTAGCTTCTAAGCGAGTAAAGACTTCAGAGAAGAGTATATTATGTGATGGAGTTTCGCTGTTCACCTCGGCATTTCTGAATTGCGTCCGCAACCTGTCGTCCGTGAGCTTTTTAAGAGCTTACACTGGATAAACCGTTAATGATACCGGGTGAAGCCAGGATGGGTTGCTAGTGAAAAATAAGAACGTCCTATAAATTCGATAAAGACTCTAGATATCTCCGGGTATGTGCAGGAATCCTGAAAGGATCTGGCTCGTGCATGGGCCATGCTGAAACCTCCTAAAAACGTAGGAAGGTAAGAAGAGTAACTACATGTAACTTATCTAAAAAAAAAAGTTGGGTGCTTTTGAGTCGATCAACACGAATGAAACCAAAAAGAGCTGGGTTATGCCCTAATCCTGAAATAAATTACATGAAATTAATAAATACACTAGGATGACCAGTTTCGATCGTCAAGCGATCATCATCAGATCCATTACACTTAGGCTATAACATATATGTTTGAGAATACAGGTGAAAAATATTTACAATATGTACAATTATTTAGTTGCAGTATTTGTAATGCAACTGTCGGTGTATGCTAAATGTAGTATATCTAATGTTAGGTGAAATGCTAAAATGGTGATAGAAATCCGGAGTTTGTCTGTTTGGGGTGATTATATGGTTGTAAAATTCAACTATGGTTATACTGTAATAATACAGGCTGATACTTATCCGGTTGTCTTCCTGGCTGGAACTTCGAGCAGTTTCGTGTTCACTCTAGCACCAGTTGTGGTCGACTGAACCCGGGTGTTAACTGGACGAGACTGGTTTTTCCTTTCTCCTCCGTTTGTTCTGTGCGAAGTCAGTGCAATGTTTATTTGTGTGAAGTTGCCAAATCTAGATAAGAATGTATGTTATTGAATACAGGAAGATCTACAACTATTAAAGGCCGTGGAACTGTCTTCGCCACGCGTGGACTAAAAAGGCATTCGAACTAAGCGCTGCCCGGTCTATTGAAGACTTCCCGGCACCTTTAATACTGCCGCGCATACCGGCCTAGGTTTATTGCAGAAAAAAGTACATAGTACACCTGATCCAGATAACATTTACCTATTATCCACCACTATCCCCTCCCCCTTCAAACCCCACAATCTACATGTATCTACTGTAACTAATAAAAACTGTTCTACAAGATTGTATTCTGAAACTTAACTATTAATGAAAGCTTTCCAGGCCGACTGGAAAGCTTTCATTAATAGAATTAGGCAACACTGAAAAATGGCTTTTTTCCCTTGAATTTTCTGAAACTTGCCAATGAATTTACATTAACATAAAGAGGTTTGAAAATGTGAATACATACATTTATTAAGACTGGCGTATAACTAAAAAATTACAGTCAGTCTGAAATAATAGACGTTATATCATTTCAAATGACGCATGCTACAAATGCTACACATGTTAGAAAGGCTCAGGAGGGCTTCTTGCTTCGCTCGAAGCCCCAGGACTCTTTCAACAGACTCCATTTCCCATTAACTTAGGCCCCGCGCGGGCACCTCTTTAAGGGTCACCCTGTATTTGAGTCTGACATCTTATACAACTCTTTAAGGGTCACCCATTATTTGAATCTGACGTCTTGCAAACCTCTTTAAGGGTCACCCTGTATTTGAATTGAATCTAACATACTGTACACCTCGATAAGTGTCACCCTGTAATTTGCTCTGACATCCTGCACACCTCTTTAGGAGGCACCCTGTATTCTTATCTGGCATATTGTATATCTCTTTAGAAGTCACCCTGTATTCTTGAGTGATATCTTGTGCACCTCTTTAGGAGTCACCCTGTATTCTAGTCTGACATCTTATGCACCTCTTTAGGAGTCACCCTGTATTCTTCTCTACCATCTTGTACACCTCTTTAAAAGTCACCTTGTATTCTTATCTGGCATCTTGTATATCTCTTTAGGAGTCACCCTGTATTCTTATCTGGCATCTTGTACTGTATTTTGCTCTGACATCCTGCACACCTCTTTAGGAGGCACCCTGTATTCTTTTTTGGCATATTCTATATCTCTTTAGAAGTCACCCTGTATTCTTGTGTGACATCTTGTACACTTCTTTAGGAGTCACCCTGTATTCTTGTCTGACATCTTGTGCACTTCTTTAAGAGTCACCTTGTATTCTTATCTGGCGTCTTGTATATCTCTTTAGGAGTCACCCTGAATTCTTATCTGGCATCTTGTACACCTCTTTAGGAGTCACCCTGTATTATTTTGGCTTCGCTCGAAGCCCCAGGTCGCTCGACGCCCCAGGACTCTTTCAACAGACTCCATTAACCATTAACTTAGGCTTCCCGCGTGGCATCATGCCGTCACGCACTCGCCGTCCTTTACCCATTAACTTAGGCTTCCCGCGCGGCTGCATGACGTCACAGTCTCCGTCTCCGTAACGCAACCGTCTCCGTCTTGCATAACGTTAGACCCAAAGCATAACGACGAAGTCGACAAGATCATTTGAAATGATAAAACCGATCCTCCAAACATACATGTTTCCACACATTACCCTACAATGACTTTCCTCTTTCGCAGCGCGCCAGATCATTGAAGAGAACCCCCAACAATTCCCTTTCTGCCTGTACAATGTTGTGCGAAAAGTTCGTCGCAGGTTAAAAAGTTTCACTCGCCAACTATCAGTGTACAAGCGCAATCAATACAGGCAGTATCTCCCACTCGAAGAGCTGTCCATGACTCAAAGGGCGCACTTGTACACAATATAATGTCTATAGTCACAGATTACAAAGCCGTTCTTTAAATAAGGTAAAGTTCTCGGCTATAAAGCTGTACTCGCCACAAGTTCAAACAATAGAGCTAAATGCAAATAAGTCCTCGGCTGACACACAACACCATTTTTATACTTTCTCTTTTATACTCCTTTCCGCCTCGTTGAGTACTGGCTAGGATTCTTGGCTGTAATCGTGGAGGCCCGGGTTTGATGCCTCGGGGAGCACACCTAAGAAGAGATGGGTTCAAATCCTATCTCAGCCATCCTGGAAGTAGTTTTCCGTGGGATTCTATACCAGGAAAATCCCGGATGGTACCTAACGTAAGGCCACGGCCATTTCCCTTCCTAAAATTCTAACTTTATTACAATTACATACACTATTGTCGACCAAAATATTATGTGCACTCGAGTTTGAAGGTTGTTTGTGAAGTAACCAATAGACCTAAATAAAATCCAATAACATCATCATTTTTGTCGTTCTATTTTACGTTAGTTACCTTACAAAAATAATAACAACGATGCTTCTTGGACACACAAAATTTTGAAATTAATACACTAGTTATACACCATTCCAATGTATATTGTGTTAAAATTTGGGTTCCATCTGTTGACGGGTTTGTGAGATAATAATTCTTAAATGTGACGCATGGTTGAAACACGCGTAAAAACGGGCACGTTTTGTGTTACAACTGCGATAAAAAAAAAATTAAAATATAAATTCCAAACCTACATGAACTAACGAAAAATAGAACGATGAAAGTGATAATGTTATTGGATTTTAGGTAGGTCTATTGGTTACTTCACAAACAACCTTCAAACTCGAGAGCACTTAATATTTTGATCGATAGTAGTACAGACATCACAGTGACAAAGGCTATCATTATTTTCCAATTTCATTAAACTTTGTCAATAAAGATTTTGGGCAGACATCGTCTTTTTCATATAGTCTATTTTCGTACGTACGTTTTTTCTAAGTTTACTTTAGTTTTGTTCATGAAAGTGCTGCTAAAATTATGCAATTTTAAGTTATATTAATAGTATCTTGAAGATTTTTTATTTTTTTTTAGTCGTTTACCCTCCAGGTTGGTGGAACCCACGGACTCAGCGGGGAACTCACCACTACCGCCTCTACGGGAAGTGTCCTAGAGCTGGGAACATCGAATCGGAAGGGATACCACTGGTGAGGTGGGATTGGCACCTCGCCCAGGCGGCCTTGCCTGCAAAGCGAACAGGGGCCTCATGAGGGAAGGTAAGGGATGGTTAGGATGGATAGACAAGGAAGAGGGAAGGAGGCGGCCGTGGCCTTGAAGAAGGTACCATCCCGGCATTTGCCCGAAGACGAAGTGGGAAACCACGGAAAACCACTTCGAGGATGGCTGAGGGGGAATCGAACCCCCTCTACTCATTTGGGCCACCCGAGGCTGAGTAGACCCCGTTCCAGTCCTCGTACCACTTTTCAAATTTCGTGGCAGAGCCGGGAATCGAACCCAGGTCCCCCGGGGCGGCAATCTTGAAGATCATACCTGAATAAATTCGATTAGTTCCTGTTAATAGTTTCTGAGAAAAGGTAGGCCTTTTATAAAAAGTAGGAAATTAGCTTGGGCAATATAGACTAGGCCATTCTGGAATCCCTTAAGTTTATTTATCATGTAAATAGCTTGCCAAGGTGGGTGAGTGGTTAACGCGTCGGATTACCAACCCAAGATTGCAGGTTCGCCCCTGGCCATGGTAAGTGATTTTTGAAAGGCGACAAAAAAAATCACGACATGGATGTCATACGTTGTTGGCATGTTAAAGAACCCATTTGAATTCAGTAGGCCGTGTTCAATGGCAAAATTAATCTCGGGATTTTCCGCCAACACAAAGTTCCTCCATTCTCTACTAGAAGGCGCTGTAGTGCTAAGGAGCTTGGATATCTAACCTCCTTGACTTTCATAGCGTTCAAAGGAACGACGAAATTCGACATGCAAGTTGCCCTCTGGGTGTCAATTAACAAAGCTTGCACCAGGCACCCGAGGCCATACGTTATTATTGATGTGTAAAGTCTTTC
This sequence comes from Meconema thalassinum, assembly GCA_946902985.2. NCBI lineage: Eukaryota > Metazoa > Arthropoda > Insecta > Orthoptera > Tettigoniidae > Meconema > Meconema thalassinum. The sequence continues at coordinate 880,655,093 of OX336390.1, forward strand.
CACTCGGTTGCTGGATATTAATTAAAATATTTAAAAAACATGTAAATTTATTTTACGCATAAACTTTCTCAATAAATATTTACTTATTGAAAGTTTGAACAATTCAGGCATTTATTGGACCCAAAACCAAACCAAGATGATGTAAAAGGGGTCCGGTTCCGTGGCTAATTAGTTAATTTGTTAGGCTTTGGTTGAAAGGGTCCCGGATTTGAATCCCGGCCGGGCTTAGGGGATTTTAATCTCCGCTGGTTAAATTCCCTGGTTTGGGGACTGGTAGTCTGTGACTTCTTCATAAGAGAAATACAGAAAATAATGTAAGCAGAACGAAGTACAACGTAAAAAGGAAACAAAAAGTAGAAGGGCGTTATAGTGTAGGCTAGATTAATGAAAGCTGTCTGTGTAAGTAAAGTGGTTTGGACTGCAGGAACTGGATTACTAGACTCTGCGGTGCTCGCTGTAACAGATTCTGACAGCTGAGTTCATTGGCGCGTGTTCTATAGTCAGCTGGGATGACGTCAAAGTCTGGCATGGCACATTTCTTGCTGCGTTTGACGACTTATGCGGGTCTCAGCTTCCACAATATTCTTTACCAGAGTCAACAATGGAAGAGGCAACTACAGAGGTGTGCAATTTATTAGAATCAAAGTCAGTTTTCCCAAATTTCCTTTATACTTTTCACGACTTAATCCAGTATAAAAATTGTGCAATGCGCGGAAATTATTTCAAATGTTAAACCAACAGTCTTAATTATATTTTCTCTTAAGGAACTGACAGTCAAACAAGTACTTTCGTGAAGAACTATACAGCCTATTTTCATATATCCTACTCATGTTAATTGCCTCTATCAACATACAAAATTTCAGTTTGATTGTTGTGATAGATTCGTAGATATTGAGAACCGTCTAAATATTTCAGATAGATGCCAGGTTGGATTTTTATTTATGTAGTATTATATGAAGATTATTGTGTACATGTGGTATTCAGACTTCAATCGCATGATTAGAACACAAGAAGTAAAAACGAGATTTTAAAATTTCGTACAGCTGCCATCTTTTGGTTATGAAAACAATTGAAATGAATTAGATGCCAGTGGATTAACATTTGTATAAGCATTTAACGTGAAACGTTTCACTGCACTCGGATTAAATCGCGACAAACGTCCATTTTAATATTTATACTTCGCGTCGCCGCCATGTTGGATTTGTGCTCACCAGGTTACTGAAAGTCATATAGGTGAACTTATGTTCATAGCCTCTATGAACATAAAACATTCAGTTTGATTGCTGTAAAAGATTCGTAGATAATGAGAATCGTATAAATATTTTGGATGGTATCCATTTTGGATTGTTATATGTATAGGCCATAGAGTTATGTACCATTAAAAGAAAATGATTGCGTAGATTCATTATTCAAACTTTCACTTCGATCGCATGATTACAACACAAGAAATAAAAACTTAATTTTTAAATTTCGCACAACCGCCATTTTGAGGTCATGTAAACAATTGAACTAAATTAGATGCCAGTGCATTACAATGTGTATAAACATTTGTTATACCATGTTTCATTACATTTGGATGTTTAAATCGCGAGAAACGTCTATTTAAAAGTCTCAATTTCGCTTGGCCGCCATGCTGGTTTTGTAGTTACCAGGTTTTTGAAAGTCTCATAGGTGAACTTCTAGTAGTTTCCTTTATCACCGTACAACATTTCAGGGTGATATCGGCAATAGTTTCGGAGATACTGAATGCTGGTGAAATATTTCGTACAGCCGCCATGTTGGATTGGTGAGACACAATACAATTTGAAAGGCACGGTCGGGGTCGGTCAGAATGGTGCTATGACCTTACCGAGTTTCATTGAAATTTCTCCAGCCGTTTAGAATGTATTATGGGGTAGGGTGACAGACACACACACACACAGACACACGGACAAAATGTGATCACATAAGCCTTTTTTTTTTTCATAAAATGAAAATAGGCTAAAATTATTCTTTAGAATGGGGCAGATGACCTCGTAGTTCCGCCCCTTAAAACAACAATAACTAACTAACTAACTAACTAATTCTTTAGAATTTCTACTAACTACTGGGTTTTGATGTAATTATATTATTCTTGTTCTCGTGTACATTTAGGGCAGAGGGATTCAAAATCTTTTTGCTGACGAATCTCTCTTGAACTAATCAAAGATTCGTGGACCATAAATTGAAGCCACCTGATTTAGATGGTATAAGGGGTGTATTTCAAAGTCAAGGATAGAAGAGTAAACGGACCCAGCTCAGGCGTCCCTCGGAATCCCCGATTCTAAAAAAATACAGACGCAATTCCTTATGGGAAAGGGTCTAAGTCTATAGGGGAGAAATCAATACTGAGTAGGCAAATAAAATATGTAACCAGTTGGTAAAAAAAAAAGAATAGAAAATTGTTACTGTTTTTTTTAGTCTAATAACACAGGCCTACAAAAAATCACATTTCTGCGAACGCACAACCAACTTGTCGATGCCGGATGCATAGAAAGTTCCTCCAGCGTTCTGCAACCAGAACAGTTGTATAGTTCTTCACGGTAGTACTTGTTTAGGTTTACTTGGGTCGCTGAATCTAAATATGAAATCATTTTCTAAGCAAACGCAAAGCTGAAAACAATGTTGAACTGGTAAACGAGATGCTTAACAGTTTCAAATCTCTTGGGTGCAACATGCGTATTAAGGTGAACTATTTACACAGCCACTTATACCGTTTTCCTGAAAATATAGCAGAAAAACAGTGAGGAAAAAGGTGAACGAATTTACCAGGATATTAAAAATGTGGAGGACCGCTACCAAGGAAGATGGGACATGCACATGTTGGCAGATTACTGCCGGAGCTTAAACAGGGACTGTTCCAAAATACATTCAATAATGTCACGGAAAGGAAGCTTCCGAAGTGACCAGTGACTGGTTGGTTTCATTCATGACTTTTTCATCAATGTTTGAATATAATAATATTTGTATAATATAATAATGAAAATTCCGTGTTTAGTTTTTCATTACCATGCGATAGTGTAATGTATATTTCACAGAAATGTCATATCTGAGAAATTAGAGCTGCTAGGCAAAAGATAATGGCATATTTGAATTCAGGGCATCAAATTCATATAAAATCAGCTTAAAAAGCCTCGGCACCAAAATCACTGTTGACCAGTGTAATTTTTATGCCTCTGCAATTTACAACTGAGTAGTCTGTTAATTTCTCAGACGATTGTGCCAGAACCTTAATGATTTGTTATATCACATTTGGTACTGTACCCATGTGAGTAATCTCCATGGAAAACATGCTTCTGCCTCCAGCTAGCATCAGTTCTCAGGCGTGTACCGTCCTCCCACTGAGCAGTTGCATATTTTGATCTGAGACTAAAAGGTATCAACTCTACAATGATAAAGCACAACTCTATTCTAAAGACTTTAATTCAGCTTTAAGTCATGGCTTCAAACACATAAAAACACAATCCCAACAAATATCATACTAAACAAAGCAAAGTAACTCCCACAATCCACTAATATTCACACTTAATCCTATTAAATCCATATGATTATTCAATCATTTACCCTGAGATTGATATCAAATTCACTCTCAAGTGCGCTGATGCACATGTGAATTACACATAAACTGTACTTATAATCTTATGTCACCTGCTGTGACCTCTTTCCTTTCACAAGATTAATTGTTTATTTTCAACACCTCTTAATTTACATTATGTGTACCTTTGTGTTTTGTTTCTCTCTTCCCACCAAAATGCTTTACCATGCATTAGCCAATTTATGGGTTGCACATCAAATCTACTTGCAACTCCACAATTATATGTAAATATACCCTTACAGTTCCCTTTTCTACAGTTCCACTTTCTACAGTTCCACTGTATGCCGTTGTGATTTCAACTTCAGAATTCCGTTACCGCTGTGTCGGACGATATTTTATGCTACCCTAGCGTGGCATAGCCTATGGCATCTGGCACCGAGCTCCAGAGCTACGTAAGACTCCCTCAAAAGATCTCGTGTTCGTTCCTTGCCGGAACCTTTATTCTGAGCTCAACATCTCTGAGATCCACGTTCGACACCAGTCAGCCTAACCCCGTTGGGTTCAGTACTAAATAATTTTTTGAAACTTGTTCTTTCCATAATCAATTATTAAAGAAAAAATATTTTGGTATCTCTTAATATGATGTACGAAGGTGGATCAAAAAGTTAGTTGCAGTAACGCACTGCAGCAGTGCGCTGTGTGTCGCAAACGTGGGCACAGCGGAGGGACAGACACTGCCCACACGTCTGTTAGGCAGGTCTCTGTGGTGTCTCGTCTTGTAGGTGTGAATAGCTGCCAAAAGCAATGACGCGTCGACTGGAAGTTCACTCCAAATATGAGGTGCGTGGGACAATAAGATTCCTATGGGCCAAAAGGAAAAATTGTACGATTAAAGAGAAGCGCCGGGGGAAATTGAGCGCCGATGTGATTTTGTTGCACGATTACGCAACAGCTCACAAGGCCCGCCAAACGAGCGAACTGCTGCAGCGTTTCAAGTGGGAGGTCTGGCAAAACCCTCCCTACAGTCCTGACCTAGTGTCATGTGACTTTCATCTGTTCGGTAAGCTCAAAACGGTGGTCCACGTTTCCAGACCGATAAGGAGGTGAAGGCCGCTGTCTCCGTGTGGTTGCAGGACGCTGGAGGAACTTTCTATGCATCCGGCATCGACAAGTTGGTTGTGCGTTCTCAGAAATGTTTGGAGTCTTTGGAAACTATGTGGAAAAGTGACGTTACATTGCATGTCGTTATAGGCGTGTTGCTGTTGTATAGGTGGTGTAATAAATGGCCATAACTGGGAAGAGCAACTTATTTTTTGATCTGCCCTCGTATGTTACTCTACTGGACATCTTCAATTACTAAAGACCAATTTTCACTCTCGCCAAGCGTGAGCTAATCAGACCTATTAGCAATACCCGGTCTGCAGTCTTTTTATCCCCAACTCGTCGGTAGCTATGTACCGAAAAAAATAATATTATGTATTTATTAGCCTACTTTTCACATTTTGCAAAATGAGGAAAAAGTAGACTTATGAGATCGATCCGGGAAAATGTGTGTCTGTCTGTCTGTCTGTCTGGCTGTGTGTGTGTCCCCCCCTATCAACTCCTAAACGGCTGCAGCAATCAAAACCAAATTTAGTATGAGTAAAGATGTGCACCGGAATATCTCACGTCCATATTTGAAAATGATGTCAGTGCTACCAACTGCTGAAAAAATTCACTAGAAATTTGAGCTCCATGTTGGATATCTTGCAAGGTATGCATGGGAGCTTGTCCAAAATTGGCACACGTGTAGATAATACTATTTCAGTTTAATTTCCAGGAGGCCAACCATGACAGTGTTGCCAAAATAATTTTAAGCCTTCTGATAGGTCCAATGTTTAAATGCATATAACTTCTACACTATCTATTGGATTTCAACCAAATTTTGTATGTAATATCTGTACATAAAGAGATATGACTGAGCGTATTCTTAAGAGCCACCATGGCTGCCAACTGTTAATAATTGATCTCTCTATTTCTTTTTTCCAAATACCAATATATCAGAAAGTATGCAAGCCAACAGCTTTAAACTATGCACACGTATATTCTGATATTTTAGATTAATTTGGAGTAACTTATATACGTCAGTTCTACCAACATGATTATAAGCCTGCTGATAGTACCAATTTTTAAATACATGTAACTTCTATACTATCAGTTGGATTTCAACCAAATTTCGTATGTGCTATGTGTACCATAACAGATATGAATATAAGTATTGTTAAGAGCAATCAGGGCTGCCAACTGTTAATAAATGCTGTCTATATTTTTTAAACCATAATATCAATATATCAGAAAGTATGCATGCCAACAGCTCTGTACTTTGCACACGTATAGCACCTGACATTCTAGATTAATTTGGGCAAGCAGTGCTGCCAACATGATTCTATGCCTGCTGATATGTCTAATTTTTAAATACATGTATATTCTATACTAACAAATGGATTTCATCCAAAATTGGCACAACAAGATATCATAATATTTCCGATTATTTCTAACCAGCACACGCATGACATTATTGCCAACATGCTTTTACGCGTGCTGATAGATCCAGTGTCTAACTGCATGTAACGTCCATTGGACTTCAACCAAATTTTGTATTCTGTACCGGTACCTTAAGGGATGGAACTAAGAATATATTCAGTCACCAGGGCTGCCAACTGTAGTGCTCTATTATGCTACATTATACCAGGTATATTTTGAACTAATTATATATTTCGATATTACCAACTTAATTTCGTAATTATTCTAGATAGGTTCATATACTGTAGAATAATCATTGGCATGAAAAGTAGGCTGTATAGTTCTTCACGGAACTTCTTGTTTTTAATTTATTGATCAAAGCACAAACTAAAGCTATGTGAGCCCTTCACGCTTGTACAAAGAACAACCAAATAACAAAAGTAACATATAAAATAAAATTTAGCAAATCTCCAAACAAAACAATTCCAGATCAAGAACCGGTAGAATGTCCTTGTTCGTAGCCTTTTAGTCAATGGTCAAGATGACGGTTCTATATAAAGTATAAGTTCTTGTTCACCTGCTTCAGGAACTTCCTCTTGTTTGTGGTTATGTCCAGGCGCGGATCTAGAGATTGGCTTTGGGGGAGGGGTTCAGAGAATCGAAATTATTAAGAACAAGTAGTTCTGTGTAGAACTATACAGCCTATTTTCATATATCCTACTCATATTAATTGCCTCTATCGACATACAAAATGTCAGTTTGATTGCTATGTTAGATTCGTAGATACTGAGAACCGACTAAATATTGCAGATGGTAGCCAGGTTGGATTTTTATTTATGTACTATTATATGAAGATTATTGTGTACGTGTGGATTTCAGACTTCAATCGCATGATTAGGACACAGGAAATAAAAACGAGATTTCAAAATTTCGCACAGCTGCCATCTTGTGGTTATGAAAACAAAGGAAATAAATTAGATGCCAGTGGATTAACATTTGTATAAGCATTAACGTGCAAAGTTTCACTGCACTCAGATGGTTAAATCGCGAGAAACGTCCATTTAAATATTTATACTTCGCGTCGCCGCCATGTTGGATTGGTGCTCACCAGGTTACTGAAAGTCATATAGGTGAACTTAAGTTCATAACCTCTATGAACATAAAAATAATCAGTTTGATTGCTGGAAAAGATTCTTAGATATTGAGAACCGTCAAAATATTTCAGATGCTCGCCATTTTGGATTGTTATATGTATAGGCCATAGAGTTATGTACCTTTAAAGGAAAATTATTGCGTAGCTTCATTATTCAAACATTCATTCGATCGCATGATTACGACACAAGAATAAAAACTTAATTTTAAAATTTCGCACAGCCGCCATCTTCAGTTTATGTAAACAATTGAACTAAATTAGATGCCAGTGAATGACAATATGTATAATCATTTACTGTACCACATTTCAATGGGCTCATGTGATTAAATCACGAGAAAAATGTATTAGAATGAGTCAACTTTGCTTGGTCGCCATGTTCGTTTCGTAGTTTACAGGTTTTTGAAAGTTACATAGATAAACTTGTAGTAGTACTCTTTATCACCGTACAAAATTTCAGGTTGATATCATAAATAGTTAAATAGTTTCGGAGATATTGAATGCCTGTGAAATATTTCGCACAGCTGCCATTTTGAGGTTATGTAAACAATTGAACGAAGTTAGACGTCGGTGCATTACAATGTATATGAACATATACTGTGCCAAGTTTCATTGCGTTTGGTTGGTTAAATCGCGAGAAACGTCAATTTAAAAGTCGCAACTTCGCTTGGCCGCCATGTTGGTTTTGTAGTTACCAGGTCTTCAAAGGTCACATAAGTGAATTTCCAGTAGTTCCCTTTATCACCATACAAAATTCAGGGGTGATATCGTTAATAATTTAGGAGATATTGAATGCTGGTGAAATATTTCGCACAGCCGCCATGTTGGATTGGTGAGACGTAACAGAATTTGAAGGGCACGATCGGGGTCGCCCGGAATAGTGCTATGACCTTACCGAGTTTCATTGAAATCTCTCCAGGGGGGGGGGGGACACACACACTCGAATCACACACGCACACACACACGCACGGACAAAAGGTGATCTCATTAGCCTATTTTTTCAAAATTGAAAATAGGCTAAAAATGGTATCACTAAAAACGCAATCACAAAATAAACAAACCTACAAGACCAGACCGTTTTTTTTTGCAAGCTACGTGGATAGAAATTTGATGCGTTTAACACACCAAAAATATTCTTACAAATTGCAATGGCTTGTTTTGCGACTTTTACATCGAGCTTCGAGAAAAGTATCAAGGTACGTTACAGTTTCGGCAAATCGAGTTGGTACCAACAAAGGGAGAAATTCACAGCTTAAATTGCCAACCAAGCTTGCAGTTTGGACGTCGGCAAAATTTTTTGGTGCGAAAAAAGCCCCAAATTCCTATCCGTGCGTTGCTGCACATTCATAGTGACATCACTATAAACATCGATTCGGTAATCACAAGGTTTGCTAAACAAAATAGACAAGTTGATTTTGTTATATAAATAATCGATTTTATACATCGGGTATGAAGTTGTAAATATGTACAGTTGTAACAGAACATAATAATTGCAATAAAGATATTTTCAGAATTGAATACAATGAAAAAGACTGTTTTCCAGTTAAAAATCGTTAAGTTTTATTTGTCTGGTTATTGTGTTTTCGTTTTTTGAATTTGCAAACAAAATTGGTCTCCGTTTGGGGGGGGGGGGGGACCATGACCCCCGTGACCCCCCACCCTTGAATCCGTGCCTGGATACGTCCAGCTCGCGTGTACTTGCGATGCCATTGTACAGGGATGATATGCGGTGTTGGAAGGATCATTGGATTATGGATTGTTTAGTGTGTGGAGTGTGGAGAATATCTTTGAGTCTGGTAGAACAAGAAGGGGCTCTTAGTCTGAAAAGTGACAGCAGGTATCCGAACGGTAATGGCCATTTATGATAGAATGTAGGAAGGACAGGTCAGTTACCTGTCCTGTCGTGTTGAGGGAAGGGATGTTTATGGCTGAAAGTATCTGCTTTATTCGGTTATACAACTTGAGTAGCACAAAAATTAAGTGAAGACCACAACCGAATGTGTGAAAAAAGCTGCTTGATAAATAATGCGGTGAAGCTAGAAAATTAAGAGTATCACACCTTACATTACAGTTCGCCTACCGATCAGGAGAACTTGTGTGCTCTTTTCGGTGGAGATATTATGGTTGAGTCAAGGCTGGAAATATCACGACGCTAAGAACATCATTCCAACCCTTGACGCGTCGCCGCCATCTCACGTGGAAGCGTCATCTCACATCAATCACGAAGCCAGGCTATGCTCTCTGAAAGGTCAGCTCCGACGGTGCCATTTCCATAAATCGCCTCATAAAATTGGCTTGAATCCTCACTCGACTGACAGGTTCCATGGTGGCCGTATAATATAGCCTGCAGTTTCTCATCGCCACACTCGACAATACCGGCTATTTCACAAGTACTGTACTCTTCTGTTGTTGATTTTCAGTTGCAGAAATGTGAATTGTTGTTGCTTTTCAATTAACCCTATTCATGGTATTTCTTTTCTACGCTTACTGTTCAGAGAGTTATTGTCTATTTTTAATCCGCTTACCTAACCACTCATTTACTTTTTTTAAATTTTAATTCTTGTATAAGATATTAACAATTTTCTTTTGGTGGTCTCGGAAAAAAAACCATTGGTACTTCGTTGGTGGTAGGGGCAAACGTACAACAAAGTTAACAAAATCACCATAATTTTGTTCTGGTTGCAAGAGGTACACGTGCGGAAAACACAGTAAAGAACAGTCGTATGTTCCACGTGTGTTGAAGATGGCGAAGAGAATGGTCAGTAAATAATTTACCTAGTTTCTGAACTTCTTTTTTCATGATTTTTTGATTTTGTTTGCAACTGTTGTTATTAAGTTATATTTTTGCCATTTAAGGTTCATTTAAGTTTCAACATACACGATTATGTTGATTAAATGATAATGAAAATCACACAAAAGTAATTTATTATGGTGGTCACAAAATACCCTCCCCGTTGGTAGCCCGTGGTTTGAAAAATACTATGGTATTGCTAGGGCTAAGGGCTTGGACATTATGGCCATTGGATCCCTCGAGGAATACATTTCTTAGCAGAGCTGGGAATCGAGCCCGGAACTGCGTGGAGGCATTGGCCGACAGACGCAATGCTCACTTTCAATGCTTCGCACACACTGGCCCTGAGCTACGTCTGCTTGCCATAAGGGTTGGATGTTTCTGCGATCCCGAGAGGAGTTACCTAATTTGGGCTCTCACAGGCTCATATCTTGACTGTGAATATTGCTACTTTACGTTAATTTAAGTGCGTTGAATGTTCAGTTTATATATTTTCATTACTGGTTTATGTTTGTGTTACTTAGGATAGTTAATTGTGTTAATTTAGCAAAAGTTCATTTATTGTGATTTATTACGTCATCTGTTATTGGATATGAGGCTGGCTGCTTGGCACAGCGGTAACGTTCTCACCAGTGTGCCCAAGGTTGCAGGATCGAATCCTGGCACAGCCAGTTGGCAATTGTGGGTGCACAAAACGCGAGGGAGCCGTGTCAGTAGTTTTACTCTCACGTTAAAAACCCCCTTCGGGATTATACATTGGATATGTCCTGTCAATGGGAAATAAATCTATTCTAAGTCGGTACTAGTGTGTGCATTTGCAATTGAGACTAGGATTGGGAACAAGACGACCGTGGTCGTAAGTCAGGAATTTGATTGGGGGTAGAAATGGGAAAAAATGGAAAACTACTTCTAGGATGGCTGAGGAGGAAGTTATGTCTGCGTGTACTCAGTTCCAGCCCTCAGAGCAGAATTTAATTACTTGGCAGAGATGCGAATTGAATCTGGATCTCGGGGGTGACAACCTGGAATGCTAGCCACTACACCATGAGGTGGTCGACAGAAATGTGAACTAATAAGGGAATGGTTGAATTACAAAAAAATATATATATTCATGAAAATAATTTTAAGCTGAAACAGATTTAGGGAACTAATTTTTAGCTAGTACTTTTAAAATCTGGAGTTGAAAATCTATATTTCGGTCATTTTGACAAAAACTGATATCTTGAATTGAAAGAACTGTCTACTTTCTTGTCAGGAACTCATTCTGTTCAATTAAAGCTATTTATGACTTTAAAATGCATTGCTTGCTTGTTTACACACAACATAAAGAGGCCGAACTATTTGGTTAGGGTTCGTGCCATCCGCTGTCTGCCAATGTGTCCAGTCACTGAAACATGCATGTTCCTTGCAATGGAGCTAGAGAGTCTCCTCCCCGAAAGGCTGGCTGTGAGCGCTGACATTTGGCAGCTTCTATTCCGAGCACGGGCGGCCAACATAGAGCTCCTGAATCACCCCTTAAAAGCACTAGAAAAAACGTAGACCCTCAAAAATGTTTTAGATTGAAGATACTTTCACGATTATGTTCCTATTTTTGTCAAAATTCATTATCCGTCTTCGCACCGTCTCATCATTAGGGAAGCCCAGTTAGAATAAGTTAGTAATAACTAGCAGATCCGTGCGAGAACTCTCGCATAATGGATTGTGTGCGCCCCATGTATACAGACTACCCGCCTGGCTATAGTGCTATGCGGGCTGTACGCGACACAGTTCTGCCAGGGGCTATCGACTTGTTTATTTGTTTAAAAGCACTTTATAAACAAATACATATATTTCCGTTGACTTTTCAAGAAATGCAAGATTTTTCCTTTACTATTGAGATGATTTGGAAGATTTTGGTACAAACCACACCTTCTATCTCTCTCTGGTTTAGGAGCTTGAGTTTTGTGAAACATACTCCTTACTATTTGACGGCCATTGTTGGAAAATAGCTTGGATGTGTATAATAAAAAATACTTTACTCTCTAGTGGATTTTGTATAGTAATTATGAATATTAACAGTGGCGAAGCACGCTTTTTGGAGTCCTTCCCCCCTCCCCCCTACACAACCAAAGTGAGTACTCTTCAAATTACAAGTAATTTTAGCTTCATACTGTATAGTTTATACAGTACGCTTGACTGTTGCAGGTTAGGACAAGCAAAAAGGCTCTGATGATTTTGAAGTCATTCATAGCTGTTATCCAAATGCATTGATCCCTTTCGCACATATACTGTAAATGTCCACGTCACAGAAAAAAAATGATAAGACTTTGTTAAATTTCTGCGCTTTCTATGTTTTTTTAGCATTGCGTTCCACCATCTTCTTTTAGATAAATAGGCAGCTTTCGAAACAACTCACATGATAACCACATTAATTTTGAGTTCGAGATCTAGATCTTCCGATCTGCCCCTGTGAGATGCATCACGAAGACCAGTGGTGACAAAGTACAGAGAGTTTAGTTTGGATGTATCGGAGACCCTCGCTAGCCCGCTCGCCCGCGGCGCGAGCCTGTCTCCCGCCAGGCACTTTGCCGTTATGCGGCGCTCGTGCAGTATTGAGTCATTGGGTGTAGGAATTTGTACTTAAATTTGTACTTCAATGTGATCCTTGACCAATTTTTTGACGAACTGACTTACGGAGAGCGATTGTCAACTTATTTTCAACAAGATTCTGCCCCTGCTCACTCTGACGAAGCATCGATGACAGAATTGCGTCGCATTTTTGGTACTAGGATTATAAGTCGGAACGTGTGGCCCCCGCGAAGCCCAGACTTATCACCACGTGACTTTTATTTGTGGGGGACGCTTAAAAATAGAGTGTATGCGAGAAACCCTCCACTATAAATGAGCTTAAAGACTATATTACAGCTGAAATACAGTCAATCGGTGCTGAGGAACTTCAGAGAGTACATGCCAGTTTCATAAAAAGGTGCCAGCGATGTGTAGCAGTGAATGGCGAACATTTTCAGCACCAGCTGTGAACTAGGTAAGCAGAAATTCCTATACTCAATGACTCAGTGCCGGGCGGGAGCCGCATAACGGCAATGTGCGTGGCGGGAGACAAGCTCGCGCCGTGGGCGAGCGGGCTAGCGAGGGTCTCCGATACATCCAAACTAAACTCTCTGTATTTGCCTCAAGACTTCCCTATGTAACATACTCATGCAGGTTGGGACAAGCAAAAAGATTCTGATGGCATTGAAGTCATTCATTGCGGGATGAGTGTAGGACTACAAATAATTCAACGTAACAAGTTGCTGATTTGTACAGCCACAAGAGACCACTGCATCGTCAGGGCAAGCAAGCTGGAGCAAGCTACCGGTAGCAGGAGCCACTGAAGTTACTCATTGGCACGTCTGATGTAGAAGTTGGAATGAACCACTAAAGATGTGATTGGAAATACAAATACAACTGAGAATTTACTCAACGTCAAACAATTCTATACCAATGAGAAAAGCGATTGTATAATGAGCTGTGATAGAACAAAAGGCGATTTTCCTTCTGAAAAATAAATGCTCCTTCAGCAACGAGCTGCTGTAATTCGAGTTTTGTATTTATAAAATAATGCTGCTAGTTCATAACTTTAACCTAATACATGACTGTGTTCATAACACAAAATTTAATTTCTTATTTTGCAATATCCTATACAGTTAAACTTTAAAACAGGTGTTGTGATTTTTGCTCAGACTGTAAGAATATAATTGACTCTCAGCTTAAAATGGGTTGTTCGCCAAACGTAACTTTGGAGATACCGGTACTGTAATCACGCTGTTATAATTCGTGTCAGTAAATCAGATTGTGCATTACGTGATACCTTCTGACGGTTGCACTCGCACGTATGTCAATGTGATGTTCTAGTTCATGCATGAATGATGTCAGAGAATATTGTGTCAAGAAAGAAAGGTATGTTATAAAATTGAATTTGAAGCAAAATGGCTTTATGTTTAACTTTTGTGACATTATTTTACACGATGGAAAAATATAGATAATTTTTGCTGTTTTTAACATTTTTGACATGCGGCAAGTGATTAGCCTATAAGTAGAGACCTGTGCGGGTTGACAAAACGTTATCCGCATCTGCCCCCCATTCGCACGCCTTTTATCCGCATCTGCCCCGCATCCGCACGCCTTTTATCCGCATCTGCCCCGCATCCGCACGCCTTTTATCCGCATATGCCCCGCGTCCGCACGCCTTTTATCCGCATCTGCCCCGCATCCGCACGCCTTTTATCCGCATCTGCCCCGCATTCGCACGCCTTTTATCCGCATCTGCCCCACGTCCGCACGCCTTCTATCCGCATCTGCCCCGCATCCGCACGCCTTTATCCGCATCTGCCCCGCATCCGCACGCCTTTTATCCGCATCTGCCCCGCATCCGCACGCCTTTATCCGCATCTGCCCCGCGTCCGCACGCCTTTTATCCGCATCTGCCCCGCATTCGCACGCCTTTTATCCGCATCTGCCCCGCGTCCGCACGCCTTTTATCCGCATCTGCCCCGCGTCCGCACGCCTTTTATCCGCATCTGCCCCGCGTCCGCACGCCTTTTATCCGCATCTGCCCCGCGTCCGCACGCCTTCTATCCGCATCTGCCCCGCATCCGCACGCCTTTTATCCGCATCTGCCCCGCATCCGCACGCCTTTTATCCGCATCTGCCCCGCATCCGCACGCCTTTTATCCGCATCTGCCCCGCATCCGCACGCCTTTATCCGCATCTGCCCCGCATCCGGACGCCTTTTATCCGCATCTGCCCCGCGTCCGCACGCCTTCTATCCGCATCTGCCCCGCATCCGCACGCCTTTTATCCGCATCTGCCCCGCATCCGCACGCCTTTTATCCGCATCTGCCCCGCATCCGCACGCCTTTATCCGCATCTGTCCCGCATCCGCACGCCTTTTATCCGCATCTGCCCCGCATCCGCACGCCTTTTATCCGCATCTGCCCCGCGTCCGCACGCCTTTTATCCGCATCTGCCCCGCGTCCGCACGCCTTCTATCCGCATCTGCCCCGCATCCGCACGCCTTTTATCCGCATCTGCCCCGCATCTGCACGCCTTTTATCCGCATCTGCCCCGCATCCGCACGCCTTTATCCGCATCTGCCCCGCATCCGCACGCCTTTTATCACACTTAGGCATTTGAGGAGAAAGTCGTTCCCCTAGGCTATGTATGTCATGTGCTATGTTTAAAATGAATGTTATACAGCCAGAATAATTGTAACTCTTTAAGTTCGGAGTGTTAATTATGCTTAATGACGTGATTTGAATGAGATTAGCTTAAATAATCACCTTACATTTGTCATGGAAAAAACATAACGGAAAAAATATGATATGTCATAAACATACGGGTCCTAGTAATGATATTCAACAAGTTCCTAACATTATCCGCAGCTTATCCGCTATCCGCACAGCCATGCAAACTATATCCGCATGGCGAAAACTTTGTGGATATCCGCGGATATCTTCATCCATGCAGGGCTTTACCTATAAGCACTATGGCACACAGTGAAGATAGCTGCTTCCCTCAGGCAACCATCACACACGCAACAAATTCAAAAACTTCAAAAAACAAATAATTGTCGCAAGACAATTATTCCAGCAATGACAGCCAATTTATAAGAAAATCATGCTCGGACTGTTTAATAGCACACAGAAGATGTTGATACCTTCATTGAGTACTAGATCACTTCCCAGTCCTGTCCCAAAATACAACTGTCTAGAGATCATAACAACTTCCTAATGATTTCACAAATATATTAAACAAATTGATTACGACATTGATAACCATGTTATCCCAAGGCTAAACCTCAAATTTTCGTTCTTAAAATCATTTTGTATTGCTGGAATGATTATAAAATTTATTGGTTTAAGCTCCAATGTCATATATCACATAATATGAATGTTGGTATTAAGTGCCACTTAAAAATATTAAAACAAATAGTTTGGCAACATCCTAAAGGTTCTTAACTTGCACTTTTAATGTGGCGTATTTAAGGGTATTTAGTTTTATAGTAATGACAGCCAAGTCGGAAGAAAATCATTTAATACTACAAACACACATCTGTGTTTATGGAATGTTTAAATGCTCACAGCAGATGTTGATTTTTGTTGGCTGGGGAGAAGAACATCTCACTGAGTGTCACAGTGAATTTCCCTCGTTCTCTGTTGGGCTCCAGTGCTTGTAATATAAATAACCTCGCTGAATTTGGACGAGCTGCTTCTGATCATCTCCGGATGGCCCACTTCCCTCTCTGTCCCGTCAGCGACAGGCCAATTTTAAGCACGGGTGGAAATGATGCAATGACAACTTCATAGCTGTATCTCGAGTGCGGAAACCAGCATATTAGCGAAGTAACAATTACAATATGTAACGATTACAGAAATCGTTTCTGTAACTTGTCATGCCATCGTTTCTTTAAAACTCCGTGACGTGTAACGACTAAACGTTAAAAAAAACATCGTGCGACGATTACAAAGGGATTGATGTATTCTGGTGCAAGTGACTATCGTTACCCAAAAAACAAGAAAACTCCAAGCAGGGAAGGTACTGGAAGCTGAGGCAGAAAGTGAGGTTAAAGCTAAAAGTTTACAGCTGTTGGCAAGGAAATTATTTGTTTAATTCAATTCTTCTTCTGGCCATTACGGAAGTCTGTTTGTTGCTTCAGGGCTCCTCCGATGAGTCCGCAAAGGGAGAATTACAGATACATATCCTCTAGTGCAGCGAATGTTGAAATTTGGCAAAGTTCTAACATAATTATCCCGGATTTTTAGAAATCATTTTATTTCCTTAAACGTTTAACGTTCCCGAATCTGGAGGCCAGACTTGGAGAGGATTGGGACATTTTGGTCATCAGCCACTTGTAGTTGGGTGTGTGTTGAGCTTCTCTGGTTACCTGTATTGCTGTGATGACTGCGGTAGTGTGTGTAACTGTATTCGGGAGAGGGATGGGATAGGTGCCCCGGGACTTGAAATAAGGTACTATCGCGGAGGAAGTGTGGAAAAAGCCTGGGAAAAACACACTCACGATAGAGGCTCTAAACGCCGAATTTTGAACCCGCGATCTCCGAACTTTCTTCAGCTGCACTCATGGCCGTGGTGCACGATTTAATGAGCACGTACGCCGTGATATTAGCCTATATGAAGAGACTTGAATCTGGGGCATATGACCTAGATAATCCGCCCTTTAAAATAAGAACAATAACTATTGGAAATGAAACAATGCTCGAAAGAAATAGTACATTATGCAACAAGCCTATAATGGTAATAATTAAGACACGAGTATGTTTATAAAACGTGCGAAACGAGTTTTATAATTTCCATACGAGTGTCTTAGTTGCCATTATAGGCAAGTTGCGAACGACTGTGTATGATCAAAGAAAATTATAACTTTATTTTATGTTCGAATGTAAATATTCTTAAATATATGTCGAGAGTCCGCCTCTTTCGTTCACTGGGACGCAGAGAATACCTTGTATTCGACCACGGCCTCCTCGAATACTCCACTACGACACTGGCCACACAGTGAAATTTCAAATAGGTGGCCGTGGAAGTCAGTTAACTAATTGGTCAAACAGCTGTATCGTAATGAAAATCTTGAGCTCTGATTGGGGGAGAACCAGTATCTTAATGAAACTTGAACTATAATGAGCCTCTTTAAGGTGCAGCTTTTTGGCATATAATACGAGTATTTATATTTCGGTATGGTCGAACATAAATGACTTCACGATTGTATCGATATACTGGCTCTCGCTAAGTGCTGTACTACTCTACAATAGCCGTACCTAAATCACTGTATTACCCGAATATGCCACCAGTCTATTTATTGTTGTTGTTGTTCCTCTTTTAGCCTTGGACATCATGGTAATTAGCCCCGTGTACTAATGTGTGTGTGTATAGAATTTGTTACATATCCTGTATTAAGTTGGTGTCAATAGTGGCATGGGTAATTGTAATTGAGACTAGGACTGTAAAACCAGCCATGGCTCAAGTTAGGAACAATACTGGAATTTGCTTCACAGACCACTCCATGGTGTAGTGACTAGCATTCTTGGCTGTTGCCTTGGAGGTCCTAGTTCGATTCCCGGCTTAGACAAGAACATTAAATCAGGTCTGTTTGAATGGGGTACACTCAACCCCTTAAGGAAAAACTGAGAAGCGGTGAACTTGATTCCCAACTCAGTCATCCTAAAAGTAGTTTTCCGTGGTTTCCCACTTATACTCCTGGCAAATGCCGGGTTGGTTCCTAACTTAAGGCTACGCGTGGCTCCTACCCAATTCTCACCTGAATTTCAATTACAGAGGCTATCGGACAAAAATGCCATACACACCCTAGTATACAGGGATAAATTACCACAATGTCGAAACCACTCGAAAGAAACCAAAAAAAATATTTGCTTCTGTAAACACTCGTAATTTTGGCTTGATTGTCTGAACCTGGAGCTCTTTAAAATGCAATTTGGTACTCTCGTTATACGAGCCAAAAGTGCTCGCGAGCACAAACACCCCTGAGAACATTCTTCAATTCAAATTCTGTTGCACTTGCCAGTGATTTATTACAAGTTTTAAAAGTCACGAACTTTATCACGAGTGTTGCCTCACGTGGCTTCGTGTACTGCGTTCTAACACTGAGATAACAAGTAGTTCCGTGAAGAGCGATATAGCCTATTTTCATATATCATACGTATGTTCATTGCCACTATCTACATACAACATTCCAGTTTGATTGCTGTAATAGATTCGTTGATATTGAGAACCGACTAAATATTTCGGATAGTCGCCATGTTGGATTTTTATATAAGTAGGTCGTAGAGTTAGGTAATGTTACATCAAGATTATTGTGTACGTGTAGCATTCAAACTTCAATCGCGTGATTAGGACACAATAAGTAAAAACGAAACTTTAAAATTTCGCACAGCTGCCATCTTGTGGTTATGGAAACAATTGAAATAAATTAGATGCCAGTGAATTAACATTCGTATAAGGATTTACTGTACCAAGTTTCGCTGCACTCGGAAGGTTAAATTGCGAGAAAAGTCCATGTGAATATTTATACTTCGCGTCGCCGCCATGTTGGATTTGTTATCACCAGGTTATTTAAAGTCCTATAGGTGAACTTAAGTTCATAGCCCCTATGAACGTAAAAAAATACAGTTTCATTGCTATAATAGATTCGTAGATATTCAGAGCCGTCTAAATATTTCGGATTGTCGCCATGTTGGATTGTTAAATGTATAGGCCATAAAGAGATGTACCATTAAAGTAAAATTATTGCGTAGGTTCATTATTCAAACTTTCACTTTGATCACATGATTACGACACGAGAAATAAAAACTTAATTTTAAAATTTCGCACAGCCGCCATCTTGAGGTTATGTAAACAATTGAACTAAATTATCTACCAGTGCATTACAATGTGTATAAACATTTCCTTTACCAGATTTCATTGCGTTTAGAACATTAAATCGCGAGAAAGTTATATTCAAATTTTCAAATTCGCTTGGCCGCCATGTTCGTTTTGCAGTTAACCGGTTTTTGAAAGTCATACAGATGAACTTCCAGTAGTGCCCTTTATTTCCGTACAAAATTTCAGGGTGATACCGCTAATAGTTTCAGAGATGTAGAATGTCGGTGAAATATTTCGCACATCCGCCATCTTGTGGTTATGTAAACAATTGAACGAGGTTAGATGTCGGTACATTACAATGTGTATAAACATATACTGTACTAAGTTTAATTGCGTTGGTTTGGTTAAATCACGAGAAACGTCTATTTAAATGTCGCAAATTCACGTGGCCGCCATGTTGGTTTTGTAGTTACCAGTTTTTCAAAAGTCACATAGGTGAACTTATAGTAGTTCTCTTTATCACCGTAAAAAAATCCAGAGTGATATTGGGAATAGTTTCGGAGATATAGAATGCTGGTGAAATATTTCGCACAGCCGCCATGTTGGATTGGTGAGACGTAACAAAATTTGAAGAGCACGGTCGGGGTCGTCTGGAATAGTGCTATGAACTTACCGAGTTTCATTGAAATCGCTCCAGCCGTTTAAACGTTATTAGGGGGCACACACACACGCACACACATACAGTACGGTCAAAAGGTGATCTCATAAGCCTATTTTTTCAAAATTGAAAATTGGCTAGAAATGACATATCTTGGCAGAGCTGGGAATCGATTCCAGGACCTATGGATCGAGACCACAGTAGACGGATTATTCCTTTGTATTTTGGCAGTGGACTTGGGAACAAAAGAGAGAAAGAAGGAAGGAAGGAAGGAAGGAAGGAAGGTGGCAATCAAGCAGCGAAGGAACCCATTTGAATTCAGTAGGCCGTATTCATAATGGCAAAATTAATCTCGGGATTTACCGCCAGTACTATGTTCCTCATTTCTCTACTAGAAAGCGCTGTAGTATTAGCTTAGATATCTAACCTCCTTGACGTTCATAGTGCTTCAAGGAACAACGAAATTCGACATGGAAGCTACCCTTAGGGTGTCAAATAACAAAGCTTGCACCCGGCATCCGAGGCCATACAATATTAGTATCCCTCCCTATATTATTCTGCTAAGGTCCCATTCCAGTTTTGTACTGTCCCCGTTTACCCGGATAGTAGGCTGTCAGATATCCGCCCCCTCAATCGGATTGCCAACAATCAATCGCACCGGCTCAGCTACATCAATGAAAATGGCACTGACAGATACTACCGAGGTTTGAACACAGAAGTTACCAAGAAAATTATTGTGGAACACACCAAAATAGACGGGGTTTCATACTTACTTTTACTTACCTCTTAAAAATTATCTCGGGGATTGGGTTGACAACAGGATCACTAAAGTATGCTCCCACAATAATCTTGACCATGACATTTAAAAATGAACCAGAACGACGGCAAGAACTTTGAACTGTACAAAAGCTTTATTTCAAATAAAGGGTATGACTTTAACAAACTCAACAAAATAAATGTGGCTATCAGTAGCCCATGTCAATCTGACTATGTCCTCCTAAAGGACTTGCAAAGTTATCAAACAATATGTTAGCTCCCATGAGCTCAAAATAACGTAACATTCAAAACACAATTGGATTGGATGAGGAAGTCAGGATGCGACACATATATATAGAGCATTTGGTTTCTTTTAATAAACATGACACTTGTATTAATAGGCGCAAGGCCAGAGTATCGACCTCACCCGCTGATAACCAGATGTCTGGCCGGCTGGTCTACTCTTCAACCTGGCTCACACCTGTCAAATGGGGTTCACTTGTCACGCCACACTGCGTAAGAATTCAGCTCCTTTCAAAGCTTTAAATGTCTACAAGACAACTCATATATATTGACGCAAATCTTTCAAATGCTTAACTCACATACCACTGGATTATTCTGACAATCCCTAAACTTGTTAAGTTATCATCCAAATGTTTAATCAGTATAGTTTAGAGTATAAAACACACTCTTAAATGTTTATAACAAAATCACATAAATTATTTATAACAATTAGAAATTGTTTATAATATTGTCGAAGATAATTACAAAAATTTTAAACACGCCTTTAACATTACTTTCGTTCCACATTATTGTCAAAGATATATACATTATTATTTACAATATCAACATTTAAATTATTTAAATTATTAATTTAAGAAATACATTGAACCACATGTTCATCCGGTTGGTAATTTCATAATCGTTTCCATATAATCGACCAATGAAGGTTAGTTATACATGTAAATGTCACAATCTGGTTTAATAAAGGTTGTAATAATTATAATTATTTGTGACGGTAATCTTCATTCAAAATCTTATCTCAAATTCTTTCAAAACTCTTGTTAATTATAACAGTAAATTCACCTGATTAATTTTCAACGAACTATGACAATACACTCTAGCGGAAATTACTTCGCTTACAAAATAATGCACAAACTGCATTCAAAATAGCCCAAAATTCATCATATATTAAAATATACGGCATCAAAATCTTCCACAGAATTTACCAAAAACCTCCATTAACACAATCTTTATCATCATTAATTACTGTGGGAATCACCTTCATTTATTTAAGGGCATTATACATCAGCGACTTTCAACATGTCCGCTGCACTAGCGATTATACATTCATAGTTCCACTTAAAAATTCTTATAATCATTAATTGTTTCAAAACTGTTGTCATTTAACCTTCGTGGATTTCATTCATGAATCGAATTGAAGTAAAAATTTGCCAATCACAAACAAATTTAATAGTGAATACGCTTATATACGCCTGTCTGGTCTATCAAAATTTAAGATTAACATCTTCAAAGAATTGTAGTATAAAAATACTATCATCAAACAATGTGCGACTAAGCTGCAAAATAGTCGAATAGAATCCAATTAGACTGGGGATGCAAACATCATTATATAAATCTCTAATTGAGAAAAAATTCCTAACAAAAGTTCACGAATTTAATGCATTCAATAATTCATAATTAAAGTTCATCTTTCACAAAATGGTCTATGATGCAATGATCGTTCATAACTGACGATAAATGTCTGTGTTGCAATCAATTCAAATAACGACTAGTATTTCCAAGATCGTCGACAACGTAATGGATTTTAACGCTCTAAAATCATTTAAATGTTCTTCCTTCTTGATGATGACAGAAAATTGGTCAAAGTAATTAAACTGGGGTAGAATTACTTTAATAAAGTGACACGCTGTCTGAATTTAAATCTGCCATAAAAATCATTAATTTACAGTCAAATCGTGACTACCAAAAAAATAAGCAAATTACTGAAAAATCTAAATATCAGTCTCAACTGATCCAAAATCGTTTAACTATGCCCATGACATAACAATGTCTTAATAAATCGTCGAAAAAGGCATAACTCATCAAGGTGTACTGAGAATATGAATCTCAAACAAGAATATAGGGCAAAATACATGAGGACAAAAAAATATGGGAAAATGGTTGCTCAAATATTGCTAAGAAACTCAAATACAATAAACGTTCACGACTACCTTATCTGCCGATTGACGTTCCAGAGGATAATTCCCCAAAGAAGACTGTTGATGGATCCATTTCACCAAGTTAAAGCTGAGCTCCACCCTCGAAACAAGAAACAGCACCATCGGAGAATCGAACTGCTTCCTTCTCCGGAAATTACACTGCTCCGTGAAGACGAACGACATCCTTCCGGCAATAATCTTCTTTGTGAGTCGGGACAACCCTGACCTCTCTTGAAAAATCCCTGAAGTTCCAGTTGAAAATCGCCATGAAGTTTTTGTAGAAATTTCCGAAGAAATATTCATATTCAGAGAGTATGAAATCATTTTCATTGCTGTTTGATAGTATTCAGCCTTTAATCACGAAACCTGGGTGTAGATGTTATTTACCACATGTTCGCTTGTGTGGAATAGCAATTAGCGAAGTTCCATGTTGCTATCTTACTCCGTTGAAATATGTCCCAATTGCATTAAGTCCTTTAGCCTTCCATCTTCTCTTCGGTTATGGTAATAGAAGAACAAACTGCCATATTAAACTGCTCCATAATACTGTAGCGTTGTGTCACAAAAGCAATCTGAAGTCTCCCTATTTCACTAGCCGTGTCAGCCGTAGCGTAGATTCTGGCTATACAAAGTGCTTCTCATGTAGCGAGAAAATCACTTTTGTCCGTCGTCTAAAATTGTCAATAACTTCCAAAATAATTACTCGAAATTGTTCAGCTTTTCTACAGTCCTTACTGTAGCAATGCACAATAGAATTAGCTTATAGGCGACCGCTAACTGTTCACAGCTAATCTTGTAGAAGCGTTATAATGTGCGTTTCAACTTCACCTAGATTTACTCACAGTAAACTTGCACTGCTTGTCAGCTCGACTTTCGTTTAATGCAGTGGCTTCGCCACGCGTTATAAAGACGACTCTTTCACTACTAATCTGACTCGACGTTTCACTGAAATGACTATTTGAGATCTGACGATTGAACTATCAGACGATTGATAATCTGAGAGAATGAGACTCCTCTCTTCTGCGCAAGGCCTTTTATGAACTTCATGAGGGGCGTATCCATCCCTTCCATAGGGTGTTACTGCGTCATCGCTAGAAGTTCCAACTTCGTCAATACATGACGGATTTTCAAAATTCAAAAACTGAAAATAAATTTCACCAAAATTCCAAAGCAATGCCTCTACTGCAAATGTATTTCCACAATTCTGCATTCCAAAAGTAATAAAAATACCATAGTTTTAGCAGTCTCCGTCTTCCTTCAGACTATCGTTCATTGGTTCAAGCCTCCCCTCCAATAGCATAATTTCTTCCTCAGCAGAATTCCACGTTTCCTGCGACTGCGTCGTACATCTCGGATCTTTCTCGAATAAATGCTGACGTCACTGAGAATCTCAGCTCAAGTAGCCTGCTGGCATAACGTCTGCGTCATCCGTGCTTACGTCACGACTACCCACGTCATAACTATGACAGCCATAACTTTCTTTATAATTTCCAAAATAGCCACCGTGGTCTCTATATAATTCAATTACGGGGGCATTCTCCTCTCACCACGTTTTAAAAACAGTTGCAAATTGTTTTTAAACTCAGCGTTACAAGTACCTCAACTCTCTTGAACACGAAATTGAATTATTACTGGCTTACTCTAGTATAGTATCTTTTCAAGTTTCCAGCATTGAACTTGCCGTAAATGACGTTATTCTCATCATCGTAGAGTTCATAGCAGTTGTTTCCATAGGCGTTCGTAATCCTAAACGGCCCCATGAATACATTTCCAAATTTGGGGTATATTTTCTTGCTCATATCAGCCTTGACAGGTCTGCGTAATAATACAAGATTTCCAACTTGTAAGGGTGCACCAAAACGTTTTCCAGCTACTCTTTTCAATCGTTTCTCTGCTGCTTTCTGGAGTTGTTCCTTCGTCTTGTCAATCCTCTGCTGCCTTCCTAGGTCGGGATCTCTAGGAATGTGGTTGAAAAGATTATCCCACGGCCTTTCTGGGTTTCTTCCTAGATGAAGTCGCATTGGCACTTCTCCTGTGCTCTCCTGCACTGTAGAGTTCAGACATTCCTCGATAAGGGGTACAAATCTCACCCAACCGGAATGATCATTTGGACAGAAAATTCGACAGAATTTCGAAAATTCAGCCATATATCTTTCTGAGGAATTCGATTCTGGGTAACGCACGCTTGAAAATAAGTGCTTAATGCCAAGCCTTTCCATATCCGCTGCAAATTCCACGGATGTAAACTGCGTTCCATGATCCGACAGTAGATATTCTGGTTTACCAGCTTTAGGAAATACAGCATTTTCCAGTCTGCTTACAACGTTCCTTGTGTTAGCTTTCTGCATGGGACTCATTGTAACAAATTTTGAGAAAACATCCACGGTAACCAACAAGTACTGGTTACCCTGATATCCCTTCGGACAGGGGCCAAATATGTCCGTCGCCATTAGTTCGTTTGGCTTAGAAGGAATCATAGCCTTCGGTTTTCCTTTTAATAAAGCAGAAGCATACTTTGCTCTTTGACATTTGTCACATGATCGAATGACCTTGGCAATGCTGGAACGCATGTTAGTCCAGATAAATCTCTCTTTAAGAGTATTAAGAGTTTTATCTAAACC
Source organism: Meconema thalassinum (assembly GCA_946902985.2). NCBI lineage: Eukaryota > Metazoa > Arthropoda > Insecta > Orthoptera > Tettigoniidae > Meconema > Meconema thalassinum. The sequence goes on from OX336390.1 coordinate 880,680,718, forward strand.
GGCATGTCCAGTTGCGTGATGAGCTACCCACACTAAATTGACAACAAGTTTAGGTGGCACGACTATTCGGAGTTTTGTATGCGCAGAGTCAGCATACTTGCATACGATGTCTCCACTCAAGACAAAGTGTCGTGAATTTCTCCGTGTAGCTGCATAGTCAACATCCGTATTGTCCATGTAACCCTTGAGGAACCTGTACATTTTCCTTATTGGAGCGTGTCTCTTCTGTGACACACCGATTCGGGCTAACCTCCTAACGGTTTCTTGATCTTCTTGCTCCAATTGTACATGGTGTATCTGCACATTTTTAATAGGGTTACGTGATAGAGCATCAGCCAGTAAGTTATCTTTCCCAGGCTGGTGGGCGATAGTGGCGTTAAACTGTTGGGTGAACAAAGCCCAACGTGTCAATCTATCACTTGACATGTCAGTTTGCAGCATAAACTGTAGTGCTTTATGGTCAGTAATAATGATGACCTTGTGTCCCAGCAGGATTTTCTTCCAGGCTTGCAATGCTGTTACAAAAGCTAACGCTTCAAGTTCCGTCGTGAAGTAATTTTCCTCGTGTTTCTTCAACTTCCGACTAGTGAACGCAATGTAGTGCTTGTTGCCTGCCTCGTCTTTCTGGTATAAGACTGCACTAATGCCTACTCTTGATGCATCAGACTCAATATAGAACACCTTCTCAAAGTCTGGGTACTCCAGTTTCACATTATTTCTGAGCATCTCTTTTGCTTTCTCAAATGCCTCGTCTGCAGCGGTGCTCCATTTCCATCTGTTGTTCTTCTTGAGTAAGTCATACAGAGGAGCCATAATTTCAGAGTATCTTGGACAGTGGCTGCTAATAAATTGGCATGCTCCTACAAATTCTCTGACTTGTTTCACCTTAGTTGGCTTTGGAAATCTCGTGATCGCATCTACTTTTTTCATGTTTGGATGATATCCATCTTTATCAATAGTATGCCCCAAGTAATTTATCTCCTGCTTCAAGAATTGACATTTTCCAAAATTCACCTTGATATTGGCCTCCCTTAAATTCTCGAACAACTTTCTCAAGTGCACTAAATGTTCTGCGGCGCTGGGTGAAGATACGATTAAATCGTCAATGTAGCAGATTACATTTTCTTTCACTTCGTCAGTGAGCTTACTATCAAGTGCTCGAATAAGTGCTGGTCCACTGTTAACCATACCAAAAGGCATTCGGACAAAGACCCATGACGTCTGGTCAAATAGGAATCCAGTGTACTGCATACTATCTTCTTCTAGCTGAACTTGATAAAATGAAGACGTCAAGTCAAGAACGCTGAAACATGCTCTCCCTTTGAATTTTCGAAGCAGATCTCTAATCTTAGGTGGTCGGTCATTTTCTGGAAGAATCTTCAAGTTGATGGTCCTGGCATCGAGACAAAGACGTATCTGACCATTACTTTTCTTCACTACTGTGATGGGGTTTATATAAGACGACGCCTGTTTTTTAATAATCCCGTCTACCTCCATTTTTCTGATTAACCCTCGTACTTCTTGATAGTATTTCTCAGGAATGGGGTATATTCTCTTCTGGTAAGGGGTTTCATCTGTCAGCCTTATCTTGTATTTATAATCCTTAATCAATCCAGGCTTTTCATCAAAAATATCTTGGAATTCCTTTATCAGATCCTCAAATTCCCCCTGAATTTCTTCAAATCCTTCAGTTTTTCTACTGGGTATTTCTGCTAAATTTTCCACTTCATTGATTATGGTATTCAAAATTTCTTCCCTAAGGTCTATTTCCAGACTGTTTTTCACGTCCTGTTTTTCTATCTCTTCTGTGATTATGTACCCATCATTAAAGCTAATACTTCTGTTCTTCATGTCAATAATAGCTCCGACCTTCGATATAAAATCGATTCCAAGCACCATATCAAAATTGATCTTGCTCACCACAATGAAGATCTGTTCATAATTCCTTCCATTGATCTCAAAGTGCAATAGCACTTGAATCTTGCACTTCACTGCCTTATCTTGGAATATCCCTCTCACTTTGACGGTAGAAACAGGTAGAACTGTCATGTTCTCTCCTCTTAGCAGACTTTGATAACATTCCTCTGAAATGATGGAGATAATTGCACCAGTATCCATCAGGGCTTTATACTGTTGGCCATCTATCCGTACAGAAATAATAGGTAAGGCACAAGGTCTTTCCTCTTTCACGATACCCTCTCTTCTAGCAAATCTTCATCAGTCACTTCATATATCTCATTAATTGTAATCAGGTGTGGTGTGGCAATGTATTTACAAGTTCTCACTGACGTTGAGAAATCGGCGTTTTTTTTTTGTGTTACCGACCTCAAAATTCTGCTGGCTCGTAGAAGGCCCAGGATCGATTACAACATCCTGCCTTTTCTTTTGGTTGTTGGCTTCTTTTTCCCGTAATTCTTTTAGGTATTGCAGGCTTTCCTTCTCTCTTTCCTGATACTGATCGGGTGTCATAACCTGACCTTGAGGATTCTGATTTCTGTTTTGGCTCTGGTTATTCCTATTATAATTTCTGTTATAACCATTATTGTTGTAATATCTGCCTCTTCCATTGTAATTTCCTCGACTATAGTTCCAGCCTCTTCTCTGTTGATACGGTCGGTAACCTGGCGATCTGTTATTTCGAAACTGATTATTCCTGCGAGGACCTACATTGTCAGTTTTCTCCTCATCTGGCTTGTCAGTTTGTTGGACTTGGTCCATATATACAGTATTTATTTCTTTGAAGTCATGCCTTTGACCTTTCTGTACCACGTTAGGCATTGGACTTGTGTAGTCTAATCTCCTCAGTAATTCATCCATGCTGGTTAAATCCCTGATGTTTGATGAAATAATTAGTCTCCTCACCTCCACAGGTAGCATACGAGAAATCGCATCAATAAGTTGCTCCGTTGACAATGGGGGTTGCAAAAATCTCAAGCGGGATAATTGACTCGTAAAGAAATCAGCGTACCGCGTTGGAAGAGTACCTGAGTATTTTCTTGAATACACCTCCGCTCTTAACGAATTCTGCGCTTCTATGGACCAAAATCGTTTGATTAATGCCTCTGCAAACTCGTCAAAGTTACTGAATGTGTATCTCAATGCGCAAAAACCATTCGAGGGGTCCTCCAATCAAGTATCTCTCCACTATCTTCATCTCTCTCTCTCTGGGAATGTGAGCTTCGATGAAATAATCTTTGAGGTTCCTTACATATTCTATAGGTGTCAAACTATCAGTGTTACTGAATTTTTGCGGTTTGTCTTCAAAATTCCTGATGACCGTCACGTTCCTTGGATATGAATCCGGGTAGTTTCTCCCACTATCTCGATAGTTCCACTCAGGTTCCATATTCCTCTCGTCATCTTCCTCCCTGAATCTGGATATACCTTCTTCAGGAGTCACGTCTCTCTCTTCTGGATCTAGGTTATATCTTCTGGCATAATTCCTATTGGTTTCGCAAGCCAAGCCTACTGTATCCTTGTTAGTGATTTCCGTTAAGACTTTCTTGATTAACTCTTCTTTGTAGGTCTCCATCAAACTAGCTTCTCCTAGCTTCAAATTTTGCAGTTTGCTTGTCGTTTCATTCACATCAGAGACAACTTTATGAATCTGTTCCTCTAATGCAGATTTTAATGTTTGCACATCCCGATCTAATTGTGTTCTATCTTCTACTTGTCTCTCGGATAGCGAATCCATCCTGACGCTTAAATCTTTCCTAATCTGTACTACTTCATTGTTAATATCAATTTGAGTACTGGCAAGTTTCCTTTCAATACGTTCCTGAATTTGGGTTACATGTTCCCCACTTGACCTATTCCACTCGTCTTTCCATATTGCTACATTTGCCGTTAACATTTCTGCTATGTCTATTTCGATATCCTCTTTCAATACTTTATTATGGTCTAATACTTGGGTTCTCATGACCTCTACATCAAACTTTAAACCTTCTAAAGACGCTGTCGTTCTAACTGACTCATCAACTAGCCTAGTCGTTAATGCACTTATATTACGTGTACAAAGGGTTTTCGAATTTTCTATCTCTTCCCTGACTTTATTTACATCAGTTTGGACTTTAGCAACATCTACGAAAACTGTGTTGACCTCTACTTGAATTTTATTTATGTCACTTTGCATCTCGTTTACATCCGAATGAATGTTATTAATATCAACCTGAACATTGGATACATCAGTTCTAACATTTTGGATTCCTCTTTGGACTTCCTCAACCTTGTCTTGGACAGTCGCAACGTCATTTTTAACAACAACTACCTCAGCCCTAGCACAAGAAATATCACTTCGGACATTAGCTACATCTAGATTCAACATTGTAAGATCTTTATGCACATTAGACACATCTATTTTAACATTGGACATGTCTGAGCGCATGTCAGTTACAGCATTCTCAATTCCTTGGGTATTAATCTGTAAACGCGACATATTCTCCTCTAAGTTAGCAGAACTGGTCTGAAGAGCTTTCATATTCTCCTCCATTCGACTAGTACTCCTAGCTTCCATCTCCTTCATGCTACTATTCATGCTTGCTTTCAAGTTAGCAGACAAATTACTAGCATTTTCCTCCATTCGACTAGTATTCCTAGCTTCCATCTCCTTCATACTTTCACTCATCTGCTTCATACTACTATTCATGCTAGCAGACATTTCCTCTAACATCATCTTCAAAGTTTCATCTGCCATTACAATATTATTCAAAAATTAGACTGCTGTAGGGACATACATCAAAAGAGCAAAATAACAACATTTGAGCAACACTTTTCACCATATATAAATTTGATCAATTTTCTGTCTTAAAATCTAACTTATAACTATCTTATAATTAACTTTCGAAGACACTTCATGTTGAAACAAACTCAAGCACATGTTCAAATTTCCCTGGCCCATTTTAAAATATCCTAACACAAATAATTTACATTTACAATCCAAATAATTTAATTTTATCTTTAATATGACTAAAATGTCATAAGCCGGTCAAATAAAATAAGATTCCAGATCATAGGCGATTTTTCTAAGTTTCCAGCCCATTTAACCTTTCTCAAGTTGTATAAGATCTGATCTTTTCTGAGTGTAATTTTCCTAATACAATACAACATTTAATTCCTATATAATCACACTCTTAAATTCTACAATTGGCCTAGACATCTAACAAAGAATCAACCTCTTTATTTGAGTCTAATCGAACCACACGTTTTAGGTTTGCCAATCCTACTGTTGACTCATCCCCACGTTCTAGGTTCGCCAATCCTTCTATTGTTCAACCTGGTAATCCAGTGTTGTTGAACATGCCCCATACGTTGACTGCGCCAATCCTTCTGTCCCCGTTTACCCGGATAGTAGGCTGTCAGATATCCGCCCCCTCAATCGGATTGCCAACAATCAATCGCACCGGCTCAGCTACATCAATGAAAATGGCACTGACAGATACTACCGAGGTTTGAACACAGAAGTTACCAAGAAAATTATTGTGGAACACACCAAAATAGACGGGGTTTCATACTTACTTTTACTTACCTCTTAAAAATTATCTCGGGGATTGGGTTGACAACAGGATCACTAAAGTATGCTCCCACAATAATCTTGACCATGACATTTAAAAATGAACCAGAACGACGGCAAGAACTTTGAACTGTACAAAAGCTTTATTTCAAATAAAGGGTATGACTTTAACAAACTCAACAAAATAAATGTGGCTATCAGTAGCCCATGTCAATCTGACTATGTCCTCCTAAAGGACTTGCAAAGTTATCAAACAATATGTTAGCTCCCATGAGCTCAAAATAACGTAACATTCAAAACACAATTGGATTGGATGAGGAAGTCAGGATGCGACACATATATATAGAGCATTTGGTTTCTTTTAATAAACATGACACTTGTATTAATAGGCGCAAGGCCAGAGTATCGACCTCACCCGCTGATAACCAGATGTCTGGCCGGCTGGTCTACTCTTCAACCTGGCTCACACCTGTCAAATGGGGTTCACTTGTCACGCCACACTGCGTAAGAATTCAGCTCCTTTCAAAGCTTTAAATGTCTACAAGACAACTCATATATATTGACGCAAATCTTTCAAATGCTTAACTCACATACCACTGGATTATTCTGACAATCCCTAAACTTGTTAAGTTATCATCCAAATGTTTAATCAGTATAGTTTAGAGTATAAAACACACTCTTAAATGTTTATAACAAAATCACATAAATTATTTATAACAATTAGAAATTGTTTATAATATTGTCGAAGATAATTACAAAAATTTTAAACACGCCTTTAACATTACTTTCGTTCCACATTATTGTCAAAGATATATACATTATTATTTACAATATCAACATTTAAATTATTTAAATTATTAATTTAAGAAATACATTGAACCACATGTTCATCCGGTTGGTAATTTCATAATCGTTTCCATATAATCGACCAATGAAGGTTAGTTATACATGTAAATGTCACAATCTGGTTTAATAAAGGTTGTAATAATTATAATTATTTGTGACGGTAATCTTCATTCAAAATCTTATCTCAAATTCTTTCAAAACTCTTGTTAATTATAACAGTAAATTCACCTGATTAATTTTCAACGAACTATGACAATACACTCTAGCGGAAATTACTTCGCTTACAAAATAATGCACAAACTGCATTCAAAATAGCCCAAAATTCATCATATATTAAAATATACGGCATCAAAATCTTCCACAGAATTTACCAAAAACCTCCATTAACACAATCTTTATCATCATTAATTACTGTGGGAATCTCCTTCATTTATTTAAGGGCATTATACATCAGCGACTTTCAACATGTCCGCTGCACTAGCGATTATACATTCATAGTTCCACTTAAAAATTCTTATAATCATTAATTGTTTCAAAACTGTTGTCATTTAACCTTCGTGGATTTCATTCATGAATCGAATTGAAGTAAAAATTTGCCAATCACAAACAAATTTAATAGTGAATACGCTTATATACGCCTGTCTGGTCTATCAAAATTTAAGATTAACATCTTCAAAGAATTGTAGTATAAAAATACTATCATCAAACAATGTGCGACTAAGCTGCAAAATAGTCGAATAGAATCCAATTAGACTGGGGATGCAAACATCATTATATAAATCTCTAATTGAGAAAAAATTCCTAACAAAAGTTCACGAATTTAATGCATTCAATAATTCATAATTAAAGTTCATCTTTCACAAAATGGTCTATGATGCAATGATCGTTCATAACTGACGATAAATGTCTGTGTTGCAATCAATTCAAATAACGACTAGTATTTCCAAGATCGTCGACAACGTAATGGATTTTAACGCTCTAAAATCATTTAAATGTTCTTCCTTCTTGATGATGACAGAAAATTGGTCAAAGTAATTAAACTGGGGTAGAATTACTTTAATAAAGTGACACGCTGTCTGAATTTAAATCTGCCATAAAAATCATTAACTTACAGTCAAATCGTGACTACCAAAAAAATAAGCAAATTACTGAAAAATCTAAATATCAGTCTCAACTGATCCAAAATCGTTTAACTATGCCCATGACATAACAATGTCTTAATAAATCGTCGAAAAAGGCATAACTCATCAAGGTGTACTGAGAATATGAATCTCAAACAAGAATATAGGGCAAAATACATGAGGACAAAAAAATATGGGAAAATGGTTGCTCAAATATTGCTAAGAAACTCAAATACAATAAACGTTCACGACTACCTTATCTGCCGATTGACGTTCCAGAGGAAAATTCCCCAAAGAAGACTGTTTATGGATCCATTTCACCAAGTTAAAGCTGAGCTCCATCCTCGAAACAAGAAACAGCACCATCGGAGAATCGAACTGCTTCCTTCTCCGGAAATTACCCTTCTCCGTGAAGACGAACGACATCCTTCCGGCAATAATCTTCTTTGTGAGTCGGGACAACCCTGACCTCTCTTGAAAAATCCCTGAAGTTCCAGTTGAAAATCGCCATGAAGTTTTTGTAGAAATTTCCGAAGAAATATTCATATTCAGAGAGTATGAAATCATTTTCATTGCTGTTTGATAGTATTCAGCCTTTAATCACGAAACCTGGGTGTAGCTGTTATTTACCACATGTTCGCTTGTGTGGAATAGCAATTAGCGAAGTTCCATGTTGCTATCTTACTCTGTTGAAATATGTCCCAATTGCATTAAGTCCTTTAGCCTTCCATCTTCTCTTCGGTTATGGTAATAGAAGAACAAACTGCCATATTAAACTGCTCCATAATACTGTAGCGTTGTGTCACAAAAGCAATCTGAAGTCTCCCTATTTCACTAGCCGTGTCAGCCGTAGCGTAGATTCTGGCTATACAAAGTGCTTCTCATGTAGCGAGAAAATCACTTTTGTCAGTCGTCTAAAATTGTCAATAACTTCCAAAATAATTACTCGAAATTGTTCAGCTTTTCTACAGTCCTTACTGTAGCAATGCACAATAGAATTAGCTTATAGGCGACCGCTAACTGTTCACAGCTAATCTTGTAGAAGCGTTATAATGTGCGTTTCAACTTCACCTAGATTTACTCACAGTAAACTTGCACTGCTTGTCAGCTCGACTTTCGTTTAATGCAGTGGCTTCGCCACGCGTTATAAAGACGACTCTTTCACTACTAATCTGACTCGACGTTTCACTGAAATGACTATTTGAGATCTGACGATTGAACTATCAGACGATTGATAATCTGAGAGAATGAGACTCCTCTCTTCTGCGCAAGGCCTTTTATGAACTTCATGAGGGGCGTATCCATCCCTTCCATAGGGTGTTACTGCGTCATCGCTAGAAGTTCCAACTTCGTCAATACATGACGGATTTTCAAAATTCAAAAACTGAAAATAAATTTCACCAAAATTCCAAAACAATGCCTCTACAGCAAATGTATTTCCACAATTCTGCATTCCAAAAGTAATAAAAATACCATAGTTTTAGCAGTCTCCGTCTTCCTTCAGACTATCGTTCATTGGTTCAAGCCTCCCCTCCAATAGCATAATTTCTTCCTCAGCAGAATTCCACGTTTCCTGCGACTGCGTCGTACATCTCGGATCTTTCTCGAATAAATGCTGACGTCACTGAGAATCTCAGCTCAAGTAGCCTGCTGGCATAACGTCTGCGTCATCCGTGCTTACGTCACGACTACCCACGTCATAACTATGACAGCCATAACTTTCTTTATAATTTCCAAAATAGCCACCGTGGTCTCTATATAATTCAATTACGGGGGCATTCTCCTCTCACCACGTTTTAAAAACAGTTGCAAATTGTTTTTAAACTCAGCGTTACAAGTACCTCAACTCTCTTGAACACGAAATTGAATTATTACTGGCTTACTCTAGTATAGTATCTTTTCAAGTTTCCAGCATTGAACTTGCCGTAAATGACGTTATTCTCATCATCGTAGAGTTCATAGCAGTTGTTTCCATAGGCGTTCGTAATCCTAAACGGCCCCATGAATACATTTCCAAATTTGGGGTATATTTTCTTGCTCATATCAGCCTTGACAGGTCTGCGTAATAATACAAGATTTCCAACTTGTAAGGGTGCACCAAAACGTTTTCCAGCTACTCTTTTCAATCGTTTCTCTGCTGCTTTCTGGAGTTGTTCCTTCGTCTTGTCAATCCTCTGCTGCCTTCCTAGGTCGGGATCTCTAGGAATGTGGTTGAAAAGATTATCCCACGGCCTTTCTGGGTTTCTTCCTAGATGAAGTCGCATTGGCACTTCTCCTGTGCTCTCCTGCACTGTAGAGTTCAGACATTCCTCGATAAGGGGTACAAATCTCACCCAACCAGAATGATCATTTGGACAGAAAATTCGACAGAATTTCGAAAATTCAGCCATATATCTTTCTGAGGAATTCGATTCTGGGTAACGCACGCTTGAAAATAAGTGCTTAATGCCAAGCCTTTCCATATCCGCTGCAAATTCCACGGATGTAAACTGCGTTCCATGATCCGACAGTAGATATTCTGGTTTACCAGCTTTAGGAAATACAGCATTTTCCAGTCTGCTTACAACGTTCCTTGTGTTAGCTTTCTGCATGGGACTCATTGTAACAAATTTTGAGAAAACATCCACGGTAACCAACAGGTACTGGTTACCCTGATATCCCTTCGGACAGGGGCCAAATATGTCCGTCGCCATTAGTTCGTTTGGCTTAGAAGGAATCATAGCCTTCGGTTTTCCTTTTAATAAAGCAGAAGCATACTTTGCTCTTTGACATTTGTCACATGATCGAATGACCTTGGCAATGCTGGAACGCATGTTAGTCCAGATAAATCTCTCTTTAAGAGTATTAAGAGTTTTATCTAAACCGGCATGTCCAGTTGCGTGATGAGCTACCCACACTAAATTGACAACAAGTTTAGGTGGCACGACTATTCGGAGTTTTGTATGCGCAGAGTCAGCATACTTGCATACGATGTCTCCACTCAAGACAAAGTGTCGTGAATTTCTCCGTGTAGCTGCATAGTCAACATCCGTATTGTCCATGTAACCCTTGAGGAACCTGTACATTTTCCTTATTGGAGCGTGTCTCTTCTGTGACACACCGATTCGGGCTAACCTCCTAACGGTTTCTTGATCTTCTTGCTCCAATTGTACATGGTGTATCTGCACATTTTTAATAGGGTTACGTGATAGAGCATCAGCCAGTAAGTTATCTTTCCCAGGCTGGTGGACGATAGTGGCGTTAAACTGTTGGGTGAACAAAGCCCAACGTGTCAATCTATCACTTGACATGTCAGTTTGCAGCATAAACTGTAGTGCTTTATGGTCAGTAATAATGATGACCTTGTGTCCCAGCAGGATTTTCTTCCAGGCTTGCAATGCTGTTACAAAAGCTAACGCTTCAAGTTCCGTCGTGAAGTAATTTTCCTCGTGTTTCTTCAACTTCCGACTAGTGAACGCAATGTAGTGCTTGTTGCCTGCCTCGTCTTTCTGGTATAAGACTGCACTAATGCCTACTCTTGATGCATCAGACTCAATATAGAACACCTTCTCAAAGTCTGGGTACTCCAGTTTCACATTATTTCTGAGCATCTCTTTTGCTTTCTCAAATGCCTCGTCTGCAGCGGTGCTCCATTTCCATCTGTTGTTCTTCTTGAGTAAGTCATACAGAGGAGCCATAATTTCAGAGTATCTTGGACAGTGGCTGCTAATAAATTGGCATGCTCCTACAAATTCTCTGACTTGTTTCACCTTAGTTGGCTTTGGAAATCTCGTGATCGCATCTACTTTTTTCATGTTTGGATGATATCCATCTTTATCAATAGTATGCCCCAAGTAATTTATCTCCTGCTTCAAGAATTGACATTTTCCAAAATTCACCTTGATATTGGCCTCCCTTAAATTCTCGAACAACTTTCTCAAGTGCACTAAATGTTCTGCGGCGCTGGGTGAAGATACGATTAAATCGTCAATGTAGCAGATTACATTTTCTTTCACTTCGTCAGTGAGCTTACTATCAAGTGCTCGAATAAGTGCTGGTCCACTGTTAACCATACCAAAAGGCATTCGGACAAAGACCCATGACGTCTGGTCAAATAGGAATCCAGTGTACTGCATACTATCTTCTTCTAGCTGAACTTGATAAAATGAAGACGTCAAGTCAAGAACGCTGAAACATGCTCTCCCTTTGAATTTTCGAAGCAGATCTCTAATCTTAGGTGGTCGGTCATTTTCTGGAAGAATCTTCAAGTTGATGGTCCTGGCATCGAGACAAAGACGTATCTGACCATTACTTTTCTTCACTACTGTGATGGGGTTTATATAAGACGACGCCTGTTTTTTAATAATCCCGTCTACCTCCATTTTTCTGATTAACCCTCGTACTTCTTGATAGTATTTCTCAGGAATGGGGTATATTCTCTTCTGGTAAGGGGTTTCATCTGTCAGCCTTATCTTGTATTTATAATCCTTAATCAATCCAGGCTTTTCATCAAAAATATCTTGGAATTCCTTTATCAGATCCTCAAATTCCCCCTGAATTTCTTCAAATGCTTCAGTTTTTCTACTGGGTATTTCTGCTAAATTTCCACTTCATTGATTATGGTATTCAAAATTTCTTCCCTAAGGTCTATTTCCAGACTGTTTTTCACGTCCTGTTTTTCTATCTCTTCTGTGATTATGTACCCATCATTAAAGCTAATACTTCTGTTCTTCATGTCAATAATAGCTCCGACCTTCGATATAAAATCGATTCCAAGCACCATATCAAAATTGATCTTGCTCACCACAATGAAGATCTGTTCATAATTCCTTCCATTGATCTCAAAGTTCAATAGCACTTGAATCTTGCACTTCACTGCCTTATCTTGGAATATCCCTCTCACTTTGACGGTAGAAACAGGTAGAACTGTCATGTTCTCTCCTCTTAGCAGACTTTGATAACATTCCTCTGAAATGATGGAGATAATTGCACCAGTATCCATCAGGGCTTTATACTGTTGGCCATCTATCCGTACAGAAATAATAGGTAAGGCACAAGGTCTTTCCTCTTTCACGATACCCCTCTCTTCTAGCAAATCTTCATCAGTCACTTCATATATCTCATTAATTGTAATCAGGTGTGGTGTGGCAATGTATTTACAAGTTTTCACTGACGTTGAGAAATCGGCGTTTTTTTTTTGTGTTACCGACCTCAAAATTCTGCTGGCTCGTAGAAGGCCCAGGATCGATTACAACATCCTGCCTTTTCTTTTGGTTGTTGGCTTCTTTTTCCCGTAATTCTTTTAGGTATTGCAGGCTTTCCTTCTCTCTTTCCTGATACTGATCGGGTGTCATAACCTGACCTTGAGGATTCTGATTTCTGTTTTGGCTCTGGTTATTCCTATTATAATTTCTGTTATAACCATTATTGTTGTAATATCTGCCTCTTCCATTGTAATTTCCTCGACTATAGTTCCAGCCTCTTCTCTGTTGATACGGTCGGTAACCTGGCGATCTGTTATTTCGAAACTGATTATTCCTGCGAGGACCTACATTGTCAGTTTTCTCCTCATCTGGCTTGTCAGTTTGTTGGACTTGGTCCATATATACAGTATTTATTTCTTTGAAGTCATGCCTTTGACCTTTCTGTACCACGTTAGGCATTGGACTTGTGTAGTCTAATCTCCTCAGTAATTCATCCATGCTGGTTAAATCCCTGATGTTTGATGAAATAATTAGTCTCCTCACCTCCACAGGTAGCATACGAGAAATCGCATCAATAAGTTGCTCCGTTGACAATGGGGGTTGCAAAAATCTCAAGCGGGATAATTGACTCGTAAAGAAATCAGCGTACCGCGTTGGAAGAGTATCTGAGTATTTTCTTGAATACACCTCCGCTCTTAACGAATTCTGCGCTTCTATGGACCAAAATCGTTTGATTAATGCCTCTGCAAACTCGTCAAAGTTACTGAATGTGTATCTAAATGCGAGAAACCATTCGAGGGGTCCTCCAATCAAATATCTCTCCACTATCTTCATCTCTCTCTCTCTGGGAATGTGAGCTTCGATGAAATAATCTTTGAGGTTCCTTACATATTCTATAGGTGTCAAACTATCAGTGTTACTGAATTTTTGCGGTTTGTCTTCAAAATTCCTGATGACCGTCACGTTCCTTGGATATGAATCCGGGTAGTTTCTCCCACTATCTCGATAGTTCCACTCAGGTTCCATATTCCTCTCGTCATCTTCCTCCCTGAATCTGGATATACCTTCTTCAGGAGTCACGTCTCTCTCTTCTGGATCTAGGTTATATCTTCTGGCATAATTCCTATTGGTTTCGCAAGCCAAGCCTACTGTATCCTTGTTAGTGATTTCCGTTAAGACTTTCTTGATTAACTCTTCTTTGTAGGTCTCCATCAAACTAGCTTCTCCTAGCTTCAAATTTTGCAGTTTGCTTGTCGTTTCATTCACATCAGAGACAACTTTATGAATCTGTTCCTCTAATGCAGATTTTAATGTTTGCACATCCCGATCTAATTGTGTTCTATCTTCTACTTGTCTCTCGGATAGCGAATCCATCCTGACGCTTAAATCTTTCCTAATCTGTACTACTTCATTGTTAATATCAATTTGAGTACTGGCAAGTTTCCTTTCAATACGTTCCTGAATTTGGGTTACATGTTCCCCACTTGACCTATTCCACTCGTCTTTCCATATTGCTACATTTGCCGTTAACATTTCTGCTATGTCTATTTCGATATCCTCTTTCAATACTTTATTATGGTCTAATACTTGGGTTCTCATGACCTCTACATCAAACTTTAAACCTTCTAAAGACGCTGTCGTTCTAACTGACTCATCAACTAGCCTAGTCGTTAATGCACTTATATTACGTGTACAAAGGGTTTTCGAATTTTCTATCTCTTCCCTGACTTTATTTACATCAGTTTGGACTTTAGCAACATCTACGAAAACTGTGTTGACCTCTACTTGAATTTTATTTATGTCACTTTGCATCTCGTTTACATCCGAATGAATGTTATTAATATCAACCTGAACATTGGATACATCAGTTCTAACATTTTGGATTCCTCTTTGGACTTCCTCAACCTTGTCTTGGACAGTCGCAACGTCATTTTTAACAACAACTACCTCAGCCCTAGCACAAGAAATATCACTTCGGACATTAGCTACATCTAGATTCAACATTGTAAGATCTTTATGCACATTAGACACATCTATTTTAACATTGGACATGTCTGAGCGCATGTCAGTTACAGCATTCTCAATTCCTTGGGTATTAATCTGTAAACGCGACATATTCTCCTCTAAGTTAGCAGAACTGGTCTGAAGAGCTTTCATATTCTCCTCCATTCGACTAGTACTCCTAGCTTCCATCTCCTTCATGCTACTATTCATGCTTGCTTTCAAGTTAGCAGACAAATTACTAGCATTTTCCTCCATTCGACTAGTATTCCTAGCTTCCATCTCCTTCATACTTTCACTCATCTGCTTCATACTACTATTCATGCTAGCAGACATTTCCTCTAACATCATCTTCAAAGTTTCATCTGCCATTACAATATTATTCAAAAATTAGACTGCTGTAGGGACATACATCAAAAGAGCAAAATAACAACATTTGAGCAACACTTTTCACCATATATAAATTTGATCAATTTTCTGTCTTAAAATCTAACTTATAACTATCTTATAATTAACTTTCGAAGACACTTCATGTTGAAACAAACTCAAGCACATGTTCAAATTTCCCTGGCCCATTTTAAAATATCCTAACACAAATAATTTACATTTACAATCCAAATAATTTAATTTTATCTTTAATATGACTAAAATGTCATAAGCCGGTCAAATAAAATAAGATTCCAGATCATAGGCGATTTTTCTAAGTTTCCAGCCCATTTAACCTTTCTCAAGTTGTATAAGATCTGATCTTTTCTGAGTGTAATTTTCCTAATAAAATACAACATTTAATTCCTATATAATCACACTCTTAAATTCTACAATTGGCCTAGACATCTAACAAAGAATCAACCTCTTTATTTGAGTCTAATCGAACCACACGTTTTAGGTTTGCCAATCCTACTGTTGACTCATCCCCACGTTCTAGGTTCGCCAATCCTTCTATTGTTCAACCTGGTAATCCAGTGTTGTTGAACATGCCCCATACGTTGACTGCGCCAATCCTTCTGTCCCCGTTTACCCGGATAGTAGGCTGTCAGATATCCGCCCCCTCAATCGGATTGCCAACAATCAATCGCACCGGCTCAGCTACATCAATGAAAATGGCACTGACAGATACTACCGAGGTTTGAACACAGAAGTTACCAAGAAAATTATTGTGGAACACACCAAAATAGACGGGGTTTCATACTTACTTTTACTTACCTCTTAAAAATTATCTCGGGGATTGGGTTGACAACAGGATCACTAAAGTATGCTCCCACAATAATCTTGACCATGACATTTAAAAATGAACCAGAACGACGGCAAGAACTTTGAACTGTACAAAAGCTTTATTTCAAATAAAGGGTATGACTTTAACAAACTCAACAAAATAAATGTGGCTATCAGTAGCCCATGTCAATCTGACTATGTCCTCCTAAAGGACTTGCAAAGTTATCAAACAATATGTTAGCTCCCATGAGCTCAAAATAACGTAACATTCAAAACACAATTGGATTGGATGAGGAAGTCAGGATGCGACACATATATATATAGAGCATTTGGTTTCTTTTAATAAACATGACACTTGTATTAATAGGCGCAAGGCCAGAGTATCGACCTCACCCGCTGATAACCAGATGTCTGGCCGGCTGGTCTACTCTTCAACCTGGCTCACACCTGTCAAATGGGGTTCACTTGTCACGCCACACTGCGTAAGAATTCAGCTCCTTTCAAAGCTTTAAATGTCTACAAGACAACTCATATATATTGACGCAAATCTTTCAATGCTTAACTCACATACCACTGGATTATTCTGACAATCCCTAAACTTGTTAAGTTATCATCCAAATGTTTAATCAGTATAGTTTAGAGTATAAAACACACTCTTAAATGTTTATAACAAAATCACATAAATTATTTATAACAATTAGAAATTGTTTATAATATTGTCGAAGATAATTACAAAAATTTTAAACACGCCTTTAACATTACTTTCGTTCCACATTATTGTCAAAGATATATACATTATTATTTACAATATCAACATTTAAATTATTTAAATTATTAATTTAAGAAATACATTGAACCACATGTTCATCCGGTTGGTAATTTCATAATCGTTTCCATATAATCGACCAATGAAGGTTAGTTATACATGTAAATGTCACAATCTGGTTTAATAAAGGTTGTAATAATTATAATTATTTGTGACGGTAATCTTCATTCAAAAATCTTATCTCAAATTCTTTCAAAACTCTTGTTAATTATAACAGTAAATTCACCTGATTAATTTTCAACGAACTATGACAATACACTCTAGCGGAAATTACTTCGCTTACAAAATAATGCACAAACTGCATTCAAAATAGCCCAAAATTCATCATATATTAAAATATACGGCATCAAAATCTTCCACAGAATTTACCAAAAACCTCCATTAACACAATCTTTATCATCATTAATTACTGTGGGAATCTCCTTCATTTATTTAAGGGCATTATACATCAGCGACTTTCAACATGTCCGCTGCACTAGCGATTATACATTCATAGTTCCACTTAAAAATTCTTATAATCATTAATTGTTTCAAAACTGTTGTCATTTAACCTTCGTGGATTTCATTCATGAATCGAATTGAAGTAAAAATTTGCCAATCACAAAGACAAATTTAATAGTGAATACGCTTATATACGCCTGTCTGGTCTATCAAAATTTAAGATTAACATCTTCAAAGAATTGTAGTATAAAAATACTATCATCAAACAATGTGCGACTAAGCTGCAAAATAGTCGAATAGAATCCAATTAGACTGGGGATGCAAACATCATTATATAAATCTCTAATTGAGAAAAAATTCCTAACAAAAGTTCACGAATTTAATGCATTCAATAATTCATAATTAAAGTTCATCTTTCACAAAATGGTCTATGATGCAATGATCGTTCATAACTGACGATAAATGTCTGTGTTGCAATCAATTCAAATAACGACTAGTATTTCCAAGATCGTCGACAACGTAATGGATTTTAACGCTCTAAAATCATTTAAATGTTCTTCCTTCTTGATGATGACAGAAAATTGGAATAATTAAACTGGGGTAGAATTACTTTAATAAAGTGACACGCTGTCTGAATTTAAATCTGCCATAAAAATCATTAACTTACAGTCAAATCGTGACTACCAAAAAAATAAGCAAATTACTGAAAAATCTAAATATCAGTCTCAACTGATCCAAAATCGTTTAACTATGCCCATGACATAACAATGTCTTAATAAATCGTCGAAAAAGGCATAACTCATCAAGGTGTACTGAGAATATGAATCTCAAACAAGAATATAGGGCAAAATACATGAGGACAAAAAAATATGGGAAAATGGTTGCTCAAATATTGCTAAGAAACTCAAATACAATAAACGTTCACGACTACCTTATCTGCCGATTGACGTTCCAGAGGATAATTCCCCAAAGAAGACTGTTGATGGATCCATTTCACCAAGTTAAAGCTGAGCTCCATCCTCGAAACAAGAAACAGCACCATCGGAGAATCGAACTGCTTCCTTCTCCGGAAATTACACTGCTCCGTGAAGACGAACGACATCCTTCCGGCAATAATCTTCTTTGTGAGTCGGGACAACCCTGACCTCTCTTGAAAAATCCCTGAAGTTCCAGTTGAAAATCGCCATGAAGTTTTTGTAGAAATTTCCGAAGAAATATTCATATTCAGAGAGTATGAAATCATTTTCATTGCTGTTTGATAGTATTCAGCCTTTAATCACGAAACCTGGGTGTAGCTGTTATTTACCACATGTTCGCTTGTGTGGAATAGCAATTAGCGAAGTTCCATGTTGCTATCTTACTCCGTTGAAATATGTCCCAATTGCATTAAGTCCTTTAGCCTTCCATCTTCTCTTCGGTTATGGTAATAGAAGAACAAACTGCCATATTAAACTGCTCCATAATACTGTAGCGTTGTGTCACAAAAGCAATCTGAAGTCTCCCTATTTCACTAGCCGTGTCAGCCGTAGCGTAGATTCTGGCTATACAAAGTGCTTCTCATGTAGCGAGAAAATCACTTTTGTCAGTCGTCTAAAATTTTCAATAACTTCCAAAATAATTACTCGAAATTGTTCAGCTTTTCTACAGTCCTTACTGTAGCAATGCACAATAGAATTAGCTTATAGGCGACCGCTAACTGTTCACAGCTAATCTTGTAGAAGCGTTATAATGTGCGTTTCAACTTCACCTAGATTTACTCACAGTAAACTTGCACTGCTTGTCAGCTCGACTTTCGTTTAATGCAGTGGCTTCGCCACGCGTTATAAAGACGACTCTTTCACTACTAATCTGACTCGACGTTTCACTGAAATGACTATTTGAGATCTGACGATTGAACTATCAGACGATTGATAATCTGAGAGAATGAGACTCCTCTCTTCTGCGCAAGGCCTTTTATGAACTTCATGAGGGGCGTATCCATCCCTTCCATAGGGTGTTACTGCGTCATCGCTAGAAGTTCCAACTTCGTCAATACATGACGGATTTTCAAAATTCAAAAACTGAAAATAAATTTCACCAAAATTCCAAAACAATGCCTCTACTGCAAATGTATTTCCACAATTCTGCATTCCAAAAGTAATAAAAATACCATAGTTTTAGCAGTCTCCGTCTTCCTTCAGACTATCGTTCATTGGTTCAAGCCTCCCCTCCAATAGCATAATTTCTTCCTCAGCAGAATTCCACGTTTCCTGCGACTGCGTCGTACATCTCGGATCTTTCTCGAATAAATGCTGACGTCACTGAGAATCTCAGCTCAAGTAGCCTGCTGGCATAACGTCTGCGTCATCCGTGCTTACGTCACGACTACCCACGTCATAACTATGACAGCCATAACTTTCTTTATAATTTCCAAAATAGCCACCGTGGTCTCTATATAATTCAATTACGGGGGCAGTACCGACAATAAGGTCCCATTAACACCAACCTACACATAGCCTATAGGGTACCAACAGGTTCA
Source organism: Meconema thalassinum (assembly GCA_946902985.2). Taxonomy (NCBI): domain Eukaryota; kingdom Metazoa; phylum Arthropoda; class Insecta; order Orthoptera; family Tettigoniidae; genus Meconema; species Meconema thalassinum. The sequence goes on from OX336390.1 coordinate 880,700,375, forward strand.
GCAAAACCCAATGCGTAAGCGAAACGCACTCACTTACTCTTTAAATGCCTCACAATTAAATAAATACCTTAAAACATGTATATTTACAATGAAGTAATGAAAAAATGCAACACGGTAATCATGGTAACAGAATCTCACAGGTCCATCAATGTCTGTAAGACGCAATGCAATTCCAATTATTACATTACTGTGAAAGTTTCCAGACGGTTATAAGGTTATCACTGAACCAAATTAAGCTGTAACATTCATCAATACATACAGTATAATGCGCTTAAGGGCTTCAAGGGGCACTCGAGATTTTTTCACGCAATTTTCACGTGTGAGTGTGGTACGAAAGGTCTTTTTCACCCGTCTATAAAGTGTCTCCGAAAACCGCATTTAAAGGCCCTTAAATTAACATTGTCTGTGATATACCCAGAAAACTAACTTCGCTCTGATGAAGGACAAACCCCTAACCACTGCACCAGTAGCTGAATTGATAAAGTCTGATTATTCATACCAAGGATAAATCAGACATAGCATTCATGATTGAGATCTAGCTAAGTGTACCCTTTGCAACTAGAATATTCGCGGGCGAAGCCGCGACGGTTAATGCTAGTTATTATAATAAAAAATGGTGGAAATTTGTGTATTTAGTCTAATATTGATGTTTGGACAGATCTGTATTAAAAACAATCCGCAATGATGAATTTCTTATGTGTTTGCGCACAATAATTCCTCCTTTCTCTTTAAAAGTTTTTCCTCAATAAGTTAGTTTTACCGTACTTTATTGTTCTAAAATAACAGCAGTTAAAAGGGACATTAAAGCATAACAATATTATTATTTCATTCTACTGGTAGATGAAAGTGGATTATAACAAGATTGACGAGCTTTACCTGCTTCGTTCAGCCATTTCTCAATAGCCCGTTGTATTAAGCTCGAAGGATGTCATGTTATCTACGGACTGAAATACACACATTAAACGAGCAGAAACATCTATGCTATATTTAGAAAGAGAACGATGACCCAGTTCTTCTGTTTCGTACAAGAAGTGCAAGAGAGATATATGAATAAATATGCCGAGGTAATCAATATTAGGAGATGGGAACGAGGCTCCCCGGAGAATCACAAGAGAGGTCAGAATCAATAATTAACGTAGGAGTTTTACCGTGAAATACTGCACTTACTGAATATATAATACAAGACATCTGGTCAATAAGCGAGGTGAATGACTTGATTGATGGCACAGTGAGGGCCATGTCTATAGAACGGAACCTCGCCGGGGCCGTGTGACGGATTGAGAGCATTCAGTCTAGCATTTGCCCCGATAACACAAGAGCGGGTGGGGAGGCACCTGATGCTGCCATGGCATTTATTACATACAAGCTGTACCCGGCATGCGTTGCAATGCCAATCAAAGAAAGTGTTGGCGTTGTAATTTTATTTGTTGAAGTGCTTTTGGATACACAATAATTTTCCTTTTTCCTTTCACTGCCCCTAATCTATTGTAATGTGGGAGCGTGTACAACAACTCATCAAAGTTTCGTCGCAATCGGATGAATGGAATGTGAACGCAGACGGAACTTTGTTGAAACGATTCGCGCACCATCACTCATTTGTTGAAACTACTCGTATGCTACCTATTGTAAATTGGATTTACTAATTCAGAAGCCTTCTCTGGAGTGTACACAACAACTCACCCAAGTTTCATCGCAAACCCACGAATGGTATATGAACGCAGATGGAACTTTGTTGAATCGTTTCGCGCGCCGTCACTCATTTGATGACACTACTCGTGCGCTACCTATTGTACAACGGATTTACTAAACCAGAAATCTTCCCTGCAGTGTACACATCAACTTACCCAAATTTCATCGCAATCGGATGAAAGGTATATGAACGCATAAGGGATTTTGTTTCAACGATTCGCGCGCCGTCACTCATTTGTTGAGTATACTCGTGCGCTACCTATTGTACAATGGATTCACTAAGTCAGAAACCTTTCCTGCAGTGTAGACAACAACTCACCCAAGTTTCATCGCAGTCGGATGAATGGTATATGAACGCATAGGAAACATACACACATACAAACTATCACTTAACAATCATTTTTGTATGTAGAAGATGGAGCTGGCAAGACACCTTAGTTGAAGTACTGTCGCCTATCTCGTATCCCGTGAACATGGTTAAGTATTGAACAATAGCCTACATCGAATTTTCCTAGTGTAAACTTAACTTCTCAAGAAGAAGTTTTCCAGTAAATGTGTTCGTACATTTCAGCGCCGTGCGATTTTTACTTGTGGTGCAATCTCAAACAATGGGTATACAGCAACAATCCACGAACTCTGGAGGCTCTCGAGAATGAAATAACTGCACTCATACGAACTACCAGTGTGTATGAATTACAGCGAGTGTACCAAAACGTCTTACGTTGGTGCAATGTGTGTTCAGAACAGCATTTCCAGCAACTACTCAGAGATTCATGTAAGTAATGATAATTAATAAATGCGTTAAAACCTGTCAATGTTTTGAACTAGTTGGGTGCTATGCTGCTGCTAGCACCAGTGCTTTGCTCGACACGCTGCTACGTACACAGTGCCCCCCCTTTCACGCGGCCCATGCGAGGTTCCGTAATTTAGAGAAGGACGTCACTGTAGATCAAACTAGTCGATTATTAGAGACTGGTGGGGGCACAGCGCTAACATTTTCACATGTTGTGCCCAAGATTAAAGGATCGAAACCTCACGCAGCTAACTGACACTTGAGAGTGCGCGGGAGCCGTGTCAGTAGATTTACTGATTGGTTAAAAATCCCCTTCGGGGCAAAATTCCGACACCTCGGCGTTTCTAAAAAGCCACCGTTAAAAGGGACTTAAAACCACTAACATTATAGAATAAGAGCCCGTTGACTGCCAATCACACTCTGTACTATATCGAAGTTGTGGCTGTGTTTGTTTTATTTTGCGTCTTGTGACATCGCTGTCATCAGCCCAATATCCTTGGATGTGTGGAATGTTTCTGTCAATATTGATGATAGTGGTTATGACGTCTGGGATAACATTAAGTTCCATTAGGTCAGTACCTCCCAGAGTGCATCACGGAAAATTAAACCTGTCGTCTCTTTTGGGATCGTTACGCCACTGTGTTCGGCCAGTCTGCCCCGATGACGGAGTCGTATAGAGGACAGTCGGCTAGCCTCAGGCATGTGCAATTGACTGCTAACCGGTGGTGGCTGGCGCAGAAAATCAGTTGTGTGCTGTACTCATCTCCCCTCAAAACAAGATGTTCAGTAAAGAACATATAGCCTACACTCTCCTAAATACATGGGTATTGTTATAACTCTTTGTCCTTTTCAAGGAGTATAATTGAATGTTGGTTGTAATAGCTTGTTGAAATACAACGAGCTATAGGGATATTAAACATGAATATGAGGTGCCCTTTGCTAGTGCTACCTCTGTAAAAAAAATCATTCAATTCGGTTTCTCTGTGTTTGAATTGATATGGGGAATCGATTTTCACACATACATGGCCGGTATCTGCACACTAATAGGCTGATGACCTTGTAGTTCAGTCAAAAGATTCAAAATTTGGTAGATATCAGATGATTAGTTTGGTCGTAATTTGATTTAAGCTTTTTACATTTGGGTGGCCACCATTATGTTTCCGTTAAGATGGCGGCGATATAAAACATGACACTGAGGTGCTCTTTGCTAGTGCTATCTCTGTACCAAATTTTGTTCAAATCGGTTTCACCGTGTTTGAAAAGATAGGGGGAATCGATTTGCACATACATTGCCGCCATCCGCAAATTACTAGGCTGATGACCTTGTAGTTTGGTCAAAAGATTCTTTATACATAAAGGTATAACGTTGCACAATTTGGTAGAGAGCAGATGATTAGGTTGGTCGTAATTTGATTAAAGCTTTTAACATTTGGGTGGCCACCATTACGTTTCTGTCAAGATGGCGGCGATATAAAACATGACACTGAGGATTTCTTTGCCAGTGCTACCTCTGTACCAAATTTCGTTCAATTCGGTTTCACCGTGTTTGAATTGATAGGGGGAATCGATTTGCAAACATTCATGGCCGCCATCTGCACACTATTTGGCTGATGACCTTGTAGTGTAGTCGACGCTCGCCATATAAATATTTGTTGTTGCAAAATTTGGTAGAGATCGAATGATTAGGTTAGTCGTAATTTGATTTAAGCTTTGAGCATTTGGGTGGCCGCCATTACGTTTCCGTCAAGATGGCGGCGATATAAAACATGACACTGAGCTTTTCTTTGCTAGTGCTACCTCTGTACCAAATTTCGTTCAATTTGGTTTCACCGTGTTTGAATTGATAGGGGTAATCGATTTGCACACAAACATGGCCGCCATCTGCAAACTATTGTGCTGATGACCTTGTAGTTTAGTCTAAAGACGCTCGCCATATAAATATAATTATGTTGTTGCAAAATTTGGTAGAGATCGGATGATTAGGTTAGTCGTAATTTGATTTTAGCTTTGACCATTTGGGTGGCCACCATTACGTTTCCATCAAGATGGCGGCGAAATAAAACATGACACTGAGGTGCCCTTTGCTCGTTATACCTCTGTACCAAATTTCGTTCAATTCGGTTACACCGTATTCGAATTGATAGGGGGGGGGGACAGACATTCAGAGTACACACACTCTCACACACACACATTCACACAGACTCTCTCACACACACACACACATACAGACAATTTTTGGCCCTGTGTAGATCTCATAAGTCTACTTTCATTTTTTGCAAAAATCGAAAGTAGGCTGAAAATAAAAATATTTAGAAACATAATTTATATTAACTCTCACTTATAAGCACTCCAAAATGTTCTCCAGTGAGTTTTCCATAGTGAACAAATTCAACTAATATACTCATTCCTCATACAAAATTAACTAAACTCACCTGCAATGACAAAATATTCACGAACTCAGAATCACTTGGAGTGAGCGCGCAAAACAGAATTTCTCAGTGTTACCAAAAGCAATAAAATGAAACCAGTAACGTCGTAATGCAAAATTGCATGTTATTTTGCGACTGTGAATTTTGCAAACTAAACATTTTATAATTAAAGGAAATCACTTTTTTTTTTTTCAACGAGTGGCTCCGGAGAGGCCAAGTGCAGGTCTTTCTAGTTGACGCCCGTGGGCGACCTGCGCGTCGTAATGGGGATGAAGTGATGATGATGACGTCACAAACACCCAGTCCCCGAGCCACGGGAATTAACCCAAGGAGATTAAAATCCCAGATGGCTTGGACGGGAATCGAACACGGGGCACCTTGGGCCAAAGTCCAGTGCGCTAACCATTTAGCCACGGAGCCAGACATCACAATAATTATCAGGTCCTTATTTCTACAACAAAATTTTTATCATTTTAAATGATCTTGTCGACTTCGTCGTTACCCTGTGGTCTGGCGTTACGTTACGGTGACGGGACGAAATGTACCGAGAATGCACTGAGGTGTGTGACGTCATCGTACTGATTGAGCTTCCTCCTTTCCCCGCGCGCTCCAGTGAGCGTGACGTCATCCAGCTAGCTACCTCCCTTGACCTTGGTTTGCACTTGCTAACGGAATTTGAGTTCACGCAGCATTTGTAGCATTTAAAATGATATAAAGTCTAGTCTTTCAGACTGACTATCAGTCTTTTATAATTTTTATAGCTCGTTGATTTACAAAATGTGGCTACAAAAGTTCGGAGCATTAAAAGACCTTCTGGCGAGAACTGCTGATTACTTCCTCTATTTTTACACTCGTTTGCTTTGAACGATTCCCTTTAAAATCCTAACGCAGAGTCTGTCACGTTCTCATTATCGTGTGACCAGTGCTGCAGCTTTGTGGTCGAAAGAAGAATCGCCGTGATGTCTTGGCTGTTGCCCCAACAGCACAACGGAAATGTTGGTCACGCATGCGCAAATGGCAGAGTTTCTGTTTGCCGGCAATAAAAGTTGAAATGCTCGCTGAGCTGCGATCTGCAAAGCCAGTGCCGGATGTGGAATAGAGTGCACCTCGTTGTGAGGCGAGTTGAAGTATTTCATATTCTTTGGCTGACGTCTTTTTTAATGCGCTGTATTTGATAGTTGATAAAATTGAAAATCCACAGCCTGCTCCCAGTCGACCGACCGAATCAGGGAATGGAATGAATGAAGCCCCCATCTAGTGGCGAGGATATGAACTGTGCCGGCTGCCGAAGCCTGTCGCACTTCTCTGGGGCAGTGATGAAATGAATGATAGATGAAATTAAATGATAGTGGAGGGTGTTGCTGGAATGAAATTTTTGACAAGGAAAACCGGAGTACCCGCTTTGTCCAGCACAAATCTTACATGGAGTGACCGGTTTTACCTGTGTGGATAATTTTACAATAGTTAATTGTCGAGGATACAGGCCGGACGTTTGTTTTAGACGATTGCCCTTGACCTTGAAGCCTGCGGGTGAGCCTACACACACTCACTCTCTCACCCTATCGCTTCACACATGTCACCACCGATCTGATGTAATGGAATTCCAGACTTCAGCAGACAGTACAGTCCACGTCAAAGTATTGTGTGACGTGGAAGTACATGTTACGTAGTTACGAACAGAACGTCATTATATTTGCCAATGACTGTACTTCAGGAGTAGTGTGAAACAGATTTGTCAATCATCGGATCGCTTGGGGCAGCTGATAACAACACAGGTACTGTAGTAACTCGCCTCCAGGCTTCCATTAAGATTTTTCACTCGTCCGACCTATACACAGGTTTAAAAGTGTAACTAGGAACGCGTTTATGACGGCAATTATGCAAGTTACCCACTGATAGTAAGCTATTCATAAGTCTGTAAGGATAAATACATCTTCAGTCCCTTCTGTTCTATGACGGACTTTTGTTAATTTTCATTTGAAGTGGGTTTCTTGTAACACGAGACGGAACTATTGTCCTTTGTTTTCCGAAACTCACTGCATGCTCTTTCTGCCAATATCTTAATACTCGTGCAGTAACTTGAGTTTTCATTTACGGTGATAGGTTGGTAATGTAATTTAGCGTCGAACAATTAAATTTATATCGCCTGCCCCATCACATTGTGCTAAGGTTTGTGTGTAGCCTACTTATGAATAGAGGAATGAATTATAGTTTGCTTCATTTCACTGCTCCACAAGCAATGATGAAATTAATGACAGAAGAAATAAAATGATAGTGGAGAGTGTTGCTGGAATGAAATTTGTGACAGGAAAAACCGGAGTTCCTGGAGAAAAACCTGTCTTCCCCCGCTTTATCCAGCACAAATCTCACATGAAGTGACCGGGATTTGAACGACGGACCCAGCGGTGAGACGCCGGCGTGCTGTCGCCTAAGCCACGGAGGCTATTTTGTAGATAATATTATTAAAGTAATTAATATTCGAATAAAACAGTGTGTTAGTTAGTTATTGTTGTTTAAGGACACCACGTACTCTTGCATGATGAAAAAATAGATTTTTTAAATTTTGGCACCATAAAATTCTTCATTCTTTTCTGAATCGAAATATATATAGTGTGTTGGGGTTTTGATGTCTACAACTACCTTAAATTCGTTTTTTAAAATTAGCGTCCCATGCTCTGAATAATACACTTTTAACTTTGCCAGCTGTTTTCCGTTAATACTCATTTTTCATGTTTAGGTACAAATAACTAGGAAACCATTTAAGATAGAGGGCTATTTTTTTTACATTAACTTGCCTAATGGAGTACTTGAATGTTAACCTATTTTCACTTCCGAAACATAGTAGGCATGGATTGGGAAGAGAACAATTGTTACATATTTTTGAATAAATTTAAAAAGAGAGAGTTCAGATTTTTTCTTGCATTCTGTACCAATAATAATGAAATAAAGTGGTTACTCATCTGCCATGATCCATTCCAAGTATGTGAACAAAATTTGAGAATATTTGATTGAAAAACAACTGAGATATGTGTACCTGAAGCAACTTATACAACATTTTTTTGAAAATGTATCTGTCCAAATTTGTATTCATTTCACACATCCTATAAAAGCAAAGTAGCACTACATGGTCAAAAACAGCTCAGAATATACCGCTTCTTATACGTGACAAGAATCATAGCTGTAGCTTTATCATAAACCCAGAAAATACTTAGTAAAGTGATGCCACAAAAATAGACTTTTTCGTCGTGTAAGAGTACGTGGTGACATTAAATGGGCGGAACTACGAGGTCATCTGCCCCTTAAAACAATGTGCTGCAGCACTTCAGCACTTCAATTGCGGCCGCCCTTGCAACTTTCGTATCAAGAATTTCACATGCCTGAGGCTTGCCGACTGTACGACTGCGTGACCGGGGCTGACCATCCAAAAACTGTGCCGCAAACTGTACTGATCAAGCGGACAGTAAGCAGTAACAGACCAGATATTGTAGTCATTATTAAGAAGGTTGAGGAAGTCATCCTGGTTGATGTAGCAGTTCCCAATAGCAACAACTTAAAGGCAAAGCACGACGAAAAGATTTCCAAAGATAAGGTACTAATGGAGCCTATCAGGAAGCTATGGCAGATTGAAAAGGTGAAGATCATACCAATTGAAGACTCCACGGGAAGAACGGGATAAATCACATAATGAAAATATTTCAGGAGAGCCAATTTTAACTTTCAACACTAAAAATAAATACTTAAAAACACTCCAATTGAGACTAACCAATATGGTTATTTTGCCAAATGTATTTCTTATAAAGGAAGTGCACGTAAAACAAATAATAACTAAAGTTACATTATGAAAAAAGTGAGAGGATGTGGGTCGTTCTTTCTGTTTCCACTGAAGATAAAATCTCTGTATCTCGGTGACATTGCGCTTTATTTGAAATTAATTTCAACTGATCTGTAGTAACGATGGCTGGCCACCAGAATGCGCCATAAACTCATTTCCGAAAAGAAATGGACTCACCTCGTTCTTTCCGTGTGGTTTTCAATTGTTATATCAACTACTGACGTTGTACCGAGGAGTCTATTTCATGGGTTGAAGGAACCTTATGTTGAAACAAATGTACAAGTCAATACAAAAAGCAGGCATCATTGCGACAGCTAGAATAATTCGAAAGTTCATGGACTAGTGAAAATAGTTTTTTGTAGTGATTATGCTCTGATTTCTCATAATCTGTATAGTAGCCATATATCTGCCATATACAGTAATGTTCTGAGAGGGAAGTAATAAAATAATAATAATAATAATAAATATAAGTTCATTGACAGTTCCCTTGTGAGTCACGTGACACGAATATAGTCGAGCCGACGATTGTACCCGAAGCGTTGTGCAATATTGTTAGTAAATACAAAACGAAATAAGGGGCCAGTGACGAGTTTGCTTGTGGGGAGCCTGCTGCGTGCCTCAAGCAGCACATACAATTCATAATAATAATAATGATAATTGTTATCTTAAGGGGCTTAACATCTGGGTTATCGGCCCACACACAATTCACTCCAACGGTCTCTGCCTGTGGGTTTGATGTACCATACACTCTGTAAGCCACAAATTCTGGAGCATACGCGTTGATACTTAAATTGTCATTCGCGTGAAAAGCTTGACCGTGTCACGTGCTGTGTTCTTTGCTGTTGTCAAGCAGCGCCTCCAGTGGGCTATTGCTACACTACTAGGCTTGTTTCAATGCGCAAGCTGTCTAGAAACCCAGCGGTGGAGTGAAGTGTGGACTTGGTTTAGTCAAGGGGTAAAGTCAAAACTCAGCAAATAATCCACTTATACAGGGTCTTTCATATAAAATAAGAGCGCAAAGCGGCGGCTTTGTTAACCGCAGCTGTGGTCACCTTGGCCGAGCTTGTGGCGCGCCAAGGCCCCCTGCTATAAGCGTGTGTACAATCCTATGTGATGCCGCGGCCTTGCTAGCGTGTGTACAATGCTGAAATCTTACTTTAGTTAGTTAGTTAGTTAGTTAGTTATTGTTGATGAAACCGAAACCCCTACTTGTGTTAATTTTGTGAGTGATTTATTCAGAGACCGTTCAAGATTCTCGCCAATGTCATCTAGCTCATCCTCTGTTAAAACTGTTCGTGTGCGGGCATGTTTTTTATTGAGCACCGAGCCAGTAGTGTCAAACTTATTTGCAATTACGTGAATTTGTGCTAGTGAGGGTGGCACTTCATCAGGAAATTGCTGAACAAATGCATCACGTACCCGCCGAGCCGACTCGTACTTAAAATAAGTTTTACATAAAAATGCTATGTTGCAATGATAACTGTCTCACCATGTTAGCACTTGAGGTTTAGACTGGCGACTGAGCAAATGCACGCTTATTGCAAGGTCAAGTTTGGTAATTTCAATCTGTTATTTTTATACAGTCCATAGGAACTTGAAAAAAAACACAAAAGGACATAAGGATGGCCGCCATCTGCAAACTATTAGGCTAATGACCTATTAGATTCGTCAAAGGATGCTCCCTCCATAAAGGTATGTTGTTGCAATGTTTGGTAGAGATCGGATGGTTATGTTAGTCGTAATTTGATTTAAGCTTTAAACATTTGTGTGGCCGCCATTACGTTTCTGTCAATATGGCGGCGATATTAATCATGACACTGAGATGTCCTTTGCTAGTGCTATCTCTGTACCAAATTTCGTTCCATTCGGTTTCACCGTGTTTGAATTAATAAGGGGAATCGATTCTGACACAAAGATGGCCGCCATCCGCAAATATTAGGCGAATGACCTATTAGATTCGTCAAAGGATGCTCCCTCCATAAAGATATGTAGTTGCAAAATTTGGTAGAGATCGGATGATTAGGTTAATCGTAATTTGATTTAAGCTTTGAACATTCGTGTGGCCGCCATTACGTTTCAGTCAAGATGGCGGCGATATAAAACATGACACTGAGGTGCCCTTTGCTAGTGCTACCTCTGTACCAAATTTCGTTCCATTCGGTTTCACCGTGTTCGAATTAATAGGGGGAATCAATTTTGACATAAAGATGGCCGCCATCCGCAAACTATTAGGCTAATAACCTATTAGATTGGTCAAAGGATGCTCCCTCCATAAAGGTATGTTGTTGCAAAGTTTGGTAGAGATCGGATGGTTATGTTAGTCGTAATTTAACTTAAGCTTTGAACATTTGTGTGGCCGCCATTACGTTTCTGTCAATATGGCGGCGATATAAAACAAGAAACTGAGATGTCCTTTGCTAGTGCTACCTCTGTACCAAATTTCGTTCCATTCGGTTTCACCGTGTTTGAATTAATAGGGGGAATTGATTTTCACACAAAGATGGCCGCCATCCGCAAACTATTAGGCTAATGACCTATTCATTTGGTCAAAGGATGCTTCCTCTATAAGGGTATAATGTTGCAAAATTTGGTAGAGATCGGATGATTAGGTTAATCGTAATTTGATTTACGCTTTGAACATTTGTGTGGCCGCCATTACGTTTCCGTCAAGATGGCGGCGATATAAAACATGACACTGAGGTGCCTTTTGTTAGTACTACCTCTGTACCAAATGTCGTTCCAATCGGTTGGACCGTGTTCGAATTAATAGGGGGAATCGATTTTCAAAGAAAGATGTCCGCCGTCCACAAACTATTAGGCTGATGGCCTATTAGTTTGGTCAAATGATGCTCCCCCCATAAAGGTATGTTGTTGCAAAATTTGGTAGATATCGGATGATTAGGTTAGTCGTAATTTGATTTAAGCTTTGAACATTTGTGTGGCCGCCATTACGTTTCCGTCAAGATGGCGGCGATATAAAACATGACACTGAGGTGCCTTTTGTTAGTACTACCTCTGTACTAAATTTCGTTCCATTCGGTTGTACAATGTTCGAATTAATAGGGGGAATCGATTTTCACACAAAGATGGCCGCCATCCGCAAACTATTACGCTGGTGACCTATTAGATTGGTCAAAAGATGCTCCCTCCATAAAGGTGTGTAGTTGCAAAATTTGGTAGAGATCGGATGATTAGGTTAATCGTAATTTGATTTAAGCTTTGAACATTCGTGTGGCCGCCATTACGTTTCAGTCAAGATGGCGGCGATAAAAAACATGACACTGAGGTGCCCGCTACCTCTGTAGCAAATTTCGTTCCATTCGGTTCCACCGTGTTCGAATTAATAGGGGAAATCAATTTTGACATACAGATGGCCGCCATCCGCAAACTATTAGGCTAATAACCTATTAGATTGGTCAAAGGATGTTCCCTCCATAAAGGTATGTTGTTGCAAAGTTTGGTAGAGATCGGATGGTTATGTTAGTCGTAATTTGATTTAAGCTTTGAACATTTGTGTGGCCGCCATTACGTTTCTATCAATATGGCGGCGATATAAAACATGACACTGAGATGCCCCTTGCTAGTGCTACCTCTGTACCAAATTTCGTTCCATTCGGTTTAACCGTGTTTGAATTAATAGGGGAATTGATTTTCACACAAAGATGGCCGCCATTCGCAAACTATTAGGCTAATGACCTATTCATTTGGTCAAAAGATGCTTCCTCTATAAGGGTATGTTGTTGCAAAATTTGGTAGAGATCGGATGATTAGGTTAATCGTAATTTGATTTAAGCTTTGAACATTTGTGTGGCCGCCATTACGTTTCCGTCAAGATGGCGGCGATATAAAACATGACACTGAGATGCCCCTTGCTAGTGCTACCTCTGTACCAAATTTCGTTCCATTCGGTTTCACCGTGTTTGAATTAATAGGGGGAATCGATTTTCACACAAAGATGGCCGCCATCCGCAAACTATTACGCTGATGACCTATTGGTTTGGTCAAAGGATGCTTCCTCTATAAGGGTATGACGTTGCAAAATTTGGTAGAGATCGGATGATTAGGTTAATCGTAATTTGATTTAAGCTTTGAACATTTGTGTGGCCGCCATTACGTTTCCGTCAAGATGGCGGCGATATAAAACATGACACTGATATGCCCCTTGCTAGTGCTACCTCTGTACCAAATTTCGTTCCGTTCGGTTTCACCGTGTTTGAATTAATAGGGGGAATCGATTTTCACACAAAGATGGCCGCCATCCGCAAACTATTACGTTGATGACCTATTGGTTTGGTCAAAGGATGCTTCCTCTATAAGGGTATGACGTTGCAAAATTTGGTAGAGATCGGATGATTAGGTTAATCGTAATTTGATTTAAGCTTTGAACATTTGTGTGGCCACCATTACGTTTCCGTCAAGATGGCGGCGATATAAAACATGACACTGAGGTGCCATTTGTTAGTACTACCTCTGTACCAAATTTCGTTCCATTCGGATGCACCGTGTTCGAATTAATAGGGGGAATCCATTTTCACAGAAATATGGCCGCCGTGCGCAAACTATTAGGCTGATGGCCTATTAGTTTGGTCAATTAATGCTCCCCCCATAAGGGTATGTTGTTGCAAAATTTAGTAGAGATCGGATGATTAGGTTAGTCGTAATTTGATTTAAGCTTTGAACATTTGTGTGGCCGCCATTACGTTTCCGTCAAGATGGCGGCGATATAAAACATGACACTGAGGTGCCTTTTGTTAGTACTACCTCTGTACCAAATTTCGTTCCATTCAGTTGCACCATGTTCGAATTAATAGGGGGAATCGATTTTCACACAAAGATGGCCGCCATCCGCAAACTATTACGCTGATGACCTATTAGATTGGTCAAAGGATGCTCCCTCCATAAAGGTATGTAGTTGCAAATTTGGTAGAGATCGGATGATTAGATTAGTCGTAATTTGATTTAAGCTTTGAACATTTGTGTGGCCGCCATTACGTTTCCGTCAAGATGGCGGCGATATAAAACATGACACTGAGATGCCCCTTGCTAGTGCTACCTCTGTACCAAATTTCGTTCCATTCGGTTTCACCGTGTTTGAATTAATAGGGGGAATCGATTTTCACACAAAGATGGCCGCCATCCGCAAACTATCACGCTGATGACCTATTGGTTTGGTCAAAGGATGCTTCCTCTATAAGGGTATGATGTTGCAAAATTTGGTAGAGATCGGATGATTAGGTTAATCGTAATTTGATTTAAGCTTTGAACATTTGTGTGGCCGCCATTACGTTTCCGTCAAGATGGCGGCGATATAAATCATGACACTGAGGTGCCTTTTGTTAGTACTACCCCTGTACCAAATTTCGTTCCATTCGGTTGCACCGTGTTCGAATTAATAGGGGGATTCGATTTTCACAGAAAGATGGCCGCCGTCCGCAAACTATTAGGCTGATGATCTATTAGTTTGGTCAAATGATGCTCCCCCCATAAGGGTATGTTGTTGCAAAATTTGGTAGAGATCGGATGATTAGGTTAGTCGTAATTTGATTTAAGCTTTGAACATTTGTGTGGCCGCCATTACGTTTCCGTCAAGATGGCGGTGATATAAAACATGACACTGAGGTGCCTTTTGTTAGTACTACCTCTGTACCAAATTTCGTTCCATTCGGTTGCACCATGTTCGAATTAATAGGGGGAATTGATTTTCACACAAAGATGGCCGCCATCCGCAAACTATTACGCTGATGACCAATTAGATTGGTCAAAGGATGCTCCCTCTATAAAGGTATGTAGTTGCAAATTTGGTAGAGATCGGATGATTAGGTTAATCGTAATTTGATTTAAGCTTTGAACATTCGTGTGGCCGCCATTACGTTTCAGTCAAGATGGCGGCGATATAAAACATGACACTGAGGTGCCCTTTGCTAGTGCAACCTCTGTACCAAATTTCGTTCCATTCGGTTCCACCGTGTTCGAATTAATAGGGGAAATCAATTTTGACATACAGATGGCCGCCATCCGCAAACTATTAGGCTAATAACCAATTAGATTGGTCAAAGGATGCTCCCTCCATAAAGGTATGTTGTTGCAAAGTTTGGTAGTGATCGGATGGTTATGTTAGTCGTAATTTAACTTAAGCTTTGAACATTTGTGTGGCCGCCATTACGTTTCTGTCAATATGGCGGCGATATAAAACATGACACTGAGATGCCCCTTGCTAGTGCTACCTCTGTACCAAATTTCGTTCCATTCGGTTTCACCGTGTTTGAATTAATAGGGGGAATTGATTTTCACACAAAGATGGCCGCCATCCGCAAACTATTAGGCTAATGACCTATTCATTTGGTCAAATGATGCTTCCTCTATAAGGGTATGATGTTGCAAAATTTGGTAGAGATCGGATGATTAGGTTAAATGTAATTTGATTTAAGCTTTGAACATTTGTGTGGCCGCCATTACGTTTCCGTCAAGATGGCGGCGATATAAAACATGACACTGAGGTGTCCTTTGCTAGTGCTACCTTTGTACCAAATTTCGTTCAATTCGCATTCACCGTGTTCGAATTGACAGGGGGGAACAGACATTCGGAGTACACACACTCACACACAGACACACACACACACACACACACACACAGACTCACACACACTCACATACACACACACACATACACACACACACAGACTCACACACATACACACAGACAGACACACACACACACAGACTCACACACACACACACACAGACAGACACACACACACACAGACTCACACACACACACATACACACACACACGTACACACTCACACAGACTCACACACATACACACAGACAGACACACACACACACAGACACACACACACACACACACACACATACACACACACACATACACATACACACACACACACAGACTCACACACATACACACACACAGACAGACACACTTTTTTCGCCCTGTGTTGATCTCATAAGTCTACTTTCATTTTTTGCAAAAATCGAAAGTAGGCTAAAAAATTCGCCAGTGGCATTAAACCTCCTAGGAGTATTCTTGACCCTTAAGTGATTGACTGTCACACTTCTTGAGCAGTCTTTACTCTTTCTAAGCGAGAGGCGTCGCCTGCCGTTGCATGGTCTCTGAGTAGACGCGTTCGATAACCACGCAACGTATTGATTTGGCACGCTTTAATCTCACCCTCTAAGATTAAGGTAGGCTCCCGTCAGTAATAGCAGGCAACGCTATTACAGTAGAAATCATACTAATATATAAAAATGAGATGGTGTTTGTCTGTCTGTCTGTTACCTAATAACGCAAGAACCACTGGTCCGATTTAAATGAAATTTTGTATGGATGTAGCTGAAATACCAGGTTTACATATAGGATACTTTTAATTTCGATATTTTGCACTATTAAGAAATGGCGACCATTTTAGTGACGTCACTACACCCTTTGGTTTCAAAATTTCATATTTCCATATCAAATTAAAGGAGAACGGTAGGAAATAGCAAACTTTTGATAGCACACACGAGCTTCAAAATTTAATTTTCTATCCGAAAGGTCCTTATCACTTTTCGTGTATCTCCAACGGTTAGCGAGTAAAACCTACTTTTGTGACGTCACTACACCCTTTGGTTTCAAAATTTCATATTTCCATTTCAAATAAAAAGAGAACGCTAAGAAATAGCAATCTTTTGATGGTATACATGAGCTTTAGCATTTAATTTTCTATCCTAAAGGTTCTTATCACTTTTCGTGTATCTCCGACGGTTAGCGAGTAAAACCTAAATTTGTGCAATAAAACACGGTCACATCGAGCGGTGCAGTATATCTCTACATATATAAAAAAGAAAATTTGTCTTTTTTTCTGAATTTCTACGGAAATTTGAGTTATTTACACGTTTCAGACTGTTTTATGATAGATGCGCGCGAAAATAATGTTTTGGTCTGTCTGTCTGTTTGCTTGATTGTCTGTGGACAACTTTGTTCCCTTATAACTCGAGAACGGCTGGGTGTATCAACGTAAAATTTGGTACAGATATCCATCAGAGGCACGAAACTAATCATTGATGTAACTCTTCTCTATACCTCTCATAAAGGGAGGCATACCCCCTTAAAATACATGCTGAAATAGGAGTAGAAGGACGAGACAAAGCTCATTTTCAGCCCCTCATTGTGAGAGACAAAACTCGGGGGCCCTAAAAGCACATTTTAAGGTCCTACATCTAACCGTTTTTGACATATTCCCAGAAAACTAATTTAATTTAATAAACTATGAACGAATGCAAGCCGATAACCATGGCAACAGATTCTCAGAGATCCATCTATTGCTGTAAGACGCAATACAATTCCATTAATTACATTAGTGTGAAAGTTTGCAAACGGTTAGATGGTTATTATGGAACCAAATTAAGCTGTAAATTTCATCAATACGTAAAATGCGCTTAAGGGGGTCAAGGGGTAGTCTAGATTTTTTTCACGTGATTTACATCTGCGGGTGTAGTATGGCAGGTCTATTATATTCCTATCCCTATGTTATATTATTATTATTAGTATTATATTATGGCGTACAACGACGAGACAAAGCCCCTCGGTGCCAGAAATAAAACTCGAGGGTCCTCGAAAACTACATTATAAGGCTCTAAAACCAACAGTTTCTGAAACATTCCCAGAAAACTAATTAAATTTAATTTAACAAACTAATGAAGGAATGCAAATCGGTAACCATGACAACATTATCTCAAGGGGTGGCATCCAACTTTCCATCTATTTCAGTAAGAAGCAATTTATTACATTTATTACATTTCTGTGAAAGTTTGCAAATATAAGGTTATCACGGGGTCAAGGGGTAACCTAGGATTTTTTCATGCAATTTTCACGTGCGACTTATAGTGCAGAAGGTCTATTATATCTCCAAACAACAACATTATTTTCAAAAATTCCTGAATTGAATCAGCATTTTTTGCGGCTTTTAGGAATTCGGGCCATTTTAGACTAAAGAACCTGAATTTTCATGCACCACAAGCTTTTATAATTTATGAAAGAGGTCTTCCTGTGTATGGGGATCCAACACAACGTAGAGGGTCAGTTTTTATGTGACGTGTATTGCGTTTCATCTACAAGGCTTTCAATTCTATTTCATGTCAGGAAGTACACGTCACGTGAATTTAGTTTGAGAGCACATTTCAACTAATCTTTTTTTTTTGTTTTTTTGTTTTTGTCGACATACGGGTTCATCGTAAGGATGATTTTCTTTGATACTGTGTGGTAGATATACCCATATTTGGATTTCTGGGTGATATGTTGTAGACAATAGTATTGTCTGTCTGTCTTTCTGTGTATCCTTATGTACGCCTATAACTCATGTTCGGATGCTTGGTGCATCGTAAAATTAGGTATGGTAAACATGAGTCAATACACCAATCATTTATAAAACTCTTCACCGTTCATTTCATACAGTAGACGGGTGGATATAGGGAAAAACTTCTCAAAATACATGCTAAAATAGGCGAAATATAAAAATTATCCTAGAAGGACGACCAAAGCATATGTTGCACTTCTCAATGTGAGACACAAAATTCGCGAGTCTATAAAGGGTCTCCGAAAACCACATTATAAGGCCCTTAAATTAACAGTGTGTGTGATATTCCCAGAAAACTAACTTCGTTTTGATAAACTTATGAAGGAATGACAAGCCGCTAACCATTGCAACTGTAGCTCAATTGATAATGTCTGGTGCGTCTCTAAAAGCAACAGTACTTAAAAGGGACGTAACTTTTTGAGGATCCAACCAGCCTTCGGGCTGACTACCTAACAGACAGAACACCAATAACATTATTATTATTATTATTATTATAATATCTGGTGTTAACACCGAACACCGTTCAAAGAACGGGTACTTCTGCTAGTTGTGTATAAATTTCTGCCGCGAAGGTACGGAATTCATCACTGTCAAACTTACTAGGTCAAGTATAGAACCAGCTGTTAAGAAACGACCAACAGTTCGATCAGGAGTTCCAAGGACCAACAGGGAGCTGATACTAATGTGTTCTATTGCCATGGTCTCGGGAGGTAGGCTACAAACTAAAACTACCACGCAAATCCAGGATGACTGCCACCGAGTCTATAACCTGAGAATTGTCGGGAACACGTGACTAGTGCGATGATACCCTCAGCTTCAATACCTTGGTTTTAGGCCATGGGCTACTTCTTCAAGCAGTTACTCAATTGTCCTTATGAGACTGAATACACCCAATTCCATTCTTTACGTCTGGAGCGTGGCGCTCTATGGAAGTGAAACTTGGACAATTGGTGCAGCAGAAAATAAGAGAATTGAAGCGTTTGAAATGTGGTGTTACAGGAGAATGGTGAAGATCAGATGGGTAGATAGGGTTACGAATGAGGAGGTATTAAGACGAGTGGGAGGGGAGAGATGTTTCTGGCAACTGCTAATGAAGAGAAGAAATAATTTGGTAGGACCATACTAAGACACCCAGGAATAGCAAACGTTATAGAAGGAAGGGTCGAGGGTAGGAACAGTAGGGGTAGATGAAGGTTAGAATATGTTAAAGAGATTGCCTTGGATGTAGGGTGTGGTAGCTATGTAGATATTAAACGATTAGCTCAGGACAGGGAAGCATGGAGAGCTGCTTCAAACCAGTCGAAAGACGGAAGACTCAAACAACAGCAACAACAACGTCAGTTCTTAAATCACTGACAGAGCCGGGAATCTAACACAGAATGCTATCCCTGGTCCACTGGCCCGCTGAGGATGAAGCTACATCGAGGAACGCATGTGCTGCCGGGATGGTCCCCTACTTAAGGCC
Organism: Meconema thalassinum; assembly: GCA_946902985.2. Lineage (NCBI taxonomy): Eukaryota > Metazoa > Arthropoda > Insecta > Orthoptera > Tettigoniidae > Meconema > Meconema thalassinum. The sequence goes on from OX336390.1 coordinate 880,719,939, forward strand.
ATGGCCACCTCCTTCCCAACCCTAGCCTTAATTACAAATACCCCCAGGTGCTTTTCATGATATCTACTGCCTTCTGCTCAAGACCCTAAAGGAGGAAGGCAGTGTGTATCCCCACCACGTATGGTGCACCCTGGATAGTGCTATACCCTCAAGGGTTCACGGTTAGTGAGTTCGGGAAGGATTCCTGAGCTGGGGCCGGTTTTTCCCATTTCTCCATTGCCTTTGGGGTGGGCCCTCTCCTCGTTCCCTTTCCTATCTGCTTTTGATAGTGCTACTTGTTTCCAAGTCCCTCAGTCCTGCTTCTTGTCAATTGTTTTTGTTGTTGTTGTTTGAGTCTTCAGTCTTTTGACAGTTTTGATGCAGCAATCCATTCCCCTTGTCCTGAGCTAATCGTTTCATCTCTACATAGCTACCACACCCTACATCCGAGGCAGTATGATTAACATATTCTAACCTTGGTCTACCCCTAAAGTTCTTGTCCTCGACCCTTCCTTCCATAACTAAGCTTGCCATTCCTGGGTGCCTTAGTATGTGTCCTACCAACCTATCTCCTCTCTTCATTAGCAGTCGCCAGAAACATCTCTGCTCTCCCACTAGTCTTAATACTTCTTCGTTTGTAACCCTATCTACCCATCTGTTCTTCATCATTCTCCTGTAACACCACATTTCAAACGCTTCAATTCTCTTCATTTCTGTTGCATGAATAGTCCAAGTTTCACTTCCATAGAGCGCCACGCTCCAGACAAAGGCCTTCAAAAATTACTTCAGTAGTTACTTTCCGTTGTAGGTTGCATTTCAATCATCTTTCATTTTCACTATCATCCAAACCATTAGGGGCCGATGTTAGGCCCCTTAAGCCAACAATGATAATCATCATCATCTTTCTTTCTTTCTTTCTTTCTTTCTTTCTTTGGTGTATAATATATAGATGTTGGGAAATGCGATTTTCTTACAATGTTGTGTGACTCGTTCAAATTATACATACAGTATAATAATTATTAGGGCTCGGATTTTTAGGTGCTAAAAATCGGGGAAATATTTATTTTTTATGTATTAAAAATACCTGAAATATGTGACAAAAAAGTAAAAATATGTAATTATAATTTAGTTTATTAATGTGAATATAAACAATATGCAGTACTCACGAATGCAATTTATTCTATGTCTCACGGACTGCTGAAGCATTACAATACACAACGAGATACATCTTCAGGTTGTCCATCATAAATGACCGACAATTATCGCGAAACGCCTATTCTGAATGCGCGAAACTGCGACAATATGTTTCTTGCCCTCGAGGTGTTGTGTAACGTGAGGTCGCTGTTCGGCCTTGATTACTTTACCATATGGTTGGCAGAACAGAACGCCCACATCAGAAGTAAAATTATCCTTAAATTCTGCAACATACTGCTGCAGACGTTAACTTGCAGTTGCTTTCACTTCAGGCAACAAGATAAGAAAAACACAGCTGCAAAGTTACATACGCTCTGCATGAAGATTAGATAGCTCACAGGTTCTTCCCCGTTGAAGTAATACAGAACAAAAAATGCAATAAACTGAAAGATCTAGCATACTGATTTTAAAAAATGTACATATTATGTCTTTTTATGTGCTAATAAGTGAAAAGCAGGAATTTATGTATTTATAAACAAAATATTTAAAATATGTATTTACATAAAAATAATTATTTACCTAAAAATCCGAGCCCTAATAATTATTACGGATAGATTAATTTCGTAATTTTGTTGAAGTGTAGCCATAACACAGATTAAAAGTAGGGTATTTGCTGTATTAGATATTCAATGAATGAAAATAGACGGTTTTGTTACTTACGGATTAGTTATTTATCTTGAGAACACGCTACAAGCAGAGGACGTACTGTAGTTGCGAGTAGTGACGATGCGGTAGGACAAAGTTACGGAATGTAAACTTAACACGCCAATAAATGGATTTCTACTGTACTAACCTGTTCTCCTTAATTTACTCGTTGTCACAGTCGATTAAGCGTTAGCCATAAAATCCGAGAAAAGCATGTTCAATCACTCTGTTGTGAGCCAAATTTAGAACTTCTATTCAGGTATTTTCAGCTCTTCTAGCGTGTTTCTCCTACCTCGTCCTCTTTCAATCACCCTTCCCGAGCTTCGCAGAGTAATGGTTTGCGTTTACGACTACTTAAGGCCCGGATTCCCTGCTAAACAAGTAGTTCCGTGAAGAACTATACAGCCTATCTTCATATATCTTACTTATGCTAATTGCTTCTATCAATATACAAAATTTCAGCTTGCTGTAATAGATTCGTAGATATTGAGAACCATCTGAATATTTCGGAAGGTCCCCATGTTGGATTTTTATATAAGTAGGCCATAGAGTTATGTACTATTAGAAGACTATTTTTGCGTAGTTTCAATATTCGAACCTTCACTTCGATCGCATGATTAATACACAAGAAATAGAAACTTAATTTTCAAATTGCGCACATCCACCATCTTTAGGTTATGTAAACAATTGAACTAAATTGGATGCCAGTGCATTACAATGTGTATAAACATTTACTGTATCATATTTCGCTGCGCTTAGATGGTTAAATCGCGAGAAAAATCTATTAAAATGTTCCACTTCACTTGGCCGCCATGTTCGTTTTGAATTTTACAGATTTTTGGGAGTCTCATAGCTGAACTTCTAGTAGTACCCTTTACCCCCGTACACAATTTCAGGGTGATATCAGTAATACTTTCGGAGATATAGAATGCCGGTGAAATATTTCGCACAGCCGCCATCTTGTCGTTATGTAAACAATTGAACTAAATTGAATGCATGTCCCTTATAATGTGTATAAACATTTGCTGCACCAAGTTTCATTGCGTTTGGACTGTTATATCGCGAGAAAAGTCTTTTTAAAAAATTCTTATTCGCTTGACCACAATGTTTGATTTGTAATTAACAGGCTATTGAAAGTCTCATAAGTAAACTTCTAATAGTGACCTTTATCATCGTACAGAATTTGAGGGTGATAAGAAGGAATAGGTAGAAAACCATGGATCAGTCAGGATATAGGCCTACTAGAATTAATGGATGATAGGCGGAAACACAAGAATGTAAGAGAGGAAATGGGAAAGCGGAATTCAGACGTCTGAGAAATGAGGTTAACAAAAAGTGCAAGGAAGCGAAAGAAGAATGGCTAAAAGGAAAATGTGCAGGTATAGAAATATGTCTGAAAAGAGGAAAAGTAGACACAGCTTATCGAAGGATTAAGAATACTTTTGGGGAAAAGAAGATTAAGTGCTGTAATATTAAGGACACAGATGGAAAGGCTCTAACAGATAGGGAAGAAAAAGTTGAGAGATGGGAAACTTACACACAGTGTTTGTATAAGGGAAATGAGATTGAGAATCATGTAGTGGAAAGGGAAGAGAAATTGATGAGGATGCGAAAGGAGATTTAATATTGAGATCAGAATTTGACAGAGCATTGGAAGACTTAAGTAGGAACAAAGCACCAGGCTTACAGTAGCGATTGAGTTGCTACGCTGCATAGGTGAGGATGGTCTGGTCAGGTTATTACACTTGGTGTGAAAGATTTTTGAGACAGGTGAGGTACCCTCTGATTTCAAGAAGAATGTTACCATCCCTATACCAAAGAAAGTAGGAGCTGACAGATGTGAAGATTACCGTACAATCAGATTGATTACTCATGCTTCAAAGATCCTGTCTAGAAAAAATTACAAGAGGATGGAAAGCCAGATAGAAATGGAGTTGGGTGAAGAACTGTTTGGTTTCAGGAGAAATATAGGAACTAGGGAAGCTGTACTAAGTCTTAGGCTGATTTTGGAAGGTAGAATAAGGAAAGATAAGAGACCGTTCATGGCTTTTGTAGACTTAGAAAAAGCTTTTGATAACGTTGATTGCACTAAATTATTTGACATTTTGAAAACTATAGGAATAAAGTACAGGGATAGGAGGGTGATCTGCAATCTATACAGAAACTAGACTGCAGTCATTCGAGCTGAAGGACATGAGAGAGAAGCTGGTATTTCAGAAAGGTGCAAGGTATGGCTGCAAAGTATCACCCATACTTTTCAATATTTACATTGAACAAGCAAAGAAAGAAATAGGAGAAAAATTCAAAGTGGGAGTGAAGGTTCAAGAAGATATATTTCAACTCTGAGATTTGCTGTTGTCACCGTCATCTTGGCTGGCACGCCAGAGGATTTGAATGAGTTTTTGAATGGTATGGACTCCGTCTTGAGGAAGGAATTCATGATGAAAATCAATAAATGTAAAACAAAAATATTGGAATGCAGCCGAAATAAATCAGAAACCTGTATGTACATCAAATTGGCAGGTGAAAATCTAAGGGAATTAGGAAACCTCTGTTACTTAGGAAGCAAAATAACCAGTGATGGACGAAGAAAAGAGGATATAAAAGGTTGGTTGCTCAGGCAAGGAAAGCATTTCTACAGAAAATGAATCTGTTGACATCGAATAGCCTTTTGATTTAGGTATTAGGATGTCATTCTTGAAAGCCTTTGTCTAGAGCGTGACACTATATGGAAGTGAAACTTGGTCTATTGGTGCAGCAGAAAAGAGGAGAATTGAAGCGTTTGAAATGTGGTGTTACAGGAGAATGATGAAGATCAGATGGGTAGATAGCGTAACAAAAAAAAATAAAAAAAATAAAAAAATGAAGAGGTATTAAGACGAGTGGGAGAGGATAGATGTTACTGGTGACTGCTAATGAAGAGAAGAGATAGGTTGGTGGGACACATACTAAGACACTCAGGAATAGCAAGCTTAGTTATGGAAGGAAGGGTCGAGGACAAGAACTGTAGGGGTAGACCAAGGTTAGAATATGTTAAATAGATTGCTTCGGATGTAGGGTGTGGTGGCTACGTAGAGATTAAACGATTACCTTAGGACAGGGAGGCTTGGAGAGCTGCATCAAAACAGTGAAAAGACTGAAGACTCAAACAACAACATCAGTTATAGCTTCGGACATATAGAAAGCCGGCGAAATATTTTGCACAGCCGTCATCTTGAGGTTATGTAAACAATTGAATTAAATTAGATACCAGTGCATTACAATGTGTATAAACATTTACTGTACCACGTTCCATTGCGTTTGGATGGTTAAATCGCGAGAAAACTCTATTTAAAAGTTTCAACTTCACTTAGCCACCATGTTTGTTTTGTATTTAACAGGTTTATGAAAGTCTCATAGGTGAACTTCTAGTAGTGACTATTATCACCGTACAAAATTGCAAGGTGATACACGTAATAGTTTCGGAGATATAGAATGTATGTCTATGTATGTCTACCCCTTATTATTCCCGTTTTGCCAACGGGGTCGGGGATGAGATGCGATGGAAGTCGTTGTGGCGATGGTTTTTACGGCCAGATGCCCTTCCTGACGCCAAACTCAGGAGAGGAGTTAATGAGAGATGTAATGAATGATGGTGAATGAAACTGGGCAAGGATGTGGAAGGAAGCGGCCGTGGCCTGTCAGAAGGTACCGTCCCAGCATTTGCCTGGTGTTGAAAATGGGAAACCACGGAAAACCATTTCAAGGACGGCCGACGGTGGGGATCGAACCCACGCGTCTACCGAGTCAGCAGAGAATAGAATGCCAGTGAAATATTTCGCACAGGCGCCATGTTGGATTGGTGAGACGTAATAAAATTTGAAGGGCAGGGCCGGGTTCGACCAAACTACAGTACTATCATGACCTTACCGAGTTTCTTTGACATCACTCCAGCCGTTTGGAAGTTATTAGGGGACACACATACACACACACACACACACACGAATAAAAGGTGATCCCATAAGCCTTTTTTTTTTTTTTTCAGAAATGAAAATAGGCGTAAAATAGTTTTAGTCTTGAGCTTGAAACGGGGTTCACTTAACTGGGAAGAGTGTGGGTTCGATTCCTATCCTCAGCCAATCGAGATGATATGATCCGTGACTTTCCGCTTCTATTTCAGGCACATGGCGGAATAGTTCCTTAACATAAGATCATACCGCCCTCTTTCCAATCCTAAGCTTACTGTAATGGGTACACACATTAACAACACCACATAAAATACACATACAAGTACACGGGCCTGATGGCCACGATGAGACAACCACCACCACCACTATCTGCCCACTCTGCGCTGACCATGGAGAGTCTCATTCAGGCATAGCATCACTAATTCTGATGTAGTATGGGTCCAATCCATCTCAATTTCGTGCCTTAATCTGCACATCCCCGGTCTTCTCATTGGCACGACCTCACAGTTCTTCGTTAGAGATAACATTGTGCCTTACATCCGTTGATAATAATAGTTACCTTCTTACACTTATTAATGACTTTAGCAGATATGCCCTCCGAGTTGTTGATGTTGTTGATTCATTTAGTTGTTGTTTGAGTTTTCAGTCCTTTGACTGGTTTGATGCAGCTCTCCATGCCTCCCTGTCCTGAGCTAATCGTTTCATCTCTGCATAGCTACCACACCTTACATTCGAGGCAATCTGTTTAACATACTCTAACCCTGGTCTACCCCTACAGTTCTTGTTCTCGACCCTACCTTCCATAACCACGCTTGCTATTCCTGGGTGTCTTAGTATGTCTCCTACCAACCTATCTCTTCACTTTATTACCAGTCGCCAGAAACATCTCTCCTCTACCACAAGTCTCTTCATTTGTTACCCTATCTACCCATCTGATCTTCATAATTCTCCTGTAACACCACATTTCAAACGCTTCAACTCTCCACTTTTCTGCTGCACCAATAGTCCAAGTTTCACTTCCATAGAGCGCCACGCTCCAGACAAAGACTTTCAAAAATGACATCCTAATACCTAAATCTATATTCGATATCAACAGATTCTCTCTCTGTAGAAATGCTTTCCTTGCATGAGACAACCTACTTTTTATATCCTCTTTGCTTCGTCCATCACTGGTTATTTTGCTTCCCAAGTAACAGACGTCTCCTACTTTCTTTAGCTTTTCACCTGCCAATTTGATGTCCATAGACGTTTCTGATTTATTTCGGCTGCATTCCAGTATCTTTGTTTTACATTTATTAATTTTCATCATGAATTCTTTCCTCATGACGGAGTCCATGCCATTCCAAAACTCATTCAAATCCTCAGACGTGTCGGCCAAATGACTATGTCATCGGCAAATCTCAGAGTTGAAATAAAATCTTCTTGAATCTTCACTCCCACTTTAATTCTTTCTCAAATTTCCTTGATTGCTTGTTCAATGTAAAGATTGAAACGTATGGGTGATAAGTTTCATCTAGAGGCTTGGATATTGTAGTCATTTCATCCCCGTGTAATTTCTTGGGTTCGTATAGGATTCGTCTGATGACCCGTGTTATTGTGGTGTGTATAATGGTGCGTCTATTTGCAATTAAGTTGAGGATTTGGAAGGAAACAGTCGTGACCTCAAGTTTGTAACCAATGCGGAATTTGCTTTCAGTAGAGTGGAAAGCCACGGAAAGCCACTTCTAGGATGATTGAGGTGGGAATCGAACCCATTTCATGTCAGTTTTGGCTCCCGAGGCAGAGTGTATCTCACCCATGTCCTCAGACTAGAGTTGAAATTCATGGCACCGCCTGGAATCAAACCTGAACCTCAAGGATAACAGCTTGTCACTAACTATACCTCGAGGTGGACACACCCACGTGAAATACACCTTGAAGCATAATATGTAAATGGAACCAATTTGGGAGACTCGAGCCCAAATTCCCTACATTCAAACCGATTGCTCTATGATGGGTCCACCCTCTAAGATACGAACATTGTCAAACTTTATTTCCAGAAATCGAGGTTGGAAGAGAAGACGATATAAAAATCAAATGAAACGAAAATCCTAAATGGAATAAAATATGATTACAGAAACCTAAGGTGTAACCGGGTGAGTTAGCCATGGTAGTTATCCCGTGGCTGCAGGCAGTCGCCCACAACCGGGAGGCGAGGAGGTTCGAACACCCCACCGGCAATCTTGAAGATGGTATTCTGTAGTTTCCCATCCTCCCACCAGGCAAATGCCGGGTTGGTCCCTAACATTAGGCCACAGCCGCTACCTTCCAATTCCTTGTCCTCACATTTACACTTTCCCCCTCAGACAATACTCCACATGCGCCAGTACTTGTAACTCTCCCCATGGGTGTCCGCATAGAAGCAGCTACAAACTCTGGCGAGCCGAACATGTCCTCGGACACTCCCGGCACATCCATACGCTAAGAGTGCAGGGAAATAAAGCTAAGAATTTATCAGCAATTCTTCTAGGTTTGTGCCGTGTCTTGTGTGGGGTTTCGCCTAGGACACCAAGTTGGCTCATCGGCGGGCTCTTGGTGTCCCCGCCCGCAGTCAAGTGGTGCAGTTGCACCTAATATAAAGGGAGGTGGTGCGCAGTTCGTCACTCCTGTGGGGCCCGGGCGGGGACACCAAGAGCTCGCCGATGAGCCAGCTTGGTGTCCTAGGCGAAACCCCTCACAAGACACGGCACAAACCTAGAAGAATTGCTGAGTTTTAATTCACCGGCCGTGAAAGCCAATATACCATCTTTTTGGGAGCCTTCATAGGGAGGTTAAGGCTGCTTGAGCTTTTAGTTCTCGCAGTCAAGTGGTGCAGTTGCACCTAATATAAAGGGAGGTGGCGCGCAGTTCGTCACTCCTGTGGGGGTCCGGGCTGGGACACCAAGAGCCCGCCGATGAGCCAGCTTGGTGTCCTAGGCGAAACCCCACACAAGACACGGCACAAACCTAGAAGAATTGCTGAGTTTTAATTCACCGGCCGTGAAAGCCAATATACCATCTTTTCTAAGAATTTATCATTAACAATTAGAATACAATAACTGTAAGTCAAGAAAAACAACATGATAGGTGCAGCATCCCACTAAGATCCAGACAGGACAAGGCAGAAGGAACAAGACAAAGTGAAGAGTCAGGACATTTAAATAAGACAATGGGTTCACTTAAACATTACAAAACCTACCTTGTTGGTATGATCACAAATGTATGGGACACACAAGGAGTTCATAATTATTAGCGTAGTGTCGAAGGGTTTAACCTCGATAAAGGGAATTGCTCATCAAAGTAGTACCAAGTGTTACGAAAAGTAACCCTAGGCATCATGCGTCAAGTGTTCTATTACATTTTGGTGACTTCATGTATGCCATGTCTGTATAGTTATGACTTTTGTCATTATTCTAAGATTTTCCCGTATTGATTATAATATATTACACCAATATCCACTTTACAATACAAAAATGTTTTTATACGATGTCCTTACACTCTTTGATACATATTTAGGCTCTGTGAGCCATCTTCAGTCTATCTATCTATCTATCTATCTATCTATCGTATGGCTTTTAGTGCCGGGAGTGTCCGAGGACATTTTCGGCTCGCCTGAGTCTGTAGCTGCTTCCAGCGGACACCCTTATTAGGGTGAGCTACAAGTTCCGTTCAATTTCAAGTATTTCCAACTTTCGCCACCAGATATCAATGATACCTAGTGGTGAACGTTGGAACTTTGATAGAACGTTCCGACGAAATCTAACCTAACAATTTAGCTTTACAGAAGTTTAGTCTGTGAAAGGATCTTTTACATGCCATAAATCTATGACATGGACCGCCGGCTTTACTTCCCCTCCGAAGGAAGACATACTGAAGGATTTTAACGCCCTTAAAAAATCCGACGACTTCGGCCGGGTTTTGAACCCGCAATCTTGGTCACAGCAGTTCAGCATGCTACCAACTACACATTAATGGTTCTCATATGACTGTCTATGTGTTGATCTTGTTAAAAAACTTTAAAAAAATATTTTTACAATCGTCAAAGTTATTTAAAAATGGACATAAAATGATTAAAGAATTTGACTATGTGCAGAAGGGGTCCTGTGTTTGAATTGGGACTTCAACGACGAAGGGCCTATGATCTGAACTTCTGCACATAGTCAAATTCTTTAAGCATTGTATGTCCATTTTGAAATAACTTTGACGGTTGTAAAAATATTTTTTTAAAAGTTTCTTAACAAGATCAACACATAGACTGTCATTTGAGAATCATTAATGTGTTTGACTGAAGAAGGCTCGCAGAGCCGAAACATGTATCAAAGAGTGTAAGGACATCGTATAAAAACATTTTTGTATTGTAAAGTGGAAATTGGTGTAATATAAGTGGTTGTTACTCTTTGTAACTCTTTATAAAGAGTAGAAGGTTGACCATTGTCCATGGTCATTGCGTTCATAAGCATTGGTATCTTCACTGTTCCGCAGTCAAATGTGTGCTTCTCCTTCTTCTTCTTCTTCTGCTTCGTCTTCATATTATTATTATTATTATTCTTGCGTTTCGGCCAACTAAGGACCACGTTATTTCAACTGGTGTCAGCGTCGAGCTTCAACATTCGCCCAGTACTGTCGCATGAATTCTTGATGTTGTTGCTTCCTTTCTTCCGCCCACTTCATGCCTGTTTTAAGCTTATGGTTTTCTAGGAAACTCCGGTGAGTTGTTAGTTTCACCTTAAGTGACACACGCTCCTGCACATCGTCACATGATATCCCAATTCCTTATACATCTCTGCCTCCCTCAGTGAACCAAGCACCCTTAGTTTTCTTCTCTAGAAAGTAGGTAAATATCCAGCTTGTCAATCTCACAGAGCTCATTCGTGTCATGTGGCCACGAAATTAAATTCTTCCTTTCCTCATCAATCACTTATTTTTTCCACACGTGCGTAGAGCTCGTGGTTGTGCCGTTTCTTGGATTCACCATTTTCTTATACTGGGCTCAAGATTTTTCCTAGCATCTTTCTTCCTTCCTTTCTTTCTTTCTTTCTTTCTTTCTTTCTTTCTTTCTTTCTTTCTTTCTTTCTTTTAACTCCAGTTTTTCAGAAGTCCTTTCCCATGCATTTCAAGGCATTCCGGAGCATAAAAATACCTCCGAGCGGATGACTGTGTGATAGTGCCTTAGCTTGGCATTTAGGGATATTGATTTCTTGCTGTAAACACCCTTTGTTAGATGATATGCCATTTCCATTTTTCTGATGCGTGATTCAAAGGCTGCCTTCTCGGTGGTGTTGGACTCTATCCACTCACCTAGATATTTGAAAGATTTAGTTCGTTTAATCTGTCCCCCACCCACGTCTAGCTCATTGGGTGCTTGTTTAATGTTAGTGATAAACACTCTTTCCTGAAAGGAGATCTTAAGGCCTACCTTTGCTGCTTGTGTCTCAGGCTGGATGATCTGCACTGCTGCTGTGGCAAGGGAATCTGAAAAAATCGCGAGGTCGTCTGCAAAAACGAGGCAATCAACTGTAATGTTCAAGCTTCTGTAACCCAATCTGACTCCATTTACAACCCCGTTTTTGTTAATTTCCTTGACTTTCTCGAGTGCAAAATTGAAAAGCTGAGGCGATGATCCATCTCCCTGCCTTACACTGGTCTTGATTTCAAACGCGTCTGAAATTTCTCCCCTAAATTTCACTTTGGAGGTGGTGTTGGTCAAGGTCTTCTCGACGATTTTTCTTGTTTCTTTTCTCCAATTCCAGTTTCTAATAATAATAATAATAATAATAATAACAATAATAATAATAACAGCAATACAAATAATAATAATAATATGATCTTATTTTAGCTGATGTGGCTGTAGATACGCTGAGACACCAGACGTTTCTCCTGGGGATATTCAGCGTGCTTTTAACTGTACCACCAGGAGACTGTCGCAACTAAACTAAGGTAAACAATAGGTGTCACCATACTGAGCCCTAAACGGACCCGCTATTTAAGTTTTTGAGCTGACTACATCACGCAGTCCTAAACGTAGAATTTGTGAATAATACTCAAATATTTTGGGAATTTTCAAAATTCAGTCGAATTTCCTCAGATATGGTATTTTGTGTCATAATATACTCTATTTGTTCCCGATATTAATGAATAATGTCCCGTAGAACATCCACTCATTACCCTCACTGCCGCTTGAATTCCGTCGCAGCCTTCATGGTCTAGCGAAATATATTTATACTCATTTTGCATAGCGGAACAGAAAACTCCAATGTGCAGTTAACCAGTGACCACCCGTAAGAAAGATCATTGCGTGGATCCTTATCTCCGCATACCAGGTTTGTATCGTATTAGCATTCGAGTACTGGTCCCTTATCACATGAACATTTAGGCATTTGTTCCTCACGAAGTTCCAAGCTGTATCCATGTTCAATGGAAAAACAAGAAGTTCCGTTACGAACTAAAGAGCCTACTTTTCTTAAAATGTAAGATTCATGGCAATGATTAATCGATATGGATCTATCTAGAATAATGACGAAATTATGTTGGTAATATCGAAATTTCTAATTAGTTAGAAATACTGTATACCTGGCATAATGTAGCCTAATAGAGCACTACAGTTGGCAGCCCTGGTGACTGAATATATTCTTAGTTCCATCTCTTAAGGTACAGAATACAAAATTTGGTTGGAGTCCAATGAATAGCATGGACGTTACATGCAGTTAAACATTGGATCTAACAGCACGCGTAAAATCATGTTGGCAACAGTGTCATGCATGTATTGGTCAGAAATAATCTGAAATAATATGATCTATTGTTGTGCCAATTTTGAATGAAATCCATTAGTTAGTATAGAAGTTACATGCATTTTAAAATTGGACCTATCAGCAGGTTTAGAATCATGTTGGCAGCACTGACGTATATTAGTTACTCCAAAGTAATCTAGAATGCCAGGTACTATACGTGTGCAAAGTTTAGAGCTATTGGCTTGCATTCTTTCTGATATATTGATATTAGGGTAAAAAAAATAGAGACAGCATTTATTAACAGTTGGCAGCCCTGGTTGCTCTTAAGAATATGCATAGTCATAGCTGTTATGTTACACATAGCACATACGAAATTTGGTTGAAATCCAAATGATAGTATGGAAGTTACATGTATTTAAAGTTGGACCTCTCAGCAGGCTTAGAATCATGTTGGTAGCACTGACGTATATAAGATACTCCAAATTAATATAGAATGTCATGTACTATACGTGTGCATAGTTTAAAGCTGTCGGCTTTCATACTTTCTCATATATATTGGTATTTGTATAAAAGAAATTAAGAGCATTTCTTACAGTTGGCAGCATTGGTGGTTCATAAGAATACGTTCAGTCATATCTGGTTATGTACACATACTACATACGAAAGTTGGTTGAATTCCAATTGATAGTGTAGAAGTTTTATGCATTTAAATATTGGACCTATCAGTAGGCTTATAATCATTTTGGCAACACTGCCATGTATGGCCTTCTGCAAATTAAACTGCAATATTATTATCTATATGTGTGCCGATTATGAAATAGCTCCCATTCATACCTTCCAAGATATCCAACATGGAGCTCAAATTTCAATTGCGATTTGTCAGCAGTTGGTAGCACTGACATCATTTTCAGATATGGCCGTGAGATATTCAGGTATAGATCTTTACTCCTACCAAATTTTATTTCGATTGCTCCAGCCGTTTAGGAGTTGATAGGGGGGGACACACACACAGCCTGACAGACAGAAGGACAGACGGACAGACAGAAGGACAGACAGACAGACACACATTTTCCCGGATCGATCTCATAAGACTACTTTTTCCTCATTTTTGCAAAATGTGAAAAGTAGGCTAATAATAACATTCCATAACATTTTATAATGGTAGTTGTTGAATAACATTAACAAACTTTGGATTGTCGATATGCATCAGAGATATTCAGTCTGATGTACAGTAGAACACCGCTTCAGAGCGACGTTGTTACGCCATTGAGCAGCTCGCCTGGCAGGCAGAATACCCAATACACTGGGCTGCGAAGCGGGCTTCATCCAACAGGCCAATTTACGCCTGCCACCCTGGCTGAAACACGGCTCTTCGCTGAGCAATGAGCTTCGTCAGCGAAGATAAGATATTAGCTAAGAATTTTAAGGCGTGATTACTGCTGTTCGCCTGAGTCTCAAGGGTTTGAGTCTTGGTAGTGTAGAATACTTTATTCCTGCCCTGACTTATATGATTCGTAGGGTTCGTAAGTTTATGACCTAGAGAAGTACAAAATATGCAAGCAAATATGCCCTAAAAACTAGCTAAATATGACCTAAAAAACTATCAAATATGACATGAATTTTTGGGATACAGTAAACGTCTTAAGTGCCAAAACGTGATCTGCGATAATACATCAGACACATTTAATCATACACACTCACAGAGAGCTACAGTACATTAACATTTTCAATATTCATTTAGTATCATAGCCTTGAGATGTAGTTCTTGTTCGATTTTCCTAAAAGAAAACAAAAAAACGAAGTATTAGCATACCTTATGATATCTGTCGGCGTAAGTTAAAATACACTGCCTAACTGGAAGTTTATCGAGTTCATTATCGTACATACTTCTTAATCTTCTTCTATGCCAGCATTGCACATCACGACGATATGCATTCACAGACTGTCGAAAAGAAATATTTTCTACTACACTGTTCGGAAATCCTGTGTTCGAAACTCGACGCAGATAACACGTACCTTGTTAACGACACCTTAATTTAAACAAAAATGCTGAAATTATAACCAAATATGACCATATATCACACTAAAATATGACCAAATATGACCAAAACAATAAAAATGGCCGAAATATGCATTTATATGCAACATCAAATTGCTTGAAACGTGGTCACGGACCCGTCATTCAAACTTATTTTTCAGATTTCATGTAAAATGAGCTCAGGAAAAAAATATGACTTTTCCTTAACATCCGAACCTTAATGATTAGTTTTCAGAAGGTTAATCAATGTTCGGTGGAAAAGAAACTTGCCGTCGAATTTTTACATGCCGTAATAGAACCGTAACTAGTTGTTGGTAATGTAACGGTCAAGGCGTTGGTCTAGACCCTTCAAAGTTCACGGTTCGTCTGAACATCAATTTCTTTTTAAATCTTGCAAATATCTGATTTCAAGCAAAGAATGATTGATGAAACTCCTGTCAGTGAGAATTAGAGAGTGTAATTCCTCCTCACGTCGATGAGTCTTTGGTAGGGATCCGGATCTCTATGCATTAAATTGTTTCATATTGGCTTTAACTTGTTAAGTTGGCCCTTATTTCGAGATAGGAAATTTGTGACGCATTAGTGATGTATTATATGTATATTTCTATTTGAAGAGGGTTTCGTCAATGTTGTATGTGGACACAAAGCATCTTATTCAATCATTATAATAAAGATTAAACATGAGAAAAAATATTGTTTCATATCTATATATATATAACAAGCAGTTCCGTGAAGAACTATACAGCCTATTTTCATATATCCTACTTATGTTAACTGCCACTATCAACATACAAAATTTCAGTTTGATTGCTGTAATAGATTCGTAGATATTGAGTACCGACTAAATATTTCGGATGGTCGCCATGTTGGATTTTATATATGTAGGTCCTAGAGTTATGTAATGTTACATGAAGATTATTGTGTACGTGTAGTATTCAAACTTCAATCGCATGATTAGGACACAACAAGTAACAAGGAGATTTTAAAATTTCGCACAGCTGCCATCTTGTGGTTATGGAAACAATTGAGATAAATTAGATGCCAGTGGATTAACATTCGTAAAAGGATTTACTGTGTCAAGTTTCACTGCACTCGGATGGTTAAATTACGAGAAACGTCCATGTGAATATTTATACTTCACGTCGCCGCCATGTTGGATTTGTGATCACCAGGTTATTTAAAGTCCTATAGGTGAACTTAAGTTCATAGCCCCTATGCACATAAAAAAACAGTTTGATTGCTATAATAGATTCGTAGATATTCAGAGCCGTCTGAAAAATTCGGATGGTCGCCATGTTGGATTGTTAAATGTATAGGCCATAGAGTCATGTACCATTGAAGGAAAATTATTGCGTAGGCTCATTAATAAAACTTTCACTTTGACCACTTGATTAGGACACAAAAAATATAAACTTCATTTTAAAATTCGCACAGCCACCATCTTGAGGTTATGTAAACAATTGAACTAAATTAGATACCAGTGCATTACAATGTGTACAAACATTTCCTGTACCAGATTTCATTGCGTTTGGAACATTAAATCGCGAGAAAGGTCTATTTAAAATTTTCAAATTCTCTTGGCCGCCATGTTAGTTTTGTAGTTAACCGCTTTTTGAAAGTCTTGTAGGTGAACTTCCAGTAGTGCCCTTTATCTCCGTATAAAATTTCAGGGTGATACAGCTAATACTTTCAGAGATATAGAATGCCGGTGAAATATTTCGCCTATCCGCCATCTTGTGGTTATATAAACAATTGAACCAAGTTAGATGTCGGTGCATTACAATGTGTATAAACATATACTGTACCAAGTTTTATTGCGTTTGGTTGTTTAAATCGCGAGAAACGTCTATTTAAATGTCGCAAATTCGCGTGGCCGCCATGTTGCATTTGTAGTTACCAGGTTTTCAAAGGTCACATAGGTGAATTTCTAGTAGTTCCCTTTATCACCATACAAAATTCCAGGGTGATATCGGTAATAGTTTCGGAGATATTGAATTCGGGTGAAATATTTCGCACAGCCGCCATGTTGGATTGGTGAGACGTAACAAAATTTGAAGGGCACGGTCGAGGTCGCCCGGAATAGTATTATGAACTTACAGAGTTTCATTTAAATCGCTCCAGCCGTTTAAAAGTTATTAGGGGGGACACACACACACCTCACACACACACACACACACGCACACACACACGGACAAAAAGTGATCTCATGACCCTATTTTTTCAAAATTGAAAATAGGCTAAAAATGAATTGCTGTTCGTTAGTCTCGCTAACACTCGAGAACGGCTGGACCGATTTGGCTAAGTTTGGTCTTGAATTATTTGTGGAAGTCCGGGAAAGGTTTAAAAGGTGAATAGATATGAAAGTTGTAGCGCACGAGTAGATTCAAGAAATGAGTGACGGCACGCGAATCGCTTGAACAAAGTCCCGTATGCGTTCATATACCATTCATCCGATTGCTCTGAAACTTTGGTTGTATTGTTGTGCACACCCAAGGAAAGGTTTCTGACTTAGTAAATCCTTTTTACAATAGGTAGCGCACGAGTAGATTCAACAAATGAGCGACGACGGCCGAAGCGTTTCAACAAAGTCCTTAATGCGTTCACATACCATTCGTCAGATAGCGATGAATCTTGGGTGAGAGGTTGTGTACACTACAGGCAAGGTTTCTGGCTTAGTAAGTCCATGTTTTGATAGGTAGCGCACGAGTAAATTCAACAAATGAGCGATGACGAGCGAAGCGTTTCAACTAAGTCCCGTATGCGTTCATATACTATTCGTCTGATAGTGATGAAACTTGGGTGAGATGTTGTGTACACTTCATGGAAGTTTTCTGGCTTAGTAAATCCACTTAACAATAAGTAGCGCACGATTAGATTCAACAAATCAGCGACGACGGGCGAAGCTTTTCAACAAAGTCCTGTATGCGTTCACATACCATTCGTCCGATAGCGATGAAACTAGGGTGAGAGGTTGTGTTCACTACAGGCAAGGTGTCTGGCTTAGTAAATCCATGTTATAATAGGTAGCGCACGAGTAAATTCAACAAATGAGCGACGACGAGCGAAGCGTTTCAACTAAGTCCCGTATGCGTTCATATACCATTACCCGAAAGCAATGAAACTTGGGTGAGATGTTGTGTACACTTCAGGGAAGGTTTCTGGCATAGTATATCCACTTTACAATAGGTATCGCACAAGTAGATTCAACAAATGAGTAACGGCGTGCGTATCATTTAAAAAAATCCGTATGCGTTCCTATACCATTCATGCGATTGCAATGAAATTGGAGAAATGTTGTTTCCACTCCCGCAAAGATTTCTGATTTAGTAAATCCATTTTACAATTTGTAGCGCACGATGAGATGCAATTAATGGGCGACAGCGCGTGAATCGCTTCAACCAAGTCCCGTATCCGTTCATATAACATTCATCCGATTATCCTAAAACTTTGGGGAGTTGAGCACAGTCCTGCGAAGGTGTATGAATTAATAAATCCGTTTTTCAATGGGTGGCGCACAAGTAGATTCAACAAATGAGTGTCGTCGCGCGAATCATTTAATCAAAAACCCGTATGCGTTCATATGCCATTCATCCGATTGCGATGAAACGTTCATGAGTTGTTGTGTACACGCCAGGGAAAGTTTTCACTTAGTAAATCCATTTTACAATAGGTAGCGTACGAGTATATTCAACAAATGGGTGACGGTGCTCGAATCGTTTCAACAAAGTCCCGTATGCGTTCATATACCATTCATTTCATTGCGATGAAAATTTGGTGAGTTGTTGAGCACGCTCCCATGATTTTTTGAGATAGTAAATCAATTTTACAATAGTTTAGAGGTGGTTAACGGAAAAAGAAAAACAATATTGGGAATCCGAAAGCACTTCAACATACAAAGTTACAATGCCAACACTTTCTTTGATTGGCATTGCAACGCATGCCGGGTACAGCTAGTCTATATATATATAAAGGAATTGCTGTTCGTTAGTCTCGCTAAAACTCGAGAACGGCTGGAACGATTTGGCCAATTTTGGTCTTGAATTAATTAAGGAAGTCCAGAGAAGGTTCAAAAGGTGATTAAATATGAAAGTTGTAGCGCACGAGTTGATTCAACAAATGAGCGACGACGGCCGAAGCGTTTCATAAAAGTCCTGTAAGCGTTCACATACCATTCGTCCGATAGCGATGAAACTTGGGTGAGAGGTTGTGTACACTACAGGGAAGTTTTCTGGCTTAGTAAATCCATGTTATAATAGGTAGCGCAGGAGTAAATTCAACAAATGAGCGACGACGAGCAAAGCGTTTCAACTAAGTCCCGTATGCGTTCATATACTATTCGTCTGATAGCGATGAAACTTGGGTGAGATGTTGTGTACACTTCAGGGAAGGTTTCTGGCTCAGTAAATCCACTTAACAATAGGTAGCGCACGAATAGATTCAACAAATGTGTGACGACGGGCGAAGCGATTCAACAAAGTCCTGTATGCGTTCACATACCATTCGTCTGATAGCGATGAAACTTGGGTGAGAGGTTGTGTACTCTACAGGCAAGGTGTCTGGCTTAGTAAATCCATGTTATAATAGGTAGCGCACGAGTAGATTCAACAAATGAGCGACGACGAGCGAAGCGTTTCAACAAAGTCCCGTATGTCCTCATATACTATTCGTCTGATAGTGATGAAACTGGGCTGAGATGTTGTGTAAACCTCAGGGAAGGTTTCTGGTAAGTAAATCGACTTAACAATAGGTAGCGCACGATTAGATTCGACAAATCAGCGACGACGTGCGAAGCGTTTCAACAAAGTCTTGAATGCGTTCACATACCATTCGTCCGATAGCGATGAATCTTGGGTGAGAGGTTGTGTACACTACGGGAAGGTTTCTCTCTTAGTAAACCCATGTCATGATAGGTAGCGCACGAGTAGATTCAACAAATGAGCGACGACGAGCGAAGCGTTTTAACAAAGTCCCGTATGCGTTCATATACTATTCGTCTGATAGTGATGAAACTTGGGTGATATGTTGTGTACACTTCAGGGAAGGTGTCTGGCTTAGTAAATCCACTTAAAATATGTAGCGCACGAGTAGATTTAACAAATGAGCGACGACGGGCGAAGCGTTTCAACAAAGTCCTGTATCCGTTCACATACCATTCGTCCGATAGCGATGAAACTTGGGTGAGAGGTTGTGTACACTACAGGCAAGGTTTCTGTATTAATAAATCTATGTCATGATAGGTAGCGCACGAGTAGATTCAACAAATGAGCGACGATGCGCGAAGCGTTTCAAAAAAGTCCCGTTTGCGTTCATATACTATTCGTCTGATAGCGATGAAACTTGGGTGAGATGTTGTGTATACGTCAGGGAAGGTTTCTGGGTTAGTAAATTCACTTTACAATAGGTATCGCACAAGTAGATTAAACAAACGAGCGACGACGCGCGAAGTGTTTCAACATAGTCCCGTATACGTTCATATACCATTCGTCTAATAGCGACTAAACTTGGGTGAGTTGTTGTGTACACTCCAGAGAAAGTTTCAGGCTTAGTTAATCCATTTTACAATAGGTAGCGCTCATGTAGATTCAACATAATTATGAGCGAAGGCGCGCGAAGCGTTTCAATCAAGTCCCGTATGCGTTCATATACCATTTGTCCGAAAGCGATGAAACTTGGATGAGATGTTGTGTACACTTCAGGGAAGGTTTCTGACATAGTACATCCACTTTAAAATAGGTATCGCACAAGTAGATTCAACAAATGAGTTACGGCATGCGTATCGTTTAAAAAATATCCGTATGCGTTCATATACCATTAATGCGATTGAAATGAAATTTGGAGAAATGTTGTTTCCACTCCTGCAAAGATTTCTGATTTAGTAAATCGATTTTACAATTGGTAGCGCACGATTAGATTCAATTAATGGGCGACAGCGCGTGAATCGTTTCAACCAAGTCCCGTATGCGTTCATATACCAGTCATTGCATTGTATGTATGTATGTCGACCCCTTATTATTCCCGTTTTCCAACGGGGTCGGGGATGAGATGCGATGAAAGCCTTTGTGGCGATGGTTTTTATGGCCGGATGCCCTTCCTGACGCCAACCTCATGAGAGGAGTTAATGAGAGATGAAATGAATGTTGGTGAATGAAACTGGGCAAGGATGTGGAAGGAAGCGGCCGTGGCCTGTCAGAAGGTACCGTCCCAGCATTTGCCTGGTGTTGAAAATGGGGAAACCACGGAAAACCATTTCAAGGACGGCCGACGGTGGGGCTCGAACCCACGCGTCTACCGAGTCAGAAGAGAGCTTGGCCCCATGACCTAATGCTGCGCTTTAGCCAGCGTAGCCACTACTGTCGGTTACCATTCATTTCATTGCGATGAAATTTTGGTGAGTTGTTGAGCACGCTCCCATTATTATTATGAGATAGTAAATCAATTTTACAATAGTTTAGAATTGGTTAACGGAAAAAGAAAAACAATATTGGGAATCCAAAAGCACCTCAACATACAAAGTTACAATGCCAACACTTTCTTTGATTGGCATTGCAACGCATGCTGGGTACAGCTAGTGATTTATAATTATCATCTAAATAAACACAAGCAAAAAATAAGGTGCAGTACAAGAAGGCCATCAAAATATTCTTAACCTTCATGAAAGATTCAGCCAAGCGTTGGATGTAAGCCACATATCTAGATATTGCAAGTCCAACGAGTTGACCATATCGATACACTCTTGTTTGAGTTACCAATCCTTGGTAGATAACTTATACAAAGCGTGTGAAAGTTAAAATGTTTAAATCTGATTAATACAATCTTTTCTACAGCATATTCAAATTAATTCAGGACTTGACCGCGTGAAGTCATACTTTTGGAACAACAGCATATTCGTTATAACTTATATGACAATGGCCGTGACTGTACAATTGCGAGTTCAAAGCAGAAGTCCTGTACAGCATACATTCTTTGCGGCAACGTGTTAGTTCATGCAAGGTGTCAGGAAAGATGTAGTTGGCTAATTACAAATGGAATACAATTTATGTGGCAGTATTATGCAGGTTTCTGTTGTGAATTCAGTTTATAAACTCGTAATTGTACATTCGGGAACTTACCTGTTGTAACGACGAGTATACTCTCCATTTCTCTTTATAGGAGGAAAAACAAGTGCAGGCCAGTAATCTAGCAATTGTGAACCCTTGACTAGCTTAGTGAATTTATACAATTGAACTTACACAATGTATAGTAAGACAAAATTAGTTGTAAATAAAATGTTGTGCATTTTTTTTCTGTAACATTTAAGTGCAATATTAATCAGTTCCATTTTTCGTACTCCCTAACGATATTAAATGTGGGTTATAAACAATTTGAGTCCTAGAATCGCCGCCTTAGCTTAAATGCAATGCCTCATCTCCGGTTCTATTATGTAGAAAGCATTGAGAAACAGAGAGACAGACATATTTACTGCCATTATTAAACTTAAACATGTCTAATAAGGCCCCCATACACGATCAAATAATATGCGCATCAACCACGTTTGCGCAAACAATTTGATGGTTATTTATTTATTTATCGTGTCGGAAACATACAAATGTACAGTTGCTATACATACTGTATAAGGGTAAGATTGTCTATTTATATAGTACGTGCCTAATACTGAGCAACATCCAAGGCGCTCGAAGTGGCAAGCATGAGATCTTGCTCTGCACAGAATGGAGGGCACAGAGGGCAATGAAGCATGTGTTTTGAGGTTTGTTCTTGTCCACATTCGCAAGACGTGTCACCTGTGCTGAAGTCCCATCTCCTCAGATTATCTCGGGATCTTCCAACTCCTGATCGTAATCTGTTTAGGGATTTCCACACCAACCAGCTTTCGTTGTGTCCGAGTTGTAGTTCTTCAGCTACTGGCATCCAACAGCAGGGGTGAGGGGTCGTCTGCTTCCATATATCCGGCCTTGCCTTCTCCGGCGAGACGGTAAGCATCTCAGGTGTCCTCAGGAAGCTCTTTCGGGATCTCAGCCGTTGTTGAGGAGGATTATATCCATGCAGTGGGCGGGGGTTGTTCCCTTCTACTCTCATCCTCTCCCTGTTGCAGCCACCTCTCTGGGTACACAAGGTGGTGCTATTCCAGCCAGGTAGTAGAGCTTATCGATTGGGATAAGCTTTAAGCGACCTGTTATCAACCTGTTTCGTTTCGTTCAGAGTTGTATCTACCTGTCTGGCATGAGATGACCTGTACCAGACTGGGGAAGCAAATTCAGCAATAGAAAAGCACAATGCCATTGCAGAAGTGCGAATAGTCTGGTGTATGGCATGGATTGAGTGGTTGTACAACGGCTTGATAATATCGGGCAGGATTGACATTTTTTTGCGCAACACCTCCGCGGTGTGAACGTGTATGGCAGTGTTTAACAGTATTATCATTTAGACTTTCACGGCCCGTGATAGACTACTATTCATAATGTTGAATTTTGGGCTTATGCCGTGTATTATTATATTAAAATTCGACTTGTTTCGAAAGAAACCATGTCTTTCTTCGTCAGGAATAATCTGAAATACGACAAAAGATTGCTAAGAGAAAGCAACAAAGAACATATAAAAGGTGCCCAAAGATGGACGCTATTATAGAACACTGAGAAAGTAATACACTGCAGCTTTTCGTTGTCCCTACATGGGGCTATAATGGCGTCCATCTTTGGGCACCTTTTATAATTATGTTCTTTGTTGCTTTCTCTTAGAAATCTTTTGTCGTATTTCAGATTATTCCTGACGAAGAAAGACATGGTTTCTTTCGAAACAAGTCGAATTTTAATATAATAATACACGGCATAAGCCCAAAATTCAACATTATGAATAGTGTTTAACAGTCTTTGGCTGAGTGAAGATCTCATCGTGTATTAATTGCAATTCAATTTCCTCTTCCAGTGTTTCATTTATTATTGTAATTATGCTTATTTATTTACTATCAGAAGGTTGCAAGGTGAAAGGAGTGTTTTTGCCAAATATCAAGTTTGTAACTCATTTGGAAGTGGGTAAACATTTATGTCAGTGAGTGAGTCAGTCAGTCAGTCAGCCTTCTGGCTTTATATAATACTAGCAGAAGTACCCGTTCTTCGAACGGTGTTCGTTGTTAACACCAGACATGATCAATTGAGCTACTGTTGCAATGGTTAGCGGTTTGTCATTCCTTCAAGTTTATCAGAACGAAGTTAGTTTACTGGGAATAGCACACACACTGCTAATTTAAGGCCCTTAAAATGTAGTTTTCGGAGACCCTTTATAGATTCCCGAATTTTGTGTCTCACATTGAGAAGCGCAACATATGCTTTGGTTGTCCTTCTAGGATAATTTTTATATTTCGCCTATTTTAGCATATATTGAGGAGTATTTCTCTATATCCACCCTTCTACTGTATGAAAAGTACGGTGAAGAGTTTTATAAATGATTGGTGTATTGACTCTCATGGGTACCATACCTAATTTTACGATGCACCAAGCATCCGAACAAGAGGTATAGGCGTACATAAAGATACACAGAGAGACAGACAGACAATTCTATTGCCTACAACATATTACCCAGATATCCAAATATGGGTATATCTACCACACAGTATCAAATAAAATCATCCTTACGCTGAACCCGTATGTCGACAAAAAAAAAAGTTAAAATGTGCTCTCAGACTAAATTCACCTAACGTGTACTTCCTGACGTGAAATACAATTGAAAGCTTTGTAGACGAAACGCAATACACGTCACATAAAAACTGACCCTCTACGTTGTGCTAGGTGCCCATACACAGGAAGACCCCTTTCATAAATTATAAAGGCTTGTGGTGCATGAAAATTCAGGTTCTTTAGCCTCAAATTGCCCAAATTCCTAAAAGCCGCAAAAAATGCTGGTTCAATTCAGGAATTTCTGAAAATAATGTTGCTGTTTGGAGATATAATAGACCTTCTGTACTATATGTTGAACGTGAAAGTTACATGAAAAAATTCTAGGTTACCCCTTCACCCCCTTAATTGCATTGATGAATTATACGGTCTACGTTAGTTCCGTGATAACCTTATAGCCATTTGCAAACTTTCACAGAAATGTAATAAATGGAGTGACATTGCTTCTTACAGAAATAGATGGAAAGTTATATGCCACCCCTTGAGATAATGTTCTCATTGTTACCGATTTGCATTCCTTCATTAGTTTGTTAAATTAAATTAAATTAGTTTTCTGGGAATATTTCAGAAACTGTTGGATTTAGAGCCTTATAATGCAGTTTTCGAGGACCTGCAGGGCCCCCGGGGTTTGTTGCTGTCACTGAGGGGATTTGTCTCGTCGTTGTACGGCATAATATAATACTAATAATAATATAATATAGGGAGAAATTATAACACCTATTTTTTTAAATTATTTTTAATTCAGCCAATGGCCGTGTACTTTTATTTTCAGGACGGGTCAGGGAAGGGATATTATCAGAGAAAGAAGCATTCACATCACGCATGAGCAAAATGGAAATGGCCTACCATTTAACTAAGGACATCTATAAGAAAAGGTCAATATCCTTAAACGCAAAACTAAAATATTACTGCAGTGTCATGCGTCCGGTAGTCTTGCATGCCTCTGAATGCCTCACGATGAACAAAAAAGGCTTGGTCGAGAAACTGGAGGCCAAAGAAAGGAACATTTTGAGAAAGATATTGAGTTCCATCAAAGACAATGGGGAATACAGAAGACGGCATAACCATGACCTATATACTCATGTGGAGAAGATAAGCAACGTCATCCGGAAGAGAAGGTTACCATTTTTTGGGCATGTGAAACGAATGAGCCCAGCGAGACTGACCAACCGCAACATAACTTACTTTCAGGAGAGGAAAACAAAATGGCCTGGTTCATTGAACTGTATAATGATCTGAACGAAGTGGGGATTACACCAACAGACATTCAGGAGCGCGCCCCACTCAAAGGGAAACTTCGAGCTTGTAAAGGTTTCCAAGAAAAACCGAAGCTGAAAACGGGAAATATTTGGACCCAGGAACGGAAGGAAGTCCACCGAGAACGAATGCGGGCGTACAGGGCAAACATCAAAGCCAGTAGGAGACGGTTGGAATGACGCGGTCCATAGATGGCCTATACGAAATAAATGAATGAATGAATGAATGAATATTATGGGGATAGGAATATAATAGACCTGCCGTACCACACCCGCAGGTGTAAATCGCGTAAAAAATTCTAGAGTACCCCTTGATCCCCTTAAGCGCATTATACGTATTGATGAATTTTACGGCTTAATTTGGTTCCGAGATAACCTTCTAGCCCTTTGCAAACTTTCACACTAATGTAATTAATGGAATTGCATTGCGTCTTACAGCAATAGATGGACCTCTGAGAATCCGTTGGCATGGTTACTGGCTTGCATTCGTTCATTAGTTTATTAAATTAAATTAGTTTTCTGGGAATATCTCAAGAACGGTTGGTCTTCGGTCCTTAAAATGAGGTTTTCGGGGACCCGAGATTTGTCTCTCACATTGAGGGGCTGAAAATGAGTTTTGTCTCGTCCTTCTACGCCTATTTCAGCATGTATTTTTAGGGGGTAGGCCCCCTTTTATGAGAGGTACGGAGAAGAGTTATATCAATGATTAGTGTCGTGCCTCTGATGGAAATCTGTACCAAATTTTACGTTAATACACCCAGCCGTTCTCGAGTTATAAGTGAACAAATTTGTCCACAGACAAGCAAACAAACAGACAGACAAAAAAATCATTTTCGCGCGCATCCATCATAAAACAGTCTGAAACGTGTAAACAACTCAAATTTCCGTAGAAATTCAGAGAAAAACACACAAATTTTCATTTTTATATAGAGAGAGATATACTGCACCGCTCGGTGTTAACCGTGTTTTATTGCAGAGATTTTGGTTTTACTCGCTAACCGTTGGAGATATACGAAAATTGATAAGGTCCTTTCGGATAGAAAATTAAATGTTAAAGCTCATGTATACCATCAAAAGTTTGCTATTTCTTAGCGTTCTCTTTTTATTTGAAAAGAAAATATGAAATTTTGAAACCAAAGGGTGTAGTGACGTCACAAATGTCGGTTTTACTCGCTAACTGTTGGAGATACACGAAAAGTGATAAGGACCTTTCGGACAGGAAATTAAATTTCAAAGCTCGTGTGTGCCATCAAAAGTTTGCTATTTCCTACCGTTCTCTTTTTATTTGATATGAAAATATGAAATTTTGAAACAAATGGGTCTAATGACGTCACTAAAATGGTCGCCATTTTTAATAGTGCAAAATTTCGAAATCAAAAGTATCCTATATGTAAACCTGGTAAATCAGCTACATCCATGCAAAATTTCATTTAAATCGTACCAGTGGTTCTTGAGTTATTGAGTAACACACACACAGACAGACACACACACACCATCTCATTTTTATATATTAGTATGATTTATTATTCGCTAATCGGCCAACTAGAGACCACGATAAGTTCCACTATACATTCTGGCGTTCATTCAATTTACTATTGATCCAGTAGGTTTTCATTAACTTGCTGTGTCGAGCACGGCGTTCATCCGACCACTTTGCACCGGTTGCCCGTCTCTCATCTCGGAAAGTTCCAAAATTCACGATGCTTTTTCGGAAAAGGTCTCATTTATGTGCGTCACCAGGTTGTAGGCCCATTTCTTGCAGGTCTTTCTAGAAGTTAACGTACCAGGGAAGTGTTATTTTTGGTTTTGAGTCGAAATTATTTTTATTATTATTATTATTACTTATTCATTTGGTGACTGTTAAAAGTGTTGAAGAAAAGGAATTTTGGCGGGATATTATAGCAGTGTATTTTGATATACTTGAATTGCAAAAGATGAAAAGTGAGGATGGCAAAAACAGAAATAAGACGGATGTGGCGTACGAGAAGCTGGCGGAAAAATGAAGGATAAAGATCCCAAAACAGTTAAGGCTGCGGTGGGCACCAAAATTAATGCCCTTTGTGTTAGCTCATGCCCATGTTCCTTTTTTCAATTAGAGGTATAATATATTCGAGCAGCTTAACGAACGTATCTGAGTCCATTCGAAGGTAGTTTTTGTAGTCACCAGCTAAAGTTAAACTAAGGTCTACAACCAATCGGTCAGGACTAAATCCGCTCCTCTTCATCAAATGATGTTTCATCCACACTCTTTCCTACCTTCTCCATTTTAGTTTCTTCTTTTGCGTCAAAAAATCAATAACAATCGCGGCAACATTCGTCTTTGTCAGATACCATCCCTCGGTAACACCTCGAAATTGAATGAGGTTTGTCCAAGCTGTTGGAAGGTGTATGTGCCAATCTTTGCACAAATGGTTTGATCGTGCATGGGAGACTTAAAACATGCAATAAACTGAAAGTGACGTAACAAATTTGGACAGACAGGCCGGCGTTATTGCTTCATTTACGTGACTGTATTGCTGACAGTTTGCTGATGGATGGTGGCTGTGCATGTCAGTTAACATGCTATATTAAACGTGAGAAAATAGTAAATGTAAGTAATTCTTCCTTGTAGATGGACATCAGCTTTCGCACAGCTAGAAGTAGAGGAAACTAAACTATTGGTGCCTTTACCAGGAAAATGTAAAATAATCTTAAGTTTGCATCACCGTAAAGCCATATGATGCGAGTTTTTGCAAAATATTGTCTACAATACATGGTTTTCCGCTTAGTATGGTTAGTTGAACACATGTCGTTCTTGTTTACTCTGAGGGGGGTGTCGCAGTGGTCAAACTCTTTGCCTCTCACCAAGGCGGACAGGGTTCGATTCCCGGTTGATGCATGTGAGATTTTCGAAGTAAAATGGCATGTTTTATGGTTAGGATTCCACGTATAATGGTTGTCTCGTGGCTCATGATCTCGAGATTAACGGTCACGTTAAACTACAAGGTAAAAGGTAAGATGTTGTTAATTCATTTGAGGGTCTTGGGACACCTTGGTCATCAACCCCGTGTAGTTAGACGTTTGTTTTAACCTTTATGATAAAATGTATTGATGTGAGTAGTAGTAGCAGTAGTAGTGTATGTAACTATATCAGGGACAGGGATGAGGTAGGTAGCTTGAAGTAAAGTACTGTCCCGGCATAACTAATTCTAAAATTAACAGTATATTAGATAGAAATTATTTTGATATTAATTTGTAAGTATTTTCCATTTTCTTTTCTGTTTGAATTGCTGATGGTGACCCAAAACTTGGGTCGCAACATGTTCGCACTTAATTATTAAACTTTAACCCAAGTTTTAAACATTGTATTGATTCAAGGGATTTATTTCTATCGTTTTTATTCCGTTGAATTTGTCTAAGCAAGAACTTTTGTACTGGTGACACAAATCATTGTAGTTCTATTTAATGCGACGGGATAACATTCCACGTTATAGATTAGCCTCTTATCATGATTGAGGGATATGAAAAGAATATAGATATCTTCAAATGGTCAGAAGATATTTGTGGTTAGAATGTAGAATGTTGAATTCTACATATTAGAGGTGACTAGACTTGCATAATCTTCAATTGTAAATGGTAAACCTACATGTATACTGTTAGATACTGGGATTATAACCGATGTCAGACCATCTCTCGCAGGAAGAGAGGGGCATTTTACTCACTTCCAACAGAGTGGGTACGCTCAATTTGGTAAGCAACGTGTTGGAATGTGGCTAGGCGTACGTCCGTACAGTTCTTGTTGTTTGGATAGCACCACACAGAAGGAGCATAGCACGTAGCGTCGTGATCGTAATTACTAGGGCTCGGATTTTTAGGTGCTAGAAATCGGGAAAATATTTACTTTTTATGTATTAAAAATACATGAAATATGTGACAAAAAAGTAAAAATATTTAATTATAATTTGGTTTATTAATGTGAATATAAACAATATGCAGTTCTCACGAATGCAATTTATGCCATGTCTCACTTACTGCTGAATCATTACAATACACAACGAGATAGATCTTCAGGTTGTCCATCACAAATGACCGACGATTATCGCGAGACACTTCTTCTGAAGGCGCGAAACGGCGGCAATATGTTTCTTGCCCTTGAGGTGTTGTGTAACTTGAGATCGCTGTTCAGCCTTTATACCTTTCCCACATGGTTGGCAGAACAGTACGCCCCTATCAGAAGTAAAATTATCTTTAAATTCTGCAATATACTGCTGCAGACGATAACTTGTAGTTGTTTTTACTTTAGGCATCGTAGAACTGCCTTACACTTCACAGTGTCAGAAATGAACTGCATGTGAGTGACACTTGTTCCAAGTAGCTGGGGGAGGGGGAGGTATAGCACGTGGTGCAATATGGCTATGGACAAGGACATCCTCGGCTTCCACAGTGAGTGGTACGGGGAGACAAGTTAACATACGCTCTGCATGAAGATTAGATAGCTCACAAGTTCTTCTCCGTTGAAATAACACAGAACAGAAATGCAATAAACAGACAGATCTAGCATACTGATTTTTAAAAAATGTAAATATTATGTCCTTTTATGTGCTAATAAGTAAAAAGCAGGAATTTATGTATTGATAGAAAAAATGCTTAAAATATGTATTTACATAAAAGAATATTTGTTTACATAAAAATCCGAGCCCTAGTAATCAGGTGCTTATCTTCACGTGCGACTATTGATCCCAGCAACTTACAGTAATTGCAAAGGAGATCCGCGCTTTTCATAAGAGAAAACGTAGCAACGTACTCTAAATAGAGCCTTCATATTCCAAATTTGATTTTACTTCTCAGACAACTTGTATTATATACTGTGTATACTGTTTTGAATATTTGTAGTGAAAACAGAAATTAGTAACTTACGTTTGGTCAATGAATTTCAAAATGCTTGTCTCATTGCTGAATGCTTTATAAGTCTTACAGTTAACAATTAAGCAGAGACGAGTGCTTTTTGTTGTTTTTCTTCGTTTTCATAATACCTTTACACACTTAACAGGCACAGATCCATAACGGAGGATCATAGGGTCTTTCTTACAATCTTCAACCATTCAACATTCTGACAGAAGGATCTAAAATTCAACGCATAAGTGCCCAGTTGAAATTCTTGGATCAAAAAATAATATAACATGAATACTTATTTCCAAAATAAAGTAAAGAACATTTTAATATAAAAAATTGACGTGGCCTATTGTAACATTTTTAATGAGTCCTTTTAACGTGGTGTTAACTATTGTGGTTCAATTTTAAAAAACATGATAAGAATATATAAATACACTGTGGTGTGACCTTACCTGCGATAGTATAATATAATAAGTTGTTGAGCGCCAGATTCCTATTTAAGACAGTGAATCGAAATTTATGAATTAACCTCGGCTATCAGCAGTAGAGTCGAGACCACTTACCCGGGCCGTAGTGTAACTTAGTTGACTAACCATTCAGTATTTATTTATAAGGAGTAGTTAATTTGCGTATAGTATTTACTAACCACTATGAAAGAAATAGGCATTACGTTAAAGAAAATGAATTTATTGACTCAAGAACAAAATACTAATAGTTACAAAAAAGAATTTAATTTACCAACTGCGGTTTAATTATTTAAAAGAAAATGAACATTTAAATTACTTGAATAAAAAAAGCTTGATTCTAAATTGCAAATAGAGACGGAAGTAATAATTGTTTATGCTCACCAACTTGCAGCTTTGTCATATTGAACGTTATAACAGATAACCTTAATGTTCCTTCTCATATTCAGAAAAATGTTGTAGTATGTCGTAAGATACAGCATACTACGTTCCATTGTGTTGCCATCTCTAGATTTATTGTAGTATTCAACTATAAGCCATTGTCAGCTTATATATATATATCTTGTCAACATTGTTGTTATTATGTCGAGACATGATGTATGCTAAAGCTATGAATGATATTTCAGGTAGCAGTCCGTGGACCTCTGTCGCTGCTCTGTCACTAATGAGTTGTCGTTCACTAATCATGTTGTAGACGCGGGTTACAGCTTATATCTTCCTTGTCACGTGGTGTCACAGCTTCCCTCTCTCTTTAGCCTTCTCCATTCTTGCCTCCTAACTTGCAGCTTTGACGCGTATATGGGCTACAGTAGTGACGTATTGGTTACACCATAGTTGAAATATAATGTTCCATTCCTTCTAGAATGAACTCGATGGTCGAACTCGTGATGGTTACTCATATTGGGTTTCTTAGCATCCCGAGACAATGACTCTTAGCCGCGGTGAAACGATACTGCGTCTAGTGATGTAAAATATCTGGGCATTTATAAGTCGGGGCAAATGCCCAGGATAAATGCCCGGACAAATGCCCAAAACCCATAAATGCCCAGGCATTTTGGGCATTTATCTCTTTAAAAACATATTCATAATGCAACGTTTAAATAAATATTGTTTTAGCCATATATGTATCTACATATACGTATTCTATATATTTATCCATATAAACAGGTATATATATGTATACAGTATACATATTTAATATACAAAATCATTTAATTTATATTGATGGAAAAGTAGTTAAGTAGTCCTAATATTTTTCTATAGCCTCTCAACTCGAGTGGATTTTTATACATAATAATTATGCGTATGCCTATGAATGTTGATTGTGTAATTGGGGGAAAAAAATTCACTTAACACATCAACACATCTTTATAAATGAGTTTGATATTTTAATGACAAATGACTAATAATGAATACATAATGTATGCTATTACATTAACTGTATAAGTTAAAAATGAAACAAATGAGGACATGAGGTACAGCAGACTACATATATTTAAATATGAAATTAATAATAAATGAATGTTTTGTTGTTCTTGGGTATCTTAATCACTTTCTTCTGTTTCTGTATCCTCTTCATCACTTCTTTCTATTGAACTTTCAAGTAGTTCTGGCTGAGATTCTTCTGACAGTTCTGATTCTGAATCTTCCTCTAGGCCTATAATTCGTTCTTGACTGGGTGTTGGGTTTTCTTCTCCTTGTTCTGAATTACTCTGACGAATCCCTTCAGTTATTTTGTCGGTCGTACGCTTAGATGTTCCATTCTCCCCATTCATCAGCTTCCAATTGTAGGCTAGATAAGTCAACGGCAACCCTCTCAGATGCAAGTCTCGTTTCTTTTTTTACTATGAATCCAACCAAAACTGCCAAAGGTCCGCTCAGTGGCAGCAGATGTAACAGGTGCCCCTACACTTCCTACATTCAGATGAGTAGGCCTGCAGGCCTAACTCAGTAATACAATGTTTTATTCAAACCAGAGACCTATTGTGGAATATGCCTCGGCGGTTTGGGATCCATATCAAGTAGGGCTCATATGTGAGTTGGAAATGGTACAAAGAAAGGCCGCTAGATTTGTGCTCAGTGACTTTAATCCCAGGAGCAGTGTGACTTACTTAATTCCTGCCGCTCCTTACGGAGCATAGGGCCTTGGCGAAATTTCTCCACGCAGTACGGTTCCTGGCCATTCTCGTCACTTGACTCCAGTTCTTGTCCACCTCTGCAATTTCATTTTCGATCGTCCTCTTCCAGGTCTTCTTAGGTCGACCTCGTTTCCTGGCGCCTTGAGGATTCCAGTCTAGCGCCGCCCTCTCAACAGCTCCGTCCGGATTTCTTAGTGTGTGACCAATCCAGCGCCATTTCCTCTCCTTGATCTGGATGCTAGTCGGTTGTTGATTAGTGATGGTCCAAAGATCTTCATTTGAGATTATGTCCGGCCACCTCACATTCATGATGCGACGCAGACATCTGTTAATGAACACAATGAAAGCAATGGTGTTTGCAGATGATTTGATGATTTGGGGAAACAAGGAGGAGGAGGTACAGGAACAGTTGAACGTGTGGGAAGGAATAATACAAGGATATGGGATGAAATTTAGCATAAATAAGAGTGAGATGGTGATCACAACAAGGAAGAAGGAAAGAACCACAACGGGAATAACAATTGGTGGGGAACAGCTGAAGAAAGTGGAGAGTTTCAAGTATCTCGGAAGCCTGATACAAGAGAATGGAAGAAACGATAGAGTAATAAATGAGCGGGGGAGGCAGGCAGAAGCATTTCGGAGGAGTGTGAGAAGCATGTTATGGAGCAAGGATGTCCCTCAGAACAGCAAAAAGATCATATATCGGACGTACTATGTCCCTATCCTGACGTATGCCTCGGAGACCTGGGTTATGAAAGGAAGGGAGAAGAGCAAAATACAGGCCAGTGAGATGAGGTTCTTGAGAAGCAGTATTGGAGCTACAAAGATGGACAGAATAAGAAATGAGAGGACCAGAGAATTAATGAAGGAGGAACCATTACATGATGGTATAGAGAAGTCTAGACGTAGATGGTATGGACATGTAAAACGAATGGAGGAGAAGAGGATACCCAGGAGGATACACGAGACGAAGTGGGAAGGAAAGAGACCGAGAGGAAGACCGAGAGACAGGTGGCTGAAGGGGGTGGAAGAAAGCGTGAAGAAGAGAGGAGAAGACTGGACAAGGGTGGAGGCTGAGAGATGGTGGGAAGACAGAAGACGTTGGAGAGGCTTGTGTTCCAAACAGACCCGGCCAGTGGCTGGAAACTGTGCAAGATGATGATGATGATGTAGCTGGTTGTTGATCGGTTTTGTGACTTCCCATGTTTCACAGCCATAGAGAAGAATCGACTTTACGTTGCTATTGAAAAGGCGGAGCTTGGTCTTCCTGAAAAGGTTTCTATTTCTCCAGATGGGGTAGAGCTGGACAAAGGCACCATTTGCCTTCCTGATACGGCTTCGAACATCTTCCTCTGAGGAGCAGTGTGAGCCGTATCTTAAAGAAACTTGGGTGGGAATCACTTGAGGCTAGGAGGATGAAATCTAGACTCTGCGCTATGTACAACACGTGTACAAATCAACCAGCATGGAGTGAGCTTAGCAAACATATCGAAAAGCCTACTTACATGCGTAGGAGCGATCATCCTTTCAAAGTTAAGGGCCGACCACAGCGAACAAATTATGGTAAATATTATTTCGTAAACCGTGCCATTGATAACTAGAACTCTCTACCTGCCGCAGTCTTAGAGCCTTTTCCCAAACATATATGTGTGTTTTTAAGAAAAGACTGACTATTTGTGTAAATACTCCAGTTTAATTGTTATTGAATTGTTATGTACAATTATTTATTTGTTATGTAGATCTATTTTGCCACCAGGGGACACACCCCCAATTGCAAATAAACGAATGAATGAATGAATGAATGAATATTCGGGCATTACTAGTTTATCCACGAAATGTACCTTTAATTAATGGTTTTTATTATGTTTTAGAAGCTCTAGTAACAATCGCAAGTAGTAAAAAGACCACAAAAAAAAGTTTTTTAAATGCCCAGATTTTGGGCGCTTAAAACTGCTTTGGGCAAATGCCCGGATAAATGCCCATTTATAGATGTCCTGCCCACTGGGCATTTGCCCAGCCCACATCATTAACTGCGTCATTCTGGGGTTTTTAAGATCCCGGGACAATGGCTACCGGCCGTTGTGAAATTACTACTGCGTTGTTCTGTTTGTGACTCTTAGGGTTGGTCCATATCGCCAATCTTGTTGCAATATAACATACTTCGTCTCTTTACAAATAAATGTTAATAAAAATCTAATTGAATATAATAATAAAAACCGCTTACAATTATCTGATATAAAAATCATCTCATCGATTTACTAATTAATAATAATAATAACATGATAAATGAATAACCCTTTAAATATAACAGCTATGGGATCGAATCGTTACAATCGCCCCTAAGATAAATAATTTAAATGACATTTCACATTATTTCTCTTACCACATCCAACATAAAAAAAACTATAAATATAAATATTATAACCCCCAAAAAGACAACATACAATATACTCTTCATCAATACACAAAAATATACAAGAAATATATTCTTCACAAAAATTCACATTTTAACTTTCATTCATCTCATTCTTCCAAATGTTCATAATGTTCATTTTTATATATATATATATATATATATATATATATATATATATATATATATATATGCTGTAAAAAAATATACATATAATGCCCTTCACTTTCAATTTTGACATGTATGTCAACGCTGCACTCGTTTATAATGGTGGTGATTGTATGCTTGACATACAATTTTGGTTTCTTATCTAGTGAACGTGGTTTTCGTCAGTCTGGTGTAGAATTACATTGTTGTATTTCCAGCTGATTAACACATTAAAATTATCACAGCACACGATATGCAAATAACACTATATTCCTTTCGTCTCTTTAAAGGGATTACTTAAATGCAGTAAAATTTCAATAATTGAAGAAAAAAATAACTTAGCCAAGATACCTAAGGCAATTCCAATTTCAGTGCATATGTCATACATGTAAATATTTCCCCAAATACATAATGACATCGAAATACCTCAAATCAGTTATTAAACAGTTCACTTAAATATCCATGTTACTACTCACCTGCCTTCGTGGCTTAATTCTTTCTTAGGCCACGGCCGCCTTCTTTCAAATTAATACTTCCTAAGTCTCCACGACTTCTTAACTTCTCATAAAACCATAATTCCTCTTTACTACTTCTCGAAAACAATAACTTGAATTTTCAAAATCACAAATAAACATAAAATCTGACTTCTCGTTCATCTTATAAAATTTAACTTAGCGTCAAGATAGCTTTACTGTATCGTCATTCCTTACTTACCATAACAAAATGATTAAGACTTGCACAAAATACTACTCAATACCTGAATTACGTATATCACTAAACTATTTCACAAAAACACATGACAAACTCCTCGGAATAAATATTTCGTTCCACAAAATATTAATGCTCTTATACTTTGAACTTAGTCTATTCATGATTTGACTTCTTGCTGAATACCTAAAAAAAACTTAGTTTTCTCTCAAAACTTATTATGACATTTCACGTCAACACTTCCTTACATGCTTCGATCGCCTGGACTATAGCTCACTCTTACTATACCAGAATCTCTCAAAACTCATCGTGACATCACACGTCACATACAAAAACCTCCCCTATTCGTGGTATAATCCCACTTCTTCTTACTGTTACAGGTCACCTCTTACTGACCAATAACATCCTAAATTTCAGCTAAAAAAAATCTAACATGCTTCGACTAATTCCTTGGAATAATAACATCATACTTTGCTTTCCTAACTATTGTCTTCCTAAAATAATAACAGTGTTCCAGTTGATAGTCAATAACACCGACACTCCTAAGTGGCAAATATTCTCCCAAAATCATTTCATAAAGCAAGTCCTGAGTTATAACACAGTTAAGACACTCTCTGCTCTACCAAATTAACTGCGTAAATTACACCTGCCTTTAATTGAAACTTCATTATTACCCCTTAGGTATACTCACCTTACATTACTAACTTATTCTTGTCTTCAAAATATCAAACTTATCTTTACTAACTCCGTATGACATAAATAAAACTTTAATTTCTCGTCTACTAAAAAAAATGATTTACCTTTAAAATCCTCAAAACTTCGAATTATAACAAATTCCTTTCAATTCTAGAAAATATTATGCCAACCATCTAATTATTATTATTACCTTTACTTTTACCTGTGTAGGACAACAATCTACCACATCATTAATTCGTTATTAATCATCAGTAACTTTTTACTACAAAGTGGTTTAGCTCGATATCAAGCCTTGTAATATCTTTAAATACGTGCGTAACTGTAACTAAAACTTGGATCATCTTACCTCTATAATCCTTTATTTACTTTGTGTGCATACAACCATATTTACTTTAAAAACCTCCCAACATTAACTTCACATAGTCCCGTAGACACCTTAAAAAACTCATTGCTCAACGGAATATACCTCGCTGACCTACTTCATCCTCCAAATACTTCTTAAAACTTCATTTGGCATCTTACCAAAAACTTCCTCAAAAAACAACTTCATTTGGCATCTTACCAAAACTTAAAACCACATTGCGCAACGGCATTACCTTCGTTGGCCTACTACTTCAAACTCACGTCCATTTACGTGAAAATACACACATACACACACACATATCTGTCACCAAGTAAGTTACCAGATGTCCTAATTAGTTACTACTTCCTTATTTCAACCCGATGTTGGTTAATTCATACAACGCATTACCATTAACAATTCTAAACCACTTATAAATTTCTCAAAATATATCCTCTGATAATCTCGCTGTCCTCAAAATGAAACTTCTTTATTAAATCAATACTTACTTCTTCAACTCATTAATTTTATTACCACTGTACCACATCATCTTCACTCACTTTTGAATTAAATCTTCATTACCATTATATTCATAATTATGGTTGCCATAATAATTATTACTACTTTCTTTCGATTACTTACCTATGTAATAACCTTCCTACTTTTTAAATTTAATTTTCACTTCATCCAACTTACCTGCAGTTTAAGGACCCACCTTCAACTTACCTGAATTGCTCAATAGCACGACAAACTCTGTCTTCCAAATTAAATGATTTTAGTCAATCTAAATCAATAAGCGTAGGCACTACGCGCCCCTTACCATCCTAACTTCACGACTGAATTAAAATTACACACAGCAGGTTTCTCATCTACCTCTGTTAAATCATACTAAACTTCTCTATTTAATATTTAAGTCATACGGAAGAGTAACTATCGTTAATATAAATTTGCATCACTACTTTCTCTGGAATATCACAGTTCTTTCCATCTACTATTCTGATATTGTCCCCTGCCATTATAATCCTGCTGATTATTATCATAATAATTATTTTCAGGATTATTCTGTAATATGGGCATATCGTATGAATCTTCGAGTGCATCGAATCTGCTTAACAATCCCTCTAATTCCTGTATTGTAGTGATCATTTGCATACAAGCAGCCACGTTTACCTTGGGTGGGAAATGCCTGAGGAGAAGCCTTTCCACATCCCCATCTTGATTCATTCCGTCAAGATGTTTACATATGAGTACATACTCTAGAAAGTAATCAGTCATATTACTCCCTTCCCCAGATTGATACCTGCCAGAATTAATAATCTGTCTCATTTGTGATTGGATATCCTCATTCCAATATTTTTCAATAAATTTACTTTTGAAATCTTCAAAATTTATCAAGGTATGCTTGTATACTAAAAACCATCCCTTAGTATCTCCTATAAAAGCCTGGTCCAATAGCTCTACTACCATCTTCCATTCAATTTGACGATCTTTTAGTCTTTCTTTAAATCTATCCTCTACCTGATTTATGAACTGCATAGGACACCCCTGTTTATTTGAAAACTTAGGCAGCTCAGTCTCTCTCATACTACTTAAATATTTCATTCTATCCTGATTTCCTTCCTCCATTATCTGCTTCTTTAATCTCGCCTCCATTTCTTGAAAATTACTCTCTTTATCCATTAATTCATTTCTCAATACCTTAATCTTATCCCCAAAATCTTCTCTCATCTGCCTAGTTTCCGCTTCTACCAATTTGCTAAAACTTTTACCTAAAATTTCCTCTGACTCCGATCTACTTTCATCTTAAATCTCCTGAAAGGCTGTCTTTACTGATTCTACTTTCTTATTAACTTCTATTTCAACTTCCTTAATTTGATTTTCTATTGCTTCTAATTGTTTATCTACTTTTTCAACCATATCTTTAGCCTTCTTCTCTACCACTTCCTTAATTTCACCTCTGATCTCCTGTTTTACCCCCTGAATACTTTCCTGTAGCATATCGTACTTCTTACTCAATCCTTCATTTACCTTAACCACACTGTCTAGCTTTTCACTATTTTCTTCCAGTTTTTGATTGATCGTTTTACTATTTCTATGCAATTGTTCAAACTTCTCATTAAATTCCTTCCTACTTTCCTGATTTTGTCTACCCATCTCTTCTCTCATCTCCTGACTATTCTTATCAAGCTTCAAATTCAACTCCTGACAATTCTTTTCTAATTTCTCAAATTTAGCATTGAACTCCTGACTATGCTTATTTAATTTTTCACTCATATTTTGATTTAGCCTACCCATCTCTTCTCTCATCTCCTTACTATTTTTATTCATATCTTTATCTAATTTCTCAAATTTATCATTGAATTCCTTCCTACTTTCTAAATTATCTTTCTTATTCTCTTCCATATTTTGATTTAGCCTACCAATATCTTCTTTCATCTCCCTACTATTTTTATTCATACTCTCATCAAATTTCGCACTTAAATCTCTACTCATCTGCTTTATGAGCGCAGTTAATGGATCTTCAGGAATCTCTATAGACTTTTCTTTCTCTAGACTACCACTAGTCTCAGGATGTACCTCTGTATTCTTGTCAGGGTTAACCTCAGGATTATTTTCAGGATTACTCTCAGGATTATTCTCAAGATTTACCTCCGACATCTTGGTATTATTCTCTACGCTCTCAACATCGCTACCGCTATCAACCTCCTTATAATTAACTTTCTCGACTTTATTCCTACTTCTTAGCTTCCTTTGTTCCTCCTCCGACATCTCGAAGTACACCGTATACAAATTGCCCTTCCAAAATTCACTCACTTCACTGTCCCCCAAAAGCACTGACAATTTGCACTCAAATTATACACTCCTCTCCTAAATACCGAATGGTTTTCGTGTCCGACGTTGTAGCGCCAAATGTAACATTTTTAATGAGTCCTTTTAACGTGGTGTTAACTATTGTGGTTCAATTTTAAAAAACATGATAAGAATATATAAATACACTGTGGTGTGACCTTACCTGCGATAGTATAATATAATAAGTTGTTGAGCGCCAGATTCCTATTTAAGACAGTGAATCGAAATTTATGAATTAACCTCGGCTATCAGCAGTAGAGTCGAGACCACTTACCCGGGCCGTAGTGTAACTTAGTTGACTAACCATTCAGTATTTATTTATAAGGAGTAGTTAATTTGCCTATAGTATTTACTAACCACTATGAAAGAAATAGGCATTACGTTAAAGAAAATGAATTTATTGACTCAAGAACAAAATACTAATAGTTACAAAAAAGAATTTAATTTACCAACTGCGGTTTAATTATTTAAAAG
Organism: Meconema thalassinum; assembly: GCA_946902985.2. Taxonomy (NCBI): domain Eukaryota; kingdom Metazoa; phylum Arthropoda; class Insecta; order Orthoptera; family Tettigoniidae; genus Meconema; species Meconema thalassinum. The sequence goes on from OX336390.1 coordinate 880,760,511, forward strand.
AAAATGAACATTTAAATTACTTGAATAAAAAAAGCTTGATTCTAAATTGCAAATAGAGACGGAAGTAATAATTGTTTATGCTCACCAACTTGCAGCTTTGTCATATTGAACGTTATAACAGATAACCTTAATGTTCCTTCTCATATTCAAAAAAATGTTGTAGTATGTCGTAAGATACAGCATACTACGTTCCATTGTGTTGCCATCTCTAGATTTATTGTAGTATTCAACTATAAGCCATTGTCAGCTTATATATATATCTTGTCAACATTGTTGTTATTATGTCGAGACATGATGTATGCTAAAGCTATGAATGATATTTCAGGTAGCAGTCCGTGGACCTCTGTCGCTGCTCTGTCACTAATGAGTTGTCGTTCACTAATCATGTTGTAGACGCGGGTTACAGCTTATATCTTCCTTGTCACGTGGTGTCACAGCTTCCCTCTCTCTTTAGCCTTCTCCATTCTTGCCTCCTAACTTGCAGCTTTGACGCGTATATGGGCTACAGTAGTGACGTATTGGTTACACCATAGTTGAAATATAATGTTCCATTCCTTCTAGAATGAACTCGATGGTCGAACTCGTGATGGTTACTCATATTGGGTTTCTTAGCATCCCGAGACAATGACTCTTAGCCGTGGTGAAACGATACTGCGTCATTCTGGGGTTTTTAAGATCCCGGGACAATGGCTACCGGCCGTTGTGAAATTACTACTGCGTTGTTCTGTTTGTGACTCTTAGGGTTGGTCCATATCGCCAATATTGTTGCAATATATCATACTTCGTCTCTTTACAAATAAATGTTAATAAAAATCTAATTGAATATAATAATAAAAACCGCTTACAATTATCTGATATAAAAATCATCTCATCGATGTACTAATTAATAATAATAATAACATGATAAATGAATAACCCTTTAAATATAACAGCTATGGGATCGAATCGTTACACTATGAGATCAATTACAATTTTCTTTCTAATCAATCATTTGTGAAAGTTAGGTACTATCCCGGCATTTGCCTGAAACAGATGTGGGAAACCACGGAAAACCACTTCCAGGATGGCTGAGGCAGGAATCGAACCCACCTCTTCTCAGTTTTTCCTCACGAGACTGAGTGTTCCAGCCCTCAGACCAGAATTAAAATTCTTGGCAGAGCCAGGAATCGGACCCGAACTTCCAGGGTGACTAACAAGAACGCTAGCCACTACACCACGAGATGTTAAAATTGGAAATGAAACACGGTGAATACAGTACTACGTAAGCAATCTTCCCTTTAAAATACCATAATGTTATCCATTTACAGTATATAAACAGGCCAAAATAAGCACTTACATGTACAAATAATTAACGTTACGATATGAACGAGTTGTAAGCATTTCCAATAATAATATAGTACATTATGCAACGAGCCTATAATGGCAATAATTAAGACACAAGTATGTTTATAAAACAAGCGTATGCGAGTTTTATAATTTCCATACGAGTGTCTTAGTTACCAATATAGGTGAGTTGCATACGACTGTTTATGTTCGTCGATAATTATTATAACTATTTTATGTTCGAACAAAAATATTCATAAATATCTGTCGAGATTTCGCCAGTTTTATGTACTGAACAGAGCGCATGAGATGCAGAGAATGCCTTGTATTTGACCATGGCCACCTCGATTACTCTACTATGACACTAGGCCAGGCAGTGTGATTTACATTAGAAGGCCGTGGAACTCTGCGCATCTAATTATCTAATTGGTCAAACAACTGTTTCTTGAGCTTTGATTGGTGAGAGAAACTGTTTCATAATGAAAAATAGTGTTATAATGAGCCTCATTATGATACAGTTTTCTGACAGATAATAGGCAGGGTCGAACATAATAGTACATTATGCAACGAGCCTATAATGGCTATAATTAAGACACGAGTATTTTTTATAAAACGAGCGTATGCGAGTTTTATAATTTCCATACGAGTGTCTTAATTACCATTATAGGCGAGTTGCATACGACTGTTTATGTTCGACGATAATTATAACTTTATTATATGTTTTAACATAAATATTCATAAATATCTGTTGAGAGTCAGCTACTGGAATTTTGTGATCGCAGAGCGAGCGTTGGGTGTTATACCTTCGTCTTTCAAGAGCTTTGAACGGCCGACGCATGCGCTCTGTGGGCTCTCAATGCCATATGCAGCCATATGTTTACATCAGCCGTCCCTCAGTAATATTGTCACCGCAGTCATTTGAAGACAATGCTCTGTGTAGAAATTAGTGTTAGTGATTTTAAGGTACTGTGCTATTTCTTGTCTCATATTCGCCAGTTTATTTACGCGAACATATGGACGGTGGGTATTCCATGTCGGTAATTTATTATAGTTCGATGTTGTGTTTATGTCCGACATGTTGGATTTTGAGCGCATGCGCGAAATTATCGTTACCTAATTGGTCAATGAACGAGCTCTGATTGGCTGGAGAAACTGTATCGTAATGAAAAACGGTGTTATAATGACCATCATTATGATACAGTTTTCAAACACATAATAGTGAGGGTCGAACATAAAAATCATTTGAAAATGCGTGCATTTATATTCCTGGTTGTCATACATGATTCATGTGCATAACTAGTACCGATTGGATATTTCAAATTGACCTGTCTCGAAAAGGAAGAAAGAAGTGCGTGGAGATGATTATCACAATATTCCTTGTCCCTAAATGAGGCAAAAGATTGCCAAGCTTCATCGCTTAGTACATTTCTGTTAAAAGGCGTTCAGTGGCTGAGGGTTTATTTAATTCAAGACCCAAGCAATGAATTTTTCATCATCCACTTTATGGACCACACTCTTGTTCTCTCTTCCAGCAAATTGTGTAACATTTAACTTGATGAAGATTGCAGTAGCAAAGAGAAATACCTCGGCCAAATTAGAGATTTCTTCCCAGCAAGGAATTTGTTATTTTTATTAGGTATACCACCACTTTGAACGTAGGGGGCTTGGTAGCGCAGTGGTCAACCTGTTGGCCTCACACCAAGGTGGACCGGGTTCGATTCCCGGTCAACGCATATAAGATTTTCGAAGTGAAATGCCATGTCCTGTGGTTCGGATTCTACTTAAAATGGAGGTCCCGTGGGTAAAACTACAAGCTTCCTTTCCTTTTCACTTTGAACTTTCACTGGCGTCCTGTGCCACTCATTTCCAGTAATATAATCCTCATTTCTACTTATAAAACGGATGTTGCTGCTTCATTTTTAAGTTATTGGGACATCTTGATTATCAGCTTCGTGTACTTGAGGTATTCTTTCATTTGTCTAACTATTTCACTCTCTCGTCACTCTTTCAATTTGAGCGAATAACGTATGGAAATTTGACGAATATCAGCCAATTACAGTGTTACAATTCATTAACAAAGCACCATGCCTGACATAACTTAACTCTTATCCAGGCCCCGGGCTATAAACGGGCATACTGGGCATTTGCCCAGGGCGCCAAATTTTAGGGGGCGCCGAAATTTAGGTGACGCTGAACGCAGAATAAGGTTGACCCAACAATTCCAACATTAAAAATAAGTATGACATGGAAATCTTTAAAATGTAGGATAAAATAACTAATAATTTACGTGAATATAAAATTAAAGTACATATCACACACATTCTTGTACAAAAGGGATCGCAGAAAGAGGTCATATCACAGGCTGAGTATAAACTCTATGAGTTGTACTCGAGTGACATCGGAAGTGAACTTGAAAACGAATGTCAGCACTTCAGAATGTATGTGGAACAGGAAGAATTTACTTGCATTCTTGACATAATTATATGAATACGTCATAAAAATGATTTGAAAACTAGGCCTACTTTCCCTAATCTTGAGGCAGCAACTAGAATATTTCTGACTTTACCAGTCACCAACTGTTCCGCAGAGAGAGGATTTTATGTTTTGACTCGGCTAAAGAATGTGAAAAGATCAACTCTTACAGACAGCAACTAAATTCTCTATTGTTATTGTCTTGTGAAAAAGACAATAACCCTTAGCACAGACTTTTCTGACATCATAAATACATTTGCGAAGTTAGAAGCTAGAAAAAAACTTTGATTTGAAATGTTTCTGTATATTGTACTTTTAAAATTTAACTTCCGAATTTGTAATCTTGGTTTTAGTGTGGTTAATGTTTCAATAAATGGCTACAAAATTGTGTGAACGACTTACTTTTCTTATTATTTTCTGTGATACAATATTAGTAACGTAGTTGTTTGCAAGAAAAAATACCTATTATGCTATTTGTATAACACATAAATGAGAGAAAGGGCGCCAGTAGACCATTTGCCCATGGCGTCTATCACCTTAGCCCGGGGCCTGTCCTTATCCCACCTTCCTCTTGTGTTACCGTCGTTTTTGTTCACACAGAGCCGGCCCCGTGGTGTTGGGGTAGCGCGCCTGCCTCTAACCTGGAGGCCCCGGGTTCGATCCCCGGCTCCGTCAGGGATTTTAAAACTGACGTGAGGGTTGGAACGGGGTGCACTCAGCCTCGTGAGGACAATTGAGTAGCTGTCTGACAGTGAGACAGCGCCCCGATCACGAATACCAAGATTAACGGCCGAGGTGACCCGACGCGCTGATCACGCGTCACCCCAATATCTGCAGGCCAAATGGCTGGGCAGCGGTCGCATGGTCGGCCTTAGCCCGTCATGGGCTGGATAGTGCCAGGGGTTGTTTTTTGTTTTTTTTTTGTTCACACAGAGCACCAAAAGAGGATTAGTGTATGAAGGCTCCGTTTCATTGATTTTATTGTTTTCTATAAGCTTACGTTGGTAACGCATTTCTGAATACGTTACATCGACGAGAAGGTGTTCATAATTGAAATATAACAATGGTACGAGAATTTTAAGTTAAACATTCCTACTATTATTCGTGAAATAGTATCAATAAATGCAGTTATCGATAATTTCAAAGACACTCGTTACCATATCTATGAATAGCGTTCATTACTCATCGTGGACAAGTTCATTATAATAAAGGAAGGAAGTTTATGTCTTACAAGATTATAATGCTGGAACGGAACATCGAGTTCATCAGCCTCTCTGGAAACTTGAAGTGTAGTCCTAAACTTATTAAACATCAGTTAAATATAATGCTTTAATAAGGACGAAAATTGAAACAATTGGTTTGTAAAGTTTTGAAGCCATTCTTTCAGTGTTGCTATATAAACTGACAGTTGTAACTCTTCAGTCGGTCAACACGAAATAGTCCAATGACTAGCGGCTTCTGTGTCGTAGTCGGTAGCATGCTGAACTGCTGTGCCCAAGATAGCGGGTTCAAACCCGGCCGAAGTCGTCGGTTTTTTTTAAGAGCGTTGAAATCCTTCAGTATGCCTTCCTTCGGAGGGGAAGTAAAGCCGGCGGTCCCATGTCATAGATTTATTGCATGTAAAAGATCCTTCCACAGACTAAACTTGTGTGGAGCTAAATTTCTAGGTTAGATTTCGTTGTAACGCTCTATCAAAGTTCCAACGTTCACCACTAGGTATCATTGATATCTGGTAGCGAAAGTTGGAACTTCTTGAAATTGAACGGAACTTGTAGCTCACCCTAGTGGTGTCCGCTTGAAGCAGTTACAGCCTCTGGCGAGCCGAACTTGTCCTCGGACACTCCCGGCACTAAAAGCCATGCGATAGAAAAATAAAATAAATAAATAAATAAATAAATAAATAGTTCAATGACTGGACGGGGTACAATGCATGCAGGCTAATATGAATGGTAAGTAAATAACACTTCTGAAAAGAATTTATACGTGTATTTGTTATGATCGCTGTTATAATGGGGCAAGTTTAGGATTACGCGTTTCGACCTTCAAGTGGTCATCATTAAACCGTGATCACTGGGTTGAAGTTTAAAATTATGTACAAATGTTATCTAACTACAATAACTGTAGTGCATTTAGTTGTATATAATACGATTTGCAGTTTGAATCTCGGAAGCAGACAGTAGACACGCGATAGCGTAACACCTGTACAACCATCAGGTCCGCTCAGATAAGTAACCGTATACATAATACTTATAGATGTCAAGTGCCATGCCCTAATTAGCCTACTTTTCACATTTTGCAAAAATGAGGAAAAAGTAGACTTATGAGATCGATACGGGAAAATGTGTGTCTGTCTGTCTGTCTGTCTGTCTGTCTGGCTGGCTGGCTGTGTGTGTGTGTTTCCCCCCCCCCCCCCTATCAACTCCTAAACGGCTGCAGCAATCAAAACCAAATTTACTATTAGTAAAGATGTGCACCGGAATATCTCACGTCCATATTTGAATATGATGTCAGTGCTACCAACTGCTGAAAAAACGCACTAGAAATTTGAGCTCCATGTTGGATATCTTGCAAGGTATGCATGGGAGCCATTCCAAAATTGGCACACATGTAGATAATACTATTTCAGTTTAATTTCCAGGAGGCCAATAATGACAGTGCTGCCAAAATAATGTTAAGCCTTCTGATAGGTCCAATGTTCAAATGCATATAACTTCTACACTATCAATTGGATTTCGGCCAAATTTTGTATGTAATATCTGTACATAAACAGATATGACTGAGCGTATTCTTAAGAGCCACCAGGGCTGCCAACTGTTAATAATTGCTCTCTCTATTTTTTTAAAATCCAAATACCAATATATCAGAAAGTATGCAAGCCAACAGCTTTAAACTATGCACACGTATATTCTGACATTTTATATTAATTTGGAGTAACTTATATACGTCAGTTCTACCAACATGATTATAAGCCTGCTGATAGTACCAATTTTTAATACATGTAACTTCTATACTATCAGTTGGATTTCAACCAAATTTCGTATGTGCTATGTGTACCATAACAGATATGACTAGAAGTATTGTTAAGAGCAATCAGGGCTGCCAACTGTTAATAAATTCTGTCTATATTTTTTTACCCTAATATCAATATACCAGAAAGTATGCAAGCCAACAGCTCTATACTTTGCACACGTATAGCACCTGCCATTCTAGATTAATTTGGAGTAATTAATACAAGGCAGTGCTGCCAACATGATTCTATGCCTGCTGATATGTCCAATTTTAAAATACATGTAACTTCTATACTAACAAATGGATTTCATCCAAAATTGGCACAACAAGATAACATAATATTTCAGATTATTTCTGACCAGCACACGCATGGTATTGTTGGCAACATGCTTTTACGCGTGCTGATAGATCCAGTGTCTAACTGCATGTAACGTCCATTGGACTTCAACCAAATTTTGTATTCTGTACCTTAAGAGATGGAACTAAGAATATATTCAGTCACCAGGGCTGCCAACTGCAGTGCTCTATTAGGCTACATTATACCAGGTATAGTTTGAACTAATTAGATATTTTGATATTACCAACTTAATTTTGTCATTATTCTAGATAGGTTCATATACTGTAGAATAATCATTGGCATGAAAAGTAGGCTGTATAGTTCTTCACGGAACTTCTTGTTATATAATGTATTGTGTTACTCTAACTGTACAGTATACACGTGCATAGTTAGCATACGCAATTCATAAAACCTTTTAAAAGAAAATAACCATATAGGCTATAACTAAAGCCCTGCGTGTATGCGGTTATCCGCGGATAAACAAACGGTATCCGCAAATTTTTCCGCCATGCGGATACAGTTTGCATGACTGTGCGGATAGTGCATAAGTTGCGGATAACATTTGGAGTAAATTTGCGTGGACTATAGTTTTTAGGACACAATCGGACTTAGTTGAATAGCATTACTAGGACCCGGATATTTATGATATAGTTTCAGATTATGTCATTACGCATAATTAACACTCCGAACTGAAAAGGGTTGCAATTCTGGCTGAATAACATTCATATTAATCCTAGCACATGGCATACAAAGCCTAAGTGAGCGACTTTCTCCTCTAATGTCTAAAGGTGTTGCTTTAATACTTCATGCTTGATCTAAAAATATTATTGTAATGCCAGTAGATTCGGATAATGAACGCGCGGATGCGGGGTGGATGCGGATCACAGTCGTTTTGTTTATCCGCGCAGGGCTCTAGCTATATCCACGTAGGCTTGTGCTCGAGAAAGCGGCTAGCTGAAGTCTAGGATTCTTGACTTCTTTCCCTTCTCGTAATGTCTCGTCATTTGTTCGCGAAGGAAGGTCACCCTCGAGTGGGTGCTCATTAAAATGCTTGTCAGCATATCGCAGAGGAGAACACAGTGAATAGTCCGCTACACAGGTGAGGGACACTCTTGACAGGGACATAACAACTTCATCACGCGACAGAGCTGGACATTTCCTACGTGACTTGCAACTGCATAAACATCGTCCACACAAAACAAGAGATATGAGATGTTGTTCCATTGGGATACTTTTATGTGTACATTTTCTGCTTTTCTATGTGCCTTTGAACCATGCCGGCAGCTCCAATTCAATTTTCTCCAGCCGCGGAGTTATTTCGAGTCACAATTTACAACAATAGGAAGCTGCAGCTCGGTGATCAAAGGTTTTATTCCTAGCACTGACGACATCCATGCTATGTATTGACTTTCTCCGTAATTTTCCACACTCCCTCAACGAAAATGCCTGGATGTAGCCTAATCTTATTTGCAGTCTCAAAACACCTATCCGAGTCCTTGATCCAATTAAAAGTTGTTGATTCAATTAAGGCTTTGTGATATCGTGGTCTTGTAGTCCCGTGTACGTGGGTGTGTGTATGTGTGGGGTGGGGGATCTGTCTGATAACCTGAGATATTACGGTGTCTGTATTATTTTGTGTATTTGTGAATAAGTTTCGGATTGCCACTTAAGTAGAGAACCACGTGGGGAAACAATGCAAAACCAGGATGGCTGAGGCGGCAATCAAACCCACTTCTCCTCAGTTCTTCCTCACGAGACTGAGTGTGTCCCTTTCCATTGCTCACAACAGAATTGCATTTCTTGGCTGAGACAGGAATCGAACCCGGACTTCAGGGGTGACAGCCAAGGATGATGGCGGACTGACCCCAATGGAGGAGGGTCTTTCTGAAACAACAATGCAATTTGTCTTATCTCTATTATGCATGCGTATAGGCCAATATAAATTGGATTTAAGTGCACTACCCATATGATTTTGTATGAAGGAAAGTTTATATTAAGTAATGCTACATTGGAAACACGGTGATATGTCAAACCTGTATCTGTAAAACCATAAATAGTAGGCTATCAAGATTTTTCTCATCACTTGTTACCGGGGAAGTAACTTATTGCAGGCCACGGAAGCTTCCTTCCTACGCCTTGTCCAGTTGCATTCATTTCATCCCTCAGTAACTTCTTTGAAGAGGTTTGCGCCGGTAAGAAGATTCGGTAGCAAAAACCACCCGCTACATAGAAACTCATCACAACTCATCCCTGGCTTTTCTACACTCCCTCAATGTCAATACCGGGATAGTACCTTTTTTCAAGCCCTACCCCATCCCAGACCCTAATAATTCCAGTTGCACACACTAATACAGTCTCCACAGAAACACATGTTATTAGACAAATTGAACATACTCCCTAGTACACGGGGCTAATGATCAACATCTCTCAAGCCCCTAAAATCAGTTCACAACAATAACAACAGTATCTTATCAATGCCAATGAGTGGTATTTTTAGCCTACTTTTCACATTTTGCAAAAATGAGGAAAAAGTAGACTTATGAGATCGATCCCGGCAAATGTGTGTGTGTGTGTCTGTATGTCTGTCCTTCTGTCTGTCTGTCTGTCATTCTGTTTGTCTGGCTGTGTGTGTGTCCCCCACCCTATCAACTCCTAAACGGCTGCAGCAATCAAAACAAAATTTGGTAAGAGTAAAGATCTATACCTGAATATCCCAATGCCGTATTTGAAAATGATGTCAGTGCTACCAACTGCTGAAAAATCGCAACTGAAATTTGAGCTACACGGTGGATATCTTGGAAGGTGGGCATGGAAGCTATTTCAAAATTGGCACATGTGTGGATAATAATATTTCAGTTTATTTCCAGGAGGCCATACATGGCAGTGTTGTCAAAAATGATTCTAAGCCTGCTGATAGGTCCAATTTTTAAATGCATATAACTTCTACACTATCAATTGGAATTCGACCAAATTTTGTATGTGCTATGTGTACATAAACATATATAACTGAGCGTATTCTTAAGAGCCATCAGGGCTGCCAACTGTTAATGAATGCTCTCAATTTCTGTTTTCCAAATACCAATATATCAGAAAGTATATAAGCCGACAGCTTTAAGCTATGCACACGAATAGTACCTGGCATTCTATATTATTGTGGAGTAACTTATATACGTCAGTGCTACCAACATGATTCTATGCCTGCTGAGAGGTCCAACTTTAAATACATGTAACTTACATACTAGCAATTGGATTTCAACCACATTTCGTATGTGCTATGTGTACCATAACAGATATGACTATGCGTATTCTTAAGAGCAACCAGGGCTGCCAACTGTTAATAAATGATGTCTCTATTTTGTTACCCTATTATCAATATATCAGAAAGTACGCAAGCCAATAGCTCTAAACTTTGCACACGTATAGTACCTGAAATTCTAGATTAATTTGTATTAACTAATATACGTCAGTGCTGCCAACTTGATTCTAAGCCTGCTGACAGGTCCAATTTAAAAATGTATGTGACTTCTGTACTAACTAATGGATTTCATTAAAAATTGGCACAACAATAGATCGTATTATATCAGATTATTTCTGACCAATACATGCATGACATTGTTGCCAACATGATTTTACGTGCGCTGTTTTTTTTAGCGTATGGCTTTTAGTGCCGGGAGTGTCCGAGGACATGTTCGGCTCGCCAGGTTTGTAGCTGCTTCGAGACGGACACCCAATGGGTGAGCTACAAGTACCGTTGGGGAGGAAAGTGGGAATGTAAGGACGATGAGTTGGAAGGTAGCGGCTGTGGCCTATAGTTAGGGACCAACCCCGGCATTTGCCTGGAAGGAAGATGGAAAACCACACAAGACCATCTTCAAGGTTGCCGGCGGGAGGATTCGAACCTCCTCGCCTCCCGGATGTGAGTGACTGCCAACAGTCATGCCGTAACGACCACGGCTAACTCACCCGGTACGTGCGCTGTTAGATCCAATGTTTAACTGCATGTAACGTCTATGCTATCCATTGGACTTCAACCAAATTTTGTATTCTGTACCCTAAGAGATGGAACTAAGAATATATTCAGTCACCAGGGCTGCCAACTGTAGTGCTCTATTAGGCTACATTATGCCAGGGATACAGTATTTCGAACTATTTAGACATTTCGATATTACCAACTTAATTTCGTCATTATTCTAGATAGATCCATATAGATTAAGCATTGGCATGAATCTTACATTTTAAGAAGAGTAGGCTCTTTAGTTCGTCACGGAACTTTTGTTTTCATTATGGATATAAACTACTGTACATAATGGATTCGCCACGTTTGTTAAATTGCTTACCACGGTTGAAGATCGTTGTTTCTAATCCTAGCGCTGGCAGTGGTTCTCTGACCCCTATTTGTTTCCCACTCTCTCCTGGCAAATCCCGGGATAGTATCTTATTGGATTCTATTAGCATGTTGATATCATCTCAAATACTGTCACAGAACATAACCAATACAAATTAGATCCAAGTTAACGTCTACAGACCACAGTGAAGCGTGCCTACAACAGAACAGAACCATTATTATTTCCTTAACGTCTACAAATCACAATACAGTGTGTGTTTATCTTCAAATTTATTATTGTCACCGCATATTTTCAGAAGAATTGGACCAAATAAACTATTTCCCAAATGAAGAATGCCCAATAGTGATCTACAGGATCAAGTGACATTTTAGAATGAGGTACATGTTTTTCGGGCTTGTAGGCCGTGGTCCAGACTGGATATCTCCCGACGTTTCACCGGAAACTGCGTCCGGCATTATCGAGGGTTCCGCTCCTTACCTTGGTCAGCAGTGGAATGAGGAAGAGGCTTGAAATAATGGGTAATGGATTGTAGTGGGGTATTGTTGTTTGAATATGACTGTTGGTTGGGTGGATCAGGTTGACGTGTGAGTGATTTCTTGGCCTTGGTGTTCCTAAGGGCCGGGATCCATGTATTACGCACACGTTCAATTTCTTCCTTCCGATTGAAATTGTCGGGGTATTTGATGATTTCTATGGCTTCCCGTTGCAACCTGGCGTGGTAGTGTGTGGTCGTGGAGAGTATCTCCGTGTCCCCGTACTGTACATCGTGACCGGGCAAGAGAGAATGCTCAGCGACTGACGATTTATCAGTTTGACCCAGGCGGCTGTGTCTGTTATGTTCCTTGAGTCTGGTGGTCACGCTCCTCTTCGTCGTTCCTATGTACACCTTCCCACAGGAACACGGGATTCTGTAGACACCTGCAGTGGAGTGTGGGTGGCGCTTGTCTTTAGCGGATCGCAGCAAGTCCCGGATTTTGGCGGTGGGTTTATAAACCGTCTTCACCCCATAGGTCTTCAGTAATATGCCTATCCTGTCCCTCACCGTTAATCATATTGTGTTTAAATTTCAAATTTCATCTATGTCTTTCTTTCTTTCTTTCTTTCTTTCTTTATATTCATTCACTTATTATTTAATTGTATCTTTAGGGTAAACATCTTCCACCTTTCCTTATGTTGCACCATTATAGGGTTATTGATAAGCAAAAGTGTTGACCGACTGAAAAGCACCAAACTTTTATCATTTTAAATGATCTTGTCGACTTCGTCGTTACGCTGGGGTCTGGCGTTACGTTACGGTGACTGACGGACAGATGCACTGAGGTGTGTGACGTCACAGTACCACTCGGTTCATGTGTAGCCTACCCACGACAATCTCTACTTCGTTACTATAAGACAAAAATCCCCGATTCTTGGATATCACGGGTAATCTCGAGAACCACTGGATAGATTTTGATGCGGTTTTCATGATTCTGTAAACGATATCTCGAGGAAAGATTCTGTAGAAAATAATTTATGTATGATCAAAGGAAGCCAAGCAGTAACGATTTCAGTGAAAAAGTCGAAAACAAACTTGGCGTCCGTGCGCTTCTTAAGCTTACGCTGGGCAAACCGTTAAAAAATCAGTATACCATGAGCGTAATAATTGGTCAGCATGAAAAGTTCTACAAAAAAGTCCGCGAGAGCATATCTCTATCTTAAATACATCGCCCACTATAAATGTTTTTAGACTGGATGGTAGGGGCACGACCCCGCGCGCTTGACCTTGCTTTGCCCTTGGTTTGCACTTGCCCTTCGCGAGTAATTTGAAACAAGATAAGCAAAATAAGTATTATGCAGATAATTTTCTAACATGTCAGAGTGTTTGGCTTCGAGCGAAGCGAGAAGCCTCCAGCCTTTCTAGCATTTTCCAGCATTTGTAGCACTTAACATGATACAAAGTCTAGTCTTTCAGACTGACTGTCACTTTTTTGTTTACTTAGGCAACACTGAAAAATGGCTTCAAATCCCACAATGTTTATTGATAAGATTGTCTTTTAGTGTTAAGATTTTCAACCACCTGTTTTCCTCGTCATTTTAATCTTTATCGGCTGATGAAGGGGCCAAAACAATTAGGCCTCGAAACATTTCCCCAATGACCACAAAGTGATCATTTATTAAAATAAAAGGTATTGATTAGGCGGAACTTTAGCCACAATTATAACACACAGATTTAATAAATACTTTCTGCTGCTATTCTCTTTGTGTATTTTGAGGCAGCATGCTTCCGTAAAATACTGTTATCTCGTTATCTGTCCCTCAGAATGTTGCTTACAAGGGTTACTACCAAGATGGTACAAGGAATGCCCCACCCCATCTATTTCTTGAAATGGCAGGTGTAAAATACTGGTATCTCGTTATTTGTTGCTCAGAAAGTTGCTTACAAGGGATTTCCAACACGCACGCGAAACCAATTTTGTTCAAGATGTTTTCAATTATACTTGAGTTCAAATGTATATGCTAAAATATGCTGTTATGTTCAGAGTATGCATTACATCCTATAAACCCACAACATATACATTTTCAAAATACCCGGTCCTTAGTCATCACTTTCGGAGCAGTAGCCTATCTACCCCGAGGCCACGCGCTATGTCGACCCGGAGGAGGTGGCAGCTGGTCGCTCACTAATGGGTCCCGGGAACGGAATTGTTCCGACAATGCGATTTCCTGTCACCGATATCCCAGTTGCTCATTCTCCCCTCAACACACACACACACACGCATGCACACAACACTATCTTTGAAGCTTGATAGTGCTTTTTCATTTTTTGCCACCACCGTTGTTGCTCTTTATACGGCTATTTATTGAATAAATGTTTCTATATTTACACCTATGTATGTCAATTAAATGTTCGATCAACCTCAAAGCCATTGCCATTGAATGTGAAAAAAAAAACCTCACAATTGAAAAAAGCGGGAGGACGGTAGACTACAGGCCCATCCACAATGCGCAGTCGGCTGTCGGTAGTCTCGGGCGTCCCCGTGTATACTATAGTCACCATACACAACATGCAGTTGCAGTCGGTAGCTGGTAGTAGTCTGTCGGTAGCCGTTAGTCGGCAGTCGAGAATTTCATCTTCGACTGCCAACTACCCGACTGCAGCAATGTAATAGCCAATCAGAGCAGATCAGAAACTGATGTCACGTTGTTGTTCTGTGTCGTGTACACAGAAGATAATTATAAATGAAGTACCTTCGCAACATGTACCTTTTTAATCTTAAATACACGGTATAACAAGATGATCCGTAGGCTTACATCTCTAAATAATCTATATTGCAAGTTTTGTGGTTATCGACAACGCCTCTGTGCACAAGGAATAAAAGAATGTCACTGTATTATTTACTCCCAGCAGTCGTTAAGACTCTGCATTGTGAATGGCTAGGTTTCAACTACCAATTTCTGGCTGCAACTGCCAACTGCCAACTACCGACTGCCGACTGCGCATTGTGGATCGACCTTACCGTCGCGCGACCGCGTATGTCACATGAAGGGGCGCGGTCGCAGGAAGGTTAACGCGTTTTATCGGTAGCTAGCGATACTCGAGCCATATCTAGGCTACATAGATTATTTTAAAGAATCTATGACCTTCTGATCATAATTCTTGGGTGCTATGCGCAGGCAATCTGCGGAAGGTATATTGAGTGCTGTATTTACAGCCGGAAGGAACAAACATGGCCTCATGCAAATCAAGTAGAAGCAAGGAGCATGCAACTAATTAGATGCTGCAGTAGACTAATGTAGTAACTTATATGATTGCTTAGAGCAGGGTCATCCAGTCATTGCGCTCCGGGAACGCGGCCGCACTCCAGAGCACTGGGCAGTCAGACTAGCGCTCCTTCCCCTACCACCACTACACTGTGGCAGCGAGGAGACGGACGATGTTCGGACCACGCTGACTAGATACGTACGTACAGTCGTGCGACCAACGCGACGGCTCTTGCGGGATTGTTGACATATTATAGGGCTGTTTTGCCATAACAAATATACCGCATATACAAATCGAATGGTATTCCGATGTATGAAATGTGCAGGAAACGAACACGTGTTCAGTAAAGAATATTGTGGTTTATTTCAAACTGAAATGTGAACATATTAGAGAGGAAAATTCAATAACAAATTGTATTATTTTTAACACATTACATCTCTGTTGCACACTAAATATTTGGCATGCCCTTTATAAGCTGTACAGAAAAATGAAATTTCCCATTCTGCTTTAAAGACTGCTGCTTCACCACTCCTTTTTGTATGCTGTTCAGTCATGACCACTGCGATACTGATTTACCTACACGCTTGTGATCGCTCTAACCCGTAAACAAATTCCATTGGGCGCCACTCATTTCCACAACGAGAAAGAAATAGAGAACACATAAGACTCTCCTCCCGGGCAGAAGGAAAATAAGCTTGCTTATAGCAAAATACTCTCTCCCCCCCCTCTCGTAGAAATAATATATGTAAGGAGTAAATATGGAAATGACCAAATAACCACTACTGAGTATAATAATAGGAAGGAAAGTATAATATTTAATGAATCACTCTATATCTTACTAACCGGAAAGTGCCATGCATTACATATCCATTTAGCTACCTAAGCTTACTTGTGATTCGGGGTATAACGTGTATAGGCCTACAGGTGTTCTTTATTTTCCGCAAACTTGCGATATATCTGGTTCATCTCATAAAGGATCATTTCACGGATACTTCTTTGTTATTTAAAGATATGAATATTTTCTATTAAACAATTACAGTCACTAGGACATGTAGAATCTCGTCGTATTTTATAACAACCGCATCCATTCGATACCAAACAATAATATAATAAAATAATTTTAACCAAAGCGTGTATATATCCAGTCACCGCCACCTAGATCCTAGTCAGTTTCTAAACAATGCGTTAGTTCGACGTTATACCGTGTCACTCCTAAGTAGGTTTCGCTTCATATAGAACACAAGGCCATCAGGCAACAGACTGGTTACTAACTTCTACTCTACAAATGGACACTTTCCGATTAAATTAACATAAGATACAACTATACATGGCAATAAACAATGATGAGGAGTGTCTGTGCAGATCCTAGATCTGTCACACGCTGCCAACAAAGCGCTAGCGACTGATGGATCGGCTGCACATTTCAGCGTGCTCAGCCAGTCAAGCTCCTCCCACCAAAGCGCTCGGAGCACAGGCTTAGAGCTCGGCCGGAGCGCTGTCTAGATAGCCCTGGCTTAGAGGGAAAGCTTGCCTCAGGGTATTCGGACCAATACATTACTAAAGAACGTTTGAATAATGAACCTACGCATCTAATGATAAATAACTCTATGGCCTACACATAAAACAATCCAATATTGAAACCATCTGAAATATTTAGACGGTTCTCAATTTGTACTAATCTATTACAGCAATCAAACTGAACTTTTGTATGTTGATAGAGGCAATTAACATAAGTTCACCTATGTATAAGGTGCGTTCAAAAAGTAACGAGCCGGAGGCTGGAATGCGCAAACCGATGACGACATCGGTTAATCGTGGCGTGTGTAACGAGGTGTGGTTCCCACCAGAGCGTGGGAGGTCACAGCCCGTCGCTAGAGGGCACGCCTGCACGTCACGTGACGATACAAAGCGAGCAGCAGCATACATCAATCGTCCAACCAAGACCAAGACAGTAGGCCATTCGACATGGTTCCTGATGTGGTTTAAGACTGTGGGGCATCCATTGGGCACACACTTTCCGCAAGTGCAGTCGTCCCTTCATGATGGTGTGCACACTTCCGACGCTCAATCCGACCACTGCGGCTATGGCGTTCACTGTCACTCGGCGGTCCTAGGTAATGAGTGGATCAACCACCTGGACGTTGTCATCGGTAATGCAGGGGGGTGCCCCAGACTGGGCATCATCGGCTAACGACACCCGTCCTTCCCTGAAACGCTTAAGCCACGCCTAGACCCTTGCAAGGGACATGCAGTGTTCGCCGTACACTTGTGACATTTGGCGATGAATGTCCGTTCCCCCTACTCCTTCCGCTGTCAGAAATCGAACGACACCTCTTTGCTCTTCGGTTGACGCCTCCATGTCACTGTTTGAAATGAGACTGGCAGGTTGGACGATTGATGCATGCTGCTGCTCGCTTTGTATCGTCACGTGACGTGCACGCGTGCCCTCTAGCGACGGGCTGTGACCTTCCAAGCTCTGGTCGGAACCCCACCTCGTTACACACGCCACGATTAGCCAATGTCGTCACCGGTTTGCGCATTCCTGCCTCCGGCTCGTTACTTTTTGAACGCAGCTTATATTATTCAATAACCTGGTGAGCACACAACCAACATGGCGGTTACGCAAAATTTAAATATTTAAATGGATTTTTCTCGCGGCACATAGCTTTTTATTGCCAAAAGATTAATATTATGGTATATTTATTTCTATTGGATAGATATGGTCTTGTGCAACACTGTATCCTTATTACGGCATTCAAGTACAGGGAGCTCAAATGACTATGTTGTCCTATGAAACAGCAACAACAGATAAAAGGATGGAGATGGAGTGGAGAGACTTTTTATTGTGATAGTATGCGTACCATTTCCGGACAATGCGCCTGGCACATTGAATTAGTGTAAGCTCTGACAAATTCTTGCAAACAAAGGGGTTTCACAAAGCGGCATGCTAAAGTTATGAAAAGCTTATGCGAATGTAAATAAACAAAGAAGAGAATGAACATTTGCTCAACGGATTAAGCTGGAAGTCCTATTGTCAGCCACACTCGTGCTTTACATGAGAGTGCCCCAGTTCATGTATGGTTCTTATGCATTCCTGGTTTGTACGGTGTATGGAATAATATATTAAAAAGTTATTCAAAAAGAATACGCATTACCGGTAGCTACGCTGACTAACGCGCAGTGCTAGCCCATGAGGCCAAGCTCTCAGCGGACTCGGTAGACGTGGTTTCGACCCCACCGTTGACCGTCCTTGAAATGGTTTTCCGTGGTTCCCCATTTTCAACTCTAGGCAAAAGCTTTCATCTGCCAAAACATTAACACTGGAAAACACATTCCACTTCGTTCAGTGGATAAGTCATATGTATACTTTTTCAAAACATTCTCTCTCCCTCAGCGTATCCGTGCTCCTTAAATCGTGCACCATGGCCGTGAGGGCAGCTGCAGGAAGTCCGTAGATCGTACGTTCGAATCCCAGCACTGACAGTTACTATCCTTTAGTTTCTCTACATTTCCTCCAGGAAAATGCCAGGATAGTACCTCACATCAAGTCAGGTAGCGCATCCCTGTCCCCAATAGGCCTGCAGTTACACACACTACTACAGTCATCACAGCAATACAGGTTATCAGACATGTTCAACACGCACCCAACTACACAGGGCTGATGGAAAAAGATGTCCCAAGCCCTTTAAAATGAATTAACAACAACATTACATTCTCTATTGCTTATTTGGTTGAGCTATTTTTCCACCTTGGGCAATTGTTGACTATGAATGTGAAAAGTTGTAATGCGATTGTTTGTTAGACGTGTGTTGATGTCTATAAGTGCCAGGAACAACCATTTATAATTTGAATTACCTTCCCCTGTCCAATGCAATATTTCAAAAACTACTCTTTATTGGCTTGCCAGCTTCTGGCATACCGTAGATCTAATACTGTCGAAAATCATCATATATATCATTTCAGTAGTATAGATCCCTCCTGCGGCGCTCACAAGCGACCGATCGTAACAAATGAGCATTCAAATGAAAGAGAATAGACTTTAGCAGTGACTTATTGCACAATAATTTCATAAATATCTATAATTTCTTTAAAAATGACTTTAAAAAGATGTACGAAGTGTGCGATTTGCTAACACCGTTGCTGTAGAAAAATGAATGAAAATCCACAGCCTGCTTCCAGTCTCCGACCGTGTCAGGAATGGAATGAATGAAGCCCCCATCTAGCGGCGAGGATATGAACTGTGCCGGCTGCCGAGGCCTGATGCACTCCTCTGGGGCAATGATTAAATGAATGACAGATGAAATGAAATGTTAGTGGAGAGTGTTGCTAGAATGAAATTTTGACAGGGAAAACCGGAGTACCCGGAGAAAAACCTGTCTGCCTCCGTTCTGTCCAGCACAGATCTCACATGGAGTGACCGGGATTTGAACCACGGACCCAGCGGTGAGAGGCCGGCGTGATGCCGCCTGAGCCACGGAGGCTTCTTGTAGAAAAATACGCTCCATAATTGCTGTACACGGGCCGCTGTGACGCCTGTTTCGTGTCATATTAACATTCTGAGTTCTTTCCTTTTATCGTGAAATGTAAATAGTGTTCTATAATCATTTGGTTGAAATAAAAACATAACCTTTCTCTCATTATAACCTATTGGGGAAAGTGTGGTTTATGAACAAGCGAGATTTCTCGCATGGGACCGCTAGTCCCAATATATTGTTGAAAAGTGCATTTTATCCTTTCCCTGCTACCACTTAATTACAAGGGAGTATTTGGCCAGACCCCCCATGTTAGGGAGGCTTTGCATGCTCAAACCTATGACCCAAAACTGTTTAATGTTCTTCCTTCTTTATCATCAATATTTGTAGAAACACTTGTTTGGACTTTCTGATTCAGTTCAGTATTTCATTAATTTTCTAATGCTCTTCTTTTCCAAAATTTTCCTTATGACTGGTCACGCCTCCCAGCCAAGATAGCCTGTATAGGGGCTTAAAGAAAAAATAACTTATTCATTGTACTGTAGACAAGTACCTAATTTCCGTATAGTTGTGAACTCTTGCTGTTCATGCTTGGCCCAAGGTATCAGGATCGAATCCTGGCGCAGTCAGCCGTCATTTGTGGGTGCGCAAATATGAGTGAGCCGTGTCAGTGGATTTTCTGGCACGTTAAAGATCCCCTTCGGTGTTAAACTCTGGCACCGCGGCGTCTCTTAAAGTCACAGTAGTTAAAAGGGACGTAAAACTAATAACACTATAGTTATTATTATTATTATTATTATTATTATTATTATTATTATCTTGCAGGACAGAATATTTTAGGTTCATTCCCTTTAGCTATATTAATTAATAGAGAAAAATAAATTAAAAAAAGATACGAGCCTTGCAGTAGACGCATATGATGTGTAACATGTTAACCTACTATGAAATTCAGATGAAATGTATGTGAAGTCATCTGACATGTTATCCTACTCGTATACTACACAGCTTGGACATTCTTAAAATGTTAATTTACGCTCTGTTTTCATACTGGTACTATGATGAATGTATAGATTGAATTGGAGATATGCTACTGTCACACTTGTTTGAACAAACATCACATATTATATTGTAAATTAAGAGGAGGAATGAAACCATAGTCTCTAGCCTATCTGTAGACTACTAGAAGGAAGGAAGATTGTAGTTTTACGTGACCGTGAATCTTGTGATTATGAGCCACGGGACCTCCTTTTTACGTGGAATCCGAACCACAGGACATGGCATTTCACTTCGAAAATCTCACATGCATTGACCGGGAGACTACTAGAAATAATGTTAAATACAATCAAATTTCCCAACTCATGCTTGGTGAAAACTATTGTAATTAAAATTAGATAAATCGTAATTTCATGTAGATTCTGTTAAAATGACGCATTGTGTTATGATATATATCGTTTAAATCGAAAATCCAGTAGCAAAAATAATTGCCGGGACTGGAGTTCGAACCTGAGACCTCATGAATCGCAGACCAAGATGTTATCACGCAGCCATTACAACCACATATATTTAGAGTACAAAACAGTTACTCATTTTCACGTGCCGGTAATAATATGGAAGTATTTTTTTGTTCTCCAATAATATTTTGCTTTTTTCGATAATGTTCCTGTGTGAAATTGAGTTTTAAATTAGTTATGAATACGCCTACGTGATAGTAAAGGGAATTCCTATAGTGGTCTATGAAAGGCTAGCCCAGTTACCGTATAAAATCATCGATATATATTGCAATGAACACTGCATTACCGCAATGTGGGTTAATATCTGAATAGCCATTGTCCAGAAACATAATACCGGCTTTGCCGACTAGTTACAATGTTTCATATAAGAGCACACGACATAGCTGTATCGATTTCATTGGCGAATGGGCCATTCTGTTGTCTTTGTTTTGTAACCCGAGGGCGACTGTAAAGGTTTTCCATACATTGGTGATGATATCATCATTTAAATACTGATACGAAGACATGTGGTTTGTGTTTCAATGAGTTGACACCAGAGTTCACATGAGCGTTTACCGTTCAGCATGAAAGTGATGAGGAAAGTTACTCGGCGTGTGGATGCCCATCACTTTTATACAGAGATTGAAAAACAGACTCTTAATAAATCATAATTGTTTTGAGCAAATATGATTTTATGAATATTTTTACACCAAAGAAAGACAACTTGATGACGATTCATTGCATAAATATCTGTAATCCATATGTTATATACATTCCACATGGAACCACTCCCAGCTGGATCGGATCGCATCTAGCTGGCAGTGCGTCTTACACACTTCCGTCCGATCCACTTCCGTCCCATTTTTCAAAATCTCTCCCACAAAAATATCCAGCAACCGAGTGGAAAGATGTTACACATCAAAAATAGAAAATACCATTGTTAGATACACGGTATTGCAAGTTCAGAGACGATATGTTAATGTTAACCCATCGTAATTCTACCCATCCGTAACCATATTCTGCAAATTTAATTATTTTCAATTCCCATAATTTGCATCACTAATAATTTAATTATCTTTTCTTTGCAGGTAAGTTATGACTGCCTTCTGGATTCCTTATCCCGTGAAGAAGGTATGGATGTGTTCGTGTACGATATATAAAAAGGTATGAACTCTCGTCCTCTCTATCTGTAACCACGATGGAAGAGCGTTGGTGGATCATGCTTTCGGGATGGCCTCCTCCATTCACTGATTAGGCCTATTTCAGCTCTGCGTACCGTATACACCGATACATAAGCTTACGTCTACCAATGTTTAATATTCTGTACACGCCTGCTAAAGGGCATAGAAACAGTACATTTGTAAAAGTATGAAAGACGTTCAATCTAGGTAGTAATCGATGTATTTATAAATGAGTAAGGGCGTAATGGCGAAGTGGTCAATCAGCTTGCCAAGGCTTTCTAATACCTAAATCTATATTTGATGTCAACATATATATTTTCTTTTTATATCCTCATTAATTAGTCCTGAAAAGGATCTAAATCCATACAGTACGAAATAATGAGTTCGAATACATTATACAACGAGCCTATAATGATAATAATTAAGACACGAGTATGTTTATAAAACAAGCGAGGTGAGTTTTATAATTTCCATACGAGTGTCTTAATTACCATTACAGGCGAGTTTTATACGACTGTTTGTGGTCGACGATCATTATAACTTTATTTTATGTTCGAACATAAATATTCGTAAATATCTGTCGAGATTTCACTAGTTTAGTTTACTGAACAGAGCGCATGGGACGCAGAGAATACCTTGTATTCGACCACGGCCTCCTCAAATACCCCACTATGACACTCGCCACGCAGCGAAATTTAAAATAGGAGGCCGTGGAAGTCAGCTCAGGTGCAATGCTATCCTTACTTAATTGGTATCGTAATGAAAATCTTGAGCTCCGATTTGTGGAGAACCTGTATCATAATGAAACTTGAACTATATACAGTATAATGAGCCTCTGTTAGATGCAGTTTTCTGGCATGGTCGAACATAAAAACTTAAATACTTCCGATAGACTGTCCATGTGATGTGTAATGAATAAATCAAAACCCTATTGTATCGTGGTCATACATGACCATGTACTGAATGATTGCCACAACAACATATCTTTGTTGTTCACTCATGTTGTTATTGTTTCATGTGAGGAGTTCAACGGCGTGATCATTTGGCCGCGTGTAGAATATATCTGATAACCTGTGTCATTGCGGTGTCTGTAGTGGTGTGTATTTGTAATTCTGGTGAGGATTGTGAAGGAGGTGACTGTGACGTTAATTTAGGTACCATTCTGACATTTTGCTTCATGAGACTGAGTGTACCCCGTGCCAGACTTCAGACCAGAATTAAATTAGGGGCGCGGTGGTGCAGCGGTCAAGCTGTTGGCCTCTCAACACGGTGGACTGGGCTCGATTCCCGGTCAATGCATGTGAGATTTTCAATGTGAAAAGCCATGACCTGTGGTTCGGATTCCACGTAAAAAGGACGTTCGGTGGCTTATGATCTCGAGATTAACAGTCACGTTAAACTACAATCTTCTTTTTTCATAATTAAATTTCTTGACAAAGCCAGGAATCGAACCTGGACCTCCGGGACGACAGCCAAGAACGTTAACTGCTATATCACTAAGTGCGTTATGTTGTTAATTCTGTTTAGAAGCAGAAATGAATAGTGATTCATTGTTATTCAGTGAGGAAACGTAGCTTGTATCCTTGATAGTCTCCCACACTAGACACATACGGACAAAGTGTGTTATTTGTCACGACACTTCCACGTGAGTTGACATGTGACATGTTTGAAATGAAATGAACCTAGTTCTTTCGAGTACGTCAATATCGTCCTGTGACTAAGACCACTAGGCATTGATCCATCTTTATTCTCGGCCATATCATGTGATTTTAATCTCCCATGGTTTATAACCTTTGTTTGAGGACGAGCTGTTTGTGAAATCTTCATTATCCTCCTCATGATGGTGCCCAGTTGGAACGACATACACTAGACCTACCCGGCTGTCATGTGGCTTTATTATTATTATTATTATTATTATTATTATTATTATTATTATTATTATTATTATTATTATTTAATTCGCTATGCCCAACCAAGGAGCTTGTTGTTATTTGATTTACCTAGAATTTTCCTTCAATGCCTTTCTCTTATTTCTAATTTCTCGAATGTTTCTATTCATTCTCCGCTATTTAGCGCAATGTTTCCTCCTTTCTTCCCAGTATCTCTTCATCCGTTCACTGTGCTCTCTCTTCCGTTCTTCTGACCATCCTGTATTCCTCCGTGTAGGTTTCTCGGTGAATTGTGTCCGATTATTAGGGTTGTAAGTTTTGGTCTATTGTAAATGGCTTCTTAATTTATACCAATTTCTCGTATTTCTTGTGGTTTTTCTACCAGCCAATTGTTGTTATTCAGAGATACTGCTTATTTTGAAAATTTCTTTGTTAGCCTATTGTCATCCATTCTGTATAAATGTTCATACAATTTCAGTCTCCTTTTATATTATTATTATTATTATAATTACTATTGCTGTCGTTTGAACCATGAATGGACCACACTATTCGAACTGTCCTATTCCCTGTGGCTGAGCTTTTACTTTTGCCCAATATTCCCCCTTGCATTTCCTATGCTGTTCCCTCCTAGCTTCAGTCCACGTTTTTTCAATTCTCAATTTTGGCTTTACTTCGAAACCATGGAGTTATTTTTTATTGAGCAAAACATGTTCCCGGATATCCTCATGTGTTATCCACACTTCTTGCAAATTGTCTTCTTCATTTGTTAAGAAAATAGTTGAAGATCATATTGCTCAAACTTCTTTAACTCACACAAGCAATGAGGCCATAGAAAACAATCCTTTTAGGAATGGTGTCTGTGATTTTTTCTACATGTTGTAGTTTAGGTTTGATTAATACTCTCAAGTTCCAACGTTCGTCACCGGGCGCTGATTTCGATGGCGTTTAGTAGTAGCCAAGTTCACAGTTAGGTTTCGTGGACGGTAGCATTTGGTAGTGAAAGTAGAAACTACTTTCCTTACTTGAATTAAAACAGATAACACACACCAATACAGTCATCACAATTAACACCCGTTATCAGACAGATTCAACACACACCCAAAGTACACGGGGCTACATGACCGCGTTGTCGCAGCCTCTAAACTAAGGAACCAAACAACATGTATTCCTGTGGAGACATTAATAGTGTTATTCATCATCATCTTCATTTCCCCTTTTCCAGCTGACACTGGGTGGGGGCAAATATGGTTCCTCTCCACTTTGTTCTGTCGTTCTACCATTCCCCTTCCGACACGGTGTTCCAATCCAGGTTCCGTTTTCTAATCCTATTCTCCACTGAGTCCATCCAACGCATTCTTGGTCTTCCTCGTCCTCTCTTCCCTATCATCCATCGTTCCAGTGCTCGTCTTGGTAGCCTTACTTCATTCATCCGTTTGACATGTCCAAACCATCTCAAACTGTTTTGCTCCAGTTTCTCATTTAGTTTCTGTACTCCCATTTCTTTCCGTATATCTTCATTTCTCACTCTGTGTTATTATTATTATTCTTGCATCGTTATGCCCGACTCAGGAGCACGGTTGAACCTGTTTAACTGATGTGTTGGCCTTCTTTTCCTTCCAAAATCTCTTCATCCTCTCGCTGAGCGCCTTTCTTCGGTCTTCTGTCCAAGTTATGGTGGCCCTGGTGTGGGGTTTGTCTTCAAATTGGTGATTGTCGATTAGGGTTCTGAATTTGCATCTGTCCTGTATAATATTGTCTGAAATGTTGATTTCCTGGAGATCTGTTTCAATTTCACGTAGTCAGCTGTTCTTGGTTTTTAGTGAGAGGGCCAAGTTGAGAATTCTTTTAGTCAACCTGCCATTGTTCATTCTGATAATGTGCCCGTAAAATTTCAATCGTCTTTTCCGAAAAGTATGAGACATTTTTTCACATTGGCGATATATTTCCTGGGATGACTTTTCCCTCCAGATTCCCTCTATAAAAACAGGGCCAAAAATTTTTCGTAAAATTTTCCTTTCTTGTTTTTCAATCTCTTTGGTTAAAGATTTGCCACCAATGATTAAGGTTTCTGATGCATATAACGCCTCCGGTTTGATTACTGTATTATAATGTCTAAGTTTTGCTTTCCGAGATATTGATTTTTTGTTATACCTATTCCAAGTGATTCTGTAAGCTTTCTGTAATTTGGAAATTCTCTCTTTATTTGCTTCACGGTTTAAACCAGAGGGCTGAATAATTTCTCCCAGATATTTGAATTCGTTCACTTGAAAGATTTTGCCGAATTTAGTTCTCATAGGATGTCCGTCTAAGTATCGTGAGGCTCCTTCCATGTACTGAATTTTCTCATAAGAAATTTGAAATCCCGTTTTGATGGCAATTTCATGTAATTTCTCAATGGAATGAATTGCTTCTTGCCTGTTATTAGAAAGGATTGCTATGTCATCAGCAAAGGCCAAACAATGTACATGAATTCTATCTTTGAGTAGTCTGCCAAGGGTTATTCCCTTAGTTTCCTTTTCCCAGGTCCTGATTATCTTCTCAAGTACGAGGTTGAACAGTAACGGAGATAATCCATCTCCTTGGCGGACCCCAGTGTTAATTGCAAAAGGCTCAGATATTTCGCCGAGGAATTTAACTTTTGAAGTAGTGCCAGTTAATGTTTGTCTGATTAATTCTCTTGTTTTTCTATCCACTTGAAATTCTTCTAGAGTATTGAAAAGTGTTTGACGATCTATAGAGTCATATGCTTTACTGAAATCTACAAAGGTAATGACTGTCTGTCTGGTTTTGCGCATTTGTAGGATAGTTTTGAGATTAAGAATTTGTTCCTTACATGATCTTCCTTTTCGGAAATCTGCCTGGTATTCTCCAATCAGACGGTCTGTTTGTTTCTCAAGTCTAGTGAGCAGCGCTTTGGAGAAAATTTTATAAATAACTGGTATCAAGGAAATTCCTCTATAATTATTGATGTTGGTTTTATCCCCTTTCTTGTGCAGTGGATGGATTAGCGCACATTTCCAATCCTCAGGTATTTCTTCGGTGATCCAGATGTTCTCAAGAATTGAGTGGATTTTCCGGGCTACGTTCTCACCACCTGTCTTCAGCATTTCGGCAATTGTACCATCTTCCCCTGGGGCTTTATTATTTTTGAGTCCATGGATTATTTCTTTAATTTCTTCCAATGTTGGGGGTTCTGAATCTTGGTTGGATGATTTTTTTTCAATGATGAGTTGTTCTTTAGGGGATTCACAGTTTAAAAGATCCTTGAAATAATCTGCTAGAAGTTTGCAATTTTCTTGATTATTTGTTTCCAATGTCCCATCCGGGCGTTTGAAGCAAAGATTGGGTGCCTGATAATTTGATAATTCTTCTCTGAATGTTTTGTAGAAGTTTCGTGTATTGTTTTTAGTAAAATCTTGTTCAATTTCAGCCAATCTGAAGTGATCGTACTTGCGGTTTTCAGATCTGATGATTTCAGAGGTTTGTTTCTGTACTTTGGTGAATTCGTGCCAATTTTTTCCGTTTTGTGAGAATTCCAATTCTGCCAGGCTTTAATTCTGAAGTTTATAGCCTTGTCACAGGTTTCGTTCCACCACCTATGCGTGCGTTTCCTGGGCGGTGTGCCAATGTTTTGAGAAGCTTTCGAAAGTATATCTTTGAGTTCTAACCAGCCAGAAGAATCGTGAGTAGGGATACTTTCTTGGAAGGTACTGGCGTTCTGTTTAAGAAATTCTGGATCAACGCGCAGATTTTTTGTTATTTTTGGTTTGGACCTGTTTGGTTGAAATTTTACCTTGATTAAGGATAGATGGTGGTCTGAGTCAATGACTCATTTCTTGACTTTGACATTCATAATTTCTTTTTGATTATTTTTGGAAATAGCCACATGATCTATTTGAAATTCTCCTAAGTGAAAATTAGGGGATCTCCAGGTCTTTTTCTTGTGTGGAAGTGCCAGGAAATGTGTTGACATTAGTTTGAGATCAAAAGTTTTGCAAAAATCAAGTAATCTTTCTCCATTTTTATTAGTTCTATTGTGTGCTGGATGTAGTCCTACAATGGTCCTGAATTTCCTTTCTCTACCAATTTGGGCATTAAAATCTCCCAAGAGGATTTTTATGTGATGATTTGGAATGATGGCTGTAGTTTCTTCCAGCAGTTCCCAGAAGCCTTCCACCTTTTGTGGATCTTTACGATTGTAGTTGTTGGGGGGGTTCATGCGCATTAATAAGCGTATAAGCTTTGTTTCCTGATTTAACGGATAGTGTTGAAATTCTTTCAGAAGGCGAGGAAAAGTTAAGCACTGAGTTTATAATGTTTTTTTCTGACAGCGAATCCAGTGCCAAATTGCAGTGGCTTCATATGGAGGGAGATTGCTGGCTTGCCTTTATAAATTCTATAATTTCCTGATTCAAAATGATTTTCATCCGTGTATCTGGTTTCCTGTAGTGCTAAAATTTGGATGTTGAAGTTATCCAACATGTCTGTTAATTGTTTTAACTTGCCAGTTTTCCAAAGTGTGTTGATGTTAAAGCTACCAATGAAAGTTTTGCATTTTGGGCGAAGAGATTTGGGAAGCTCCGATACATTCCCTTATGATGTTCTCGGTCCCCCAGAATCCGATGACCGAGAAAAATAACTAGTATGTCTACTAGGGCCTGGGGTAGTTATATTGTAGGTTGTTTCCATCATGCTAACAAGTTGAAAGTAGTGGGGACATCGATCTATGTCGGTGTCATGGTTACAACTGAAGTAGTGAGCTTCAGAGGTTGCTGAAGATGTTGTCAAGCTGTGCCTGTTTTTGGTCCGCGAGAGGTATTTTATTTCCCTCAAACCCTCCGGACAAGTCCGGAGAGCCTCCCTATCCGCCACCTGGGACGCGCCCGATAGGGGAACAGGCTGAAACCCCACGGGGTTATTATTATTATTATTATTATTATTCGTGTGAAGAAATAGTAAACAATATGTGATTTTTGCTTTCTGTTAAGAGTATTAACATGTTTGTGAACCAATGCTTAAGATCCCTACTGTAAGCTGTCTGATGCACCGCCCACCTTCATGATCACATATAACAGCTGTGCACTTGAGATATGTGCTCCATGAACGGAAGTTACTATCTACTGTTCTTTCCCCCGCGAATAAACAAAATTCTTGTTAGGGATCACCCACTCGTTATCAAAATACCGGAAATGAGGGGTTACAAAAATAAGATTGTGTAGTGTATGTCTTTGTGCAGCTGTAAGCTTTTCGCCTGATTTGTCCAAGGTTGCGGGATTGTATCCCGACGCATTCGATTGTCATATGAGGGTGTATAAATGCGACAAGCCTATGTCAGTAGATCTACTTGCTTCTTAGAGATCTACATCGGGGCGTAATGTCGACACCCGGGGTCTCCCAAGCCACAGTAGTTAAAAGACACATTACGCTCATAACATTATTTAGCTACGGAAAGCAGAATGCCACTTTCTTCATATTCAGGTATACCGTTGTTGTTGTTGTTGTTGTCGTCGAATTCGTATTAGGGTCTTGAGATATCTTTGTTCATCAGCTCCATGTACTCGGGTGTGTGTTGAATATTTCTGGTAACCTGCGTCACTGTGATTTCCGTACTAGTGTGTGGATTATTAACTGAGGTAGTATTAGTGTGGGAAGCGGCCGTGGCCTTAAGTTAGGAGCCATCCCAGCATTTGCCTGGAGTAGAAGTGGAAAACTATGGGGAAACACTTCCAGGATGGCTGAGGCAGACATCAAAGTCACATCTTCTTAGCTTTTTCCTCACGACGCTGAGTGTACCCCCATTCCAGCCCTCAGACCAGATTTAAATTTCTTGGCAGAGCCGGGTTTCAAATTCGGGCCTCCATGGTGCCAGCCAAGAATGCTAGCCACTATACAACGAGACGGTACTGTATTAGAGACAACGGTAGGGTAGGTACCCCGGGATTTGATATAAGGTAGTCTACTATGCCTTTGTCAGGAGTGTCAGGGAATGTGGAAAAACTCATATTTAGGATAGCCGCTCTCAAAACCGAGATTCGAACCTCTAATCTCCGGACTTTCTGCAGCGTCCCACCGCGGTCGGTATAATGCTCACGGCCATGCCACGGGGTTTCATATCTTCCGTGCAACAGTGTAATAAGAGCCTCATGTAAGTGCCCTTACTGGGCCAAGTAATATTACACACAACCACAATTTTGAACGTATCTCGATAACGCCGCTGAAATATTAGATCCATAATGATGAACTTAGTAGCAAGGTTGATTCGTCAAGGCATCATTAATTAAGCAACTTACAATTAAACATTGAAGATCATGATCGTGCATAATATTAGTCCGGTCAGGATACTCAAACCCGTGCGCTTTGGGGGGGAACCTTTTTTATGATTGCAAATTATTCTTGACATCCTAAGGATGAAATTTAGAGAGGGAGTCATTTTTGTAATTTTGCCGTTTGGCCGCCATTTTGAAAAATGGCGATATTAGAAAATACAAAAATCTCCCAAACTACTTAGAAAATTTTCATGTTTAGCCTTATAACTGGTATGTATTTCATATGGTCCATATCGTTGCGTAGTGGATAGAATTCTTGGATGTCACCGCAGAGGGCCGGGTTCGATTCCCAGCTCTGTTAAGAAATTTAGCAGTTAGAGATGGAACAGCGTTAGCTATACCAACGCCTGAAGTCAAAAGAGCTCTATCCTATCCGGTAGTCCCCAAAACGTTTACCCACAATGATGTTCGCAATAATTCACAGCCAAAGAGTTTGGATCCTGCGAAGGAGCACCTGTAGTGCATCGATTAATTGCCCACTCACTTGTGTGTGTGTGTGATTCAACTGGGAGAAAATGTACCGTCATATACTGGTTATCATTGTAACCTTCAAAGCCATATTGAAAAGTGGGAAACATATAATGTCAAATCTTACTCACAGCCACCAAGCAAAGAGGTTGTCAAAGACGTGTTGGATTGGTGTCAAAGAGTTGCGGAAGACAAGAAAATGCCAGTAATTCAAATTGTTGGTGATCTAGCAGTTTATAAAT
Source organism: Meconema thalassinum (assembly GCA_946902985.2). Lineage (NCBI taxonomy): Eukaryota > Metazoa > Arthropoda > Insecta > Orthoptera > Tettigoniidae > Meconema > Meconema thalassinum. The sequence goes on from OX336390.1 coordinate 880,791,808, forward strand.
ATATTGAAAGATATCTGTGTGAAGAATAGGTGGTCTCTCGTAAAGGGCGTATTAGGTGGATTTCACAGAGAGATGTCATACCTTAATGCTCTAGGAAAAAGATTCGCAGGAAGTGGTATTGAGTAGCTAGCTGTTGCTACAGGTGTTGTTGCTGCAGGCAGTGTAGAGCAAGCATTATCTGGAAAACACTATAACAGGGCAATGCGTCTGCACAAATTGATAGCAGAAGCTTTACTACGCATGCTGATTCAAAGATGTGCTGAGAATCACCCATATCTACTTAACGGTTTGTAATATGTAGTGGATATCACAACAGAACAAGAAAGTGAAAACTTCGTTGCATCAGATTCATTTAACAAATTTGCGCATGGGATGTTTCGAGATATCTTCGAGTCCGACTCAGATATGGCAAAATTTTGGCTCTCTTACATCATCGACGTGGAAGTCCTGTTTCAGCATTACCATTGTCAGAGGAGTGGAGTAAGTTTTGATGAATACTTAGATGGTTGTCGCAGAATGCTTCCTCTTCTAGCAGCATATGGTAACATAAATTATCTGCGCTACCTCTCTCTCTACTACTGGCAAATGTCCACCTTGACAAAGGAATGTCCCCAATATACTCATTCTCTTTGACAGGCAATAGTTTCAGCAAATTGTCTCCCGATCAGGTTATTGAAATGACCATGAACAGACAGTCTAAGAATCGAAGAAGTGGTGGCTGGGTTGGATTCTCCAAGAATCTCCCCATGATTGCTGTTAACATACTAAGCTGACCTGCTGTGTTGTACTTAAGAGAGCAATTACAACAAATCATATATGTAAAGAAGCCTCTCTACCACCACCCAGAAGTGGGTCCATCAAGGATTAAGAAAGACTTGCAAGTAATTCATGAAGTAAATCTTGCCCTGGAGGAGTGGGACATGGACCCATGGAACATAAGCTAACCAAATCTTCGCTCACTGTGCACTGGACAGCCAGTGTCGGAGGAAGTAGTCAAGAACCTGCAAACAGCCCATGATGAGGGGAATACCATGGTAGTAGCAATATTGGACAGACTTTCTTCTGGAACTAGATCTCTGAACGATTCTATCAGCAAAAGAGAAAGCAAAACATTTGCCATAAGACAGTGTGCATTGCAAAAAGCAAGCAAGATGTAAGGATATTTGTAGACCACACTGCAACGAAGCAAGTTATCGATCTCTTAACGAGAAACTCCTACCATGACTCTACTGGATATCAAGCAATACAGAATAACAAGAGTGAGCCTATCTCTTTTTATGCTGACTGTATGTTCCATAAACCAGTCAAGTCAACATTCAGGACATTGTTGACTCTTCAACCTGTGATGCCGCCACCACATTGCCATGCCATCATGGATGTCGGAATGGCATGGAACAAGGTACCAGCGTGCAAGACTTGGAGTGATTATTCCTTCAACCTCTACAAATACATACTAAATCGCCATTCTCAAGCAGTAGCTTTTCACCTACCGTAATCAATGATGTCTATTTACAATGAATAAACAATGATTGAAAGTACGAAATATCATGAGAAAAAACGTCGTATGCAGTCGTATGGGTTCGTTCCAAACGTTTACCCAGTTGCTGACCAGCAAAATGCCTACAGGGATGCCTGGCATTCATTCCTGTCGAAGCCTGCAAACAAACAGAGGCTGCAACATTTCCTTCTGAATGTGTGGCAATCCTACGAGCATAATGCTGACTGGTATTACACCATGGATCTTTCCAGATATGATCTCACATCTGGCGAATGCGACCCTCGATTCTAAGCAACATGTTCATCTGAAGCCGATAGGAGGGCGTTTTTCAAGCTGCACAGTTAGGCGGTTCTGATTCAATTGTTTTTGATTTCGAGGACACAGATGTATGGGTTATTACTTCATACATCAGTCACCTAACTGAACAGGATATATATATGTACAAGAAGAAATCCGGAAATGGTACAGAATTCTACAACTTTCACTCACTGTTCTCAGAATAAGACAAAGCCTGTGCTGTTCTTGGAGTCTACACGTTCACAGGTTGTGACACAGTAGAAGGTTTCTTCGGCTTGGGGAAGGTCAATGCAGTGAAGCGCATTCTTCAGCCAAATAATATGACACACCGACAGATAATACAGCAACTTGGAGTTAATGACGAACTATCGGATGAGCTGTTCCTTCAACTGCAGTTGTTCACAATTAGGATCATCTACAATGACCCAGTGAGCAAAAGATTGTGCGAAGCCCGAGCACGTAAATGGCGGCAGTTGCGATTTCACGATTCTGCCAGATTGCCTCCCGACAAAGACTCATTTAGACAACACTCTCTTCGAAGTCACTTGCAAGCTTATGAATATAAGAATGCAAGGCTTGCAAAACGGCTGCTCCCGACTAACTTTGGATGGGAACAGCTCCAAGATGGATTGCGACCCATCACGCACCCAATACCCTCACTTCCAAGTGGAGTCCAATTTCCTCAAACCAAACAAACCTTTGCAGAGGAATTTGTCGAAGAAATATAAGAAGAAGTCAATTCACCTGTTCATGATTCATCCATAGAATACGGCGACACAGAGGAGGAGTTCAGTGATTGACAGAAGGATATGTGTTGTGGCTTTCACATGTTCAACGGACATAAAATTAATGATGCAGATAGATTTCATAACATTCCAATTGATACTACTACAGATACGTCTATCCTATGAAGACATCATACTAATGACATTATCGGTAGTCGATAATCACTAATAATACACCAAAAGTATACATCCATAAAGAAAAACATAACAAAAATGGATATTTGTTTCCTTTTCCCTTTCAGATTGGAACCAGTCACATTGTAAAACATATAGAACGATTAAATACCTATCCAGAGATATCTTAACCATGAAAATTGTCCAAGTAGTTTGGGAGATTTTTCTATTTTCTCATTTCGTGAAGACTGGTCGCCATTTTTCAATATGGCGGCCAAACGCCAAAATTACAAAAATTACTCCCAAGCTAAATTTCATCCTTAGCATGTCAGAAATGAATTGCAATCATAAAAAAGTTCTCCCAATAAGCGCACGGGTTTGAGTATCCTGACCGAGCTAATATTAAGGCATTTCGACAGCTCAAGTGCCAAGTCAGTCAGTTTGTTATTCAAATCATTACATTAGAAACCAATAAAGGTATGATATAGAAATAAGTGAAAATAATGGAATTTGTGGTAGTGTTTGTTAATTTCAGAGGCTCAATATCATGGCCAACTTCTCCTAAAGAATGGGACTGGCTACGCGGCTCAGTGATAACGTTCTTGCCTGCTGTTCCCAAAGTTTCAGGATCAAATCCTGGCGCAGTCAGCTGGCATTTGATGGTGCGAAAATGCGAGGGAGCTATGTCAGTAGATTTACTGGCACGCTAAAGATCCTTTTCGGGGCATAGTTCCGGCACTTTAGCGTCTCTAAAAACCTTATTAGTAAAAAGGGACATAAAACCAATAACAATATTATTACCTAAAGTATGGAGTTTGGTGTAAAAATGCACTCTCTGGCGCTAAAGTTTTAACCACATAAACATCCTACACGTTTTGGCCTGTGTCTGCAGTTCTGTACTGTAAATGTTGAGATTTGTATAAGGCCTAAGTTATTATACAGGGCCTTTATATTTGCTTCGCAAGGACATTCTCGCTCACGCGCTCCGCCAGTGACGGCTCAGTTGCCGGCTGCCGCGTGCGCGTATGTACAGCAGAATACGGTGCTTAAAATCAGTATCATGCATTTTTACCAACGAGCTAGAGAAAGGTATATAGAGAGGCAAGGAGCCGCGTAGCAGCGCTCTGGGCGGAGGCAACCTGAGTTAAGGCGGCCATGATTCAAAACGTCGTCTGACAAGAGCTTGTTGCGATTATTCGGGATGTGCAGGAACATGCGTTGAATGAAATGTATTTAAAATACATAGACCATGCCGTCAGTGTGTTCGTCATTCAATTGTACGAATAGAAGTAATAAGACAACAGGAGTGTCATATTTCAGGTAAGAAATGTCATCCAAATTCATAAATTAATGAGGTAGACTCTTTACGAAAGCGTGATGCAGCAGTTTAAGTTTGTGTGATATTTACATTTCAGATTCCCTTTGCAGAAGCAGGAACTAACATTTCCACTCTATATACCTTTCTCTAGCTCGTTGGTAACGATGCCTAATTTTCAAGAGGCTGCTCACGCTGTGCCTCCATTAGGGTCTTGTGCACAAGGCAGGAGATACAATGAAAAGAACAGGTCTAATCCCTCAAAAAATGAGGGTATCAGGAAAGATGAGACAAGGGCCAAATAAGACATGAATTTGAAAGACTCTCCAGGTCTCGGATACCGTTAGTGCCTGAAGAGAACAAGAGGGGACTAAGGAAGGTTGACGGGTGGATTTGCAAGCAAAGCCAGTCTCAGCTGAGGTTCCGTGGTCGCCAATCCACGTCCCACAAGTTGTGAGCCCCTGGGTGGGGTATGCACATGAATGATATATATGTAGACAATTTTGTTCAGTAGGCCTACAGAGCAGGAAGTGTCGTTCGCCAAGTGTCTAAAAAATTAACTTGTATTGAATGCCTAGAAGTGCTTTTATCGGGTCAAGATGTTCAGAAAGAAGGACTGATTAAGGCTGTGCGATCACCACCGCCGGCAATCGCATGGCAAGAGATGGCAGCACTATCACCGTTGGACAGCCGCTGCATTTGTGTTCGTGATCTGTCTACCCGTCACTTACCACCTACTTCCTCCCCTACCTCTCCTCGTCACTCAATGTCTTCTCTCTCTCACTGATAGCGTTAGACTGTAAGTGGATGTGGATGTGTTGTAAGGAGAGTGATGTTTTAAAATAAATTACAATTTTAGGCTAGTTAAAACTCATTTTATTACATTTCTAGTTTCTAAACAAACCTCAACAAATAGGATAGGCCTAAGCTTAAAATTGGATACAGGAAGCACCTGATCAGATAAAAGCAACAAGCTATATCAATGGAAAACTGATATGATGAGCTAACACAGGTGATTTTTTTTGGCATAAATAATATATTATGGAAAACGAAGCATGCGTTTGATGTAATTTCTTACCCAAACGCACATCATTAATAATAATACGCAATCACGTTTACATATTTCAACATTTCTACGGCTATACATTTATTCATAAACTAAACTACTAAAAGTGCTATAAGTCTACTTCCACCGATAAATATCAGCTGAACGGCCCCTTTGTTCGAGAAATAACATGGTTTACAAGGCAGGCTTTTATTTTTTATTCAAAAAATCTGTTTTATGTTTAGTATTTAGAGCTTTTTAATTATGTAAAAGGCGCTTTGCGGGCCTTTGCTAGGGTAAAAGTGCTCATTAAATCGTTCATTTTTAATTTTATGGCCGTTTCACATTCAATTGACAGAGTAGCCAAACCGTTCAGACGCTCCTGCGCCATCATTGATCGCAAATAGTTTCTTAGCCTATTTTCATTTATGGAAAAATAGGCTTATGAGATCACCTTTTGCCCGTGTCTGTCTGTGTGTGCGTGTGCGTGTGATTCGTGTGTGTGTGTCCCCCTAATATAATCTTAACGGTTGGAGCGATTTCAATGAAACTCGGTAAGTTCATAGCACTATTCTGGACGACCCCGACCGTGCCCTTCAAATTTTGTTACGTCTCACCAATCCAACATGGCGGCTGTGCGAAATATTTCATCAGCAATCAATATCTCCGAAACTATTACCGAGAATACCCTGGAATTTTGTACGGTGATAAAGGGAACTACTCGAAGTTCACCTATATGATTTTTGTAAACCTGGTAACTACAAAACCAACATGGCGGCCAAGCGAAATTGCGACTTTTAAATAGACGTTTCTCGCGATTTAACCAACCAAACCCAATGAAACTTGGTACCGTATATGTGTATACACATTGTAATGCACTGACATCTAACTTCGTTCAATTTTTTACATAATCGCAATATGGCGGCTGTGAGATATATTTCACCGGCATTCTATATCACTGAAACTATTACCGTTATCACCCTAACATTTTGTACGGAGATAAAGAGCACGACTGGAAGTTCATTTATGAGACTTTCAAAAATCGGTTAACTACAAAACGAACATGGCGGCCACGCGAAGTTGAAAGTTTTAAATAGACTTTTCTCGCGATATAATGATCCAAACGCAATGAAACTTGGCACAGCAAATGTTTATACACATTGTATTTTACTGGTATTTAATTCAGTTCAATTGTTTACATAACCTCAAGATGGCGGCTGTGCTAATTTTAAAATTAAGTTTTTATTTCTTATGTCGTAATCATGCGATCGAAGTGAAAGTTCGAATAATGAACCTACGCAATAATTTTCCTTTAATGGTACATGACTCTATGGCCTATAAATATAACAATCCAACACGGCGACCTTCCGAAATATTTAGACAATTCCCAATATCTACGAATCTATTAAAAATCAAACTGATTTTTTAATGTTCATAGGGGCTATGAACATAAGTTCACCTAAAGGACTTTCAATAACCTGGCGATCACAAATCCAACATGGCGGTGACGCGAAGTAAAAATATTCACATGGACATTTCTCACAAAATAACCATCCGAGTGCAGTGAAACTTGTTACAGTAAATCCTTATTCAAATGTTTCCATAACCACAAGATGGCAGCTGTGTGAAATTTTAAAATCTCGTTTTTACTTCTTGTGTCCTAATCATGCGATTGATGTTTGAATGCTACACGTACACAATAATCTTCATGTAACAGTACATAACTCTATGACCTACATATATAAAATCCAACATGGCGACCATCCGAAATATTTAGTCGGTTCTCAATATCTACGAATCTATTACAGCAATCAAACTGAAATTTTGTATGTTGATAGTGGCAATTAACATAAGTAGGATATATGAAAATAGGCTTTAATTCTTCAGGGAACTAATTGTTTTGATTAGTTTCAAAATGGAAAAACTCCTTTCCCCCGACGCAACCGTTATAGGAATTGTAAGCATAATTCGATATGCCGTCGTTAAATTAGGATAGGACTCCTTTATCGGGGCTAAGTACTCTAGTGCACCGCAAGCACTTTTTACAGATTGCGGAACAGCGTACCTAAATAATTGTTGCTCCAGAAAAAGATCCTCTGCATCCAAATCTTCAAGCTCCCCGTCTTTTAGAAAATTAGAGAGTGTTTGACAATGGTATTTCAATTGACTTTCCCCCAAATTGGAAACTTGGAAGGATCGAAGTGAAATCCAAAGTATTCCAAAAAAAAAAAACTTCGTTAAATCTATTTTCTACGCAGCTCAGTGCAGTATCTACGACAGACAAAAAGTAATTTACCCGAAATGTATTTTCAGATTCTTTTTAAAGTTCCTCTTCAGTTTTTTCCACTTGCTGATCATTTTGCTGTTTTATTTCATCAAGGAACCTTTTGCGATTGCCTTGACGGCGAATAGAAAATTTATTTGCATAGCCCAAATTTTCCATTATTTCTCTACCGGTGGACATTGCACTGTCAAAGCCAGTGTTGCGATAATTTTGAAAAAATGACTTTAGGCCCTGAAGTTCGGTTAAAGCCGTATCTAACGAAGTCTTCTCAGATTGGAGAGTTTTACTTGTTGAGTTTACAGAAAATTAAGTATCGTACCAGATAACGAGGCTTAAAACAAATTCATACGAACTTGTATGAAGCAACAAAGATTGGGCCTCTGACCGGGTAACAGGATCTTTGGTAGTTTCTGCCAATTCTTCTAGAGCTTCGTTTACTTTGTCTAACTGGTACCTGATGGGCTTGGCACTGCCAATTCAACATTCCCATCTCGTGCTAGCTAAAGATTTTAGTGTGAGGAGGCCAGGACATAGTTCGCACAAAATGTCCCACCTTTCCGTGGAAGCTACAAACAAAGTGTTCAGGCGCTGAACTATACCAAAAAATGCCATAGCGTTCTTATTGCATTAACCATGTCACCCAAAAGTAAGTTAAGATTATGTGCAACACATGCCATGAACATTGTTCGTTTATTAGTATTTTTACTCGCATCTGCACTCCCTTATACTTAGCCTTCATATTAGCACCCTTGTCATACCCATGTCCCCAACAGTCCATGATATCAAGATCATTATCCTCCAATACTCCTTCTAAAACCTCAGCTAACCCCATTCCCGTAGTGTCATGTACCTCCAAAAACTCGATGAATGATTCGACGATTCTTGGAGTTTCTGCTATCATATCAACATAGCGGAGGACAAATTTTAATTTGGGCTGGACTGAATCAAACACACTATCTTTATTTATTTATTTATTTACATTTATGAAAAAATGGCCTGAAGCGCGGGGCCTTTCTGAGCGCGGGGCCTGGCAAGACCGCACGTCTCGCGACGGCCCTGCGTATTACCAATTTGAGGACTACTAGGCACTCTCCCTCCGTCCAGCCCAATAAAGATTATATTATGATATAGTATGATATGATTGACGGAGAGAGCTGGCCGTGCGGTTAGGGTTGTGGAGCTGTGAGCTTTCATTCTGGAAATAGTGGGTCCGAACCCCCCCCCCTTGTCGGTAGCCCTGGAGATGGTTTTCCCTGCTTTCTCATTTTCACACCAGGCAAATGGGCGCTGTACCTTAATTAAGGCCACAGCCGCTTCCTTCCCACGTAAGGCAAATTGTAATATATATATATAAACTAGTAGCAGTGCCCGGCTTCTCCCGGTGGATTTATTTGTTTTATGGATGATAATGAATACTTTTACAGAACAGGCATATGATACTTAAGCTACCCGAAAGAAAAGAAAAATTCAACTTTTTGTGGTGGAGGTGGTGGTGTTGGTGGTGGTGTTGGTGGTGGTGGATGTAGTGAGGGTGATAAGCAGTACAGTATAATGGACGTAACATTTAGATCATTTTCCCCTAATGATAATAATGATAATAATGAATAGGGAAACGGCTATTTACTAACTACAGCACTGACACATGTAATTTACAAACACATTTCTAAAAATGATTAGAAAGAGTGATAAGCGAAATAAAAGACTGCCTAGGGCCTATATCTCATTGTCTGTTAGAAATGTAGAGACCAATAGTGTCGTCTTTTGTCGCATAGCGCCGTAGGAAAAGAATCAGAACACTTTGGAAAACTTCGGCTGTCCCGAGCTCCTGAGGTAGCAATAGTATCATTTATGGCCCCATAGCGCTCAACGATAATTTTAGGAATAAATTACGGTAAATTTGGAAGCACCAACGCTTATTGCAGCTAATAACCTCAATGTATTGCACCAACACCATTGCTCTTATGCAGATGCATAATATGTTCATGATGATAACTGTTTTAAGGGGCAAAATAAGTCTTTTTGCACTAATTACTCCCCTTGACTGCAATTTATAAGCAGCCCAAGATTCAACTATTTTCGCAATTCTGCACCAGAACACTGGTAGGGGCGACGTGATGCAGCCCTAATTGCCAGTCAACAATAGACTTATTAAAATACTCTTAGATTTACACTACTACGGACATGAATGATTCTAGGGCCTTAATACATGGTTTTCAAGTTAAGTTTGTTTGTTATTCTAAATGTAGGGAATGGAGAGCGTTGTCCAAAATATCAAGTGGACAGTGTTACCAGCAGGTTTTCAAAGTGTATGTATAATTTGGTGCAATTAGGAGGAACGGTGTAGATATGTGATAAAGGGCATAAGTGCAGGAAATGGAGTGGTCTGTCCGAAATTTAAAGTGGACAGTGTCACCCGCAGGGTTCCAAAGGGTAAGTGTACAAAATGTGATTCAGATCGGTGAAACGGTGTAGATTTATGCCAATGGACCTAATGCAGGGAATGGAGGGGTCTGTCCGAAATTTCAAGCAGACGGTGTTACTCGTCGGGTTCCAAAGTGTAGACTAAGTATGTGACATTTGGTTCAGATCGGTGAAACGGTGTAGATTTGTGCCAAATGGCCTAAATGCAGGGAATGGAGTGGTCTGTCCGAAATTTCATGCAGACAGTGTTCCTCGTAGGGTTCCAAAGGGTAAGTATACACATTTTGGTTCAGCTTGGTGAAACGGTGTAGATTTATGCCGAAGGACATAAGTGCAGGGAATGGAGTGGTCTGTCCGGAATTTCATGTAAACAGTGTTACTCGATGGATTCCAAAGGGTAAGTATACACATTTTGGTTCAGATCGGTGAAACGGTGTAGATTTGTGTCAAAGGGCCTAAATGCAGGGAATTAATATTGGTCTGTCCGAAATTTAAAGTGGACAGTGTTACCCGCAGTGTTCCAAAGGGTGTGTATACAAATGTTGGTTCGGATCGGTGAAACGTTGTCGATTTGAGCCAAAGGGCCTAAATGCAGGGAATGGATGGTCTGTCCGAAATTTCATGTACACTATGTCACTCGCAGGGTTCAAAAGGGTAATATTCAAATTTTGGTTCAGATCGGTGAAACGGTATACATTTGTGCCCAAGGGCATAAATGCAGGGAATGGAGTGGTCTGTCTGAAATGTCATGTAAACAGTGTTACTCGTAGGTTTCCAAAGGCTATGTATACACATTTTGGTTCAGATCGGTGAAAAGGTGTAGATTTGTGCCAAAGGGCCTAAATGCAGGGAACAGACCGGTCTGTCATAAATTTCATGCAGACAGTGTTACTCGCAGGGTTCCAAAGGATATGTATACAAATTTTGGTTCTGATCGGTGAAACGGTGTAGATTTGTGCCAAAGGGCCTAAATGCAGGGAACGGAGTGGTCTGTCCGCAATTTAACAAAGCCTAAACTATTCCTCTTGAATCTGGCTATCATATAAAAAAGAATTTTTCGAATCCGACTGGTAGTTCCAGAGATTAGCGCGTTTAAACACATATATTAGTATATATATTATTTTGATATATTTTGAAGATTGGTTGGTTGGTTCTTAAGTTTAGGTGCTGCGACAACGCGGTCATGTAGCCCCGTAATCTTGAAGATTACAACTCACATAAAGTTCTATTGATCATAAACATGTTTTATTCTGCTAATATAACTTACAGAATTTTATAAAGTAACTGGTAAATAATTTTTAACATTCTGTATGGAGTAATGGGTGAGATAATAACACTTCTACGATTTCCTCTAGACTGTGGTCGTGTAGCCTGGCAGGATGAGTCAGGGTGGGAGGGGGGCGGAAGCTGCGATAGCAATGGTGTTGATGGAGAGGGGAAGGCAGGTGCCCGAGCGCGCTCTTGCCCAAGACCTTGTCTTACCACCGTGTGTGTGCGGGCGTGTGTGTATGTGTGTGTGTGACTGATTCAGCCAGCATTTTTTAGAGTCTGAAAGGAGCATGCACCACGGGTATATCGCTGAACCAATTTTCTTTATCAAACTTTTCTACTGCTCAGAATAAGATCCACTTCAAATTAATATAACTTTGAAGTTAATATAACATTTTTTTCTCACTAAAAATGGTATTCAAATCTGAAGAGGTTAATACAAAATTTGAATTTCGAAATAAGAATTGTTCCTATTGCAGGTACTACTACAGGGGTTGTTGTAGAGAAATTTCGGTGTCTTCCGATTATTAGTTTCGTCGTCGTGATCGTACCTTTAACGCTCAAAATAGCCACTTTGAAGCCATGTCCTCGGCAAACGAGCCGTCGTTATTTTTTGCAAAACGCATATAATATCTCACAAAGACCTACATTAGAGATTAAGAATAAAAATAAAAATAAAAACAAAATTTTAATTTTTGACCGCACAGCCTTAAAGAGAAAGACGTGAAAGATGGCCTTTTGAATCCATCAAATGATGTAGTGAAATTATTATGTAAAACAGCTGAGATTGTCATCAGGAATAATGACAGTATGTTGCGAAAGAACACGAAGAATCTCATGCTGAAGTTGCAGACAGATGTCTATGCTATGCTGCTGGGTTATCTGTTTCAGAAATCTGACCATCTATTTACAGCTACTGAACCTGGGGAAAAGTCTCACTATGCTTCACTCATCGAGCGAATTGTGAAACAGTATTATAAATGCAGGCTTCACCACTTCTGCAGAAAAACAGCTCAACGTGAGAGAGGTCAACAGGTCCGTCAGTTGTACACAAAACTTATTCTTTTTAAAGGACAATGAAATCATGCAATGTACTGTGCATAAGCAACGTAGCGTATTGTCTTGTAAGATGATTGTGTTAGTTTTCGTTCAAAGTACAAATTAAATTGTCAGGTCTTGCGTAGGCCTAATCTTATATTACGCCTCGTTAGTCACGCCTCTCCCTCCCTGCCTCCCACCCTCTTGACAGGGTATATCATGGCGGCTGCCAGTTCAACCTGTTTCCAACATGGCGGCGCCATTTCCACTCTATATACCTATCTCTAGCTCGTTGATTTTTACTCACTGTGTTAACAGTAGATGCTGAAAATGTTCCCCATCCGCTGCCAAACATAATCGGCATCTTCTCATGACGTTTCTGGTTAATCCGGTTAATTTAGCTTCAGTAAGGGAATAACGACCTTAACGTCTATTTTTAGCCTACTTTTCACATTTTGCAAAAATGAGGAAAAAGTAGACTTATGAGATCGGGCAAATGTGTGTCTGTCTGTATGTCTGTCTGTCTGTCTGTCTGTCCTTCTGTCTGTCTGGCTGTGTGTGTGTCCCCCCCTATCAACTCCTAAACGGCTGCAGCAATCGAGACAAAATTTGGTAGGAGTAAAGATCTACACCTGAATATCTCACGGCCATATTTGAAAATGATGTCAGTGCTACCAACTGCTAAAAAATCGCAATTGAAATTTGAGCTCCATGTTGGATATCTTGGAAAGTATGAATGGGAGCTATTTCAAAATTGGCACACGTACAGATCATAATATTTCAGTTTAATTTCCAGGAGGCCAAACATGGCAGTGTTACCAAAATGATTATAAGCCTCATGATAGGTCCAATTTTTAAATGCATTTAACTTCTACACTATCAATTGGAATTCAACCAAATTTCGTATGTTGTATGTGTACATAACCAGATATGACTGAGCGTATTCTTAAGACCTACCAGGGCTGCCAACTGTTAATAAATGCTCCTAATTTATTTTATCCAAATACCAATATATCAGAAAGTATGCAAGCCGACAGCTTTAAACTATGCACACGTATAGTACCTGACATTCTATATTAATTTGGAGTAACTTATATACGTCAGTGCTACCAACATGATTCTAAGCCTGCTGACTGGTCCAACTTTAAATACATGCAACTTCCATACTATCATTTGGATTTCAACCAAATTTCGTATGTGTTATGTGTACCATAACAGATATGACTATGCGTATTCTAAGGAGCAACCAGGGCTGCCAACTGTTAATATGTGCTGTCCCTATTGTTGTTAGCCTAATATCAATATATCAGAAAGTATGCAAGCCAATAGCTCTAAAATTTGCACACGTATAGTACCTGGCATTCTAGACGAATTTGGAGTAACTAATATACGTCAGTGCTGCCAACATGATTCTAAGCCTGCTGATAGGTCCAATTTTAAAATGCATGTAACTTCTATACTAACTAATGGATTTCATTCAAAATTGGCACAACAATAGATCATATTATTTCAGATTATTTCTGACCAATACATGCATGACATTGTTGCCAACATGATTTTACGCGCGCTGTTAGATCCAATGTTTAACTGCATGTAACGTCCATGCGATTCACTGGACTTCATCCAAATTTTGTATTTTGTACCTTAAGAGATGGAACTAAGAATATATTCAGTCATCAGGGTTGCCAACTGTAGTGCTCTATTAGGATACATTATGCCAGGTATACAGTATTTCGAACTAATTGGAAATTTCGATATTAGCAACTTAATTTCGTCATTATTCTAGATAGGTTCATATTCTGTAGAATAATCATTGGCATGAAAAGTAGGCTGTATAGTTCTTAACGGAACTTCTTGTTATTGTTTAGTGAACCTGTACGTTTGAATCTCAAATGAGCCAGTTGTTTTATAGTCCGATTTATAGGAATGGATCTCCCTGGAAATTTCACTCGAAACTTTTTTCTTGTTCTAGCGCACGATTTTCTGCACTTTATATACGTATTGTGCAGATATACACGTTCAAGTAAGGAATATTTCACATTAGGCATTACAGCACTATACACAATAACAATAAAACAACTGACTAAGAGATTCAAACGTACAGGTTCAGCAAACGATAAAAATAGACTTAAATGTCGTTATTTCCTTCGTGAAGCTAAATTAACCGGAATAACCGGAAACTTCATAAGTAGATGCCCAGTATGTTTGGCAGCAGATGGGGAACATTTTCGGCATCTACTGTCAGCATGGTGAGTAAAAATGCATTATACTGATTGTAAGCACCAACTCCGCCGTAAATACGCGCACGCGGAAGCCGGCAACTGAGCCGTCACTGGCAGAGCGTGTGAGCGAGAAAGCCAAGCAAATATAAAGACCCTGTATAAGCCCAACATGGAAGTGTTATATGGACACTGATATACAATTAAGTGTGGGTTAGACAAGGGTCAGGAAATTGTGTTCTATGTAGTTGGGCACGCTTCGTTGCGTAGTGGCTATATAGCTTTCATGGCTATCACCGCTCTATTGCCGGCTCTGTCAAGAAATGCAATTCTGACCTGAGAGCTGGAACGGAGTATACTCAGTCTCGCGAGGCAAATCTCTTAAGAGGCGGGTTTGATTCTTACCTCACTCATCCTGGAAGTAATTTTCAGTGGTTTCCTCACTTTTACTCCAGGCAAATGCCGGGATGCTTCCTAACTTAAGGCCACTGCCGCTTCCTTCCCAATCCTCAACTGAAATCCAAGTACCGACACTAGTCAACTATAGGCACCTCAAAAACTCAGGTTATCAGACAAATGTTACATACACCCATATGAAATAACAAAACAGCAACATCTCATTATATTTTTTTTAGCTCCTTCGTATTTTGGAAGACATCGAAGGAAATTTGTTTGAATTTCCTATTTTGGTTAATACTACTCATCAAACTTGCAGCACACAACTTGTGTTGTACACACACGTACACGTAAGCCACAAGTTCCTGAGTGTAGACTATTTATACCGCCCATTGTGGAGATAGTGGATCTAGCGTGACGGCTCCAAGCCTTGCTACTGAGTAGAGGGGCCAATGTTCAGTAATAGCATGAGACTGTTCTAATGTTCACACGCGATTACTCCACTACTCAATAATAGGCCCCGACACAAAGCGGATCGATTTAGGGCGATTTAGTAGACTCCATTCCTATCAAATTCAAATATGTGGTCTTCTTGAGTATGGTTATTCCCCGGGCATAACTGCCTCAACAGAGTTCATCCCGTCCATGCGAGATGTACAACAGTGAGCGCCTTCTCTATAGAATGGAACATCGCAGGAGTCGTGTGACGGGCGAAGAGCGTGGCTGCCGTACCAAAGTGAAGAGGACCGCCTACCTGAGTCTAGTACGACCGCTGCTAATTCACGCGTGCCCTTCATGGAGGCCCGGTACTAAGGAAAATATCCTTAAGCTAGAACAGATACAAAATCGTGCCACTAAATTCATTCTTTCGAAAAAATCCGACGTAGACTCTAAAATAAGACGCCAAAAATATAGTTTTCCATCTATTGAGAACCTATTTACCCAAATTGATTTGTTATACCTGCGAAAACTTTTTAATAATACAGACTCATCTGCTATTTTAGACAAAATTTCCCTTGGCTACCGATCAGCTCAGAAGGGCCGCGGAGTTACGCTGTACGCCCCACTACCCAGGACTGAGTCGTACAAACTGGGTTTTGTAAATAGATCGGTCTGTGCATGAAACAGCCTACCGTGTTCCCTGAAGGCCAGCAACAATAATGCCGTTCAGTTCAAGAGGAAGCTGCGGCATTATTTGTTCAACAAGTAGGTTGTTCCTCATAAATTAAGCCCCGATTCTTTGTTGTGCTAGTATTTCCTGTGTATCTCCATTTGCAATATTTATGTGATCTCTTCTCTTGTTGTCCTGCCTTATCCTTATGTTACGTGCCACCCCCTAGTGGCACTTTTGTTAACTGGATTACGGTAGGGGTACAAAGCACAACACCAATTACTGCTTAAAGAAATAATTAACTTTATTGTGGCCAGAAAATTACACTAATCAGCAAATACAAGCAATTAGGAGCCTTCTCCAGTTTCCTCAAGTCTCTTCCTTATGCGCTCTTGGCCCCTTTCACTTGCAACAGACCACAGAAGTTAATCCGTCCTAATGAGTCCGGTGGCCTTGGCAGAAGCTACCTGCCCCTCTTCCAGGTACAAAAAAAATACAGTTACTTACGAGCACTTGATGTACGCTGTTCACAAGCTGGGAGAAACAATGTCACAGGATTTCGTAACTCGCACAGCACTTCGTCACCACACTTCTGTCGCACAAGATAATCGCTCGCACTAGCTCGTAAAACACAACAACAACAACTGCTTCACGGGTCACTCTTATATAGCCGGCCGGTGACTCAATAAATGCTTCTAGATCCATCCAGAGTCCACGGCTTCTCGAGGTTTCCAGCGCTGGTCCAGTCTCGAATGTTCTGGACTATCCCTTTGTCTGTAGTAGCCCTGTTGCATAAGGCGCGCGCAATACGGGAGACGGCCACAGCCCAGCCCAGCCCTGGGGCAGTTGTGACTCATGCGGCGAGTGATGACACAAACTCACAGCTGTAACACCACCCCCTTCCTAAAAAGGCTGATCGTCCCGATCAATCATTGGTCCGTCTGTGTCCCGCCGTAGGCTGCCAGGCGATCTCGATGCACGATCTTCATCTTCGCCCTCGGGTTCCGCTGGATCCTGTAGACGACATCGTTGATCCGTTTCACGACTCGGTACGGGCCCTCCCAGGACTTCTGAAGTTTGGGTGACAGGCCTTTCTTCCGTAACGGGTTGAAGAGCCAGACCAGGTCGTCCTCGTGGAATCCGCCGGCATCCGTCTGCTGGTCGTATCGGGTCTTCATTCGGTCGGTCTCGATCCGCAGTTTCCTCCTCGCGAATGCGTGCACGTCCTCCAGTTGGTCGACCAGTTCTTGACAATACTGGCTTACCGGGATCGGATCATTCCCAGGTCGGCCGAACGCAAGATCGACAGGTAGACGGAGCTCCCTCCCAAACATGGCCCGGGCTGGTGTGCACCCGGTGGCTTCATGCACGGCGGCGCGGTAGGCCAGGAGAAATAGTGGAAGATGTTTGTCCCAATCCCTCTGGTGCTCGCTGACGACTATTCGGAGATGGTTCTCGATGGTGCGATTGAATCGCTCTACCATCCCGTCGGACTGAGGGTGTAGCGGCGTCGTCCTTGTCTTCCGGATTCCCAGCAGCTGGCATAGGTTCTGGAACACCTGCGACTCGAAGTTCCTCCCTTGGTCGGAGTGCAGCTCCAGGGGTACTCCGTACCGGCTGACGAATTCTTTCACCAGGGTCTCTGCAATCGTCGCGGCTTCTTGGTTAGGGAGCGCATACGCCTCCGGCCATTTGGTAAAGTAGTCGCTGACGACTAATATGTAGCGGTTCCCTGCCTCGCTTAACGGGAATGGCCCAGCAACATCGATGGCCACTCTCTCCATGGGGCCGCCCACGTTGTAGGTCTTCAGTGGACCCCGTCGTCTTCGTCCTGGGCCCTTGCTGGCTGCACAATCGTGGCACCTCACACAGTGGTTCTCCGATCCAGTAGAACCGCTCTCTCAGCTTCTCCAGGGTCTTCTTTATCCCTAGGTGTCCACCAGATGATCCTCCATGAACTTCCTTCAGGACTTCCTCCGTCATAACCTTTGGAACGACGACTTGTTCCCGAGATGTCTTCCCATCGGTGCTCTCCCAGGTACGGCAGATGAGGCCATCCCTTACAATCAGCGAGTCCCACTGCGCCCAGTAGGACTTAAAATTTGGGCTGCAGTCACTCACAATGTTCCACCCGGGTCTGGGGACACAGGCCCTCTTCCATTCGGCTATCAGTCCCAGGTCATCATCTTCTGCTTGTGCCCGCGTGAAAGATTCGCGGCTCCAGCTCCCTTGAATTTCCACGGTAGTCCTTCGGCACTGTATCCCGGTGTTCTCCTCCCTCCTAGTTCAGAAGGTGCAGTCTTCGGGGCACGGTCTTCGTGACAGGGCGTCGGCGTTAGAATGCAGTTGGCCTTTCCTGTGCTGAATCTCAAAGTTGTACTGTTGAAGCCTCTCTAACCACCGCGCGAGTTGACCCTCGGGCTGCTTGAAGTTCAGGAGCCACCGCAGGGATGCATGGTCGGTCCTGATGAGAAATTCTTGCCCGTACAGGTACTTGTGGAAGTGTTCAATGGTTTTCACGATGGCGAGCAGCTCCTTCCTGGTGACGCAGTAGTTCCTTTCTGGCTTTGACAAGGCCTTGCTGAAGTAGGCCACTACTCTCTCCTCGCCGTCCACTACCTGCGACAGGATTCCCCCTATGCCAAAGTCACTGGCATCGGTATCGACGATGAACCTTGTTCCAGGTCTGGGGTAGGCCAGAATAGGCGCGGTGCACAGAGCCTGCTTGAGTTGTTCGAAGGCACTGTGGCATTCTGCTGTCCACGTGAAGAGTTGGTCCTTCTCAGTCAGGCGATGTAAAGGTTTGGCGATGTCGGCGAATCCCCTCACGAAGCGACGGTAATAAGTGCAGAGTCCCAGGAAGCTTCGTAGTTGGGACTTGTCCTTCGGAACTGGCCACCCCCTCACAGCTGCGGTCTTCTCTGGGTCGGTGCGCACCCCTTCCTCGGAGACGATATGCCCAAGGTACTGGACCCGCTTCTGGAAGAGCTGACACTTCTTGGGGCTCAACTTCAGCTGGGCAGCCCGTAGCTTCAACAAGATCTCCTTCAGGTTGCTGTAGTGCTCCTCGAAGCTTCTCCCCAGAACGATGACGTCGTCTAGGTAGACCAGGCAGGTCTTCCAGTGTAGTCCCCTCAGAATGGACTCCATTAGCCTTTCGAAGGTCGCAGGGGCGTTGCACAGACCGAATGGCATGACGGTGAACTGCCAGAGCCCGCTGCCCACAGAGAACGCCGTTTTCTCGCGGTCCTTAGGGTGGACCTCCACCTGCCAGTAGCCACTCTTCAAATCCAAGGTGGAGAACCATCTTGACCCTGATATGGTGTCCAGCGTGTCGTCGATCCGGGGTAGAGGGTAGCTGTCCTTCTTCGTGACGTCGTTCACCCGCCTGTAGTCCACGCAGAACCTGGTGGAACCGTCCTTCTTCTTCACAAGCACGACCGGAGAACTCCAAGGACTATGTGATGGCTCGATCACCCCTTGCTCCTTCATCTCTTCTACCATCCGGTCGACTTCGGCTTGCTTGGCGAGCGGGACACGTCGGAATGGGGCCCTAATCGGTGCGCTGTCCCCAACGTCGATTCTGTGCTGGACCAAGCTTGTCCTGCCGAAGTCTTTGCTCCCCACGGAGAAGACATCCTGGAATTCGCGTAGCAGGTCCTGAAGTTGGCGTGATTGTTCCTCGTCTAAATGGTCCTGGGATCCTTGGTACAGCTTCTGTAGTTCTTCTGGCAGTGTGCGTCTTCTTCGGTTGTCCGTCTGCAGGTGTCCGTCCGTCGTGTCGGTGATGCGGGCAATCCAGGTAACGGGCTCGCAGACTCCTAGGTTGGTGTCCCGGTGAACCGTAATGTCGTAGTCGTTCAGGTTGGACAGGCGGGCGTACGGCCGAGACGTCGTGTTGATGAGGGTCTTGGCAACTAGCAACCCTTTTGTCTGGATGTCCTCATATTTTGGCTCGATGACAGCCGCCACTCCCTCAGCAGTTCCGTCGACAATTACGGCAGCGCTGACTTCCGTCCTGGCGGGAACGATGACGTCTTCTCTCAGCCTTACTCGTCGTGCGGTGATGGACTCGTGCGCAGGTTGCAAAGCAAGTTCCTCACCTCCGAAGTGCAGAGTGTTGGTACTCAGGTCCAAGATGATGTTGTTCTGGTCCAGGAAGTCCAGTCCGATGATCACTTCGTTTGATACGTCAGCCACAAGCACTGGATGCTTTATCACCCGTCGACCTATGACGAACTCCAGTGATGCTTCGCCATGTACCGGTGCGGTCTCTCCGGTCGCGGTTATTAGCTGGAGGTTCCTTTGTGTGGGTTGCACTCTCCACTTCGGGATCACAGTGGGATTGACGATGGTCCTCGATGCTCCCGTGTCGATCAGCATGGGCCAGCTCACTCCGTTGATGACTCCGTCGACCATCAGGCTGCTATTGTCCCTCCGTAACTTCGTCACACGAACTTGGACTGCCGGGGCTTGACGACTGCCACAAGCCAACCTTTGCCCCCCTAGGCTGGCTGATACTTGCTTTCCTGGGCCGCGCGGTTTCCCTACGACTGACTGTCCAGACGGAAACCCTTGGCGGCGGCGATCACTACAGTCCTTGCGCAGGTGGCCTCTCTTACGGCAGGTCCATCAGGTCGGTAGTCCTCTTCCGGGCCGCCTCTCCGGATGTCCTTCGGCTACGTTTTTGTTGGTGGTACTGCGATTCTTGAAGAAACGGCTTAGCGCCTCCATCAA
Organism: Meconema thalassinum; assembly: GCA_946902985.2. Lineage (NCBI taxonomy): Eukaryota > Metazoa > Arthropoda > Insecta > Orthoptera > Tettigoniidae > Meconema > Meconema thalassinum. The sequence goes on from OX336390.1 coordinate 880,812,337, forward strand.
TTCGTCGGCCAGGGGCTTGGTCTCGTTGGTTTTTGCTGGTTCATCGACGTCCACTTGACGCACCCGCGCGTGCATTCTGGATGCCTGTTTTGCCGTCTCGAATTCGAGTGCGTGACTCAGCGCATCTGCCAGGGTTTTATTGCGCGCGAGTCGCAGCGCCTGTTGAGTGTCCGAGTCCCGTAGCCCGTCGGTGAAGGTCTGCGTCGCTATCTGCTCCAGAAAGTCGGCCGGCGCTGTTGGGTAGGCAAGCCTTACGAGGCGTGCGATGTCCATCTCGAACTCCTGCAGGGTTTCCGCGTTCTTCTGTACCCGGGTTCGGAGCTGCATCTGGTAGGCCTGCTGAAGATGGCTATCTCCATATCGGGACTCCATATGGGCGATCAGTGAAGCGTAGTCCTGGGATCCAGTCGGGATGGCCTGAAGGACGTTAAGGGCGTCGCCTCTCAGCGCTACAATGAGAGCTGTAGCCTTTTCTGTGTTGTTCCAGTTATTTATGGAACAGGCTGCCTCGAACTGACGTAAGTAGGTGCTCCACGGGACCTTTCCGTCGAAGGTTGGGGGCGTCACTCTGCTATGTCCCGTTCCTGATATTCCCGGTGTAACGGTGGGCGGGCGTTGGCGCAGCTCGGCAACTTCCTCTCGTAGAGCGTTGAATTCCTCTTTCACCCCCGTCAGTGGGCGTTGGCGCAGCTCGGCAACTTCCTTTTGTAAGGCGTTGAATTTCTCTTCCACTGCCGTGACTTCCTCACGCAGACCCAGTTCTAATTTCTTCAGGTCCTGTGTCAACTTATTCTGACCGTCTTCCATCTTCTTCTGGCCGTCCTCTATCCTCTTCAGGTCCTCCGCTAGCTTCTTCTGGCCGTCTTCTAGTTTGGCAGTTAGGTCCTCGGCTAATTTCTTCTGGCCGTCCTCCATCTTCTTCTGGCCGTCCTCCATCTTCTTCAGGTCCTCCGCTAACTTATTTTGGCTGTCCTTCAGGTCCTCTGCTAACTTCTTCTGGCCATCCTCCATCTTCTTCTGGCCGTCTTCCATTTTGGCAGTTAGGTCCTTGGTTAAATTCTTCTGGCCGTCCTCCATCTTGGTTTCCATGCCATTTAACTTTTCTAGCAGTGCTGCCAATTTCTCCTCCATTTTAGTTGTTTGTCTTGTAAAAGGCATGCACTCACAGGAAAATTAGAGAAAATGACCTGCTCGGGTTTTGAAACCAGGACCGTCAGGTGTTGTGCTTGAGTTCGTAATCCCGCTTCTGACACCAGTTGTTACGTGCCACCCCCTAGTGGCACTTTTGTTAACTGGATTACGGTAGGGGTACAAAGCACAACACCAATTACTGCTTAAAGAAATAATTAACTTTATTGTGGCCAGAAAATTACACTAATCAGCAAATACAAGCAATTAGGAGCCTTCTCCAGTTTCCTCAAGTCTCGTCCTTATGCGCTCTTGGCCCCTTTCACTTGCAACAGACCACAGAAGTTAATCCGTCCTAATGAGTCCGGTGGCCTTGGCAGAAGCTACCTGCCCCTCTTCCAGGTACAAAAAGAATACAGTTACTTACGAGCACTTGATGTACGCTGTTCACAAGCTGGGAGAAACAATGTCACAGGATTTCGTAACTCGCACAGCACTTCGTCACCACACTTCTGTCGCACAAGATAATCGCTCGCACTAGCTCGTAAAACACAACAACAACAACTGCTTCACGGGTCACTCTTATATAGCCGGCCGGTGACTCAATAAATGCTTCTAGATCCATCCAGAGTCCACGACTTCTCGAGGTTTCCAGCGCTGGTCCAGTCTCGAATGTTCTGGACTATCCCTTTGTCTGTAGTAGCCCTGTTGCATAAGGCGCGCGCAATACGGGAAGCGGCCACAGCCCAGCCCAGCCCTGGGGCAGTTGTGACTCATGCGGCGAGTGATGACACAAACTCACAGCTGTAACACTTATATAAATTTACCATCCCTCTAATGTATACTGTAAATAATTTATCATTGCTCGATTCTCACTAATTGCCATCTTGTTTACATATGTAAATATATTTCAGTATATATAGTGGGGGCTCTGACACATCCCGAATGCGAAGTGGGGCTTTGCTCTTTTCAGAGACTCCCTTCAGTGTATTGCAAATATAGTGTAAGACACTGATGAATAAATGTGAAATGAAATGAATTTCAGCGCTAGATGACTAGCATTTTCCGATTACACCTCAGAGGGTCGGGAAGCACCGTATGCTGTCACACTATACTTTGCATACGCAGCTGGAAAGATACCTTAGTTGAGATAGCTATGACTTGTGGTGAAGTAATGTAGCCTATCTCGTGTCCCGAGAACATTCATTCATTCATTCATTCATTCATTCGTTTATTTGCAATTGGGGGTGTGTCCCCCGGTGGCAAATTAGATATACATAACAAATAAATAATTGTACATAACAATTCACTAACAATTAAACTGGAGTATTTACACAAATAGTCAGACTTTTCTTAAACACACCTATATGTTTGGGAAAAGGCTCTAAGACTGCGGCAGGTAGAGAGTTCCAATTATCAATGGCACGGTTTACGAAAGAATATTTACCATAATTTGTTCGCTGTGGTCGGCCCTTAACTTTGAAAGGGTGATCGCTACTACCCATGTAAGTAGGCTTTTCCATACGTTTGCTAAGCTCACCCCATGCTGGTTGATTTGTATACGTGTTGTACATAGCGCAGAGTCTAGATTTCATGCTCCTAGCCTCAAGTGATTCCCACCCAAGTTTCTTTAATATACGGCTCACACTGCTCCTGGGATTAAAGTCACTTAGCACAAATCTAGCGGCCTTGCTTTGTACCATTTCCAACTCATTTATGAGCCCTACTTGATATGGATCCCAAACCGCCGAGGCGTATTCCAGAATAGGTCTTACAAGTGACAAATATCCTAATTCTTTAGCAGAGGTACTACTTACTTTTAATACCCGCATTACAAAGTGCAGGGATTTGTAAGCTTTAGAAACTACACATCCTATATGACTACTCCATTTCATATCATTTCTTACGTGAACGCCCAAATATTTGCAAGAATCTTCTTCTTCAAGAATTCCCGAGCCAATGTTATATTGAAAATCTTGCCTTCGCACATTCCCTATTTTTATTAGACTACATTTTCTTCTGTTTATTTTCATTTTATTTTCAATCGCCCACTTATAGACCAGGTTCAGGTCATCTTGAAGTACTGCATTGTCTTGTGAGTAATGTATATTTCGATATATTACACTATCATCCGCAAACAATCGACAGTCACTGCGAATGCCATTTGGTAAGTCATTTATAAACGCCAAAAATAACAAAGTTCCGATTACGCTGCCCTGAGGGATACCCGACGTTACGGTAATTTCATCCGAGAATCGGCCTTCAACTTTCACTTTCTGGGAACGACCCGTCAAAAATTCTTGGATCCATATAATTACTCTTCTATCAATCTTCGTCGAAGCTAATTTATGGAGTAGCATGTCATGCGGCACGACATCAAATGCCTTCGCAAAATCTATAACTACGGCGTCGACTGAAACTCCATCGTCTAACGATTCACTAATATCTTGAAAAAGTGATAGCATCTGACTCTCGCATGAGTAACCTTTCCGAAATCCAAGTTGCCTATCATTAAACCATGATAATGTTTCCCACAGTTCCCTCAAGTAGTCGCAAATGAGATGCTCCATCTGTTTACAAACGATGGACGTAAGACTAACCGGCCTGTAGTTGCCCAATTCAAGTCTGCTCCCTCCCTTAAATATTGGGACTACCGTAGCTCTTTTCCAGTCATCCGGGATTTGCGCATTGTTTATGGACACATTAAACATCACCTCTAAGTATCGTGCCACTGCCCTACCTCCTAGTTTAAGTACTTCACTAACAATATTATCAGGACCCTTCGATATATTGTAACGTAATTTTTGTATTAGCTTTACAATTGCTGACTGGTTTATTTGGAGAAGTGGAGCCCCTGATTCACCGTTAAGGTCCAACACACAGCTATTGGATTTATTGAACACACTACCATAAAATACATTTAATTCATTAGCAATGGCCTGCTTCTCAGTAATTAATTTACCGTCACCGGACATTATCATCGACAAATTATTTGAATTTCCCTTTCTTCTCCTAACATAACTGTAATTTTTTTTCCACCCATCGCCTCCCGAACCAAGTAAACCTTGCATATAATTGTCATGAGCAGCCCTCTTTTTTTAAGACTAGCTCTCTTGATAAGGACTTAAATTTCAACATATACTTGTCACTATCATGTCTTTTATTGTATAATTCCCTAATTTTCCGTTTAAGACTCCTGATTTCCCGTGTGTAATACTCAGGATCTGGGTTTTGTTTCAGTAATTTAAATGGAACAAATTTATCAATAGCGCTATTTAAAATTTTCAAAAAGTTAGTCCACAGGATATTAATGTGATTTCCTTCCGATGCCCATCCTACAAATAGCTCATTCAAATACCCCTGAAATTTGCCCTGATCCACCCTGTGATACTGGAATATGATCTTATTTGCTACATCAGAGTCTAATTTTGTAATGTCACCGTATCTAATATTTAATTCAAACCCAGAATGGTCACTAATTCCTGGTACTTTCAGACAGTTAATATACATCTCTACAGGCCTTACGAGATAAACATCTAAGGTATTATTGCCTCTAGTTGGGAAGTCAACTACTTGGGAAAATCCCCTCTCCCTTAAGAATTTGTTTGCCGCGCTCTGAGCTCGACCACAGCTAGTTGACTCACCAGACCAGTCTACTTTGGGGAGGTTTAAATCTCCGGCAATTATTATGCTCTTTTTCATAGCATTACCCGTACAAGTTTTATCATACAGTGTGTCGAGAAGCGAAAAGTTATCTTTCGGTGCTCTATACGCCCCTATCATCTGAAGAGGGAATTTATTCCCTTTATCCGAAATCTGTACACATAACATTTCATGATCCGTATCAGCCCACTTTAAGAAACTAGCTATATTTTTGCGCACACAAATAAATACCCCACCACCTCGCTTCCCCCGATCCCTTCTGTACATTTCGTAGGTCCCTTGAATTATTTCATTACTATTTATATCCTCATATAACCAAGATTCAGTAGCAATGACAATGTCCGGAGAATACGTCTCTACAAGATTCCAAAATTCAATTAATTTATTTCCTAAACTCTGACAATTAACCTGCAGTAATCTTAGAGTCTTACCTCCACAGCAAATATCCCGAAGTAGCTCCTTCTGTTCCCGCCGGCTGGCAAACTCTGGAACTGCTCCTCCTCACAATGGCCGGCACGAACCGATGACCCTGTCATGTAGGCTCCCCAGGTTGAAAGTGCCCCGTCGATTTAAATGCAGCCCGTCTCGGGCGAAGTCACGGCCACCAATCCAGCAGTCAGCATCTACGTACACTAATCCCACTTGTGCACAAACCCAGTCCATGCGGTCATTTACAGTCTTAACTCGCCTTAACGGAACATCTCCCCGCCGAACAATGCCACTCATTATAATGTTTGCATTTCCAAACTTGCTTTTAGCTTTTCTGCCTAGTTCGTAGAGCTCCCCCATGATGTAATCAGCTGTAGCCCTCTTCTTCAAATCGTTCCTCCCAACATGGAGCAACAACACTTTAACTTTATCACAGTCCTCTACATTTGCTTCTTCCATTTGTTGGGCAAGCTGGTCAATTTTAATCCCCGGATAACACCGCACTTTCACACCTGATTTCCTCGAGATATTCGCACTCCATCGTATCATAGAATCACCCATTATGATAACGTCATCCTCAGTTTGCTCCTGCACGCCTTCTTCCACACTGATCCCAGTAGAAAGCCGTTCAGTCACATCCTACACCGTTTCCTCTGATTCACGAAGCTTTGTTCTAAGTTCCTGTATTATTTGATCCCTTGCTTTGATTTGCACCCTCAAACAGTCCGGCGTATCACATAATTTACAAAACCAATTCCCGACATCACAATCCTCCTTCTTGATCTTAATACAGCCGAAGTGAAACCATTTCTCACATAGTCCACACTGAACACCGTTCTTCAATGTTTTACTGCACGTCGAACACTTTAAAGCTGCCACTGGAACATTTGCCTGATTCATATTTGCAGTAAAAGGGCCTGGATTCACTTCCACTCCACCAATAACTAGCAATGCAGCTATCACTAGGGCTATGAACCACAAGTTACTAGGTCCCGTACGCACACACAAACACCGGAAATCCCGACTACCCTTCACATACCACAGTCCGATCCTCGCGCGATAACACTCCAGAGAATAACCCATTTCAGCACACCTGAGAGCTCGGGAAAAACACAACCTTTCACTTTGACTGCCAACTGCCAACATGGTTAGGTATTGAACAAAACATCGACATTTTCTAGTGGAAACTTATCTTCTCAAGAAGAAGTCTTTTCTTCTTCTTTCTTTCTTTCTTTCTTTCTTTGTTTCTTCGTTTTGCCCACTTAGGGAGCGCACTTGAACTTGTTGACTCGGGTTGATGGAGCTTTCCTCTTCTTCTCCTCCCAAAATCTCCTCATGAACTCGCTATGCCCCTTCTTTCGTTCCTCCGTCCATTTTTTTCCAGTGGTCTTTTTAGTTTTTTTCGGTGAAAGAGTGATTTGTAACTAGAGTTCCAAAAGTCTTGCGATTCATGATGCTATCTTCTGTAATGTTTATTTCCTTTAAGTCCTGTTTGATTTCTTCTAACCAACTGATTTTGACCTTCTTTGAATTAATTATATCAAGCAGATTTTTTTTTGCATATCTGGTGTTGTCCATTCGGCAGATGTGACCATAAAATTTCAATCGTGTCTTACGCACGGTATCAGTGAACTTATTGATTACTGGGTACAAGTCTGTGGTTTTCCTTTTAATCCATATACCATTAACATAAACGGGGCCATATATTTTCCTGAGAATTTTACGTTCCAGGATTTCGATTTCACCAATTTGAGAGTGGCCTCCTGGAGATATAGTTTCGGAGGCGTACAATGCTTCCGGAAGAACAACTGTCTGGTAGTGCCGTAGTTTGCATTTCGTGACATCACTCTTTTATTATAGTGATTCCATGTTATTCGGTATGCTTTCTGAAGTTTGGTAGCTCTTTCTAAATTAGCCCCTAATGGTTTGTGTGATAGTGAAGGATGAGATGAAAATGTAGTGAAAACTATAACTAATACTAACTACAGTCTTACAAACTAGAAGAAGAAATGGTAAACAAATAAAGAATAAGGCAAACAATAGACAAGAGGAAAAGAAATGCCCTCAACCCTCGAAGAATGAGGATTGAGGGACTTGGAAGGAAGGAGAATCAGAGGGGGCAGATAGGAAAGGGAAAGAGGAGAGTGCCAGCCCCAGAGACACTGGAAAAAGGGGGAAAATACCGGACCCAGCTCAGGAATCCCTCGGGGTTGCCAACTCCCGAACTAACCAGCCGTGAGTCCTTGAGGGTGTAGCTCTATCCAGGGTGCACCATTAGTGGTGGGGCTACACACACCCCGCCTCCTTAAGGGCCTTGAGCAGAAGGCAGGAAATATGAAGAGAACAGAAGAGGTCTGACCCCTCGAAAAATGAGGGATCAGGAACGTTGAGACGAGGGCAATTAAGGCGGGAAAGTGAAAGACTCCCTAGGCCTCGAATACCCTAATACCGTCGGGGTCGGAAAAGAACAAGAGTTGGCCAAGGGTGGTCGATAGGAAAGATGACAGAGAGGAGCCCGGCACAAGTGAGTAGAAGCAATGCCGAACACAGCTGGGGTCCCGTGTTCGCCAACCCACGTCCCACAAGCCGTGGACCCTTGGGGGGCCTTGCCCTTCTAGTCATCATGTTGCTGGATCTACTGCTATTTGCTGCCGTGAAAGGGCATGACTTACTCAGAAACCAACTGGCGCTAGGTGGGGATGATTTACCAATGGTGTCACTCTCTCCCACCGCCCACTGCGTGCTTTCTCTCCCTCGCTCTCTCGCTCGTGCCTGCAGCGCCCTCACTCAGGGCTTCAGTAGAACTTGCCGTGCTATTCACACAGCGGCCCCGCCATCACACGGCGCCTGCGAGGTTCCGTTCTATAGAGAAGGCCCTCACTGTATAAGCAAAGCGTGCAGCGTAACCAGTGGAGTCCTCATTATGCGGAGAAAAATCTATACATTATCCAAATCGAGTTTCATAAAATATTACCAAGGGGCACCCAGAAACAACACAAACAGATTCCTCAAAAACAAGCAAATGAAAAGGAGGGGATCAATCTCAATTCAATGCGGGATTTCAATGACGGCACACAGCCAATTTTACGTGAAGGGTCGCTCCATATCGCATGCTCTGTTGAATTATTTACCACGATCATAGCCCAGGGAGTAAGAGATATATTATTACAGCCCTGCTAGGAGCCAGGAAGAAAGGGTTCGCCAACCGAAACGTTTTTATAACTTATTGTGCAATATCGTGACTTTTCTTTAAACTCCCGTGACGCGCTACAGAAAGATGCCACTTCGCAGGAGAAGTTTATTTACCGATACTGAAAGTAATATATTCTAGCACATACATTTTCAATTCAATGGTGTCGGTCTATTATTATTATTATTATTATTATTATTATTATTATTATTATTAATAATAATAATAATAATCAATATTACATCCAGCAATACAAGAAAATATATACACACATAGCTTTTTAAGTATTAAGACATACGTCCGTACATTGTTCAAGAAATCGCGTGTGCTATATACACATTGTCCTTTGCACTACAACATTGTATAAGTCACTTGTTCTCTTGATCACTGGAGTCCCGTTATATTAAATATGTACAATCTTCATCATATCGTAACTTTAGTCTATTTCTGATTATTATCTAAGTAAACGTATTGGTCTAAAAATGTACATTCTGAGATCTATGTGATGAATATCAAATTCAGCCGAGTTAGGGAAGAATACATGTAAGCTATACCACGTTAGGCAAGGCCTTGTGGGTGGTATATTAGGTCTACTTACCTAATTATAACGTTAAGTGTTCATGTTAAAAAATATATTACATATACTGAATATATTAAAATAAGCGTTGTGAAACAGCTAGGTAGCAATGGTAATGCTAATTTATAGATTAAGCTACTTTAATATATCTTTAATTACATTTTTATTTTATCGAACAAATATCTTTGCGTTACGTATAAACTTTGTAGATTTATGGAGATATAGTGTATCAAAAGCTATGCTGTGTACATCACATGGAAAATCATTTTAATAGCCGGTGGAGTTTCTAATGGAAAATATCAGTAGGATATATACAAAAAATAGGCTATTTATTTCTTCACGCAACTACTTGTTTCATATGATGAAAATGGTCTAAAGGACGATAGCCCCTACAAAAACTATGTCGCGTCGAGCCCACATAACAGTTAGATCAGGCGGGTGGTTTATACACATTAGGCAACTACAAGTAACCGATCGTAACAATTGGACATTCAAAAGAAAGAGATTTACCTGCTGCAGTTTCTTTTAGCGTATGGCTTTTAGTGCCGGGAGTGTCCGAGGACATGTTCGGCTCGCCAGTTTTGTAGCTGCTTCGAGACGGACACCCAATGGGTGAGCTACAAGTACCGTTGGGGAGGGAAGTTGGAATAGAAGGACGAGGAATTGGAAGGTAGCGGCTGTGGCCTATAGTGAGGGACCAACCCCGGCATTTGCCTGGAAGGAAGATGGAAAACCACAGAAGACCATCTTCAAGGTTGCCGGCGGGGGGATTCAAAACTCCTCGCCTCCCGGATGTGAGCGACTGCCAGCAGTCATGCCGTAACGCCCACGGCTAACTCACCCGGTACCTGCAGCAGTAATGAGTTGCTTTCATAATTGATTTCATAATTATCGACAAGTGCGTTTAAATAAATAAATAAATAAATAAATAAACAAGACGGTAGGCCCCGCCAGAACTATGTACGAGGGGGTGTTCAAATGAGAAGGTACGAAACGATACTGTGGCTACAATTTATTCGTTATTCAAAAGTAATCACCACATGCCTGTGCACAGGTGTCCCATTGCTTCACTAGCCGCGGGATTCCCTGTTCCCAGAAGCCTTGTGGTTGTGGCAGGAGTCAATCCTGTATGGTATCCTTTAGTTCGTCGTCCGATCGGAAACGTTTTCCCTTGAGATGGTTTTTAACGGACCAAACAGATGTAAGACGCAGGGTGACAAGTCCGGGTTGTAGGGCGGAACTCAAGTTACTCCCACTTGAACGTGACAAAAAAAACTTGTGTGACGTTAGAGACGTGTGGGCGAGCGTTATCATGGAGCAGAATCACTCCCTTCGTGAGCAGTCCAGGCCGTTTGTTCTTGATGGACTTGCGTAGTTTACGGAGTATCGCACAATACACGTCACTGTTAGTGGTTTGTCTCAAGCGAATACGTTTCCAATCGGACGACGAACTAAAGGACACCGTATTGTCTCCTGTCACAACCACAAGACTTCTGGGAACAGGGAATCCTGCGGCTAATGAAGCAATGGGACACCTGTGCACAGGCCTGTGGTGATTACTTTTGAATAACGAGTAAATTGTACCCATAGTATCGTTTCGTAACTTTTCATTTGAACATCCTCGTAGCATCACGTCCACATACAAAATAAGCCGGGCGAGTGGTTTATACACATGCAAGAGTTCTCTCATGGGTCCGCTAGTTTATTTATAAACAAGATGTTCAGTATATAACATATAGCCTACTTTCTCCTAAATCCATGGGTATTGTTACAACTCTTTGTCCTTTTCTAGGAGTACAATTGAATGTTGGTTGTAGTAGCTTGTAGAAATACAACGTGTTGTACGGATATTAAAAACAAGATGTTCAGTAAAGAACTTATAGCCTACTTTCTCCTTAATGCATGGGTATTGTTATAACTCTTTGTCCTTTTCAAGGAGTATAATTGAATGTTGGTTGTAGTAGCTTGTTGAAATACAACGTGCTATAGGGATATTAAACATGAATGTGAGGTGCCTTTTGCTAGTGCTACCTCTGTAAAAAAATTCTTTCAATTCGGTTTCACCGTGTTTGAATTGATATGGGGAATGGATGTGCACACATACATGGCCGTTATTTGCAAACTATTGGGTTGATGACCTTGTAGTCAGTCATAAGATGCTTTCCACAAAAAGGCATGTTGTTGCAAAATCTGGTAGAGATCAAATTATTAGGATGGTCGTAATTTGATTTAAGCTTTTAACATTTGGGTGGCCGTCATTCCGTTTCCGTCAAGATGGCGGCGATATAAAACGAGGCACTGAGGTGCCCTTTGCTAGTGCTACCTCTGTACCAAATTTCGTTCAATTCGGTTTCACCGTGTTTGAATTGATAGGGGGAATCGATTTGCACACATACTTGGCCACCATCTGCAAATTATTGGGCTGATGATCTTGCAGTTTGGTCAGAATATGCTTCCCACATAAAGATATGTTGTTGCAAAATTTGGTAGAGACTAGATTATTAGGTTGGTCGTAATTACATTTTAGCTTTTAACATTTGGGTGGCCGCGATTACGTTTCCGTCAAGATGGCGGTGATATAAAACATGACACTGAGGTGCCCTCTGCTAGTGCTACTTCTGTACCAAATTTCGTTCCATTCGGTTTCACCGTGTTCGAATTAATATGGGGAGTCGATTTTCACACAAAGATGGCTGCCATCCGCAAAATATTAGGCTAATGACCCATTAGTTTGGTCAAAGGATGCTCCCTCCATAAAGGTATGTTGATGCAAAATTTGGTAGAGATCGGATGATTAGGTTAATCGTAATTTGATTTAAACTTTGAACATTTGTGTGGCCGCCATTACGTTTCTGTCAAGATGGCGGCGATATAGAACATGACACTGAGGTGCCCCTTGCTAGTACTACCTCTGTACAAAATTTCGTTCCATTCGGTTTCACAGTGTTTGAATTAATAGGGGTAATCGATTTTGACACAAAGATGGCCGCCATCCGCAAACTATAAGGTTAATGACCTATTAATTTGGTCAAACGATGCTTCCTCCATAAAGGTATGTTGTTGCAAAATTTGGTAGACATCGGACGATTAGGTTAGTCGTAATTTGATTTAAGCTTTGAACATTTGTGTGGCCGCCATTACGTTTCCGTCAAGATGGCGGAGATATAAAACATGGCACTGAGGTGCCCTTTGCTAGTAGTACCTCTGTACCAAATTTCATTCCATTTTGTTTCACCGTGTTCGAATTAATAGGGGGAATAGATTTTCACACAACGATGGCCACCATCCGCAAATTATTGGCCTGATGACCTTGTAGATTGGACAAATGATTCTTCATATGCAAAGGTATAATGTTGCAAAAATTGGTAGAGATCAGATCAGATGATTCCTTTGGTCGTAATTTTATTTAAGCTTTCAACATTTGGGTGGCCGTCATTACGTTTCCGTCAAGATGGCGGCGATATAAAACATGACACTGAGGTGTCCATTTCTAGTGCTACCTTTGTACCAAATTTCGTTCAATTCGCGTTCACCGTGTTCGAATTGATAGGGGCGGGGGGGGGGGGGGGGGAGGACAGGCATTCAGAGTACATACACTCACACACACTGAGACTCACACACACACACACACACACATACACACACACAGACAGACACACTTTTTTCGCCCTGTGTTGATCTCATAAGTCTACTTTCATTTTTTTGCAAAAATCGGAAGTAGGCTAATGAATATGAGGTGCCCTTTGCTAGTGCTTCCTCTGTACATCATTTCATTCAATTCGGTTTCATCGTGTTTAAATTGATATGATGAATCGATTTGCTCACATATATGGCCGCTATCTGCAAACTATTGGGCTGATGACCTTGTAGTTCAGTCGAAAGATGCTTCCCACAAAAGGTATGTTGTTGAAAAATTTGGTAGAGTGGTTAGGTTGGTCGTAATTTGATTTAAGCTTTTAACATTTGGGTGGCCACCATTACGTGTCCATCAAGATGGCGGCAATAAAAAAACATGACCTGAGGTGCCCTTTGCTAGTGCTACCTCGGTACCAAATTTCGTTCCATTCAGTTTCACCGTGTTTGAATTAATAGGGGGAATCAATTTGCATACAAATATGGCTGCCATCCGCAAACTATTAGGCTGATGGCCTTGTAATTTGGTCAAAAGATGCTCCCCGCAAAAAGGTATATTGTTGCAAAATTTGGTAGAGATCGGACGATTGGGTTAGTCGTAATTTGAATTAGGCTTTGCACATTTGGGTGGCCGCCATTACGTTTCCGCCAAGATGGCGGCGATATAAAACATGACACTGAAGTGTCCTTTGCTAGTGCTACCTCTGTACCAAATTCAGTTCAATTCGGTTTCACCGTGTTCGAATTGATAGGGGGGGGGGACAGACATTCAGAGTACACACACTCCCACACACAGACACACAGACACACAGACAGACACACAATCTTTCGCCCTGTGTTGATCTCATAAGTCTACTTTCATTTTTTGAAAAATCGAAAAAGATATGCTGTACTACGAGGATTCCTAATGGGGGAAAGATCGCGAGCTCTCGTGCCCTCGAGTCGTGAGACACTGGCCGCAGGTGTTGCTTAGCAAGTGGTCGATATTGGAGGTATTTAGCATGCATTAGGCTGCCTATAATCTGGATTACCATATGATGTCTACAACTATTGAATGATAATGGTGGGTACAAGGCATATTGCCAAGTATTCTGTAACCCTGTCCTCCACGGGAATTTGATTCATAACACTAGTTTATGTTCGACCCTAACTATTATGTCAGGAAACTGTACTATAATGAGGCTCATTATAACACTATTTTTAGCCTACTTTTCAAATTTTGCAAAAATGAGGAAAAAGTAGACTTATGAGATCGATCCGGGAAAATGTGTGTCTGTCTGTCTGTCTGTCTGTATGGCTGTGTGTGTGTCCCCCACTATCAACTCCTAAACGGCTGCAGCAATCAAAACCAAATTTAGTATGAGTCAAGATGTGCAACGGAATATCTCACGTCCATATTTAAAAATGATGTCAGTGCTACCAACTGCTGAAAAAACGCTCTAGAAATTTGAGCTCCATGTTGGATATCTTGCAAAGTATGCATGGGAGCTATTCCAAAATTGGCACACATGTAGACAAGACTATTTCAGTTTAATTTCCAGGAGGTCAACCATGACAGTGTTGCCAATAATAATGTTAAGCCTTCTGATAGGTCCAATGTTTAAATGCATATTACTTCTACACTATCAATTGGATTTCGACCAAATTTTGTATGTAATATCTGTACATTAACAGATATGACTGAGCGTATTCTTAAGAGCCACCAGGGCTGCCAACTGTTAATAATTGCTCTCTCTATTCTTTTTTTTATCCAAATACCAATATATCAGAAAGTATGCAAGCCAACAGTTTTAAACTATGCACACGTATATTCTGACATTTTAGATTAATTTGGAGTAACTTATATACGTCAGTTCTACCAACATGATTATAAGCATGCTGATAGTACCAATTTTTAAATACATGTAACTTCTATACTATCAGTTGAATTTCAACCAAATTTCGTATGTGCTATGTGTACCATAACAGATATGACTATAAGTATTGTTAAGAGCAATCAGGGCTGCCAACTGTTAATAAATGCTGTCTATATTTTTTTAACCCTAATATCAATATATCAGAAAGTATGGAAGCCAACAGCTCTATACTTTGCACACGTATAGCACCTGACATTCTAGATTAATTTGGAGTAGTTAATACAAGGCAGTGCTGCCAACATGGTTCTATGCCTGCTGATATGTCCAATTGTAAAATACATGTAACTTCTATACTAACAAATGGATTTCATCCAAAATTGGCACAACAAGATATCATAATATTTCTGATTATTTCTGACCAGCACACGTATGACATTGTTGGCAACATGCTTTTACGTGTGCTGATAGATCCAGTGTCTAACTGCATGTAACGTCCATTGGACTTCAACCAAATTTTGTATTCTGTACCTTAAGAGAAGGAACTAAGAATATATTCAGTCACCAGGGCTGCCAACTGTAGTGCTCTATTAGGCTACATTATACCAGGTATATTTTGAACTAATTAGATATTTCGATATTACCAACTTAATTTCGTCATTATTCTGGTTAGGTTCATATTCTGTAGAATAATCATTGGCATGAAAAGTAGGCTGTTTAGTTCTTCACGGAACTTCTTGTTTCATTATGAAACCGTTTCTCCCACCAATCAGAGCTCAAGAAACAGTTGTTTGACCAATTAGACAATTAGATGCGCTGAGTTCCACGGCCTTCTAATTTAAATTTCACTGCCTGGCCTAGTGTCATAGTAGGGTAATCGAGGAGGCCATGGTCAAATACAAGGCATTCTCTGCGTCTCATGCGCTCCGTTCAGTATATGAAACTAGCGAAATCTCGACAGATATTTATGAATATTTATGTTCGAACATAAAATAGTTATAATAATTATCGTCGAACATAAACAGTCGTATGCAACTCGTCTAAAATGGTAATTAAGACACTCGTATGGAAATTATAAAACTCGCATACGCTCGTTTTATAAACATACTCGTGTCTTAATTATTGCCGTTATAGGCTCGTTGCATAATGTACTATTTCAATATATTTAATATCATGCATATTTACTTACAGTAACTCTTATAACTTTCCTACTTTTACAGTGATATGATGTCCGTTAAATCTATTTTATTTTATTTTTAATGTTTTTTTCATGATGATGGTCGCGTGTACTATGCAGTATCATAGTCTTGTAACGTGGGCCAAGGAGATACGATCCTGTTTTACACCAACTTTCGTGGCAACTGCACTATCACATCTTGGGATTTTACCTTCAATGTTAATTAGTACGTACACCCACCACCTTGAATGAATGGAATCGAGAATCGTGCACCTATTGTAGAGAATTCCTGATGTAGAAGTCAACTTTCGTGCTATGTTTCGTCATTGTAGCTTAAATGCATTGTTCCTTACGGATTATATCATTAAAATTTCCTCCTTAGCTGTTATAAAATAAAACCTTCAGAATGAAGGGTGTCCAACTTGTGGCGTAGTGACTAGCAATATTGGCTGTCATAGCGGAAGCCCGGGTTCGATTTCCGGCTGTAACAAAGAATTTAATTCTGGTCAAAGGCCAGGAACGTGATACACTCAGCCTCGTGAGTAGAGGAGGGTTCTATTCCCATTTCAGCCATCGTAAAAGTGGTTTGCTGTGGTTTCTCACTTCCTCACCAGTTAAATAGCTTGCCACGGTGGGTGAGTGGTTAACGTGTCGGTCTACTAACCCCAAGCTTACAGGTTCGCTCCTGGCCGTGGTAAGTGATTCTTGAATGGCGGAAATAATTACGACATGCATGTCATACGATGTTGGCATGTCAAAGAACCCATTTTAATTCAGTAGGTCTTGTTCATAATGGCAAAATTAATCTCGGGAGTTTCCGCCAACACAAAGTTCCTTATTTGTCTTCTAGAAAGCGCTATAGTGTTCAAGGAGCTTAGATATCTAACCTCCTTGACTGTCATAGTGCTACAAGGAACAACGAAATTCGACATGCAATCTATCCTCTGGGTGTCAAATAACAAAGCTTGCACCCGGCATCCGAGGCCATACGATATTATTATTATTATTACCAGTTAAAATCAGGGATGGTATGTAAATTAAAGCCATGGTATGAGTATTCAAAGACTGGATAAACATGGCCGTGTTCTCAGGAAAAAAATATCGGCAGGTTCGTATACTGCTCACCCTGCCACGTGAAGAATTCTCAATTTATTTCATTTCATTTCATTTCATTTCATATTTGTTCATCAGTGCCTTACACTATATTTACAATACACTGAAGGGAGTCTCTGAAAAGAGCAAAGCCCCACTTCGCATTCGGGATGCGTCAGAGCCCCCACAATATATACTGGATTATATTTACATATATACACAGGCAATTGTTCACTTAGGGGCTTGGGCATCATGGTCAGCAGCTTAGTGTACTTCGTGAACATATGTGTATATATACATTTTCTGATAACCATTGTTGCTGTGGTGTCTGTAGTAGCGTCTGTATTTTCAACTGAGGTTAGAACTGGGATTCATTCAGCCGTGAAAAATCACGGAAAACCACTTGTAGAATGGTTGAGGTAAGAATAGAATCTCTTTTTTTTTTTGCAAGTGTGAGTAAAACTCGTTCCAATCCTTTGAGGACGAATTATAATTAAATTTTCCTTGACAGAGGCGTTAATCCAACTCGGACTTGACGGGTGCAGTCGTGAATACTAGCCTTCACACCACGAGATGGTCTCGATTCTGTTAAGGGAACCGGCAGGTGAGAAGCGACAGAAAAGTGCAGCTTCGTACAGTTAACAGTGGATATCACAAAGTATTTCAGATATTTTCTTATAATTATATGTAGGTGTTGAAGTCAGCTGAAGCTTGAGGTTGTCAAATAAAGAACAGTATTTTTTAGCCTATTTTCATTTTATGAAAAAATAGGCTTATGAGATCACCTCTTGTCCAGGTGTGTCCTAATACATTCTAAACGGCTGGAGCGATTTCAATGAAACTCGGTAAGATCATAGCGCCATTCTGGCCGACTGCGACCGTGCCCTTCAAATTTTATTGTGTCACACCAATCCAACATGGCGGCTGTGCGAAATATTTCACCAGGATTCAGTATCTCCGAAACTATTACCGATATCACTCTGAAATTGTGTACGGTGATAAAAAGTACTACTAGAAGTTCACCTATGAGAATTTTAAAAACCTGGTAACCACAAAACCAACATGGCGGCCAAGCGAAGTTGAGACGTTTAAATAGACTTTTCTCGCGATTTAACCATCCAAACGTAATGTAACTTGGTACAGCAAATGTTTATACACATTGTAATGCACTGGCATCAAAGTTAGTTTATTTGTTTACATAATCTCAAAATGGCGGCTGTGCGAAATATTTCACTGGCATTCTATGTCTCCAAAACTATTACAGATATCACCCTGAAATTTTGTAAGGTGATAAAGGGCACTGCTACAAGTTTATCTATGTAACTTTCATGAACCTGTAAAGTACAAAACGAACATGGCGGCCAAGCGAAGTTGAAACACTAATAAACTTTGCTCGTGATTTAACTCTCTGAGCGCAGTGAAATGTGGTACTGTAAATGATTATACATATTGTAATGCACTGGCATCTAATTCAGTTCAATTGTTTACATAACCTCTAGATGGTGGCTGTGCGAAATTTTAAAATTAAGTTTTTATTTTAAAATTTTGTTCTTACTTCTTGTGTTTTAATCATGCGATTGAAGTTTGAATACCACACGAACACCATAATCTTCATGTAATAGCACATACCTGCGAACCATCTGAAATATTTAGACGGTTCTCAATATCTACGAATCTATCACAACCTTCAAACTTAAATTTTGTATGTTGATAGAGTCAATAAACACGAGTAGTATATATGAAAATAGGCTGTATAGTTCTTCACGGAACTACTTGTTTTATATAGAGATTTAAATGTTCTTTTGTAATAATTTTTATTTTCAGGTACCATTCTCCCAAACCTATTGGGCCAATCTAGATGAAACATAGTATGATGCTTTAACCCTATGTGTGGTAGTAAACCTATTCTGCTATCTTTATTAGTTGTTGAAAACCAGACTGACAACTACTAGTATGTTTACTGAAAATATAAGTGTTAAATTATGATTCACAAATATATTGTTTCCTTCTGTTCTAAACAAACCAAAGCATCAGAGGCAACTGTTACAACTATGTGTGTGTAAAATCTTTTGAATGATTTTCTAGTTGTTTCTGAGAAAATGGTACCTGTAAATTACAATTATTTAATGGTACATTATGCAACAAGCCTATAATGACAATAATTAAGACACGAGTATGTTTATAATTTCCATACGTGTGTCTTAATAACCATTATAGGCGAGTTGCCTACGACTGTTTATATTCGACGATAATTCTAAATTTATTATATGTTCTAACATAAATATTCATAA
Source organism: Meconema thalassinum (assembly GCA_946902985.2). Lineage (NCBI taxonomy): Eukaryota > Metazoa > Arthropoda > Insecta > Orthoptera > Tettigoniidae > Meconema > Meconema thalassinum. The sequence continues at coordinate 880,831,370 of OX336390.1, forward strand.
CTATCTGTCGAGATTCCGTCGGTTGATTTCTTCTTCTTGGAAATCGTGTGGATCAGCATTTGCTCTCTACCCAATAACGAATTCCAAAGCTTTGAAACATTGTTCATCCTGAAGTAGCACCAACAGATGGCGCACAGGTACTATGTTCGATCATTTTGTTATTTTGGTCAATTAACACAAAATAGGCTGTTACAAACGCTTTAAAATTAAAATGTATCATATTATCAACTAGTTATTCTTCAAATTCGATGCGTATGGAATGACAACGATAGGCAAATCAGTGGAGTCCCAAATAGAACAGTCATGATATCTGGCGGAAAAGTTTCACATAAGAAATCCCTTTACTGAACCGTGAGCTGGATTATAGTTTCCGTGGATCTAATGTCGTACGCCTGCTTCCTCCATGACGTTCTGGAGTGTTTATGTCAACAACAGCATTCACTGAAATTGTCGGCGAAATCTTACGAATGTTTAGAAATCGGAGTTGCCAATATTAAGGTAAAGTGCTATTTATTTTGCAATATTCCGCAGTTTGTTTATGTAAACATTAGGGACGGTGCACCTTTCCATGTTGGTATAGACTAGGGTAGAAGGATGGTGTGTTACAAACCTCTGGACGTAGATTCCTAAATGTCAAGAATATTTCATAGTACTTTCTTGTTACCGTAAATGTTCGTGCTGATTTTGTCTTTGTGTTTGCCATTGGAACTACAATGGTTGATCCCATATAGGCCGCATTGCCAACTTTCAATTGATGTAATTTATGTCCAACATGTTGGATTTTGAGTGCATGTGCGAAGCTATCCTAACCTAATTGGTCAATGAATGAAAATATTGAGCTCGGATTGGTTGTAGAAACTGTATAATAATGAATAGTAGTACTTTAATGACCCCCACTAAGATACAGTTTTCTGACAGATAATATTTGCATTTCGACATCGTCAATGAATACAGGTGACATTAAACGACAAGAAGCGTTTGAGATGTGGTGTTGGCGCCGAATGGAAACGATCAGCTGGGTAGAGAAAATGACCAACATAACGGTGCTGGATCGAATAAAGGAACAAGATATTCAGTAAAGAACATATAGCCTACATTCTCCTTAATGCATGGGTATTGTTTTAACTCGTTGTCTTTTCAAGGAGTATAATTGAATGTTGGTTGTAGTAGCTTGTTGAAATACAACGTGCTCTAGGGATATTAAACATGAATATGAGGTGCCCTTTGCTAGTGCTACCTCTGTAAAAAAATTCATTCATTCGGTTTCACCGTGCTTGAATTGATATGGGGAATGGATTTGCACACATACATGGCCGCTATTTGCAAACTATTGGGTTGATGACCTTGTAGTCAGTCATAAGATGCTTTCCACAAAAAGGCATGTTCTTGCAAAATCTGGTAGAGATCAAATTATTAGGATGGTCGTTATTTGATTTAAGCTTTTAACATTTGGGTGGCCGTCATTCCGTTTCCGTCAAGATGGCGGCGATATAAAACATGATACTGAGGTGCCCTTTGCTAGTGCTACCTCTGTACCAAATTTCGTTCAATTCGGTTTCACCGTCTTTGAATTGATGGGGGAATCGATTTGCACACATACTTGGTCACCACCTGTAAACTATTGGGCTGATGATCTTGCAGTTTGGTCAGAATATGCTTCCCACATAAAGATATGTTGTTGCAAAATTTGGTAGCGACTAGATTATTAGGTTGGTCGTAATTACATTCTAGCTTTTAACATTTAGGTGGCCGCGATTACGTTTCCGTCAAGATGGCGGTGATATAAAACATGACACTGAGGTGCCCTTTGCTACAGTTGTAATGCTTAGAGTTGAATTCTGACAGTTCTTAGAGGGAGGTCCTTTTACTGCCTACCGGGGTGGGTTAAAGAGAGGTGGGGGTATGGTTGTCATGGAAACGGGGTGGGGCGACTGCAGTTGCCATGGAGATAAGCCCTCTGGCCAGCTAATGTTGAGGAGGAATTTGTAGGAGTTGCCAAACCTCGCACTTCTGAGTTAGATCTTGTCACAAGCAGTTCAGCGTGAGTGTTATTCTATTTGTGTTTCTGTTTGGAGGCCGTCATTAAGTATCTAACGGTATTTTAAATACTAATTACGTAGACCTACAATTATTGTATTGCAATATATATTTCGAGCATTATGAAAACTCCTCGAGGGAGAGGGAGGCCCAGAACTCGTCCACCTCATGAAAAAAATACCGCCGGTCATGGTGTGACAATTCATTACCAAGGAAGAGAAATTATATGTGCCGCAAGGGAATTCTTTGAAGAAGAGGCTAAGAGTTTTTCGGAAAGGAATGTTCCTTTAATTCCATTCCAGAGAGTTCAAGAACGCACTGCGAAAGCTCTTAGAGTTAGTAAAAGTACTGTGACAAGAGTTACGATGGAGAAATATAACAACTCAGAAGAGGGTTCATCTAAACTGTCCATGCCTGGAAAGAAGCGGCCTAGAACCTCCAGAATTACAAATCTGGATCCGTTTAAAGACGATGCTATTCGCCGGCACATATATTCTTACTACACCAGGAGGGAACATCCAACAATTCAAAAACTGTTATTTACACTTCCGAACGACTTATTTAAAGGCAGTTACTCTTCCTTACTGAAAGTGGTTCATTACCTTGGTTTTGAATATAAAGCTATCAACAGAAGGAAGCTGCTGATGGAGAGAGGTGACGGACTGAGCCAGGATTGAACCTGCCAAGTTGAGCTCAGAAAGCCAGCGCTCTACTGTCTGAGCTTTTCAGCCCGACCTCTGTTAAAGAAAACCGAACATAAGACCAAGTCAGTCATGGTCTGGCTAGGTAGTCTACAAGAAAACACAGCGGTCAGAATGAACGAACAAGCCAGCCGGAAGTGAGAAGGGTAGGGTATGGAATGCAGGAATGTGGCAACCGCGTGAAATGGCACGTGCAATGCTCCTCCCTCCAGCACTAGCTGTCAGACGTCAACTCAAAGTATTACGACCATAGTGCTACCTCTGCACCAAATTTCGTTCCATTCGGTTTCACCGTGTTCGAATTAAGAGGGGGAATCAATTTTCACAAAAAGATGGCCGCCATCCGCAAAATATTAGGCTAATGACCTATTAGTTTGGTCAAAGGATGCTCCCTCCATAAAGGTATGTTGTTGCACAATTTGGTAGAGATCGGATGATTAGGTTAATCGTAATTTGATTTAAGCTTTGAACATTTGTGTGGCCGCCATTACGTTTCCGTCAAGATGGCGGCGATATAAAACATGACACTCAGATGTCCTTTGCTAGTGCTACCTCTGTACCAAATTTCGTTCCATTCGGTTTCACCTGTTTGAATTAATAGGGGGAATCGATTTTGACACAAAGATGGCCGCCATCCGCAAACTATCAGGCTAATGACCTACTAATTTGGTCAAAGGATGCTTCCTCCATAAAGGTATGTTGTTGCAAAATTTGGTAGAGATCGGATTATTAGGTTAGTCGTAATTTGATTTAAGCTTTGAACATTTGCGTGGCCACCATTACGTTTCCGTCAACATAGCGGCGATATAAAACATGACACTGAGGTGCCGTTTGCTAGTGCTACTTCTATACCAAATTTCGTTCCATTCGGTTTCATCGTGTTCGAATTAATAGGGGGAATCGATTTTGACACAAAGATGGCCGCCATCCGCAAACTATTAGGCTAATGACCTATTAGATTGGACATTTGTGTGGCTGCCATTACGTTTCCGTCAATATGGCGGCGATATAGAACATGACACTGAGGTGCTCTCTGCTAGTACTACCTCTGTACCAAATTTCGTTCCATTCGGTTTCACCGTGTTCGAATTAATAGGGGGAATCGATTTTCACACAAAGTTGGCCGCCATCCGCAAACCGTTAGGCTGATGACCTATTAATTTGGTCAAAGGATGCTTTCTCCATAAAGGTATATTGTTGCAAAATTTGGTAGAGATCGGATGATTATGTAAGTCGTGATTTGATTTAAGCTTTGAACATCTGTGCGGCCGCCATTACGTTTCCGTCAAGATGGCGGCGATACAAAACATGATACGGAGGTGCTCTCTGCTAGTACTACCTCTGTACCAAATTTCGTTCCATTCGGTTTCACCGTGTTCGAATTAATAGGGGGAATCGATTTTCACACAAAGATGGCCGCCATCCGCAAACCGTTAGGCTGATGATCTATTAGTTTGGTCAAAGGACGCTCCCCCCATAAAGGTATGTTGTTGCAAAATTTGGTAGAGATCGGATGATTAGGTAAGTCGTAATTTGATTTTAGCTTTGAACATTTGTGTGGCCGCCATTACGTTTCCGTCAAGATGGCGGCGATATAAAACATGACACTGAGGTGTCCTTTGCTAGTGCTACCTTTGTACGAAATTTCATTCAATTCGCGTTCACCGTGTTCGAATTGATAGGGGGGGGGGACAGACATTCAGAGTACACACACTCACTCACACACACACAGACTCACACACATACACACACACAGACAGACACACATTTTTTTTCGCCCTGTGTCGATCTCATAAGTCTACTTTGATTTTTTGCAAAAATCGAATGTAGGCTAAAACGGCAAATGATCCGCCAGATATATAGAAGGAGATCCACCTGGCTTGGCCACAAGTTACAACATGGTGGCCTGATGATCGACATACAAGAAGGCAAAATACCTGGAAAACGCCCTCGCGGGAGGCCACGGAACACTTTCATGAGATCTTTCCTAGATAGCTCTGGCCTACGAAGTTATTAAATGGTCAAAAGGACAGCACAAGACCGAACAACGTGGAAAAGACTCACTGTAGGGGCAGACCAGTCGCTTGACTGAAAAACATGATGAGTATGATAAGCCATTCTATAAAAGATACTACTGTTTCTTCAACAGAAAGAAGCTACAGCAAACTGAAATCCTCTAAATATAATTGGAAAAGTGTCGCTTACAATTCAGGAACGTTTTGAGGATATATCTGAAATATTTTGTGATAAATACTGCCAAATATGGGAAGTTGCACTTTTTTTTCTGTCGCTTCACGCCTCCCGGTTTCCTTAAATAACATGATTTACAATTTACTTCTATCGTGCTGACTTAATTTTAGCACTTCCATTTTGCACAATTTCTCATAACCTGTTCGAATATTTTAGGAATGCATTAGAGTTTGGTATATGAACTAGGAAATGCGGGTATGCGAGAGTTGACATATATTACAACGGAACCTATCGTCAATCTCATTAAAAGTCATTAAAACTATGTCCTCGACATATACAGCACATTGAACAATTTATAATTTCCATCAAAAGTGACCAGTAATTAAGGTGGCTTTGTTAATTAAAACTAGGATCGTAGCAATCAAGTACTGTACTTCACAACATTAATGAAGTCCATATGTTTATGAACACTCTCAACTAATTTTAAACACGACAACAAAGACGTAATATATGGAGTATAGAGGTTGATCTAATTCAAAGGTAATAACAAACAGCTTCATCAGAGTGGCAACAATCGTGTCCACATGGTCAGTTTTTAAGCGGTTACAATATACAATTAGGCGAAGAAGTACTGTACCTTTAAGAATGTTGATGGATGTCAAGTGCAGCTATCTTCCCGCATAGAATTCTCAGGACAAAAATGGAATTACATTGGTTGCCATCTGTGATCGCGGGGTACGTATTGAGATTGCGGATTCAAAGGTCTGTCAATTAGAATTTAAATTTAAAAGTTCAAAACTCACAGAGCATTAGTAGTAAATTTAAATTCTGGTCTGGGGTTTGAACCGGGCTACACTCAGGCTTATGGAGCAAAACTGAAATGAGGTGGGTTCGATTCCCACCTAAGGTGTTCTGGAAGTGGTTTCCAGTGGTTTCCAATTTCCTCTCTGGGCAATTTCCAAGATGGTTTCTACCGTAAGGTCACGGCAACTCTTTCCACTAAGTAGCCTCAGAATGCAGGTTATTAGCCAAATTAAGCGATTACATGTACACGAGCCTGCATAACCAAAATGTCGTACAGCTCCTAAATACATTAGCAACAACCTTTATTAATTCACATTCTTGCATAGCAACATTATTTAGTCAACGCATGTTAGCTTTATAGCTATTACAGTTTTCCTTTGTTAGTTTTGTAGCATGTACATATTTCCTTTGTTAGCTTTGTAGCTTTAACAGTTTTTCTCTATTTGCTTTGTAGCTTCTACGGTTTTTCTTTGTTAGATTTCTAGGTTTTACATATTTCGTTTGTTAGCCTTGTAGCTTTTACATATTTTGTTTGTTAGCTTTGTAGCCTTTACGGTTTCCCTTTGTTAGCTTTGTAGCTTTTACAGTTTTTTTGTGTTGTAGCTTTTCGTTTGATTTGTTAGCTTTGTAGCTTTACATATTTCCTTTGTTAGCCTTGTAGTTTTTACAGTTTTCCTCTGTTAGCTTTTACAGTTTTGCTCTGTTTCTTGTACACTTTGTCGATTGTTGGCAGCCTGCGTACCAGTAGCGGCTCGTGGTTAAACTACTAGGGTAGACTACCTGTATGTATTACACAACATGTTAAAACCTCACTAAGCATGAATAGTAAATTAACACTTACAAACACAAATCACAAAATATGTTATCATTCTAGGTGTCAGTGCATTATTATCGACAGCACTTGACAACAGTCTGCAATTATCGTAACTGATCGGAAAGGCAGGCTAGGTCTTAAGATGCTATAGGCTACTCATGCGTTGAGCATGGACAAATACCGAGCTGTTATCTTCCTTCCTTTCTTTCTTTCTTTCTTTCTTCGTATCTTTCTATCCCTCATTCTTTCTTTCTTTCTTTCTTTCTTTCTTTCTTTCATTCTTTCTCTCTTTTTTCTCTCTTTCTTTCTTCCTTCCTATCTTTCTTTCTTTCTTTCGTCCTTCCTTTCTTTCTTTCTTTCTCTTTCTTTCATTCTTTCTTTTTCTTTCTTCCTTTCTTTCTTTTTTCTTTCTCTTTCTTTCTTTCTTTCTTTCTTTCTTTCTTCCTTCCTTTCTTTCTTCCTTTTCCTCTTTCTTTCTTTCTCCCTTTCTTTCTTTCTTTCTTCCTTCCTTTCTTTCTTCCTTTTTCTCTTTCTTTCTTTCTCCCTTTCCTTCTTTCTTTCTTCCTTTCTTTCTTCCTTTCTTTCTCTCTTTCTTTCTTTCTCCCTTTCTTTCTTTCTTCCTTCCTTTCTTTCTTCCTTTTTCTCTTTCTTTCTTTCTCCCTTTCCTTCTTTCTTTCTTCCTTTCTTTCTTCCTTTCTTTCTCTCTTTCTTTCTTTTTTATTTCTTTCTTCCTTTCTATCTTTCTTTCTCTTTCTTTCATTCTTTCTTTCTTTCTTTCTTCCTTACCTCCTTTCTCTCTTTCTTTCTTTCTTTCTTTCTCTCTTCCTTATTTTTTCTCTTTCTTTCTTTCTTTCTTCCTTCCTTTCTTTCTTACTTCCTTCCTTTCTTCCTTCCTTCCTCTCTTCCTTTCTTTCTCTCTTTCTTTCTTTCTTTCTTTCTTTCTCTCTCTCTTTCTTTCTTTCTTTCTTTCTTTCTTCCTTTCTTTCTCTCTTTCTTTCGTTCTTTCTTTCTTCCTTTCTTTCTTCCTTTCTTTCTTCCTTCCTTCCTTTCTTTCTTCCTTTCTTTCTTTTTTTCTTTCTTTCTCTCTCTCGCTCTTTCTTTTTTTCTTTCTTTCATTTTATCCATATTTCTTTCTTTCTATCTATCTTTCGTTTTCCTTTAATAAATAATTTTGGGAGGATAGTGGCATTACTACGTGCAGTATTAGGGGCAGATGCCCACGTAGTTCCGCCCCTTAAAACAGCAATAACTATAACTACGTGCATTATTTCAACCTTGTAACTGGCAGTTTTCAGTTCTTTCTCGCTAATGAAGGCATCATTGTTCATGCCGAAACACGTACAATTTTAACATGATTTAATTACTAAACATGGATTAGATAGATATTGACTGGAGTTTTAACTAGAACACATTTATAAGAAGTTAATGCGGACAAATAATCTCAAATACATTAAACTATCATGTTGAGTATAAATCACATTTCCTCCAAACATGATTAATTTCCGCATGCTGCTCCACCTCACATCCCTATCCCACAGCATAACGCTCTGTTAACAAGTAGTTCCGTGAAGAACTATACAGACTATATTCATATATCCTACTCATGTTAATTGCCTCTATCAACATACAAAATTTACGTTTGAAGGTTTTGATAGATTCGTAGATATTGTGAACCGTCTAAATATTTCAGATGGTCACCAGGTTGGATTTTATGTACTGTTACATGAAGATTATTGTGTACATGTGGTATTCAAACTTCAATCGCATGATTAGAACACAAGAAGTAAAAACGAGATTTAAAAATTTCAAACAGCTGCCATCTTGTGGTTATGGAAACAATTGGAATAATGCCAGTGGATTAACATTATTTTGTATAAGCAAATAACGTGCAAAGTTTCACTGCACTCGGATGGTTAAATCGCGAGAAACGTCCATTTAAATATTTATACATCGCGACGCCGCCATGTTTGATTTGTGCTCACCAGGTTACTGAAAGTCCTATAGGTGAACTTATGTACATAGCTTCTATGAACATTAAAAAAAATCAGCTTCATTGCTGTAAAAGATTCGTAGATATTGAGAACTGTCTAAATATATCCGATGCTCGCCATTTTGGATTATTATATGTATAGGCCATAGAGTTATGTACCATTAAAGGAAAATTATTGCGTAGGTTCATTACTCAAACTTTCACTTCGTTCGCATGATTACGACTCAAGAAATAAAAACTTAATTTTAAAATTTCACACAGCCGCCATCTTGATGTTATGTAAACAATTGGACTAAATTAGATGCCAGTGAATTAAAAATTGTATAATTATTTACTCTACCACATTTCACTGCGCACAGAGAGTTAAATCACAAGAAAAGTCTATTAAAATGTTTCAAATTCGCTTGCCCGCCATGTTCGTTTTTTACTTTCCTGGTTTATGAAAGTTACATAAACAAACTTGTACCAGTGCCCTTTATTAGCGTACAAAATTTAAGGGTAATATATGTAATAGTTTCGGAGATATGGAATGCCAGTGAAATATTTCGCACAGCCACCATTTTGAGTTTATGTAAACAATTGAACTAAATTAGACTCCAGTGCATTACAATGTGTATAAACATTTTCTGTACCAAGTTTTATTACGTTTGGATGGTTAAATCATGAGAAAAGTCTATTTAAATGTCTCAACTTTGCTTGGCCGCTATGTTGGTTTTGTAGTTACCAAGTTTTTGAAAGTCTCATTGGCGAACGTCTAGTAGTGCCCTTTATCACCGTACACAATTTCAGGGTGATATCGGTAATAGTTTCGGAGATACTGAATGCTGGTGAGAAATTTCGCACACCCGCCATGTTGGATTGGGGAGACAAAATAAAATTTTAAGGGCACGGTCGAAGTCACCCAGAATGGTGCTTTGAACTTACCGAGTTTCATGAAAATCGCTCCAGCCGTTTAGAAGTTATTAGGGGTACACGCACACACGCACACACAGACACACGGACAAAAGGTGATCTCATAAGCCTATTTTTTTTTCAAAAATGAAAATAGACTAAAAATAACCACCCTTCTTTCATGAAAGGAACGTGCATTAAAACTGACAATTTGTATTGACACAAGGAACGAATGAAATGAGGGTAATGCATAGAGACATCGTAATGAAGCTACATTTACTTTTCAGTTAGTCTCGGGATTGGCGTTTTAATTACCGTCGTTAGAAACATTCACATGCCTCTAAGGCTCGGCTACCTTGCTCCCTTTTGCTTAACACCGCTCTAAATCACATTTATGCAAATTAAGAAACGCCTCGCGCTCCAGTGAAAGAAGGATTTAAGTTTTTACTCTGTGTGCAATCACGAACCAAGTTTAAAAAGAAAACAATAACAAAGGCTCATTATTCCTAATAACGAAGCACGGAGATTTCAAAGATTCATTAAATAGAACAGCATTCCATAATTTCTGTTATTCTCATCTACTTCAAAGATTTGTGGGACATATATTTGTCGTTTTAATTACAAACTAATTGTCAGAGAAACGAGGTGCATAAAGTCTGCCTTCCTTACCGTGGTAGGTCTTTAAGCTGATTAAATTGTGCACCACGACCGCAATGGGGAGCTGTAGCAAATTTGAGATCAGAGGCAGGCACTGACAGCGGATGTCCGCCGGGTTTTTCAACACTCCCTCCAGGTAAATGCCGAGATAGTACCTTAATTCAAGTCCTGGGGTGCCTACCCCATTTCCGATCCTAACAAGTACTATCTCAGTCATAACACAAACACAGGTTATCAAACTAATTCAACACACACCCAAGTACATGGGGTTTATGACCATGAAGTCCCAATCCCTTAATACGAATTAACATCTTCGTAGCGAAAAGATCCACCCACTACTACTACTACTACTACTACTAATGTGTTTTACCACACTGTACTGGATCGGGAATGAGGTGAGCTGAGTCTGGATGCCCTTCCTGACGTTAACCTCATCAGAGGAGTTCATGTGAGATGGAATGAATGGAGATGAATGAGATTGGGCACGGAATTTGAAGGGAGCGTCTGTTACCTTCAACTTGCACACACTGAAACTGGCACTTGCAGTACGACCTGAATGTTGGCTGCATGAGATGATGGCCATCTGTCGTTGTAACGTCATTTTGGTTTTGCCAATATTTACATCGATAGCTATAAAACAACATATAACATAACCTAAAATGCGATACCTGTTAAATACTTCATGTAGTTTGCAGATTCTATCGACTACGCACTGTATTGTTGTGTGGCCTGTGCCATCCTTTGATGAGTGCAGTACTTTTAGCCTACTTACGAATTTTGTAAAAAAGAAAATCGACGAAATCAAATTTAATCAAATTTAATACAGATGTAGCACTAGTATAGGACACCTCAGTCAGTGTTTTATATCACCGCCTTCTTAAGGAAAACAAAAAGGTGGTCACCCGGGTGTTCAAAACTTAAATCGAATTACAGTACAACTAAACGTATCATCAGATCTCTACCAAATTTTCAGATAAGTGACCTTTATATGTTAAGTTCTGAATTCCTAAGGACAAGATCATCAACTGAATAATATCAAGATGGCGGCCGTGCAAATTATGCAAGAATTATAATCCATAACTTATGATCCAATGAAGCAATGGTCACAGTACTTGGCACTCAGGTAGTTAAATATATAAGGACCCTCTGTTACCAACTTGATGGATAGTTGAGATTCATTATTACACGCAGCTGCCATCTTGAAATTATGATATACAATAATAAATAACTCTCAACACCTAAGAGCTACAGTAACAAAAAAAATTGGCCTTGTATGGCTAAGGCAAAAGCTCGAAGACACCAAGCATTCAAGATGGCTGCACAAGATGTGCAACGTAACTTAACTTAAGATTCCTTGTGGAATATCTAGCGCTTACCACCATAAGTGGGCTTTCTGTTTGAACAGTTAGCCTACTTTCGATTTTTGCAAAAAATGAAAGTAGACTTATGAGATCACTACAGGGCCAAAAAATGTGTGTCTGTCTGTGTGTGTGTGAGTCGGTGTGTGAGTCTGTGTGTGTGAGTGTGTGTACTCTGAATGTCTGTCCCCCCCCCCCTATCAATTCGAACACGGTGAAACCTAATTGAACGAAATTTGGTACAGAGATAGAACAAGCAAAGGGCTCCTCAGTGTCATGTTTTATATCGCCGCCATCTTGACGAATACGTAATGGCGGCCACCCAAATTTTAAAAGCTTAAATCAAATTATGACCAACCTTATCATCTGATCTCTTCCAAATTTTGCAACATTATACCTTTTTTTGTCTGAAAAATCTTTGACTAAACTGCAAGGTCATCAGCCTTATACATTGCGGATGGCGGCCATGTATGTGTGCAAATCGATTCCCCCTATCTATTCAAACACGGTGAAACTGAATTGAACAAAATTTGGTACAGAGGTAGCATTATCAAAGGGCACCTCAGTGTCTTCTTTTATATTGCCGCCATCTTGACGGAAACGGAATGGCGGCCACCCAAATGTTCAAAGCTAAAATCATATTACGACTAATCTAATCATCCGATATCTACCAAATTTTTCAACTACATATAGTCATAAGGCGAGCGTCTTTCGACCTAACTACAAGATCATCAGCCCAATAGTTTTCAGTTGGCGGCCATGTATGTGTGCAAATCGATTACCCTTATCAATTCTAACACGGTGAAACCGAATTCAACGAAATTTGGTACAGAGGTAGCACTAGCAATGGGCACTCCAGTGCCATGTTTTATATTGCCGCCATCTTGACAAAAACGCAATGGCAGCCTCCCAAATGTTAAAGTCTTGAATCAAATTACGACCAATCTAATCATCTGATCTCTACCGAATTTCGCAACATTATACCTTTATGTATGAATTTTTCTTGACTAAATTGCGGATGGTGGCCATGTATGTGTGCAAATCTATTCCCCCTATCTATTCAAACACGGTGAAACCGAATTGAACAAAATTTGGTACAGAGGTAGCACTAGCAAAGGGCACCTCAGTGTCATGTTTTATATTGCCGCCATTTTGACGGAAACGCAAAGATGGCCACCCAAATCCTTAAATCAAATAACGACCAACCTAATCATTTGATCTCTACTAAATTTTGCAACAACATACCTTTTTGTGGGAAGCATCTTTTAACTGAACTACAAGGTCTTCAGCCCAATAGTTTGCAGATAGCGGCCATGTATGAGTGCAAATCGATTCCCCATATCAATTCAAACACGGTGAAACCGAATTGAATTATTATTTTTACAGAGGTAGCATTAGCAAAGGGCACCTCATATTCATGTTTAATATCCGTATAGCACGTTGTATTTCAACAAGCTACTACAACCAACATTCAATTATAGCCTATTCCTTGAAAAGGACAAAGAGTTATAACAATACCCATGATTTTAGGAGAAAGTAGACTATATGTTCTTTACTGAACATCTTGTTTTAATTTTGGGCTAAAAGGTTGCATTTATCAAGAAGTGTTCATTCTACAATAATTTGTGTATGTTCTTCTGTTTTCTTGTTTGTTCGTTTGTTCGTTAAGCGTTGACGTCAAAACTACTTGAGTGTTTGGCGTGAAAAATCGTACTTAAGTAGAAAAGAAGCAAAGCCAACTCCATACAGGCTCTGGGAGTAGTGGAAGTTAGAGGCTTCCACTTTTTTTGACAACGGCTCTAGATGGGATGGAGTTGTCAGCTCCATGCCCGGCCGCCTTTGCTCCAAGGAATTACCCTGGTACTCATTTCTGGTGTAGACTGAGTGAACCCCAGGGATAATTGCGTTACCGTAAGTGGTAGTTTTGTTTCTAAAACCCACTACCCGGGTGAGAATCGAACCCACGCCCTTTCAGTTAGAAGCTCAGCGCCTCTACTGACTGCGCCACGCAGCTCCCTACTTAAGTAGAAGGAATCCCTAAAATTAAAATAGGGTTCAGATTATTTATGGAATGAAAAGGGATTGAGGGGATTAATAAGAAACCACAAATCCATCCAGTACGGTAATTGCACGATTCATATCCATCTCCGAACATGAAATCGTAGGCTCAGACATGAATTCGTGGGACACACTCGGAGTTGACTGAAAATCGTTCAATACTCCCGCGATAAGGTGAGGAGTTCATCTTTTTGGCTTGCCTGTGTCCCACGGACTGCAAAGCGTGTTCATAGACACGCTACTTAAACTCTATCTCCTGCCAAGAGTAGGGATGGTTCATTCTCTTCTTGCTATTTCTTGCTATTGTTGTTGTTTGAGTCTCCAGTCTTTTGACTGGATTGATGCAGCTTTCCATACCTCCCTGTCCTGAGCTAATCGTTTCATCTCTACATAGTTACCACACCCTACATCTGGGTCAATCTAGCATATTTTAACCTTGGGCTACCCTTACAGTTCTTTTCATCGACCCTTCCTTCCATAAGTAACTTTGCTATTCCTGGGTGTCTTAGTAAGTCTCCTACCGATCAAACTCTTCTCTTCATTAGCAGTTACCAACATCATCTCTGCTCTCCTATTCGTCTTAATGCCTTTTCATTTGTAACCCCATCTACCCATATGATCTCCATCATTCTCCTGTAACACCACATTTCAAACGCTTGAATTCTCCTCTTTTCCGCTGCTCCAACAGTCCAAATTTCACTTCCATACAGTGCCACGCTCCAGAAATAGGCTTTCAAAATGACTTCGTAACATCTAAATCTATACTCGATGTCAACAGATACCTTTTCTGTAGAAATGCTTTCCTTGCCAGAGCCAACCTACTTTTTATATCCTCTTTGCTTCGTCCATCACTGGCATTTGCTTCCTAAGTAACATAAGTCTCCTACTTCATTTAGACTTGCATCTGCCAGTTTGAGGTCCATAGAGGTTTCTGATTTATTTCGGCTGCATTCCAATATTTTTGTTTTACATTTAATAATTTCCATCATGAATTCTTTCCTCAATACAGAGTCCATGCCATTTAAAACTCATTCATTTCTTTAACATTAGTAAGTTTATAATTCTTCAAAGAACATCGTATTAATGTAGGCTAATTTACTCCACTATTATTAAAAATCCCTCAGTATGTCTTCCTTCGGAGGGGAAGTAAAGCCGGCGGTCCCATGCCATAGATTTATGGCATGTTAAAGAACCGTCCACTAATTACACCTGTGTGAAGCTAAATTAATTTAGGTTAAACATTTGACTAACGTTCTTAGGTTCCTACGTTCGTCGTCAGGAGCCGACTGTGGTGGCATCTGATAACTAATTTCTGAACTAGTTGGTCGTTGACGGTGGTGTTTGGCGGCAAAAGTAGGAACTATTTGAAAATTGATCGTCTGCAGTCCTTACTTGAATTAAAACAGATACACACACTAATACAGTCATCAGAATTAACACCGGTTATCAGACAGATTCTACACACACCCAAAGTACACGGGGCTACATGACCGCGTTGTCGCAGCCCCTAAACTGAGGAACCAACCAACCAACTCCACTATTAGCGTTTTATAGGGCAAGACCATTCTCTATATGTAGCTTATTTTCATCATTGAAATTTAGGCTTATGAGAACACGTTTTGTCCGTGTGTGCGCGTAGGTTATGCATGTGTTGCCTTAATAAAAATCTAAACGACTCGCGCAATTTCAATGAAACTCGGTAAGGACATAGTACCACCTACTCCAAGCTCGACCGTGCCTGTCCAATGTCGATACATGTCACCATTCCAACATGGCAATCACGCGAAGTATTTCACTATAATTATATATCTCCAAAATTGTTACTGATATCAACCTGAAATCGTATATGTGTATGGGACTTTCAAAAAACTGCTAGTTACTCCTATAAAATCAACATGGTGGCCAAGCGAATTGAAAATATTTTAATAATATTATTTTCTCGCGATATAATCATCCGAGTGCAGTAAAACTTTGCACGGTAAAGGTTTATAAAACATTTAATCTACTGCCATCTAATTGAATACAATATTTTCATAAACTGTGGCCTCCGTGGCTTAGGTGGCAGCACGCCGGCCTCACACCGCTGGGTCCGTGGTTCAAATCCCGGTCACTCCATGTGAGATCTGTGCTGGACAAAACGGAGGCAGACAGGTTTTTCTCCGGGTACTCCGGTTTTCCCTGTCAACATTTCATTCAAGCAACACTCTCCACTATCATTTCATTTCATCTGTCATTCATTTAATCATTGCTCCAGAGGAGTGCGTCAGGCCTCGGCAGCTGGCACAGTTAATATACTCGCCGCTAGATGGGGGCTTCATTCATTCCATTCATGACCCGGTCGGAGACTGGAAGCAGGCCGTGGATTTTCATTTTCATTTTCATCAACTCAAATTCGCGGCTGTTCGAATTTTTAAAACTAAATTTTTATTCTTTGTGTTCCAATCATGCGATCGAAGTAGGCATTGTATAATGAACCAACCCATTAATCTTCATCTACTGCCACATGACTCTAAGGCGTTCATAAAACAAGCCAACACGGTGGTCATTCGAAGTATTTTACCGGTTCTCAATATCTACGAATCTATTACAGCAATCAAATTGACATTTTGTATGTTGATAGAGGCAGCTCAATAAGTTCACGTACGGGACTTTCAATAACGTGAAGATCACAAATCCAACATGGTGGCGACGCGAAATGTAAATATTTAAATGGACTTTTCTTTTGACTTAAGGGAGAGTCCTACAGTATCGGCCACCAACTAATATTCAGTAACGGCATCACACGTTTTTTAAATCCTCCCATTTGAGAAGATTTTCGCGTCCGATTGTACAACACTCACACCTAACACAAAACTGAACAAAAGAGGAAACACCCAATGTATGACAGACGGGAATGAAGTATCATCCATATGGCATCTCTTCGCTAGTACTATCAACTACTAAAGCGAGAACCAGCATTGGCCAGTACTTATTTATTTATCGTATGGCTTTTAGTGCCGGGAGTGTCCGAGGACATGTTCGGCTCGCCTGAGTTTGTAGCTGCTTCCAGCGGACACCCTAAAGGGTGAGCTACAAGTTCCGTTCAATTTCAAGTAGTTCCAGCTTTCGCCACCAGATATCAATGATCTTAGTGGTGAATGTTGGAACTTTGATAGAGCGTTCTGACGAAATCCAACCCAACAATTTTGCATTGCACAAGTTTAGTCTGTGAAAGGATCTTTTACATGCCATAAATCTATGACATGGGACCGCCCGCTTTACTTCCCCTCCGAAGGAAGGCATACTGAAGGATTTTAACGCTCTTAAAAATCCGACGACTTCGGCCGGGTTTGAACCCGCTATCTGCAAGGCGGCTGGTACTATATGACTCTCCCCTAATCATTCGAGCGTTGTGTAACTCGGCACGATAAATATTCATACAGTACAAGGCCCTCATATACTGATATCTAATTTAAATCAATTTTTATGGAAACGTTAGTAATAATAATATTAATAGCGTATGGCCTCGGGGTCTGGGTGCAAGCTTTGTTATTTGACGCCCAGAGGTCAGCTTGCATGTCAAATTTTGTCGTTCCTTGGAATGCTATGAAAGTCAATGAGGTTAGATATCTAAGCACCTTGACACTAGAGCGCTTTCTAGTAGAGAATGGAGGAACTTTGAGTTGGCGGAAAATCCCGAGATTAATTTTGACATTATGAGCACGGCCTACTGAATTCAAATGGGTTCATTAACATGCCAACAACGTATGACATGCGTGTCGTTATTTTTGTCACCTTCCAAAAACTTTAAAATGCGTCTCCTTCAAAGGCTAACTGTACCCCGCTCCAGCCCTCAGACCAGAATTAATTCCTTGGCAGTGCCGAGAATCAAACCGGATTCTCAGGAGTGACAGCCAAGAACGGTAGCCTTAACGCCATGTGGTGTACTCCGCAGCTATGAGGAAGATATGTGTAGGATCAATGAGACTGAAAGAGTAATCCTCGTGTTTGAAGTACCGTAGTCATGACCTGGTAATTACGCCACGGCCGCCCTTTTCTCCACGAACGCTATAATATTGCGTGACCCAGCCTTAGCGGCGAGAAACCTTCCCCACATTAGCAGTAAAATCCTAGTTATTGCCTTGTCGCTTTCTTGCAAAGCTGTTTTAAAACCATGTTATAATAAAAGAGAAGGTATGAATTATTTACTGGGTCACGTTAACTTTGCATAGCTGTTTAGCCACTTTGAAATACTGTATATGCCTGGCTATCTTGATACCGTGCTCCGCCTAGCTCGCTTCGTGGTTCAGTTAGCGCGCGAATTGCGTGCAATTGGTTTTCACTAGTACGGGGGCGATTCCACTGCCGACCTATATAGACCTCCACAATTAGTTTTAAGCAGGGACGGTGCGTCATTAAGGGCCGAATGGGCCTTGCCCACCCAAGGTCGTTAGGCAGCAAAGCAAAGAATTATTTTACTAATGTCTTTTAAAATGACTTTAAATTGCAGATACTCGACTTAAAATAAGTGTTTTACCCTTCTAGAACCTCTAAAAATAATTCATTATACATAACTCATCCCTAGCTTAAGATCCTGACAGTCTCGTACGGTGTATCGTCACAGCGAGGGCCGCTCCATGTTAAGTATAATGGCTTTATGGGCCGGGTGAGGAAACAGTGGACATAGCACTGTCTTGCACGCGAATTCCTCAGTGCTATGAAGGGAATTTTCTCTCTCTTCAAGGGCCAGCAAATTGGGCCCATACCGTTGCAACCTGCTTCTGTCTCTGTCAAACCGGACTACGGGAGAAGGCTCCACCCCACTCCACGCCCTTAAACAGGTATTCAGCTTTTGTTCGCTGCTTGGTGACATTTAGATACAAATATATTTATACATTTTCAGTTGTCTGATGTTGAAGCCTCCGTGGCTTAGGCGTCAGCACACCGGCCTCTCACCGCTGGGTCCGTGGTTCAAATCCCGGTCACTCCATGTGAGATCTGTGCAGGACAAAACGGAGGCAGACAGGTTTTTCTCCGGGTACTCCGGTTTTCCCTGTCAAAATTTCATTCCAGCAACACTCTCCACTATCATTTCAATTCATCTGTCATTCATTTAATCATTGCCCCAGAGGAGTGCGTCAGGCCTCGGCAGCCGGCACAGTTCATATCCTCGCCGCTAGATCGGGGCTTCATTCATTCCATTCCTGACCCGGTCGGAGACTGGAAGCAGGCTGTGCATTTTCATTAATTTTCAGTTGTCTGATGTTCCAAGTACAGTACAGGTGGGCTAGTGAGTTCTGTGGATGAAGTTAATTTCTACTGTATACATGTGTTTTTAACTTTTGTGGCACGGTACGTAGTTATTTAATATGTCGATTGTATGCGACATGGGAAAATGAGAGTGGAGTTTTTATTAACAAATCCATTTTCTTCTATACGGTAGCTCTGAAGTTAGAAATAAAATAATTATGACCTCATCAACCAAGCTGATAGATAAATTTCCTTCATCCAAGCACAAGGGTGGAGAATATATTCATAAATAAAGAGCCATGTGAGTAGAGTTTTTAATGCATCAATTATTTATTAAAACTTTTTTCAATTATTGTGTTGTGTGGAATGGTGATAATGACAATATTGGCAACAATGAATGTCAAATATAAAACAATATTTAATATGAAACAACAATAGTATCATCTGGCCACCCTAAAGTTTGAATCAGGAGCCGCCCCTGGTTTTAAGAAGAGGCAATTCGTTGTAAATAGCTGATCTTAAACAAAGGTTGTTGTTGATTCATTTAGGTGCTTTGTGACATCGTGCTCATGAAGCTCCCGTGTACATGGTTATGTGTGTCATTGAGATGACTGTGCTAGTGACTGTATTTATGATTTGGGTATGAAGTGGCCAAACCCTTGAATTTAGTACTGTCCCAGCATTCGCCTGAAGTACAAGTGGGGAAATCTACGGAAAACTACGATGGCTGAGGTAGGAATCGAACCCACCTCTTCGCAGTTCGAGAGGCTGCGTGGCGCAGCGGTAACGTTGTCCGCTGCTGTGTCCAAGCTTGCAGGATCGAATCCTGGCGCAGTCAGTTGGCATTTGAGGGTGCGCAAATGCGAGGGATCCGTGTCAGTAGATTTACTGGTACGTTAAAGATCCCCTACTGGGCAAATTTCTGGCACCCCGGCGGCCATAAAATGCCGCAGTAGTTAAAACTGACGTAAAATCTATAACAATAGTATTATTATTATTCTCAGTTGTGCCTCGCGAGGATCAGTGAACCCAGCTCCATCCCTCAGACCGTAGTTAAATTTCTTGGTAGAGTTGGTATTCTATTATTTAAACTAGTTTCCATGATGGTTCCGTATTGACGTACTAAATAGTTTTAACAACAAATTGTATATCCGCCTTAGTCAATACATAAACGAAAATAAATTATAATTACACTTGCTCCTGGTACATGTTTCGGGGATTAATTGCTTTTATCCCCTTCATCAGCCAAGACAAATATCCGAAGAAAGATATAAGATAGCGTAGCACTCAAAAAATAAATGGCTATTTAACTTAATATGGTGCACCATATAAGTAGGTCACAGGAAAATGTTGAGCAAAACTAAAAACATATATGAAACAGCTGGTATTCGAACTTGGACCTCCAATGTGACTGCCAGGAATGCTAGTCACTACGCCCAGAGGTGGAACTTAAACAAAGGGAACTATAAAAGTTCAATCAACTAATGAACCTGTTGGGCAATCATTTGAAAACTATTTCGTTTTATGGGGATTACAGGAGCGTGTAATGATGTAGACTATTTATTATGTTTTCAAAGGAAATCATCAATTTTAATTATACAAATAGTTGTGTACAATTTTGAGGAAATCTTTCAAAATTACCATCGTCAAGTTTTGAAAATATTCACACAAAAACTTGTAACTACTTAGTGCTCACCGAACATCATATCTATAACTTCCCAGTTATTGATAGGATTTCTATAAATGAATAGAATGCTATCACGATTGATTGAATTAATGGAACCGTCTGATGACGAACCAAAAAGTAAGGTTTTTTGGTTCTTCCCAAGTTCACGGAGTGCCTTGACATCCAATTTCAATTTTGATTTTGCCACGGGATACATTCCAGATTAATACAGGAATGGCAATTCAAATCTCTTGGCTGATTTCCCAATACATTGAAAATACGCTCACTATACAATAACACAGGTCATAGTACAGGACTAGTTCTCACTGACAATACACGTCCTGGTAATAACAATGAAATAAAGATCACAGAAGAATAATAGTACATTATGCAACGAGCCTATAATGGCTATAATTAAGACACGAGTATTTTTTATAAAACGAGCGTATGCGAGTTTTATAATTTCCATACGAGAGTCTTAATTACCGTTATAGGCGAGTTGCATACGACTGTTTATGTTCGACGATAATTATAACTTTATTATTTGTTTTAACATAAATATTCATAAATATCTGTTGAGAGTCAGCCACTTGAATTTCGTATCGGAGAGCGAGCGCTGGGTATATCTCTGTCTTTCAAGATCTCTGAACGACCGACGCATGCGCTCTGTGTGCTTGCAATGCCATATTATGCAGGCCATATGTTTACATCTGCCGTCCCTCAGTAATATTGTCACCGGAGTCGTTTGAAGGCAATGCGCTGTGTAGAAATTAGGGTTGGTGATATTAAGGTACAGTGCTATTTCTTGTCTCATATTCGCCAGTTTATTTACGCGAACATATGGACGGTGCGTATTCCATGTCGGTAATTTATTATAGTTCGATGTTGTGTTTATGTCCGACATGTTGGATTTTGAGCGCATGCGCGAAAGTATCGTTACCTAATTGGTCAATGAACGAGCTCTGATTGGCTGGAGAAACTGTATCGTAATGAAAAACAGTGTTATAATGACCATCATTATGATACAGTTATCTGACACATAATAGTGAGGGTCGAACATAAAACTATTAAGAAGGTTACGTAACCATGGCATATACGAGGGCGTGGTCAGAAACCAAGGGTATGTTAGGATAATCCTGGAGTTTCATCTGTTATAGAGAAATTAGTATTGTGGGGTAATTTGAATACATACGGTTGGTAACTGTGTAGAGTTTTAGCCACATACAACAACTAATGGCAACTCGTTTGGAAAAGTGGTCTTGCGAACAGATCCGCTCAGTTATTCAATTTCTGTGAGCGAAACATGTAACAGCGGCCAGGATTTTTCCCTTGAGGGCATCATATTCCTTCATGACAACGCGCAACCTCATACAGCCCACAAGATCATCACGCTCTTGTAGGGGTTTTGCTGGGAAATCATTGGCCATCCTCCCTACAGTCCGGACCTCGCTCCAAGCGACTTTCACCTGTGTTCTCACATGAAGGAGCACCTAAGAGGTTGACGATTTACTTCAGACGAGGAGGTGAAACACTTCGCGACAACGTGGCTAAACTCGCGAGGACAGGATTGTTACCATGAGGGAAAATTCAAACTTATCCCATGAAGCGACAAGTGCCTAAACCGATATGGGGACTATGTCAAATATATCCTAATGGTTGTACTATCAGTTGCTGTATTCGATGCATGAAATAAAATGTACACGTTTCAATGCAGGCTTTGCAATCTTAGTTTATGATCACACCTCGTATTATACATTTGAATATGGCCCTACACATTTCAACATTCTACTTCCTTTAGATTTATTTCTCACAGAGTTATGAAAATCACACCATGCAATAAATAGGTATTTCTATACTAAATGGTGATAATAAATCTAAAGATAAACCCCCTAGTTTCATACAGGATGTTTCAAAATAAGCCCATTAAAATTATTTCAACATAATATTCTGCTTTTAGATTTCACAGTTTTGTTCAAAGAACTACCACTTTTTCTTCTTATTTTCTTCTTCTCCTTTTCTTTAGCGTTTGTCCCACCTTGTGGCAGGGTCCGCTATGTGGGATCGTAGTCTCCATTTCCCTCGGTCGTGGGCCATGTCTGGATGAAGATTGACAGCCTTTAGATCATTGTGCAGTGTATCGGCCCACCGTTGCCTTGGTCGCCCTCTGCGCGGAGCACATGTCCAAACCATCTCAGACGGTTTTCCTGCATTTTTTTCCCCGATTGGGGCAACACCAAACCGATTTCTGATGGCATCATTTGAAATATGATCCAGCCTAGTGAAACCTGCTGACCATCTAAGCATCTTCGTCTCCATGACACATAGGTGACGTTCTGCTTCCTTAGTAGATGGCCAGCACTCCGTGCCGTAGAAAGCGACAGGACGAATGACAGTCCAGTAGATCTTAGATTTCAGATGGTCATTCATCCTACGGTCACAGGTGACGCCAGTTGTCATTCGCCACTTCGTCCAGGCTGCGTGTATCCTTGTGTTGACCTCGTCAGTAAGTCACCCATCATCAGAGATAGTGGAACCAAGATACTTAAATTTCGCTACACGTGGTAAATCTTCTCCGTAAACAGTAATGGTGCCTACTTCTTGTGTATCGGATGTCATGTATTCTGTCTTCTTCTTGTTGAGGCGCAGACCATATTGTGCAAGTCGATTGTACCACTCTTCTGTTTGACGTTGGAGATCAAGCTTCGTCTCAGCAGCCTACATGACGTCATCTGCATAGAGAAATGTCCATGGTAGCGGCTGGTGCAGGTCTGACGTTACAGTGTCCATCACAAGAATCAACAGCAGTAACTATCACTTTTTCTTGAAATGTCGAAAACATACAGCTTGAAAAAACGACTGATTATTTTTTCTGATGATGATTAGTATACTGTATGTATGTCTACCCCTTATTATTCCTGTTTTCCAACAGGGTCGGGGATGAGATGCGATGGAAGTCGTTGGTGCGGAAGACTTTTACGGCCGGATGCCATTCCTGACGCCAAGCTCATGAGAGGAGTTAATGAGAGATGAAATGAATGATGATGAATGAAACTGGGAAAGGATGTGGAAGGAAGCGGTCGTGACCTGTCATAAGATACCGTCCCAGCATTTGCCTGGAGTTGAAAATGGGAAACTACGGAAATCATTTCAAGGATGGCCGACAGTGGGGCTCAAACCCACGCGTCTACTGAGTCAGTAGAGAGCTTAGCCCCAAGACCTAACGCTGCGCTTTAGTGAGCGTAGACACCACTGTCGGTCATGATTAGTATAACTTACTGTAAAGCAATAAAAAGAAACACTAGAAACATTTTTTTAAAACAAATTACGTGCTTTATGATTTTTGAAATGATCAAATCATGGTTTTGTTAATGATTTCTCCATTCATTCAATAAAAAATGATTTACAACACCAAAAAATGCCTGTTAAGTTTTTGAGTAAAATGCCCTCTAACCTCTAAAATTTAAAGTTGTATCGAAATGCAGAACACTAAACTCAAGTGCATTGTGTCTATCTCACTATACTTAAAACATCTCTGTTTCATAATATTTGTGTGATGATGTGTGGTTTGGTACAGCAAACCATATGACAATTGTTTGCTCTCAGGGAGAATTATATAAGTGTTTTATTTCCACAGTTGGTAACAGATACATTTATTATGTTTAGGTTGGCAGCAGTGACCTGGACAGCGAGTGAAGTTGCCATCATGGCTGAATGTGTTTGTGTTTCGGAGCAACAGCTCCTTCGCATATCAAGTGTTGTATCTTTTGTAACATGTACATTTTTGTAAATACAGTCCACTAGAGTTAATTCGTCATTTTCATTTATCCCCTGATGTTTCATCTGGGGCACGTATGTCGCAGACAGACATATGTTTTGATCCGGCCCGGAGGACCAAAACATATGTCTGTCTGCGACATACGTGCCCCAGATGAAACATCAGGGGATAAATGAAAATGACGAATTAACTCTAGTGGACTGTATTTACAAAAATGTACATGTTACAAAAGACACAACACTTGATATGCGAAGGAGCTGTTGCTCCGAAACACAAACACATTCAGCCATGATGGCAACTTCACTCCCTGTCCAGGTCACTGCTGCCAACCTAAACATATTAAATGTATCTGTTAGCAACTGTGGAAATAAAACACTTATATAATTCTCCCTGAGAGCAAACAACAATATTGAATGAATGGTGAAAAATATCCATGATTTGAACATTCTAAAAATTCTAATATCAAGAATGTTTAGAAGAACATGTAGGCTATATTACATTAATTTTACTAGCCTTTAAATACAGTATTTCAAAATCCAGTACAATGCATTGTATCGTTGTATGCAGAATATAATCAGGAATTTAACTGAAGATAAGATAAAAATATGTTCTTTAAAATAGATTGTCTCACTCCAGTATTCTTGACGGAATTTCTTGTTTGTTCCATAAACTTTCATGTAGAATCAACGATAAGAGAGAATTACGAACTGAAAAGAGACTCAGTCCAAGAGAATTACAGTATAATAGGTGTCTAAATAAAAGTTAGAGTATACTAACGAACTAAAGCCTACCCTACTCACTCTGTGAAGTTCCAAGTATGACTTTGAAACCAGGGATGCCCCCACGTTGTAGCCGCACGCATTAAATCGGGCACAACGACTGTGTTGGGTAGCTACAGGAAGTCTGGAGATTACTGGTTCTAAACCTGTCACTAACAGCATCCACTCGGAGTGATTTTTACCGCACTTCATCCAGGCAAATACCAGGATGGTATCTTATTTCAAGTCTCAAGGCACCAACCCCAGTCTCGTATCTCTTACCCTAATAATTACTGTTACACATTACCACAGTCAGAATATAAACACAGGTTATCACACAAATCCAACAAACTTACAAGTGTCTGGCTGCGTGGCTCAGGGGTAACGTTCTCGCTTGCTGAGCCCAAGGTTGCAGGTTCGAAACCTGGCGCAGTCAGCTGGCATTTGAGGGTGCGCAAATGCGAGGGAGCCGTGTCAGTACATTTACTGGCACGTTAAAGATCCCATTCGGGGCAACATTCCGGCACCCCGGCGTCTCTAAAAGCCAGGGTAGTTAAAAGGGACGTAAAACCAATAACATTATTATTATTATTATTATTATTATTAAACTTACAAGTACACGGGGCTGATGGTAAAGATCCCTCATGACCTAAAATGAAATAACAATAAGAAAAGTTTGGTGCTTTTCAGTCGGTCAACACGAATGTACCCAAAAGAGTTGGGTTATGTCCTAACTTAATCCTGAAAAGAATTACATGAGATTAATAAATACACTAGGATGACCAGTTTCGATCGTCAAGCGATCATCATCAGATCCATTACACTTAGGCTGTAAGATCTATGTTTGAAAATTCAGTTGAAAATATTTACAATATGTACAATACTTTAGTTGCAGTATTGGCTATGCAACTTGTCAGTGTATGCTAGTTGTAGTATATATGATTTTAGGTGAAATTCTAAAATGGTGATAGAAATCCGGAATTTGTCTGTTAGGAGTGACTATATGGTTGTAAAAGTCAACTATGGTTGTATTGTATAGTGCAGGCTATTACTTATCTGGTTAGGAGTCTTCCGCTCTGTAGCTGCGAGTAGTATCAACTTCCCTCTTGCACCAGTGATGGTCGACTGGATTGGAATTTTATCTCACTGAACTGGTTTTTCCCTCCCCCCGCCCCGTGTTCCTATGTGCTGTCTGTAGTCAGTGCATGTGTACTTGTGGCGTGTTGCCAAGTCTAGATAAGATGTATGTTAAAGAATTCAGGAAGGTCTTCAACTATTAAAGACCGTGGATCAGTCCTCGCCACGCTTAAGCTAGAATCCCTCTACAAGAGCTGCAGGTCTTTGAGGACGTCCCGGCACCTTTAATACTGCCACGAATGCCGGCATAGATTTATTGAAGAAAAAATACATCGTACTCCTGATCCAAATGATATTAACCTATTAAAATTCCCCTACCCCCCCCCCCCCCCTTTTTTATCTAGCTTTTCTGTATCGCTAAGTTGTGTCTTGTTTCCGACAGTATGTGTTTTCTAGCAGAGTGAAGAGGGGTGAGCTCTCCATGAAAGTGTGTTCATTTAGATTGCTGGGGTTGTTTATTTTGGCCAGGTGTACCTCGATGGCTTCCTTTATGTCAAGAGCTCTGCCTTTCGATTCGTGATGAATTATATTTAGGTCCGTTTCAATGTTAGTGAAGCTGTTGCCCCGCGTCACACATGTGTTCGCATACGGCTGAATGTGTTCCGTATTTTATCGCATTCCTATGTTCATTGTAACGTGTATCTACTCGTCTTCCACTCTGTCCGATGTAATTAGCTTGACAGCCAGTATCTTGGCACGTTATAGAATATACCCCTGACTTTGAATACGGATCATGTTTATTTATATTACTATTTTGCAAGTGCCTACCGGTTGTGTTGATCGTTGTGAATGCTATTTTTATGCCTTGCTTTTTGAATAGATTAGTGATTTTATATGTGTTATTCAATAACATAGCCTACATCTTATCTAGACTTGGCAACACGCCACAAGTACACATGCACTGACTACAGACAGCACGTCGGAACACGGGGCGGGGGGAGGGAAAAAACAGTTAAGTAAGATAAAATTCGAATTCAGTCGACCGTCCCTGGTGCAAGAGGGAAGTTGATACTACTCGCAGCTACAGAGCGGAAGGCACCTAACCAGATAAGTAATAGCCTGCACTATACAATACAACCATAGTTGACTTTTACAACCATATAGTCACTCCAAACAGACAAATTCCGGATTTCTATCACCATTTTAGCATTTCACCTAAAATCATACATACTACAACTAGCATACCTCGATAAGTTTCATTACCAGTACTGCAACTAAATAATAGAACATATTGTGAATAATTTCACCTGCATATTCAAATGTAATGGATCTGATGATGATTCCTTGACAATCGAAACTGGTCATCCTAGTGTATTTATTGATCTCATGTATTTTTAGCCTATTTTCAATTTTGAAAAAATAGGCTTATGAGATCACCTTTTGTCCGTGTGTGTGTGTGTGTGTCCCCTAATAACGTCTAAACGGCTCGAGCGATTTCAATGAAACTCAGTAAGTTCATAGCACTATTCCGGACGACCCCGACCGTGCCCTTGGAATTTTGTTACGTCTCATCAATCCAACATGGCGGCTGTGCGAAATATTTCACCAGCATTCAATATCTCCGAACCGGGTGAGTTAGCCGCGGTCGTTACGGCATGACTGTTGGCAGTCGCTCACATCCGGGAGGCGAGGAGGT
This sequence comes from Meconema thalassinum, assembly GCA_946902985.2. Taxonomy (NCBI): domain Eukaryota; kingdom Metazoa; phylum Arthropoda; class Insecta; order Orthoptera; family Tettigoniidae; genus Meconema; species Meconema thalassinum. The sequence continues at coordinate 880,859,071 of OX336390.1, forward strand.
TCGAATCCCCCCGCCGGCAACCTTGAAGATGGTCTTCTGTGGTTTCCCATCTTCCTTCCAGGCAAATGCCGGGGTTGGTCCCTAACTATAGGCCACAGCCGCTACCTTCCAACTCCTCGACCTTCCCTTCCAACTTTCCTCCCCCACGGTACTTGTAGCTCACCCATTGGGTGTCCGTCTCGAAGCAGCTACAAAACTGGCGAGCCAAACATGTCCTCGGACACTCCCGGCACTAAAAGCCATACGCTAAAAAATATATATATATCTCCGAAACTATTACCGATATCACCCTGGAATTTATTACGGTGACAAACGGAAGTACTGGAAGTTCACCTCTGTGACTTTTGAAAAACTGGTAACTACGAAACCAACATGGCGGCCACGCGAATTTGCGACTTTTGAATAGACGTTTCTCGCGATTTAACCAAACAAACGCAATAAAACTTGGTACAGTATATGTTTATACACATTGTAATGCACCGACATCTAACTTGGTTCAATTGTTTATATAACCACAAGATGGCGGATGAGCGAAATATTTCACCGGCATTCTATATCTCAGAAACCATTAGCTGTATCACCCTGAAATTTAATGCGGAGATAAAGGGCTCTACTGGAAGTTCACCTATAAGACTTTCAAAAAGCGGTTAACTACAAAACGAACATGGCGGCCAAGAGAATTTGAAAATTTTAAATAGACCTTTCTCGCGATTTAATGTTCCAAACGCAATGGAATCTGGTACAGGAAATGTTTATACACATTGTAATGCACTGGTATCTAATTTAGTTCAATTGTTTACATAACCTCAAGATGGCGGCTGTGCGAATTTAAAAATTAAGTTTTTATTTCTTGTATCGTAGTCATGCGATCGAAGTGAAAGTTTGAATATTGAACCTACGCAATAATTTTCCTTTAATGATACATGACTGTATGGCCTATACATTTAACAATCCAACATGGCGACCATCCGAAATATTTAGACGGCTCTGAATATCTTCGAATCTATTATAGCAATCAAACTGATTTTTTTTATGTTCATAGGGGCTATGAACTTAAGTTCACCTATAGGACTTTAAATAACCTGGTGATCACAAATCCAACATGGCAGCGACGCGAAGTATAAATATTCACATGGACGTTTCTCGCAATTTAACCATCCGAGTGCAGTGAAACTTGGTACAGTAAATCCTTATACGAATGTTAATCCACTGGTATCTGATTTATTTCAATTGTTTCCATAACCACAAGATGGCAGCTGAGCGAAATTTTAAAATCTCCTTGTTACTTCTTGTGTCCTAATCATGCGATTGAAGTTTGAATGCTACACGTAAACAATAACCTTCATGTAACAGTACATAACTCTAAGACCTACATATATAAAATCCAACATGGCGATCATCCGAAATATTTAGTCGGTTCTCAATATCTACGAATATATTACAGCAATCAAACAGAAATTTTGTATGTTGATAGTGGCAATTAGCATAAGTAGGATATATGAAAATAGGCTGTATAGTTCTTCACGGAACTACTTGTTTTTTCAGGATTAGGGTATAACCCAACTCTTTTGGGTACATTCGTGTTGACCGACTGAAAAGCACCAATCTTTTGTTTTCTACGGCAACACTGAAATGTGGATTCAAACCCCATAATGAAAGAACAATCACAACAATATAGCATGTCTTGGAGCTGGCGAAACTACCTGCTGCATTATAAGGGAAATGCAGTAGATTATGACCTTAACAACAGTCTAGCCTTGAGCGATATGAATCTCTTATCTGAATTACATCATCTCGGTATATTCGTGGCCCCATTAACGTGCATGCTGGGATTATATTCAACGTATTGAACCATGCATATAAAGCAGATAGAACATGGAATACATGCAATTAGTAAATACTGGTCTGTAGATTTGAACTTTGAGATCTGATTATTCTCGCTTGTCGAGTGAAACATGTTAACCATATAATTGTCTCCCCGTTCTGTAATCCGTAAAAATGTTATTTTATCATACTGTACAGGGTCTTTCTTATAAAGTAAGAACGCTGAGCGGCGGCTTTGTTATCTGCTGCTGCAATGGCCTTGGCCGAGCTTGTGGCGTGCCACGGCCCCCTGCTGTAGTATTGAAAGCGCGCGCATAGTATATACTGTTCTCGACCTTGCAAAAAACGTGCAGGTGTTCAGTCGCCAGTCTGAACCTCAGATGCTAACATGTGACACTTATCATTACAACATCGTATTTTTGTATGTAAAACTTATTTAAAGTACGAGTCGGCTCGGCGGGTACGTGATGCAGTTGTTCAGCAATTTCCTGATGAAGTGCCACCTTCACTAGCACAGATTCACGTAATTGTAAATAAGTTTGACACTACTGACTCAGTGCTCAATAAAAAGCATAACATTAAAAATCAGTAACATTACAGTACCTGAACTCACTCGCGTCAGCCAGAATGACTACACTTCCAGCAACGTTTATAAGGTAATACTTCATACAGGATTGTACACGCGCTTAAAGCAGGGGGCCGTGGCACGCCACAAGCTCGGCCAAGGCCACCGCAGCAGCGATAATGAAACTGCCGCTTGCCGTTTTTACTTTATATGAAAGACCCTGTATGTAACCTAATTTTCTTCAGCTTATTTTTCGCATTTCCCAATGATTGGGATTATATTGTGTTGACAGACTGAAAAGCTGCAATATCAATTGTCAATATGGCAACACTGAAAAATGGCTTCGAGACTTCCAATGCCGGATTATTTACCCTGAATTATTTATCAAAATTCTCGTTATTCTCGGGTATTATCTTAGTGAAGCCGCCTGTATGTGCAGCACAGCGAAATGGGATTTAGCTTCGGTCCGGTAGATTAAAGCCAGGATGGAATTCCACTTAATAATACAATGTTATCGAGCCAATAATATGAGGCTAGCGGATCGCATTATTGTGATTGCTTTTAATTAAAGGGGGATTATTCTAAATGTAGTATTGAGCATGAACATACGATTTAGAGTGAGCGATATTCTTCCCTTCTGGGCTTAGAGAGGACTGGTACACATACCAATGTTGATGTAATCATGGTGATGTGATGATACTGTGATTGTTGTTTTAACGAAACCGGGAAGTGTGAAGCTACAGAGAAGTGCAACTTCTTATATTTTACAAAGAATTTCAGATATTAAAACTCAGCAATTCTTCTAGGTTTGTGCCGTGTCTTGTGTGGGGTTTCGCCTAGGACACCAAGCTGGCTCATCAGGGAGGTGGCGCGCAGTTCGCTACACCAGTGGGTGTCTGGGCGGGGACACCAAGAGCCTGCCGATGAGCCAGCTTGGTGTCCTAGGCGAAACTCCACACAAGATACGGCACAAACCTAGAAGAATTGCTGAGTTTTAATTCACTGGCCGTGAAAGCCAATATACCATCTTTTTGGAAGCCTTTATAGGGAGGTTATGACTGCTTGAGCTTTTAGTTCTCGCAGTCAAGAGGTGCAGTTGCACCTAATATAAAGAGAGGTGGTAGCAGTTCGTTACTACAGTGGGGGTCGGGGCGGGGACACCAAGAGCCTGCCGATGAGCCAGCTTGGTGTCCTAGGCGAAACCCCACACAAGACACGGCACAAACCTAGAAGAATTGCTGAGTTTTAATTCACTGGCCGTGAAAGCCAATATACCATTTCAGATATTTCCTTAAAACGTTCCTGAATTGTAAGCAACACTTCTCCAATTAATATACTGTATTTAGAGGGTTTCAGTTTGCTGTAGCTCGTGGTTGTTGAAAAAACAGTAGATATTTCATAGAAAGGCTTAAATATGTTTTAAAATAATAGTAATTTACAGGTACCATTTTATCAGAAACTACTAGACAATCATTCAAGAGATTTTACCCACACATTGTTGTGTAACATCTTCAACCACTGTAGTAAAACTGTTGCCCTGGTTTGTTTAGAACGGAAGGAAACAATATTTGTGAGTATCATAATTTAATTCTTACATGTTTAGTAAAACTATTAGTAGTTGTCAGTCTGGTTATCAACAACCAATATAGATATCTGAATAGGTTTACTACCACACACAGAAAACCAAGGTTTAAAGCATCATACCATGTTTCATATAGATTGATCCAATAGGTTTTGGGGAAATGGCACCTGAAAATACCAATTATTTCAAAAGAACATTTGTTGTTGTTGTTGTTGTTTGAGTCTTCAGTCTTTTGACTGGTTTGATGCAGCTTTCCATGCCTCCCTGTCCTGAGCTAATCGTTTCATCGCTACATAGCTACCACACCCTACATCCGAGGCAATCTGTTTAACATATTCTAACCTTGGTCTACCCCTACAGTTCTTGCCCTCGACGCTTCCTTCCATAACTAACCTTGCTATTCCTGGGTGTCTTGTGTCCTACCAACCTATCTCTTCTCTTCATTAGCAGTCGCCAGAAACATATCTCTTCTCCCACTCGTCTTAATACCTCTTCGTTTGTAACCTTATCTACCCATCTGATCTTCATCATTCTCCTGTAACACCACATTTCAAATGCTTCAATTCTCCTCTTGTCTGCTGCACCAATAGTCCAAGTTTCACTTCCATAGTGCGCCACGCTCCAGACAAAGGCTTTCAAAAATGACTTCCTAATACCTAAATCTATATTCGATGTCAACAGATTTCTTTTTTTGTAGAAATGCTTTCCTTGCCTGAGCCAACCTGCTTTTTATGTCATCTTTGCTTCGTCCATCACTGGTTATTCTGCTTCCTAAGTAACAGAAGTCTCCTATTTCCTACAGCTTTTCACCTGCCAAAAAAAAAAACATTTAAGTCTTTCTATAAAAGATAGTACTGTTTACTTTAGAACCACAAGCTACAGCACACTTAAATGTCAGAAGTGTTATTTACATTTCATTCTATTTTTCCCAAAAAGAGATGGGTAAATATTTTCACCCATACTTTCTGACATAATTTTTAGGGCCTAAGTGTAATGGATCTGATGATGATCGCTTGACGGTCTAAACTGGTCATCCTAGTGTATTTATTAATCTCATGTATTTTTTTTTTCAGGATTACGGAATAATCCATCTCTTTTGGGGAAAATCGTGTTGACCGACTGAAAAGCTCAAACTTTCGTATATTATGGCAACACTGAAAATGACGTCAAACACCATAATATCTGAAATACTTTGTGATATAGTAGCCTATACTGTCAAATATATGAAGCTGCACTTATCTGTCGCTTCTCACTTCCCGGTTCAATTAAGGGTCCTAACATCTAGGTTTTCGGCCCCCTAATGGTTTGGGTGATCGTTTAAATGAAACTATAAGTAAATTTAACTATTTAACAACTAAAACTAACTATTGTTCTCTCACTTATTTTGATAACGAGCGGCTACTCAAACGTTAGGCAGTAGCACGCGCTGACAATAACCATTGTTTACTGCTGACCAACAGCTGACGGTTCTTGGCCATTGCACGTGGACTCCAGAGTGTGGTCCTGGCGCCAGCTCGCGTGTCAGGCAGGTGTCAGGTGTCCAGTGTTGTACAACTGAACGTAGTTCTGTCCAGTCTCCCTGCTTGCTCTCAGTGCCTACGATGGAGAGTTGACCACAATGAACCTCGAGCTGAGAAAGCCTTGTCTCCCCGCAGGCATGGAATGCATACATATCCACCCAACACGTTAACGAGGAAAGTGAGAGAACTATACCGACTCACACACCAGAAGAAGAAATTGAAACCAAAACCAAAATAAGAATAAGGGAAATAAGAGACAGCGGAAAGAAAAGCCCTCAACTCTCTAAGCATGATAATTGAGGGACTTGGGAAAAAGTGAAGCCATGAAAGGCAGATCGGAAAGGGATGGAGGAGAGAGGAGAGAGCCACCCTAAAAGCTAATGGAGAAGGGGAAAAACGAACCCAGCTGAGGAATTCCTCGGGGTAGCCAACTAACCGGTCATGAGCTCTTGAGGGCGAAGCTCTATCCAGTAGGGCCTAGGACAGAAGGCATGAGATATCATGAAAACAATAGAAGAGGTCTGGAGGTCTAACCCTTTGAATAATGAGGGTATCAGGAAAGATCAGACAAGGGCCATATAAGGCGGGAAAGTGAAAGGCCTCGGATACCCTAATACCGTCGGGGTCATAAAAGAATGAGAGTTGACTAAGAGAGGTCGACAGAGAGGAGCCCGACACAAGTAAACAGAAGCAATGCCAGACTCAGCCCGGGTCTCGTGGACGCCAACTTACGTCCCACTAGTCTTGCGCCCCTGGGGGGATACCAATGTTGAGAAACGAGCTCCAGTGATGAAGCATTTTGTAATTCTGATTACAATATTAATTGTGATTGGTTAACACACATGCCTATAGCCAGGTACCAGAGTTACCAGACGTACCCGATTCCCAGGGTTAGTTGCTGAATCGGCCAACTTGTCCCCGGACAAAACCTACCCCCGAATTTCCCTCAGTATCCATGGATTTACAATTTAATATCTTTCTGTTTTACGAAGAAAATTTGAAACTTAGTGACAATTATTTTGTTTCCAGAGATGGAATATGTTCGCTTGAAATCCAAAGTCATGTGATCTTTATCGTGAATGTTTACTGGTTACGTGACTCACTTATCTTGACCGTGAAGGTCTGCTATATTAGTAAGAGAGCCTACTATTGAGCTGGTGTGATTTGGAAGGAGGTGACCATGGGTTTATTAGGAAGCAACCTAGTTTATATAGGTAGAGCACTATAACAAGGCACACTAAGCAAGTTAAGAAATCAGATAGTTTTTCATTGCAGAAATATTTGCCTGGGAACAGGGGAGACTGAGGAAGATAACTTCTAGGGTGGTCGAGATGGGAATCAAATTTACCTATTCTCACTTCTGCCTCAGGAGGCTCAATGTAACCCTACTCCAACCCACAGACCAGAAGTAAATTACTTGACAGGGTTGGGTATCGAACCCGGATTTCAGAAGGAACTGCTAAGAATGCTAGCAACTCCATCACATGGTGATAAATAGGGTTCGGAAGTTTAAGACCCAAAGAAGTTCAAAATATGCCCTAAAAACTAGCTAAATATTACCTAAAAAACTATTAAATATGACCTAAAAAACTATGAAAAATGACATGAATTTTTGGCATAGGTCGTGTATCACTAACATACAGTAAATGCTAAATGACGTCCGTAGAGGAGCGCCTTCTTGGAATCAGGTTTTCTAAACCTGCTATCTGCCTGTTCCGGGAAAAGAAAGAAAAATATATCCACTACACTATTCGAAAATCCTGTGTTTGAAACTTGACGCAGATAACACGTACCTTGTTAACGACAATTTAAACAACAATGCTGAAATTATAACCAAATATGACCTTATATCACTAAATTATGACCATATATAACCAAAACAATACAAATGGCCGAAATATGCATTTATAGGCAACATCAAATTGCTTTAAACGTGGTCAGGGACGCGTCATTCAAACTTATTTTTCAGATTTCGGGTAAAATGAGCTCGGGAAAAAAATATGTTTTTTCCTTAACATCCGAATCTTAGTGTTAAAATTCATTCTAAATCTTCTGTTGCCTAAGATGTGAAGCAGATTATCCAGGATCAGATGTTTTGAGATTACGGTAACCAATACACTGTCATGAGTTATACAGATTTAAATACTTCAAACAACTGCTGCTGTGAAGAGAGCCACGAGATAATCTAATTAACTCCTTTCATCTCCAATTAGCTATCATGACTGTTGTATGGGGCTGTATCACGTACATGCGAGATGAAAGGGGATCGCTTTGGTTGGCGAGGAAGCATGAAACATTTGTCACCATCCATAAAAGCTTATTCATATATGTGTAAAGTGACACTCTGTCATGAAAACAATGTTGTTGCTGTTTGAGTCTTCAGTCTTTTGACTGGTTTGATGCAGCTCTCCATGCCTCCCTGTCCTGAGCCAATCGTTTCATCTCTACATAGCTACCACACCCTACATCCGAGGCTATCTGTTTAACATATTCTAACCTTGGACTACCCCTACAGTTCTTGTCCTCGACCCTTCCTTCCATAACTAAGCTTGCTATTCCTGGGTGTCTTAGTATGTGTTCTACCAACCTATCTCTTCTCTTCATTAGCAGTCGCCAGAAACATCTCTCCTCTCCCACTCGCCTTAATACCTCTTCGTTTGTAACCCTATCTACCCATCCGATCTTCATCATTCTCCTGTAACACCACATTTCAAATGCTTCAATTCTCCTCTTTTCTGCTGCACCAATAGTCCAAGTTTCACTTCCATAGAGCGCCACGCTCCAGACAAAGGCTTTCAAAAATGACTTCCTAATACCTAAATCTATATTCGATGTCAACTGATTCCTTTTTTGTAGAAGGGCTTTCCTTGCCTGAGCCAACCTACTTTTTATATCCTCTTTGCTTCGTCCATCACTGGTTATTCTGCTTCCTAAGTAACAGAAGTCTCCTACTTCCTTCAGCTTTTCACCTGCCAATTTGATCTCCATAGAGGTTTCTGATTTATTTCGGCTGCATTCCAGTATTTTTGTTTTACATTTATTAATTTTCATCATGAATTCCTTCCGTAAAACGGAATCCATACCAATCAAAAACTCATTCAAATCCTCAGGCTTGTCGGCCAAGATGACGATGTCATCAGCAAATCTCAGAGTTGAAATTATTTCTCCTTGAATCTTCACTCCCACTTTAAATTTTTCTCCAATTTCCTTCATTGCTTGTTCAATGTAAAGATTGAAAAGTATGGGTGATAAGTTGCAGCCTTGCCTTACACCTTTCCGAATACCAGCTTCTCTCTCATGTCCATCAGCTCGAATGACTGTTAAGAGATGAAAATAAATGTTCCAAGGAGAGGTTTGTGAATGAATTTATCGTCACACAGTAAGAAAATTAAAACCCGAAATAACCACCTGATATACTGTAGTTTGCCACCACCAGTGCTGACATCACTACTGATGATGATGTTCGTGTGACCTCCGGTGAGGCCGAGTGCAGGTCTTTCTAGTTGACGCCCGTCGGCGACCTGCGCGTCGTAATGAGGCTGAAGTGATGATGTAGACGTCACATACACCCAGTCCCCGAGCCATGGGAATTAACCCCAGGAGATTAAAATCCCTGATGGCTCGGCCGGCAATCGAACCCGGGGCACTTTGGACCGAAGCCTAGCGCGCTAACCATTCAGCCACGGAGCCGGACACATCAGTACTGTAACTTCCATACCAAGCGAATCACAAACCATGATTGAGTTGTTATCGGGTCGGACTACCAACCCCCCAAGCTTGCAGGTTCGCTCCTGGCCATAGTAAGTGATTTTTGAAAGGCGACAAAAATCACGGCACGTTGTTGGCATGTTAAAGAACCCATTAGCATTCAGTAGGCCGTGTTCATAATGGCAAAATTAATCTCGGGATTTTCCGCCAACACAAAGTTCCTCCTTGCTCTACTAGAAAGCGCTACAGTGTCAAGGAGATTAGATATCTAACCTCCTTGACTTTCATAGCGTTCCAAGGAACGGCAATATTCGACATGCAAAACTGCCCCCTGGGCGTCAAATAACAAAGCTTACACCTGGCACCCGAGGCATATGATAGTATTAATATTAACATAACATAACCCCTAGCACTACAGCCCATGAAGGGCCTAGGCCTACCAAGCGACCACTGCCCAGCCATTTGGCCTGCAGATATTGGGGTGACGCGTGATTAGTGCACCGGGTCCCCTCGGCCGTTGATCTTGGTTTTCGTGATCGGGGCGCAGCTTCATTGTCAGACAGTTACTCAATTGTCCTCACGAGGCTGAGAGCACCTCGTTCCAGCCCTTACGTCAGTTTATAAAATCCCTGATGGAGCCGGGAATCAAACCCGGGGCCTCCGGGTGAGAGGCATTCGTGCTACCCCAACACCACGGGGTCGGCCATAATATTATTATTATTATTCTTTTTGCGTTTTGCCCATTATAGAGCGCGCTTGAACTTGTTTTTCGGCTTGATGATATTCGCCTTCCTATCTTCCCAAAATCTCTTCATGAAGTCACTGTGCTGCTTCTTCCGTTCTTCTCTCCACTTGGTTCCAGTCCTGCCACTAGTTTTCACCCTAAACTTGTGCTTTGTTACTGCGGTCCTGGAGACTTTGCGGTTTCTCAGAATATTTTCTCCGATGTTCAACTCTTGCAGGTCCTCTCTTGATTCATCCAGCCAGGCTATCTTGACTTCTGAGAATTTATTACATTGAATAACCTTTTCGTAAGTCTATAATCGTCCATCCTGAAGAGGTGTCCATAAAATGTTAAACGTCGTCTTCGTACAGTGTTGCTGAAACTACCTGTGTGACGGTATAGATCTGAATTTCGTCTTTTAAAACAAATTCCGTTTTCTTGTGTGGGGCCGAATATTTTTCTAAGAATTTTACGTTCTTGCTTTTCTATATTTGCAATTTTAGAATGACCTCCTAAAGCTATGGTTTCTGAAGCATACAGAGCTTCCGGTAGTACAACTGTTTTCTAGTGTTTCAGTTTTGGATTATGTGACGTTACTCTTTTATTATAGTGATCCCATGTTAGTCTGAATGCTCTAAGAAGTTATTATTATTATTATTATTATTGTTATTACAAACCATGATCTTTTTTTTGTTGAAGTGAAATGTGATTGCACATGTTGAAGAAAGAGATCAATTTGGGCCGATGTGAGTATGCCTCTGTATTTCCTCCTGTCTGAGAGTGCTTCCCCATCCCATCAGCTTCTAAACAACTCGGACAATGTTGATCACTCAAATATTCACAATGTAGCAGCTAAGGACATTGCTACCGTCAAGATCCAAGATTCGCTTCTACGCTATTTAATTGTCCTCACGAGGCTGAGTGCGTCCCGTTCCAGCCCTCACGTCAGTTTCTAAAATCTTGATGGCGCCGGGAATCGAACCGGGGGCCTCCAGGTGAGAGGCAGGCGCGCTACCCCAACACCACGTGATTTCGACGAAGAAAACGCCGTAATTTGAAATGATGGTAATGATATCTATTGCGGGAATAACTCAATTTAACCCACGGTGAGATATCTCATAAATTGGATGTTGGCCTTCATATAGGCCATAATATTGCATTTATTTTGAAGAACCAATATATGGCAGTATTTAGCCTATTTTCAATTTTGAAGAAATAGGCTTATGAGATCACTTTTTGTCAGTGTGTGTGTGCGTGCGTGCGTGTGTGTGTGTGTGTGTGTGTGTGTGTGTGAGGAGTGTGTGTGTGTGTCCCCTAATAACATCTAAACGGCTGGAGCGATTTCAATGAAACTCGGTAAGTTCATAGCACTATTCCGGACGACCCCGATCGTACCCTTCAAATTTTGTTACGTCACATCAATCCAACATGGCGGCTGTGCGAAATATTTCACCAGTATTCAATATCTCCGAGACTATTCCCGATATCACCCTGGAATTGTTTACGGTGATAAAGGGAACTACTAGAAGTTCACCTATGTGACTTTTGGAAAACTGGTAACTACAAAACCAACATGGCGGCCACGCGAATTTGCGACTTTTAAATAGACGTTTCTCGCGATTTAACCAACCAAACGCAATAAAACTTGGTACAGTATATGTTTATACACATTGTAATGCACCGACATCTAACTTCGTTCAATTGTTTACATAACCACAAGATGGCGGATGTGCGAAATATTTCACCGGCATTCTATATCTCTGAAACTATTAGCGGTATCACCCTGAAATTTTGTACGGAGATAAAGGGCACTACTGGAAGTTATCTATAAGACTTTCAAAAACCGGTTAACTACAAAACGAACATGGCGGCCAAGCGAATTTGAAAATTTTAAATAGACCTTTCTCGCGATTTAATGTTCCAACCGCAATGAAATCTGGTACAGAAAATATTTATACACATTGTAATACACTGGTATCTAATTTAGTTCAATTGTTTACATAACCTCAAGATGGCGGCTGTGTGAATTTTAAAATTAAGTTTTTATTTCTTGTGTCGTAGTCATGCGATCGATGTGAAAGTTTGAGTAATGAACCTACGCAATAATTTTCCTTTAATGGTACATGACTCTATGGCCTATACATTTAACAATCCAACATGGCGACCATCCGAAATATTTAGACGGCTCTGAATATCTACGAATCTATTATAGCAATCAAACTGTTTTTTTTATTTTCATAGGGGCAATGAACTTAAGTTCACCTATCTATACAGGGTGTATTTGATATGATGGAAGTCCGTTACACTAGTGATAGAAGAGACTATTGTAAGCTTCCTAGGTAAAAAATTTGTCACCTATCTTTAAATTGAAAATTTATCATTAAAAAGTCAATGTTTTTAGGAATTTCCGAAATTCTTCAAACAGATGGTGAGGCAGCAGACTGGGGTAAACGGGGCGGGGCTAGGTGGGGCGATGCGCGGAGGAGAAGGTATTACGTAATCGGAGCGTTGACCTTACTGGTTGAGGGGAGGTATGAGCTGTTACGAGGAGCGAGCGATACCCGTCTCGTAAGAAAGTTTGTATTGCTGCTGTTGTTGTTGTTGTTGTTGTTGTTGCTGTTGTTGTTGTTGTTGACAACGCACGCAATGTCTTGTGACGTTATGACCGGTAGTATTGTGTAGCCTACTTTGTAAGTGTCATTGCCGTCCTAAACTTTAATGAAATACAGTGTGACAAAATTCCGACATCCCGTATTCTGTTCAGAACTAGGCATTTAAGACGGAAGTAAAATACTTGATGTTTTGTTTGAGAGGCTTGGCGATTTTGGTCATTTAGCCCCATGTAGCTGGGTGTGGGTAGAATTTGTGTGATAACCTGTGTTTTTGTGGTTTCTGTAGTAATTTGGGTATTTGTAATTCAGGTGAGGATTCGGAAGAAGGCGCCGGCCCTGTGGTGTTGGGGCAGTGCAACTGCCTCTCACCCGGAGGTCCTGGGTTCGATTCCCGGCTCCATCAGGGATATTAGAAACAGACGTGAGGGCTGTAACGCGGTGCACTAAGCCTCGTGAGGGCAATTGAGTCGCTGTCTGACAGTGAGGCAGTGCCCCAGTCGGGAAAATCAAGATTAATGGCCGAGGGGACCCGATGCATTGACCACGCGTCACCCTAATATCTGCAGGCCAAATGGCTGGGCAGCGGTCGCTTGGTAGGCCTAGGCCCTTCATTGGCTGCACTGCCAGCGGTTATGGTTATTGAAAAGAAGGCGGCCGTGGCCTTAAGTTAGGAACAATCCCGGCATTTGCCTGGGGTAGAAGTGGGAACCCATGGAAAACTACTTCCAAGATTTAATACTAGTACGGTACCACATGTACATATTGTGAATTGTCCCATCCCATCTCCAGCCCTGGGGTGGCCATAAACTGGAGAAGGGGGTGTTGATTTATTGGCCAATCAACAATGTACATACAAATGAAAATACACGAAAATGAATATAAAATACAAATACATTGTTATAATACAGTGTTATAAAAATAATAATAATAATAATAATAATAATAATAATAATAGTCTGATAATAATAATAATAATAATAATAATAAGAGTCAGCATGTGTAGTTCTGGTGGTAGAGTGCTAACCTTCCCGAGGGTGCGAGCTACGTTCAGTCATGTAGTAAATGAATGGGATCAAATACGATCATGTCCATGGATTTCATGGCACATACAAGAAATCCTACGTACATGAACATCTGCCAACTCGACATACCAAAAAGAAACATAAAAGAAGTTAGTGTGTCTAAAAGCCTATTATTACCATTATTAGTATTATTAATATTTTTATTACAGTTGTTGCACTATCTTCACACAAAGATAGACCAACAGTTCCTTAAATTAATTTACCAAATCTTTAGGATTTCTATTTTCTATGCATAGTCCATGAAGCTGGCAAAATCCTAGACAGATCCACCAGCACTAGTCATGTAGCCACTCCCCATGAAGGTGTGGAACAGCTGTTCATAGGCTCGGTTTGTGTATTTCAATGTCATTGGCAGACAAGACGAGGAGGTCACTCAACTTCAGACTCTTATCAACATTCCTCAGCGAGGGAGGGGAGGGGACGGGGAGAAGTCAGCTGTGCTGCTGAGGGGAACGGAGTGAAAGCCCGTTTCCAAGACATTGACCGACGATTTTTGTGATTTAATTCCACCTACACTAATTAAGATCCGACTTAATTTCATGAAGATATTTGCTTAGAATACCATCTTCTATCACCAGTGTAAAGGACTTCCATCATATCAAATACACCCTGTATATTTAAAACAGTAAGGTGATTTTTGTTACCACGAGATTGAGAGAACGACAGAACCGATTTACTTCGTAGAGCACTCTAACGAAAGCTCTTGGCCTCTAGATTTGCAGAGTGTCTATAAAATAAACAAATATATTACGGTATATTTTTGAATTAATATAGAAAATAGCAGAATTCTGGCCCCTCACGCATGCGCACAATCCGTCTGGGGTCATGACAAAATGGCGGTGAGAAGTCCATTAAAATGTAAGTTATTTAATAAGCTTGCATGTAATTGAAAACATACATTAACCAAGTTCTGACAATACAATATAATAACAGTATGAACGTATACGAATGTGCAACATTGATTTATTTAGATAATAAAATGGATTATTTCCTTCAGACAGCGGCTTTTGATAATAAAGAACGGCTGCGTCTGCTGTTGCCAAGAGTGCGCGAGTAGCTATGTGGTTAAGGCGACAGACTGTTGTTCCAAGGTTCACCGGTTCGATCCCAGCCCTCGCCGATATTTTTTTTCTTTTTACCACTGAAATATTGTTTAATCAAGGAGTATTAGTAAGATTTTATGTCTGTTAAAGATACATATTTCAACATTCCATCTCGGTATATTTTTGAATTAATATAGAAAATAGCAGAATTCTTGCCCCTCACGCATGCGCACAATCCGCCTGAGGTCATGACAAAATGGCGGTGAGAATTCCACTAAAATGTAAGTTATTTAATAAGCTTCCATGTAATTGAAAACATACATTAACCAAGTTCTGGCAATAAAATATAATAACAGTATGAACGTATACGAATGTGCAACATTGATTTATTTGGATAATGAAATGGATTATTTCCTTTAGACAGCAGCTTTTGAAGATAATAAATGGCTGCGTCTGCTGTTGAACAAGATTCCGCGAGTAGCTATATGGTTAAGGCGACAGACTGTGGTTCCTAGGTTTGCCGGATCGATCCCAGCCCTCGCCGATTAATGTGTTTTTTTACCATTGAAATATTGTTTAATCAAGGAGTATTAGTAAGGTCTTATGTCTGTAAAAGATACATATTTCTACATTCCTTCTCAATACGTTTTATTTCCGTTTTACCATTGCATTACAGCATGTGATCAAAAGAGCAAACTGTTGTCCTCAGTACGCCGTTTAAATATCTGCAATCAGTTCCTATAACTGACAACAGATGGCAGTATATCGCCCATATAGTTCCAGTAACTGACAGCAGATGGCAGCACCATTGCATCGATATATTTAAAACCCAAGACATGGTACGTTTTCACGTGATGGAGAATTATAAAGGAGGGGAATATTTAAGAAGGGAAATTTTGAGGAACATTAACCGACAGTTGAATGTGTAGGCTATGTTGTTTATGTACCTTAATATTGCAATTTCTTCCCAGTGCTTCGGTGGTCAAGTTATTAGCGTCCTAGACTAAAAGTTATAATTATGCATCGTCGATATACTCTTAAATTATTAAAGAAAAAAGTTGTTTTCCAGGCACTCGCGCGTGTCCACAATTGCTTTCGCCATAAGAGACACTTGGCAAACATAATTCGTTTGAAGGGCTCCGACATCGTGGTCACTCAGCCCCGTGTACTTGGGTGTGTATGTGTGAAATTTTCTTTCATAACCTGTGTTATTGTGATGACTGCATTACTGTGTGTATTTGTAATTAAGGTGGTAAATGGCAAGGAGACGGCCAAGGCCTTAAGTTAGGAACCATCCCGGTATTTGCCTTAAGTGGAAGTGGGAAACCACGGAAAACCACATCCAAGATTGTCGAGGTGGGAATTAAACCTTCCTCTTCTTAGTTATACCTCAAGAGACTGAAAGTGCCCCGTTTTCGCCCTCAGACCAGAATTCAATTTCTTGGCAGAGCAGGAAATGTAACCCGGGTCTCCGGGGCGATAGACAAGAATAGGTGGGCCTCCATGTGTTAATACGATTTTTGACATGCACGGGACATATAATTCAAAAACTGCCTCCATTAGGGTGACTGCCGAAGTGAGTATTGAGTATAGGCCTATGGTCGTTCCAGTAGTTGGCGAAGTGATTCTATGTTCCCCTGCAAAATGTACTGTCATAACCTATAACAGGTGATGGAAATTGCTTATTTAGAGCAGTTTCGTACTGTTTATAACAAAATGAAGAACGTCATTCTCAGCTGCGTTTTCAAGCTATCGCAAAAAATTTAGCTGGCAGGAACAATTATAAGGAATTTATTTTAAGCGATCAGTCTCATCGCATTCTCCTCACCAACCAACTTGAGTATGAAAGTCTCTGGACGATCATGTTGAACTTCATTAGGGTTTAATGATTATTTGTTTAGAGTACTGAGTGTAACTACGCAGTTGATTTCGGCAATGGAAGTATTATTTGCCATGTAATATTTAGCGGCTCCGTTATTGCAGGACACTATAGTGTTATCGAATAATACGAAGCCACATTTAAAATCCAATATAAATAGGCCATTTCAGAAACAATTCCAGATATTATGCAGTACCGTGTACTGTAAGGTCTTTGACGATCAAATGTAAACATTGTTCTATATTGTACTTCTCTTGCGTAAAATCTATGCGTGGTTACTTTGGTCTTTACTGTTGTGAGGGTAAAATTGATCTGCTGGAATATAAAATATTTGCCAAGCTGCAACAATGTAATGATATTAATTTAAAAGTCATTGAACTTATATCCAGTAGTTCAAACACATACATCAGCGTTAACAGATTGGATACTGAAGATGAAAGCCAGCTACTTCATTTCCCTATTATTGAATTTTTCAATTCCTTGGAATTAAAGTGATTCGCCTCCACATACTCCGAACGTTTGAGCCATAGTTATGCTCCTTAGAAATCTGAACGTTTCCCAAGGACTCATATATGGTAATATATTAATTGTAAGAAATATGTAAGAAATTGCTTGGATTCGGATATAATAGGTGCAGTAATATTAGGCAGAGAGATCAAATCCTACGACTTGATTTAACACCTTCCGATAAAACACTTGCAGGTACAGTACATTTTCTTTTAATAGGCAACAATGTCCTATTCGCTCGGCCTACTTTATCAAAATCAATCAAGCTCAAGGAGAAACTCTTGA
Source organism: Meconema thalassinum (assembly GCA_946902985.2). Taxonomy (NCBI): domain Eukaryota; kingdom Metazoa; phylum Arthropoda; class Insecta; order Orthoptera; family Tettigoniidae; genus Meconema; species Meconema thalassinum. Next base: position 880,876,402 of record OX336390.1, read on the forward strand.
ACGTATTGGGCTATTTACCTCATCACGTTTTAAGTCATGACCAGCAGGATAGTGAAGGTACAAAAAAGGTCCTGTATGGGATGGTAAAGAATAAGAGGCGGAAGGATCCTACGGATTATGTCAGAATGGTGAACAAAAGGGGACAAGGGATAGAAAATGGAGAAGAACTGAAGAAAATGTGGAAAGAATATTTTGAAGAACTCCTGAACCCAAATGGAAACCACGGCGAGGAAGAAGAAATCGGGGAAGAGGTACAGTAGATGAACTGCAAACAGAAAAGACTTAACATGGAAAGAAGTGGAAGATGCAGTGAGGAAGATGTAAGGAGGGAAGGCACCGGGTGTGGATGAGTTGAGTGTGGAGATGGTGAGAGCAGCAGGAGAGGTGGGGATACAATGGTTGTACCGAGTGATGAAGGCAGCATGGAAGGAAAGGAAGACCCCAGAGGACTGGAAAAAGGGAATAATTTTCCCGATCTTCAATAAAGGTAGTACAACAGAATGCAAAAACTATCGGGGAATAACACTGATGAGTCATTGTGCAAAGATGTTTGAGAAAGTTTTAGAAAGGAGAATTAGGACAAGGATAGAAGGAGGGATGAGGGAAGAACAACATGGCTTCAGAGCAGGAAGGTCCACAGTGGATTTGATTTTTGCTGTAAGTCAGTTACAAGAACAGCACTATGAGTATGGAACAGATCTACTGATGGCCTTCCTGGACATTGAGAAAGCATATGACAGTGTATGCAGAAACAAAGTATGGAAGTCCCTGGAGGATAGAGGAGTAGAAAAATGGACTATAAGGAAGATAAAAGAGATGTACAAGGGAAGCGTGAGCTGTGTGAAAGTGGGAGGAGAGAGATCGGACTGGGTGGAACAGAGAAACGGCCTGAAACAAAGAAGTGCACTATTACCGTTACTTTTCATTGTGGTGATGGATGACATAATGACCCGAGCGGCACAAGTAATTGGGGAAGGAAAGATGAAAACAATGGTGTTTGCGGATGATTTGATGATTGTGGAAACAAGGAGGAGGAGGTACAGGAACAGTTGGACGTGTGGGAAGGAATAATACAAGGATATGGGATGAAATTTAGCATAAATAAGAGTGAGATGGTGATCACAACAAGGAAGAAGGAAAGGACCACAACGGGAATAACAATTGGTGGGGAACAGCTGAAGAAAGTGGAGAGTTTCAAGTATCTGGAAAGCCTGATACAAGAGAATGGAAGAAACGGTAGAGAAATAAATGAGCGGGGGAGACAGGCAGAAGCATTCCGGAGGAGTGTGAGAAGCATGTTATGGAGCAGGGATGTCCCTCAGAACAGCAAGTAGATCATATATCGTACTATGTCCCTATCCTGACGTATGCCTCGGAGACCTGGGTTATGAAAGGAAGGGAGAAGATCAAAATACAGGCCAGTGAGATGAGGTTCTTGAGAAGCAGTATTGGAGCTACAAAGAGGGACAGAATAAGAAATGAGAGGACCAGAGAATTAATGAAGGAGGAACCATTACAGGATGGTATAGAGAAATCTAGACTTAGATGGTATGGACATGTAAAACGAATGGAGGAGAAGAGGATACCCAGGAGGATACACGAGACGAAGTGGGAAGGAAAGAGACCAAGAGGGAGACCGAGAGACAGGTGGCTGAAGGGGGTGGAAGAAAGCGTGAAGAAGAGAGGAGAAGACTGGACAAGGGTGGAGGCTGAGATATGGTGGGAAGACAGAAGACGTTGGAGAGGCTTGTGTTCCAAACAGACCCGGCCAGTGGCTGGAAACTGTGCAAGATGATGATGACCTCATCACGTTTTCAGTCATGACCAGCAATATGTTGCAATGCTGAGAGTGCTATCTTTTGACGCCCTTAAAGTTGCAATAGTGCTAAAAAGTAATCGTACAAAGAATGTAACTTATATAAGAAGCTTCTTCAGTAAATTTGTTTTCCATTGTCCGTCATGTTTTGACGGGTTTCATCTAGTAGTACTTTAAATAACCTGGTGATCACAAATCCAACATGGCGGTGACGCGAAGTATAAATGTTCACATGAACGTTTCTCGCAATTTAACCATTTAACTTGGTACAGTAAATCTTTATACGAATGTTAATCCACTGGCATCTAATTTATTTCAATTGTTTCCGTAACCACAAGATGGCAGCTGTGCGAAATTTTGAAATCTCCTTGTTACTTCTTGTGTCCTAAATATGCGATTGATGTTTGAATGTTGCACGTACACAATAATCTTCATGTAACAGTACATAACTCTACGACCTACATATATAAAATCCAACATGGCGACCATCCGAAATATTTAGTCGGTTCACAATATCTACGAATCTATCACAACCTTCAAACTGAAATTTTGTATGTTGATAGTCGCAATTAACATAAGTAGGATATTTGAAATTAGGCTGTATAGTTCTTCACGGAACTACTTGTTTTCAACATGACGCTCACTGATAAGTTAAATGTTTTATTACCTGGATGGATTTCAACGTGGAATGTACGCAGCCATAGATACACTACGCACATTTGTATGGATACTGGTGTTGCCAACTGTTAATAAATTTGAACCCTAATTTTAATATTTCATAAGATATGCCAGTAAACAGTTCTAAACTCGGCACACGTAACCATCATTATATTGCTAATTAATTTTGATCAACTCATTCATGAAGTGTTGTTAACATAATTCTACGCGTGTTCATAGTTTCAATGTTTAACTTCATGTAACTTCCATACCAACAAATTGATTTCAACAAAATTGTAATTGTTGGTTGGTTGGTTCCTTAGTTTAGGGGGTGCGACAACGTGGTCATGTACTTTGGATGTGTGTAGAATCTGTCTGATAACCGGTGTTAATGTTGATGGCTGTATTAGTGTGTGTTATCTGTTTCTAATTCAAGTAAAGACTGCCGACGATAATTTCAAGTAGTTCCTACATTGGCTACCAAATGCTACCGTCCACGACACCTATCTGTGAACTTGGCTACTACTAGATGCCATCTGGTGACGAACGTTGGAACTTAAGAGCATTAATCAAACCTAACCTACACATTTTCCTTTACACAAGTTTAGTTATTGGTGCCTGCCATAAATCTATGATATGGGCCCGCCGGCTTTACATCTCCTCCGAAGGAAGGCATACTGAGGGATTTTTAACACTCTTAAAAAATCCGACGACTTTGGCCGGGTTTGAACCCGCGATCTTGGGCATAGAAGGTCAGCATGCTACCAACTACGCCACCCAAGCCGCTAAATTTTAAGTGTACAGTACAATGTATGCCTTAGGAGATTGTTCAAATTGTATGGTCACCAGTAATACCAATTGTGAATTTATGTTCTCAAGGCTAATGATTCATAGAGCCAATATCTCTTCAAACTTAAAACTTGGCACACTGCAAGTCCAAATGGCTACCAACGTAATATTATATCCAAACGCGTAGGTTCAATGTTTAATTATCATACTAATCAATGGATTTCTAGCACATTTTCTACGTGAAATATATGCCTCAACAAAAATTATTATACATATTATGAAAATTACCAGGGATACCAACTGTTAAATAAATGCTCTCAAGTGGTTTGAACCCTAAATCTATGGATGGAGCCAATTTCAAACTTGGCCTACCGGTAGATCAAGATGTCGTCGATACATTTAGAGTAAATCGTCGATGTTAGTGTTACCAACATAATTCGAAGCACGCTTATAAGTTCAATCTTGTTATGTTTATTGTTTAAACTGATTACAAAGTTAAGACAGTGAGTTTTGAATTTGGTGTTGATGTTCCTTACCTCTTCACAATGCCTGTAATAACACTAAAGTCATTTTACCCATTTGATCAAAATTCTATTTAATTGAACGGATAGTTAGAGAAAAGCGAACTGCTCTCTGCGTCACAATTTTGAAGCATACAGTAGGCTAGTGTCTCTTGGCTAAAGAAGACTATAGGGGAGGCTTCGGTGGCGTAGTTGGTAGCATACTGAGCTTCTATACCCAAAATCTGGGGTTCAAACCCAGCCGAAGTCGTCAGATTTTTTTAATAGCGTGTGTTAATTAGCTATGTAGAGATGAACGAAGGCTCAGGACAGGGAAGCATGGAGGGCTGCATCATACCAGTCAAAAGATTGAAAACTCAAACAACAACAACAATTAGTCGGCTGTGAAGCTATTAATTCCAGTAGTTTAATTGCTAAGTAGGAACCATAGACTCTCCAGCAAGGACTGCAGTTCATCGCATCGCGTCGTCTTAATGGGGCGCGTCCTGTTGCTGGAGAAAAGCTTCTGTATTAAATATTTTGCCGTCCTTTATGTTAACGACCGGGGACTTGCATACATCTCTCCCTAACGACGTGATGTTTTCAGGTTTACCACGCACAGATTATTCCAACTCAGCAAGGATTTCACAGCTTCTTGCCGGTTTCACGTAACAGCTGCCATCTAGAGAGCGGGTGTCATCGCCGCAAAGACTGATGTGAATATAATGACTGTTCTGACGTTATCGTATGTATTCTGGCGTACCAAATGCAGCCTACGATGTAAATAACCCATACGCTTGCTACTAGATTATATCTCGAATATCACTCACTTAAAATTTCTTCGTCTTTTCTTAATCAATTGGAGTCGCCAGAGCCAACCAGGCTTATTTTGGTTTTGACTGGAGATTTAAGGCCGGATGGCCTTCCTGATGCCACTTGATTTTTCAGTTGCAAATTTAATCACGCTGTTGCCAGAATTCGAATCCCGGCCATCTGGGTGAAAGACGAGCAGCAAAGCCACGCCATCACAACCCAACCCCTGGCACTATACAGCCCATGAAGGGCCTAGGCCGACGAGGCGACCGCTGTCCAGCCATTTGGCTTGCAGATATTGGGGTGACGCGTGATCAGCGCATCAGGTCCCCTCTGCCGTTAATCTTGGTTTTCAAGATCGGGGCACTACCTCACTGTCAGACAGCTACTCAATTGTCATCACGAGGCTGAGTGCACCCCGTTCCAACCCTCACGTCAGTTTTAAAATCGCCGACTGAGCCGGGAATCGAACCCGGGGCCTCCAGGTGAGGGGCAGGCTTGCTACCCGAACACCACTGCGCCATCACGCTCCCCTCGAATATCACTCAGTAGTCCCCTTTAATTCTATCAAGCTTTTCTTCGAGAAACTACTTATTGTTTCAATATCCATTTCGAGAGATGAACGTTTTCAGCTATTAAGTCGTGTAATGAGCAATTAGTGCAACGAATGTTGCTGTTGTTGTTAATTCACTTGAGGGACTTGTGACGTCTTTGTCATTAGCACCGTGTAGTTGGGTGTGTATTCAACTTGTTTAATAACTTGTACTGCTGTAAGGACTGTAGGTTAGTACAGTTTACGCCACGGTCTTTGGCTGGTCAGCCCTGGCGTAAACTGTAGTGAGTGTAACCTTATCATGGAAAGAGATGGGGTAGGTGCCCCAGGGACTTGAACTAAGGTTCTATCCCGGTATTCACCTGAAGGGAGTGTGGGAAAAAGAAGGGTAAAACAACACTCAGGATAGTCACCGTCCGTGCTAACATTTGAACCTGCGATCTCATGACTTGCTGCAGCTGCCCTCGCAGCCGTGGTGCATGATTGAACAAGCATGGCTACGCTGCGGGACACTCGCAAAATAACTCGAATAACAAGATGTAGAATAAAAATTGAGTCATTGATCTGGGAGAGGTTTTAACTGCCAAGATGCTGAGTTTTTATAATTCACCGGCCGTGAAACCCAATATACCATCTTTTTGGAAGCCTTCATAGGAAGATTATCGCAGCTTGAGCTTTTAGTTGTCGCAGTGAAGAGGTGCAGGTGCGCTTCATAAAAAGGGAGGTAGCACGCAGTTCGCTACTCCCATGGGGATCCGGGCAAGGCACCAAGAGCCCGCCGATGAGCCAGCTTGGTGTCCTAGGTGAAACCCCACACAAGACACGGCAAATACCTAGAAAAAATGCTCAGTTTTAATTCACTGGCCGTAAAAGCCAATATACCATGAACTATTCATATTTTTTATGAAGAAGATAGTACGTTCCAAGATCAAAACCACAGGAAAAGTAGGCCTAGTTAGTTCGTAAATAATAGTGTACATAACAGAACTTTTGCTCTAGACATCTTTATTGTAGTTCACGGCAGTTGGCGCAGAAGGGAAAAAACTAATGTGACCGTTGATTCAGAAAATAATGAGTATGTTACAGTTTCAGTTTACTAGTGTTAGTTGATCGTTGTCATTATAACTGTAACAAATTGTTTCTAACTTTCTCCAAAAAGGGTCTTATTTAGCCAGTGCTATATATCTCATATCAACGCCTATTGCATTTGTCAATAAAAGTGACAACTTTACTGGGAAAGCATCCCCTTTTCGAGTCACAGCCGTCATTTACAGCCTACAGTGAAGTCTGGAAAGAGATTTGGTAGTGTTGAGACGCTATACCAGATGAATCAGCTGCGCCTTATTGTTTATGCAGCCCAACTAACGCGTATTGTCAGGAAGGTCGCTATTTCTCTGCCTGCATCCCGTATTGTACTAATGCACTGCGAGCATATCCCACAAACGATACTGAACACTGTTATTTTCCCCTCGGTATTCCTACAGCGTAATACGAGGGAAAAACAAGTAGTTCCGTGAAGAACTATACAGCCTATTTTCATATATCCTACTCATGTTAATTGCCTCTATCAACATACAAAATTTAAGTTTGATTGTTGTGACCGATTCGTAGATATTGAGAACCGTCTAAATATTTCAGATGGTCGCCTGGTTGGATTTTTATTTATCTACTATTACATGAAGTTTATTGTTTATGTGTGGTATTCAAAATTCAATCGCATGATTAGGACACTAGAAGTAAAAACGAGATTTAAAAATTTCGCACAGCTGCCACCTTGTGGTTATGAAAACAATTGAAATTAATTAGATGCCAGTGTTTAACATTTGTATAAGGATTTAACGTGCAACGTTTCACTGCACTCGGATGGTTAAATCGCGAGAAACGTCCATTTAATTATGTATCTCTCGCGTCGCTGCCATGTTGGATCTGTACTCACCAGGTTACTGAAAGTCCTATAGTTATGTTCATTGCCTCTATGAACATAAAAATATCAGTTTGATTGCTGTAAAAGATTCGTAGATATTGAGAACCGTCCAAATATTTCGGATGCTCGCCATTTTGGATTGTTATATGTATAGGCCAAAGAGTTATGTACCATTAAAGGAAAATTATTGCGTAGCTTCATTATTCAAACTTTTACTTCGATCGCATGATTACGACACAAGAAATTAAAACTTAATTTTAAAATTTCGCATAACCTCCATCTTGAGGTTATGAAAAACAATTGAACTAAATTAGATGCCAGTGCATTACAATAGGTATGATCATTTACTGTACCACATTTTATTGCGCTCAGATGGTTAAATCACGAGAAAAGTCTATTAAAATTTATCAATTTCGCTCGGCCGCCGTGTTCGTTTTGTGCTTTACAGGTGCTTGGAAGTTACTTATATAAACTTGTAGCAATGCCCTTTATCACCGTACAAAATTTCAGGGTGATATCTGTAATAGTTTCGGAGATATAGAATGCCAGTGAAATATTTCGCACAGCCGCCATTTTGAGGTTATGAAACAATTGAACTGAATCAGACGCCAGTGCATTACAATGTGTATAAACATTTGCTGTACCAAGTTTCATTACGTTTGGATGGTTAAATCGGAAGAAAAGTATATTTAAAAGTCTCAAATTCGCTTGGCAGCCATGTTGGTTTTGTAGTTACCAGGTTTTTGAAAGTCTCATAGGTGAACTTCTAGTAGTGTCACTTAACTCCGTTCAAAATTTCAGGGTGATATCGGTAATAGTTTCGGAGTTACTGAATGCTGGTGAAATATTTCACACAGCCGCCATGTTGGATTGGTGAGACACGATAAAATTTGAAGGACACGGTCGGGGTCGGCCGGTTTGGTGCTATGATCTTACTGAGTTTCATTGAAATCGCTCCAGCCGTTTTGAAGTTATTAGGGGGTGGGGGACATACAAGCGAATCACACACACATGCACACACAGACACACGGACAAAAGGTGATCTCATAAGCCAATATTTTCATAAAATGGAGATAGGCTGATAATAGTTTTTACGGGATGCAAGCAGAGAAATATGGACCTTCCTGATAACAACGCTAGATGGGCTGCATAAAACCATATGATTAGGGGCAGCTGATTCCCCTGGTATAATCAAGGAATCACTTGCAAAGACTGAAAAAGCAGTCGTTTGAGACAATAACCTCCATCACGATCGTTGTTCAGTTCTAACATCTGTAAATCGGAGCCTGAATACCTAATGTGACTTGCCTATCATCTCTATTTTGGACAAACACTGTCAAGAATTGGGTACCCAAAAGTCGCGTCAATTCTAGGAACAGCTGTTGTATTTAGCATGCAGTGAAAATGTTTTAAGTCAGTGCGGACGTGTTTGCCACATGCAAACGCTCGTAAGAATTCACGCCACATTCAGTTCACGCGATCCATTCGTCTTCCATTGGTCTTTCCAAACACATCAAAAATTTGCAGTGAAAGATAGTCGAAGTTACACACAATTATTGTAATAAGTAAATCGGGCTGAGTGGTGCATTCGGTTTAACGTTGGCCTTCAAACTCCTTGTCACTGGGATATTGAAATGTAATCTTATGCTGATATATTTTACTGGGACATTAAATATACCTAGCTGAGCAAAATTCCGCCATCGTCTGTCAAGTCACAGTACATTAGTTAAATGGGACATCAAATCCATATAACTATTTGTTTAATCATTTATTATTTATTTATGTATTTATTAATTTAGTTAGTTATTTATGTATTTCGATAGTAATTTATTTATTTATTTATTTATTATTATTATTATTATTATTATTATTATTATTATTATTATTATTATTATTATTATTATTATTATTATTATTATCATTATCAATTCGATACAGCCATGTATGGACTACAAGTACAAAACAATTATTCAGGACTTCGTCTTCAAGGTGTTTTTTTTCTTGCCGCTTAGCTTCTTGTCAGAGATTTTTCAGTCCTTGACTCCTCCTCAATCTTTCTTCCACTGAAAGTGTGAGTTTTCTCTTGGGGGGGGGGGGGGATACTTCACACTTGCAACTTTAGTCCTGAATCTTGTCTTGTCTCACACTTATACCAGTCCAATATTTGCCCTTTTTAAGTCTTGATATACCTCCTGAAGCCATGGAGGTTGTATCTTCCACTTATCTTGGAGGTTAAGAATTGTATTACCTAACCTCGCAGTTCCAAATCGAGAGTAAATAATGATGATCTGTATGTAAATCAACTAATCTCATAGAGTCATAGATGGACAATTAAGTAAATAAATTCAGAAAATTATGTCACACATGAACTATAATAATAATGTTATTGGTTTTACGTCCCTTTTAACTACCCTGGCTTTTAGAGACGCCGGGGTGCCGGAATTTTGCCCCGAAGGGGATCTTTATCGTGCCAGTAAATGTACTGACACGGCTCCCTCGCATTTGCGCACCCTCAAATGCCAGCTGACTGCGCCAGGTTTCGAAGCACATGAACTATAATGTCGCTGTATGAATTCAGTTCAATTTAACTCTGTCAAGCGCTGTTTGTATTTGATTCAATTCAATTCTGTCAAGCGTGCGCACTCATACATTGAAAACTCATAAAATACCTCTAAACTGTATGAAATACACTCATTTGTTGACTCGACTCACGCGCCTCCTATTGAAAAATGGATTTACTAAATCAGTAACATATGCGGCCAGGCGCACAACAGCTCACCAAAGTCCTTTTTCTGAAATGACTCGCGCGCCAACTTTCATTCGTTGGAACGACTCCATTGTAAAATGGAATTTCTAATCAGAAACATCCACGTGAATGAGCACAACAATTCACCAATATTTCATCGCAATCGGATGAATAGTAGACTACAGGATTATCATGCAATAAAGCCACAGAAGATGCCACTAAACTGTATGAAATAGACCCATTTGTTGAAACGATTCGCGCGTCAAACTAATTTGTTGAAATGACTCACCTGACATCAAGAGCATTTATAAACCTTCGCGGGAGTATGCACAACACCTCACCACAGTACATTTGTAGAAACGACTTGCGTGCCAGCTATTGTAAAATAGATTTACTAATTCATAAACCTTATTGAGGGGTATGCACAACACCTCACCAAAGTTTCATCGCAATACACAAGTTTTTATGGTGAATAGCCAATTACCAACATCTAAGAGCAAGGTCCAGTGTCTTCAATGCAAACTGATTATTATAATACTACACTTTTCTCACTAAATGGCATGTTTCCAACTTCGTTGCCTTCTGTAGTTAGAAAAACAGTTTCTTTGCTAGGTCAGGCTTTGATATAGAGTCGTGGATCTTGCGCGAGATCTCTTCTGATGCTCCGATCGTGACAGGCTCTATGACAACTTTTTCTCATTTCCACAGTCTATTGTTCTCTTCAGTTAGCGGTAAGGTTTTAGCCTGTTTTCATTTTATGAAAAAAAAAAGCCTCATGAGATCACCATTTGTCCGTGTCTGTGTGATGTGTGTGTGTGTGTCCCCTAATAACTTCTAAACGGCTGGAGCGATTTCAATGAGACTCCATAAGGTCATAGCACCATTTTGGCCGACTCCGACCGTGCCCTTCAAATGTTTTACGTCTCACCAATCCAACATGGCGGCTGTGCGAAATATTTCACCACCATTCAATATCTCCGAAATTATTACCGATATCACCCTGGAATTTTGTACGGTGATAAAAGGAACTATTAGAAGTTCAACAATGGGACTTTCGAAAACCTGATATCTACAAAACCAACATGGCGGTCAAGCTAATTTGAAAAAACAAGTAGTTCCGTGAAGAACTATACAGCCTATTTTCATATATCCTACTTATGTTAATTGCCACTATTTAACATACACAATTTCTGTTTGATTGCTGTAATAGATTCGTAGATAATGAGAACCGACTAAATATTTCGGATGGTCGCCATGTTGGATTTTATATATGTAGGTCCTAGAGTTATGTACTGTTACATGAAGATTATTGTGAACGTGTAGTATTCAAACTTCAATCGCATAATTAGGACACAAGAAAAAACAAGGAGATTTAAAAATTTTTCACAGCTGCCTTCTTGAGGTTATGGAAACAATTGAAATAAATTAGATGCCAGTGGATTAACATTCGGATAAAGATTTACTGTACCAAGTTTCACTGCACGCGGATGGTTAAATTGCGAGAAACGTCCATGTGAATATTTATAATTCGCGTCACCGCCATGTTGGATTTGTGATCACCAGGTTATTTAAAGTCCTATAGGTGAACTTAAGTTCATAGCCCCTATGAGCATTAAAAAAATGCAGTTTGATTGCTAAAATAGATTCGTAGATATTCAGTATCGTCTAAATATTTCGGATGGTCGCCATGTTGGATTGTTAAATGTATAGGCCATAGAGTCATGTACCATTAAAGGAAAATTATTGCGTAGGTTCATTATTCAAACTTTCACTTCGATCGCATGACTACATCACAAGAAATAAAAACTTAATTTTAAAATTCGCACTGCCGCCATCTTGAGGTTATGTAAACAATTGAACTAAATTAGATACCAGTGGATTACAATGTGTATAAATATTTCCTGTACCAGGTTTCAGTGCGCTTGGAACATTAAATCGCGAGAAAGGTCTATTTAAAATGTTCAAATTCGCTTGGCCGCCATGTTCGTTTTGTAGTTAACCGGTTTTTGAAAATCTTATAGATGGACTTCCAGTAGTGCCCTTTATCTCAGTACAAAATTTCAGGGAGATACCGCTAATAGTTTCAGAGATATAGAATGCCGGTGAAATATTTCGCACATCCGCCATCTTGTGATTATGTAAACAATTGAACGAAGTTAGATGTCGGTGCATTACAATGTATATAAACATATACTGTACCAAGTTTCATTGCGTTTGGTTGGTCAAATCGCGAGAAACGTCTATTTTAAAGTCGCAAATTCGCTTGGCCTCCATGTTCGTTTTGTAGTTACCAGGTTTTCAAAAGTCACATAAGTGAACTTATAGTAGTTCCCTCTATCACCATAGAAAATGTCAGGGTAATATCGGTAATAGTTTCGGAGATATTGAATGCTGGTGAAATACTTCGCACAGCCGCCATGTTGGATTGGTGAGTCGTAACAAAATTTGAAGGGCACGGTCGAGGTCGCCGGGAATAGTGCTATGAACTTTCCGAGTTTCATTGAAATCGCTCCTGCCGTTTAGATTTTATTAGGGGGGGGACACACACACGAATCACACACACACGCACACACACACGAACAAAAGGTGATCTCATAAGCCTATTTTTTCAAAATTGAAAATAGGCTAATAAATAGACTTTTCTCGCGATTTAATGATCCAATCGCAAAGAAACTTGGTACAGCAAATGTTTATACACATTGTAATGCACTGGTATCTAATTTAGTTCAATTGCTTACATAACCTCAAGATGGCGGCTGTGCGAATTTTAAAATTGAGTTTTTATTTCTTGTGTCGTAATCATGCGTTCGAAGTGAAAGCTTGAATAATGAACCTACGCAATAATTTTCCTTTAATGGTACATAACTCTATGGCTTATACATATAGCAATCCATCATGGTGACCATCCGAAAATTTAGCCGGTTCTCAATATCTACGAATCTATTACAGCAATCAAACTTAAATTTTGTATGTTGATAAAGGCAATTAACATAAGTGGTATATATATGAAAATAAGCTGTATAGTTCTTCACGGAAGTACTACTTGTTCTCGTTGTGTTCTATTGTGGGTGCAGTTAAAGGTTTCAGAGGTTTGGGGAAAGCGACTCTAACAAGCCTGCCCATTGAAAGAGAATTCAGTAAATAGTGTCCGTAAGACGATACCGTGGCGCAGATCACGTACAACCACTCGTGGGCTTAGTAGCTCGTCCTATCAATATGTGGTTTCGTGTTCCAAGCAGGAATGCCAGGCACGGAATAGAACACTAATATCGACCCTAGAGATTTCTGCAATCACAAGAGTGCTTTAAAAATTCAGTAGAAGGGTGGGTTACGGTAGTCGGCTATCCGCTCCAAGAATTTCAATTATCGACGGGTAGACACAGGGGGATAGAATGTGTGGGATGAAGACGTTGCTCGATACACTGACGGGGACATTGGCGTCCTATTAGAACCCAACTCCCCCTATTCATTTCTTATCCCATAGGGGCTGTGGCGTTAGGAGTCCTGCATTTTCGTTACTTCTGTCTTTCTTTCTTTCTTTCTTTCTTTCTTTCTTTCTTTCTTCCTTTCTTCCTTTCTTTAGAACACCTAGTGATGTAGAGGCTAGCATTCGTGGCTGTCACCCCTCAGGTCCGGGTTCGATTCACAACTCTGTCAATAAATTGCTTTCTGGTCTGAAGACTGTAACGGAGTACACTCAGCCTTGTGTGGAAAAACGGAGAAGAGGTCGTTTGATTCCCACCTCAGGTATCCAAGTAGGGGATTTCCGTGGCTTCCACTTTTACTCCAGGCAAATGCAGGGATGGTTCCTAACTCTTAGCACTACGGCCGCCTCATTCCCCATCCTCACGTAAATTACCAATAGACACTACTACAGACACAACAATAACATAGGTTATCAGACTAAATTCTTTACACACACCCAAGTACTCAGGGCTAAATTACATAAATACTTTATTTATTTACTTTTTATTTATTTATGTATTTAATTTGTTGTTTATTGTTTTTGTTGTATATTTTGCGGGCTTCAACATCGTGGTCATATAGCCCCGTGTATTTGGGTGTATGTAGAATTTGTGTGATTACTTATGTTATTGTGATAGTTAAAAAGCCTCCGTGGCTTAGACGGCAGCACGCCGACCTCTCACCGCTGGGTCCGTGGTTCAAATCCCGGTCACTCCATGTGAGATCTGTGTTGGACAAAACGGAGGCAGACAGGGTTTTCTCCGGGTACTCCGGTTTTCCCTGTCAAAATTTCATTCCAGCAACACTCTCCACTATCATTTCATTTCATCTGTCATTCATTTAATCATTGCCCCAGAGGAGAGCGACAGGCCTCGGCAGCCGGCACAGTTCATATCCTCGCCGCTAGATGGGGGCTTCATTCATTCCATTCCTGGCCCGGTGGGAGACTGGAAGCAGGCTGTGGATTTTCATTTTCATTGTGATAGTTGTACTATGGTAAGTATTCGTAAATTGGGAATGAGATATAGTAGGAGGAGGCCGTGGTCTTAAGTTAGGAACCATCCCAGCATTTACCTGGAGTAGAAGAGGGAAGAAACTCACGAAAACCACTTCCAGGATGGCTGAGGTGGGAATCGAACCATTCTTTTCTCATTTTTGCCTCACGAGGTTGAGTATATCCCATTCCCGCCATCACATCAATTATTAATTAATTAATTAATGTATTTATTCCTCGTTTATCCTTTCTTGATAACTTTGCGTACTTCCTTCGTATCACCAGGTGAACATGTTAACCCGGAGATAGATTAGTCATTAAAATGCCCCTATTCCTAGAGCCCAACGCGGATATTTTTTATTTATTTATTTATTTATTTATTTATCGTACGGCTTTTAGTGCCGGGATTGTCCGAGGACTTGTTCGGCTTGCCATAGGCTGTAGCTACTTCAAGCGGACGCCACTAGGGTGAGCTACAAGTTCCGTTCAATTTCAAGTACCGGTAGTTCCAACTTTCACTACCAGATCTCAATGATACCTAGTGGTGAACGTTGGAACTTTGATAGAGCGTTACAACGAAATCTAACCTAGAAATGTAGCTCCACACAAGTTTAGTCTGTGGAAGGATCTTTTACATGCCATAAATCTATGACATGGGACAGCCGGCTTTACTTCCCTCCGAAGGAAGGCATACTTAAGGATTTTTAACGCTCTTGAAAAATACGACGACTGCGGCCGGGTTTGAACCCGCTATCTTGGGCACAGCAGTTCAGCATGCTACCGACTACGCCACCGCCTGCGCGGATAAACAAAACGTTACCCGCAACAACCCCGCATCCGCAGACCTATTATCCGCATCCGCCCCACATGACTCTTTTCCGCATTCCCACGTTTGTTACCCGAATCTACTGGCATTACAAAAATATTATTAATTCGGTAATAATAATAATAATAATATTATTATTAATAATAATAATAATATCGTATGGCCTCGGGTGCCGGGTACAATCTTTGAAATTTGACACCCAGAGGGTACCTTGCATGTCGAATTTCGTTGTTCCTTGAATCACTATGAAAGTCAAGGAGATTAGATATCTAAGCTCCTTGAACACTATAGCGCTTTCTAGTAGAGAAATGAGGAACTTTGTGTTGGCGGAAACTCCCGAGATTAATTTTGCCATTATGAACACGGCCTTCTGAATTCAAATGGGTTCTTTGACATGCCAACATCGTATGACATGCGTGTCGTATTTTTGCCGCCTTTCAAAAATAATAATAATAATAATAATAACATAAATCATTAAGTATTAAAGCAACACATTTGAGGAGAAAGTCGCTCCCCTAGGCTATGTATGGCATGTGCTAGGTTTAAGACGAATGTTACACAGCCAGAATTGCAACCTTTTTCAGTCAGTTCAGAATGTTCATTATGCTTAGTGACAGAATTTGAATGAGATTAACTTAAATTCTCATCTTACATTTGTCATGAAGAAAACATAACGGAGAAATATGATACGTTATAAAAAGGACCCGGATGTTGATGACATGTCATCTTTTTACTGAGCTGTCTAAAACAATGCTGAAGTACATAGATACTCCAGACGGACCACCCCGTCTTCAAATATGTCATTTTTATTTTGCATCTTTTTGCATTTTTTTTTTCCTATTTTTCCATTTTAAGAGCATTTATTTAAGTTTGGTAGATTTTTTTGGTCTTATTTTAGATAAATCGGCCTTTGAGGTCATTTTTTTTCCAATTTAGTCATGTCACAGCTTTATATGAGGGAGTGTGTCTCAGAGTTAAGAAGAAGCTAGTAGCTGATACAAGATAATTTGAAATATTGAAATATGAATTCCATTTCCTTAATCAACCGGGTGAAAACTAGTCTTAGCAACAATCGTGGCGAAATCGCTGCGGGTATTGCATCGAAATTGCAAAAAGGGCTGGACTAAAAAACCGGGTATAAAACATTCTGCAAAATCTCAGACATTCTTTCTAGTGAAAACTACTGCACGGATGGGATTGAGGAGGATTTAGCAGCAAACGACCTTCTTCACTTCAAGTACGCTCTGATCACATCAGTTGATGTTGAACGCAGCTTCTCGAGATATAACAAGAAGTTCTGTGAAGAACTATACAGCCTAGTTTTCATGCCAATGATTATTCTACAGTATTTGAACCTATCTAGGATAATGACGAAATTAAGTTGGTAATATCGAAATATCTAATTAGTTCAAAATATACCTGGTATAATGTAGCCTAATAGAGCACTACAGTTGGCAGCCCTGGCGACTGAATATATTCTTAGTTCAATCTCTTAAGGTATTTGGTTGAAGTCCAATGGACGTTACATGCAGTTAGACACTGGATTTATCAGCACGCGTAAAAGCATGTTGCCAACAATACCATGCGTGTGCTGGTCAGAAATAATCAGAAATATTATGATATCTTGTTGTGCCAATTTTGGATGAAATCCATTTGTTAGTATAGAAGTTACATGTATTTTAAAATTAGACATATCAGCAGGCATAGAATCATGTTGGCAGCACTGCCTTGTATTAATTACTCCAAATTAATCTAGAATGCAAGGTGCTATACGTGTGCAAAGTATAGAGCTGTTGGCTTGCATACTTTCGGGTATATTGATATTAGTGTAAAATAAATATAGACAGCATTTATTAACAGTTGGCAGCCCTGATTGCTCTTAACAATACTTATAGTCAGATCTGTTATGGTACACATAGCACATACGAAATTTGGTTGAATTCCAACTGATAGTATAGAAGTTACATGTATTTAAAAATTGGTCGTATCAGCAGGCTAATAATCATGTTGGTAGAACTGAAGTATATAAGTTACTCGAAATTAATCTATAATGTCAGAATATACGTGTGCATAGTTTAAAGCTGTTGGCTTGCATACTTTCTGATATATTGGTATTTGGATAAAAAAAAATAAAGAGAGAAATTATTAACAGTTGGCAGCCCTGGTGGCTCTTAAGAATACGCTCAGTCATATCTGCTTATGTACAGATATTACATACAAAATCAAGGGAGCCGTGTCAGTAGATTTACTGGCACGTTAAAGATCCCCTTCGGGGCAAAATTCCGGCAACCCGGCGTCTCTAAAAGCCAGTGTAGTTAAAAGGGACGTAAAACCAATAACATTATTATTATTATTATTATTACATACAAAATTTGGTTGAAATCCAATTGATAGTGTAGAAGTTATATGCATTTAAACATTGGACCTATCAGAAGACTTAAAATTATTTTGGCAACACTGTCATGGTTGGCCTCCTGGAAATTAAACTGAAATAGTATTATCTACATGTGTGCCAATTTTTGGAATAGCTCCCATGCATACCTTCCAAGATATCCAACATGGAGCTCAAATTTCTAGTGCGTTTTTTTAGCAGTTGGTAGCACTGACATTATTTTCAAATATGGACGTGAGATATTCCGGTATACATCTTTTCTCAATAAAAAGTTGGTTTCGATTGCTGCAGCCGTTTAGGAGTTGATAGTGGGGGACACACACACAGCCATTCAGACAGACAAACAGACACACACACATTTTCCCGGATCGATCTCATAAGTCTGCTTTTTCCTCATTTTTGCAAAATGTGAAAAGTAGGCTAAAAACTTGTCGGCTGAGAACCGCAGATCATTTACATTTGACAACATCAGAATGACATTCTTAGTTCAGTGCAACTCAGACTAAAGTAAACATAAACCTTTTGTTAAGTACTAGAAATCTATTTTGATTGACTTTTCAGTTTGAGCTTAAGATTTCATTTTTGTAATATTGGCGAGTTTATTATTTATTATCAAATAATTTTCTCCATTTTATAGTGCATTTTTCGAATTTTTAGGTCATTTATTACAGTAATTTTTAAGAGTTTAAAGTGCATTTTTAGCCTACTTTCGATTTTTGCAAAAAATGAAAGTAGACTTATGAGATCACTACAGGGCGAAAAAAGTGTGTCTGTCTGTGTGTGTGTATGTGTGTGTGTGAGTCTGTGTGTGTGTGTGTGTGTGTGTGTGTACTCTGAATGTCTGTCCCCCCCTATCAATTCGAACACGGTGAAACCGAATTGAACGAAATTTGGTACAGAGGTAGCACTGGCAAAGGGCACCTCAGTGTCATGTTTTATATCGCCGCCATCTTTACCAGAACTTAATGGCGGCCACTCAAATGGTCAAAACGTAATAATGCATTACAACCAAACTCATAATCGGATCTTTACCAAATTTGGTAACAACGTTCCTTCATATGAGGTGCGTCTTGTGCCCAAACTACGAGGTCATTAACCGTACCATTTCAGAATGGCGGCCGTGTGAATTATGCAAATTTTATAATCCTTAACATGGGACCCACCAGTTCCGACTATCGAACCAAGAATCGTTTAATCTGTTTGAAACGACGTGGCCCGTTTAAAATTAAAAGTTTATATTTTAATATTATAGTCTAGAAGTGATTTTAAAAAGCTGAGTCGTCTCGGTTATTTGACAAGATGGCAGCTGATCTCTCGTTCTGACCTATATTTTATTAATTTCAGTATGTTGCATGCAATATAGGCTAGTGGTAACAAATATATGAACTTTCTATGAAATGAACTCGGTTTAAAATATACACCAGTAAAGAAATCGTTTAGTCCAAGTCATGATTTGCTATAACGTGGTATATGTATTGGTTCCTAACTATCTATTACAGTGTGCACGATTGGCTGCGTGGTCAGCGCGTTAGTCTTTCACCAGGCTGGCCGTGGTTCAAATCTTATCAGGGTTGGACTTTCTTTCTTGATTTTTTTATAATTATTATTTCTTGAGTACTGAGACGTTATAAAATAAAGCATTATATGGTGCATTTTGAAATGGAAAATATGTATTTAATTAACACAACATTCACCACCGGAGTGACATCTAAGAGTAATTAGTTGAACTATGTTATTGGTAACGACAGCCTTCTAGATACGGGCTAAGCTCTCTACCGGCCAGTTAGTGAACCCATGTCTACAGTATAATTGCGAAGGTTATTATTTTTGCCGATAGAAGGTACACATCCCCAAGATAAGGCGCGATTATCACGGCATCATCAAGCAGTACCGGTACATTGCCTACGTCACAGAAGGGTTTGGTTTACGCGCCATGGCCTGTCTTTCTCGTTTGCCGCGCGCGATTACAAATTAGCTGTGTAACAGTTATATTAAATATGTTTCTCCCAGTGATACGTTTAGAGCAACTAGTTGAAATTATTGTAAGTAGTCGGTGTTAATAAACTGAATACCTACGTTGTTTGGAGTGTTTACTGATGAAATTGCAAAATGCTGGGGTAAATTATTTGAACGCCACTCCTCAAATCCAGTGTGCCAATTTGCACTTCGAATTGGAAGAAATTAGGAGATGATAAAGACAAAGAGTTATAACTATACCCATACATTTAGGAGAAAGTAGGCTATATGTTCTTTCCTGAACATCTTGTTTAAACATATTTACGGCATCAACATCCTGTCATAAACATCCTGGTTCTAATAATGTTATTAAACACGTTCGGATTGTATTCTAAAACTATCCGCAACATTTCTCCAAACATTATCCGCAGCTTACCCGCTATCCACACAGCCATGCAAACTATATCCGCGAGGCAAAAAATTTTGCGGATATCCGTGGGTTTATCCGCAGGTATCAACATCCGCGCAGGGCTTTACCTATTACCCAGTATTGAACGAGGTTTATATATAAGGTGCGTTCAAAAAGTAACGAGCCGGAGGCTGGAATGCGCAAACCGGTGACGACGTCGGCTAATCGTGGCGTGTGTAACGCGGTGTGGTTCTGACCAGAGCGTGGAAGGTCACAGCCCGTCACTAGAGGGCACGCGTGCACGTCACGTGACGATACAATGCGAGCAGCAGCATGCATCAATCGTCCAACGCTGCCAGTAATGCTGACGTTCTTCATTGACCAAGATGGACCCCTTCTGATACACTTCATGCCGCACGGGACAACAGTGAATACCCATCGATACTCGCAAACATTGACCACCCTTCGCCAAGCGAACAAAACAAAACGACCAGGCAATCTCACCCGTGGGGTCATTCTGCTCCACGACAATGCAGGACCTCATACGGCCAACACAGTCGCGGCACTCCTGAAGAAATTCAAATGGGAGGTACTCGGCTACCCTCCATACAGTCCAGACCTCTCTCCCTGTGCTTACGCCATGTTTGGTCCCATGAAAAGGGCTCTGCGGGACTAGCGATTCACCTCGGATGCCGACATCCAGCTGTACGTGCGGAACTGGTTCACATCGCAGCCCAGGGAATTTTATGTGACAGTTATTCACCGCCTCGTGTCACAGTGGGACAAGTGCCTCAACAGCCAGGGCCAATACTTTTAACATACAGGTACTGGTTTCTGTAATTATGCCTCCGGCTCGTTACTTTTTGAACACACCTTTCATTTGGGCATTCGATAAGTAATGGCAAAATTGATGTAACATCACAGCGAATTTTATTTGGTTAACTTTGTCCTTACGAGCTTCATTTATAGTCTCCTGCCATGCCAACAATACGTTGCCAAATCCTTGAAAGACGATGCACTCTATCTGCAACACCATATATGGATATCTCTCGCACTGATCAATATGGCTCGGATTTTTAAGCTGGGTTTTCCTAGGCGCGGAAGCGGAGAGCGGAACGCGGAGAGCGGAGTCGGCTCTCCTCTCGTGAATCATCAGCTAGCTGAATTGTGTTTTCCTAGACGCGGAGTTGTCCTCTGGCGGAGAGCGCAACGGTTGCTCATTTGTATACTAGGAGTGATAAGTTGAGGTCGATATGGACATGGAATCTAGACTTTCTATTTTATTACACTTGGAAGAGGAGGAGGAAGAGTTACTACTGCATTTAGTGAAGGATCGAAAATGTGCAAGTGACATATTTAAAACGCTTGAAAATGAGGGAGTGTTTAAAATTCTTACAAATAATCATTTAATTGATGACGAAATTAGATTCAAACAGTACTTTCGATTGACCAAAAACGAGTTCTGTGACCTATACCAAGAAATAAAAGATGTAGATGAACTGAAATCGCAGGTTTATAACAGAAAGAAGTACACCGACACACACTAATGGTGCACACACTTTATACTAAACACACAAGGGACACAATTGAATAAAACTACACACAACTTGTACAGACGTCCAGCTACTCCGCCAGCCGACAGCGGACTCGTCTGCTCTCGGAGCAGAGGAACGCGGAGGAGCGAGTTCCGCTCGTCAAGCGGCGGTCCGCTCCGCTTCTAGGGAAACAGTACCATTAAAATTGCATATGACCAGAGGAGAGCCGACTCCGCTCTCCGCGTTCCGCTCTCCGCTTCCGCGCCTAGGAAAACCCAGCTTTAGGTAAAAATTTTTTTTTTTATGTAAATACATATTTCAAGCATTTTTTCTATAAATACATAAATTCCTGCTTTTCACTTTTCAACACATAGTGTAATCTTTCAATTCTTGCCACAAGATGGCTTCACCCAGAGAAGCCATTTGTAACTTTGAAGATACAAAAATTAAATAAAAATGAATATTCTGCCTCATAAATGGCCTTTCTTTAAAATTTAAGCAAATGACATAATTAGTACTGTAATTGAACAAATCCACCTTTTTGAAACTCTTCTGATCTCCGGGCGTGTGCATATATTCTGAAAGGACTGGCTCGTACATAGGCCTTACCAAAACCTCCTATAAATTAATAAAGACGAAGGAAGGTTTACATGCATCTAACTAAAAAGAAACTATCCAATTTAAATTTACTTTATATTCTGAAGCTGCATGCAAGAAATGGATAAATATAATAAAAAAGTGACACACAAGAAAAGCAATTAAAATATATAATATAATAATATAATAATAATAATAATATTTAGGCCTGTAAAGATTTATTATTTGTTTTTCACATTACCGGTAATGCCGTCGTCTGCCCAATATGTCCATTTCACCTCTACACCACTTTGAAGCAGGTCAGCCATGACTTCACGTTTGACGGTTCTCTTCAACGTTGCACAATCAGCCCTACTGTGATTGTGGCATAACAGTAAGAACCCAATCACGTGGTGCCCTCCATACTAAAACAAATCGGAGTCTTCAAGCTTTTTTCTTTCCGTATAAACACGAAGCACTCAGATCAAGAGAGACACACCACACAACCTGTCATCTCAAAGTCCAGAGAGACCAATCTTCTTCAGCAGTGCACTCAGTCTGAATGCCACAGCCCGTCCTCAAGCCACACCTCATCCCAGGGAGTCCCTTCTCAGAATCCTTATTGTCTGTCCAAGCCTCTTATAGCACACCCCTTGCTCGGCAGTTTCCTCATGACCAGCAGCAGGCTCACATTTTACCAACAAGTGACAGGCAATTACGTCCCCCACCGTTCTCCGTACTCAAATATACCAAAACTGTACAAATGAAATATACTATATTCTTTACAACATAGAATCAAAGCAAGCTCCAGAATCTCGTCAGAAGTGACCTAAAATACATTGAATAATTAATAATAAAAAGTATACGTATATGATAATAGTAATAATAATATAATAATAATGACACTGTGTCTACTGCAGACGTGTCCAATGCAATTGAACACGTTGCCAACACGATAACATGATATAAAGAAATAACAAACCTACGAGCCTACATTAAAACTGTCACGGGGGACTCATAAAATATAGGTTACAATAGAAAGCCAAAATATTTACTTTTTTTAAAATCAGTATGCTAGATCTTTCAGTTTATTGAGGTATTGTTCTGTGTTAATTCAACGGGGAAGAACCTGTGAGCAATCTAATCTTCATGCAGAGCGTATGTCAGCTTGCAACTGTGTTATTCTTAACTTGTCGCCCAGTGCCACTCAATGTGGAAGCCGGGGATTTCCTTGTCCATAGCCATATTGCACCACGTGCTAGTTCTCCCCCCAGCTACTTAGAACTACTGTCGACCAAAGTATTATGTGCACTCGAGTTTGAAGGTTGTTTGTGAAGTAACCAATAGACCTACATAAAATCAAATAACATAATCATTTTAGTCGTTCTATTGTACGTTAGTTCATGTAGGTTTGGAATTTTTAATTTATATTTTAATATTTTTTTATCGCTGTTGGAACACAAAATGTGCCCATTTTTAAGCGTGTTTCAACCATGCGTCACATTTAAGAATTATTATCTCCAAACTCCGTCATCAGATCGAATGCAAATTTTAACACAATATACATTGGAATGTTGTATAACTGATTTATTAATTTCAAAATTTTGTGTGTCCAAGAAACAAAGTTGTTATCATTTTTGTATGGTAACCTTTTCTCGGCTCGGGGTGGTTGGAAAATATAGCTCTTGGTCGCGTTGTAATCCTTATTCATCAAGAAGATATGGTTTATGACTGTGAAATACGTAAATTAATTCACTTATTTTATATCGGTTTGTATTTGTTCGTGGAAATAAGGCATGATTCACCAGCCAGCCGCTCAGGGGTAAGCTGTACTGCGTTGCTGAGATGGAGTCCATAACTGCCGAGCGAGGCGAGGTCGTATTTCCCCGTTCAAATATAAACCGATATAAAATAAGTGAATTAATTTACGCATTTTAAAGTCATACAGCATAACATTTTGATGTATAAGGAGTACAACGCGACCAAGAACTACATATTCCAACCACCCCAAGCCGAGAAAACGTTACCTTACACAAATGATAACAACTTTGTTTCTTGAACACGCAAAAATTTGAAATGAATAAACCAGTTATACAACATTCCAATGTTTATTGTGTTAAAATTTGGATTCGATCTGATGACGGGTTTGTGAGATAATAATTCTTAA
Source organism: Meconema thalassinum (assembly GCA_946902985.2). Classification (NCBI taxonomy): domain Eukaryota; kingdom Metazoa; phylum Arthropoda; class Insecta; order Orthoptera; family Tettigoniidae; genus Meconema; species Meconema thalassinum. The sequence continues at coordinate 880,900,520 of OX336390.1, forward strand.
ATGTGACGCATGGTTGAAACACGCTTAAAAACGGGCACTTTGTGTGTTCCAACTGCGATAAAAAATATTAAAATATAAACTAATAATTCCAAACCTACATGAACTCACGTAAAATAGAACGACGAAAATGATGATGTTAATGGATTTTATGTAGGTCTATTGGTTACTTCACAAACAACCTTCAAACTCGAGTACACATAATACTTTGGTCGACAGTAGTTAGTGTTACTCACATCCAGTTCATTTTCTGGATTGTGAAGTGTAAGGCAGTTCTACGATGCCTAAAGTAAAAGCAACTACACGTTATCGTCCGCAGCAGTATGTTGCAGATTAATAATACATTATGCAACGAGCCTATAATGGCTATAATTAAGACACGAGTATGTTTATAAAACGAGCTTTAGCGAGTTTTATAATTTCCATACGTGTGTCTTAATTACCATTATAGGCGAGTTGCATACGACTCTTTATGTTCGACGATAATTATAACGTTATTACATGTTTTAACATAAATATTCATAAATGTCTGTTCAGTAACTAGAATTTTGTGATCGGGTGGTGCGCTAGGTAGCATATCTCCGTGTTCCAAGCTCTCTGGCCGACCGACGCATGCGCTCTGTGTGCTTCAATGCCATGTGTGCAGATCGTGAACCAGTATTCAGTAAAACTGTCACCGTAGTCGTTTGAAATCAACGCGCTGTGTAGAAATTGGATTTGTGTATATTAAGGTGCAGTGTTATTTCTTGTCTCATATTCACCAGTTTATTTACACGAACATATGGACGATGCACTTTCGGTAATTTATATAGACATGTTGGATTTTGAGCGCATGCGTGAAGGTATCCTTATCTAATTGTTCAAACAACTTTTTCTTGAGCTGTGATTGGTGGGAGAAACTGTTTCATAATGAAAAATAGTGTTATAATGACCATCATTATGATGCAGTTTTCAGCCACATAATAGTCAGGGTCGAACATAAAGATAATTTTACTTCTGATGGGGACGTTCTGTTCTGGCAACCATGTGGGGTCGGTTCTTTGTGATGGACAACCTGAAGAAGTATCTCGTTGTGTATTGTAATTCTTGAGTAGTGAGTGAGGCATAGCATTCTTAAGTACTGCATATTGTTTATATTTACATTAATAAACTAAATTATAAGTAAATGTTTTTACTTTTTTGTCATACATTTCAGGTATTTTTAATACAAAAAAATAATTATTTTTCCGATTTTTAGCACCTAAAATCCAAGTCCTACTGATCAATCTAGAGCTCTCTGGATGCCAACTCTTGATTGAAATCGAACACCTCGTAGAGGTTGTTTTATCTTTTAGAATAAGTCGTAATCACAAGGGCTCATGTCAGGTGACTTTGGTGGTTGTTCGAGTACTTGCCAGTTCCACCTTGTAAACAAATTCCTCACTGTTGCGGCTACATGGCAACGAGCATTGTCATGTAACACAATAGGTCTCCCAATCACCCGAGCTCGTTTACGACGCCATGCTGGGCGCAAGTGATGTTCCACGTAACGCAAGTAGTAGTCTGTATTTCCTTTTATACCATGAAGAACAGGATATACCAACATTATGCCTTCATAATCATAACACGCAATAATCAACAGTTTCAAAGGATCCTTCAATGCTCGACATCTTTTTGTGCGTGGTGATTCTGTATGTCGCCATTCGCTTGATTGTCGTTACAGCTCAGGTTTATACGAACGTACCCATGTCTCATCCATTGTGATAACGTGACGAAGATGGCCTCACCTTCATATTGATATCGCTTCGAATGAATTATTGCTGTCTCCATTCGCTGCCACTTTCCAATTTCGGTCAGAGTGTGCAAGAACCAGTGGGCACAAACTTTTCGCATCTTCAGCTTTCTTTTTTCTTAAATTGCGATGGACAGACGATGCTGCAATACTAAGTTCCTTGGAAATCTCCACACATGCCAAGCGCCTGTCTTTTTCCAATAATACCCTTATTGCCTGAACATGGAGATCGTCAGTTGCAGCGACGGGTCTGCCAGCTCGTGCTCGTGCTCGGTGTTGACATTTCTCTCTTCCTTGACGGGAGGCTTCGGCTCATCTTTCAATAGTTACATAAGCCCCTAAATGAAACATTTGCTTAGTAGATAGGAACTGCACTGAATGTGTTATTTTACCCTATGTCACATACAGTTGATTTACGTGGTATTGGAATTAAGCCAACGAAATGACGTATAGACGGTTCACCAGCACCAGAATTCAAAGCTCATTCACCCTGAATATAGGCTGTCAGTAAAGTCACTTACCCAAGAGTTGTTTGATCATAGATATGTCCTCATAAAGGTCAAAAGGAGGGCACTTGGTTGACAGTTATAAATGCGGCATACCTGGCACATTTAATTAACTTTGGGCAAGTATCCAGGAATTCTACTTTGTTGTGACTTGCATCCTTTGACCGGAGACTGAAAACAAAAGCACTCGTTGCTAGACATGGGTTTTGAGATCAGTTTCCAATTAAGCTGATGATTCTACTCGGTCTATCCATGCATAATGAATGTAATTTCCTTTTGCATAATGAATTTCCTTATCTTCAATTGGTAGCTGTCATATTACGAGGATATGTTCGGTTCGCCCGAGTTTGTAGCTGTTTCTATGCAGACACCCATGGGGTGTGCTACAAGTACCGTCACGTGTGGAGTATTGTCTGAGGAGAAATTAAGGACGAGGAATTGGAAGGTAGCGGCTGTGGCCTATAGTTAGGGACCAACCGCGGCATTTGCCTGGAAGGAAAATGGGAGACCAGAGAAGACCATATTCAAAGGTTGCCGTTGCGTTGGGGAGATTCAAACCTCCTCGCCTCCCGGACTTGAGCAACTGCCTGCAGCCACGCCGTAACGACCACGGTTAACTCACCCGGTTGAATACTTCCCTGATTCATACATTACAAATTAATAGATATCGAACCATGATTTTACTGTTCGTCGCTTTGCATTAATTGATATATCTCAACATACATGGGAATCATTTACTATACTGACATATTTACAATGAATATGAAAAGAAGTGAAATTAATTTTTGAGATAACATAACCCATGGTCACGTTATCATTTATGACAGCTTCAAACATGGGTAACTTTGGTGCTGCCGCATAATAAACCAGTTTTCTAAAGGCTTATTGAATAGTACATTATGCAACGAGCCTATAATGACTATAATTAAGACACGAGTATGTTTACAAAACGAGCATACGCGAGTTTTATAATTTCCATACGAGTGTCTTAATTACCATTATAGGCGAGTTGCATACGACTGTTTATGTTTGACGATAATTATAACTTTATTATATGTTTTAACATAAATATTCATAATTATCTGCTCAGTCACTAGAATTTTGTGATCGGGTGCTGCGCTGGGTAGTATATCTCTGTTTTCCAAGCTCTCTGGCCGACCGACGCATGCGCTCTGTGTTTAGATTGTGCACCAGTATTCAGTTAAACTGTCACCGAAATCGTTTGAAAACAACACGTTGTGTAGAAATTGGATTTTGGGATATTAAGGTACAGTGCTATTTCTTGTCTCATATTCACCAGTTTATTTACGCGAACATATGGACGGTGCACTTTCGGTAATTTATATAGGCTAGACATGCTGGATTTTGAGCGCATGTGAAAGGGTATCCTTATCTAGTTGGTCACACAACTGTTTCTTGAGCTCTGATTGGTGGGAGAAACTGTTTCATAATGAAAAATAGTGTTATAATGAGCCTCATTAAGATACAGTTTTCTGACACATAATAGTCAGGGTCGAACATAAAGATTATTGTGAGTGCCGCTTTGGTCATATTACAATCTGAACTTGGTTATGAAGAAAATTATGATAACTAGAGAACCAGTGCGAGAAGATATCTCGCATGTGCATAAACCACCCGACCGGCTTTACTGTTAGGCGTCTTCTTGTTATTTGTTTAAACGTTCCTTTTAAACAAATTGTCGATATTTAAGGAATCAGAGTGCAATTCGTCACAGCTGTGGGTAATTCTGCTTCTTCTGAATGCACAATCGGCTACTTGTGAGCGTCCCATGTGTATAGACCATCCGCCCGGCTCTAGTGTTATGCGGGCTGTACGTGACACAGTTCTGCCAGTGTCTATTGTCTTGTTTCAAAGGATCCTTCAATGCTCGACATCTTTTCAGGCGTGGTGATTCTGCATGTCGCCATTTGCTTGACTGTCGTTTCAGCTCAGGTTTATACGAACGTACACATGTCTCATCCATTGCGATAACGTAACGAAGAAAAGCCTCACCTTCATGTTGATATCGCTTCGAATGAATTGTTGCTGTCTCCATTCGCATCTTCAGCTTTTGTTTTTCTTAAATTGTGATGGATGGACGATGCTGCAATACCAAGTTCCTTGGAAATCTCTACACATGTCCAGCTCCTGTCTTTTTCAAATAATGCCCTTACAGTCTGAACATGGAGATCGTCAGTTGCAGCAACAGATCTACCAGTCTCACTTCTTAAATAATTGGATTTCCGTTCTCTTTGCAGGAAATGCAAGATTTTCTCTGTACTATTGAGACCAGAAGATTGTTCGCAATTTGTTCTCAGTAGTTTACATTGTACGATGAGGAAATATTATTGCAATATACTGTATATATTATACTGTATCATAAGAAATGAATGGGCTTAGGAAAATGACAGCTCATCCGTACCCGTGGCCGGAATCGAACCGGTAGCCGAGATCGAGTTCAATTTCAAGACCAACACTTTTCGGCTGACCCACGCCAGCTGACATAAAGAAAAACTGGAGAAGATAGGCTACAGAATTTGTCGAAATGTTCACAGTAAAATTTCCTCACTCCACGATCAATGTGAGCGAATTATAGACGACTTGCGATTTCTTACATATCTTATTGAGACGCATGCATTTGCACTGTGATTTGACATCCATCCGGCCCCGTGATGTTGGGGTAGCTTGCCTGCCTCCCACCTGGAAGCCCTGAGTTTAATTCTCGCTTCCGTAAGGGATTTTTGAAACTGACGTGAGGGCTGGAAGGGATTGCACTCAGCCTCATGTGGACAATTGAGTAGCTCTCTGACACTGAAACCAAACCGGGTGAGTTAGCCGTGGTCGTTACGGCATGACTGCTGGCAGTCGCTCACATCGGGGAGGCGAGGAGGTTCGAATCCCCCCGCCGGCAACCTTGATGATGGTCTTCTGGGGCTTCCCATCTTCCTTCCAGGCAAATGCCGGGGTTGGTCCCTAACTATAGGCCACAGCTGCTACCTTCCAACTCCTCGTCCTTACATTCAAAACTTTCCTCCCCAGACAACACTCCACAGACGACGGTACGTGTAGCACACCCATTGGGTGTCCGCCTCGAAGCAGCTACAAAACTGGCGAGCCGAACATGTCCTCGGACACTCCCGGCACTAAAAGCCATACGCAAAAAAAAAAAAAATTGAAACCAAGATTAACGGCCGAGGGGACCCGACGCGCGACCACGCAACACCCCACAATCTGCAGGCCAAATGGCTGGGCAATGCTTCATGGGCTTCGGTGCCACAGGGTGAGGGGGGTAAATTAAGTTGCTATGCATCCCATCCGGGATAACTACAAAGTTTTAG